>CM040433.1:80938835-82193210 GCA_022702705.1 Papilionanthe hookeriana x Papilionanthe teres
TTCGAGCACTGTCTGAAGCTGGAAGAAGCGCTGTTAGGCGAATTAATCTGCTGAAATGGGCAAACTCTCTGACTTTTGGTGCTGTCCGGCGCTGGTGGCAGCGCCGTTTGGTGCTAGTTCAAAAACTTGACTTCCGACTTTCTTTTGCAATTTTGATCATTTACAAGACCGCTCCGACGTCTAATTAGTCTAATCAAGCATTAAAAAACATCCTAAAGCCTTGACAAATGATATTTTTTTAACACAAACAACACATAACATTACTTTCATATAGAAAATCCATGAGTCATACATATACACAAAACACTAAGCATGACACATTTTCAAGCCATATAATCTTAAATTCAGCGTCGCACACAACCACAACACAATAACGTTGAGAACTAAACAAACAAGCATGTCCCAATATAACATTCAAGCCAAACAAAGTAAAGCAAAGCAAAGCAATCAGACATACAAACACATAAATACACTAATTAAGTTTTCATTCTTCCTCCAAACTATCATCAATTCTAAGATCTCCCATTGATTAAGCATGAACAAATAAATTGTAGAATGGATGAAATGGGAATTTCTCAGTAGAATCCTCTTCAATCCAACCTTTCCTTCTCATCAATCACATCAAAATTCCTTCAAGATATCCTGAATGATCAAAGTGTTCCTTCATTCTCCATTCCAGATGATCAAAGAAATCAGAAAGATTATTGATTGCATTCATCAGATGTTGTACTTCCTTCTCCAATTTCTTAATTTTCTTCATGATGATCTGTGAACTTTCAAGAAAATAAGGAGGAATAGGTGCCGATCGTTGAGATGGTTGATCTTCAGTAATGCTCATATCATTCACATCACCAATTGCCTGGTTATTACATGCATCTGCTGGGTCTATAGGCTTCTAAGGTAGAAGTAATCTTTCCCAGTTTTTATATGGCACTTGTGATTAAGCGCAGAGGAGAAATATGGTGGAAGGATTTCCAAGCCCATACTTTGATCCATGAACGGTCAATCCTAAAACAGACTTAACAATTATCGAACCAACATAAATAGGCATTCCCATTTGAATACAATAATTCAGAATAACACACTCCTTAGTTACCTTACTGATTTTCATTGTTGGGAGCAATTTTGCACAAATGAAGTAATGTAAGTGTTTCGACGTAGGATTTAACAGTGTGGTCTAGAAACTTACATATCTGCTATCTCTTATCTCCCATTCATCACTTTCATTCGTCAGATATCTGTATATGTCATTCATATTGTCCTTCGTCGGGGCAAAATTTGAATAGTGACCGATTGGCACATTCTCGATCATGTATAAATCATTAATCTTTGCAGGAGTAAATGTGACAAACCTACCTCGCACATAAACTGATCCTTGGTTGATTCCATGAAGATTTGCATAAAACCCCTTCACAACCGGAACAACTGCAATAGTAGTAGTATAACATAATACTTCCCATTGTCTCTAAACAATAGCTTCATCAATTCTAGTCGTAGAAGAATTCGTACCTCGATTTACAAAGCCTCACTCCTTAATCAATCTCATTTTCAAGATATTTTTGTTGAAAATTTGCTGTGCCTCAAAACTTTTGAACTTTCTGCGGTTGAACACTTGAAATCTTTAAATTTCCATCGAGTCGGAATCCATTTGGACAAGAATTTGGGTCTTCGTCTTCGTTTCTTTGGATGTTCCAGCGTATAGGGGCAGTTTTTGGAAGTTCTAATGGAGGAGTTACCGCCTAGAACCGCCAACACTCAAATTTTAAAGATGAGAAATGATTTTCTGAACAGCAACGCTGTCCGGCGCTGATATCAGCGCCGTTCGGTGCTAGTTCAAATTCACCAAACTTCACTTCATTCAAATTTTTTCCAAATTTTGATTTGATTCATTTCTTAAATATTATTAATGATAATTAAGGAAGAATAAGACTTAATTATGCAACAAACAAACACGAATAACACATCAAACAAAACAAACACTCAATAACTGTGGGTTGCCTCCCACAAAGTGCTTGGTTTAACGTCGTCAGCCTAACAGAACTTTCAGTTATTCAGGTTAATCCAACATTAAAACCTCTTTATAATTAGGTCTATTGCCTTCAAAATATGGTCTTAATCTTTGGTCATTAACATTGAATATTCTTCCAGATTTAGGGTCTTCGATAATTGATACACCTAAAATATATAGTATTTTTATGCACATTTTTATACCTATTTTTAATGATATTGCACTTTAATGGAAGGTATTTGGTGTTTTTCTTGCAGGTATGATGAAAATGGATGGTCATGATGAAAGGAGAAAAATTGGATCAAATTTGGCACTAGCGGCTAAGCGCCGCTGGGCCGGCGCTTAGCCGCCACAGTTAAAAATTGAGATTCAAATGGATTTGGCATCAATTTCAAAGGGGATGGGATGCAACTCTTGGTGGTAACGTCCATAACTTCCTTTGGGCAGCAAGTTTGAATGAAAGGGTGTGTTCCTTGGTAGATACATCGAATCTGGACACATTTTGAAGAGACACCAAGTCACCTTTTGGTTTACTATTTAAAGAGAGTCTTAGGAAAGATTTAGATGAGGCAATTTGAGGAGACTCTTCTACTGCATTTTGAAGAGTACTTTCAATGTTCTTCCACTGCATTTTAAAAGTTTTTATTTAGAGTAGGAGTAGAGAGTAGAAAGGAGAAAAGGGTCGGAGTGAAGTATTCTTTTTCCCACTTCTTTTCTTTCTTTTAGTTTAGTTTTTATTGAAGTCTGAAGTCTGTATTCTGAGTCAACGAAGTTGGGAGACTTGCTCTGAGAAGTAGTTTAGCGAAGAGTCAAAGTTTCAGAGGAACTTCCTTAGTTAATGTGTTTTTATTTTTTCTCAATGCATTCTGAGTAATTTACTTTATCTTTTTCATTCTTAAATGGAGAAGTAATTAATTTAAAGAGAATTGTTATGGAAAGTATAAGTGTTTAAAAGTTGGAAGAAGTTGTGAAGATTGATTCTAAAAACTTTGTTTACTTCTTAATTTGGCTCGTTAAGTTGTAAAATTTCTTGAGATTATGTAAGATCCAATGCGGTATTGTCTCATAAAAGTTAGTAAGAATCACATGAAATTATATGGGTGAGAACTGTAGTCCATATAATTGAATGTAATATTAGAAGATATTTTTATAAAAGGGTGTAAAATTAGAGGATTTTAGAGTGACAGGCTAAAACCCCTAATTTGGTTTGAAGTTTTGAGTTTTGTTATGAGAAGTTAGCCCCCAGGTGGTGGGAATCGAGGGAACTCTAGAGTGAGAGACTGGTATCTTCCCTACCTAACCACGTTCAAAATAATATAAATTTCAAATTAACCTATGTTCTTTATAGAACCAAGTAAGGGTAAAGAACACATTTGCTTCTATCTGTCACAACAAAAATTTAAATACTTCCACAACAATACTTTAAGAATTATTACTACTTCATGAAAGGAAAGAAAAAGATATTCTAGTTAATAGTATTTTACATCCAGTGTTATTAGTTATTGTAATTTTAATTTCTTACTTTGAATTGTATTAAGAAAGTTTTAAAAAAAAGATATATCAATCTTCAAAACTTTTCAAAATCAAGAATACTTTTTCGAAAATAATTAAAGAAAGTAAAAAGATAATTTCTCTGATTCCTTTAAAGATTTGACATTTTCCTTGTGGGTTCGATATCTTGGGGCTTAATCAGAAAGTCCTATATTACATGATAAACCATACGTACACTTGCGTAGTATCCCATCTTATAAAATCATTATGTTCATAACTTAAATCATCAATGCATTTATCAAGCGGAACCAAGTTTCTAGCATCCGTTGCACTTATATCTATCGGGGATCACGTTTTTGGCACCGTTGCCGGGGAAATTAATTTAAATTGCATTTTAAAGAGAATTAAGAAATTATAAATTTTTACTTTTCTTTGTTTTTGTTAGTGTGTTGTATTTTGTTATTTTTTTATTATTGTATGCGTAGTTCAAGTTCTAAAGGACTTGTGCCTTTCGATTCTGAATTAGAAAGAACTATCAGAAAAATCAAAAAAATTAAAAATACAGAAAAAGAAAAAATATTCAAGAAATGGCAAATCATCAAAATCAAAATGTTGGCATCCATCAAGAATTAAGACATTTAAGAGATTATGTTAACCTTACAGTAGATGAACTTCGTGGTAGTATTCAAAATCCTGCTGTAGCTACTAATTCTTTTGAGTTTAAACCTATTATTATCCAAATGGTGTCAAATAATCAGTTTGGGGGAGCAACAACTGAAGATCCTAATTTGCATCTTGCTAATTTTCAGGAGTTGTGTGCTACTTTTAAATATGATGGTGTTTCGGATGATGCTATTAGACTTAGAATTTTTCCTTTCTTACTAAGGGATAAAGCTAAAATATGGTTACATTCGTTAGCACCTGGATCAATTAGAACTTTGGGTGAACTGTCACAAAAATTTCATGCTAAATATTTTCCACCATCTAAGACTGCTAAGTTGAGAAATGATATAACATCTTTTTGTCAGTTTGAAGGGGAATCAAAATATGATGCATGGGAAAGATTTAAAATCTCCTCAGGAAATGTCCACATCATGTGATACCAGATTGGTTAATAATTTAAACTTTTTATAATGGATTAGTTGGATCTCTTAGATCAATCATCGATGCTGCTGCTGGCGGATCATTAATGTCTAAACCATTTTATGATGCTTATGCTTTAATTGAAGAAATGGCTACTAATAATTTTCAATGGCCTTATGAAAGGTTAAATCCTAAAAAGGTAGCTAGTGTTTTTGAAAATGATGCTTTTACAATGTTAGCAAATCAAGTTGCTGATGTATTAAGGATGATAGACCAATTTAGGATGAATTTTTCTCAGTCAAATCTCATGATTGAAGAAAATTCATTAGGCCAAATTGTTGATTCTTATTCTTGACCAGAAACCGTGAATGTTATAATCAAACCTAACAACCCATATTCCATTTATTATAACCCAGGTTGGAAGAATCATCCAAATTTTAACTGGAATAACAATAATCAGGGTGGTGTTAATCAACAATAGGGGAACACCCAAGTAAACCCATTGGGGAATTGGAACAACTAAGGTAATAATAATAATAGATTAACTTATCCTTCAGGTTAAAAAAATGCTTTACAAAATAAGGAGAAGAAGTTGTCTATGGAAGAGGTAGTATCACTGACCCACGCTAAATATATGCGTACTAAAAATTCAATCCCCGGCAACGGCGCTAAAAACTTAACCCGCAATCCGCTGATGACAAATATAATAATTAATTCTTTCAAATATATGTAATAGATAATAATAGTGGCTAATGTATATAAATATAATTTTATCGAAAATATTTTACACACTAAGGGTACTACGCAAGTATACGTATCGTATCAAGTAATATAGGGCTTTGAAACAAAGACCCCAGTATCGATCCCACGAGGAGTGAGTTATGGAATTTTAAATATTTTAATTTTATTTTTAAGTATTTCTTTTATAGTTATAAATTTGGTATTTTTAGTTTACTAGATGAAATAATAAAGCAGTAATGAAATGATTGATGTAAACAACAATAAGAAAACAACTTTCTTCCTTTCAATTAATCCAAGATTTTCTAAGATAATGATAATATTCATGGAGAATATAAATTTATGGTATTGTGCCAAATAGAAGCATTCATATTCTTTACCCTTTGATCCAGGTGTAAAGAACAATGGCTAGCCTATAGATCAGGTCCGGATGTATTGTTAGTAGAATGGGTTAATCTAGGCTCACACTACTAGATGTAAAAGTGGCTATGGTCGGCCCTACTAGTGACCCTTTCCTTCTCTACAAACCAAATCACAAGAATTTAGTCTGTCACTCTAAAAACTTATCAATTCTACGCCCATTATATAATATCTTCCTATTTATTTGCACTTCACCTTGAATAACCCGCACAAGGCCTTCGACTACCCAAGGATTCATGTGATATCTACTAGTTAAAAATTCATTTCCTTCAGGTATCAAAACTCTTCAACAGATTTTAATAATTTAAATGGCCAATTTAAATAGTAAGTTAAGCTCCGGTATTAATATCATCACAATGTTTTAAAATATAAATATTTTTTAATTCTCCAACGAATTTTATATTATCTTATTTATCTTTTCCTAATTGAAAGGACAAAGTAAACTAACTACTCAGAAGACATTGAATTTAAACAACAAAACATGATAATAAAACTTTGAATAAAATTACAAATACTTATCTCAAGTGTTTCTCCTACTGAACCTCTGAATTCTTCTGACTCCAAAGCAAGTAAACTTCAAAAGCACGAACTCTTTAAACTCTCAATACAAACTCTAAATAAAATAACTAACTAATTTATGAAGGATAGTAAAATGTGGCCCTAAAGTATCTCTCTAATTCTCTCTCTAGATGGGGCTCTAGATAGGGGGCCATTTTTTCTGAAGGAGTACCCTCCTATTTATAGGCTTCAAGGGTTGCCTCAAGGCACCTCTTCAAAATGTGTCTACATTCAATGAATCTTCTAGAAGGTGTGTCTGGCACCTAGGCGCCGGACTCTGCGTCCAGTTCTTCGCACCTCTTCACTTTGGATCACACCTCTTCGCAATTAAAACCGTTTCCAAGCGTCCAAATACATTGTAACACATGTCCTATAAACCAAGAACAACTGCCAAACTTCTAGAAGGTCCAATAACCACTAACACCGTCAAAATAACCGTCCAAAAGTCGTCAAAAATCTTGACAGATCCCATATCGACCTGGCGCTTAGGCGCCGGATTCTGGCGCCTGCGCCAGACCAATAATTTTGACAATTTTGCATTTTGGCTCCATTTTTGCTCCTTTTTGCTCCTTTTTCACTTTTTTCCTTCTTGAACATTTTTCCATCACCTATATCCAAAAACACAAAAATACCTTTCATTAAAGCATAATATCCTTAAAATTTTGATAAAAATTAGGGCATAAAAATGGGTATTTTTTTCATGGATCAAAATCCCCCAAACTTAAACGTTATTTGTCCTCAAGTTTACTATATAAAATGTATAACATTTGGAATGAAAGATAAATATTTAAGACTCCTTGTAATTTTTGATCTTATAAAGGCTTTAGTAAATCATTAACCAAATTTCACTAAGTTTAATTTTAAGAATTTAAAGAATATTCAACTACCAAATCATAAGACTTCAAAAATTTTTCATTCATTTCGAAAATAATAGACGTTTATATATTAAGATTACATAGATTATTTACAAGAAAAAGATTTTCATGAAAAGTCTTTCCTAAATAAAGATTCATGCATAAAAATTAAGTAAAGTATGTAACTAGTTTTCTTCATATAAGATAATTTAAGTGAAGCCAATTTTTGATTAGGCATATCCTCAAGCTTCTCCTCCTTTTTTTTTTCACAGTGAGTATTACTGTATCTGGATAGCCTGTTAATGATTTTGAACTTCACTATCCTTAACTTACATTTTCAAACTTTTACATTTTCACTTAATTATTATAACATGAATAGAATTTCAAAAAGACTTTCAATTTTTTTCTTTTTCAAGTTATAATTTTTTATTCTTAATACTTATAAAATTCAACTATTTCTCTTATGAATAGAAAAATTTCTTAATCTTCTTCTTCTTTAAGTTAAATAATTCTATTCTTAAAATCAATCAAAGTTATTAAAATTTTGGTTAAGTCCACTAAATTATTTATAATTTCAAAAATTTAAGTGATCTTAAATAGATTCTTCATTCCTTATGTTATGTTAAGATTTTTTTTTAGAAAATATTAGTTTATTAAGGACAAATAAAATTTAAATTTGCATGTATTTTCCCTTCCCCCAAACTTAATTTTTGGTATATCATAAAAAAATAAAGTATGAGAGAAAGAAAAGTATAATTTAAAAAGGAATTTTATAAGCATGTAAAAAAAATTCTAGAAAGAAATATAATTTACTTCTACACATGCTTTTTATTAATATTACAGAAATAATGAAGCATATAAAAGTAAGCAGGCTCAAAATTTTTTTTTTTAAAAAAAAATTTATATAGCAGTAGTCGAATTAAATAACTATATTACTAATAGAAGTAGAATAACATTACTAACTATTCTAGAATACTAAGCAGTAGGCTGAAACAAAAATAAACACAAATTCATTCAAATTTCAGTCTGCAACTAAATATCTAAAACGGTCTCAACATCAAACAATTCATACAAAGTCTCATAAACAAATCTAAACTAGCAAACAACAAACAACAATCAGTACTAGCAAACAAAAACTAAACTAACAACAGACTCAGCACATCTCAGAGGTAAATGAGGCTACTAATCACTGTCTGTAGCCTCGTCATCGTCATCACCAAAAGAAAACTCCACATCCTTGGGATCAACATATGGTGAAAATATAGGACTGCTCACCCTTCAAGAATCTAACTAAAGGCTCTGAATACTTAGATCATACTCACTCTTCCTCTGGGTGTAATCAGATAGGTGATCAATTTTCTTATCCGTAGTATCAACTCTGCAGTGAGTTAGAAATAACTCATTATGCTGCTCCAGAAATTGATCATGCATCGATTCCCAAAAACTAGATGGTGGCTCAGCAGTAGAAGTAGAAGGTCTAGAAGTGGAAGTTCTACCTGGTGTAGGTACAGAAGTAGAATGGGCTGTAGATCTCTTCCCACGAAGATGATCATAGATACTAACACTCTCCTGCCCAATTGGCTTGGTAGACTTCAGCTTCTCCTCAGAAATATCAGCAGTGACTCCATTGTTCACAGATAAAGTATAAATCAGAGATGGGAATCCTAGTCCTACAGAAATACTGGATCTAGCAGTAGACTCCACAGAATCATAAATAATACTGCCGACATCTATCGACTTCCTCTCCTGAATGCAGTAGTTTAAGATAGCTCGATCTCTAGTCACTTCGCTCAGGTGGTCGAAAGGTATAAGTCTTGCAAAAATAAAGTAATGCCATGCCTTTGAAATACCATTTAACTTAGAAGATTTGAAATTTACCCTTTTATCATTCCGGATATTCCAAGCTCCAGTACGTCAGTCAAATAAGCAATAATCATCTCATGATCTCCCTCGGATGGAGATAATCCAGAATAGAGGCACTCGATGGTAGGTGGCAGTCCATAAAAACATTGATCCTTTCTGGACTAAATCCTACTCCAACACCTCTGACGAAGACTTCGTAGTCTTCCGCATCCAAAAAGTTAGCATAAAATTCGCACACGACTGGAATAACAGCAACATCGGTGAAATAACATAATCGTTGCCAGTTGTGCGCAACGATCGTGTTCTCGATCATTTCAGCGGGATTGTAAAAGCTTCGCTTTGAGATAAATTTTCTGGACGTCGCAAATTCGTGATATCGAAAATGCGCTACCACAGTCGCGAACTTGCTACTGTCAAAATTTTCTCGTGCATTTCCTCGCTTAGATTTCGGTGCCATCTAAACATGAAAGAAAACACAAATAAATTAAGGAATCAAAGATTTAAACTCTTTTTAAGCTTAAGAAACTTAAAATGAGTTTAAAAATTCATGGAGAAACACTAAAAATCAAAATTTTTCTCAAAATTTTGGTTTTTAGCCAAAAATAGGAAAAACTATGGTTAAAATCAAAAATAAATGGATTAGAGTGTAGATTTGACCTTGAGATGAAGAAATCAAGTGATTTCGGGCTCAAAATCTTGATGTTTTGACCTCCAAATGGATTTAGAAGGTGTGTTTTCGCGAAAACGAGGAAGGGGATGAAGCTTAGGCGTCAAAAATGGCTAATGGGGGTTTAAATGGTGATTTTCGGGTAAGCAGGCCGAACCGGCGCCTAGGCGCCAGACTCGCCTTTCCAAAAAATCAGTTTAAAAATTTTATTTTCCACCAAAATTCATAAATTAAACTTCTAATTACTCATATAAGAGTATTGCTTCAGTTTCCATCTTCCAAAATATTTTCCAAAAATTTTAAAAATTAAAAATTAAATCCACCAATTAAACACAAGTTTAAATCAAACTCTTCTAATTCCATTCATGATTATCAATTTCGGGCTCAATACAATTCAGATAAGTATCATAACATGATTCAAGTTCTAACAACAATCAAACAACACACATTTGAAAGCAAATACAACACACATTGAACATGAAAGCAAACACACAAACAAACACAATCGATTCACTAAATCGATACAACGACACACTAGATAAATCACAATCTCACCACATAACTATCTAATTTCCATTATCTTTACAAGGAAAACTATTCAGCCCACTTGGAAAGAATGCTAACGCCCTCGGAAAATCCGTAGCCGTTTTCTCATCGATTTAATTATTCTTAGCATACATCTCCACTTGAGCATCTTGATAAGCCGCTAGATGATCAAATTGAAGTTTCGCCTGAAATTCCAGATGTTCAATTTGATGAAACATCTCATGAAGGTGATCTCCAATGCTTTTAAATTCTGCTTCAAACTTATCTAGACGACTAGAAATTTTCTCCAAACTTACAGCGATGAAACCATTGAAGTAGGGTTAAGGATCCTTTGAGACCTTGTCTCTAGCCTCTTCTCTAAGATTTCTCCTCTCCATTTCTTAAAAAAGCCTCTCTAATCTCTCAAGAATGGAGTGTATGGGTCGAAATAATGATTGCATAGGGATTGGAGACGAAGATAGGGTAATTTATAAGAGAAAATCATGTGAAAAACTGAAGATTTTCGGTTTTGACACGATCCAGTAACTGTGGCACTTAGGCGCCAAATCTGGCACCTAGGCTCTGGACCCATCGACACATAGTTTACTCTGGCGCTTAGGCGCCAAATCTGGCGCCTAGGCGCCGGAACAATGTTTGACTTCGTTTCGCCTAACGTCAAATTTCAATGTTTCGTTTTCCAAAATAGGTAATTTAGAATGGTGAGATCAATATAGACTCAGTAACACAAATTATAAGCAATCATAATGAAGGTTAACTTGATCTCCTTTTTACTCAAATATGAAATAGAGTGATCCAATGTCTAAGCTTTATATATTTCGAGATAATTTTCAACTTAAGTCAATAAAGACTTGTTAGCATCAAATTTTTTAAAGTATATAAAATTAAACAAGACCGAGGCATAACCTTACATTAAAAATGTAAAAACACACAAAACAACGAATAACTATGGGTTGCCTCCCACAAAGCGCTTGGTTTAACGTCGTCAGCCCGACCCAATTAATTTTTTAATCAGGTAGACTCAACTCATAAGCCTCTTTATAAATCCTTTTAATATCTCCCAAATAAGGTTTCAGTCTTAATCCATTAACTTTAAAAAATTTTCCTGTTTGGGATCTATAATATCCACAGCTCCATAATGGTATACTTTTTCAATTATATACGGTCCTATCCATTTTGATCTTAATTTTCCAGCAAAATGTCTTAAACGAGTATTGAATAATAATACTTCTTATCCAAGCTCAAAAATTTTTCCTGAAATCTTTTTATCATGTAATATTTTCATTTTCTCTTTATAAATCCTTGCATTTTCATATGATTCATTTCTTATTTCATCCATCTCATTTAATTGCAATAATCATTTTTCTCCTATAGTATTCAAATCAAAATTAAACTCCTTTATCGCCCAGTAAGCTTTATGTTCAAGTTCAACAGGTAAGTGACAATGTTTACCATAAACTAACCGGTAAGGTAACATTCCGATTGGTGTCTTATAAGCTGTTCTATAGGCCCATAATGCAGAATCAAGTCTATCAACCCAATCAGTTTCTTTATGATTAACAGTCTTCTCTAAAATTCTTTTAATTTCTCTGTTTGATACTTCAGCCATTCCACTTGTTTATGGTGATATGCAGTTGCAATTCTGTGTTTGATTCCAAATTTTTCCAATAATGATTGAATTCTTATATTTCTAAAATGGCTTCCACCATCTGTGATAATTACCTTAGGCATTCCAAATCTTGAAAAAATCAACTTCTTTAAAAATTTTGAAACACTTTTGGAATCACAGCTAGGTAAAGCTATAGCTTCAATCCACATTGAAACATAATCAACCGCTAATAAAATATAAATATTTCCAGATGATGGTACAAATGGTCCCATAAAGTCTAAACCCCATATATCGAAAATTTCAACTTCCAATATATAGTTTAAAGGCATTTCATCTTTCTTGGATATATTTCCCATCCTTTGACATCGATAACATGTTTTCACATAATGTCTCACATCTTTAAATAAGGTAGGCCAATAAAATCCTGAATTAAAAAATTTAAATGCAGTTTTATCTACCCCAAAGTGTCTTCCAAATTCGGAATCATGACATTTTTGAATAATAGCATAAGTTTCTTCATAAGGTACGCATCTACGAATTACAGAATCTCTTCCTAATTTAAATAAATGAGGATCTTCCCAAATATAAGATTTAGCATCATTTTTAAATTTCTTAATAAATTTGTTATCCAATCCATAAGGTAAAATATTGCTAACTAAATAGTTAACTATATCTTCATACCAAGGTGTTTGGCATCCTTGAATAACATACAAATGTTCATCAGGAAATTTCTCATTTATATTTTTTTAAGTAATAACATCATTCTTAATTCTAGATAAATGATCAGCAATTTGGTTGTCCGTTCCTTTTCTATCCACTATTTGAAAATTAAATTCTTGTAGAAGTAAAACCCATCTTATCAGTCTAGGTTTAGCATCATTTTTCAACATTAAATATTTAATAGCGGAATGATCAGTATGAACTATGCATTTGGTACCAAGAAGATAAGGTCTAAATTTATCAAAGACATATACTATAGCTAAAAGCTCTTTCTCAGTAGTAATGTAATTTCTTTGAGTTTCAGTAAGAGTTTTACTAGCATAATATATAACTTTGAAAATTTTCTCATATTTTTGTCAATACAGCTCCAATTGCAAAATCACTTGCATCGCACATTAATTCAAAAGGTTTATGCCAATTAGGTGCAATAATTATAGGTGCAGTTATTAATTTTTCTTTTAAAATATTGAAAGCATTAACACAGTCTTCATTAAATTCAAATTTAGCTTCTTTTTCCAATAATTGACAAAGAGGTTTAGCAATTTTAGAAAAATCTTTTATATATCTTCTATAAAATCCAGCATGACCCAGAAAACATCTCACATCAGTAACATAGTAGGGGGTTGCAGTTCAGCAATAATTTTCACTTTTGCTTGATCAACTTCCATCCCTTTTTATGAAACTTTATGACCAAGTACAATGCATTCTGTGACCATAAATTGACATTTTTCCCGCTTAAGAACTAAATTTGTTTCTTCACATCTTTTCGTAACTTTGGAAATATTTTCCAAACAAGACTCAAAAGAAGTTCCAAAAGCCGAAAAATCGTCCATGAATACTTCAATTCGTATGTCAATCAAATCACAAAATATTGACATCATACATCTTTGAAAAGTTACGAGTGCATTACATAAACCAAAAGGTATTCTTCTAAAGGCAAATGTTCCATAAGGACTTGTAAATGTTGTTTTCTCTTGGTCCTCAGGAGCGATAAGTAATTGATGATAACTAGAATATCCATCCAGAAAACAAAATATGAGTGTCCAGCTAATTTGTCAAGCATTTGATCCAAGAAAGGTAAAGGAAAATGATCCTTTCTAGTGGCGTCATTTAACTTCCGATAATCAATGCAAATTCACCATCCAGTAACTTGTCTTATAGGAATTAGTTCATTTTTATCATTGACAGTGACAATTACTCCTCCTTTCTTCGGAACACAATGAATAGGACTTACCCATTGGTTATCCGAAATAGGATAAATAATTCCAGCATCTAACCATTTTAAAATTTCTTTTTTAATAACCTCTTTTATGATAGGATTTAATCTTCTTTGCGGTTCAATAATAGGTTTAAAATTTTCTTCCATTAAAATTCTATGCATACAAATGGAAGGGCTTATTCCTCTTATATCAGCAATAGTCCAACCAAAAGCTTTCTTATAATTCTTTAACACTCCTATTAATTTTTCTTCTTGATCTAAACTTAGCTCAAAAGAAATAATAACAGGTAAATTTAATGAATTTCCAAGAAATGCATACTTTAAATGTGAAGGTAACATTTTTAATTCCAGTTCAGGGGCTTTTTTAATTGAGGGTAAAAGTATATCATTTTGAGTTATGTCTAAAGTTTCCCAGTTATCTTTAATATAATGAGTTTCTTTAAATAATTCTTCTTCTTTTAGTTCTTCATTTTCATCAGTTAAAAATTCAATTTCTTCTTCAGGAATGATTTCACATTTTTCTCGATAATGTTTTTCAATTATAAAATCAAAAATATCCATTCGATAACATTTTTCTTTGTCAGGGAACTTCATCGATTTAAGAACATTGAATTTAATCTCTTGATCATTAACTCTCATAGTTAATTCTCCTTTTTGTACATCAATCATAGCTCGTCCGGTAGCTAGAAATGGTCTCCCTAAAATAATTGGTATTTCTTTATCTTCTTCCATATCAAGTACAATGAAATCCACAGGGAAGATAAATTTATCTATTTTTACAAGTACATCCTCTATAACTCCTTTAGGGTAAGTGATAGATCTATCAGCTAACTGAAGGGTTACAGTGGTGGGAGCAATCTCTCCTAAATTCAACCTTCGATAAATAGAAAATGGCATGAGATTAATACTTGCTCCTAAATCACATAAAACTTTTCCATAAAATTTTTCTCCAATAGCACAAGGTATGGTAAAACTTCCAGGATCTTTAAGTTTCTGAGCTAATTTCTTTTAAATTATTGCACTACATTCTTCACTTAATGCAACAGTTTCAAAGGCCTTAAATTTTTGTTTCTTACTTAATATATCCTTCATAAATTTTACATAAGTTGGCATCTGTTCCAAAGCTTCAGCAAAAGGTATGTTTATAGTAAGTTTCTTAAAAATTTCAAAGAAATTAGAAAATTGATAATCAAGCTTCTGCTGTTTTAATCTTTGAGGAAAAGGTGATGGTGGTTTTTCAACTTCTACATTAGTAAAAATATTAGTTTGATCTTGATTAGGAGAAGGAGTTTTTTTAGGTTTTTCAATCTCTTCAACCTCAATCTCTTTTTCAATTTCATTCTGCATTCTTTCTTTTAATTCCTTCCCTCTTCTAAGTTGTACAACTTTAAAATGTTCATGTTCTTTTCCAGTTTCTTTTGGATTAATTTCAGCATTACTAGGAAGTGTTCCTGGAGGTCTGTAATTAATTAAATTAGCGATTTGTCACATTTGATTCTCAATATTACGAATAGCAGTATTTTGATTTTGTAATTGACTACTCATTTGTAAAATTAATTCTTCTATTGATAACTTTTTCTATTGATTATTAAATCGGTTTATAATTTGAATTTACTTGATTATTCCAATTTCCAGTTGGATGGGATTGATTATTACCCCATTGTTGTTGTTGATTATTCCAGTTAAAATTAGGGTGATTTTTCCATCCAGGATTATAATAATTTGAATACGGATTATTTTTACTAGCAATAGCTTGTAAAGTTTCAATTGTTTGAGAATCTTTAATATTAGATGAGTTGTTATGTGATATGTTGATGGTAAAATTATCTAATTTCCAAGATATTGCAGCTAATTGTGAAGCTAAGATAGAAAAAGCTTCGTTATCTTTAATACTTGACATTCTTTTAGGATTAATCCTTTCAGAAGGCCATTGAAAATTATTGTTAGTCATTTCTTCAATTAAAGTATAAGCTTCTTTAAATGATTTAGACATTAAAGAACCCCCAGCAGCAGCATCAATAATTAATTTTAGTGATCCAATTAAACCATTATAAAATGTTTGAACAATTAACCAATCAGGTAAAGCATGATGAGGACATTTTCTTAATAGTTCTTTAAATCTTTCCCAAGTTTCATAAATTGTCTCCCCTTCAAATTGACTAAATGATGTAATATCATTTCTCAATTTAGTAGTTTTAGAAGGAGGAAAATATTTAGCAAGGAATTTTTGTGTCATTTCAGCCCATGTTTTAAAAGAACCTGTTGCTAATGATTTCAACCACATCTTTGCTTTATCTCTTAAAGAAAAATGAAAGAGTCTAAGTCTAATAGCATAATCAGAAACATTGTTATATTGAAAGGTAGCACAAAGTTCTAAAAAACTAGCAAGGTGTAAATTTGGATCCTCATTTGGTGTTCCTCCAAATTGATTATTTTGCACCATTTGAATGATAGATAGTTTAAGCTCAAAAGAATTAGCATCTACAGTAGGTATTTGAATACTACTATGAAGTTCATCAACTGTAGGGTTAGCATAATCCCTTAATGGTTTGTAAACATTTTGTTCATTAATTTCAATTGGATTTTGTAAATTGTTATGTAAATTAGCCATCTCTTGGATTTTTTGAGTTTGTTTTCCTTTTTTAATTCTTTTAACAGTTCTTTCTAATTCAGAATCTAAAGGTAATAATCTTTCAGATACAGCACTACGCATAAAAAGTAAATTAACAAGAAATAAAATCTCTACATATTAGAAAAAAATGTTTTTTTTATATTATTATTTTTTTATTTTATATATAATTTTTTATTTTTTATTTTTGTATTTTATATTTTTGACAATAAAAGAAAATGAATAAAATAAAATAAAAATATTTAAAATCTAAAAATATGCCTCCTCTCCTCCCCGGGCAATGGTGCCAAAAACTTGACCCACGCTAAATATATGCGTACTAAAAATTCAATCCCCAGCAACGGTGCCAAAAACTTGACCCGCAATCCGCTGATGAAAAATATAATAATTAATTCTTTCAAATATATGTAATAGATAATAATAGCGGCTAGTATATATAAATATAATTTTATCGAAATATTTTACACACTAGGGGTACTACGCAAGTATACATATCGTATCAAGTAATATAGGGCTTTGAAACAAAGACCCCAGTATCGATCCCACGAGGAGTGAGTTATGGATTTTTAAAAGACTGGGACTAGGAGAAATAATCCCGACTACTGCAACTCTGCAATTAGCAGATCGTTCCATCACATATCCTAAAGGAGTTATAGAGGATGTTTTGGTAAAAGTGGATCAATTTATTTTTTCTATGGATTTCATTGTGTTAGATATGGAGGAAGATAAAGACATACCATAATTTTGGGGAGACCTTTTCTAGCTACAGGTAGAATCATGATAGATGTGCAAAAAGGGGAATTAACGATGAGGGTTAATGATCAGAATGTTACAGTTAATATTTCAAAATCGATGAAATATCCTGCTAGAGGTAAAGAAGATCAGTGTTTTAAGATGGATGTTATCGAATATTTAAGTGAATGTCATTTCAAATCAACTTATGAAGAGAAAGCTGAAAGAGAAGAATTTGTATATAAGTAAGAAGAGGAGTTATTTAATTCTGAAGATTTTCAAGAGGAAGATTTAAAGTATGTTCGTGAAAATTTTAAATTGTTGGGTATGACTGAAAAAGATAAATCTTATGGTCTATCAATTGAAAAACCTCCTGAACTTGAGTTAAAAATGCTTCATGATCATTTGAAGTATGTTTTTCTAGGTGAATCCTCAACCTTGCCTGTTATAATTTTCTCTCAATTAACTGAATAAGAAGAAGAGAGTTTGCTTTAAATTCTGAAGAAGCACAAGAAAGCATTTGGATAGACAATTGCTGATATTAAAGGAATTAGTCCTTCAATTTGTATGCACAGAATTCTTATGGAAGATAATAGCAAACCGCGGGCTGATCCCCAAAGGAGATTAAATCCTATCCTGAAAGATGTTGTTAAGAAAGAAATTTTAAAGTGGTTGGATGCTAGAATTATATACCCTATTTTAAATAGTGCATGGGTTTGTCATATTCATTGTGTTCCTAAGAAAGGAGGAGTAACTGTGACTGTTAATGAAAAGAATGAAATGATACCTACAAGATGAGTTACAGGGTGGTGAATATACATTGATTATAGAAAATTAAACCTTGCCACAAGGAAAGATCATTCTCCACTCCCTTTTCTAAATCAAATGTTGGATAGACTGGCTGGGCATAAATACTTTTATTTTCTGGATGGATATACTGGTTACCACCAAATTCAAATTGCTCCTGAAGATCAAGAGAAAATTACGTTTACCAATCCTTACGGTACGTTTGCTTTTAGAAGAATGCCCTTTGGTTTATGTAGTACCCCTGCTACATTTCAGAGATGTATGATGGCTATTTTTTGTGATTTAATTGAAAAAGGGATTGAAGTTTTTATGGATAACTTTTTAGTGTTTGGAATTTCATTCGAATCATGTTTAAAACATCTATCTAAAGTTCTAAAATGCTGTGAAGAAACAAATTTGGTCCTCAATTGGGAAAAATGTTAATTTATGGTAGCAGGAGGAATTGTTTTCGGACATCAGATTTCAAAAAAAAGGTTTGGAGGTAGATCCTGCAAAAATTCAAGTTATATCTAATTTACTTTGCCCAACAAATGTAAGGGGAATTAGAAGTTTTTTAGGACATGTTGGATTCTACAGGCGTTACATCAAAGATTTTTCAAAGATTACAAAACCTTTATGTCGTTTACTGGAAAAGAATGCAATTTTTAATTTTGATGATGACTGCCATAAAGCCTTTGAAATATTAAAAGAAAAATTAATCATCGCACTCGTAATAATTTCACCAAATTGGGAAAAACCTTTTGAATTAATGTGTGATGTTAGTGATTATGCTATTGGTGCTGTTCTGGGTCAGAAATATGATAAAATTTTCAAAGTAATTTATTATGCTAGCAAAACTGTTAATGAAGCTCAAATTAATTATACCACTACTGAGAAAGTGTTATTAGCTATGGTATTTGCCTTTTATAAATTTCGATCATATATAATTGGAACTAAATGTATTGTGCATATTGATCATTCTGCTATCAAATACTTAATGAAGAAAAATGATGCAAAATCGAGACTTATAAGATGGATTCTTCTTTTGCAATAATTTGATTTTGAGATAGTAGATAGGAAGGGTTCTGATAATCAAATTGTTGATCATTTGTTCAGGCTTGAAATAGAAAAATCTTTCTGTGATATTGAAGAAATTAATGATCATTTTCCTAATGAAAAACTGTTCATTGTTAAAGAATGGAGTGTTCCGTGGTATGCAGACATGGTAAACTTTGTTATTAGTAATATTATACCCTATGGTTTGACATATCATGAAAAGAAGAAATTTCTGTTTGATGCTAAGACTTATTTTTGAGATGACCCATTTTTATATAAATAAGGAAAGGATCTTATAATTCGAAGATGTGTACCTTTGGAAGAAACTTATGAAATTATTCAAAAATGTCATGATTCTGATTATGGGGGACATTTTGGAAGTGATAAACTGCATATAAAATATTACAATCAGGATTTTATTGGCCTACAATTTTTAAGGATGTGAATGTTTATATTAAAAATTTTGATAGATGTTAGCGTGTAGGCAATATTTCTAGAAGAAATGAGATGCCCCTCAATTATATGTTGGAAGTTGAAATATTTGATGTTTGGGGATTATATTTTATGGGACCATTTACACCATCTTTCGAAAATGTTTATATTTTCATTGCAGTAAACTATGTTTCCAAATGGATTGAAGCTATTGCTTTACCTCGATGTGATGCTCAAAGTGTTGCAAAGTTTTTAGTAAAGAATATATTTTGCAGATTTGGAATACAAAGAGTAATCATAACTAATGGAGGAAGTCATTTTAGAAATGTGATTATTGGGAAGTTAGCAAAGAAATATCATATTAATCATCGCATTGCTACTGCTTATCATCCACAGACAAGTGGTTTGGTTGAATTATCCAATCGTGAAATTAAAAGAATATTGGAAAAAACTATTAATCCAAATAGAAAGGATTGGTCAATAAAACTGGATTATGCTTTGTGGGCCTATAGGACTGCTTACAAAACATCTATAGGAATGTCCCTATATAGGCTGATTTTTCGAAAAGCTTGTCATTTACCTTTTGAATTTGAGCATAAGGCTTATTGGGCTATTAAAGAGTTCAATTATAATTTAAAAGATGCTGCTGAAAAAAGATTATTGCAATTGAATGAGCTTGAAGAAATAAGGAATGAATCTTATGAAAATGCTAAGATTTATAAGGAAAAGATGAAGTTATGGCATGATCGAAAGATTCTTACCAAAAATCTTGTACAAGGACAACAATTTTTGCTGTATAATGCTAGATTAAGAATATTTTCTAGAAAACTTAAGTCTAGGTGGATGGATCCATTCATTGTGATAAAATTTTATTCTTATGGAGCTGTAGATATTCAAGATCCTATAACTGGAAAAATATTTAAAGTTAACGGACATAGACTTAAACCATCTTTTTCAGTCAATAAATTTAAATCTGATGAGAATTTAATGTTGGGTCACTCAGAATGAGTTCTGGGTATGTCAGGCTGAAAACGTACAATCGCTCTGTGGGAGGCAACCTATATTTATCGGTGTGTTTTGCTTTATTTTTGTTTTGTGTGTTTTGTTTGCTTTGTTTGGTTTGTTTTTATGTTTTTAGTGGTAGTAATTTCGAGTTTTTAAACTTAAGTGGACTTTTTTTACCTTAATTGATGATTTGGAAAAGTCAGAATGAGAATTTGGACACTTAGCAGACCTGTGCTAAATTGTGCATTGGCGGCTAAGCGCCGACTAGTTGGCGCTTAGGCGCCAAAGTTATAAAATAACATGAAAAATGTGACTTTAGAGCCTAGATCGTGGGGGAGAAGTTGTGGGAGTTATTTAGGAGATTCTAAACGTATTGGAGAATATTCTAGCATCTCCCAAGTCTATAAAAAGGTCCTGATTTAAGGAAAACGCTTGCCCCAAGTCCTACTTTCATTTATGAAGTCTAAGAAGAGAATTTTGAGTACCATGTCTTCCTGGGAGAAAGAGATGAAGAAGAAGCAATATTCTGATAAAAGTAAGTTCATTAGTGATAGTGCTAAGGAGTTATTTAATGGATATCTGGCTGTTAGCATTTAAGGTATTACAGAGATGATTGCAAAAATTGAAGCCCGAGTGACTTCAATGGAAGCAAAGATCAATGATATTACTTTACATATGGATCACATGGGATGGCAACTCAAGATGCAATTCAATCATTCAAGGTATATGGAAGAAATAGATAAGGTGATGTTTGTGAAGAACAAATGGATTAAAGAAGATGATATAAAAATTAACAATGATCACCCGTTCTATCAAATATATATTCCTGAAGGGTCAAATGAGAATAATAGTGGTCCTTGTTATATTTTGCCTAATGGAGAGTGGAATTAAAAGTGTTTTGTTTCTATTTATTTAGTTTCTTATGTGTTATGTTAGTGTTCTTGTGAGTTCATGTTTGGTGTGTTTAATGTTTTTATATATGCCTGATGATGTGATGGGTACATCTTAGAGATGCACACTTATCAGATTAAGATTATAGTATCTTGTATTTTGAGAATTTTATCCTTTATGTTTGGATAAAAATTCTAGTATTTTATTGAATGTTGTGTTTGTTTTAATATAAGTTTGCTTTTGTGAAATTTGTGTGGAATCAATGGTTATTAAATTTTGATTTGGAGTATTAGAAGATTCATGTGGGAAAAATAATTATTTTGGAGTAATTAAGGGTAATTAACCAAGTGATTTAGTGCATATACCTTAATTATACAAATTTGGGTACTGGCGGCTAAGTGCCAAAATGCCGGCGCTTACGTGCTAGATTTCGTAGCTAAGAGCCGATAGTTCACGCTTAGGCGCCAGTTCACGAAAATTGATTCGTGAAAGTTAAAAACCGGAAAATTGTCATTTTTAACCACCCCATCGTCTTCAACCTTTGCTTTGCCACGAAAAAGGAGCCTAGGGTATCATACTGTGGATCATTTAAGATCCTATCTCAACAAAAATTGTTAGATTTGGATTCCTTGAGGTAAGAGCACTACTCCTAAGTAAAAATTTTTTATTTTCACCATGTATTTTGAGTACATTTTGGAAGATCTTAAAACCACTATTCATGGTGAAAATTTGAGGAAAAGCTTGATAAATTGCTTGGATTTAGTGAAAATATCTTTTGGAAGATAATTTAGCAAGTTTAGTTTGATTTTGGAATTTATGGTGAATTTTTCGTGAATTTTTAGAGATGGCTCCAAAGTCAAAGCGTGCACGAGAGAAGACAAAGTTGATTCTGACAAATTTGTTAGTTTGAGGGCTGAGGAACGATACGTCGATGCAATGCAGTCATGTAAGTTGATTCCTGAGCGAGTGTTTAGTAAGTCAGGAGAGGTGATTGAAGATATGATTGCAAGAAGAAACTGGCAGAATTAATGTTGCTTCTCCGTTGTTGCTGTTGTTTCTGTGGTAAGAGAATTTTATGCAAATTTACTCGCTGCAGAGGAAAATCGAGTGATGGTTAGGAGGCATGAAGTAAACTTTTCTTCCGGTGCAATCAATACTTTTTATGGATTACCTCCTGACATGTTCTGTTTTTATTCTAACTATCATCCTTCGGAAGAAGACTTAGATGAGATTATGGAGTTTTTGACTGATGGAAGAGGATTATGGAAAATTACAAATGATAGAAGAGTGAACTTTCCTGCTTCCAAATTGAATGCCATTTCTAAGGCATGGCATTATTTTTTCTCATCTAAGTTGTTACCTTTAAGTCATACAGTGAAGTGACGAGACAAAGAGCGGTGTTGAACCATTGTATTCTGCATGGGAAGCCTATTGATATTGGAAGCATAATTTTTTATTATGTTTTGAACTGTGCTAGATCAACCACGATCGCAGGTATGGGATTTCCTTCCTTGATTCATTCACTATGTGAAAGATCTCGGAGTGAAATTTAAAACCCGGGAAGAGGTACTTCAGCCATTGAGACCAATTACCAGTGTAAACATTGGTGCTTACACTGTACATTCAGAGTTTGGTTGGAGAGGAGGATTTGGTAGGGCTTCTACTACTTCTGCTTCTGCTACTTCTGCTTCTCGTGCTACTACTTCACGTGCTTCATCATCTACTGATTCACAGACTGTTTTATTAAGAAAGATTTTGAAAAAAGTGAGTCTTACTCGAGAGCATGTGAGAGATATGGATGGTAAGTCTGGATAATGTTGAGAGATATATTGTAAAACATGATGAATATGAGGAGAATTATCAGCAATATTTGGATAGATCGATTAGAGGAGATCGAGTGTCGAGATGCCACCTCATCCATTCTATATACCTTATGTGCCATCCGGAGATTGGAACGAGCAAGATGATGATGATGATGAGGATAAAGATTAGATGTATGTTGTTTGTTTTAGTTGTTGTATTGATGTGTTGTGTCACCGTGTACTTTATATAGTATTTTATTCGATGATTGTGTTGTGATGTGAACCTCGATAAGTATGCGTATCGTAGTTGTACTATTTATTTGTTATGCATATTCAAGTATTGTTGTTGTTTTATTGTTGATTTATATGTTGTTGTGTGGTAGTGTGTAATAGTAAATGTTTTTATGAGTATGTTATGTTAGAGTTTTTAGTAGTATGTATTTTTAATTTTAAAAACTATTAGGAAATTATAAACCTCTATTAGGAACTTCTACTTAGGAAAACTACATGTTTAAAATTCTTCAAAGTCCACTATCATCTGTTATTTGTATCAGTATGTTATTTTAGTTGGTGTGTATTTGCTTTGAAAACCTCCACTACTGTAGAAGTCTTCTGAATTTTTACTTTTCTTATTATTATTAAAAAATGTTTTGAAAAACTAAATTTGATTTCATTTTACTCCTGTATTTAAATTTTTAAACTTGCATATCAGGATATTAAAAATTCCTGCAAGTATGATATGTCAGTTTTTATTTCTCACCCCTGTATCATTTCTTATGCTTAAATGTTTTAACTTAATTAAAAATTTAAAGTTTGGGGGGGATTTTAAAAACAAAGATTTTCAAAAACCTAAAATTTTATTTGGTTCTCAAGAATACTTAAAAATAAATCTTATTTTTTATTGAGAACAATTATGTACATGAAGTTATATTAGGGGAACAAAATTTTGAATATAGAAATGAATAAAAGAATTTAGTTAAAATTTATAGTAATCATGAAAAACTTAAAGTTAAAATTTTATTAATGAAGATGTGTTAAATAAAGTTAAACTATCTTTAGTAAGAAGTTTTATATTTTTGGATAAATAGAAGATTTGACTTTTATTCTTCAAAGCTTAAATTTCTTTTATTGAAGAGTAATTTTCAGATATTATTATTATGATTTTTAAATGAAAGATGTATATCTGATCTTTATTTTAAATGGAAGGATGGCATTCAAAATCATTAAAGGTCTATCCAGATATAGTAATCCTTACCTTAAAAAAAAAGTGAAAAATATAGTATATGAAAAGGGAGGAGAAGCTTGAGGATTAAGGGCCTAATCAAAAACTAGTTTCATACCTAAAGTTTAATATATAAGTTCAAAGAAAATCTAAAGCTTAAAGTTGTAATATAGTAAGTAAAATTATTTTTCAAATAAAGATTTTTAAGTGAGAAAAATAAATGTTTGAATCCTATATTTTGAAAAATCTACAAATATTTCTGAAATAGATAAAGACTTATATTTATCATTTTCTCTTACTTAAGAACTTTCTAAACTTTAAGTTAGTTTTAATTACTGAAATTTTTTCTAAATTGGACTATTCCATTTCTAGAACAAAATTTTGTTATCTTCCTAAGAAACTCATTACATAATTTGCATGCTAAAATGTTCTATGAGATTAACTGTCACTTGAGGACAAGTAACATTTTAAGTTTGGGGGATTTTGATACACCTAAAATATATAGTATTTTTATGCACATTTTTATACTTATTTTTAATGATATTGCACTTTAATGGAAGGTATTTTGTGTTTTTCTTGTAGGTATGATGAAAATGGATAGTCATGATGAAAGGAGCAAAGTTGAATCAAATTTGGAGCAAAAAAATGAAAAATAAAAAATTTGGCACTAGCGGCTAAGCCCCGCTAGGCCGGCGCTTAGCCGCCACAGTTAAAAATCGAGATTCAAATAGATTTGGCGCCAATTTTAAAGGGGATGGGATGCAAGTGGTAATGTTCATAACTTTCTTTGGACGGCAATTTTGAATGAAGGGGTGCATTCCTTAGTAGATACATCGAATATGGACACATTTTGAAGAGACACGAAGGCACCTTTTGGTTTACTATTTAAAGAGAGTCTTAGGAAAGATTTAAAGGAGGTAATTGGAGGAGACTCTTCCACTGTATTTTGAAGAGTACTTCCATTGTTCTTCCATTGCATTTTAAAAGTTTTTATTTATAGTAGGAGTAGAGAGTAGAAAGGAGAAAAGGGTCGGAGTGAAGTATTCTTCTTCCCACTTCTTTTCTTTCTTTTAGTTTAGTTTTTATTGAAGTTTGAAGTCTGTATTCTGAGTTAACGGAGTTGGGAGACTTGCTCTGAGAAGTAGTTTAGCGAAGAGTCAAAGTTTCAGAGGAACATCCTTAGTCTTGTGGAGAGGATTTTCAGATAAGTGTTTACTTTTATTTAGTTTATTAATACTTGTTTTCATTTATTATTGTTCTTATCGTTGTTTTTAATTTCAAATAAATGTGTTTTTATATTTTCTCAATGCATTCTGAGTAATTTACTTTATCTTTTTCTTTCTTAAATGGAGAAGTAATTAATTTAAAGAGAATTGTTGTGGAAAGTATAAGTGTTTAAAAGTTGGAAGAAGTTGTGAAGATTGATTCTAAAAACTTTGTTTACTTCTTAATTTGGCCTCGTTAAGTTGTAAAATTTCTTGAGATTATGTAAGATCCAATGCGGTATTGTCTCATAAAAGTTAGTAAGAATCACATGAAATTATATGGGTGAGAACTGTAGTCCATATAATTGAATGTAATATTAGAAGATATTTTTATAAAAGGGAGTAAAATTAGAGGATTTTAGAGTGACAGGCTAAAACTCCCTAATTTGGTTTTTGATGTTTTGAGTTTTGTTATGAGAAGCTAGCCCCAGGGTGGTGGGAATCGAGGGAACTCTAGAGTGAGAGGCTGGTATCTTCCCTGCCTAACCATGTTCAAAATAATATAAATTTCAAATTAACCTATGTTCTTTATAGAACAAAGTAAGGGTAAAGAACAAATTTGCTTCTACCTGTCACAACAAAAATTTGAACACTTCCACAACAATACTTTAAGAATTATTACTACTTCATGAAAGGAAAGAAAAAGATATTCTAGTTAATAGTATTTTACATCCAGTGTTATTAGTTATTGTAATTTTAATTTCTTGCTTTGAATTGTATTAAGAAAATTAAAAAAAAAGATATATCAACCTTTAAAACTTTTCAAAATCAAGACATACTTTTTCAAAAATAATTAAAGAAAGTAAAAAGATAATTTCTCTGATTCCTTTAAAGATTTCACATTGTCCCTGTGGGTTCGATATCTCGGGGCTTAATCAGAAAGTCCTATATTACTTGATAAACGATACGTATACTTGCGTAGTATCCCATATTATAAAATCATTATTTTCATATCTTAAATCATCAGCGCATTTATCCAGTAGAACCATGTTTCTGGCATCCGTTGCACTTATATCTATCGGGGATCAATAATCATAGCTCCAAACTGATGCACTTTTACAACAATGAAAGGTCCTCTCCATCTAGATTTCAGTTTCCCAGGAAATAACTTCAATCATGTATTGTATAATAAAACTTTTTGTCCTAGTTCAAACTCCTTTTTGACAATCTTCCGATCATGCCATATTTTTCTTCATTCCTTGTATATTCTATCATTATCATATGATTCATTTCTGATTTCTTTTAATTCATTCAATTGAAACAGTCTCTTCTCACCAGCATCTTTCAAATTAAAATTCAATTTATTTATCGCCCAATATGCTTTATATTCTAATTCAACTGGCAAGTGACTGGTTTTTCCAAAGATTAATCTGTAAGGGGACATTCCTATAGGAGTTTTATAAGCAGTTTTGTATGCCCATAAAGCAGTATATAATCTAGCAGACCAAATCCAATTTCTCAGGATTAATCACTTTCTCCAGAATTTGTTTAATTGCACGATTAGATACCTCTACTAAACCATTAGTTTAGGGATGATAAGCTGTAGAGATTCTATGCATAATATTATATTTTTTCACCAATCTCTGAATCAGATTATTCTTAAAATGGGATCTTCCATCAATGATGATTACTCTATGCATTCCATATCTTGTGAAAATATTTTTCATTAAAAACTTCGAAACACTTTTAGCATCACACCTAGGTAAAGCTATTGCCTCAATCTAGTTTTATACATAATCAACAGCAATCAGTATATATATATTTCCAAATGAAGGCATAAATGGTCCCATAAAATCTAATCTCCATGCATAAAAAATTTCAACTTCCAGAGTAAAATTAAGAGGCATTTCATTTCTTCAAGAAATATTGCCTATTCTCTGACATCGATCACAATTTTTGATAAATTTATAAACATCTCTGAAAAGTGTAGGCCAATAAAATCCATATTGCAAAATCTTATGTACAGTTCTATCATTTCCGAAATGTCTTCCAGATTCAGAATCATGACATTCTCGAATAATTTTTTTCAGTTTCTTCAGAAGGCGCACATCTCCTAATAATAAGATCTTTACATTACTTGTATAGATAAGGATCGTCCTAGAAATAAAATTTAACATCAAGCTTAAATTTTTTCTGCTGTTGCATTGTTAAATCAGGTGGTAGAATATTACTAATGATGTAGTTCACAATATCAGCATACCACGGTAAATTTCCTTCAATAATATTATATAATTGCTCATCAGGAAAAGTTTCAGTAATTTCCTTTTCATAATCATCCAAATTATGTTGTTCAAGTCTAGATAAACGATCAGCTATTTGATTATCCACCCCTTTTCAATTAACGATCTCAAAATCAAATTCTTGCATTAAAAGCATCCATCGAATCAGTCTTGGTTTTACATCCTTCTTTTGCATTAAGTATTTAATAGCAGAATGATCAGTATGCACTATACATTTTGCTCCGATTAGGTAATATCTAAATTTTTCAAAAGCATATACAATTGCTAATAACTCTGCAGTAGTTGTGTAATTAATTTGAGTAACAGTAAGAGTCTTACTAGCATGGTATATGACTTTAAACATTTTGTCATGTCTTTGCTGTAAAACAACTCCAATAGCATAATCACTAGCATCACACATTAGTTCAAATGGTTTCTCCCAATCAGGTGAAACTATTATAGATGCAGCAATTAATTTTTTCTTCAATAGATCGAAAGCTTTTAAACATTCATCGTTAAAATCAAACTTTCTCTCTTTTTCCAAAAGTTGGCATAGAGGCTTAGAAATTTTTGAAAAGTCTCCGCTATATCACCTGTAGAATCCTACATATCCCAACAAGCTTCTTACTCCTCTCACAGTTGTTGGAGGTAGAAATTTTTCTATAACATGAATTTTCGTAGGATCTACTTCCATGCCATATTCAGATATTTTAAGCCCAAGCACAATTCCTCCTGCAACCATAATTTGACACTTTTTCCAGTTTAGGACTAAATTTGTTCTCTCGCATACCTCTAAAACTTTTTCTAAGTTGCATAGGCATGCATCAAATGAATCTCCAAATACTGAGAAATCATCCATAAACACTTCTATTCCATCATCAATTAAATTGCTAAATATGGATGTCATACATCTTTGAAATTTTGTAGGTGAATTATATAATCCAAAGGGCATTCTTCTAAAAGCAAAAGTTCCATAAGGGCTAATAAATGTATTTTTCTCTTGATCCTTAGAAGCAATAAGTATTTTGTGATAACCGGTATATCCATCTAGAAAGCAATAACACTTGTGTCCAGCAAGTCTATCTAGTATTTGGTCTAAAAAGGGTAAAGGAAAGTGATTTGTTATGGTAGTAGCATTTAATTTTCTATAATCAATACATATTCGTCAACCAGTGACTTTTCTTATCGGTATAATTTCATCTCGATCATTTACATCAATAGTTACTCCTCCTTTCTTAGGAACATAATGAATTGGGCTCACCCAAACACTATCAGAAATAGGATATATAATTTCAACATCTAACCACTTTAAAATCTCTTTTTTAACCACTTCTTTCATTATTGGGTTCAGTCTCCTTGGTGGATCAACTCTTGGTTTGTGTTGTTCATTCAATAAGATTCTGTGCATACAGATCGAAGGACTGATTCCTTTAATATCAGCTATAGACCAACCGAAAGCTTTTTTGTATCTTTTTAAGGTTTCCAAAAATTTTTGTTCTTTATATTCATTTAATTGAAGATACAGTGACTAGTAACGTAGATGATTCTCCTTAAAACATGTACTTTAAATGATTAGGAAGAATTTTCAGCTCAAATTCAGAGGGTTTAATGATAGATGGAATTAAACTTTTATCTCCATTTTCCACAGTATCCAATCTTTCAAAATTTTCTTGAATAAACTCTAACTTTTCATTCTTCATATCATCCAAATCATCTTCATTTTCACTTTCATTTTCATCCTCACATTCCAGATTTTCTTCAAATACTTCTTTAACAAAATCTTCTCTCAAATAATCTTAGATTTCCATTTGATAGCACTCATCATCTTTTTCAGTTGAAGGGTACTTCATAGATTTCAGAATGTTCAAAGTTACCTCTTGGTCATTAACTCTCATAGTTAATTCTCTTTTATGGACATCAATCATAGCTCTCCCAGTTCCAAGGAATGGTCTTACCAAAATAATTGGAATTTCTTTATCTTCCTCCATATCTAATACAATAAAGTCTACAGGAAAGATAAATTTATCCACCTTTACTAATACATCTTCCACGACTCCTTTAGGATAAGTGATAGAACGATCAACCAGTTGAAGAGTCACAGATTAGGTAAAATTTCTCCTATTCCCAATCTTTTGAAAGTTGATAAAGGCATAAGATTAATGCTAGCTCCAAGATCACATATAGCTCTTCCGAAAAAAATTTCATCTATAGCGTACGAGATAGTGAAACTACCTGGGTCTTTAAGTTTCTCAGGAAGATTTTTCTGGATAATTATACTACACTCACCATAAAGTGCAATAGTCTCATGGTCTTTAAACTTTCTCTTCCTTTTAATTATATCCTTCATAAACTTTACATAATCAGGCATCTGCTCTAATACTTCAACAAAGAGAATATTAATCGTTAATTTCTTAAGAACTTCCAAAAATATTGCAAATATGTTATCCATGTTTTGTTTCTTTAATCTTTGAGGAAAAGGAGGAGGTGGTTTTTCAAAAGTTATCTTCAATGGTTCTATCAGATATTCGTCTGGATATATCTTATTAGAACCTTTATCAATGTTCACTTCCTCTCTTTCAACCTCGACTTCTTTTTGAACTCTTGGTTCCAATTCTTTTCCAATCCTTAATTGAATAGCCTTAATTTGCTCTTTGTTTTGATATTTCAATTTGATCTCAACATTGCTAGGAAGATTCCCAGAAGGTCTATTATTAAGCACAGTAAAGATATGTCCCAATTGATTTTCAATGTTCTTCATCACAATGTTTTGAGCTTGAATTTGATTATCCATATTCAAAATCATTTCTTCAGTAGACAACTTCTTTTCCTTAAATTGTTGATTACTATTAAAACCAGGAGGATAAGAAGGTCTAAAATTGGTATTTCCTTGGTTATTCAGATTTCCAACTAGATTCATAGGATTGTTTCTTCATTGCGGGTTAACGACAACATTGGTATTATTCCAGTTGAAGTTCGCATGATTACTTCAACTAAGATTATAATAATTCGAATAAGGATTATTGATTTTATTATGTACAGCATTCAAGGTTTCATAAGACATTTGAGAGTCTATCATCTGTCCTGATGAATTTTCTTCTAACACTGGGGGTATTGGAGAATATATCATTCCATATTGATTTATATTCTTAGAAAGTGCAGCAATTTGAGAGAATATCATAATTATCTCATCGGAATCATGAATAATAGCTACTCTATTAGGATTTAACTATTCAGAGGGCCATTAAAAATTATTAGTAGTCATCTCTTCAATTAAGGAATATGCTTCATCAAAAGATGTTGACATTAATGATCCACCAGTAGCAGCATCGATAATCGTTCTCAATGATCCTACTAATCCATTATAGAAGGTTTGAATTATTAACCAATATGGTAAAGCATGGTGTGGACACTTCCTCAGAAGATCTTTAAATCTTTCCAATGCTTCATATATGGATTGTCCATCAAACTTACTGAAAGATGTGATATCATTTCTCAACTTAGCAGTTTTGGAAGGAGGAAAATATTTCGACAGAAACTTTTGTGAAAGTTATCCCCATGTTCTAATTGATCCAAGTGCTAACAAATTTAACCACACCTTAGCCTTATCCCTAAGTGAAAAAGGAAAAGTTTAAGTTTAACAGCATCGTTCGACACTCCATCATATTTAAAAGTAGCACATAGTTCTAGAAAACTAGCGAGATGTAAGTTAGGATCGTCATTAGGTTTTACTCCAAATTGATTATTTTGTATAATTTGGATAATATCAGGTTTAAGCTCAAATGAATTAGCACCAACATTAGGATTTTGAATAGTTAAGTGAATTTCATCTGCTGTTAGATTAGTATCATCTCTTAAAGGTCTTGGTATATTTTCATTTTAATTATTTAAATTATTCGTTATTTTGAGTATTTGCAGATTGTTTTTATTTTTTTCAAAATTTTCTAATAGTATGGTATAATTCATAATTGTAAGGTACTAAACCTATAGATCTGATACTATGCATACTAACACAATAAACACACACTAACAATAAACAAACACACACAACTATGACTTGCAATTCAAATATATGATTTCCAATACTACAAAAATAAATTTTAATAGTTACTTTTTCTTTTTTTCTTACCTTGCCTCCCCGACAATGGCGCCAAAAACTTGGTGCGACTTTTTAAATTTGCAAAAATTATTGAACTCAGTTTAGATTTATTTATTGATTTAAATGATAATGAGTCACAGAATTAACGAAAGTATAATACAGGGCTCTAGTAGAGTCCTAGAATATCGATCCCACATGGAGGCTTTACTTTTATGGCGTAACACAGAAATCTCTTATCAAATCACAACACAATTGTAAGTGGTTAAATTCTTGAAGTAAAGACAAACAGGTTCAATTACCAAATCTACCAAAGCATGTTATAATCTCTAGCAAGTTAAACTAACACAAGACTATATTTATAACAAATTTCAATTGCAAGAAAGAATCTTCCTCCTTTACATTCATAATGTGATGATTATTGTGACATAGATCAGTGATGCAAATGTATTGTACCAAATATGAGCATTCTTATTATTTACACATATTTCAGCGTATAAAGAACATTGGTTAATCCTAAGTTTAATCCCCAAATCTGTGGTTAGGCTGGGAGGATACTGGCTCTCACTCCAGAGCTCCCACTTCCCTTCACCTGAAGGTTAACTCTCGCTTCAGTTTCTAAATGTTAGGACCAAATTGAGGATTTCAGCCTGTCACTCTGAAATCTTCAATTCTACGCCCATCAAAATATATTTCCCTATTTATTTGCACTCAACCCCCATGAACTTCACCATCCATGGAATTTGAATGTGACCATCACTTTTATTGTGGAACTCATAATCCTTTTGGAACATATGTTTCCCAACAAGTTTTAGCAATTCAATTGGCCAGATCAAAAAGTAAATGAAGCTCTAAGTGAAAAGGTCATCACAAATTCTCCATAATAAATCGACACATCATTTCCATTTCACAACATCAACACATCACTTACAAAGGAGAAATACAAAGAAATCTACTCAAGACTCATGAGGAAAAGATGAAAAAACATGGATTTCATATATAAAAATAATGTCATATAAACAGTGTAAAGTAAAAACAACTTATCTCAAACTCTTCCCCAAGCGAATCTCAAGGAATTCCTTTGACTCATCTTCTTTTATCACAACAACACACAATTCTCTCTTTATAATAGTATGGAAGAAGAAATCTCTCACTTTCCCTCTCCTCTCACACTCCTTAGAAGAGAAAACAAAAACCTAACTTCCTACACAAAATGGAAAGAACACACTCTCTAAACTCTAAACTCTTATCTTCCTTTCTTCCCCCTTTGAAATGTGGCTCCAAATGTGTTTAAATTCATCTAAAACTGAATTCCCAAGAGTTTCCTCAAGAAACCTTTCAAAATCTAGCCAAATACATTGAATCTAGTTCAAAATTAGGATAGGGCGCTGTCCAGCACTGGTAGGAGCGTCGTTCGGCGCATTATTCTACCAAAACGTCATAACTCTCTAGAAACTGGTGTTGTCCAGCGCTGGTGACAGCATCGTTCGACGCTAGTTCAATAAAATGTGCTTTTGTCTTTTTTCACTCCAAATTTGCTCCTTTTGCTCCAAAGGCCTAAAATCATTGTACCTGCATGAAAAAAATCAAAAATACCTTCATTTAAAGTGCAATATCATCAAAAACAGATATGAAATGAATAGTAAAAAGCTATCAAATTTTCAGTGGATCATGAATCTCCATAGATGTCAATACTTTTTATCTCCATCAATATTGTCAATTCCAGGCTGGTTATGAGCATTTCATATTTAGCTTCATTGCTCTTTGGATCATAATTTTCTTCTGGAACTGGGGAAAGTTCATCAATTGTCTCCCTAGCCTGTCTTTTCTCAAGCCTGTCCAAGCCTCGGTGCTTGCGGTGATTAGAGTTTCTTCTATGAGTGCGCCTTAGTGGCGTGTCTAGAGCTCTCTCTACTATTGCAGTAACTAGCTCTCCTTTTGGTGTGGTGATCATTGACAGTATGTGCTTTTTTCTTGTTATTTGGAGGGGTGATATGTAAATCCTCCGGTGACTTTCTACTTAGTTGTCACTTCTGCCTCCATGTGAATGATTTGATTACAAACTACAGGGCTGCAATTTCCCCATGACTGACCAAGTCCATTAAGGGGCCATCGAAGTCAACATTAACTTGGGCATAGTCCAATTCGAAGTTTATCACACCTCCTTTGGGTGCCTTCTCTTCAGTTAGCGCAAGATTTATGTCGTCTTTGAATGCAAAAATTAACTTTCATTCTGACAATTTCTTGCATAAAATAGGGAAAACATCAGTGGGTCGGTACTTTGCATGAATAAGAACAATAAAAAATTATTATTTAGTAAATTTCAAATTATATATATCTCATTATCTTATTTAATATAACTTTATGAAGTTTGGTATTATTAAAAAAAGATTTCAATGTGCGCATTTTATTTCACAAAAAATTTATTTTATTTCACTTGATTTTATTTGAAAATTTCTTTTATGTTGGACCCAATCACAGACACTGGCCACCTAGCTATCCCAGAACCAACGTCCTCTGGATTTGTGATGTTGCATATTACTTATTTAATTATCATCCATTAATTGGGAACATGGGCATTTCTCGTTTGGAATCCATCAGCAGGTACGCTCATCCGGAGTAAACTTTCTCTACCACAAATGGTTCCTCCCAGGTTAGTTCAAATTTTCCACCTATCTTGTCGTGTGCAAGAATATACCTTCTAAGAATGAGAACAATGTCACCAACTTTGAACAACCTTTGGTGGATCACTTTATCTTGGGCTGGAATCATCTTTGCTTGGTAAAGTTCCAAATTCTACTTTGTGAGCAGCCACTTCCATCGAGGCTTTCCAATCCTGTAAGTCGAAGCTTGGCATTATCTTCCATGGTGATTTGACTTGCGATAGCGATTCTAAGAGACAGTAGCTGGACTTCTAATGGCAGTACTGCCTTGGTCCCGTACACAAGTGCATAGAACATAGATTGCGTCGGTGTTATGATTGTTGTCTTGTATGACCATAGCGCTTCTAGTAATTTCTCATGTCATCCTCTTTTGCTATCATCTAATGTCTTCTTTAAAATCTGCTCAAGCATCTTGTTAAAGGCTTTCGCTAAGACGTTTACTCTGGGAGAGTAAACTGTAGAATACCTCTAGTATATCTTGTCACATCTGACAAAGTTATAGATCTTTGTACTCTTGAAGGAGAACCCATTGTCTTGTGTGGTACGTCGAAACTGTAGACAATCTGATTCTTGAAAACTGTAGAACATGTTGTGCTTTGACCTCTCGCAACAGCACCACCTCTCCCCACTTGGAGAAGTAATTTGTTGCTACTAGTTTAAATTTATTTCATTTAGAATATAGAGAGTCAATCGGACCCACTATATCTATACCCCAACACTCAAATGGTCGCGATGTGATAGTGTGGTGTAGAACATTCGGAGGTTGGAGTAGGACCACTCCATGCACCTAACACTGATGACATTTCTTAGCTGTTTCCACACAATCTATCATCATTGCCGACCAATAGTACCCGAGTCTTTTAATCTTCATCTTTAACTTCTGCCCTGAATGGTGAGCTTCACACAATTTGGCATGCACTTCTTTGATGATATTTTGTGCCTCTGCTCTGCTCAAACATCTCAGCCACATCTGATCAAATGATCATCTGTACAGAACATTGTTGATTAAGGCATATGTTATTACCCTTTTCTGAATCTGATGTGCCATTGATTTATCTTATAGTAGTTTTCCTGTTTGTAAATATTCCATTAACGACTGTCGCTAGTCTTCAGTATCATTTGTCACTGTAGCTCCTATCCTTTCTTTCCCAACCTTGTGTAAATTATCGAGGTCAATCTGTGACAAAACCTGACTTACTTGTATCATAATGTCTATGGAATCTTCTTGTGGGCATGTTTAACGAGCTTAAATAAAGTGTCTGCATGGGAATTATCATCTAGAGGAATTCTATAAAATGTTACACTGAAAATCTGTTATAGTAACTTCATCGTATATATGTGATATTATGCGAGTCTTGGCTTCAGAATCTTAAATTGTCCAGCTATTTGTTGAATGATGAGTTGTGAATCATTGTAGATGGCAATGTCTATTATTTCCATTAATATTTCCAATTCTAAACCAGTCATCAAAGCCTCATATTCTTCTTCATTGTTGGTACACAGTTCTTTCAGGTATAGGAGACTTTTAACATTGTCTGGTCCGGTGTAACGAAGATCAGACCTATTCCTGCTTTTGTCGGGTATCACTGTCTATAATCATTTATCTTTTCTAGCTGACAAAGCTCCATTAAAGTACTTTTCCCAACATCTGACATGTAATTGTTCTTCTTGCATTATATGTTCATCTGGTCAGTCGTCGTTGAGATGGACCTAGCTGGTAGTGGGTACGCTCCGAGGAAGTCCGTCAAAATCTACCCTTTGATAGCCTGAAGGGTTACAAATATCAAATTGCAATAAAATCATTGACCACCTTGCTAGACATCTAGAAAGTGTTGGTCAGGTCATCAAATATTGCAATTGACCTTATGTGAAAGCATGTAATGCCTAAGCTTCTAAACGACAACAACCAAAGCTAAGCAATGCTTCTCAATAGGAGGATACTTTACCTCCACCAGTATTAGACGTCGACTCAAGTAATAGAGTGCATTTTCTTTACTCTCATCATTGACTTGGGCTAGTAATACTCCGAGGGATTCCTCTTAGGTCGCAAAATAAAGTATCAATGGTCTACCCTGGATAGGGGCTGCCAAAATAGGAGGTATCATTAGGTATCTTTTAATATCTTTGAAAGCACGTTGACACAGCTTCCCCAAATAGAATTTAGCATCCTTTTGGAGTAATTTTGAAAATGGTAGACACCTTCCTGACCAATTAGATATAAAGCATCTTAATTAAGCCAGTTTACCATGAAAAGAACGTAGTTGCTTAAAGGCTATGGGAGGAGGCATTTATAAGATTACTTTAATCTTCTTTAGGTCAATTTTGATTCCCCGATGAAAGACAATGAATCCTAGAAATTTCTCAAAGGTAATCCCGAAGTTGCATTTTAAGGGATTCATCTTGAGGTTAAATAGTAGTAATCATTCAAATACGATCCTCAAATCATATAAATGGTTTTCCTTCACTTTGCTCTTGATGACCAAGTCATTCACAAAGTATTCCACTTGGTTGTGAATGAGGTCATCAAAGATCCTTGTCATTGCTCGTTGGTAAATTTCTTTGGCGTGCTTCAAGTCAAATGGTATTACGGTGTAGTAGTAGATTTCAATCAGAGTTATGAATGTTGTAAGTGTCACATCTTCTGGAGCCATCTTGATTTGATTGTAGCCCGATGATCCATCCATGAAGGAGAAGATCTCGTGGGATGACGTAATGTCCACCATAAATTCTATTATTGGTAATAGAAACTCATCCTTTGGACATGCTTTGTTTAAGTCTCTGAAGTCGCCACACACTCATATCTGTCGATTCTTCTTCTTTACTGGTACGACATTAGCTAACCACGTGGGGTATTGCTCTTCTTGTACAATGTTGACATCTATCACTTTCTTCACCTCAGATGTGACTTGTTGTTCGAGGCAGATTCTTCTGACAGTTTAGCTGGTAACTTTCTGAGATGAGCTAGTACATTGTAGTCCCCTTTATTTTAACCTCTAGTTTCTTTTTGAATATGTGTGATTTCTATTGGAGGAGACGGTTCTTCTCGAATAACTACTTGTTTTCCCTTTTCCATCGGAGCTATTCATGGGGGTAATATCTTCCCACTCCTTAGATTCACTTCTGTTATCTCTTCTTGTTTTACTGTAGCAACTGAATCTTAATGTATTCATTCTAAATTTGAATAGTCCAGGTCAATGGTGAATGGTGTTCCTGTGCACTCGAGGACTGACTCCATACATTCCGAACTGTCATGGTTTTCATTGTCGATATCTTCTTTAGCTTTTTCATCATTCTCGTCAGGGTTTACTATGATATGAGAATCATTTTGGGAGTAAAAATCGGAGTTATATGGGTTTTAGTCAGTTACGTTATTACTAGAGACAGTCAAAACGTAGCCGAAATCGTCACTCTTATAATTATAAGACCATGGAGGAGCGTAGAGGAAATTATATAGAGTAAGTGGTTCGAGGGATTTCTCTCACAAATTCAATACAACCAATCTAACGGGGGCAGCTCCTATCCTATCCTTCGCACTATCAAGCTTCATCTTATTCGTGATCTCCTTCTTTATCTTTTGTTGCGGCAGCTTCTCTGGTGTAATCTCCATCTCTGACTTGGTAGGTAGCAGACTCTAGGCGGCAGCTTACTCTGAAGCTATCTGTATTTGATACAGTATCTTCTTGGAGGATTTTTTCCAGACTGTGCTCCATCTATCTCTATCGGCAAATGGATCTATTGGGGAGATTGTCTCGGCGGAATTCATATTTACAAAACCTCTTGCAGGTTCCTTTAAATATTCTTTTGGTATTGTTATATTTCCATCTTTATAGCTCTTCTCAAGCTAATCCTTGAAGAGAAAACATCCCTCTATAGCGTCTCCGAGTAGACAATGATAGGGCAGTAGTTAGGTTGATCTTTCAATTTGACTTCCTCCAACTTCTTTGGTTTAGGCAATCTAAACTCTGGCTTCTTTAGTAAATTGAGGAACATCTTTGCTACAACGTTGTCCTTGAAGAAGTATACCTTGTTCAACCGCTCTGACATCATCAGATCTATCTCCCATCTCTCGTATGGCCTCTACTAGAAAGGCCACTGACTAGATTGATTGTACTGTTGTGGTCGTGGTTGGTCGTACAATTAAGGCCGAGCATCCTGCAGTGGTGGTTGATTGTACTGTGGTGATTGCTACTCCGGCAGAATCCTCATTGGCTGTTTTCTCTTGTCAGAAGTTGCCACTGCACCAAACTTCTTTTCATATGCATTAGTTGACCTAGGCTTTTCTGTCTTTTCTGAAGGCTCCATATTTTTGATTTCTTCTTGTAAGTTGTTGGCCTTACTGAGCAGCTTCCCGAAGGATTTAATAGTGAGACCCTTGAGCATAAAAGCCACTGGACCGAGGACACCCTTGAGTAGTATTTTGATCGAGTGCTACTCATGCAGCTGAGGCTCGCACTTCATGCTAAGGTTCCTCCATATTAAAATGCATTCCACTAATCCTCGATTAATATACGTGAGTTTAATCATTTACTTCTCTTGTTTAAATTTCTTCCTTTTTAATGGCACCAAAAACTTGACCCTAAAGCAAAGTAAGATTTCAATTATGTCTTTAAATAGTAGGTATTTTACGCAAGTATACATAAAGTTATCAAGTAATATAGAGCTTTCATATTATGCCTCGAATATCGATCCCACGGAGATCGAGGTTAATCACAACGGCTTTCAAGAGAAGTTCTAGTCTACAATATCACGCCCTAGCTTGAAGGTCGATAAAAGTTTAGTTTTTATTATATCTAACAATTATCACTACAATACGACTTCTACTCCTAAACTAAAATACTTAGTGAAAATTAGAAAGTGAGGTTTATATATAATAAAAGTACTCTTCCTCATGCAATGAAATTAGTGACAGTGTAAAATATAATAAGTAGCAAGAAAAATTACGACAAATAAGAGCAATAATATTCTTTACCCTTACTTGGTTCTACAAAGAACATATGTTAATTTGATGATTTGAAATCTTGTAGATGGGTTAGGTAGGGAAGAAACTAACCCTCCTAGAGTTCCCTCTTCTCCCTCCACCTGAGGGCTAACATCTCATAACAAAACTTTTCACATCTAACCAAATTAGGGGCTTTAGTCTGTCACCCTAAAGTCCTCTAATTCTACACCACTTAAACATGCATATCTCCCTATTTATTTGCACTCAACCATATGGACTACATTCTCACCCATATAATCTCATGTGATTTTTACCAATAGTTGACAGAGACAATGCCGCATTGGTTCTTACATGCTCTCACAACAGATTTTAACATGCAAGTTGATCAAGTTTACATGTAAATGAAGATAAAAGTAAAATCATCACAATATATTCTAACTCTACTCAATTCTATATCCAACACACGCAAACTAATTCATTGAAAGAGGAAAGAGTAAAGAAAATTACTCACTACACGTGGAGAAACAACAACTTTTCATTGAACAAGTCTTTGAAACCATACAAACAAACTACTAAATTCAAATCAAAATACAATTAAAATACTTATCTCTGATGAAAATCAAACTCTCTTTATATAACAAAAGCAAAGTCCTGCCAATCCTCTCCAAGAACAAAGTGAAAAGAAAAGAAGAAATTCTCACACTCTGTCTTTCTCTCTCACCTTGTCGCCCCACTTGGGGCTAACACACAAGCCTTCTTCTCCTCTTCTAATATTCTCCTCCTCTCTAAAAATTCTTCTTCAAGATTTTCCAAGCCTTAATTATAATTTCCTAAGATATGCTTAAGTGTTTATTCAAAAAGAGTCCACATTCAATGAATCTTCGAAAGGGTGCCTTAAGTGTTTTTCCACTCTAAGAGACACATATCTTCCATAATAACTCCTTCTAACTGACCTAAACTATTCTAGAAAGTTTATTTTATCATTCCTAAGGAATTCCCTATGAGACACCCTTCGCAATGCTTCAATAATCATCAAAATCTGACTTTTCTTCTAGAAGTTATGCCAAAAACCGTCACTGGCGGCAATGCGCCGATGGTTTTGGAGCATACCGGAGCAAAACCAGTTTGACCTGTTTTGCTCCGGTTCGACCCGTTTTGCTCCGGTATGCTCCATTTTGGTCAATTTTTGTTACTTTTGCTCCAATCACTCCAAATTCTTTAATTTGATGTACCTACAACCAAAAACTCAAGAAAACATACATTTAAAGTACAATATCATTATAAAATTTAGCATAAAAAGTAGTACATTTTTTAGTTGATCAAAATCCCCCAAACTTAAATATTACTTGTCCTCAAGTAATACTACACTTTTAAAATAATTTTTATAGATTATAGTTAATGGATCACCCTTTAGAATTGCTAAAATGTTGTTCTAAAAATGCGATAGTTCAACCTAGAAGAACTTCTAATGAATCAGACTAGCCGAGGGTCTAAGATATTTATCATCAAACTTGGGAATTTGTTTCCTATCTAGTTCGAAAAATATGCAGATTTTTCAAACTCCAGATCATATGAACTTTACTTTCTACATTTAAGAACTCTCTTAAAAATAATTTTACTAATATAAGTATAAAAAGCAAGCTTAGGATTGTTCTAAGTTCTATACTCTAGAAAGACTCAAGTGAAACAAAATTTTGATTAGGACCTCTCCTCAGGCTTCTCCTCACACTTCTTTTTTTATTTTTTATTTTTAAGATCTTTTTATCCATTTTTTTCTACATTTTTCTTTTTTTCTTTTTTTATATATGTGTGGATTACTATATCTGGAGAAGTCCTTAAATGATTTTGAGTTCCACTATCCTCCTCAAAAGTTAAAACTTATAACTTTCTTTCACTTGAAAAGATGTATTTTTTTAAAATACTTTCTAAAAGAGCCTTAAATGTTTGAAAATAAAAATTCTAAGAATCCTTTTATTTTAAAATACACTTCTTTCTACTAAAGATAGCTATTCATGTTCCCATGTTCTCCACTAAATATCTTTAACTCTAGGTTCACCCTTTTCACTAAAAATATCAACTAAGTTTTTCTACTCAATTTCTATACTTAAAATTCTAACATCCCTAAGGCGACTCCACATAAAAATAATCATTATAAATAAAATACAAATTTATTTGTAGTACATTTCAAAATAAGGTTTAAATTTGAAACATTTTTCTTTCCCCCCCAAACTTAAGTTCAAATATGTGTAACAATGAAGTAAAAAAATATGCAGCAGAGAAAGATCAATTTTACATTTTACTACACATCCTACAAAAATATCAACAAATAGAACTTGGTAGAATATTGCAGTATAAAGTATATCTAGCCTAAACATGCTTGACATAACACTATAAAAGAATTTTAAATTGTAGAAGAGGTACAAACTGAAGACTAAACAGGAACACATTTTAAAATTTATAAAGGAATTGCTGATGCTAACAAGTTTAAAATATTAAGATAAGTTATATTGTCTCTAATGACTCATTTTACTTGCCTCACAAACATAGATACACAAACTCCAATAAATAGACTACAGATCTCACAAACAAAAAACAATTGAGGTTAATTTGATCTCCCTTCTACTCACATTTCCCCTCCATACTTTTAATTTATAATGGAAGAAACTACACTAATAACATGGGTGTATTATAAATTTTTTATATGGTTATCACCCTTCGACCAGAATTCCCCTATTATAAAAACTCATGTGTTTGCAATTTTAGGTTTACTCTAAGTCTAAGGTATACATAATCTAGTAAATAAAAGTAGTGCAGTTCATCCAGATGTTGTTCACAAAGTAAGTTCATGACCTTACTCAACAAAGACAAAGTCAGATAAAGGAAGTAATAGAGTTGACATGGAGTGGTCCAAGTTCAAACTCTACATGCTTCAAGGTAATGCTCACCTCCGGTTGAGAACTAAGTCATAACAGACTCTTCAGCTTGCTACTTCCAGAAGTAATGTACAAATTTAGTCAAGACCAAGGCATAACCTCACAACATTAACCCAAACCACTCTTACACATCAAACAATGATCAAATTCCAACATCTCACCATTATCCAATACAACATAATAACAATTACACTAAATAGATAACAAAGATAACCATGGGTTGACTCCCACGATGCACGTGGTCTAACATGGATGACTCGATGTATCCAATATTTATTATGATTGGCCCAGCATTAGAATCTCATTCATTTTGTCTATATACCACGGAATATGCCCTTTAATTATTTTAAATAACTCTTTCTTAGGAGATCTTTTACTGATTTCATCATTTAATTTAGGTTCTTCATGTGATTGAGTCGAATCTGAAGATATAAAGACTGGAGATGTAGATGAATTCCTTAAATAGGTAGGCTTTAAAATTGTATGGGGTATATTCATCTTACATTCATGAGAGTTTTCAACAGATGGAATTAAAAGTTTACTATTTTCGGTAACGTCCATCGTTTCATACCTCTCTTAAACATACATACAGTCTTCTTTAAATAACATTTTCAACTCATCATGAAAGTCCTTTCAATCTCGTTTGTTAACTTACTCTCAAAATTCTCTTGGAAATGGTCTTTAATTAGATAATCAATTTCATCCATCCAAAAACAATCATTATCTTTTCTCGCATTTGGATATTTCATAGTCTTTAACATATGAAAAGTGACTTCCTAGTCATGAATATTCATAGTTAACTTTCCTTTTTGCACATCTATCATAGTTTGTCCAATAACAAAGAAAGGTCTCCCCAAAATAATTGGATTATCTTTATCATCCTCCACGTCTAATACAATAAAGTCCAAAAGAAACAAAAATATATCCACTTTAACAAGCACATCTTCCTTAACCCCTTTTGGATAAATGATAGATCGGTCAGCTAATTGAAGGGTTATAGTAGTCGTAGAAATATCAGCTCAACCTAACCTTTTAAATATAGATAGAGACATCACATTAATGCTCACTCCTAAATCACTTAAAGCTTTTCCACATAATTTTTCTCTAATTACACAAGGAATTGTAAACCTACAAGGATCTTTAAGTGTCTTAGGAAGCTTTTTCTAAAGTATAGCGTTGCACTCCTCACTTTGTGCATCTGTCTTGTAATCCCCAAGTTTCCTTTTCTTGTTTAATATCTCCTTCATAAACTTTGCATAACTTGGTATATGTTCCAATGTTTCAGTGAAAGAAATGATTATCGTTAACTTCTTAAGTACTTTCAGGAATTTTGAAAAATGTTTATCCAACTCATGCTGTCAAAGTCTTTAAGGAAATGGAGATGGTGGTCTTTCTAAATTGATTTTAGTTGGAGATATTAATTTTTCCAAATCCTTAGAATCATGTTCTTTAGGTCTTTTAGTTTCTTTTGTTTCTCTCACAACTTCTTTCCTTTTTCCAACCACATCCTCTATCTCTCTTCCACTTCTTAATAGGACAACTTCTACTTGTTCATTAGTGTTTTTTCAGGGTTGATCTCAATGTTGCTACGAAGTGTTCCTTGGATACTATTGCTAAGTGAGTTAATAATTTGTCTCATTTGATTCTCCATGTTTCTAATCGCAACATTTTGACTTTGCAACTGGTTTCTCATTTACAATACCACTTCTTCTATAGGCATCTTCTTATCTTTAAATTATTGATCATTATTAGAGTCCAGAGGATATGAAGGTCTATAGTTTGTGTTCCGCTGATTATTCTAACTTCCATTACGATTTGCATGATTATTTTCCCATCGTTAGTTTCCACACCCAGTAGTATAATTCTAGTTAAAATTAGGATGGTTCTTCTAAACTGGGTTGTAAAAGTTAGAATACGGGTTGTATATGGTGTTTAATGTCTCATATGATAAGTTAGAATCAATCAAATTCCCTAATGAACTTTCCTCACTTACTGGAGTAAATTGAGAATGGTTCATTCCAAATTGGTCCAACTTCTTTGATATTGCAACAACCTGAGATGCAAGAATTGCAATCACATCTGTATCATGAACACTGGCTACCTTTTTAGGATTTACCCTTGTAGATGGCCATTCAAATTCATTTGTATTCATTTCTTTAATTAACGCATATGCTTCATCAAATGGTTTTGACATTAATGATCCATCAGCGACAGCATCAATTATAGACCTAAGAGATCCTACTAACCCATTGTAAAAAGTTTGAATGATTAACCAATGAGGCAGAGCATGGTGTGGAAACTTTCTTAGGAGTTCCTTAAATCTTTCCCAGGCTTCGTATATTTATTTCCCTTCATACTGACAAAATGAGATAATATCATTTCTAAGTTTAGTAGTCCTTGAAGGTGGAAAATACTTAGCTAGGACTTTTTTAGTTAACCCCTCCTAATTTATAATAGAGCCAGGTGCTAATGAGTATAACCAAATTTTAGCCTTATCCCTTAGTGAGAAAGGAAAAAACCTTAGTCTAATAACATCATCTGACATGTCGTTATAATGAAATATAGCACAAAGTACTAGAAAACATGATAAGTGTAAATAAGGATCCTCTGAAGGAGTTCCACCAAATTGGTTGTTCTGCACCAGTTGGATCATCTCTGGATTTAGTTCAAATGAGTTAGCTTCTACGATAGGGATTTGTATACTTAAGTGAATTTCATCTATCATAGGATTTACATAGTCCCTCAATGATTTATGATGATTTTCTAAGTTATTATTTTGAATGTTTTCTAATTCCATTTCTAGTTTTTCAAGTCCTTTCTATATTTTTGATTTTTTTTCATTTTTCTCTAACTCAGGATCATAAGGCACAAGTCCTGCATATCATTTAGTTCGCATACATAACACAACATACAATACATTAATAATTAAACAAAAATATTTTCAACATAAGAAAATATTTTCACAAGCACCTTATTTTTAACACAAACAGTTTCTTCACAACACTTTTTCATATAAAAATACTTTTCACACAAAACAGTTTTTACGACACTACAACTTTCCAAGTTTAAGACTAAATACTTCAACTAAAATCCTCCTAAAAGTCAAGATTAACTATTGCGATCACCGACAACGGCGCCAAAAACTTGATCCTCGATTAATATACGTGAGTTTAATCCTTTAATTTTCTTGTTTAAATTTCTTCCTTTACAATGGTTCCAAAAACTTGACTCCAAAGCAAAGTAAGATTTCAATTATGTCTTTAAATTGTATGGATTTTACACAAGTATATGTACCGTTATCAAGTAATATAGAGCTTTCTGATTAAGCCCCGAATATCGATCCCACGGAAATCGCGGTTAATGACGGTGGCTTTCAAGAGAAGTTCTAGTATACAATAACACTCCTTAGCTTTGAAGGTCGATAAAAGTTTGGTTTTAATTATATCCTTCAATCAAGAATACAATACTACTTCTAATCCTAAACTAAAATACTTAGTGAAAATTAGAATCTGGGGTTTAAATATACTAAAAGAAATATTCCTCATGCAATGAAATTAGTGACATGTGTAAAAATAAAATAAGTAGCGAAAGAGATTGTGACAAATAGAAGCAATTATATTCCTTACCCTTGCTTGGATCTATAAAGAACATAGGTTAATCTGATGCTTTGAAATCTTGAAGATGGGTTAGGCAGGGAAGATACTAGCTATCACTCTAGAGTTCCCTCTTCTCCCTCCACCTGGGGGCTAACATCTCATAACAAAACTTTTCACATTAAAACAAATTAGGGGCTTTAGTCTATCACCTTAAAGTCCTTTAATTCTACACCACTTAAACATTCATATCTCCCTATTTATTTGCACTCAACCATATGGACTACATTCTAACCCATATAATCCCATGTAATTTTTACCAAAAGTTAACTGAGACAATATTGCATGGGTTCTTACATGTTCTCACAGTATATTTTAACATGCAAGTTGATCAAGTTTACATGTAAATGAAGATCAAATTAAAATCATCACAATATATTCTAACTCTACTCAATTATTTATCCTACACATGCATACTAATTCATTTTAAGAGGGAAGAGTAAAGAAAACTACTCACTACACATGGAGAAACAACAAGAACTTTTCATTGAACAAGTCTTTGAAACCATACAAACAAACTACTAAATTTAAATCAAAATACAATGAAAATATGTATCTCTGATGAAAATCAAACTCTCCTTACATAGCAGAAGCAATCTCCTTGTAATCCTCTCCAAGAACAAAGTTAAAAGAAAAAAAGAAATTCTCACACTCTCTCTTTCTCTCTCACGTTGTAGCCCCACTTGGGGCAAATGTCCAAGCCTTCTTCTCCTCTCTAAATCTTTTCTAAGAGTTTAAGAGAGCTTATAATTTCCTAAGAGATGTTTAAGTGTCTCTTCAAAAGTGTCCATATTCAATTAATCTTCCAAAGGGTCCCTTAAGTGCTTTTTCACTCCAAGAGACACATCTCTTCCATAATAACTCCTTCTAACCAACCCAAACTCTTCTATAAAGTTTCTTTTATTACTTCCAATGAATTCCCCACGAGATACGCTTCACAACGCTTCAAAAATCATCCAAATTCGGCGTTTCTTCTAGAAGTTATGCCAAAAACCGTAATCGAAGGATATGCGCCGACTGATTGGCGCATAGGAGCCCGTGCCTGGCGGTTGTGCACTGACTGTTTAGTGCATAGGCGCCAAACACAGGTACAAATGTGTCCAGTTCGACCCGTTTTGCTCTGATATGCTCTGTTCGACCCGTTTGTTCTGGTATGCTCCATTTTGGTTCATTTTTGTTCCTTTTGCTTCAATCACTCCAAATTCTTTAATTTGATGTACCTAAAACCAAAAACACCAGAAAACATACCTTTAAAGTGCAATATCATTATAAAATATAGCATAAAAATTAATATATTTTTATATTGATCAAAATCCTCCAAACTTAAACATTACTTGTCCTCAAGTAATACTACACTTTTAAAATAGTTTTTGTAGATTAGAGTTAATGGGTCATCCTTTAAAATTGCTAAAATTTTCTTCTATAAATGGATAGTTCAACCTAGAAGAACTTTTAGTGAATCAGACTAGCCCAGTATCTAAAATATTTATAATCAAACTTGAGAATTTGTTTTCCTATCTATTTCAGAAAATATGCAAATTTTTCAAACTTCGGATCCTATGAACTTTACTTTCTAGATTTAAGAACTATCTTAAAAATAATTTTACTAATATAAGTATAAAAATCAAGCTTAGGATTTTTCTAAGTTCTTTACTCTAGAAAGACTTAAGTGAAACCATTTTTTGATTAAGACCACTCCTCAAGCTTCTCCTCACAATTCTTTTTTTCTTTTTTTCAGGATCTTTTTATCCTTTTTTCTACTCTTTTGATTTTTCTTTTTTCTTTTTTCTTTTTTATTTTTTATATGTTAGAATTACTATATCTAGAGAAGTCCTTAAATGATTTTGAATTCCACTATCCTCCTCTACAGTTAAAACTTATTAATTTCCTTCACTTGAAAAGATGTGTTTTTTTAAAATATTTTTTAAAAGAGCCCTAAATGTTTGAAAATAAAAATTATAAGAATCCTTAGTTTTTTAAAAATACACTTCTTCCTATTAAAGATAGTTATTCATTTTCCCATGTCCTCCACTAAATATCTTTAACTTTAGGTTCACCCTTTTCAATAAAAATATCAACTAAGTTTTCCTACTCCATTTCTATACTTAAAATTCTAACATTTTTAAGATGACTCCACATAACAAAATCATTAGAAATAAAATACAAATTTATTTGTAGTAGTTTTGAAAACAAGGTTTAAACATGAAATATTTCCCCCCCCCCCACCTAAACTTACGCTCAAACAAGTGTAGCAATGAAGTATAAAAATATGCGGCAGGGAAAGATCACTTTTAAAATTTACTACACATCCTAAAAAAATATCAACAAATAGCACTTGGTAGAATATTACAGTAGAAATTAAATCTAGCCTAAACACGCTTGACATTACACTACGAAGGAATTTCAAATTGTACAGGAACACATTTTAAACTTTAGAAAGGAATTGCTGGATACTAACAAGTTTTAAATATTAAGATAAGTTTTGTTGTCTCCAATGACTCGTTCAACTTGACTCACAAACATAGTCACAAAAAATTCAATAGAAAGACTCACAGATTTCATAAACAAACAACATTTGAGGTTAATTTGATCTTCTTTCACATTTCCCCTTCCTACTTTCAAATTCTAATGGAAGAAACTACACTAATAACATGGGTGTATTATAAGATTTTTATATGTTTATCACCCTTGGACCATAATTCCCCTATTATAAAAAACCAGGTGTTTCCAATTTCAGGTTTACTCTAAGTCTAAGGTATACACAATCTAGTAAATAAAAGTAGTGCAGTTCATCCATATGTTGTTCACTAAGTAAGTTCATGGCCTTACTCAGTAAAGACAAAGTTAGATAAAGGAAGTAATAGAGTTGACATGGAGTGTTCCAAGTCCAAACTCTACATGCTTCAAGGTAATGCTTAGCTTCGGTTGAGAACTAAGTCATAACAGACTCGTCAGCCTGCTACTACCAGAAGTCATGTATAAATTTAGTCAAGACCAAGGCATAAAATTAACCCAAACCACTCAACAAATCAAACAAGGATTAAAGTCCAACATCTCACTATTATTCAATCCAACATAACAACAATCACACTAAACAGATAATAAAGATAACCATGGGTTGACTCCCACGAAGCTCTTGGTCTAACGTCGATGACCCAATGTATCCAATGTTTACTCTGGTTGCCCCAACATCAGAATCTCATTCATTTTATCTGTATACCACAGAATATGCAATTTAGTGATTTTGAATAACTAATTCTTAGGAGATCTTTTACTGATTTCATCATTCAATTCAGGTTCTTCTTATGATTGAGTCAAATCCAAAGAAATAAAGGCTGGAAATGTAGATGAATTCCCTAAATAGGTAGGCTTTAAAATTGTATGGGGTACAATCATCTTAAGTTCATGAGATTTTTCAACAAATGGAACTCAAAGTTTACTATTTTTGGTAACGTCCATCATTTTACACCTCATCTGAACATACATACAGTCTTCTTTAAATCACGTTTTCAACTCATCATGAAAGTCCATTTCGATCTCATTTATTAACTTACTATCAAAACTCTATTGGATAAGGTCTTTACATAAATAATTAATTTCATCCATCAAAAAACAATCATCATCTTTTCTCTCAGTTGGATATTTCATAGTCTTTAATACATCAAAAGTTACTTCTTAGTCATTAATATTCATTGTTGACTCTCTTTTTTGCACATCTATCATAGCTTGTCCAGTAATGAGGAAAGGTCTCCCCAAAATAATTGGATTATCTGTATTGTCCTTCAAATCTAATACAATAAAGTCCAAAGGAAAGATAAATTTATCCACTTTAACAAACACATCTTCTATAATGCCTTTTTGAATAGATAGATCAGCTAACTGAAGGCTTACAGTAGTGGAAGAAATATCAGCTAAACCTGACCTTTTAAATATAGACAGAGGCATCACATTAATGCTCACTCCTAAATCACATAAAGCTTTTCCACATAATTTTTCTCCAATTGCATAAGGAATTGTAAAGCTATAATGATCTTTAAGTTTCTGAGGATGCTTTTTCTGAAGTTTTCCGCTGCACTCCTCACTTAGTACAATTGTCTCGTAATCCCCAAGTTTCCTTTTCTTGTTTAATATCTCCTTCATAAATTTTGCATAACTTGGCATCTGTTCTAAAGCTTCAGTGTAAGGAATATTTATTGTTAACTTCTTAAGTACTTTCAGGAATTTTGAAAATTTTTTATCCAACTCATGTTGTCTAAGCCTTTGAGGAAATGAAGGTGGTGGTCTTTCTATGTTGATTTTAGTTAGAGATATTAATTTTTCCAGATCCTTAGAAATATGTTCTTCAGGTCATTTAGTTTCTTTTGTTTCTCTCACAACTTCTTTCACTTTTTTAACCACATCCTCTATCTCTCTTTCACTTCTTAATCGGACAGCTTCTACTTGTTCATTAGTGTTCTCTTCCGGGTGATCTCAATGTTGCCAGGAAGTGTTCCTTGGAGTCTATTGCTAAGCAAATTAGTAATTTGTCACAGTTGATTCTCTATGTTATAATTGCAACATTTTGAAATTGCAACTCGTTTCGCATTTGCAATACCATTTCTTCTATAGACATCTTCTTATATAGACATTTCTAGTTTTTTAAGTCCTTTTTGTTTTCTAATTTTTTTCTTTTTTTCTAAATCGAGATCATAAGGCACATGTCATGGACATCCTTTAGTTCTCATACATAACACAACATACAATACATTAACAATTAAACAAAAAATATTTTCAACACAAGAAAACATTTTCACAAACACTTTGTTTTTCACACAAACAGTTTCTTCATAACACTTTTTCATTCAAAAATCAATTTTCACACAAAAAAATTTTTACGATAGTACAATTTTTCAAGTCTAAGACAAAATATTTCAACTAAAATCCTCCTGGAAGTCAAGATCAACCGTTGTGATCCCCGGTAACGGCGCCAAATACTTGATCCCCGATTAATATACGTGAGTTCAATCCTTTAATTTTCTTGTTTAAATTTTTTTCCTTTACAACGGACAAAAACTTGACTCAAAAGCAAAGTAAGATTTCATTTGTCTTTAAATATTAGGGATTTTATGAATGTGTACATATCATTATCAAGTAATATAGAGCTTTCTGATTAAATCCTGAATATCGATCCCACAAAGATCGTGGTTAATCACAGCGGCTTTCAAGAGAAGTTCTAGTCTACAATAACACTCATTAGCTTGGAAGGTCGATAAACGTTTGGTTTTAATTATATCCTTCAATTATCACTACAATACTACTTCTAATCCTATACTAAAATACTTAGTGAAAATCAAAAAGTGGGGTTTATATATACTAAAAGTACTCTTCCTCAAGCAATGAAATTAGTGACATGTGTAAAAATAAAATAAGTAGTGAGAGAGATTGTGACAAATAGAAGAAATTATATTACTTACCATTACTTGGTTTTATAAAAAACATAGGTTAATATGATGCTTTAAAATCTTGAAGATGGGTTAGGGAGGGAAGATACTAGCTCTCACTCTAGAGTTCCCTCTTATCCCTCCACCTGGGAGCTAACATCTCCTAACAAAACTTTTCACATCAAAACAAATTAGGGGCTTTAATCTGTCACCCGAAAGTCCTCTAATTCACTTCTTAAACAAGAATATCTTTCTATTTATTTGCACTCAACCATATGGACTACACTCTCACCTATATAATCCCATGTGATTTTTACCAATAGTTGACAGAGACAATACCGCATTGGTTCTTACATGTTCTCACAACAGGTTTTAACATGAAAGTTCATCAAGTTTACATGTAAATGAAGATCAAAGTAAAATCCTCACACTATATTCTAACTCTACTCAATTCTATAACTTAAACATGCATACTAATTCATTGTAAGAGGAAAGAGTAAAGAAAACTACTCACTACACATGGAGAAACAACAACTTTTCATTGAACAAGTCTTTGAAACCATACAAACAAACTACTAAATTCAAATCAAAATATAATGAAAATACTTTTCTATAATGAAAATCAAACTCTCCTTGCATACTAAAAGCAATCTCCTTCTAATCCTCCTCAAGAACAAAGTGAAAGAAAAGAAGAAATTCTCACACTCTCTCTTTCTCTCTCACCTTGTTGCCCTAATTGAGGCTAATGCCCAAGCCTTCTTATCCTCTGTAAATCTTCTCCTAATCTCTAACTCTTCTTCAAGAGTTCAAGAGTGTTTATAATTTCCCAAGAGATGCTTAAGTGTCTCTTCAAAAGTGTCCATATTCAATGAATCTTCCAAAGGGTGCCTTAAGTGTCTTTTCACTCCAAGAGACACATCTCTTCAATAATAACTCCTTCTAAACAACCAAAACTCTTCTAGAAAGTTTATTTTATCTTTACCAATGAATTCCTCTGAGATACACTTCGTAGCGCTTCAAAAATTGTCCAAATCTGAAGTTTCTTCTAGAAGTTACGCCAAAAACCCTAACTGGTGGTTATGCTCCGATTGTTTGGTGCATAGGCGCCAACGCCTGACGGCTATGCACTGATTATTTGGCGCATAGGCGCCAGATATAGGTAAAAATGTGTCAGATCTCCGGTTTGACCCTTTTTGCTCCGATATGCTTCATTTTGGTCCATTTTTGTTCATTTTTCTCTAATCACTCCAAATTCTTTAATTTGGTGTACCTACAACCTAAAACACAAGAAAACACACCTTCAAAGTGCAATATCATTATAAAATATAGCATAAAAAGTAATATATTTTTTGGTTGATCAATGGGCTTCTCCCTGACCTTGTCATGACCATGAGGTGGCAACAAAGTGTTGGCAATCTTATAGAGGTTGTTGTCTCTAGTAGTGTATAACAACGAGTGGAAAATACTCCCTCGAAGGAGCAAAGAGGTCTCCAACACACGGAGATCCTCTTGCTGAGGAATCTCATCAATAACTGGCAAACTTGCGGCTCCAGCCCTGATGGCTTTTAGAATCTTGCAGTTATGGTTCCTACATTGAGATCTGGTCGGTGGAGCGACTCTAGAACTAAAACTACCTCAAACTCAGATGGTGGGGCAAGAGATGTATCAGCAGAATCTTCTTCATAAAGAATCACATTCCCCTTTAGCAGACATGAAGGTGGGTGCAGTATTAGCAAATCTGACGGAAATAGGGGTGACAAACCTCTTGGGCCCAGAAAGAACATACTTAACGGGGGCAGTGGCGACCTTTACCTTCTTAACCGAAGGGAAGTCCTTGTAGGATTTTAGATCAAACTCAGCAGGTGGTTCATGAATTTCTCAGAAAGCTATCTTCATGGCGACAAACGGGGCTTTTCCAAGCATGACTTCAAACTCGATAAAGCCGGTCCTGAACTGAATGGTGGGCGCTGCTAGACGGGCCTTGCGGGTTATGGGCAAGTTTCAAGAGAAGGTGAGCATTGGGATCGACATTATCACTGTTGAAAAGAAAAGTTTTGAAAGTTAGTAATGGCCTATACCTTGTAATCATAGTGCAAACAGGAATGAATTAACAAAGGTCATTCTATGAATAGGGTATCTTCCCTTTTTATTTTATGAAATGGGTATCTTCCCTTTGTTTTTAAGTATTTATTTTGTTTTGACTTTTTATTTTTATTTTTTTCAAAATTTTCTTAACACATTTTCAACTTTTTTTTCAATTTGAAGAGTTCAAATTTGATTTTCAAGATTTAAAAGGTGTTTCAAATTTTGAAAGGGTTGTTACAATTTGCTAATAGCAAAATCGAACCCGAAAGGTATAAAGAAAAAGTGAAGTGTGGGACCCTGTCCATGATCACTTTCACAGCGCACCTTGCTTCTACAAAACTTGTTCACCAATACACTTATTGGGGGTCCGACCCCACACAAAAAGAAAACCCTAGAGATCCCTAAACCCCTCTATTTAAGGGTGGTTAAACAAATGGTCCTGGAATCAAGGAGGTTGACGATGCTTACTCAGGAAAGAAATGAGCTAAGCATGCAAATGAAACAATGGTAATCTGGTATATGAGGGACATAGACACATTATTGATGTATGAAGGTAAAAATTCCTGATCCAAATGAAGAGAGAAACTAATCCCCAGCGGAGTCATCATAAACTATCGGCTATTAAAAAGTTGTCGTTGTGGTGTTTAATTTAATATAATATATATGATTTTAGAAAATATTATTTTAATATAAAAATATGAAATCAAACCAATCTCATATACATAATAGTTTAAATAAACGAACACAACATTATAAGCTATGCATCTATCCTAAAGAGTGGACACATTACTTTGTGATGAGGCTTATTTAAATAAACTAAGGAATCAATGACATCCATTTAGTCTGTAAACCATTTATGTTGACCGACAAATTCCCCTATCTAAAATAAGAGATTATATAGGATTCATATTATCTGAGTTCTTAAAGTTCCTTATAAGGGCAAGCCCCTGTAGTTAATTACATCTTAAATGACGAAAGTCACCTAAGAAAAATCTTGATATGGATCAGGATATAATGCCTTCATGAATTCAAAGGGTAGGATTTTTAAAGTCGGACAATAAGAAATTCAAGTGGGAAAGGTGCAAATTTGGAACAGTTGTTTTTCGAATCTAAAGCAAGAAAATTAGGGGATGTTACGGATCATAAGGAGAACCTCAATGACTTCCCAAACTATCATATGGTTTGGCTTTAATTTATGATATATATTATTTAATGTTTCATTTTGTCAATTTTATTTAGGGCTTACATTTGCATAATACCAATCATGCAACTAACCTGGAAGATGGAAGGATTTATATCATAATGAACAACAACCTCGGAGTTCTAAGACGAGTTAGGGCTTATATTGCACGGTGTGCAAAAGACTAAAAGATAAGGTGAGGGTTTATGTCGTACTAGACAAAATACCTCAAATTCCTATGGTTTCTTATTCATTTCTAAGGAGGTTTGATGTTGTAGATCTGTTTGCTCTCTCGAAGATGTCCGTCTGCATGGCTTGTTGTGCTGCCTAGGTGTTTGCTCCAAGCTCTTTGTTGCAGTGGGTTTAAGTTTTGAAGTGTCAAATTGAGGTGATTGAGAGAAGTATCGAGTTTAGATTTCAAGCTTTGGTGTAGTTGTCACAATTATTTATATGTCTTATTAGAGGGGAATTTAAGTTGATTAGAGAGACACAGGTTAGGACCCCACGGTTCCCTCATTCCGACACCACTATTTTCTTCAGATTCACTTAGTCCAGATAAATTTATCAAACTCAACTAAATGAATTCAATAAGTTCATCTAGACTAGGGGAAATCTCGTTAGCAGCCATAGGTTACCTCATCCGAGGGATTTTTGATCATCCAAAGAGACGTATTAATTTAGTTGCAATTCTCTTTGTTTTCTTTTGTTTTGTTTGTGATTAATTTTTAAAGTTCTCTTATCTTGATGTTGTTGTGAATTTTATTTTAGTTTGATTTTGGTTTTGGTTTAGCATGCAAGGTGACATAATTTGAAGAAAATGAAAAGTAATGGAAAGTAAAGTGCAGTAAAGAAAAGAAATGTAAACCTTAAAAGTGTACCAGTCCTCTTCTCGCACTCCAGCTAAAATGTCAGTTTTTGCAGTGTATATGTATAATCTTACAGGGAATTAAACTACATTGCATGGTAGAAAAGCAGGCAAGACTGGTTCAAGGTGTGCTCACCGAGCCCTAAGGCATAACTTTGTGGGTTCCTGTTCATTTGTGTAATGGATGATTTTCTTGAGCAAGGCATAATAGGTTCAGTTGTCCTCCAAGATATCCAAAAGATCATAAAAGTGTTTGAGGCATGACCCAAAACAACTTTTACAAATTTTTTGAAGGTCCTGAGTTCTTATGAACTTATTATGTTGCTAAATCATTCATTCATTACAAAGTAAAATTTAGTGAGTGTGTTTTAACCCTATGCCCAGTAAAACTTTAATGTTTTAATCTTTCCTTAAGCAGGGTAACTATCACTTAATATTTCATTTTATGAATTATGTTGGTGAAGACCCTTTAAGAGTAAATTGATTTATTAAGGAACTTAGCCAATAAATTTAAAGTTGGGCTAGTAGTGTTTTCAAAATATTCTTAATCAATCAAGTTTTCTTTTCTAAAACTCATTAATCAAAATTTTGGATTAAGCTAAGTTCACTACTGAGCCCTTAAGGATTATGAGTAAATTTGTAATTATAGGAATGTTAAGTTAAATGTCATTGTTTATTATCCATGATTGTATTATCATTAAACCATTAGCTAGGGGTCTCAAATTAGCGAGTTATCATCTTCCAAAAATCAAAGCCCTCACCTTAGAATCATTTAACTTAATTAACTTCCAATTTATAATAATTAGGATAAATTACAATTATTCCCTTGATATGGAGAGGTGAGATTGGTTTCTATCTTTCAATCTCTTATGTTTTAATCATCTAAAAAGTTGATTAAAATCATTTATTACCCATTTACCCCTTGATTAAGCCTAAATATTATTTTAAGACTTAAATTCCATAATCACCATTTTGCCCCTTTAAGGCCTATCACTTCATAATTCATTAAATTCAACTCAAATGATTTTGAAATTTTCATGTTACCCCACTCATAGGTCAATTAAAATATTAGAGGAGAAAATGTGATTTTTCTCATTTTTATTTTATTTTTATAATTATTTTAATGCAAAAATAGGTATTTTCAATGTTATTTCATTAACTTAGCCAAAACAAATCATCTGTTCTTAGGAAAATTATTGGAGGTTCACTTAGGTAAGAGGACCATATAGGACAATTTTCATGATTTTTTTAGTTTAATTTTAATTATTATATTTATTTGTTTATTTTGAGTATTAATTAAATATAAAAAAGATTTTAAGTTGAAAGTTAGGTTATATTTTTTTCTTAAATCTCTCTGAGCTCAAGGAACTTAGAAAATGTAGTTTCATATTTTTATGATTTTTATGATTCTTAATTATTTTTAATTATTTTCAATTATTTAAAATTCAAAATATTGCTAAAAAATGAAGTGTTTATTTTAATTCCAGTTTTATTTTCTTAAGTCCCTCTAGTCGCTAGGAACTCCTAAAATTATTTTTATAATTTCATTAATTACATTTTAATTATTATAATTATTTTAATTCCAAAAAGGCTATTTTACTTAAAAATCTGTTTTAGTGATTAAATCAATACTAATTAACTTCAAATTTTTATGGGGAGTTAAAATGATTATTATTTAAAGTGTGGAATGATTTTTATGATTTTTTTATTTATATTTTATTAATTTAATTTTTAAAGGATTTTAATGAGTTTGTTACAATTTATGGCATTATTAATTAGTAAAATCCATTTTATATTTTCCTAGGGTCCTCTGACCATAGTGAACCTACTAAAATAAATTTATTATTTTTCTTATTTATATTTATTTTATTATAATTTTTAAACTAAAATAGATGGGTTCAACTTGAAAATTAGGGATCTCTGGTTAGAGATGTACTCTGACCTTGGAAAGAGAATCCTTATTAACATGAGGAATCAACTCCCAAAGTTTCAACCCATGGTGAAATGTATGTTATGAGTTATGATTTAAACAAGTTTTATTGTATTTAATTAATTTATAAATAAATACAATTCAAATAACCCCAATTTTATTTTCAGACTGTTCTCCTTTGTTCACTGAACAATAAGGTTTTTATTTTTTATTTTTTTGATTTTTCTACACCACGTTATGGATTTTTAAAGATATCTGAATTAAAATAAATCCAGAAAATTCAGAATTTTCTATTTTTCCAATGTGGCACCACCTCAACTTAGGCAGCTCTGCGAGTGCTCCTCCATTCAACGTCACCACCTAACTCAGCAACCAATCGTCCTGTGATTCATATATCATCTGCTCGTCTGGTGCGATCTAAAGCTTCCATGCATTACATGTGAGATCCAGCGGCTCCTAGTCATCGTCCCTAACTAACCTAACTCGTAAACTGATAACATCAAAACCCTAAGATCTCTACCTGCACTCAACCAAATTACTTTAAGTTTGTTCCTACACCTTCATTTAATCTAGATAAACACATCAATATGGTTTATCAATCTTGAAATTAAACATTTCTTCACAATGTCTTAAACCGAGCTCAAAATTGTGAAAAATGGTTTATACCTATGCTTGAGAGGTGTGACCTCAATCAGGTGCTTGCAGAAGCTTCAGTGGAGTCTGGCGAACCTCCTGGAAGTGTTGGTTTGGCCTGGTATAAGGTCTAGTTCATAACTCATTCAACAGGTGGAGAGGTTGAGGAGAAAGTCTAGTGTAGAGGTGTAGGGAGATGGGGCATTCAGTAGAAAAGTTACTCTCTAGCTCTGGTGAAGCTCGAGGAATGATCAATTTGAGGTTTGGTGGAGTGGGGTAAAGTGTTTTATTTATGGCCTGATTTTGAGCTCTGAAATTGAGCTCAGACAGTGGGAATTGGGGCTGGAAAATGGTGGGGATGAGCTTCTCTCAGCTTTAAGAGGGTCTTGGAACAATTTGACAGAGTTTTGTTTTAAGTTTAGTGCCCACTCTTTCTTGGTCGTGAGGGGGTGGTGTTTAAATAGAGGGGGAATGAGTGGCTTCCATGGCTTTAATCTAGGTGAGCTCTTCTGCTTAGTTGGAGGGAAGAAATGTGCAAGTGGTCAATGGGAGTGAGCCAACTCAAAGAGTTTCAATTTTGGGTTTAAGGCTTGGGGTGGCTCTTGGTTTTGGGGTTCTTCGACGACTAGGCCGGCTGGCTAGGCCTGAGGTAGTGGTTTGGGTTCTCAGGTGAGCCAGAGGAGATTAATGGTGATGTGCATTGGGTGGCTTAATGCTCGGTGGGAAAGATTTCCTTGGTTAAGCCTAAAATCCACTAATTATGGGACCCTTGGTCCATGGCTCAACTAGGATGGGCTATGTGGATCTAGGTTGGTTCCTAGAGTTTAAATCTAAGCTGTGGTGGACTTGGTTTAGTCAATTTGAGTTGGTTTGGTCAGTTTCATGGCTTGGGTTCAAAATTGGGGCTTTAGGTCAAACTTAGGTCTAATTTGGGTTAGGGTTAGGATTTGGGTAAAGTGATTGATCAATTTGACGTATTTTGGGCTAAACATGGGTTTGGATTGGGCTAAGGCTTGGATATGGTTCAATTGATGGTTCAATTTGGTCCAAGGGATTGTGGTGAAGAATTTTGAGTATCAATTGGGTGGAGATTTTGGGGTTAGGAGGTTCAATTTGGTGAGATTTGGACTTTAAGGCAAAATGGGGATTTTGGGATTAAGCTTGGAATTTGGTTTTGAAGTTGGCTCAACTAGGCTTGGATTTGATTTTCATTGTGATTGGGGATGATGAGTTTGAGTTTGGAATTGAGATTGAAGTGGTTTGAAGTCAATTTGGTGGAAATTTAGGGTAAGTTAGGGATATAGGGTCTTTGTGGGTAATTTGAGAATTTTGGTCAAAATTAGTCAACTTGGACAAATTGGGCTCAAAGGAGTGGTTCAAATTGGTTTTGGGATCTTTTGAAGTGTTTTTGGAGATTTTATGAATTTTTGAAATTTTTGGAGCATGAAGGGCATTTTGGTAATTTTGGGGTTTTTTGGGTATTTTGGGGATTTTTGGTATTGGTGAATTGGTCAATTTGAATGTTGGGAAATGTTTTGAAATGATTTTTGAAGGAAATTTGAGAATTTAGGCAATTTTGGAAATTTTTGGAAACATTTGGGTTTAGGGTTATTTTGGCAATCTTGAGAAAGTTTTGGCTAAAAGGGTCAAAATTAGGAATTTTGATAAAATTGGGATGTATTAAGTATATCAATCATGGCTTCAACTTATTTGAGCCATGGACCAAAGAAAAGTCCTATTTTAGATCCTCCATGAGTTGGTCATAGCCAAACCCTAGCCTAGGGCTAAGAGCTTGGGGCACCACTCACATGAGTTTCCAAAAGAGTAGGGAACCAAAGTTGGGCATGTTTGGTTTAGGGTTTTTTTGGGTTAAGAGTGAAAGTGTGAAGTTCAAGTGTGTGTGCAAGCCTGACTAGACCAGACCACTCAGGGTTAGTCCCAAGGCTTGACCATCCTATGGGGACTCCTCTTGAGTTTCCCTATGCTTGGCTTCATCCTACTAAGTGCTGGAGGTTGGTAGAAAGCATAAGAAACTCCAAGTGGAGCAAAGAAGCATTTTGATATTCTAGTTGGGAGGGTTCCATCACTAGTCCTCTAAGATAGTCACCGGAAAATCTTATGGCTAGATCCTAGGCTCCTAAAGAAAGACTAGACTTCAATAAAAGTGATGTCAACAAGCCTAAAGCTCAAGGGTTCACTTATAAGGCAATCATGTCAAATCATAAGGTAGATGCCAGTTCCTGGACAATCTACTTTAAGCTGAACATTGTTGGCATATTTTTAGGTTGTGTTGTATTAAAAAAAAGGATCTCCTACAGAAGTTGTCGGCGAATTTTCATATTTTAAATTTAATTTAAATATATATATAGTTTAAAAGATAGCATTTGATTTTGAAAATAATTTTAAGTTTGAAAATTTTAAGATATGAAATCAAACCGATCTCACATCCCAAATAGTTTATATAAACAAGCACCGCACCACAAACCGTATATCTATCCTGCAGAATAGACACACTGCTTGATGATGGGGCTCGATTAAATAAACTAGAAGATTTGTGACATCCATTTGGTCTGCGAACCCATTTTATAAGCCGACAAGTTCTCCTGCTTAATATAAATGAATTAAGCAGGGTTTATATTACCTGGGTTCTTAAAGTTCCCTATATGGGCAAGCCCCTATAGTTAATTACATATTAAATGACGGGAATCATTTAAGAAAACTTTCGATAATAATCAGTGGTTTTGCTCTTAAGAATTTCATAGTTTAAGGTTTTCAAAGGATTGAACTTTGGAGATTTCAATAGGGAATGGATCAAATTTGGAACAGTTATTTTCAGGAGTCCAAAGGAAGAGAAGTAGGAGAAGTTGAGGATCCAAGAAGAATCTTGGCAACTTCCCAAACTATCATATTATTTGGCTTCAATTTGGGAGTTTATTTAATGTTTCAATCCTGCCAATTTTAATTAATTAAGACTTATATTTGTATGATATGATCACACAAATAGCCTCAAAGATGTGAGGGTTTACGTCGTACCGAACGACTACCTCGTAGTCCTAAGACCGGTTAGGGCTTAATTTGCATAACATGATTATGCAAATGCTTAACGAAAAGGTTGAGGATTTATGTTGCACTAGGGAAACTACCTCCAAGTCCTATGGCTTGGTTATTTAGACTAAAGATTGGTTCTGCTGAAGTAGCCACATGTTTTACTGATGACGATGGCCGTGCTGCCCACTGTGCTCCAAGCTCCTTGTTGTTGCAGAGATTTAGTTTTAGAAGATGAAAATCAGGAGATGAGAGAAGTGTTCTGGTTTAGAAATCTTAAAGTCCAAATGTCTTTTAGTGTTTTAATTAAAACAAATCTTGAAGTTGTTTAAACAAAACCGATTAAGATCCCACGATTCCGTCATCCCGACACTGTTATTTTCATCGAATTCACTTAGTCCAGATGAATTTGCTAAACGCAACTGAATGAGTTCCACACTTTCATTTAGACTGTGGGAAATCCCGTTAGCAACACGTGGGTTACATCATCCGAGGTATTCCCGATCATTTAACGAGACGTTTTAATTTAGTTAAAGTTATGGTTTTGTTATTCTGTTTGTGAATAAATTTTGAGTTGTTTTATAATTTGAAATGTTGTGGCGGTGGATTTTATCTTGTAGTAACTTTTAATTTAGTTTTGGTTTCAATTTTGTGGCTATCCTAAAGGTTTTAGTTTTCATGCAACAATCTTGTTTAACATGCAATAAAAGTAAAGCGCAGTGCAATAAAGTAAATTGCAAAAACATAAAAGCGTACCTGGAGAGTTTTCCCGTCATTCCAAGCTACACTTTAAAAGACATGTTAAGTCATTTAAATATTTCAGCAAGTACCTAAGTAAAGACTAAAGGAATGGTTTTGGTTGTCTGTCAGAATCCTAATCCTATAGCTAGTCATTTCCTATGACGTCTAGGTTATTCATTTTTAGTTAAGGATGATTTTCTTCATCAAAGAACAATAAAGTTCAATTGTTCTTTAAAACATCTCACCATATTGAGGAAGTGCTTAGGATGAATTCTAAACATCTTTTCAATACTTCTAAGATTATTTTGAGTCCAAATGAATTTCATTGTACTGGTGAATTGATCATCCAAGGGTTTAGTTAAGTTTTGTTCCTTTGTTTAGTGAACTAGGATGTTTGATTATCCTATGAGTGAGGTGACATTTCACTTAACGCTTCATTTACTAGTTATAATAATTTAAAGCTTTCAGGGGAAAGTTAATTTGTTAAAGATTTTTAATGATTTGAAGTTAAAATTGATGATTTACTTTAATGTGATTTAATTATAAAATTTTAATCAATGATTTCAAGTGTGGAATGATGTTTGATTCATTTAAGTTAAACTTTTTTTATAAATGATATCAATTTTTTTATGTTAATTTAATTTTCTATAGATTAATTTAGGTTAAAAGAAGTGTTCAAATTATTTATTGAATTTTGATGATTTAATTTGGATTAATTAATCATGTTTTAAGAAAAGTTGTTTTAACAATTATTTAAAATTTGTAATTTTGATTTAAGTTTGTTTTGAAATGAATTTAAGATTAATTTCAAATATTTTAATTTGCTTTTTTTTTATTTAACATTTTAGGTTTTAATCAATTGTTAAATTTTTTTAATGATGTAGGTTTTAGTTAAGAATTATTTAATTATTAATTTCACTTGTCCTCTTAAGTTATATCCCCATTTTAATAATCCAATTTTAATTAATCTTCCAAAATTTGAATTATTTAATTAATTAAGGTTTCATTTTTCTTTTATTAAAGTGATTAATGGGTTCCTACCCCTTAATTTCCCAAAGTTTCAATCATCTAAGAGAAGATTAAAATCAGATATTTTACCCCCATGTTGATTAAACCTAAAATTTTAATTAGGGGTTAAAAATCTTTTATTACCTTTATGCCCCTTTAAGCTTATTTATTTTATAACTCATTAAATTAAGCTTAAATGAACTTAAAATTTTTATGCCACTTCACTCACATGTCAATTAAGACATTATAGGAGAAAATGTAATTTTTTTGACTTTAATTTATTTATATAATTATTTTTAATGGAAAATAGGGGTTTTCAAAGAAAATTCACCAACATGACCAAGGTAAAGTTTCTGTCCTTAAGAAAATTATGGGATGTTCCTAATGACCAGAGGACCACTTGGACTAATTTTGGTGATTTTTTTAATTATATTTTATTTATTATAATTATTTTAAGTTTTGGAGTGTTAATTAATTATAAAATAAAATAAAAGTTGAAAAATGGATTTTATATTTTTCAAAAATCGCTCTGACCTCAAAAAAGTCAGAGAAACAAATTTTATATTTTTATGATTTTTCTTTGATTTATTAGAATTAATTTAGTGGGGAAGGCTAGAAAATACATTTTTTTAATTTAAAAATTGTTTTAAGGCTTTGAAATTAAATATCTTAACCTAGAGACTTAGGAAAAATATTTGATTGGTTCCTAAGTGATTAGGGGACCAAATATGACATTTTTATGATTTTTATTATTTTTGTGATTTTAATTATTTTTTAATTATTAAAAATATTTAAATATATGCTTAAAAATGAAAATTTTTAGAAAATTCCAATTTTATTTTTCTTAGACTCCTCTGATATCAGAGAAGTCCCAAAATCAATTTGGTGAATTTTTGAAATGTATTTTTAATGTTATGAATTTTTAAAGTTTAATTTTGATTATGTGGTTTAATTAATTCATTTAATAGGGTTAAACATTTCCAATTGACTTTAAATTTTTATGTGAGGTTCCCCTGATCCTAAAGATCAGTGGAGAATTATTTTCAAATCATATTAATGTGTGATTAACTCTAATTAATTAAAGTTCAATTCAGAGTGATTAGGTCAATTAGGATTATTTTTAATGAATTGACTCAAACCATAATTATCCTAGGGTCCTCTGGTCCTAAGGGACTTCACCAAATTTTTCTGGAATTTTCTGAGTAACATGCTAATTTTTGGAATTAAAATGTCAAAAACAGTGACATAAACTTCAAAAATACATAACTTACCACAGGGATGGCCTCTGATCTTGAAAAATTCAGGGAATGTTCCCATGATCAGAGGCTACAAAAGCCTTATGGTCTCATGCCATGGTGAAATGTATACATGCATGGAGAATTAAAATGCTCAAAATAGTATTAAATTAATTAAAAACAAAATACTCAACAAAATAGGATCAATTCCTTCTCCACATTATTCTTCTCTGTTCACTGAGCAAGAGAGTATTTTTCTTTTATTTTTATGATTTTTATATGCAAAGATATCAATTTTTGAAGTATCTGGTATTTAAATAAATAAGAAAAATCGGATTTTCCTACTTAAACCAGTCAGCGCCGCGTCAACCTTGGCAGCTTCGAAGCTCTACGTGTCGCGCTCCCATTCGACACCGCCACCTGAGTCAGCTGCCACGTGGCCCGCGGTTCACGCTCTATCTCCTCGTCCGACGCCATCTGAGCCGTTCGTTCGATACACGCGCAATCCGACGGTGGCCGATCATCGTCTCCGACTGGTGTGTACCCGTGACCGTCGACCTTCTAACCATAATATCTCAATCGATTCTCAACGAATTTTCGAGTTCTTATGCTCTATGGATTCATCTTGAGAAGACGAACACATCCATATGGTAAACATGCATTGAAATTGACTTGAATAAAATGAAGAATCGGTGGAAGCTCGGGAGGAAGAAGAGGGCAATACCTTGGCTCTGAGAAGTGAAGCTTCTATCAGAGAGGCTCAACATGTCTGTTGGAGTCCAAGGAGGCTAGGGATGAAGCCTGGAGCTGTGGTGAAATGTCTAGGCTTGACTTCCACCAGGCCCGATCACAAAGCTTGGAGGCTGGAACAACTGGGTGGTCTGGAGAAGGGCCTTTCACTAAGGAACTCCTTCTCTACCTCTGGTGAAGGTGTGGGAAGAGTTAATTTGGATTTGGTGAAGTTTTAGAGAGTGTCCTGTTTCTGACCTGATTTTAAACTGAGAAATTGGGCTCAGCTGAGGGGATTCAGGGCAGGAGAACAGTGGGGATGAGCTTCTCTTGGCTAGGAGGAGCTCTGGGAATAGTTTGGGGGACTTCTGTTGAGAAAAATTTCAACACCTTTCAGCACCTCTCTCATGGCCGAGAAGAGGTGTTTAAATGGCCAGGGCCATTCAGCAGGGTTTGGGCTCAATTGGTGGGTGAATTCCACTGCTCAGGTGGAGGGCAGAGAGGCTCCAAAGTTTGATTTAGCTGAGGTGGCCAATTGGGTGAGTTTGGGTTTGTTTCACTTGGTGGTGGCTTTCGGTTTTGACCCCCTCCAGCGGCTAGGCCAGCCGGCAAGGACAAGGGAGCTGTCCATGGGTCTGGTCAACCAAGGAGTAGGGTTTAATGGTGATAAATCAGGCTAGGGGGGATTTGGGGTGAGGCAAAAGGTGGATTTGTCCATTTAAGGGAAGAGATCCCTTAAAATGGGGAACCCTTGGTCCATGGCTCACCCAGCTTTGGCTAGGTGGATCTAGGGTGGTTCCTAGGGTTTACTTAGTGGCTGTGGATAGGTTTGTTTAGCCACACTTGGTTCAATTTGGTTTGGTTTGGTCATGGGTTCAAATTGGCTCATTTGGGTTTGGGTTGGGCTAACTTGAGTTAGGTCTTGATTTGGGTCCAAATTGCTTGAGCAATTTTGAAGATATGATTGCCATGAAGAAGTTTCATGAAGACATGGGGAGGTTTTGAGTTCAATTGGAAGGTCAATTTGGTGGATTTTGGTATTTTGGTTAATTCGGGGAGGGTTGAATCAACTTGGGTCCAAGTTGGGTTAAGCTGGGGTTTAGACCCAATTTAAAGTTTTAAATGGCCTAGGTGAATGTATTGAAGAGTTCCCAACATCAATTGGGAAGAAATTTTAGGGTTTGGCTAATCAATTTGATAGGTTTAGGGCATGGATTCACTTTAGGTAAAATGGGGGTGTTGGATTTCAAATGGAATTGAACTCAAATATAAATCAATTTGGACTTTGATTTAGTTTAGATTGATAGTAATGATGTTGAATTAAATTTTGGAATTGAAATTGGGCAAAATTGAGGTCAAATGGGTTGGTTTAGTGTGACATTGGGTCCATTTAGGTTAAAAATGGGTCAATTTGGGGTTTTGATAAAAGTGGGTTATTTTGACAAAATTGGGCTATTGTGTAGTTGAACAAAATGAAATTGGGAATATTTGGGATTTTTTGAAATTTTCTGGGAATTTTTGGAATTTTTGGAAATTTGTGCTAAAAGTGTATTTTAGGGTATCAAGAGGTTATTTGGAGGGTATTGGGGTATTTTGGTGAATTTCAAAGGTGGGGTTGTTTCAAAATTATCTTTAGGATTTTTGGGAATTTTGGGTAATTTTTGGGGAATTTTGAAAGATTTGGGGCAATTAGGTAATTTTGAGTAGGCTTGAAGGACCCAACGTCACAACTAGGCATTCTGGCAAAAGTTGAATTTTGATCATGATAAAGCTTAAAGTGAGCCATGGACCAAGAAATGTACATCTTGAACATCTCATGGGTTTTTCCCAACCCTCTTAGCCAAAAAGCTAGGGGCTTGGACTTAGTCACATGAGTGCTCAAATGAACCAGGGGGAAGAATTGGGTAAGGATGGTGTGTGTGAGAGTGCAGTGTGTGTAAGCCAGACCTCACCAGGATCAGACCACCCAGGATAGTCCTAAGGCTTGAAAAACCTTATAGGAGCTCACTATTGGTTCCCCATATGGGGGTCTTAACCTTCTAAGGTGATTTATAGGTTTGCAACAATCCAAGTGGGATCCCAAGAGGAGTCAAGAAGTAGCTGAATTGCTAAAGGGTGGGTCCCAATTCTAGTCTTCTAGGAAAGTCAAGGAGAAAACCTTATGGCTAGATCCTAAGAAGTACTAAGGAGAGAAAAGACTTCACCAAAAATGAGGTCAACAAAAACCTGACTTGCCATCAATTTAGATCCCCCATTATCTATCATGATCAGGCTCCCCTGTGCACCTTATAAGTTAGGAATAATTTCCTTTATTCTCTTTCCTAATGTCTTTAAGCACAATACAAATTCACATCACAACTTCTTAAATCAAATTCCCCAACAAAATTAAACCAACTTCTTTGTTAATTTTATGAATCTTCCTTGTTGATTAACTCTCAAAATGAATGATAAGCTCTAAGTTCTATCTTTCCTAGTCTAGCATTCTGTCTATTCTCTAAGATTGGATGTTGATCCCCATATTTTCTTTCATAGTGTAGACATACTCTTTTAGTTTCATTGACCAACTCTCAAGATGAATGATAAGCTCCAGCGTTATTCTTCTTGATCCAGTCAGTCCATTTATTCTTTAGGATTATATTTTATTCCCCGTGTTTGCTTTCTTAGTGTAGGCTGATATACCTAAAATATATAGTGCTTTTAAATACATTCTTATACCTATTTTTGATGATATTGCACTTTAATGAAAGGTATTTGTGTTTTTCTTTCAGGTATGATTAAAATGAGTGATTATGATGAAATGAGCAATAAAGAATCAAATTTGGAGCAAAAATTGAAATGTGTGAAAAATTGACCTTTGGCAGCTAAGCGCCGGACCTTTGACGCATAGGCGCCATAGTTAAAGTGACGAATTTTATTTTGTCGCAAATTTAAAGGGGTTTTTTAAGCATCCTTTGGTTTAAACTTAACTAACGTCCCATCAACACCAAAACTCATTTAAAATTTGAACGGATGGATGCATTCTTGAAGGATACATTGAATCTGGACACATTTTGAAGAGAAACCAAGGCACTGTTTGGAAAATTTTAAAAAGAAGACTTGAAGATCAGAAAAGTGGTTGTTGTCGGAGGGTGTGATTAGTGTTAAGAGTCAAGTTTATGTTAGAGAGTTATTGAGAGCACACCTTTCAACTTCACCACTTTTATTATCATTTGTATCAAGTTTTTATTAAGAGTAGAATAGAGATTTGGAGTGAACAGAGTTGGGCGCTAACCTCTATTGTGTCTTGTAAGGGGAAAGCAAAGTTTTAAAGGAACTTCAAGAGTCTTATGAAGAGGATTTTAAGATAAGTCTTTAACTTTGTTTTACATTTGGTTTTAAAGTAAGACTTGTTGTGTTTTCACTATGATTTTTACTTTTAAATCAAGTTGTGATTGTGTTTTCTCCATGAATTTTGAGTAGTTTTCTTTATCCTTTTCCTTTTAAATGATGAAGTAATTAAATTATGGAAGTAAGTTGTGTGAAGTATATGATTTCATTGTTGGAAGAAATTGTGATGATTCACTACCTTGCATTTCATTAACTTCTTCATTTGGCCAATTAAAATGTTAAAATTTGTTGGTAGATTAAGTAAGATCCACTGTGGTATTGTCTCAATCAGCAATTAGAAAGAATCAAATGAAATTGTATGGATGAAAATTGTAGTCCATATGGTTGGGTGCAAATAAATAGGAAGATATGCTTATAATGGTGAGCAAAATTAGAGGACTTTAGAGTGACAGGCTAAAACCCCCTAATTTAGTTTGATGTGAAAATTTTTGTTATGAGATGTTAGCCCCCACGTGGAGGGAATCAAAGGAACTCTAGAGTGAGAGCTAGTATCTTCCCTGCCTAACCATCTACAAGATTTAACAGCATCAAATTAACCAATGTTCTTTATAGAACCAAGTAAGGGTAAAGAATATAATTACATCTATTTGGCACAACACATTTTAGATACTTCCACAACGAAATTTCATAAATATTATTGATTCATTAAAAGAGGAAAAAGATATTTTATTCTCATTTGCTTTCATACTATTTTATAGTTATGTTAATTTTAGTTGTTTACTTTACTTTTTATTCAGAAAATACTAAAAACAAATTTAAAAAACTTTATATCTTAAAACATACTTTACAAAATCATTTTAAAAAGTAAAAAGTTATTTTTCTTATTTCTTTAAAATTTTAGATATTTCCCTGTGGGTTCGATACCTTGGGGCTTAATTAAAAAGTCCTATATCCCTTGATAAATGATACGTATACTTGCATAGTATCTTATATTATAAATAATTAAAATATAATTTAATATCTAAATCCTAAGCATAAATATCGGGCGGAGTTAAGTTTTTGGCATTGTTGCGAAGAGAGAGCTATTATCATTGAAAAGATGTATAAAGTGAAAAATGTAAGAGTAAATATTTAGGATCATGTTTTTGGCGCCATTGCAGGAAAAATTAATTAAAATTTTATTTAAAGAAAATTTAAGAAAAATTAAGTTTTTTACTTTTCATTGTTTTTGTTAGTGTAATTTATTTTATTTTTTAAATTTTGTATGCATAGTTCAGGTTCTGAAGGACTTGTGTCTTACGATTCTAAATTAGAGAGAACTATCAGAAAAATAAAATAAGATTAAAAATTTAGAAAAAGATAAATATATTCAAGAAATGGCAAATCAAGATCATCAAAATGTTGAAATACATCAAGAATTTAGACCTTTCAGAGATTATGCTACCCTACAGTGGATGAACTTTATTGTAGTATTCAACACCCTGCTGTAGCTGCTAATTCATTTGAACTTAAACCTGCTATTATCCAGATGGAATCTAATAATCAATTTGGGGGAGCACCAACTGAAGGTCCTAATTACATCTTGCCAATTTTCTAGAATTGTGCGCTACTTTTAAATTTGATGGTGTTTCAGATGATGTTATTAGACTTAGACTTTTTACTTTTTAATTGGGGGATAAAACTAAGATTTAGTTAAATTCGTTAGCACCTGGATCTATCAGAACTTGGAGTGATTTAGCACAAAAATTTCTTGCTAAATATTTTTCATCATCGAAGACTGCGAAGCTTAGAAATGATATCACATCTTTTTGTCAGTTTGAAGGGGAATCTATATATGAAGCATGGGAACATTTTAAAGATCTCTTAAGAAAGTCTCCACATCATTCGATACCATATTGGTTAATAATTCAGACCTTTTATAATGGATTAGTTGGATCTCTTAGATTTATGATCGATGCCGCTGCTGGTGGTTCATTGATGTCTAAACAATTTGCTGATACTTATGCTTTAATTAAAGAAATGACTACTAATAATTTTTAATGGCCTTTTGAAAGGTTAAATCCTAAAAGGTAGCCAACATTCATGAAAATGATGCTTTCACAATGTTAGCAAATGAAGTTGCTACAATTTGAAGGAAGATAGACCAATTTGGGATGAATTTTTCCCAGCCAACTTCCATGATTGGAGAAAATTCATTAGGCCAAATGGTTCATTCTCAAACTTCACCAGAAACCTTGAATTCAATAAGTAAGCCTAATAACCCATATTCCAATTATTATAACCCATGTTGGAAAAACCATCTAAACTTTAACTGGAATACCAATAATCAGGGAGCTAGTAATCAACAATGGGGGAACAACCAGGTAAACACATTGGGAAACTGGAACAATCAAGGGAATAATAATTATAGACCAACCTATCCTCCAGGTTTTAATAATACTTCACAATTTAAGGAGAAGTTGTTTATTGAAGAAGTGGTGTTACAAATGGGAAATCAATTACAAATTCAAGGAGCTACAATCAAAAATATTGTGAATCAATTGGGATAGATTACCAATTTATTAAGTAATAGACCCCAAAGAACGCTTCCTAGTAATATTGAAGTAAATCTAAGAGACAAGACTAAAGAGCAAGTACAAGCTATTCAATTAAGAAGTGGAAGAGAGTTGGAAGGTAGAGTTCAAAAGGAGACTGAAGTAGAGAAAGAAGTAATTGAAAAACCAAAAGAGGACACTCTGAAAGGTTTAGAAAAACCTATTTCTCCACCTAAGGTTGATTTAGAAAAGCCACCACCTCCATTTCCTCAGAGACTTTGATAACAAAAATTGAATAAGAAATTTTCAAAATTCTTGAAGATATTTAAGAAGCTTACAATCAACATTTCATTTGCTGAAGCCTTAGAACAAATGTCAAGCTATGCAAAATTTATGAAGTATATTCTCAACAGAAAGAGGAAGTTTGAAGATAATTAGACTGTTGCCCCTAGTGAAGAGTGCAATACAATAATTTAGAAAAAACTTCCTAAAAAACTTAAAGATCTTGGAAGTTTCACAATTTCATGTGCAATCGGAGATAGATTTTTTTGGAAAATCTTTATGTGATTTGGGTGCAAGCATTAACCTTATGCCGCCATCAATATTCAAAAGTCTGGGATTAGGAGAAATAACCACTACCCTGTAACTTTGCGATTAGCTGATCGTTCGATCACATATCCCAAATGAGTTATAGAGGATGTTTTGGTGAAAGTGGATCAATTTATTTTTCTAGTTGATTTCATTGTGTTGGATATGGAGGAAGATAAAGAGATACCCATAATTTTAGGGAGTCCATTCCTAGCTACAGGTAGAGTGATGATAGATGTGCAAAAAGAGAAATTAACGATGTGAGTTAATGATCAAATTATTACATTCAATATTTCAAAGTCAATGAAATATCTTGCAAGAGGTAAAGTTGATGAATGTTATAGGATGGATGTTATCAAATATTTGAGTGAATGTCATTTCAAGTCAACTTATAAAGAAAAATGTGAAAGTAAAGAATTGGAACACAAGCAAGAAGAGGAATTACAAGTTTCTGAAGATTTTCATGAGAAAGATTCAAAATTATGTTCATGAAAATTTTGAAATTTTGGACATGACTGAAAAAGATGAATCTTTTGATCCATCAATTGAAAAACCTCCTGAACTTGATTTAAAGATGCTTCCTAATCATTTAAAGTATGCCTTTTTAGGTGATTCCTCAACTTTACCAGTTATAATTTCCTCTCAATTAACTGAAAGAGAAGAAGAGAGTTTGCTTGAAATTTTGAAGAAATGCAAGAAAGCTTATGGATGGACAATAGCTGATATTAAAGGAATCAGTCCTTCAATTTGTATGCATTGAATCCTTATGGAGGATAACTACAAACCTCGGGCAGATCCTCAAAAGAGTTGTTGTAGGTATGCCTTTTTAGGTAAATCCTATCATGAAAGTATGCCTTTTTAGGTAAATCCTATCATGAAAGAAGTTGTTAAGAAAGAAATTTTAGAGTGGTTGGATGCTGAAATAATCTACCCTATTTCAGATAGTGCATGGGTTAGTCTTATTCACTGTGTTTCTAAGAAAGGAGGAGTTACTGTGACTGTTAATGAAAAGAATGAAATAATATCAGTAAGACAAGTTACATGATGACGAATATGCATTGATTATAGAAAATTAAACCTTGCCACTAGGAAAGATCATTTTTCACTTCCATTTCCAGATCAGATGTTGGATAGACTGGCTGGGCATAAATACTTTTATTTTTTGGATGGATATACTTGTTACCACTAAATTCAAATTGCTCCCGAGGATCAAGAGAAAACAACATTTACCAGTCCTTATGGTACATTTGTTGTTAGAAGAATTCCCTTTGGTTTATGTAATGCCCCTACTAAATTTCAGAGATGTATGATGGCAATTTTATGTGATTTAATAGAAAAAGGAATTGAAGTTTTTATGGATGACTTTTCAGTGTTTGGAATTTCATTTGAATCATGTTTAGAACATCTGTCTAAAGTTCTGAAACACTGTGAAGAAACTAATTTGGTTCTCAACTGGGAGAAATGCCAATTTATGGTAGCAGGAGGAATTGTTTTGGGACATCGTATATCAGAAAATGGTATGAAAGTAGATCCTGTAAAAATTCAAGTGATCTCTAATTTACCTTGCCCAACTAATGTAAGGGAATTAGAAGTTTTCTAGGACATGCTGGATTTTACGTGTGTTATATTAAATACTTTTCAAAAATTTCGAAGCCTTTATGTCGTTTACTAGAAAAAGATTTAATTTTTAACTTTGATGATAATTGCCTAAAAGCTTTTGAAACTTTAAAAGAAAAATTAATCGCTGCACCTGTTATAGTTTCACCTAATTGGGAAAAACTTTTTGAAGTAATATGTGATGCTAGTGATTATGCTATTGGAGCTATTTTAGGTCAGAAATATGATAAAATTTTCAAAGTGATTTACTATGCTAGTAAAACTCTTAATGAAGCTAAAATTAATTATACTACTACCGAGAAAGACTTATTAGCTATAGTATTTTCCTTCGATAAATTCAGATCATATTTAATCGAAACTAAATGTGTGGTGCATACTGATCATTCTTCTATTAAGTATTTAATGAAGAAGAATGATGCAAAACCAAGATTGATTAGATGGATTCTTCTTTTGCAAGAATTTGATTTCGAGATAGTAGATAAGAAGGGTGTTGATAATCAAATTGTTGATCATCTGTCCAGGCTTGAAACTAAAAAATCTCTCTGTGATGCTAAAGAAATTAAAGAAAATTTTTTTGATGAAAAATTGTTCGTTGTTAATGAGTGGTATGTTCTGTGGCTAAGACTTATTTTTGGGATGACTTTATTGTTAGTGATATCTTACCCTATGGTTTGACATACCAGGAGAGGAAGAAATTTATATCTGAAGCTAAGACTTATTTTTGGAATGACCCATTTTTATATAAATAAGGAAAGGATTTGATTATTCGAAGATGTGTGTCTTTAGAAGAAAATTATGAAATTGTTCAAAAATGTCATAATTCTGATTATAGGGGACATTTTTGAGTTGATAAAACTACATATAAAATCTTACAATCTGGATTTTATTGGACTACAATTTTTAAGGATGCTAATGTTTATATTAAAAATTGTGATCAATGTCAACGTATAGGCAATATTTCTAGAATAAATGAGATGCCCCTCAATTATATGTTGGAAGTTGAAATATTTGACGTTTGGGGATTAGATTTCATGGGACCATTTATACCATCTTTCGGAAATACATACATTTTGATAGCAGTAGACTATATATCTAAATGGATAAAAGCTGTTGCTTTACCTCGGTGTGATGCTCAAAGTGTTGCAAAGTTTTTAAATAAGAATATATTTTGCAAGTTTGGTATACCAAGACTAATCATAACTGATGGGGGAAGTCATTTTAGAAATGCGATTATGGAAAAGTTAGTAAAGAAATATCATATTAACCATTACATTATTACTGCTTATCATCTGCAGACAAGTGGTTTGGCTAAATTATACAATCGTGAAATTAAAAGAATATTGGAAAAGACTGTTAATCGAAATAGAAAGGATTGGTCAATCAAATTGGATTATGCTTTGTAGGCCTATAAGACTGCCTATAGGAATGTCCCCATATAGGCTAATTTTTGGAAAAGCTTGTCCTTTAACAGTTGAACTTGAACATAAAGCGTATTGGGCTATTAAAGAGTTCAATTTTTATTTGAAAGATACTGGAGAAAAGAGATTGTTGCAATTAAATAAGTTTGACGAGATAAGGAATGAATCTTATGAAAATGCTAAGATTTATAAAGAAAAGATGAAGCTATGGCATGATCAGAAGATTCTTACTAAAAATCTTGAGCCAGGGTAAAAGGTTTTACTATATAATCCTAGATTGAGAATTTTTGTTGGAAAACATATGTCCATGTGGATGGGCCAATTTATTATGATGAAAGTTTATTCATATGGAGCTGTGGATATTCAATATCCTAAGACTGGAAAAATATTTAAAGTTAACGGTCATAGACTTAAACCTTACTTTTCAGTCGATCAATTTAAACCTGATGAGAATTTGATGTTGGGTCACTCAAAATAAGCTCTAGTTATGTCAGTCTGATGACGTTAAACCAAGCGCTTTGAGATAACCCATATTTATTAGTGTGCTTTGTTTTATGTTTACTTTGTGTGCTTTTATTTGGTTTGATTTGAGAAATGAGGTAGCATTTTGGAGTTTTTATACTATAGTGGTGTTTATTTGACCTTATTAAATGACTTAGAGGAGTTATAATGAAGAATTTTACTTTGAAAGATCTGTGCAAAAATGTGCACTGGCGGCTATGCGCCGCTGGTTGGTGCATAGGCGCCAGAGTTATAAAAAATGTGAAAAATGAGGTTCTAGAAGCCTAAAGGGTGGGTGAGTAGTTTTTGGAGGCCCTGAATTTATGAAATACTTGCCCGAGCTCTTATTTTCATTCCTGAGTCTTCTAAAAGAGTATTTTGAGTGCAAAAATGTCTTCTTAGGAGAGTGAAGTTAAGAAGAAAGAGGAAGCCAACAAGAATAAGTTTATTTGTGATAGTGCACAAGAGTTATATAATGGGTTTCTGGCTGTGAGTATCCAATGAATAACAGAAAGGATTACGAAGATTAAGCCCGATGTGGAGTCTATTGATGCAAAGGTAAATGAAATTAATGCTCATTTAGCACACATTGGATGGCAACTCAAAATGCAATTTAGTCATATAAGTCATGTGGAAGAAGCGAATACAGCGATGTATCTGAAGAACAAATGGATAGAAGAAGAAGATGTAAGAGCTTTTAATCATCACCCGTTTTATCTTATTTACATTCCAAATGGTTCAAATGAAACTAATAGTGGTTCTGGATATATTCCACCTAATGGAGATTGGAATTAAATTATGTGTGATCTTGTGGTTTAGTTATGTGTGTTTAATGTTTTAAGTGTGTAATGTTCGTTTTTGTTGCACTTTATATATGTGTGATACATCTCAATAATGTAAGTTAGTGTTTAATTACATGTGTTTGAGCTTATGTATTTGGAGACTTCATCCAAAAGTGGTTGGATAAAAATTTGTAGTTTGTATTAAGTGTGTTTTGATATTTAATGAAATATAAGTTTGTGTTTGTGTGAAATTTGTGTGGAATTATTGGAAATTAAAGAGTACTTTTGGAGTATTAGAAGAGTTTATGGGGAGATATAATTATTTGAAGTGATTAAAGGAGATTAACTCAGATTTTTGATGAAATTAACTTAATTGTCAAAATTTGGGCACTGACGCCTAAGTGCCAATCCGACGGCTCATAAGCGCCAGATTTCGCGGCTAAGAGCTGTAGGCCTCTCGCATAAGTACCGGTTCGCGAAAATCGATTTTCGGTAGTTAAAAACCAGAAATTTGTAATTTTTAATATCCCCATCACCTTCAACATCTCGGTTTCACGAAATAGGAGCCTAGGGCATCAATATTTGGATCCTTTTAGAATCATTTTCGTCAAAATTTGTTGGATTTGAGTTCCTTAAGGTTTGATCACTACTCCTAATTAAACATTTTTTATTTTTACCAAGTATTTTGAGTACATTATTGAAAAATCCAAAAATCACTATTCATGGTGAAAATTTGAGAAAAGCATGAGGAATTGCTTGAATTTAGTGGAGTTTGCCTTTGGAAGTTGAGTTAAAAAGTTTAGTTTAAATTTGGAATTTATGGTGAATTTTTTGTGAATTTTTAGAGATGGCCCCAAAGTCAAAATGCTCGAAAGGAAAAGAAAATTTTGATTCAGACAAATTTGTCAGTTCTAAAGCTGAAAATCGTTATGTCGATGCACTCGCATCACGATAATTGATTACAGAACGAGTTTTTAGCAAGCCAGAAGGAGATATTGAGGAGATGATTGCTAGAAGAAATTGGGAAAGATACTGTTGCTTCTCCGTTGTTGTAGTTATTTCTGTGGTGAGAGAGTTCTATGCTAACTTCACAGCAGCAAAAGACAATTTGGTGATAGTTAGGGGGCAACAAGTGGATTTTTCATCTGCAGTAATTAATACTTTTTACTTATTACCTCCTGTGATGTTTCATTTTTATGCGAATTTTTATTCTTCTAAGGGAGAGTTAGATGAGATTATGGCCTTTCTTACTGATGTAAGAGGTTTATGGAAGATTACAAATGATAGAAGAGTGATTTTTCTAGCCTTTAAATTGAATGCCACTTCAAAGGCATAACATTATTTTATCTCATCCGAGCTTCTGCCTTCAAGTCATGTCAGTGAAGTTATAAGGGAGAGGGCTGTTTTGAACCATTTTATTTAGTAGGGAAAGCCTTTAGATTTTGGAGCTATTATTTTTTATTATATTCTGAACTGTGTCAGAGCTGCTACTACTGCAAGTATAGGATTTCCATCTCTGATTTATTCACTTTGTGAGCAGTTTTGTGTCAAGTCTGAAACATGGGAAGAGGTTATTCAGCCACTTAGACCTATTACCAGTTTAAATGTGAACACTTACACTGTATATTCAGTATTTGGCTAGAAAGGAGGATCTGTTAGAGCTTTCAGTGCTTATGTTTCTGCTGCTTCTACTTCTTGTGCTTCTACTGCACATGCATCATACTCCAGAGATTCACAAACTGGATTATTACAGAAGATTTTAAAGAAGGTGAGTCATACCAAAGAGCATGTTAGAGATATGGATGGTAAGATTGAAAATATTGGAAGGTATATTGTAAAACATGATGAATATGAGGAGAATCATCAGCAGTACATGGACAGAGTGATTAGAGGAGATCACAGTGTTGAGATGCCCCATCAACCTTTTTATATACCTTATGTGTCATCCAGATACTGGAATGAAGATGATGAGGATGATGATTAGGATTGTTATGTTTAGTTTGTGATGTTGTTATGTGATTTTCTTATGTGTTGTGATGGTTTTATCTAATATTTTCATATGTGTTGGACTCTGATGTTGTGTAGATTATAGTTATACTATTTCTATTATGCACATTCAGATGTTTATGTGTTGGATTGAGGTTTTATGATGTAATATGTGATGTGTTTAATGTAGTAAATATTTTTATGTGTTTTAAGTGTTTAAGTTTTTAGTAGTGTCTAATTTAATTCTTATAAATATTAGAAAAATTTAGAACACTATTAGAAACCACTATTTATATAGCATGTTTAAACTTTTCAAAATTTGCTACCATTTATTTTCTAGTATGTTGTGATTTGTGTTGGTGTGTATTTTCTTTGAAAACCTTCATTATTGTAGAAGTCCTTTGAAATTTTAAAATTTCTATTTTACGAAAAACTGAAAAATTGAATTTGATTTCTTTTTACTCGTTGTTTTTAAACCGTTATACTTGCATATTTAAAATATTAAAATTTCTGGAAGCATTTTATTCTAGTTTTAATTCTTACCCATGTATCATTTTTATGTTTAAATGTTTTATCCTAACTAAAAATTAAAGTTTGGGAGGAATTAAAAAACAAACATTTAAAAAACTAAAATTTTATTTGTTCTCAAGAATACTTAAATAAAATTTGATTTTGATTGAAAATAATTACGTATATGAAGTTATATTAGGGAAGCAAAATTTTGAATATAGAAATGAGTAAGAGAATTTAGTTAAAATATATAGTAATGATGAAAATTTTAAAGTTAAAATTTTCTTAGTAAAGAAATGTTAAACATAGATAAACTATCTTTAGTAGGAAATGTTGTATTTTTGGATAAATAGAAGATTTGACAACTTATTTTTCAAAGCTTAAATTTCTTTTATTGAGAAATAATTTTCAACACTATTATTATGATTTTTAAGTGAAAGATATATATCAGACCTTTGTTTTAAATGAAAAGGTGGAATTCAAAATCATTAAAGGCCTATCCAGACACAGTAGAAAAGAAGAAGAGAAAAAGAAAAGAAAAAAGAAAAAGAAAAAAGAAAAAGAAAAAAAGAGAAAAATAGTATGTAAAAAGAAAGAAAAAGCTTGAAGATTTAAGGCCCCAATAAAAAATTGGTTCCATACCTAAAGTTTAAAATATAAGTTTTGAGAAAATTTAAAGCTTAAGTTTATAATATATTCTAAATGAAAATTTTTAAGTGAGAAAGATGAAATTCTTTAATCCTATATTTTGAAAAATCTACAAGTATTTCTGAATTAGATAGGAAGTGATATTTTCCATTATCCTTTACTTAAGAATCTTCTAAACTTTAAGTTGATCTCATTTACTAAAATTTTTTCTAAATTGGAATATTTCTTTTCTAGAACAAAATTTTGAAACCTTCCTAAAGAAACTCATTTACATAATTTGTATGTTGAGATTTTCTATGTAATTAAGTGTCACTTGAGGACAAATAACATTTTAAGTTTGGGGATTTTGATATACCTAAAATATATAGTATTTTTAAATACATTTTTATACTTATTTTTGATGATATTGCACTTTAATGGAAGGTATTTTTGTGTTTTTCTTGCAGGTATGATTCAAATGAGTGACAATGATGAAAGGAGCAATAAAAGATCAAATTTTGAGCAAAAATTGTAAGGTGTAAAAAATTGACCTATGGCAGCTAAGCACCGACCCTTGATGCATAGGCTCCACAGTTAAAGTGATGAATTTTATTTTGGCACAAATTTGAAGGAGTTTTTGAAGCATCCTTTGGTTTAAACTTCACTAACCTCTCATCAGTGCCAAAAATCATTTAAAATTTGAACGGATGGATGCATTCTTGATGGATACATTGAATCTGGACACATTTTGAAGAGACACCAAGACACCTTTTGGAAAATTTTAAAAAGAAGACTTGAAGATCAGAAAAATGGTTGTTGTTGGAGGGTGTGATTGGTGTTAAGAGTCAAGTTTATGTTAGAGAGTTATTGAGAGCACACATTTCCATTTCACAACTTTTATTATCATTTGTATCTAGTTTTTATTAAGAGTATAATAGAGATTTAGACTCAAGAAAGTTGGGCGCCAACCTCTATTGTGTCTTGTAAGGGGAAAGCAAAGTTGCAAAGGAACTTCAAGAGTCTTGTGGAGAGGATTTTCAGATAAGTGTTTAACATTGTTTTACATTTTATTTTAAAGTAAGACTTGTTGTGTTTTCACTATGATTTCTACTTTCAAATCAAGTTGTGAATGTGTTTTCTCCATGGATTCTGAGTAGTTTTCTTTTTCTATTTAAATGATGAAGTAATTAAATTATGGAAGGAAGTTGTGTGAAGTATAGGATTTCAATGTTGGAAGAAGTTTTTGATGATTCACTACCTTGCACTTCATTTACTTCTTGATTTGGCCAATTTAAGATGTTAAAATTTGTTGGGAGATTTTGTAAGATCCATTGCGGTATTTTCTTAATCAACAATTGGAATTAATCACGTGAAATTGTATGGATGAGAATTGTAGTCCATATGGTTGGGTGTAAATAAATAGGAAGATATGCTTATAATGGGGAGTAAAATTAGAGGACTTCAAAGTGATAGGCTAAAGCCCTCTAATTTAGTTTGATGTGAAAAATTTTGTTATGAGATGTTAGCCCCCAGGTGGAGGGAATCGAGGGAACTCTAGAGTGAGTGCTAGTATCTTCCCTATCTAACCCATCTACAAGATTTCAAAGCATCAAATTAACCAATGTTCTTTATAGAACTAAGTAAGGGTAAAGAATATAATTGCTTCTATTAGCACAACACATTTTAGATACTTCCACAACGAAATTCCAAAATTATTACTTATTCATTGAAAGAGGAAAAAGATATTTTATTCTCATTTGCTTTCATATTATTTTATAGTTGTGTTAATTTTAGTTGTTTGCTTTACTTTTTATTCATAAAATACCAAAAATAAATTTGAAAAATTTACTATCTTAAAACATAATTTACAAAATCATTTTAAAAAGTAAAAAGTTATTTTTCTTATTTCTTTAAAATTTTAGGCATTTCCTTGTGGGTTCGATATCTCGGGGCTTAATCAAAAAGTCCTATATTACTTGATAAACGATACGTATACTTGCGTAGTATCCCATATTATAAATAATTAAAGTATAATTTAATATCTAAATCGTAAGCATAAATATCCGGCGGAGTCAAATTTTTGGCACCGTTGCAAAGAAAGAGATATTATCATTGAGAAGAAGTATAAAGTGAAAAATGTAAGGGTAAATATTTAGGGATCATAGGCACATTCTCTCAATTTCTTTTACTAGCTCTCAGGATGAATGATAAGCTCTCATCCTTCTTGATCTAGTAGTCATTTTGTCTTATCTCTAGGATTGGACGTTAATCCATGCTCTTTCCTTCCTAATTTAGACACATATTCTTAGTTTCCTTAACTAACATTCAAAATGAATGATAAGATCCAGTGATGTCTTTCCTGATTTAGTCATTTTGTCTACCTCTTATGTTGGATGTTAGTCCCCGCACTTTTCTTCTTAGTATGGGCATAAGTCTCTCAGTTTATTTAATAATCTTGCATGATGAATGATATGCTCCAACGCTTTCCTTCTGCTCTTTTCATTCGGTTTATCTCCTAAGTTCGATGTTAGTCTCTGCACTTTCCTTCCTAGTATAAACACATGCTCTCAATCTCTTTAACTAGCTTTCAGGATGAATGATAAGCTCCAGCATCGTCCTTCTTTATCTAGTCATTTCTTCAACCTCTTAGGTTGGATGTTAGTCCCATAACTTTCCTCATTAGTGTGATTAAGAACCTTGAACCTTCATTAACAAGCTCTTAGGATAGTTCCAGCATTGTCCTTCATGATCTAGTCATCTTGTTCACCTCTTTAGTTGATTCAAAAAACCTTAACTTAAAATCTTTGACATACTTAAATCATATCCACAGAGCTTAGTTGATCGCTTCGGTCCATGCTAATATGTGCATCGTACTTTGAACAGTTTGCTACATATTAACGGTCAATTTGTTCAACTTATATTTTGTCACATATGAATTACATCAAAATTACCCATTGGTCTGGTGTAGCCACATTGGCTCAAATGTGGCCATGCCATTTTTTTGGCTTGGAATGATCATGTGATCACACCCATAAGTACCTTGGTGTGGTCACGCCAGCATGACCAAGTCTAGGAGTATCTTAACGTGGTCATGCCCAGTCCAGGCATGACCATGCTCAAATATTCCTCTGTGTGATTGATCAACCTAAAAATGTACTACTTTGATGCTAAATTTTATAATGATATTGCACTTTAAAGGAATTTTTTCTTGTGTTCTTGGATGTAGGTACATCAATTTGAAGAATTTGGAGTGATTAGAGCAAAAGGAACAAAAATGGACCACAATGGAGCATGCCAGAGCAAAACGGGTCGAACCGAGGCATACCGAAGCAAAACAGGTCAAACCAGACACTTTTGTACTTGTTTCTGGCACCTAGGCGCCACCAATTGGTGCATAGCTACTAGGCAGTGACCCCTATGCGCCAAACAGTCGGCGCATAGCAGTCAGTTACGGCTTTTTGGCATAACTTCTAGAAGAATCGTCGAATTTAGATGATTTTTGAAGCGTTGTGAAGTGTGTCTCATGGGGAATTCATTGGGAATGATAAAATAAACTTTCTAGAAGATTTTAGGTCGGTTATAAGGAGCTATTATGGAAGAGATGCGTCTCTTGGAGTGAAAAGGCACTTAAGGCACCTATTGGAAGATTCATTGAATATGGACTCTTTTTGAAGAAACACTTAAGCATCTCTTGAGAAATTATAGACACCCTTGAACTCTTGAAGATGAATATTTAGAGAGGAGGAGAAGATTAGAAGAGAAGAAGAAGGTTTCGTGAAGAAGTGAAGGCTTAGGCGTGAGCCCAAGTGGGGCGACAAGATGAGAGAGAAAGAGAGAGTGTGATAATTTCTTCTTTTTGTCACTTTGTTCTTGGAGAGGATTGGAAGGAGATTGCATTTTCTATGCAAGGAGAGTTTGATTTCCATCAAAGATAAGTATTTTCATTGTATTTTGGTTTGAATTTGGTACTTTGTTTATATGGATTCAAAGTGTTGTTCAATGAAAAGTTCTAGATATTTCTTCATGTGTAGTGAGTATTTTTCTTTACTCTTCCCTCTTACAATGAATTAGTATGCATGTTTAGGATATATAATTGAGTAGAGTTAGAATATAGTGTGATGATTTTACTTTGATCTTCATTTACATGTAAACTTGATCAACTTGCATGTTAAAATATGTTGTGAGAACATGCAAGAACCAATGTGGTATTGTCTCAGTCAACTATTGGTAAAAATCACATGAGATTATATGGGTGAGAGTGTAGTCCATATGGTTGAGTGAAAATAAAAAAGGGAGATATGCATGTTTAGGAGGTGTATAATTAGAGGACTTTGCGTGACAGACTAAATCCCCTAATTTGTTTTGATGTGAAAAGTTTTGTTATGAGATGTTAGCCCCCAGGTGGAGGGAGAAGAGGGAACTTTAGAGTGAGAGCTAGTATCCTCCCTGCCTAACTGATGCGATGCGACTTTAAATATGCTTTAAAATACAAGAATTTGATACCACTTTTTAAAATATTTAATTTCCAGCAAATAGCTTCAAAAACTTCATGTGTGAGGTTTACTTTTATTATTTTATATTTAGATTTTATTATTGTAAAAGTCACAATTTTAAATGCAAGTATATGTATCGTTCAAGTAATACAGGGCTCTAGTGGAGTCCAGGTTATCGATCCCACATGGATAGTGAAATAAAAAGTAAGAGATATAAATAATATTTTGAAATTTTTGAAAGCAATTTATATATACTCGTTTTTTATATATATATAATCAAATTTAATTAACTAATAATTTTTACTAAAAGAAAGTAAGCAATAAGCAGGAAAGTAAAGTAAGCAGTAATTAAAATTCAATGCAATTATAAAAATGACTTTCTCCTTTCTCAACTAATCCAAGAATTATAGATTAATTATATTTTGTAGGGAATTAAGATTATGGTATTGTGCCAAATAGAAGCATTCATATTCTTTACCCTTTGGTCCAGGTGCAAAGAACATTGACTAATTTATAGTTAGGCTCACGATGTTTTATTAGTAGAGTGGGTTAATCTAGGCTCACACTACTAGATATCCAAGGGTGGCTATGGTCGGCCCTACCAGTGACCTGTTACCTTTCTATAAACCAAATTATTAGAATTTAGTCTGTCACTCTAAAACTAATTAATTTTACGCTGAATAAATAATACCTTCCTATTTATTTGCATTTCACCTTAAATAATCCGCTTATAGCCTGTGATTACCTAAGGATTCATGTGATGTCTACTAGTTAAGAATTTATCTCCAGATAGGTCTCAAAATTCTTCAACAGGTTTTAACAAATTAAATGGCCAATTTAAAAAGTAAACTAAGATCAGGTATTAATATCATCACAATGTTTTAAAATATTTTATATTTAATTCTCCTACAAAATTTATTTAATTTAAAATCTTTTCATAGTTGAAAGGAAAAGATAACTAACTACTCAGAACTCATTGAAATAACACAATAAAACATATTTATAAAACTTTGAACCAAAGTACAAATACTTATCTGAAGTGTTCCTTCAAGAGATCCGCTGACTTCTACTGACTCCAAAGCAATGATGAAAGACTCCAACAGCAATAACACACAGTAAGCACTCAAAATAAACTCACTAGATACAAAATAAAGTAACACCCTAAGTATGGAAGAGACTAAATAAAACTAGAGATGAGAGAGAATATGTTAAAATGGGTATGTGTACTAAGAGGGGGGTTGGTGCGATTTTCTCTGTAGAATGGGCTCCTATTTATAGAGCTCTGAATTTGACTAGGGGTTGCTTAAGACACCTCTACAAAATTCGTCCAAATTCAATGTATCTTTTAGAAGGTAACCGTCGCGCCTAGGCGCCAGAATCTCGCACCTAGGCGTCGGACTCCGTGACCAGGTCTTTTGCACCTCTTCACTTTGGGTCGCAGCTCTTCGCGATCCAGACCATTTCCTTGTGTCCAAATACATTGTATCAAATGTCCTATATATTATGAGTAACTTTCAGTCTTCTAGAAGCTCCAATAACCGCTTAACACCGTTAAAATAACTGCCCAAAGTCATAAAAAAACTTAACAGCGTTTGTATCGAACTGACGCTTGGGTGCCGGACTCTGGTGCCAGGCAAAAAATTCCAAAATTTTACTCCATAAGCTCCATTTTTGCTCCTTTTTGCTCTTTTTTCCTTCTTTTTCTTTCTTGGAATCTTTTTAAATCATCTACATCCAAAAACATGAAAATACCTTTCATTAAAGCATAATATCCTTAAGAATTGAATCATAAATAAGGCATAAAAATGGGTATTTTTTAGGTAGATCACTAACCCATCTATAAGTTTTCAAATTATCAAATTAACCTATGCTCTTTATAGAACCAATTAAGGGTAAAGAATATAATTGCTTTTATATGTTACAATCTCTCTCACTACTTATTTTATTTTTATACATATCACTAATTTCATTGCATGAGAAAGAGTACTTTTAATATATTAAACCCCACTTTTTGATGTTCTCTAAGTATTTTAGTTTAAGAGTAGAAGTAGTATTGTAGTGATAATTGTTAGATATAATCAAAACCAAACTTTTATCAACCTTCCAAGCTAAGGAGTGTCATTGTAGACTAAAAATTCTCTTGAAAGCCGCTATGATTAACCGCAATCTCTGTGGGATCGATATTCGGGGCTTAATTAGAAAGCTCTATATTACTTGATAATGATAAGTATATTTGCATAAAATTCTAACTTTTTAAAGACATAATTGGAATTTTACTTTGCTTTGGAGTCAAGTTTTTGGCACTTTTGTAAAGGAAGAAATTTAAACAAGAAAATTAAATGATTAAACTCACGTATATTAATCGGGGATCAAGTTTTTGGCACCGTAGCCGGGGAATCGCAATGGTTGATCTTGACTTTTAGAAGGACTTTAGTTGTAGTATTTAGTCTTAGTCTTAAAAAATTATAGTGTCGTAAAAACTATTTTGTGTGAAAAGTGTTTTTTTGTATGAAAACGCGTTGTGAAGAACTGTTTGTGTGAAAAACAAAGTGTTTGTGAAAATGTTTTCTTGTGTTCAAAATATTTTTTGTTTAATTGTTATGTATTGTATGTTGGGTTATGTATGCGAACTAAAGAATCTGCAAGACTTGCACCTTATGATCCTGAGTTAGAAAAAAAGAAAAAAATCAAAAAACAAAAAGGACTTGAAAAACTAGAAATGGAAATGGAAAACATTCAAAATAATAACTTGAAAAATCATCATAAATCATTGAGGAATTATGTAAATCCTAAGGTAGGTGAAATTCACTCAAGTATACAAACCCATGTCATAGAAGCTGATTCATTTGAACTAAATCCCGCGATTATCCAACTGGTGCAGAACAACCAGTTTGGTGGAACTCCTTTGGAGGCTCCCTATTTACACTTATCATTTTTTCTAGAACTTTGTGCTATATTTCGTTATAACGGCATGTCAGACGATGTTGTTAGGCTAAGGCTTTTTTCCTTTCTCACTAAAGAATAAGGCTAAAATGTGGTTATACTCTTTAGCACCTGACCCTATTAAAAATTGGGAGGAGTTAACTCAAATATTCCTAACTAAGTATTTTCCACCTTCAAGGACTACTAAACTTAGAAATGATATTATCTCATTTTTTCAGTATGAAGGGGAATCAATATATGAAGCCTAGGAAAGATTTAAGGAACACCTAAGAAAGTGTCCACACCATACTCTGCCCGATTAGTTAATCATTTAAACTTTTTACAATGGGTTAGTAGGATCTCTTAGTTCTATAATTAATGTTGTCGTTGGTGGATTGTTAATGTCAAAACCATTTGATGAAGCATATGCTTTAATTGAAAGAATGGCTACAAATGAAATTGAATGGCCCTCTACAAGGGTAAATCCTAAAAAGGTAGCCAGTGTTTATGATACAAATGTGATTTCAATTCTTGCATCTCAGGTTGCTGCAATATCATGGAAGTTGGACCAATTTGGAATGAACCAGCCTCAATTTACTCCAGTAAGTGAGGAAAGTTCATTAGGGCATATGATTGATTCTAACTTATCATATGAGACTTTAAATACCATAAAGAACCCGTATTCTAACTTTTACAACCCAGGTTGGAAGAACCATCCTAATTTTAACTGGAATCATACTATTGGTGATGGAAACCAACAATCGAAAAATAATCATGCAAATCCGAATGGAAGTTGGATTAATCAGGGGAACACAAACTATGGACCTTCAAATCCACTAGACTCTAACAATGATCAACAATTTGAGGATAAGAAGATGTCTATAGAAGAAGGGGTATTGCAAATGGGAAACCAGTTGCAAAGTCAAAATGTTGCGATTATAAACATAGAGAATCAATTGGGACAAATTTCTAATTCACTTAGCAATAGACCCCAAGGAACACTTCCTAACTACATTGAGATCATCTTAAAGAGAACACTAATGAACAAGTATAAGCTGTCTGATTAAGAAGTGGAAGAGAGATAGAGGATGTGGTTATAAAAGAGAAAGAAGTTGTGAGAGAAACAAAAGAAACTAAAATACCTAAGGAACATGATTATAAGGATATGGAAAAATTAATATCTCCAACTAAAATCAATTTAGAAAGATCACGATCTCAATTTCCTCAAAGACTTAGATAGCATGAGTTGGTTAAACAGTTTTCAAAATTCCTGAAAGTACTTAAGAAGTTAACAATAAATATTCCTTTCGCTAAAGCTTTGGAACAGCTGTCAAGTTATGTAAAGTTTATGAAGGAGATAATAAACAAAAAAGGAAACTTGGGCATTACAAGACAGTTACACTAAGTAAGGAGTGCAGCGCTATACTTCAGGAAAAGCATCCTCGGAAACTTAAAGATCCTTGTAGCTTTACAATTCCTTGTGCAATTGGAGAAAAATTATGTGGAAAAGCTTTATGTGATTTAGGAGTGAGCATTAATGTGATGCCCCTATCTATATTTAAAAGGTTAGGTTTAGTTGATATTTCTCCCACTACTATAACCCTTCAGTTAGTTGATCGATCTATCATTTATCAAAAAGGGGTTATACAAGATTTGCTTGTTAAAGTGAATAAATTTATCTTTCATTTGGACTTTATTATATTAGATATGGAGGAAGATAAAGATAATCCTATTTTTCTGGGGAGACATTTCCTTGTTAATGGACAAGCTATGATAGATGTGCAAAAATGAGAGTTGAATATGAATATTAATGACCAAGAAGTCAATTTTAATGTATTAAAGACTATGGAATGTCCAACTGAGAGAAAAGATGATGATTGTTTTTGGGTGGATGAAATTATTTATCTAATTAAAGACCATTTCCAAGAAAGTTTTGAGAGTAAGTTAACATATGAGATTGAAATGGACTTTCACGATGAGTTGAAAACGTTGTTTATAGAAGACTATATGTATGTTCAGGAGAGGTGTAAAATGATGGACATTACCAAAAATAGTAAACTTTTAATTACATCTGTTGAAAAATCTCATGAACTTAAGATGAATGTACCCCATACAATTTTAAAGCCTACCTATTTAGGGAATTCATCTACACCCCCAGTCTTTATATCTTCGAATTCGAATCAATCACAAGAAGAACAAGAATTGAATGATGATATCAGTAAAAGATCTCTTAAGAAAGAGTTATTTAAAATCACTGAATGGCATATTCTGTGGTATACAGACAAAATGAACGAGATTCTGATGCTAGGGCAACCTAAGTAAACATTGGATACATCGGGTCGTCGATATTAGACCAAGCGCTTCGTGGGAGTCAACCCATGGTTATCTTTGTTATATGTTTAGTGTGATTGTTGTTATGTTGGATTGAATAATAGTGAGATTTTGGACTTTGATCCTTGTTTGATTTGTAAGAGTAGTTTAGGTTAATGTTGTGAGGTAATGCCTTGGTCTTGACTAAGTTTGTATATGACTTCTGGTAGTAGTAGACTGAAGAGCCTGTTACGACTTAGTTCTCAACCAGAGCTGAGCATTACCTTAAAGCATGTAGAGTTTAGACTTGGACCACTCCATGTCAACTCTATTACTTCCTTTATCTGACTTTGTCTTTACTGAGTCAGGTCATGAACTTACTTAGTGAACAACATCTGGATGAACTTTAGTACTTTTATTTTCCAGATTTTGTATACCTTAAACTTGGAGTAAACCTGAAATTGGAAATACATGAGTTTTTATAATAGGGGAATTCTGGTCCAAGGGTGATAACCATAAAAAAATCTTATAATACACCCTTGTTATTAGTGTAGTTTCTTCCGTTATAAATTGAAAGTATGGAGGGGAAATGTGAGTAGAAAGTAGATCAAATCAACCTCAGTTGTTATTTGTTTATGAAATCTATGAGTCTATGTATTGGAGTTTGTGTGCCAAAGTTTGTGAGTCAAGTTGAATGTAGCATCAACAATTCCTTTATAAAGTTTAAAATGTGTTCCTGTTTATTCTTCAGTTTGTACTTGCTCTACAATTTAAAATTCCTTTATAGTGTTATGTCAAGCATGTTTAAACTAGATTTACTTTCTACTGCAATATTCTACCAAGTACTATTTGTTGATATTTTTGTAGGATGCGTAGTAAATTTTAAAAGTGGTTTTTCCTTGTCGCATATTTTTGTACTTCATTGCTACACATGTTTGACCTTAAGTTTGGAAGAGAAGAAAAATATTTCAAATTTAAACCTTACTTGTTTTCAAAACAACTAAAAATAAATTTGTATTTTATTTTTAATGATTATTGTTATGTGGAGTCACCTTAAGGATGTTAGAATTTTAAGTATATAAATGGAGTAGAAAACTTAGTTGATATTTTTAGTGAAAAGGGTGAACCTAGAGTTAAAGATATTTAGTGGAGAACATGAGAAAATGAATAACTATCTTTAGTAGAAAGAAGTGTATTTTTTAAAAACTAAGGATTCTTAGAATTTTTATTTTCAAATATTTAAGGCTCTTTTAGAAATTATTTTTAAAAAAATACATCTTTTCAAGTGAAGGAAAGTGATAAGTTTTAACTTTAGAGGAGGATAGTGGAATTCAAAATCATTTAAGAACTTCTCCAAATATAGTAATCCTCACATATAAAAAAAAAGAAAAAAATGGATTGAAAAGATCCTTAAAAAGAAAAAAAAGTGAGGAGAAACTTGAGGAGAGGTCCTAATCAAAATTTGGTTCCACTTGAGTCTTTATAGAGCAAAGAACTTAGAACAATCCTAAGCTTGCTTTTTATACTTATATTAATTAAATTATTTTTAATATAGTTCTTAAGTCTAGAAAGTAAAGTTCATAGGATCCGAAGTTTGAAAAATCTGCATATTTTTCTGAATTAATAGGAAAACAAATTCCAAAGTTTGATGATAAATATCTTAGACCCTAGGCTAGTTTGATTCACTAGAAGTTCTTCTAGGTTTAACTATCCTTTTTTAGAACAAAGTTTTATCAATTCTAAAGGGTGACCCATTAACTCTAATCTACAAAAATTATTTTAAAAGTGTAGTATTACTTGAGGACAAGTAATGTTTAAGTTTGTGGTATTTTTATCAACCTAAAAGTGTACTACTTTTTATGCTAAATTTTATAATGATTTGCACTTTAAAGGTATGTTTTCTTGTGTTTTTTGAATGTAGGTACATCAAATTGAAGAATTTGGAGTGATTGGAGTAAAAGGAACAAAAATGGACCAAAATGGAGCATACCGGAGCAAAACGGGTCGAACCGGAGCATACCGGAGCAAAACGGGTCAAACTAGACACTTTTGTGCATAAGTCTGGTGCCTAGGAGCCACCATTTGGCGCATAGCCGCCAGGCAGTGGCGCTATGCACCAAACAGTCGACGAATAGCCGTCAGTTACGGTTTTTGACATAACTTCTAAAAGAAACATCAGATTTGGATGATTTTTGAAGCGTTGCGAAGTGTGTCTCATTGAAAATTCATTGGGAATGATAAAAAAAAGTTTATAAAAGATTTTGGGTCGGTTAGGAGGAGTTATTATAGAACATATGTGTCTCTTGGAGTGAAAATGCACTTAAGGCACCCATTGGAAGATTCATTGAATGTGGACTCTTTTTGAAGAGAGACTTAAGCATCTCTTAAGAAATCATAAACACTCTTAAACTCTTGAAGAAGAAGATTTAGAGAGGAGGAAAAGATTAGAAGAGGAGAAGAAGGCTTGGCGAAGAAGTGAAGGCTTGGGCGTGAGCCAAGTGGGGCGACAAGGTGAGAGAGAAAGAGGGAGTGTGTGAATTTCTTCTTTTCTTTTCACATTGTTCTTGGAGAGGATTGGAAGGAGATTTCTTTTGCTATACAAGGAGAGTTTAATTTCCATTAAATATAAGTATTTTTCATTATATTTTGGTTTGAATTTGGTACTTTGTTTGTATGGATTCAAAGTGTTGTTAAATGAAAAGTTCTAGTTGTTTCTCCATGTATAGTGAGTAGTTTTCTTTACTCTTCACTCTTAGAATGAATTCGTATGCATGTTTCAGATATAGAATTAAGTAGAGTTATAATATTTTGTGATGAATTTACTTTGATCTTCATTTACATGTAAACTTGATCAACTTACATGTTAATATCTGTTGTGAGAACATGTAAGAACCAATGCGGTATTGTCTCAGTCGACTATTGGTAAAAATCACATGAGATTATATGGGTGAGAGTTTAGGACATATGGTTGAATGCAAATAAATAGGGAGATATGCATGTTTAAGAGATGCAGAATTAGAGGACTTTAGGGTGACAGACTAAAGCCCCTAATTTGGTTTGATGTGAAAAGTTTTGTTATGAGATGTTAGCCCTCAGGTGGAGGGAGAAGAGGGAACTCTAGAGCGAGAGCTAGTATCTTCCTTGCCCAACCCATCTACAAGTTTTTAAATCATCAAATTAACCTATGTTCTTTATAGAACAAGTAAGAGTAAAGAATATAATTGCTCCTATTTGTCATAATCTCTCTCGCTACTTATTTTATTTTTACACATCTCACTAATTTCATTGCATGAGGAAGAGTACTTTTAATATATTAAACCCCACTTTCTAATTTTCTCTAAGTATTTTAGTTTAGGAGTAGAAGAAGTATTGTGGTGATAATTGTTCGATATAATCAAAACCAAACTTTTATCGACCTTCCACGCTAAGGAGTGTTATTGTAGACTAGAACTTCTCTTAAAAGCTGTCGTGATTAACCACGATCTCCGTGAGATCGATATTCGGGGCTTAATCAGAAAGCTTTATATTACTTGATAACGATACATATATTTGCATAAAATCCATACTATTTAAAGACATAATTGAAAATTTTCTTTGCTTTGTAGTCAAGTTTTTGGCACCGTTGTAATGGAAGAACTTTAAACAAGAAAACTAAAGGATTAAACTCATGTATATTAATCGGGGATCAGTGATCACTCCATAGGCTGCAGTGATCTCTTCCCGTGCCACACTAATGATCTGAGGCCTTCGTCCATGGATCTGATGACTTAGCGTTGTTTTGTTAGCAATGATTTGTGATACCTCCAATAGCCGAAATGATCATAACCATTGAATCACCACCCAATCGACAACCACATATGACCTTCCTCACCTATAGAATGGCAACCTTTCCATTTTTCTTCAGGATGGCACTACACGTGCGCGCTTGAACACCTCAGACTACTCAAATAGAGGAAAAATAGGAAGAAGTCCTTCAACGAACCTCCTCCTTCTCTGACCAGCCTCCTCTCTGGTACGTCTAATTTTCTCTCCTTTGAATTTAAATTCAAGCATTTTATTTTCAAGCTAAGTTTAGGCTAGTTTAACCTACTTAATAGCCTTGGATTAGGCTTGGTTTTGGGTTTGCCTTAGGTCAATTCAAACTCAACCTTATCCTAACCCGACATAGGTTTAACCCTAACACAATCTTGACCTGAACCATAACCTGAATCAGACTTGAAACTTAGCCCAAACAAGACCGGAACCCTAAACCGAGCTAGAATTGAACTTAACCCTAACCCAACCCAAGTCTGACCTAACCAAAACCTAGGTCCGGCCTAACTCAAACCCAAGTCAGACATAACCCAACCCTGGTGTGTCCTAACCCAAACCCATGTCCTATCTTGGTTTAACTTGGGTCAACTTAAGTCAACCTAGATCCCACCCAAGTCCAACCTAGGTCTAACCTGGGTCAACCAAGTCTATCTAGGTCCAATCCGGTCAAATCCCAATCAACCTAAGTTAACCTAAATTCAACCCAATGCAACCTAAGTCTAACCCGAGTCAACCCAAATTAACCTAAGTCAAACCACGTCAACCCGAACCCCAAACCAACTGACCCATATCACATATGAGCTCACTTTTGAGCTAACTTGAGCTGGAATACTAGCTCATCACAGCTCAATCCTAACACAAATCTAATCCAAAGTTAAATTTATGTATCATTTCATATGTCATTTCACATGTATTCTTAAAAAATAAAACAAAAAAAAATTGATGACTTATGGCCATCGATTCTAGACAATATCAAAATCGACCGTCGGTTATCATCGCATACTCCTCAGTTTTTTACTTAGGAATAGCGGCCCCGTTAATTATCGACGTCTTATGGGCCGTCGATTTTATTTAGGGTTTAACATACATTTTATAAGGTTAGAAAGTCTGAATATGTCGTTGGAAATAATTTTTGAAAATAAGCGATGACTTTAGCAGTAATTATGCAGTCGGAAATTAAATCAATAATATTCCATTGCTATGCTGTCAGAAAATGACATGTTATTTTCGACGCACAAAAAGCCGTCGGTTATGCTGCCAATTATAGCTACTTTTCTTGTAGTAATTCAACGGACCAACGATCTAGTTTCTTGTTTTAAAAACCACTATATCCTGATCAGAATAGATCCAATGACCCTGTATCAGTAAATACCTTAACTCCCTAACATCATTTCAGATACCGAACGACGAAATGAGTTCCCTATTCGAGATTTTGAATTGGTTGGAGATTGGGAGTCCATTGCTATTTACTAGTATTTCTCCTACAGTTTGTCAGCCACTCATCACATTCACTGTTGTTTGCAGCCTATTTGTGAATATTTCTAACATTTTTTTTTAATTTTCCAATTTAAGTTAGTAAAATAATTAACCTTTATCTCTTTTATGTTTCTAGATAAAATACTAATAATTTGCATGTGATTACTAAATAGAATTATTGACTTCAAATTTGCTATACTAGATTTCAGGAAATTAATTGAGTGGTAATAGACATGCATTTGAATGCCCTTTTAATAATTATACTTACTACTCATGTCCATCTCACTTGATAAAATATTAGATTTGTAACTTTGTTGACCTTACCTACATTAGATTTCTTTATTCTTTGTTCTAGGGGGTACTTCGTTGCCAGATTTTCACAATATTTAGGTGCTGTTAAACACAAATCCAATCAAATAAAAAAATCAGAAAAAATAAATCATTAATTTTTGTTCCATTTTGTTTTTTTTTAACGTAAGACATAAATTTGAATTTATTAAATTTGATTATTACATGAATCTAATTGATTGAGCTTAGAAAGAAAGTCAGGGGAATGAAATTTTTACTTATAAACATCATAATCAAATTAAACGAAAACCTCAAATTTTACAGCCAAACTGCCTTGTCAATAAAACAGCCTTTTTCAATTTCGACAAAAAGAAAGCGTCGGAGATCGCGTTTCAATGGAGCGCAGCAAGTACCGTTTACTCCTAGCAGTCTCTTTACCTTTCTTCCTGCTATTCGATCATCAAATCGGCAGAACGACTGTTTCGGCCTCATCTCCTGGCGGGAGCGAGCTTTACTACTCGAAGTTCTCGGGAATCATCATCCCTGGCTTTGCCTCAACGCAGCTGAGGGCGTGGTCGGTGCTTGATTGCCCCTACTCTCCGCTTGACTTCAACCCTCTTGACTTGGTCTGGCTCGACACTACCAAGGCAGGAAAGAACCCTTCCTTTATCATAATCTCAGCGGATGCGTGTTTCTTATTGAATTCTGTTTCATTTCCAGGCTGAGTTTTTATTTTATGCTTGTGACTTAATGCTTAGGTGGAAGAATGACATTATTCGATGGTTTGATGCTTGTGTAAATTATTGTTTTTTTTTCTTGGTTCTGCAGCTTCTTTCAGCTGTGAACTGCTGGCTAAAATGCATGCTGTTGGATTCTTATAATCAAACTGATCATCCTCAGTGCAAATCGAGACCTGATAGTGGCCTCTCAGCTATAACGGAGTTGGATCCTGGTTATATTACAGGTGATATTTCACATATGTTGCTTCTGTGTGAAAGTTGCGCACATCCCTTTTCTTCACTCTCGTCTTCATGTAGTTTATTCTAATATTTACTTATTGCTTTGAATTTGGAACACCATTCCTAGGTTAGAATGTTGTTCACTAATGTTAAAGTTTCCTTTTGAAATTGAGTATTACTTGATTTAAGTAACATCTTTAAAGCTTAAGATTTGTAGATCTGTCAAATATTGTTGTCGAAACTAAGTTTGGTTAATTATTTTGAAGTATCTCTGTTATGTATGTGTACATTAAGAATGCGTCAGCACGGATCCCGATGAGATCCAATGGTCTAGGAGAAAGGAAGTAAAACAAAAGAGGGCCCATCGATAGGAGACCAAATGGTCCACTTATCTCATTGAATGCAACCATTCAAGCCCATGACGAAGGCCAACCGAGCCAGAAGAAGGACAAAAAGAATGATCCAAGTTTGAGCCAATCAGACTAGAGCAATACAAATAAGCACCTAAGCCGACCATCAATGGAAAGCCGAGCAGAGACATCTACCTAACTCTTGGTGGATTTGACTCGTGGATGAATCCAATTCCTTTGTATCACTAGCTGCCTATTGGTTCCCCCGAGGTTCCTCTTCAAAGATCAAGAATTGACAATACAATAGAACCTCACAACCATCCAAAGGGTCTCCTTGTCAAGGAATGAACTATCTTTCTGATTACGGTGACCCAATTTTTGCTCGATAGCCTAGTTTTGTTCTGCCCACGAGAGTTTCTCATTTAAGGATCAGGGGTCAATAGTCAAAGATCAATCGATCACAAAATCTAGCAGAACGAGTCAGCCTTGTCGACCTAAAGGTAATCAAGACTAGTTGACCGGCTGCACACTAAGCCTAACTGACCGCATCGGCTTAACCGAGCCGAAGTCATGCTAGACCAAACGACCGAGTCATAGGGCAGCGGAGCAATCGGCATATACATGTAAAATATCTAGAATACACTATATAGCACCTTTTAAAGCAGGAAAAAAAATGTAATATCACATATTGTACTATCTCCACTATACATCACCCATATTAAAGCAACCAACTCCTCTTGTAGCCCGCATATCTCCGCCTTTCGCTGGATCCCAGTCAATCGGGCGAAGTCACTCTCAATTTCGTCTCAGCGGCGAGCTAGCAACTTAGGGAAACTCCAACATCCATTTGTCACTTACTCATAAGTTTTGGTGGGATTGTCCGGGCGGCCAACCCCATTATACTCGCTCTCGGCCGGTTCCTGTGCAGTTGTCGTCGGCACAACCACCGAATCCTTGCCAACATTTGCCGGAGGTGAGTCAGTGACTTGTATCAGCTCGATCGCATCGAAGGACATTTACCCATTTCCCATGTCTTTGCAGGAGAATGTTTGCTTGGCTCTGGACCGCAGGTGAATACAAAAGGGAGCGAGGATCCACTTTGACTTCGACATGGCGTAGGTGGAGCTACTGTATGATGGCTAGTTATTGTCAAGTCGGCTAGGAAGAAGCTAAGGAGAGGGAGCCTGTCTTGGAGTTTCATTCTCGACCTTAGAAGGCCGCCAAGAGAAAGAGCCAGCAAGGCTCGAACAAAACGAACAACAGCGGAGGAATAAGATCAGTGATGGTCGCTGCCACACAGGATATAGTGGATGCTTCCATGGCGGGGCTCACTAAAATAAGGACCAGGTTAATTCGCATACAACGAAGAAACAACAGTAAACGACTAAAGAGAGAAGAGGAGCAAAGGGAACATGAACTCCCACCACAACCGATGGAGGAAGACTTTTTCTGAGTTTGAGTTTTAGATTCGCGAGAACACTCCCGGAGAAGCATACCCGATCCTCGGGATAAAGAACTTTGACATGGAGGAGGATGAGATGGAATGGTGCATCTCCATGCGGAACCCCTACACCACGCATGTTGGTGACCCTCTCGCACCAGACGAAACCACCCCTAGTAAGATTATTTCAGAGGAAGTGCTAGAGTGTCTTTAGACCGTCAGGTAGCAGTTTTTCCAATATTCACAGAAGATCAATGGTGAAAAGGTCATCATATTAGAATGATTACAGTTATTCACTAGAGTGCTCAACAAAGAAGAACAAGACATCATAATTGAGCATGTGATGGAGACTCGGGACAGAGGACAAGTCGAGTATCTAGAGAAGAAGACCTATTTAGAGCCCGGTCATTGGAAAAGTGGAAAGGGCAAGTTAATTATATAGTATGGTTGTTGTTGTAGCTTTGTTGTCGACAAGGACGGGAATACCGCGGGCATCCCACGCTATCATTGAGTGGATCCGATGCGACCAATTATTATTAAAATAATCAAGAGATTAGTTACATGGAGCATACTGCATCCGGATTGCATCCCTAACAGTTGTGTAATCAATATTTATGAAGAGGGAGATTGTATATCAGCACACATTGACCATCACGATTTTGAAAGGTCATTTTGCACTATCTCGCTGCTAAGCAAGTGTGCTATAATGTTTGGAATGAAACTATAAGCTAGAGGGCCCGGAGAATTTAGGGTCTTGTAAGAATACCCCTCTCACTTGGATCTATTTTAATCTTGCAAGGAAATGAGGCCGATTTGACAAAACATTGCATCCCAAGAGCAGCCCGACAAAGGATATCTATCACACTCATAAGGATGCGCCCGGACAACTGCCCCGTGTATTACAACCCGAGCCAGAGCTTCAGTGATTGCGACCCCTAGAACTATTGTGACCCTATAGGCACCTGAGCACCTTGGGTTTACTTGAAAGAGCTTGCCTCTGATAGTACCTCGGAGTGCAAGGTGTTCGCAGTTAGCCTTGTGGTAACAAGGGATCACTACACGACAAAGAGCTCGAGGAACCATCATGACGCACATAGGATGGAGACATGACATGGATGTTGTTTCATATTGTTGGATGTCTTTTGCTATGATGGACATTATCATTAATGTAATGATGGACATTATCATTGATGATTAGATGCCCTTTGCTACAATCAGTATTCTGTTACTAACGACTTCTCTTGTAGGTCCAGAAAGACCGAAGCAAACACTTATGAACCAATAAAAAATCCGACATTAATTAAAAAGAAAAGAAATTTTGCAAAATGACATGAAATTAATCATCAACAACTACAACTAAAACAACTATGTGCAAAGTGTAAATTCCTTCGAGTGGCCTATACCTAGCAAAAAATTTAATTAAAACTGGTAAAACAAAATTCAAATGACATCACCAACTAAAACAACTATGGGCAAGGTGTAATTTCTTTCTGGTGGCCTATACCCAACAAATGTTAAGAATTCATAACAATTTTTATCAGGTACAGTTTTTACACACTCCAACTATTGGATGTAAGATCTTTATGACACGGAATCATTATTTTACGTTAACTTACCTGTTCTCCTCTTAGTGAGGATATAAGTTCACTGGCATTCCTCCCTAATGAGACGGGGTCATGACCTTTTGACTTTTCCTAGAATTGGTGTAATACCTTATTTAATGGAATACGTTGTCTATTCTCTCTCCCGTTATTGGATGTAAGACCCTCCTGACACTGAATGACGGCTTTCCTCTAGCTTACCTGTTCTCCTCTTAGTCAGGATATATGTCCATTGACATTTCTCCATAATGTGAAATGAACATGACATTTTACCATTCTGAGAGAGGGTGTAAGACCTCCTTTAATGGAGTACGACATCCATTCTCTTTACCGTTATTGGATGTAAGACCCTTCTGACATGGAATCATAGCTTTTTTCTACATTACCTGTTCTCCTCTTAGGGTCTGTTTTGGGCAGCTGCAGCTTATTCGAACTTATTCGGATAAGTTCAGCTATTCGATAATCTGTCGATAACGAGTCGATTCGAATAAGTTTGTCTGTCTGTTTGGTTCGAGCGTTTGGTAAACGAGTGATTTGCATTGTTTATGGATAAATTACTCTTATGCCTCGAAATGAATAATTCGTTGAAATTGTTTGGTTTTCGTGGTTTGAAAACGGTTTATATGCAGCTGTTTTTAGAAAAATAACAATTTTTGCTCCTCTTTATTAATAAAATTTTATTAAGATATAAAATCTTATTTCAAATTTAACAATAAATATTTTTAAATATAAAATTATACTTTTAAAAATAAAATCTTATTTTAAAAATTATATCTTATTTTCAAACATATTATAAATTTATTTATTTCCTTTCTTTATGGTCGTATTTTCAAGAGACATTTCTAGCATATTTAAGTAACACACATTTCATAATAGGAATAATTCTTTGAAATAACAGTAATTACAGTACCGGATTGTTCCTAATAGTTTCGATCACAAAATAAATTATATTATATAACAAATTATTCACATATACACCACTCAACCATTTTCTATTTTAAAACCAGGTCAAATATATTAATGAAAAATTTGCAAAATATAACAGTACATTTACATAACTAACGGATATTCAAATAAAATACAAGTGAAATCTGAAACCTAAATACAAAAAACATAGAGACCACACATAATAGTGGGGAATACAAAAAATGAGATATAATTTAAAAATAAATATTAACCTACCTTTTGGTCAATATGGATATTATATAAAGATAGTTCAATTTTCTTTCCTTTCGTATAAGCAACACCTTCATTGATGAACCAACAAATTTATCACACAATTTATTTCAAACAAAAGGATTAGCAAACTCTTCTATAGCATAACTAAAATAAGAGACAACTATTAAAAAATCTTTAGAGATTTTCAATCGATTCCAGTCAAATTGCACAAGTGAATATAGAACTCCTAGAGGTTTATTTCTTGAGGAGGTCCTTAACCCATTCTACTGTCTTAATGCAAAAATCAATTCACACATGCAGAACTCATCCATATAGAACTCATCCATCATTATCAAATACTTGAGATAAATAGATGAAAGCCATATCATAAATACAAAATGTATACAAATATAGTAAAATATTAAAAAGAAAAGTGAGAGAGGATAAGAAAAGGCAACATAGGTAAGATTGGTTTATGGTGGATATAGTAGAACATTTCATTCCAATATCATTCTACTTTAAAGAGCATAAAATAAACAACAAGCACACTTGATTGTGTATGTATTTCTTTCTTTCATTGAATAAGAGAGAGCCATCTCAACTTTTCTCAATGTTTCTCTAGTTATTATAAAGGTTAAATTCATAAGATACCTGGTAACTTTTATGATCTAAGAGAATTGGATGTTAGTTTATTTTTCATATTTTGATGTTTCTTTCTAAAAAAAAAAGGTTCAGTCCTTAACTGACACTTACTGTCGAATTTTCAACCAAGATTTTTATGCTTATTTTATTAGATTTAGTAATTAAGAAATGAATTAAATGATTAATGAAGTTGAATTTTGGAATTTACTTCCTGTCTTCCTTGGACCATCACCATATCTTATTTATGAGATGTTTAAAATGTAAATTTTGTAGAACTTGCGCACCAATCATGAAAGTAAAAAATGCCTCAACTTATGCACGTTCCTTTAAAACATTTTGAAAGGTAGCCTATGAGCAGACACAAATAATATGATCAATTCACTGAATACACAATTTTGAAATAGAAGTAAATATATTGCAATAAAAAAATTGGCAAAGTTAAAATATAATAAGGCACAAGAGCTTAGAGCTTGGAGCTTGGTACGAGTGAACGGACCCAAGAGAGGGACAGGAATGTCGCGGCAATAGTGATAGGGAAGAAAACTTTAGCAGCGAGTCGAAAGCATCGGGAAGAAGAAGCCTCTGCAGCATTCATGCTTTAGGGAACAAGCTTGCAGCGGTCAACCTACCAAAGAAGGAAGTTCGCTGCTCGTGGAGATAGGTGCGGCTTCGGGAAGAAGGATTCTCGGGCAGGGAATATCGAGCGGGGCAGTCTTGTCACGTGAAGGGGAAGATCGAGAGGAAGTCGGGGGAGAGGGAGTGCCGTGAGCGAGTTAGGGTGCGATGGGACGACGCAGGGACGGGATCGGGATTGGCGACTCCGCCTTCGACCGCGATGGAACGAACGACGCAGTGACGGGATCGGGGACTCCGCCTTCTTTATATATATGTATCTATATCTATATTTATGTATCTATATCTATATATATATATATATATATATATATATATATATATAATGATGTATGATGATGGCGTCTCTGTCGTCCCCGATCGGCTCTGCTAGGGTTTCTCCGCATGACGAACCCTAGCGACCGCGCGTCTCCTCCGGATCATCTTCGTCGCTACTTTTCGTGTGCAGCGTCGCTCTAAAGTCCGTCTGCTTTTCATCGAGCTGCGATTGAGCTCCGTGCGTCAACTGGAGCTCGCATCCGGGTCGCTGCTCACCGCGCGCCGCGTCCTTCGCGTCTTCCTCTGCAGGCCACTGCGGTGCTGCGACACTTCTGCAGTAGCGGTTTGCGGCTGGTTTGCTACAGGGTCCTTCTCTACTTCGTTCGAAACTGAGAAGGAAACAAAGTTTTGAAATCACAAGCTTGACAGTGAGCACAACGGGCTACTTCCGTCAGCGATCTTGACAGTGAGCGGTTGGTGCAAGCTTGACAGTGAGCCTCTTCTCCGCCTTTATGGCAGCGACCTCTTCTGTCCCCGTTAATGTGTTGAGTTACGCACAACGGACTAAGTCTACTTTTGCCGGAGTTGTAGGCAGGGATAACACCTCCCACAAAAATATTTTTGATTTCCACAAGCCTTTCATGATGCGGCGACTGGTAAAATAGAGCAACATTTTATTAGGCCGATAGGTGAAAAGGATGGAAGCCTCGTCGTTATCTTCATTACCTGTGAAACGAGGCGTCTCTCCGAGGATGCTAAGCTCACGCTAATCGAGAAATTTCATCTGATCATCCCAGCATGGATTTGGTTAGAAAGTTCTTCGATGATCCGATGCTCATCGGAGGATGGAGGTTGGGAGTTTTGGATGACGAACATCTACTTATTAGAATACAAAGGAAGAAGATTATGCTTAAAATCTTGCTCAACAATCTGTTTTAGTCATTGTAGATCTATATGAAGTCTTATCAAACTGACTCGATTTTGACCATCTAAGGAACCTCCTATTGTTTCTATGTGGTTCATGCTCCAGGACTTCCTTTCATATGTACCAATCTAGTTGCTCTTGGATCTCTCCTCGTAGAACTGATTCACTCTACTTATGATATTGGTCTCACTTGATTGTGCTGTGGTTCGAGTGGAGAGGATTTTACTCTCCTGGATGTGGATCAAATTTGGATCACTGGATGGTGCATATGGGTTCTGGCAGAAGTGGTGGTAGAGAACAAACCTCTTTTTCGCAAGCATCGCAAAATATTCTGGCGACATCAGTGACACTTGTTACGAGTCGCATCCTCTCTCAAGGAAATGGCTTCCGGTCTTCTTTAATCGTTGTTGAGATTCCCCAACAAAGTGCGATGCTACTCCTGTTCTAAGGGGAACAGCGGTAAGCATTTGAGACCGACAAGGCTGTCGGGGAGATTCCTCGACAGGTTGCACAAATCACCACCCCGGTGGCTAAGACTGCACGTGGTCGCCGAACAGTTCGGAGGGTGGCCCTTCCTCCTGTGGTGCAAACCGCCCAGGTGGCTACCATAGCTGTCGATTCTGACCGATACATCAAAAAATTTAGCAGAAAAGGAAGAAACCTCCAACCTACTGCTGCACCCACCGGTAGGTTTCAGCAAACTCTGACAACATAGAGGAAGAAGCTGAAGAAGAAGAAGAAGAAGTAGAAGAAGAAGAAGAAGAAGATGAAGAGGATTGGCAAGTTTAAACTTCTCGACGGAAGAAGAAGCCTGGGGATACTCTACTAGTTGATGATACCTTGGTTACTCATGGCAATGGAGCAGCACTTAAGAGCTTACTCTATGGATCTCCTAGAAACCGAGCGAGAGCACCGCGATCTCGTTCTTAGACATTGTTATTGTTATTTATGTATTGATCTTTGGATCCTTTTGTTAACTTTGTATCGTAGGGGCAGGGCTTCATATTTTGGGCCCCTCCGCAAGCTCATGTAACCGTTTTTATTTCAATAAAATCGGCCCCAGAGCTTTTCTTAAAAAAAAAAAAAAATATGTATATATATATAATGATGTATGCACGTATGTATATGTTTATATATATATACGGACATGTATAGGTATATACACTTAAACTTTTTAACGCTTAAGAGTCTCCCTTATCACCTTATTTTTTCCCGTACTTCTCACCGTTTAAAAATATCCCTTATTACATTATCATTCCCTTCCAGCCTTCCAAACTATGTGAAATCCCGTCGTCCAGATTTTAGTTCAGCCTCCCATTACAGTACGCTATCACACGACAGAGGAGAAACTGAAGGGAATGATTGGCTTCCAGAAGGGAAAACTAAGAGGGTATGTTAGGAAAGGGAGAATTAACTTTATGTTATATACTTAAGTTAAAATTTGAATACATTTTATTCAATTAATTCCAAACATTAAATTTCATCCGGCCAATGCATGCGTTGCTTGATGGAGGTTGTTACAGCAAGAGGATTTCTCGCAGGCAATGGGAGCAATGATAGAACAACATCTGTGAAGCAGGTGTCATAGCAGCAATTGTTTTCTTCATACAAGTTAATTATAACTTTAATTAACAGGCTGTTATTACACTGATACCATGGAAATTTATTTTTATGTATTTAGTAAGATTCAAAGCTAAATAATGTGGAGATTTGAATGCGATTATGATCTGGCAACTAGTGTCTTTTCCTGTGTTGTTTTTAATTAAGTATTTTTACATTACCATACAATTGCCAAGTTGCTAACCAAACTAAAGTTGAATGAACTATTTTTACAATCTTATGTCTTTATGTTTCCTTACACCATTCAAGTATTGACTGCTCAGGTCCTCTCTCTTCTGTGTGGAAGGAATGGCTTAAATGGTGTATTGAATTTGGTATAGAGGCAAATGCAATTATTGCCGTTCCTTATGACTGGAGGCTATCAGCTTCAATGCTAGAGGAGCGGGACCTTTACTTCCACAAATTAAAGTTGGTTTTTTATAGAAATTCTTGATTGATGTTGCATTCCATTTTCGTATATTGTACTGTAATTTTTCCAAAGAACTTAGGGGAGTAACCATGCTATTAGTCTTCTGATACATCCATACCACATTTTTTCCTTCTTTATTTTTACTGTTTTGGCTATATAAACAAACATTCTAATGTAATTGTGGCAATTTATCCATACTTCTTATTTGACAATTTTGTATCTAGTTCTAATTTTCTTTGTGCACAAAAATTTGAATCAATTTTTGATTTTTTCTTGAATTTATACCTTTATCCAAATATTTGCCCAATGTTGGTGATCGGTATTATAAAAGAGATCATTGATTTAGATCTTTAATCAGTAATTGCTTTGAAGTTTATCTTGTTATTTGGGATTCTATTAATTCAAGTTCACATTTTGTTTGCTTTTATGCAAGCATATGTTGTACAAAAAATGTTTCAAATTCTGTATGCCAGAAGAGGAAATGATAGGAAGAAATCAAATTTTCACCATCCAAGGTATACTAAAACTTTAAGTTAGATGCTTTAAATAATGCCACTTGAGATATACGAGGCAAGGTCACTTTCAAAAGTCTTCCCTTTCCACGTTAGACGTGTTGGACACAGACATGGTTCCAACACATTAAAAATTGTCATAGTTTTCTTAGTGTAGACTTGGACTTTGATGCTTACTAGTAACGTGATATGGGTCAAGACACAAATTTGAAATATGGTGGTAGAACACAAAATCAAACCATACATTTGAAGGAAATATTTAAACTTAAAACCGAACCATGCGATGAGAGGGAATTAATACTGCATACCCTGTACAACAACAACAACAACAAAGCCTTAATCCCACTAAGTGGGGTCGGCAACATGAATCCTTTTTCTCCATTGCGTCCTATTTAGTGTCAAATTTTCGTTTAATTCTAATAGATTAAGATCATTTTTTATGCAATAAGCCCAAGTTTTCCTAGGTCCGCCTCTCGCCTTTCTTAACATAAGTTGTATTTAAAACATCTACTCTCCTAATCGGATCATCGAGTGGTCGACGTTTAATGTGACCAAACCATCTAAGGCGACTCTCTCTAATTTTATCCGTCATCGGTGCAACTCCAACCCTATTACGGATATATTCATTTCGCATTTTGTCTCTAAGTGTAAAGCCACTCATCCATCTAATCATTCTCATCTCGACAACACTTAACTTAACATTATGCTTCTCTTTTAAAGGCCAACATTCAGCACCATAGTAGTATCAAGGTCTCACCACCATCTTATAAAATTTTCCTTTCGACCTAAGCGGTACTTTTCTATCACACAAGAGGTCGGACGCATTCCTCCACTTCAACCAACCAACCCGAATTCTACTATTAACATCCCCATCTATATCACCATCGCTTTCGAACAATGGACCCGAGATATCTAAATCGTTCACACCTTTTAATAATTTGATCACCCAAAGTTACACTTCGACACTAGACCTACTATTACTAAAATTACATTCCATGTATTCAGTTTTAGTTCTACTCAAACGAAGACCTTTAGACTCCAATGTAGACCTCCATAATTCAAGTTTTTCCCGGACTTTTCTCTTGTCTTATCCACCAGGAGGATATCATCGACAAAAAGCATACACCAAGGTACATCCTCTCGTAAATGGCCAAGTAAGACCATCCATAAATAAAGCAAAAAGATATGGGCTTAAAGCCGATCCTTGATGTAAACCAACGTAAATAGTAAAATACTTGGTCAATCCTCCTTCGCTCGAACACATGTAACGACTCTAAGCATACATATCTTTAATGACTTGAATATAAGTCAAATCAACACCTTTCTTCTCAAGGACTCTCCAAAGAACATCTCTAGAACCTTATCGTAAGCTTTTTCTAAATCAATAAAAATCAAATGTAAATCCTCCTTATTATCTCTCGTACCTCTCCATCAAACCTCTTAATAAATGTATAACTTCCATGGTAGACTCGCCTCGCATAAATCCAAATCGATTATGAGAAATCTTCGTAATACGTCTTAACCTATGTTCAATTACCCTCTCCCATAACTTTAAAGTATGACACATCAATTTAATTCCTCTATAATTTGCACACTCTCGTGCATCTCCTTTATTCTTAAAAAATGGGGACCAAAATGCTCTTTCTCCACTCCTCGTGCATCTTTTTTGTTTTTAAAATAATATTAAAAAGTTTAGTAAGCCAGAAACCCCCAAATCACCTAAACATTTCCACACTTCAATCGGGATATCATCGTGCCCTACGTACTTTCCCCTCGGTTTTCTTTAAAGCCTCATCAACTTCTTTTTTACTAATGCGACTGTAAAAGTGAAAAGTTTTATTATTATTAACGATATTAAGATCACTAAGGTCGATCGTACTTTCAAAGATCATCATTAAAAAGTTTTATCAAAATAACTCACCCACCTATGTCGAATATCTTTTTCTAAGAAAGACTTTTCGATTTTCATCTTTAATACACTTTACTTCGAGTTAAATCTTTACTTTTCTTTTCTCTTTGTTTCGCTAGTTTATACATATATTTTTCACCTTCCTTAAGATCTAACACGTTATAAAGATCACTAAAAGCTGAATTTTTAGCGTCACGTATTATTCTTTTACACTTCCGCGGCAATTTTATATTTTTCCCAATTCTCTACGCTTTTACATTTAAACCAATTTTTATAACATAACTTCTTATATTTTATCTTTTCGCACATTATTATTCCACCACCAACTATTTTTATTTATAGAAATTTTTTTTCGATTCTCCAAGACATCTTTACCACTTGCTTAATAAGTATTAGCTTAATTTTTCCCACATAACATTCGCGTCTTCATGAAGCATCCCAAATATTTAAATTCGAATTTTACTCATAAAAATAATTTTATTTCGTGTCTTTTAGTGCGCCCCCATCTTATTCTACGACGTCGAATCCTAAGTATTCTTTATTTTACAACTCTTCATCTTAAAATCTGTAACTAATAATCGATGTCGTACTTAATCGCTCACTTGGAACGACCTTACAATCCTTACAATCTCGACGATCTCTTCTTCTCATGTTAAAATAATCAATTCGTGTTTTATTAGCATCCATTCTTATAAGTAATAAGACGCTCATCTCTTTTCGAATAAAGTATTAAGAATAATCATATCATACGCTAAAAGAAAATCTAAAATTCGACTCTACCTTCTTCATTAATCGCTCCATAACCGTAATCTACCTATGAATATTTCGAAATCTTCTACCACTCTACCGATACGTCCATTTAAATCTCCTCCAATAAAAATTTTTTCTTCATGCAGATTGTCAGATAAGTTTTCTAAATCATTCCATAATTTATCTTTAGAACCTATATCTAAACCAACTCGAGTGAAAGATAAAGACTTATAATATTAAAAATCTTAAGTATCAATAATAATCTTAAGTCGCTAAAATTCTATCTCCAACTCTATTAATTTTAACAACATTATCTTTCAAACTTTTATCTATAATTATACCTACACCATTTCTAAGACGACTCTTACTGTAATCACCATAGCTTTAAAACCTAAGCTTATCAATTTCCTTAGCTTTTTCTCCAACCCATTTAGTTTCGAATACATAGGATATTTATCTTTCTATGGATCATAATATCAACCAATTCCATTAATTTACCATCGAGAGTACCTATATTCCAAGATCCTATCCTAATACTAAGATCATCGACTAACTTCTTTACCCGTATCCGTCCGTAATGCGAACCTCGCTACTTCGACACTACACCCGGCGCCGGCAGTAGCGGCCCTCGCACACTTTCCACCGTATTCAAGCCATACAAGCGCGTCGCTTCTGTGGACGCCCAAGACTTACACAACGATCAAAAGGATTCATGTCATGATTTTTTTCGACAAGTTTTACGCCATCGTCGACTACCTAACGCAACCCTCCACTTTTCACATCCGGGCTTGGGACCGGCAACGGCAGTGTTCAAATACATATAACTTTATCAAATCCAAGAGCATACCCTGTAAGATACCTTATTTTTGTGATACATATAACTTTATCAAATCCATCTATCACGCCTCTTCTTCTAAGCCATCTAGTGTCTTCGCCTCAATGTAAAGCCGTCTCACTCTCTGTTTTGATGTCAAAGCCATGACACATGGTCGACCAGGTGTCGAACCCATCTTGCTTGTTTGCTTAGGCACCGAAGCCACCTTGCATCTCACCCACTTGCTTAGGTGCCAATGACATCTCAACATGTGATAATTGTGAATAAAGAAAAGTATTTTGAAATAAATATTGATATACAAGTTTCAAAGCAATAATTAATCTTTTATGTCAAGAATTAGCTTAGCAATACTTATATTTTATGTATTACAATGATAAGAAAACATAGTATTTCCATCCTTCAAACAAATCATGTGAGAAGATTCATTCAAAATGAGAGGAATTTTAGTATAATAAAATGAAGAAAAATAAAGCCTCATATTTATGAATGTAGATTCATAGTTAGTGTATAAAATATTTGGATTTTATTCCATATTAAGTACTTTAAGAAACAAAGTATGTTTTTTCTTTTAGCATATAAAGTTTCTTTTGTCAAGTAAATGCATGTGATATTATGCTTGATCCGGTCATATTTTAAATTGGGAAATGTAAAACTTATTTATTTTGATTAATAATTTATAAAATATCAAACTGTGTCTATGGGTATCGTTTTCTGGTTTTTGGTAGTTATGTTGTATCACGCTGTTGTTGACCTCACTTTTGTCGAGGTTTAGTTTTCCTCCTAGGATTTAGGGTTCTAGCTTTAGGAGCTTCCCCGACGATCTTAGATTCCTAGCAATGGGCCCACCTCGTTTTAGAAAGTTCGAAATCACCTCTTTACTCTTTTGGAATCCTGGACGAAATTCCGTACCTCTAGCTCATAGCAAGTTGGAATTGACGTTAGGAGTCCAAATTGAGTTCCCATAGGACCACCAGACCTTAGGACAGCCTTGTGCACGTTTCTTGCACCATCAAGCCCGAATTCCTTGATCCACGGCCTCGACGCTTTCAATCACCTCGCAACGAATCAAGATTGAGGTCAGAATGCCAGGACGGTCAACGTCAAAGTCAGAATTTCAAAAGGATCAGCATTGACGTACTTTCGGCCCGACCGACGATGAAGTTGTTCGAACGACCTCGGATCGTGGAACGGACTGCGCCGATGTGTCCGGAACGTCGATTTTAGCCGGGGAGGACACTAATTTGATACGGTTTCGTGCGAGGTTGATTTATTTCCGAATCGACGAATTTTAAGTAAAATTTCAAATAAAATATTATAAAAAAAGGGAAAATGTTTTAAATACCTAAATCCCTAACTCCCCTCACGCCTCACTCACGCACCCGTCTCCCATTTTATTTTCCGCGTGAAGCGTCGAGCCCGAGCTCTCCCTCTCGGTCGCTGCTCTCTCGCCTGGGCTCCCTGCGCAGCTCGCCTCCGCCTGTCCCCGCGAAGCTTCGGCTTCGGTCCCCCCTCTTCGTACGCCTCTGGTAAAGCTTCCACCTGCTCCCTGCACTTTCTGCTTGCCTCTCCCACGACTCTGCGATTCTTTTCGCCACTCTCGCCCGTCTCATTTGGCTCGACTCACCGCCTGGGTAAGTCGACAACACACTCCTCTCCTCTGGCTATATAAACCCCATTTGGGAGGTGGTCTAGGGTTGGCTGATTTTCTCTTTGAGTGGGGAGGTTCTGCCACTTTCTTTTTTGCTTACGCTTCTCTGTGTGGGTGTGTTTTAGACGTGGGAGAGCTTCTCCTCCCCTGCTGGCCGAAAATTTCTGTGTAGGGGAAGTGCTGCCAGTTTGTTTTGTGGTTTTCTTGTTCTTTTGGTTCTGAGCTTGGACCGTGCTACTTCCTTACTGCCTGTTGGGCTGTAGTGTTGGGCTGTTTAATCCTCCATTGAGGTATGAGCTTACTTAGTCCTAACATTTATCATGCTTTACTTTGAGGTACTTTTGGTGGAATTTATGGCTTAACTAGCTCCTTTTTCTACTCTCTGTTCGCCTATTTCTTGTTACATGTTACATGAAGCATGACATTATAATTCCTGTTTTCCCTTGTGAATGGCATGGAATGAATATTCGGCTTTTACGAGAGACTTTGGTTTTATACTTTGCACAAAAGAAAAAAAAAAAAACATGCAATGTCTTGCAATAGGTTGTATCTGTGTGCTTGGAGGTGTAAGTTGGCTATGAACTTTTTTTTAACTCTTTCTATTTCAAAAATAAAAAAAAGGAAGTGGAAGAAGAGAGGATTGATTCATGTTGCACCTTGCAAGTCCTATAGCTCATACTTGTTTTATCTATTTAATGTGATAGCATTGCCCATGTGACATGAAAATGCAATTGTAGGATCTTACTTTAAAGATGCATGCTTCTTTATTTGAAAATTTGGAACTCTCATGCCAATGTTTGCTCCACTCTTTTGCTTGGGTTTTAAATGTTTGAAGTGCGGGAGTCTTTATGTTTTGAGAATATGAAATTTATGAGGCATCTTAGGCCTCTATTTTGCAAAGATATGAAGTGCCGGGATTTTATTTAAAACGGCTTGAAGTGAGCGTGGTGTACCCCTCTCCGATTCATGTTAGTTTCATTTTGATTAATTATCTTGGAAGGATTGCGTTTTAAAACTCTACGCTTCTTTATACTTATGAAAGTGTGGAATATGATAACTTATTTTCCAATATTATTCATGCTAAATGGAATTTGGAGGCTCAATAGGAGCTTCAGGCATTGGTTATCCCATTTATTGAGATTTTAAGCTTGGAAATCTTGCTCTTATGGTTTCTTGCTTGAGTGGATTTGAATCTAATGGTGGGGATAGGCGAACACATAATTAGGTGGCATGTGTGTAAACCTCCTAAATTAATTCTTATAAGCTTGTGGGAATTTGTCATGAAATGCAAAAATGATTTTTAATAAAGGTTGTGGGAAAAAAGTGAAATTTAATTTTAAGTTAGCCTTTTTATATATATGTGATTCAATTCTTTTTAGCCTCGTTCTTCGAGTTTCAACTCGGCGGTTTTGGCTCTGTTTCGAGTTCTGAACAGATCTGGTTTTGCTCTTGTCGCTCTCGGCTTCGCTCTTCAATTGAGCTGGTTCTTGCCTTTCGATGCTCGGCTTGCTCTTCGAATTGGCTCTGCTGCCCTCTTCGATGCTCTCGGTTTGCTCTTCGGTGGCCGGTTTTACTCCTTTGGTGCTATTGGTCTGCCTCTTCGTGGCTCGGGTTCCCTTTACGTCGGGATCGCGCTTTAATTTTCGAGGGACTTGTGTAATAATTTTGATGGGTTCAAATTACGATATTTGTTGGGCTTTGTATCTGCGGCATTCGTGACCTCGCCTTAAGCATTTGTATCGTGATCCGGTGTCGCCTTACAGGGTTGTTTCTCCGGTCGAGTCTAGCTTTCTCAGCAGCTGGTTTAGAGTCCGGACTTTGTTAGTGACTTTATGTCCGTTTTTGTTCTTTATCGTCAGTTATTTCGGGAAAGAGGAGTGTTTCCCGAGAGTCTCAGTCTTCATCCTCTCCGAGAGTGCCGACGTTTCTTGTGTCTTCGTAGGTCGTGTAAGGATACGGGAGTCTAGAGTGATTGACTTGCTTGACCGATGTTGGAAATCGCTTCACCTCTTTTACGGGATCGTGTTAGGTGGATCGCTTTCCCTCTCTCCTTTTATCGATCCCTCGTCCTCGATTTTCTCCTCGCTTCTTGGTTCAATGTCCGCACCTACAGGGATGCGTAGGTGTGCACATATAGTCCCTTTAGGCTATATGTGGGGCCATCAAGCAAGACTGTAAGTGGGGTTGTTGGGGTTAGGACGATGATAATAATGCTTATGTGTGCTTATAAAAGAGGGATTTAGAATAGTATCTCCTTTGCCAATGCGTAAAATCTCCATTGGAGTCACGACGGGGGACCGACGATACTATTCGCCAATTCTTGGCGAGACTGTTGCCACCAATACCCTTACGTTGTTAGTAATCCTGGCTCGATATGTGGCTAGCACCGTTGATCGTACTACTTTATAAAAAAATAATACTTTTGCAACAAAATTTTCACCTACAGGAAAATTACTTTTTACCTATAAATTTATATGCATGCAAACTAAAATGAATGAAAATTAGTAAAGATCCACGGTTAATTGCTTGAGTCGAGGTTAGGATCGCCTTCCGTAGGCTGCTTGGCTCCAGTAGCTCTCGTCCAAGATCGGGAAGCACATGGCCCAGCTCGAGTCCTCCCCGCCACCATGCTTACGATCCTTTTTCGTAGGCCCCATGGCTTCCTTACGGTACGCACGCGAGTTTAGCAGTGACATCTCGCGAGTTTTTTTTTTTGGTGTTTTTGTAGCTTTTGCTACGACTTTGTTTTGCTTTCGTTCGCGATTTTCTTCGAGCGTTTTCCACGTATGTTCTTTATTTTCTTTTCCGATTTTCTTTGTTTTCTTTCGCGATTTTCTTTGTTCTCTGTTGTCTTTCTTTTCGATTTATTCTCTGATTTCACGCTTGCTTCTCCTCGCACGTACTGGTAGCGTACTTTAGTGCGTTTTTCTTACTACGTTCACTCCTCGCTTGTTTTGAATCGACGTCTTTCTTGCGTGAAATAAAAGTTGATAATACTAAATGCGTAACAATACATCTGTGGTAATCGCGCCTACGATACACTCGCAACATTTTTTTTTACTACGTTACATGCTTTACTTTTCAAGCATATATACTCGCTAGCGTAGACATGTTTTACTTTCTCGCATTGCCTTTCCGTACAAGATAACACGTTTTACTTCCTATAAGATATATACCGTTAACAGTAAGATGTTTTTCTTTCTTCGTACCGCTTCGTCATGTAGAAGATGTTTTACTTTCCCGTAAAGATATATTCTCGTTTAGTGTAGTATATTTACTGCTTAGCGTAACATATACCTGTTTTACTGCTTCCTTTTACTACTGCTCCTATCACTGTAGCACACACTCACGTTTGCAATATAATAATAAAAGAGAAATAATAAAATGAAACAAAACACAAACATAACAATTTGAATATCCACTATTAATAATTTTAAACCTTCAAACTACGATCTTGCTATGACGTGGAGCTTGGAGCACGGTGAGCAGCACGGTCATCTTCAACAGCAAAACTGTGTCGACATCAGCAAAACCATCCTATAGTCTAAATAACAATCCATAGGACTTCGAGGTAGTCCGCCTAGTGCGACATAAATCCTCACTGCTCTTTTTAGGCTTCATGACAACTTACTTGTCAGTAATATAAGCTCTAACTCGCTTAGAATTCCGAGGTCGTCGTCCGATACTGCGTAAATCCTCCTACTTTCCAGTGCTATTCGCATAATCACGCTGTGATTCATGTAAATCGATCTGAAACTTAAATAAATTCATCTTCAAGACTTAAAGCCCAACCATAGGATAGTCTGGGACGTCATCGAAGCTTTCCTCGAGATCCGTGACGTCTCTTACCTCTCTTTTCTTTGACTCCGAAAATAACTGTTCCACATTGTGCCTTTCACCTGTTGGATTTCCTACTATCACACTACGTTGAAAACCCTACCTTTGAATTCATGAAGATAGAAATCCTGATCTAAATCGAGAGTTCTCTCAGGCGACTTCGGTCATTTGAGGGGTAATCGACTATGAGGGCTCATCTCATAGGGAGCTTTACGAACCCGTATAATATAAACCCTATTTAATTCTTTTGTATTAAATAGGGGAATTTGTCGGTCCACATAAAGGTTCGCAGATCAGAATGGATATCATGAATTCCGTAGTTTATTTGATCGAGCGATATCGTTAAGTAGAGTGTCTATTCTTCGGAATAGATGCGTTACTTGCAATATGACGCTCGTTTATTTAAACTACTAAATAAATGAGATTCGTCCATTCTCATTTTTCAAAATTAAAATTTTACTTTCAAAACTAATATATATATATATATATATACATTAAATTAAATCTCAAAGACCCATCACATTTCAGCGGCCGACAGCTGTCTGTGTCATGTTGTGTCCATTTCTAATGTCTGTGTTGTGTTTCATAGCATGGAATTTTATCCAAGTCGATTACTCTTCTTTCGTTTCTATCTAATTCCTCTTGATGGTGTTTATTTATGTTGGCATTTTATCCAAATAATTTTGTGCAGTTGCCAGGCTTTATAATATATTTATTGACTAATAACAATTTTTTGTTTTGAAAATATTGTGCTAATTAGATGAATTACTTGCTTTGCTGTCATCCCATCAGGTTTGTTAAGCTCAAATTGCGACTGTTGTATGCTCAAATTTTGAGTGAACTATTAGTCCAGGCGGATTATTTTTTTATTGAATATGATATTCTTGGAGAAAAAATTTACATTTGAATAGTTTGGGAACACTAACTCAAGTGAGATTCATTTAATCTAGCTAGAATTTTGAAAACCATTATATGATTTTCATATATGTTAGTGTCTATTTTGAAAAATGTTATTATTTATTTATTTTTTGGATTTAAGTCTCCATAAGGAATATTATTTCAATTTTTGATTACATCTCTAGTAAAACATAATACTTTCAATTAAAGAGTAGAACTTTTATTCCAATTATTCAATCCAATTTCAAAGAATTTGACTCCAATCTATCCCTCTGTTTACATGAATAAACTTAAAGGAGATTTTAGATATGGATGAAGAATCCAGAAAAGTTGACATCTTTTGATTAGAATTGGTGGGCATCTCAAATCATTAACTTTAGGCCAGCTGAATTTAGTCGATTGGATGTCTTTGTTAGTTCCCTTGAAGTGCATCTCCAAAGAGACATCATAGACTATGGGTCAAAGAAGAGAAAATTATTTGATTCTGAAGAGATTGAACATAAGGGTTGATTTTCTTAGAACATGAGAAAATGCCTATGAAAATTGAGGTCAGAGACACTTTAACTAATGAAGTTTAAAAATCAAATATAACTTTACAATCTTATTTTGATCATGATTTCCGCCTCTAACATGCATTCAACTTGCTTTTAATCGAGCAACTGTACTCCATGAGACGTGAATGACGCACAGCTGTCTATTCATGGTGTGAAAAGTGATTAGGCTATGATAGGATTAGCGAAATCTACTAGGATTTTGTTAATGATTGATTCTCTCTTGTGACCTACATATCCATATAAATCCAAGTTAGATCATTTTCTTTTTATTTTAAAAATTTGTCCCAAGTATCATGCATTGAAGTTTGTTGGGAAAAGTTTTACCCTAGATTGATTTCAAAGTTATTTAAATATTTTGATTAAATTTTGTACAAAAATGTAACATTTTCTTTGGAGCATGATGATATTGTTGAGTTTAGCCAAACATACTTCATTAACAAATGAGAAATCATTCATTGTGCCGCTAAGCATTCATCTTAAATGAATAAAATATAGTAAAATTCTGGCGCTGTTGGTTTCTACAATTGATATTAGAAACTAAAATATAGAGTCTCTAGGCTCTGCATAATATAACCCAATCCTAAATCTATACAAAAGTACTAAATGTATCAAAAGAGGATAAATACAAGGCACAGACGACTAGCTTCTTGCTTCTTTTGGCCCTTCCCATCTTGGTTCATGCTGATGGGGTTTTTAATATAACTTTCTCTTATAACTTCTATTTGTTTACCTGGCTTTTCTAACTAACAAATACGTAAACAAATAAAAGTGCACAACACACGATCTCATATAAATTTCATTTGAATTTGCTTATCCATAACAATATGCTTTTATTTTAATTTTTTTTTGCTGTTTTAGCAGCTATTATAAACTATTTTTTTTTGGATGTGCATATCGAGAAGTAAGAACACAGCATGAATCCAAGCATTTTAGTACAACACATCATAACAAGCATAGAAAAACAAACCTAACTACCTCCTACGCTATTCTAGCAGTATCTATGGCAATGCCTGAGATAACATCTTGTGTGCAAGTTTTGTGTAATCATAAGCCTCTTCTCATATAATTTAACTAAGAGCTCAAAGCTTAAACATACCTTAAGTTTTCAATTAAATTATGTTTTGTTAACTGTAAGAAGTTTATTGTAAATTGAAACAAATATTGTTTTTGAAAGTTGTTTAATGATTTTGAAAATATGTTTTGAAAATCAGTTTTGAAAATTTAAAATACATTTTTTAATAAAAGTTCTTCTAAAGAAATTTATAATTTGAAAAATAAGATCTTAGATATGGTATAAATTAATTAGGTTCTGGCTGCTCTGCTTTGTCCGACGTTGTCTTGCTCGAAGACGAAGTGCCCCCACCTCGACTGTTTCTCGCTGTGCTAAATTCTCTGCTCTGCCTCTAGCCGTTCTCACTGTGTCGAGTCCTTCTCTGCTCGATGCTGTCCTGTTCCTTTCTGTAGACCGTGCTCGAATCTCTGCCCGATCCTTGAACTCAGACGGAGCGGAGTTACGCCGCTGCTGTGTCCGCGGGGTCTGAGCCTGTTTCTGCTATTGGTAAGTATTGCATTTTTTCACAATCCTTCCACGAGACTCTTGAAGTTGGTGGCGGTGACTACAATTTCATAAAAAAACTTGGTAAAAAAATGGGAAACTTGATCTTTTTCTCTCTAAGGCTGAAACCGATATTCTTTCGTTTGCTTATCGTTTTCCTCTAGTGGGAAAATTTCTTTATGATCACCATAAACTTGAGATTATTCGAAAAGATTTTGAAGCTATGAAGTTATCAGGTGGTTGGAAATTTGGCTTACTTGACGGTCGACATATACTCATTCAGTTATCTAACGATGCAGATTACACTCACATCTTCTCTCAAAAGGTACTCAAGATTGATTACCGTTTTATGAAAATGCTGAAGTGGACTGTTGATTTCGATCCAAAATCAGAGTCCCCTATCATTCCTATTTGGATAAAGTTCCCGGGGTTAAAAGTACAACATTTCAACTATGAAATTCTCTACTTCTTCGCAACTGCTTATGGTAAGCCCCTCAAGGTTGATAATCCTACACTTGCTGTCACCAGACCCTCTGTGACTTGTGTGTTAATAGAAAGAGATATCACCTAACTTGCTCCAGATGAGGTATGAATTAGATCCAATCACAATGGGTATTGGCAAAAAGTTGAAATAGATTCACATCCTCCTTTTTGATCTTATTGTAGTATGTTTGACCACAATTCTACTACTTGTTATCGATTGCATCCTCATTTAACGCATATATTGCTAAAGTTCAAAAAACTCCTCAGAAATCTACTCATACTGAATTGGGGGTGGTCGCCTTGCCGCCTACCATCACTGCTGAGGAGGTGCAACTCGATCCTATTTCCAACGCCGCATGTACCTCTGCCCATTTGCTTGACTCTTCTCCGGATGTGAACTTTTCTGATGATCCTCTTACTCAAATCTTGGTTGTCTCAGATAAAAAACTCCATACCCAAGCTGTTGCCCGAGAACCTACTACTGATGTTACAGGTGGCATTATTTCCACTGTTTCTCTACCGCCTCAAGTCGAGCAAGAGATTAATGTTACTGAGGCACATGGGGATCTTGAGATGAAACAGCCTACACCTGTCCGGGCATCTTTGGACCAATCTACTATGATTTAAGTCAATCATCGGATGAAGAATGACAAGTCTACACATCCAGGAGAAAAAAAAAAGAATGGAGACCTACTTCCGCTCAGGAATTTGAAGGATGTCACTTTGGTCACTTTGGGTATTGGTTCGCACTTCACCAATTTTTTAGCTTGCTCCCGTTCAAGAACTAGAGGCAGAGGCAGGACTGCACGTCCCTAGCTTTTTGTGCGCTTTGGTGGTTTTGGCTTTTTGATGTTATATGTATCTTTTCTTTTTTGAAATTTTGTGTGTGTTGTATCGTGTGAGTTGGGCTTTTTTTTAAGCCCACTCATACAACCTATCTGTATCTTTTCATCTCTAATATATTAGCCCTTGTGCTTTTTAAAAAAAAAAAAAAATTCCTAGTTACCATATAATGATTATCATCATACACCAAACAATCATTGATGGTGGTTCTCAGCCTATCATAATTTTATGTTAACATTATCTAAACTGAAGTGTAAACACACCTTGCCTAAGGCTATATATGAGCATGATATGATTGGGATACCTAAATAAATGTAATTTTATTTAGATAGTCACCTTATTCAAAATTTTAAATATTTTTTAGACAATTGAGATGACATGCTGGAGTGAATATTAGCCCACTTAAACAATATGTAACATCAAGATACTAGAACGACCTCCACATCTAAAATGTACATAATTAGATTTGGCTTATTTAAAGAAGAGAATTGAAATGACCATGGGAGATTGGCTCATCTAATTATGAGAAGGTCCTAGACCAATTAAGTTAGCCTTGAATGTTGGAAAGATTCACCTAAGTAGATTTGGCTTGCTTGGATTATAATAGATTTGATTGACTCAACACCGAAATGAATTTGGCTCACTTGGGTCACGTGGATGCTAAGCACATTAAAATGATTATATATGGATTAACCATTTAAATGGCATGTGATATGACATTTAAATGGGTAGGCAAGAAATTTGAATGTTTAAATATGGCATATATGATTAACTATAATTTTCAAAGTGCAAATGATTCCGGCTTACTTGGCTTATAGGATTAAATAACTAAATAAAATATGGATTTTAATACAATTTGTCTATGGATTTTGCTTTATTTATGATGATAATGTGATGTTACATGTGATTGGCTTAACATTTAACTGAATATGGCTCTTTTGAATTCTATGCAAATCTAAGTGGTTAAATTAGTGGAATCACTTGGAAGACATGTGATGCGATACCTGAAGGATTTTGTCTCATTCAGACAAGAGATTTGAATGCCTAGATTTGGCTTAGGTTATCAAGTACATTGTTGGGTAGCCCAAGCTAATTTGACTTACCTAGATGTCATTATTAAAATTTCAAATTGTGTTCAAACGGCCAATGCTTGAGATGTATGAACTTGACTTGTACAATTGAAATAATTGCAGGATGTTATGACCGAAGTTTACAAAATTTGGGCTATGCATGTTAAGATTTCAGACTGGAGGCAATGTAGTGCTGTTTCTAGGTATTTGTATTTGGCATTGATAATTTAAAGTGGTCTTATTTTCACGATGTTAAACCCTAAGGTTTACCTAGTTAAAGTTAACAATATCAGCATGATCATGGAGATCACTTATGTTGTGAGTTACGTAAGTCCATTAGTTTGTTCACCATATGGTCATGCATTTTGCATAATTTATGTGAGCTAATCTGATATCGGCAGTATGTCGATTGGGAAATAATAGAAAATCAGAAAGGAAACTGTAAGAAATTTATTGGCAAAAGTATCTCACGAGAGCTACATCAGGATACAACTGTAAGGAAAATGAGCGGGTTGCCCAAACTTCCCAAAAGAAAGAAACTAAAAATTTTAAAACCTAATAATCTGCCCCTAGACACATAACAATCCCCTATTTATAAGCACTAAGACCCCACTGTTACAAGTTTGCCATATGATGCATGAAAATGTTAACCAGAATTCAGGATTCTTTTTATATTTTTATTGATGATATTGTACTTTAAGGAGGGTATTTTTGTATTTTTATTGCAGGTATAATAGGAGATTGAAGGGGGGAAACCAGGAGAAGACTTGCAGTTGGATAGTGCAAAGTGGCACTGGCGCCTACTGGCGCCTAGGCGTCGGACCCTTGGGCGTCAGTATTTGGCTTACCAACCTGAGCGGTTGGCACTTAGGCGCCAACCATTGGGTGCTTAGGCTCCGGATCCATGGGCGCTTAGGCGCCCGTTCATCCTTTAGCAAACCACTTAGATGCCAGAAACTGCATGGAGCATTTGATGCCGTTTACGATCTCAAACGTGGAAGAATGTATGGGGGATCGTGTAGGGATGATGGGGAGTTATGAAAGCTGTTATAAAGTGTCTATAACTAGCAAAGGAATGCAAGCTTGATGGATTGATGCTCTTGGGAGTAATTAGGGGGTTGAGTTTGGAGTTCCTTATTCCAGTGCAGAAGGATTGAAGTTTGCTATTTGTTGAGAGGTTTTTCATGCTTTTGGGAGCACTAGTTCTTCTTCTAAGTTTTGAGGGAGTGGTGTTCTTCCAGTATGGAGTTAGGGATTTGGAGGAGTGCTGATTAGATTCATCTTTGATCATTGTAAAGGAGAAATAGCTAATTATTTCTCTGTACTTGTTTGTGTATTTCTGTGTAACAAAGATTTAGTAGATTTTTCTTATGTTTAATGCATTTTTTTGGTGATTTCAACATGCTCTTTTATGTGACGAGTAGGATGAATGCAATGTGAAGTGCTATGTAATTTCTTTATTTTTAAATGGTGATGATTAACCTTAAGAGCTTAATTTACTTTTCATTCTGGCCAAGTGAATTGTTAAAACATGTTGTGAACTATAAGATTTGGGAAAACTATAGTAAAAATCAAAAGGGTTAATTACATTAAACTATGGATTGATATGGCTTGTAGGGAGATGCAAATGTTATGGGAATATGCTTTGAAGAGATAGTTATGGGATTTAAGGAATTAAAGTCATTTCTGTTTAAACTTCTTTATGCACTTGGGAGAGGGTAAAGAAGATTATTGCTCCTATTTGTCACTAGATATTTTACTTCTTGCAAATTTACATTCTATGTCATTTACTTGACGTATTACAATGAAGATCCTATTAAGTGATTGATATCTTTCAGTCCAAATTGCTAAAAGTAGGATTACTTGTGTAGGATTTAAATTTGTTGTTTTTTGTAACATAGTAGGTTAGTTTTTCAGACTTTAACATTTTCAACTTTTCAGGCTAGGACTTAAAACCAGTAGGCTAGAACTTTTCTGATTTTGAATTATCTAGTTCTCTGTGGGATCGACATTCCATTCTCTAAAATCCGATATTTCTGATACGACACGTGCACTTGCGTGAGCTCCCAGTGTGTGGTTGCATCTGGAATTGGTGTCACCATCTAAATAGAAAACACATAAAAATAGATACTAAAACATAAAAACTGAACTGTAATATAATTTGGACAACACTAGCACTGACGCTCTTGCATCATTCTCCGAGGATTGGAGAAGGTTCGACTTGGGTCTCCAATTCTGACTCAGAGTCATTGAAAAGGTTGGGGTCATTCTAATACCTAGGTAGGTCAAGATCTGCGATCCAAGTTTTTATCCTAGGTACTATATTCACTGGATAAACACTATTTTAGAAATGTGCAACTTTCTCCACCATTCGGGATTCATCACTACGTCATTTAACTTTCACCTGCTTACCATCTGATCTTGGTGTAGCCTGAAACCCTTTTGCTTCAGCTCCTTGATAAGAAACAACAAAAACCAATGGCATTGCATTCGTTTCCATGATTGATTCTGTCCTATGATCACCACCAAATCCCTCTCTGGATTCCAGATTCTCTCCAAACTTATTGTGAAGTGGTTCGTTAACTTGCCCAATATCAGTCATTGCATCAACATTATCAAGTCCAATCTTTGCGAGAAGCTATTGGATGTCTATACCAAGTCCTCTATCCTCATCATTCCAATGCTCCAATCTTGACTTGAAAATATGCAGATCCACCAAGAGTTGAATTTTTTCCAATCTTGGCTTGAATATATGTAAGGAAAATAAACGGGTAGCCAAGCCTTCCCAAAAGAAAGAAACTCACAATTCTAAAACCAAACAATGTCTCCTATACACAAACTGCTCCTCTTTATAAAGTACTAAGACTCCCTGTTTATAACTTTGTCATGCAAATAAAAAACACATAAAAACAGTGAACCGTAACATAAAATCTGAGCTGCAACATAAAGTGAACAGCACTAGTACTGGCACTCCTGCGTCATAATCATGTTGGCTTATATGCATGATGAATGTCAGTATCATGAAGGTGATCACATTGATACCTATGTTGCTTGCTAATGCATCAATCACTAGATATTGATAGATGATTTTATACCATAACTTTATTTTAGCTAGGGGCATTGAGTGCCTAAGTATAGTATTCACAACAATGATTGTAGTGTTTAAATTGTAATTAGACACACTATAGATACTATATTGCTTGGGCAAGGCTAGCTCAGGTCAGGTAAAGTGTTGAGTGGACTTGGGCCCATGGCATCATCTTACAGACAACTGTTTTGTTGAATCATAGATCAAAGTCCAATAACATGGGTTGGTTTGATAATTGGTGATGGGATTCAACCGATCCTATGGTTATTCATTAAAAACATTTTGGATTATTTGATGAGAGAACATAAATCCCAAATCTTTTATGTAACAATGGGGATTGTCAACTTAAAATCAAACGATTCCATGTGTAAGTGGTTCACTCTTATCAAATGATGATCTAAAACACCTCAGGGACTCCTACTTCACTTGTACGTTGGTATAAAACTAAAGCAAGGCTTGTGTACTGTGTGATTGTCGGCCGCTTAAAGAGCTGCGATGCGTCTCTTTTTTTTTTTTTATTGATTTAATTTAATGGATATATGTATATTAGCTCTGAAAATAAGATTTTTTTTAATTTTAAAATATTAGAATGAGAAAGGACGGATCTCATTTGTTTAGCAGTTTGGATGAACGAGCGTAATATCGCGAGTAACGCATCTATTCCGAAGAATAGACACCCTACTCGACAATATCGCTCGATCAAATAAACCACAAAATTCATGCACATCCGTTACGTTACTGCGAACCTTTATGTGGACCGACAAATTCCCTATTTAATACAAAAGAATTAAATAGGGTTTATATTATCTCAGGGTCTTTAAAACTCCCTATAGAAGCAAGCCTATAGTTAATTACCTCTCAAACGACAGAAGTCACTTGAGAGAAGCTCTCGATTTAGCATCGCGCGTTTCTATCATCACGAATTCGAAAAGGTAGGGTTTTCAACGAAATTTGGTAGTAGGAAACCGAATGGTGTGAAAGGCGCGGAGGGGACGAGTTGCTTTCGGGTCAAAGAAAGAAGGGTATGGGATGTCACAGATCTCGAGGAGGACCTCGATAACGTCCCGGACTATCCTGTGGTTGGGCTTACGTCGTATTAGACGACGACCTCGGAAACCTAAGCGAGTTAGGGCTTATATCGCACAGGAGGGCCGTGCAAAGCCTCAAAGAACAAGTGAGGATTTATGCCGCGACTAGGCGGGATTACGTCGAATTCTAGGGCTTATTATTTAAATCGAAAGAATGGGGTTTTGTTGATGTCGACACGGGTTTCTTTAAGAAGATGGCCGTCATTGCCCACCGTGCTCCAAACTCCACGTCAGCAGAGAATCGCAGCTTTAGATTTAAAGTCTTAAGTTAAAGTGAGCATGCAAGTCGTTTATTATTTTTATCAGTAAGTGAAGTGCGTGTAATCGTAGGCATGAAGTAAAGAAAAGAAAGCGACGAAACGGTGAGAGACGTGCGCAGTAGAGCTAAACGATGAGACATGCTATAACGAGGTAAAACATGCCGAGTGTGAGAAAGTACGAAATGTAAAAACGTCTAAGCGAGAGTAAGTAGAGAAGTGTGAAAACTCAGCAACGTGCTATATGTCTATCTAAGTAAACGGCTACAATGACAGGGGTATGTCTTGAAAAGTAAAATATGCTAGTACAGTATAACGATGAAGGAAAGTAAAGATCATCACAGGAGTATCGTATGCTTGCTATTATCCTACGTATATAAGATCAGTTTATTACTATATATTTTTTATTTCATGCAAAGAATTTATCAAGCACTAAAAGAGCGAGAATAAGTAGTAAGTGAAAACAACTTACGAACAGAGTGTACTAACAGTACATAAGAAAGTAAAGTACGAAGACTCAATAGTAAAAACGAAGGAAAACGGCGAGAAAGCGAGGAAAATCACGAGAAGAAAACCAAGAAAGTTGAGAAAGAAAGAAAGAAATGTTCGTGAAAACTCCGAAAGTGCCAACAAACGAAAACAAAGCAAAACCGTAAAACTGCAAAAAGACTGCGAGAAACCCACGGACGATCCGCTAAACTCATGTACGAACCACAAGAAAGCCATGCGCCTCTCTGAAAGAAAGACCAGAAGCACGGTGGTGTTTCGGACTCGGGCTATCGTGCTAATATCCGGACTTGAGTGCCGACTACTAGACCGACTTTCGCAGAAGACGACTCTAATCCGACTCGAATAGCCTAACCGTGGACGCTTTATAAATTTTTACACATTTCATTTTTGTTTGCATGCGAAGTAAAAAGCCGTAGGTAAGTAGGTCGTGTGAAGTAGTGTGAGGTAGCTTTTATATTTTTCAAACATATGTATTTTTTCGTTTTAAAACATTTCAATCACGGCCGACTATCCTAATCGTGACTATGTCTACGAACATTGACTCGTCTGGTAGTAGAAACCCCGAGGACGGCCGAACGGTTCCGTGATTCCCGCTCTACTCTCTACGCGAGCTCCGAGTCGTGCGCCCATTCTATGATTCTCGTAATTTTTCTTGTTTTCGAGCCTCATCAACGTCCCCACCGCACTTACAGCTGCTCGATTACGCCCATATATAACCCAGGAGGTTATATATGCACACCTACACGTCCCTCGTAGTGTGTGCTTTGAGCAAGAAACAAGGTGAAAACTAGGGACGAGAGGTCAAGGAAAGGAGGACGGAAAGCGGCTCACTTAACACAATTTCGAAAAGAAGTGAGTCGATTTCCAATAATCAGAAAACACGTAAGTCACCCTGGACTCCCGACCGACCTCACATGTCCTGAGAAAAGGACTAAAGGCACATCGACGCTCTCGGAGAAGGTGAAGACTAGACTCCTAGGAACACACCCCTTTTCCCAAGCAAAAGTTGTAAAAACATAAAGAAAGGACAAAGCCACTGACCGGACCCTAAACTCTAGACAACAGCTCGGGGTTCCTCCAGACTCAAAGTACCCGCATCAATTTCCATTCTCGGAACACGTACTCCCCAGCAGAGCTCACCTACGGCTCTGGACTCAAGTCGTGACAAAAGGAGCATCGAGAAACTTCCAACATATAAGAAAGTGAATGGATAAGCTCATAAGCCACCAAAAAAATTCCAATTCTATCAAATAAAACTTCCAAGCAGTATTTCAAGTATCGTGCTCAATATATCTCCCACAAGTAAGCTAGGAAGCTTCTCCAAATTAAATAAATCAATTCCATAGGCAAGTGTAGCAAGGAACAAAGCCTCCATCACAAAAACCATCCAAATGAGGCTCTCGGCCAAGGCTAAAAACAGGAGCAAAGGCCCACGGCCCAAGCTACAACAAAGGGGCAGCAATAGGTAAAGTTCCCACAATCCAAATCACCACAACGAGGTTCACGGCCAAGCCCCCAACAAACAATCCACATTGATCTAAATTCATCACAAATGCACGGAGATAAATCCACCGACATTACCAAAATAATTCAACGATACCAACAAACTTGAAAGAAGCACAAACCCGAGCCCAAAGGAGATCTAAAGCCGAGCCATTAAAAGGCTGCACCGGGGGAGGCTGCAGGAACAACAGGAACCAAAAACCGAGCCCCCTACATCAAACACAAAGGGGAGCAGCTGCAGGAGCAGCAAACAGAAACAGAAAAGAAACCGAGCCCTCAAACATAGTGCAAAGAGGCAGCCATAAGGCATACAGAAACAGAGAAAACCGAGCCCCAAATAGAATGCAAAGGGGCAGCCATAAGGCACACAGAAAGCAGAAAAACCGAGCCCCACACATAGTGCAAAGGGGCAGCCATAAGGCACACGTGAAACGAGAGAAAACCGAGCCCCAAATAGAGTGCAAAGGCGGCAGCAAACTTTCCATAGTTCCTGCTAAAAAGAAAATAAGGAAGGGGGCTTAGAATACATGCCCCCACATGCCAAAAGAGGATCACCACTTTGCTTTAAATACATCCAACATGCCTCAAATGATACAAGAGAGAAAGAGAAGCTAAAGCCGCGCCTCAAATGATACAAGAGAGAAAGAGAAGCTAAAGCCATGCCTCGTTTATATTCTTTTAAGCCAATGACCAAAGATAAACATCAAAACATGCTCATATAGATGCCTCGCACAAGCTTCAATTGATAAAAACATCTCCAAACCCCTAGATAGAGCCATACTAGCATGCTTTTAGAAAAGGAAGTAGAGAACCACCATTTTAAGCATTTAAAGAAAGAAAACATTCCAAGCATATAAAGTGTACAGCCGTAGCATAGAGACAGCAAAGGCCGACCCGACGGCAAGGCCGCAGGGTCTCCTGGGCTAAACCGAGAGAAGGAGAGGAGAAGGAGAAGTTACCAAGTAGCTTAAGACACCCCAAAGAACAAGAAGCCCAGCAGCGCCTCTCCACCTTCACCAAAAGAATCGGCCAGCCCTAGGAAAGCCCAAAACAGGGCTCTAAATAGGCAGTGAGAGGGAGGAGAGGGCTGAGACTTACCACAGAACCCAACAAGATCGAGGAAGTGACGGGGGGATGGGGGGAAGTGCCGCAGAGAAGATCGGCAGGGAGGCAGAGACGCGCGCGGGAGATCACGCGAGGTGACTCTCGCGCAGGGATAACACTCGAGGAGGCATGGGGAGAACCACGCGGGGCTCGAGGGAGCAACGGTCACCAGGGAAAGGCGCACGCGAGCGCGGGAGAAGCAGGGACGGAAGCTCGATCGAACGAGCCAGGGAGGAAGCCAAGGGATCGAACGGGTAGATATTAGGGAGTTGGGGTTTAGTTTAGGTTTAAAATATAATATATATATATATATATATATATATATATATATATATATTATTAATTTTATTAAAAATAAGCCCAAAACCGCAATTTTCGCCCCGGCGAGCGATCGTCGCAAATTAAATATCAATTTTAGAGTGGAAACGACGTTCCGGACGCAACGGCGAAGTCCGTTCGTCATCCGAGGTCGGCTCGGAGAACCTCCGTCGACGGTCGCGTCGAAGCGCGTCAAATCCGCGCATCTTCGAAGCTCGACTCGACGTTGATCGTCGCGGCGTTCGGCTTCGATCTCGATCCGTCACGGAGTAACTCGAAGCGTCGAGGCCGTGGCTCGGCGAATTTGTCTTCGGTGGTGCGGAAGAGATGTGCACGAGGCTGTCCTAGGTCCGGTGGTCCATAGGAACTCGATTCGGAATCCTACGCTCAATTCCAACCTACTCTCTTGCGAGCTAGAGGTCGGGAAGTCCGTCCGGGACTTCAAAGAGTGTCGAAGTGGTTTCGAGCATTCTAAAGCGAGGTGGGCCCAGTGCTAGGAATCTAAGATCGTCGGGGAAGCTCCTAAAGCTAGAACCTTAAATCCTAGGAGGAAAGCTAAACCTCGACAAAAATGAGGTCAACAGTGATACATCAGAGTTGTGACCGATCAGATTGAGGAATATGCGAGTTTAAGTGCATGCTAAGCAAGCAATGGACATCACTTGAGGTCATGGAAGTTTGCAAAATCACAACCGAGACATTCATAAGCACTCCTTGGAAATAATGTATGTTAGTATGTATTGGGATCATGATACAACTGAATGCTAGAAAATGTGCGCACACTAATGTGACAATTAAGAATATGAAATCATTGTGCATGGAACCAGTTTATGCTAAAATTAGTGAAATAGAGCTATCATGCAATGTGAAGCATGCGACAAATCAATTGATAAAAGTGACACATGAAAAGCTTGAAGAAAGACTGATTCAAATCATCCAACATGCAAATTAAGGTGGCCAAGCAAGCTTGGTGGGCGCAAGACTAATGAGATTCTACAGCTTAGCATCACAAAATTAGTGGGTGAAACACATTTTTAATAACTTCTTAAAGGTAGAAAACTATTAGAATACATGAACATACTGAAATGAAGCAAGATTGGTCCAAGCAAGTTCAGCTCTTACAATCATAAATTTTATTTTTCCATCATTCCCAGCTGAAATAGGCTCATATTTATTAAGTAGTAGAATAAGGAAAATTCTTATCATTATATGAGATACATCATTGTCCTGAACCATAGTTATAATTTCTGATGATATTTTTCCCTTTTTCGCCTACTTATTTAAACATTTTGCTGATTTTAATGGATGCATACGTGAAAATTACATAGTATTATTACAAGGATTGAAATCTTATCACTGAATGGTTGCTTTGCCTTGCAAACTTTAAGGGCGTCCCCAGTTTTATTATTATTATTATTATTATTATTATTATCATTTACATATTATTATTCCTCATTGAGAGCATTCTAGGTTCTCTTAATGACACTACACCGAGAGTAAATCCTTATAATCATTGATAAAATCTGGTTCCCGTTAAACTTTGTAACCTGAGCAGTATACTTTCAGTTCAACCTCCCATTGTTCTTTTTCCATTTAGTTATACTCTTATCTATCTACCTTCTCTTTATATTTGCAGGTTGACTTTTGAAACAGCTCTAAAACTTCGTGGGGGCCCCTCTCTGGTTTTTGCGCATTCACTCGGCAATAATGTTTTTCGCTACTTCTTGGAGTGGTTGAAACTAGAAATTGCACCAAAGCATTACATCCAATGGCTTGACGAGCACATACATGCATATTTTGCAGTTGGTGTGCTTTATTCATTCTTACAGATCTTTTAAAATAATATTAACTCTCAGCTGTCTTTGCTTAGACTTATATTAATAAATTTCAGGCGCACCTCTTCTTGGTGCCACAGAAACAGTAAGAGCTACTTTATCTGGATTCACATTTGGCCTTCCAATTGCTGAGGTCTATCTTGGTCTCTATGCATTTTCTGGTGCTTCAGTGCTTTTACTTTATTTGATATTCTTAAAATCCTCCAGCTGTGTATTTTATCTGTACTTTATATATCTCTTGGTTGCAACTTAGTCTCTCAATATCACAGATGTTAGAAATTTCTAATTGGAGTCCTTATGAATTTAAATCGTTATTATGAATTTGGTTAAAGTTTGACCCGAACATTTATGTGGTCATTGTGAAATTGTGCGTGGTGGTTATTGTTTATATATGTTGCATTAGAAAGTCCTTTTCAAAACAAATAGCTTGGCATGTTCTCTTATGTAGAATGGATTTGTTCTATGCTCCTTGTATTATTTGCATGAATATTTGTTTGGTATATTTCTTCCGAATTGATGTTTACTTTTTGGCATGGGCTTTAGAATAACTTTCTATTTTTCATCCACCACCACAACAACAACAACAACAACAACAAGTCTTTATCCTGCTAAATGGGGTCAGCTACATGAATCATTTTTTTTCATTCATCTACTTTCTATTTCTCATCCAAACAAGAAAAAATAATTGACAGATTCTGCCTTTGCTTTCGTGCATTGACTCCTGCATTGCCGTTCTGGTAGTGCCTTATATCTTTCACCTTCATTTATATTATGCAGTGCTTGCTTGGATTTTCTTCACTTGGTCTCTTTGTTTTTCCATTTACCTTTCTTCACTTATGGATTATATAGTTTGTTGCGTTAAGCTTCACATCTCGTGTAACTCCTTGAAGATTTAGACAAGGTTATCTTTATCATACTATGTAAGAACTTCACCAGAATTAGTACTGTATGCTACTTTCAATAGAAATGAATAGACTTCTGGTTTTATAGAGTTGGAGAGGTCATTGGGAGTCTACTGGCTTTTATGATGATGAATACACGACATATTTTTTGGGCTTATTGCTTTTTTATTTCTTGTTAAGAAACAATCCAGTATGTCTTTGTATTCTTGGGGCTCCTAAATGCAGGTGAAAATGTCATCCATGTTCCGTAATTTGTGTCCTTTGGTATAACTAATGTCAGTAGACAACTCTTATCAAAGTTTGAGCCAGTCTTACATGTTCTTAAATGGATATTTTGTCAATCTTTCTTATGAATGTTCATGTATATAAATCACCAGGGAACTGCCAGGTTGTTGTACAATTCCTTTGGTTCTTCCTTATGGTTAATGCCATTTTCAAAATACTGCAAAGCGGATAATGTATATTGGAAACATTTCTATGATGGAAAGGGGGATCATTGGTGCACAAATCATTGCGATGATGTTGAATTTCGATCGAACTACTCTGGTTGGCCTACAGATGTTATAAACATTGAGATTCCTTCTGTTAGAGGTTTTCTTCTATAAAATTCTCAGTTTATTTTAGAAAGCAATAGAATGATTTCTACTATTAGTCTTACTTGTGTGTTTTAGGTAGTGATGTCTATCCATCAATGTCTGAAGTTTCCCAGGATTTGACTCCCAACATGGAATGTGGAAGGCCCATTCAGCTAGCCTTTTCTGCCAGGGAAGTTTCTGATGGCACCTTCTTCAAAGCAATAGAAGATTTTGACCAAGACAGTGCAAGACTCTTGCATCATCTCAGGAAGTGAGTCAATGTTTTTTCAAGCCAACTGCGTGTAACTGTCACTAATTGAAATATGGCCGGCCCGTTACATTGTTATATATGTTGCATTCCTAACGACCATGTTTCACTTTATGTTTTAATTTTAGATGGGTTTTGTCATCAATGTTGTCTCTGTGTTAATTTTCCCTTGTGTTGCATAGAATAAGCCGGTTTTCTTGAGGCTAGTGCTTTAATATCTGAGCTCACTAATATAACAGATGAATACACTCCATAAGCATGTGAGCTTTGCAAATCTACAGTCTTTTTTGAATAATGAATGAAAGATAGTTTTACATAAGGTTTTGGGTCAAATTCCAAAGGACAAATAGGAAAATAGATAAGATACTTTTTAAAGATTTTGCTCTCACTTTGTGAGGACTTCTTAAGATCTGAGTTTCATGGTTTCCCATAGGAACAAGTTCTTATGGTTAATTATCCTTCTCTGTAATTGAAGAGCACTTTTGATTAGTAGAAGCAAATTTAAGTATAAAATTTTACAATTACGAGCTTTAGAGCAAATTGTAAAGGATGATGACAAACCTTATCCTGATCCCTTGTTCTGTCGTATCGTGTTGCCATGTTTCATGGTTTACTAGCTTGATAGGAAGATCCTTGTCATCAACCAAATGTTATTTCTTTCAAGTAGACATTTTAGTTATGGGGTAGATGTTTATCAAATGTGATGGATATAAGTACCTTAGCTGACAAAGAGTTTTGTATCCTATTATGCATACCATATGATTCACAGCTCAAAAGAACCTATAGTCATTGAGGAATATATGACAGTCGTCATCATAATATAGTGGAGCCGTTGGGCCAAACCACCTAGTCATGGGGCTCTGATTATAATTTCTATATCCGTCGAACTTGCTAGCCAAATTATGAGGATAGATGACTCGAGTCACATCCTTTTTTGTGCAAATTATTTTAAATATGAATATATTAGTATACTTAATATGACATTAACTCCTTGTGATCTTAGATTAATTATAAATTTGTCAGTCTTGACAAAAAGTTAGGAATATTCGATGATTTTTGATTTAAGATTCGGTGATAGTTTTAATTCTATTATTTTTTTAAAGATTTTTATGATTTGAAAGTTCGACTTTATGTATAAACATCTATAGTTAAAATATGTGATAAATATGCCCATCATCAAGATATTGATTGAAGAACATTTTAAGTACTTTTACTAATCATCTAAAATATCACTAAAAAGGATTTGTTCTGCTGACTCATGTCTTGGTGGGAGGAGGATTGAACTTGCTTAGTACAAGCTTATTTGGTTAGCTTTGGTCCGTATAATGAGGATGATTGGATGAACTAAAGTAGGATTTAAGACTTTACCTTATAGCTAAGATGTTCCACTTGAAAGAGGACAAGACTATGATTTTCTATTTGACTTCTCAAAGAGAAATTTCGCAAAATTTAAAATATGTTTTTTTTGAGGCGAATCCATTTTGAACACCCGTGTAGTATTTTTAGATTGTACATTTAGGTTCAAGTCTAATGGTTGAGCGCATTCGCGTATTTTAAGTTTACTAGTGTATATTGTTTGAAGTAAGCTATTTTTAAAGTAATTTTTGAGTTAATCTCACACAACATTTTCAGATAAAGTATTGAAATATTAAACACATTGATCAAAGAGAGACGTTTAAAAGTTATCTACCATTCTCAGCACCACTGTTGCTCCCAACACCACTACTGCTCTCACACCACTGCTGCTTGCTCTTCTTGCTATTGACACCTCCGCAACCATCTTATGTTGCCACAACTATTTTTGACACCCCATCCCCTCATCAAATAATCCTTTTCAAGTTCCACACGGTTTTAAAGTTATTTTTACAACTCTAAATCCCATATATTTATTATTTTTTTGAAAATTTGCATGAGTTCTAAATTGCTTGAATTTTAAAACAAAAATTTCATTATAGGGTTTTTAAGATTTTGTAAGGGAAGGTTAGAGGCAAGGAGAATATTCACATTGGGCAATCAAAAAGATCCGGCTTGGAGACGCAGTGTGCAAGTTGGTATTGGGGGCAACATTAAGAAATATTTATTTGAAATATACAATTATTACGAGAAAATTGTTGAAGCAGGTATTACAAGGGTGAAGGGACACATCTCTTGCTCACATAAACATATTGAATCATGTGTTAAATTTTCAAAAGCAGTGAAAGTTGAGATCCAATCATATATGAAGAAGTCGACGATATTAAATTGTATTGCGAAATGACAGTTTGATGATATATCTGGTGTAGCTCTTACGAAGGAATGAGCAAAGCCAAGGATTCCTCATCATCTGTGCAACCAATGCTTATTAGAGCTACAAGGGGTCCCTTAAATCAATATGTGATAAAAAGGTGGCGAATGATAGTGGTCATGGAGAGGGGGCAAATGCAGCTTAAATTTGTCCCCATAGCGTGCTAGAGAAATGTAAAAATGTTTGCATTGATATTGAGAGGCTTTTTAGGAGAATGTTATTCCATTCAATGTGACAACCTCCCTTTTGTATTAAAATATCATACTTTTCATTGGTATTTATGGTCGATTCTTGAAACACCTATTCATGTATGATTTGATGACATGAGTGTTGAAGGAGTTGAGTAATAGAAAGGAAATATAAAAGAATCTAAGAGGATTTGTCACTATAATAGAATAACAATCATGTCTGATGGGCGATCAATTATAAAAAATAGAGCCTGATTGATAATCTGATAACCAATTGATATGGCATTGCATTTTTGAAATTTTTAGGAGCATCTCATTTTATTTAGGATGCAAAGTATACTTTTGGACTGTTTGATAGAGTGATAGAAGAGAATGCAGAGCATTTGATAGCCCATGTAGGAATGATCTTTTTGAGCTACAACAAGCAAATATATTATTACAAAATATTCATGTAAAACTTTAATATTTAATGTGTTCAGTGAAATAAATATTAAGTATCTAAACACTAAATTTCTACTTTCTATTTCTTAATCGTACAATTTTCTTAAAGTATAGTTGAATGGTGGATCCAGTTTGATGATGTCACTCTAGAGCTACATTGTTTTGCTATTAAGATTTTATGACTTACATGTTTGTCATTTGAATGCGAGCATAATTGAAGCACATTTATTTAAGTTCATACAAAAAGAGAAATCGTCTAACAAGCTTAAGGATGATTTCCTTAAAGTACATCACGTACAATAAGAGATCGAATGATTGAAGCTTGAAGAAAAGAGATTTGAAAATGATGAGAATCTTCTACTGTGTAGAGATACTTTAGCAGATGATGAGTAATTTATAAACGAGAATCTTCCGTTTCTCATCCCACTACTTTCCTAACTCATCTCTTAACATTTCCACACCATCTGGTTGCTTTAGTTTGGTGTCAAAGGTTTTACTAATCTTTTGCAAATCAAATTTTGATGTTTCTGTAAGTTTGTTTCAGGTTCAATTATATATATAATTTTCTTCTCTTATATGTAATTTATAAGATAACAACAACAACAACAAAGCCTTAATCCCACTAAGTGTGGTCAGCTACATGAATCTTTTTTCTCCATTGCGTCCTATTTAGTGTCAAATTTTTGTTTAATTCTAATAAATTAAGATAATTTTTTGTGCAATAAGCCTAAGTTTTCCTAGGTCTACCTCTGCCTTTCTTAACATAAGTTGTATATAAAACATCTACTATTCTAATCAGAGCATCAGGTGGTCGACGTTTAATGTGACCAAACCATCTAAGGCGACTCTCTTATTTTATCCGTCACTGGTGCAACACCAACCTTATTACAGATATATTCATTTCGCATTTTGTCTCTTAAGTGTAAAGCCACTCATCCACCTAATCATTCTCATCTTGGCAACAGTATTATGCTTCTCTTTTAAAGGCCAATATTTAGCACCATAGAGCATTGCAGGTCTCACCACCATATATAATCATTTTAATGTGCTTAGCATCCACGTGACCCAAGTGAGCCAAATTCATTTCGGTGTTGAGTCAATCAAATCTATTATAATCCAAGCAAGCCAAATCTACTTGGGTGAATCTTTCCAACATTCAAGGCTAACTTAATTGGTCTAGGACCTTCTCATAATTAACATAAGTTGTATATAAAACATCTACTATTCTAATCAGAGCATCAGGTGGTCGACGTTTAATGTGACCAAACCATCTAAGGCGACTCTCTAATTTTATCCGTCACTGGTGCAACACCAACCTTATTACAGATATATTCATTTCGCATTTTGTCTCTTAAGTGTAAAGCCACTCATCCACCTAATCATTCTCATCTTGGCAACAGTATTATGCTTCTCTTTTAAAGGCCAATATTTAGCACCATAGAGCATTGCAGGTCTCACCACCATCTTATAAAATTTTTCTTTCAGTTTAAGCGGTACTTTTCTATCACACGATAAGTAGGACTCATTCCTTCACTTCAACCAACCAACCTGAATTCTACTATTAACATCCCCATCTATATCACCATCGCTTTGAACAATGGACTTGAGATATCTAAATCGTTCACACCTTTTAATAATTTGATCACCCAAAGTTACACTTTTGTCACTAGAGCTACTATTACTAAAAGTACATTCCATGTATTCAGTTTTAGTTCTACTCAAACGAAGACCTTTAGACTCTAATGTAGACATCCATTATTCAAGTTTTTCCTGGGCTTTTTCTCTCGTCTTATCAGCATACACCAAGGTACATCCTCTTACAAATGCCCAGTAAGACCATCCATAAATAAAGCAAAAAGTTATGGGCTTAAAGCCGATCCCTGATATAAACCAAAAGAAATAGTAAAATATTTGGTGAATCCTCCTTCAGTTCGAACACATGTAATAGTGCTAATATACATATCTTTAATGACTTGAATATAATTCATATCAACACCTTCTCAAGGACTCTCCAAAGAACATCTCTAGGAACCTTTTTGTAAGCTTTTTCTAAATCAATAAAAATCAAATGTAGATCTTCCTTATTATCTCTATACTTCTCCATCGAACCTCTCGATAAATGTATAACTTCCATGGTAGACACACTCGACATAAATCCAAATTGATTATGAGAAACCTGGTAATACGTCTTAACCTATGTTCAATTACTCTCTATAATTTTAAAGTATGACACTCAATTTAATTTCTCATATTGCATACTCTTGTGCATCTCCTTTATTCTTAAAAATGGGACCAAAATACTCTTTCTCCACTCCTCAGGCATTTTTTAGTTTTTAAAATAATATTAAAAAGTTTAGTAAGCCAAGAAACCCCCAAATCACCTAAACATTTCCACACTTCAATTGGGATATCATGAGGTCCTACAGACTTTCCACCCTTGGTTTTCTTTAAAACCGTGTTGACCTCACTTTTATCAAGGTTTAGTTTTCCTCCTAGGATTTAGGGTTCTAGCTTTAGGAGCTTCCCCGACGATCTTAGATTCCTAGCAGCGGGCCTACCTCGTATTAGAATGTTCGAAGCCACTTCGTCACTCTTTTGGAATCCCGGACGAAATTCCGTACCTCTAGCTCATAGCAGGTTGGAATTGGCGTTAGGAATCCAAATTGAGTTCCTATAGGACCACCGAACCTTAGGATAGCCTCGTGCACGTTTCTTGCACCACCGAGCACAAATTCCTCGAGCCACGGCCTTGACGCTTTTAATCACTCCGCGACGGATCAATACCGAAGTCAGGATGCCAGGATGATCGACGTCAAGGTCAGAATTTTATAAAATGCCGGATTTGACGCACTTTCCACGCGACCGTCGACGAGGTTGTCCGAACGACCTCGGATGACGAAACGGACTTCGTCGATGCGTCCGGATCGTCGTTTTCACCTAAAATTGGTATTTAATTTGCGACGATCGCCTGTCGGGGCGAAAATTGTGATTTTGGGCTTAATTTTAATAAAATTAATAATATAAATATGTTTTAAACCTATTTAACCTACCCAGCCCTAAGCAATCGCCTGACCTCTCGGTTAAACTCGGCCGTCCAGCACGAGTATGAGGGAGCTTCTGGCCTTCTCCCGCGCTCGAGCGTGGCACCTTCTTGCGGCCGTTACCTTCTCGAGCTACACGCGGTTCTCCCCGATCCCTGCTCGAGTGTTATTCCTGCGTGAGGGTCACCTCGCGTGATCTTTCGCGCGGCCTTGTCCCCTGCTCGACTCTTACCCTTGCTGGCGAGCCTCGGCTCTTACGCTGCGACACTTTGTCGCCATCTCCCTAACCTTCCCCACTCGCGTCCGGCTCTGCAGGTAAGGAGCGGCTTTCCTTTCCCTCCTCTGCCTATAAAGGCCCCGTTTTTTGATGAATTTAGGGTTGGTTGATTTCTCTTGGAGGTGAGGAGTTGGTGTTGGATTGGAGCCCAATTTTCTTTGCTCTTCTTGTGCACTCTACACTAACTGGTACTCTCTTCTCCCTCTTTTCTTCTTCTCGGTTTGGCCCAGGGTGCCCGTGGCCTTGCTTTTGGTTCGGCTTTACCTATTTATAGTTTCGGCTGGATGTTCATGTGTTATGAAATGGCTTGTTTGATTGCTTAAAATGATGTTTTCATACCTCCTTTACATAGTGGCATGCTAGTATGAGCTTATGTGGAAGTTTGGGAGTACTTTATTGATTGAAGCATGAGTAGGAATAGAGATTTTGAGCATGTTCTATATGAAATGTTGGTGATTTTCTTAGGGAAATGAGATAGGCTATGTTGTGAACTCTCATCTCTCTCTTTTCTATTATCTAAGGCATGAAAAATATGTTTTTTTTTTTTTTTGGAGGCAAGGTATTGGCCTCTCTTATTAGCATGTTGGGGTATGCATTATAAGGCCCCTTACTCTTGTTTGGCATGAGTTATGGAGGAACTTGTTTAGCTTTTCGATATGCATGTATGGGGCTCGGTTTCTTGCTCCTTGTAGCTTTGCTTTGTCAAAATGATATGCTAGGGAGAAGTTTTACTTTACTTTGGAAAGCCCCATGTTTGTTCTCATGCTAAGTATATAATGGCCCTATACATTGTTATGTTGAATATATGGAGGTGTTTTCCTTTAGCTTCATGCTTAATTCAGTAGCTTGGATTCATCCTTACATTGAGTTGGATTTTAGGGGCTTTGTGAAGTCTCGGTTTACTTGTCTTGGCCCCTACCCGAGAGCTTGTTTCTGATGTTTTTGGTAGCTGCTCCTTTGCACACGTTTCGGGAGCCTTTTATTTCTTTGTTTTCGATTAATGTTGGTTGCCTCCTTCGGCACTTGAGGTGGGGGTCGTTTGTTTCGTTTGTTCTTCTGCTAGCAATGTCCCCATCGGCATGTTGGGGCTCGGTTTTGGTTCTTGCTATTCCTCGTATCCTCCTCTTTGCAGCCTTTGTATGGCTCGGGTTTAGCCTTTGTATGGCTCGGGTTTAGGCTTTGTGTTAGCTTGGTTTGAGCTTTATTTGGGCTGAACTTTTTAGTTATCTAGTGGACTTATTTTCATGCACCTGTGAGGAGTTAGGGTTAGTGTGAGAGGCTTGTATGGGGCTTGGCCGTGAGCCTCATTTTGGTGATTTCGATTTTGAGAGGCTTTACTTCTTGCTGTCCCTTTGTAGGAGCTTGGTCGCGAGCCCTTTCTCTACAGCCTTGGCCGAGGGCCTTGGTGGGGTGATTGATGTGGTGGTGGCCTTGCTTTTTGCTATACTTGTCTATGAGGTTGATTGAATCGATTTAGAAATGTTTCCTGATTTGCTTGTGGGAAAGAAATTGAGCACGATACTTGAGGCTTCCCTTAGATGCTTTATTTGGTGGAATTGGTGCTAACTTGGAGGCTTGTGGGCTTGTACATTCACTTTCTTATGTATTGGAAGTTTATTGATTTTCTTATTGCTGTAGTCTTGGTCCCGAGCCTGTAGGTGGACCCACTGGGGGAATTTGTGTTTCAGGAATTGAAAATTAATTTGAGACTTGGAAAATCTGGATTTTATTACGGGTTTGAAGATTCTAGTAGTAGGTTTCCTCGAGTTATTTCTTTCCCGTTTGATTTACGAGGTTTTAAAAGATTCTCAGATTTCACTTTTTTTGTTTTGTTTTGTCTGAATGCAAATGACACTCTCTTTGGGTCGATCTAGTTATGCCAGAGTAAGAAAATGATATCATCGGGATTGATTCAAGGACCTCGGGCTTTGCTTTCATTATTCTACTTTTACTTGTTTTAGGGCGTTTTAGATTAACCCTCCTCCCGCTTTGACCCTTCTCGGATTTGGAGGTGGGTTAATATCCTTTCTTTCCCCTTCCCGCTGATCGACATGTTTTCTCCGCTTCACTCGAAGTTGGTTTTGTTGAGTTTTGGGGCAATGACGGCGATGATGCTAAAGGCACACCGGTGGTAGAGTATAATGATATCCCATCCTACGACACCAGGACTCGCTCTAGGGCCCTGGTAAATTGTAGGATGACGATATCATTCACCGCTATAAGGCAAGCGGGGCATCTGTACCTTCTTAGGATTATTAGTGATCCTATACCCGACGAAGTAATCGACTCGTGGACAATCCTAATTTTCAAAATCTGATAAAAATATGATGTTACATTTTGCCTATAAAAACATGTTTCTACTACAATCAAAAAATTGATATAAAACTCTTTTTTGTATGCCTGAAATCCACGTGCATGCTAAAAATACAAATTTAAAAAACTATATTATAAATTTGGTTGTCCACTTGTTGATTATCAGTCTTGGGTTGAGGAACACTTTCCTGAGTTAGGTTCAGTAGGACACCCTTCTAGTTGAGTAGCGGGCTCTATACACTCGGGTGACCGAGTAGCCTTCGACGACCCTCGAGCGATCTTCTACGGTTCCGAGCTCGCCCGAGCCTGAGTGCTTGCGGTTTTCTTCGGATTTTCGTATGATTTTGATGAAGCACTCGTGGTTATTTTTCCGGGACTTTCCCGAGGTTTTGATGATTGTATTTTGATTTTCATTTACTTTCTCTGAGTTTTCTACCGTGAGTCATTCGCCGTCCTTTTTCGAGTTTTCTGGACGATGTTTCTGCCCGGCTTTCTCTTGTGTGACGCACTTTAGCCTGGTACAATTTAAGAAAATAACGGATCTCCCAGATATACAAGTTTGTTTATATTTATAGCATGTTACTTTTCGTACCTGCTACTGTTCTTTTTAGCATGTCGTACTATACTATATCTTGCGTCTTTCTTCTGTGTTATATCTTGTCTTACTGCACTTATCTAACCTTTAAACATATTTGCGTAGGATGTTTAGAATAAGCTCAATCATAGGTACACTGATTGAATATTATAACTTGCCACCTTAGAAAACTCTACCTCTTCACGTCAAGGAGCTTGGAGCACGGTGGGCAACACGGCCATCTTCAACAGAAAACCATTCTTTAATCTAAATAATAAGTCATAGGACTTCGAGGTAGTCCGCCTAGTGCGACATAAATCCTCACCTGTTCTTTTAGGCCTTTGCATAGCCCTGCTGTGCGATATAAGCCCTAACTCGCTTTAGGATTCCGAGGTCGTCGTCCGATACGACGTAAACCCTCCTATCTTTCAGGTTATTTGCATAATCAGGTGATTATATAAATGTAATTCCTATAATTAATTAACGGGATTGAAACTTAAATAAATTCATTTTCAAAATTTAAAGCCCAACATTAGGATAATTTGGGAAGTCATCGAGGTTCTCCTCGAGATCCGTGACGTCCCCTACCTCTCTCTTCTTTGACTCTGGAAATAACTGTTCCACATTGTGCCTTTCACCTATTGGATTTCCTACTACCACACTTCGTTGAAAATCCTACCTTTTGATTTCATGAAGATAGAAACCCCTGATCTAAATTGAGAGTTCTCTCAGGTGACTTCGGTCATTTGAGGGGTAATTGACTATAGGTGCTTGCCTCTATAAGGAGCTTTAAAGACCGAGTATAATATAAACCCTATTTAATTCTTTTTGTATTAAATATGAGAATTTGTCGGTCCACATAAAGGTTCGCAGACTAGAACGGATGTCATGAATTCTCTAGTTTATTTAATCGAGCGATATTGTTAAGTAGGGTGTTTATTCTTCGGAATAAACGTGTTACTTGCAATATGATGCTCGTTCATTCAAACTGCTAAATGAATGAGATCCGTTCATTCTCATTCTCATATTTTTAAATTTAAAGTTTTATTTTCAAAATTTATATATATATTAAATTAAATTTTAAGCATTTCAGCGGCCGACAAGTCTCCTCAACTTCGTTTCTACTAATGCGATGGTAAAAATGAAAAGTTTTATTATTATTAATAATATTAAGATCACTAAGGTCGATCGTATTTTCAGCATCTTCATTAAAAAGTTTATCAAAATAACTCACCCACCTATGTTGAATATGTTTTTCTATGAAAAGCACTTTTTGATTTTCATCTTTAATACACTTTATTTGAGTTAAATTTTTATTTTTTTCTCTTTGTTTGGCTAGTTTATACATATACTTTTTACTCTTCTTAGTATCTAACATGTTATAAAGATCACTAAAAGTAGAATTTTTAGCGTCATAGATGATACTTTTTGACTCCCTGCGGGCCTTTTTATATTTTTCTCAATTCTCTACACTTTTACATTTAAACCAATTTTTATAACATAAGCTTATATTTTATATTTTTTGCATTATTATTGACACTAGCTATTTTTATTTATAAGCTTTTTCCTTTGATTCTCCAAGTACATATTTAGCTAACTTGTTTAATAAGTATTAGTTAATTTTTTACATATCAGACTTACGTCTTCGTATGACATCCGAAATGTTTAAATCTTGAATTTTACTCATAAAAATAATTTTATTTGTCTTTTAAGTAACCCCATCTAATTCTACGATGTTGAATCCTAATATTCTTTATTTTACAATTCTTCATCTTAAAATCTAAAACTAATAATCGAAGTTTGGTACTTAATTCTTCACTTGGAATGACCTTACAATATCGACAATCTCTTCTTCTCATAAGAAAATAATTAATTTGTGTTTTATTAGATCTATTCTTATAAGTAATAAGATGCTCATCTCTTTTCCTGAATAAAGTATTAGTAATAATCAGATCACATGTTAAAGCAAAATCTAAAATGACTCTACCTTCTTCATTAATTGCTCCATAACCTAGTAACATGATGAATATTTTCGAAATCTTCTACCACTCTACCGAGCATGTCCATTTAAATCTCCTCCAATAAAATTTTTTTATTCAAGAGGTATCGAGTGTATGATCTTCTAAATCGTTCAGAATTTATCTTTAGAGTTTATATCTAAACCAACTTGAGGAGCATAAAGCACTTATAATATTAAAAATCTTAGTATCAATAATAATCTTAAGTTCTATAATTCTATCTCCAACTCTATTAATTTTAACATTTTCTTTCAAACTTTTATCTATAATTACACCTACACCATTTTTAGTACGACTCTTATCAGAATACCATAATTTAAAACCTAAGTTATCAATCTCCTTAGCTTTTTCTCCAACCCATTTAATTTCTCGAATACATAAGATATTTATCTTTCTATGAATCATAATATCAACTAATTCCATTAATTTACCATTGAGAGTACATATATTCCAAGATCCTATCCTAATACTTAGTATCATAGTACTAGCCTTTACCCGCATCCGTCCGTAATGTGGGAACCCTCGCTTACTTCGACATTACACTGCATCGCCAGGTGTTGCGACCTCGCACGCTATCCACTATATTCGAGTCATACAACGCGTCGTCTGCGGGGACGCCTACAGACTTACACAATGATCAAAAGGATTCATGTTATGATTTTTTTTCCGACAAGTTTTACCCTGGCTGTCAACTACCTAACGCAACCCTTTACTTTTCACATCCAGACTTAGGGACCAACAATGACTAATATTAATTTATTTTATTTTTTATTATTATTTTATTTTTTGTGAATTTGCATTCGATTGGTTCATTTTAGGATGATTTAAGTTTCAAGTTCTTCTTATCCTATTTTTAGTGCTGTTTGTAATAGAGTTTTGACGGTTTGTCGATGTCATTCTCTTGTACGGGGGGCTGCATAATCAGTCTAGACATTCCCACCGCACTAAGGAAGGTATGCCTGGTCAGTGTTGTAAGATATTACAACTATAGTCTTTGAAACCCTCTATATCAAGAAAGTCATGCATTGGATACCAACAAACATGTTTTTGTAGTGTATTTATTTTTCTCTTTGCGCGAAGAATATTCTTCATAGGGATTGCCTGTTGCGCTATGCGTGCCGCTTACAAGTTTCCAGTGCTATGCTATGAAAAGCATGCACGAATTCCGCTTGTCATGCCAAATGTGTCACAAGCAGGACTTTAGGGGTTTAGAGTTGCATGATTTTATACGTTTGCAAAGGTTGATGATGATGAGGCAATAATATGATTTTCGAGGACACAAAATCTCTTTCTTTTTTTTTGGTTAATTTTTGTTTTCTTTGAGAGAAAGAGATGGTTGGTAGAGAGAGAAAGAGGAGGGCTGTTGGTTGAGTTCACTGTTTTCGAATTGACGTTGAGAGAGTCGTGGTTGGCTTGGTTGGGAGGTGATGTGGTTGAGAGGGAGCATCTGTGCAACTGGAGGGTTGTAGGTATGAGGGTCTCAAGCAAGAGGATCATGGGAAGGAGGGGTTGAGGAGTTTGTTAAGGTGGGAGATGTGGATAGTGTGTTGTGGGAGCACTTGGGGTGTCTTGTGGCGATTGAAAGAGAGTAAGAGTTCTAGTGGGGATGAGCAGCCATGGGAAGACTTGACAATACACTGGAAAGTAGCTGGAGGCATTACGTGTTTTGTGTGAACATCAAGACGAGGCGGATGAGGGTAACATGCAAAGGAAATTAAGAGAGTTTTAGCCTAAGCATAGGGAGATGGGGCTGCTGCTGCGTGTTCGTGAGGCGAAAATAAGAGGAACAGCTTATAGGTTAAATGAGTTTGGGTTGTTGGGAAGTTGAGGTGAAGGGATATCAGGATCTGCGGCTTGGATTGGTGAGATGAGTAGAGAGATGAAGGGTTTTGGGTAGAGCAGTGGAAGAAAAATGTACATGAGGTTTGCAAAAATTGATGTAGACGAATGAAGCTTCACATGAAATAATCAGAGTGAGAGGGATTGTTGTAGCGCGAAATGATGGGAGAGTGGTGGGCTGGTTTCAGCATTTGTGCGAAAACAGAGAGGAAGGGGTAACTCTTGTGGGCTTGGTGAGCAGGAAAAAGCCTGGATCCAGAGAGGATTCTTGGAGATGTTATGCGAGTTCGGTTTATTGAGACATAGAGAGCAGGCAAACAATGCCAGAGGAGGGAGATGGGAAGTGAGAATTTGCAGGGTCTACTTGGTTTATTTTTCTTTTTGGGAGAAGTTGTGGTTTCTGCTTAGGTTTTAATTATTTCTTTTTTTTTTTCAATTATTGGATACGTAAGAGGCATGTTTTATAATAGTAATATTTTTAATTATAATTATAATTATATATATATATATATATATATATAAAGTTTGTGTGTATATTAGTTTGCTTGTGCATCTTTGGTTATATTATGCTTTATTTTGTGGGCTACCCTAACTAATGTTCTTTGCTCAAAATACCCATTATCAATTCGTATGCATAGCCCAGGGAAAAAAAATTAATTTTGGGTAATTTTGTTGTTCCAAACACGCTCGTGCAGCCTGCTTTGTTAATGAAGAGACTTCGAACAATTTCAATGGATGTTAAAGTGAGTTGGGGTCGGATCGTGCGCTTCAAAATGATAATTTGTCTTTTTCTCGTGCTTGTTCTTTTAGGATTTCTTTTTTGGATAATGTTAACTATTTAAGCGCATCAACTTTTTGTTTCATGGATGAGAGACATTTGGATCCTATCGGTGCTTATCAAAGCCTTTTCACTTGGTTCAAATGACGTTGCATTTGATCACTGTCGTATTCGCTTTATCTGCTCAAGTCATCTTACTGATATATACAAAGGTCAACAAGGCATAAAGGTTCTAAGTAGAAATTTTGCTTCATCCCTTTAGTCAATTTAGCTCATAATATTGGATCATTTAATTTTGGTTTATTTGTAATTTGATTGCTTCTTACGCATCCACCTCTTGACAGAATCGAAAATGACCTTTCTAACATCTGGATATAGCAAGGATTGTAAGAACAATAGAAATAGATCCATAAAACATACACATTTCCCTAGAGAACTATATTTTTCAATCTTTTATATATATATATATATATATATATATAGAGGTATTTATGCGAGTTACTCTGGAGAAAGATTTGTCAAATTATATCTCCCCAAGTTTCAATGATTCATTATTTTGTTTTGATTAGAATATGGGAGAAAGACATCAATGCTTTTCAGTATCTATGTTGAAAACTTGGGAATCGTTGCTGATCTGCATATTGTTCTGTTTACACAAGGTGGTTGTCTTTGAGTACCTTTCATGGAAGTAAACGTGCTAGAGATATACAACGAACTGAAAAAATGTTGCACAAGGTTCTGCATTATATGTGCTACACTATGGTTGTGATTGGTTGCTGATAAAACCAATATTTTATGCTTGGAGCATTGATCTTTCATTTGATCCCATGCAAACTCATTTTAGACAAAAATAATCTACTCAACTGCCATGAGTTTTCCAGTGCAACAACATGGCTTTATTTTATCTTCAACTTATTTTACTCAGAAATGACGTTGATATAAATGAAACTGCTTTCTGCCAGTTTCTTTGAGCTTATATGATTACAAAATTATATCTTGTTCCGTATTATCTATTTTATCGCACTGAAAATAAATTTTCTTTAGCATGTCAGTTGCTTCCACCAATCAGCATTGTTAGCATACTGTGGCTATTGGCTTTGTTATTTGTTGAATGCCCATTTTAAGACGTCAAATGAATATCTTACATTCTTCTGTTCGTGGAACTTTGCTAAGAGAAATGTATGTATTGTCTAAATCACAGATATTACCAAGGCGATCCAGTGTTAAATCCCCTGACACCTTGGGATAGGCCTCCACTAAAGAACATATTCTGCATATACGGGATTGATATGAAGACTGAGGTATTTTCAAACTTGTTTCAACTACGAAGTATTTAGTTATTTTATTTGCATGAGCATGCTTATTTGATTATTAATCATCAAAAATAAGCAAGCTGTCTTTGTGCTGAATGAAGAGCATCTCAATGATGACTTGAAACTCATTGCAGTATATATTGATTTCCTGGCGGCCTATAACTAACATGAGAAATTTTTTTGAGATATCCAATGTCACACTTATGAGGATTTATTTTAAGATTGTATTTAATTTCCAATACAATTTTCTGATCACTGAGGTCCTCTATACTGGGCTTGCTTTTGGTGATACGATCATTGACGGTGCATTACACTTTCAATTACAATCTACGGATCAAGGTCCATTATTCTGAGCTTGCTTTTGATGATAACAACATTGACGTTGCTTTCCATTTTGGTGAAAAAAAGGCAGGGTGGTTCTTTTGAGCAATTTGAATGCGAGTGTTTTGAATTTATTACATAGCTGTTTGTTAAACATTTACATTTTGGGATATTTACATCATACTACATACTTCTTTTGTCTTTACATATCTAACACCTACAGTTTGATATTTACACTTATAACACCTTGGTGTTATAAACCTATGTATAAAAAAACGAAAAGGTATATTTCACTTTTAAAAAGATAGTGTTGTTGGTATTTTTGATGTGATGTTAAGATTTGAGTGGTATGTATGTTGATATGAATGTTCAGTTGTTGGATAGGTAAATAAAAGAATTGTGTGGTATGTATTGTTAATTCCCCTTAAATGTATAAACACCAATTGTTGAGATCTGGAAAATTTGATGTAAAAGTGTTATTTGTGTCAGTCATGCTAGCAGGGTGGGCCCGTTTAAACACATCATGCAAAATGATGAATCAGTTCAAAAGAGTGAGCTTTCTAGAACGTTTCAGTGTGGTTGCACATCTTTCTAGAATAGTTGCATGGTTCATTGAGAAGCATAATTTTTAATCCATTCTTTGCTTTGAGAACTATTCATTTTGTGATAGGTAGCATCATGTATCAAAATATGTGCAATTGTTTTCTTTCAAGTGTTTCACATGTTTTAAAGAACATGCACGAGATTTTTCTTTCTATTGTAGAATGTGTAGGTCACCTTGGAGTTATGATTTTAATATTTTGAGTGGTGGCATTCTCGTTAAAATATTTATAAGAGTATTTTCAAAAGTTGACCATAATTTAAAAGACTAGCATGCTTTTTAATGCACTTGAATGTGTTGAAATTTGTGCATATTTAACTATTTGTGATTTTACTGATGAATTTACGGTTATTGAAATGCTCACATTACTTAGCATTTTAAGATTTTGGGTTCAATGCTCATTCTACCTGCTTGCGTATCTCTTAGAGCATGCTATCAATCTTATTTTGTTTGTTTGTAGATCTAGTCATGAGTATTACGACTAAGAATTTCATTGCATGTTTGATAGTCTTGTTTTGCTTACTTTCAGTCATCACAAGTATTCAAATAGCTTTCACAAGAAAAAAACTTTCACCTGTAAATTGATGTTCTTAATCAGTCATTTTGGCAGTGAGGCTCGGTTTATAGTTCTGATAGTTTTAAGTGTTCTTTAAGCAGTTTTTGTTTGAGCACTTCGGCAAGCTGTGGAGCTCAAGTTCTACAACCATTGTCTGTAAGGATAATATCATTTACATATAAAAGTAGATCATTTTGTGGATGGGTGAGGTAAAACAAAAGTTGACTAGATGTAAAATCACCATAATTACATTGAGATATGGAATAGTCTTCAGGTATATATAGTACCATTCAACTCACCGCAAGGAGACGACGGACAACAACTGTCTAGTTATTTGCAGTGATATCGATCTTGGGCATAAATCTATTCAGCGAAGCCTCCTACTCAACCATCAGATAGTTATTACTGAATTACAAGGAGAGAAAATAATGGTATGCATTAACTAAATTTTATAGCACTACTAATTTCTTCAGCTATAATGCATAATAAAAAATTGAAGTTTTAAATTATATAGATGAATTACTTTATTTGTAGCAAATGCATCACAAAAGTATTTGGAGGAGATCGTGATGGAAGTGCTATATATTGGAGCTATTACGTGGAGTGGAGCGATCAATTCATATTGATTATAATGCCTTTCGTCGGCCGAGTAGAACAAATGTAAGACTGCATGGCCCCCGTAGATCAACTTCTGATGCTCCACATCGACCATCTTCTACTGCTGCGAGACGATCAATGACAGATGCTCCATAGAGATCTTCATGTAATAACTGAAAATAATATATACAAATAAATAAATAAAGCGAGACGATCAGTGACAGATGCTCCATAGAGATCTTCATGTAATAACTGAAAATAATATATACAAATAAATAAATAAAAATTAATAATCAAACACAAACATCCTTTCATTTCGACTTAAAGAGTCATATATCCTTTCAAATCGAACGAGACCAAACAAAGAGTGAGATATAGTGTGGAGGGCGAGCGAGAAAGACGAAGAAGGTAAGCCTAGTGATGGCACTCGAATACCGCACATAGGAAGGGCCTCGAAAGGAGATTAAGGATTACTACTGGTTTTGATGTGTGTGATTGAAGTGATGCTACTTGCGGGAGGATGCTAGAAACATGTGCAAGAGGTTGACACATGCAAGACAAATGCCATATGTGCCCTAGCCTAACGCAAGCGAAGAAGGAAGAAGAAAAAAAACGTGAAGGGCTAACTTGCTGGTCGAAGAGGGCGTGGTCAGACGACAGGTGAGGAAGTCGACGCTTCGTACAGAATGCCGTTAAAAATCACGGTATGAGGCATAAACATCACTGCGGTTTGAGAGGAAATTTCTTTTTTTGGTGGATTGAAGGAGAAGAAGCCAGAGGAGAAAGAAGTGTGTGGCTCTGAATAAGAGGAGAATAGGGAAGGAATAAAATCTTTAGTATCGGTGTTGGAGTTGGGCCATGCTCAAAAGAAGAGGAACTTCTGCCTGCATGCAAGGTGAGCTATCGGCCAAAGGTTATATATTAGGTAAGTTATGATTTTAATTAAGTTAATTATGAAAATATTATATTTATATAGAAAGTAGAATTGTATTAGGATCATAGCTATTAAGTCTTGAATTTGAGGGAGTATGGTGATGCAACTTTATGTACGAGAGGAGGAAGAATCACAGGCGTAAGTGTAGAGCTGAGGCCTATCAAATCCTAGTTTGCTAGTTAAGGTAAATTTTTATATTAGAATTGTTTATTAGAACTTTATATACATTAAATTGATATATAATTAATATGTTAATATGAAATTAGTTTAATTGTGCTCAGGGAGGCTAGCATAAAAACTTTGCGTGCGAGTAAGGGAGTAGCTTGATCTGAAAGTTTAGAAGGTAAGCGCTAAGGCTTATATTATTATTAGAATAATTGATATAATTAATTAAATTAATTTTATTAAAATTTATTTAATTAGGAAGTGTCGATGAAGGCTATTTCATATTGAGATTGGTAAAAGTGACGATACATTGAAGTGGAGGATTAAGCAAATAACGAGATCTACTACAGATTGATGTAACTAATTATATTTCTAAAATTCAGTAATTTTTTTTTGTTAGAAGTTATATTAGGAAATAATTTTTTTCCTTTTAGAAGTTATGAGGATTAAATTTATTTCCTTGGATCGAAGTTATTTTTATTATTATTTTTATGCTTTACGTTGTTTCCTTTATCTCCAAGTAAGTGATATGAATTGATTAATTGAGATATATGTGTTATCTTTCCTTGTTATTATTTTTTTTATTGTCTTTTTTATTCTAGGATTCATGTAAGAGTTATTTATACACTCGTATCATATCAATAATATCATTCCACATTCTTTTGAATTTCAACATGGTATCAGAGTCAAATTCCCTACCCGAGTTATCATCCTCCCTGCAGAGCCACCAGACTCCCTATCATCCTCCCTACAGGAAGGAAGGGATGCTTTCACTCCTTACGGGCTGTTCGCAGGCCCTTGCCGCTGGAGTAGATCCCTGTAGTCCCTCTGTAAAATTGCCTCGTTTTTTTGCTGTGATCCCGCACGATTCTCTCCCTTCCCGAATTTGCTGAGCTGGGACTTGTGACTTTGCTAGTCTCCAGATAGCGGGAGTTTTTCATTTCCATCGGAAATCGTGACTCTCACGTGGGTGTTTCTCTCTAGTGGAAATATATGTCGACCTTCTCCGCGACGACTTTTTCTCTTTTGTGGAAGTCCCGACCTTGCAGAAGCGGCGACTTTCTATCTCCAGTGGAAATTCCGATTTGCCTGTCGGATTTAGTTCCTCTTTCAAGCGGAAATAAAGAAAGGAAGACCTATTTTATGTGCTATCTTCTCTGCTGACTTCTCTGCTGCTTCTCTGTTCTCCATTTTACCTGCTGATCTTTCCCGCAGGATTTTTTAGCCGTCAGAACTCCCTCCCAATTTCCTTCCAGGATCGACAGGGCACCTAGTTGCAGCCTTTCCCGCAGCTGAAACTCCCTCCTGCAGTCTTTCTCGCAACTGAAACTACCTCTGCAGATTTTCCCCTGCAGATTTCAGGTAGCTGGACCCCTTTTCTGCATACGAATCGGTCCTCGAACCTACTTCTATCGGCTGGAGCTCCTCCCATGACTGTCAAATCTCTCCCTGCATGTCCCTAACAACTAGAAATCATCTTTGCCTGCTAAAAAACTTCCCTGCAGACCTATCGACACCTTCTTGCAAGCTGCAAAATTTGGCAGCCACCTTTGTGGCGTCCTCCACCATTTCACATGCATAGATTGTGGCAATGAAGGGAAGCTTGTTACAGAGGAGTTCATCTTTGGTTGCTTTCGAACCAACTCGAAGAAGGTTATTATAGAGGCGAGACTAGATATACCGTTGAATAAAATTCTAGCAGCCATCCTACATACTCTTCTCTGTCGGTTTCTTCCCAACTGCTTGAAAACTCTATGCAGGTCCTCTATTTTTTTCTTTGTTATTGGAACTCGCCCTACAGCTAGAAGTATCCTGCTGCAAGCCTTTCTCACTATAGACCCTTTTCCGAAGCCATTTCTGCAGTAGGTCCTCCTTCGGAGCCTTGTCATGCATCCGACTTCCTTTAGAATTTTTCCTGCAGCTGGCCTCCTCCAGGACTTTTTCCTGCAGTAGGTCTCCTCTGGAACTTTTTATTATAGTCAAGCTTGTAAATGAACCATTGCACTTGATGAAAAACTTGAACTCGACTCAATTAAGTCTCGATCTTGTTCGTTAAAATTAGTTAATAAACAAGCTTGAACAATTTTTAAAAGCTAGAAGCTTAAATGAACTAAACATGAACATAATCCAACTTGTTTATTATGTTCACGAATAAAATCTTTTGTTGTTCAGTAAATAAACTTATTAAATACTCGATATTAAGTTTGATGAAAGTTCATGTCATACATGTATATTATTTAGATAAAGTTTAATTAATTAGAATATTAATATATTTGTTGATAGCTTGTATCATATATGAAATATAAATATTTAATATTTTTATAGGTTTTAAAGTTGTGATTTTTAGTCATTTGGTAGGGTTTAAGTTAATTAATACTTAAATGCTACACAAATCATTCTAATAAAAATCCTTAAGTGAGGATTTAGGGCAAAATGGAGGAGAAATGAGATTTATGACATTGTAAGGTTTAAAGTTTATAATCAATAAATTAATAGTTGCGATCAAATTTGTAAAATTATTTATTGAATTTTTTGTATGAAAATGTAAACACTTGTTTGAATTTTCTACTCTTCTAAAAACTCGTTCACTTGCCATAGAAAAACAAAGTACAAATCAAGTTCAAACATTAAAAAAAAACAGGCCAAGCTTGAACAATATATGAAAGTTTGACACAAGCTCACACCAAACATGAACAACTTATAATTGTACCAAGTCAACTCAAAACTATGATATGCTCGGCTTCACTCGACTTAATTACAACTCTTTATGCAACAGGCTTTTCTTCGGTCATTTCCTCGCAATAGACCCTCCTCCGGAGCTTTTTTTGCAGCAAACCATCCTCTGGAGCTTTTCCCGCATTAGACCCTCATTCGGAGTTTTTCCTATAGCAGGCTCTCATTTGAAGCTTTTTTCTATATCAGGCCCTCCTTCGGAGCTTTTCCAACATCAGGTCCTTTACCAGAATTCTTCTTGTAGCAGGCTCTCCTTTGGATCATTTTCTTGTAGTAGACCATCCTTTAGAGGTTTTTCTTGTATCAGGCTATTCTTCGGAGCTTTTCCCGTAGCAGGTCCCCCACCAAAATTCTTCCTGGATCAGTCCCTCAAGAATTTTTCCTGCATCAGACCCTCCAAAATCTTTTTTGCACTAAACCCTCCTCCAGAGCTTTTCCTACAGCAGGTCTCCACCTGTTTTTTTTCCCTGCAGCAGGCCCTCCTCTAGAACCTTTTCTTGTAGCAAGGCTTACCTCCGGTGCTTTTTCTTTTTTTCTGCAGGTCATACCCTGCACCTTTTTCTATTGGTTGTCTAATTCCTTGCAAACTTCCAACATTACGTGTAGAATCCTGCCACCTGCCTATAGACACTGCAAATATTGTAATCAAAGAAAACCACAGTCAACTGAATACTCTTGGAGTTGATTATCAAGATAGGATGGAGACTTTAAGTTCTACCTCACAGAGAATCTTCCTCGCTCATTATTTGATGTGTTCAAGTTCAAGTTGAACATGATTTTCAATCATTTTTTAATTTGAGGGAGAGAGTTAGAAGTTATATTAAGAAATAATTTATTTCTATTAAAAGTTATGAGTGAATTTATTTTTTTGTATTGGAGTTATTTTATTTCCTATTTTATATTTTATGTTGTTTCCTTTATCTCCAAGCAATTAATATAAATTGATTAATTGAAGATATAGGTGTTAGATCTTTCTTTTTATGCTATTTCTTTTTATTGTCTTTTCTATTTTTGGATTCATTTAAGGGTTATTTATACTTTCATTTCATATCAATAATATTACGCATTATTCTGAATTTCAACAATTTCAAAATGTATGTTTGGTCTCATGTATGCTCTAGCTCAGTTAGATTTAAAAATTACAATAAATTCTTCATATTGTTAGATAGAAAAAAGATATATAAGATATGTATGATATACATAATATGCAAGATAGGAATGATAGATAAAATATGCATTACAAATAGTTGCACATTAGAGTAAGTATGCATGTTACTAGATGAATGAAGATATTTTAGAAAAGTGTATGTTATGAAGAATGAAATAACTTATATATAAATGCTTGTATGCTTGTATATGCATTTTAAGAGGAGTTCATCCCCTAATGGTACAGGTAGGGGATATTAGTATACCTGTGCGTGTAGAGGTTTTTCTACCACCCCAAACAATTGTAATGATTAGATCAATAACCACTGTGCTGACGGGATAATATCGGTCAGGGGTGAGTAAATAGAGCTTACTATTCCAGACAATTGTGATGTTTAGATGGCTAACCGCTGTGCCGATTAGATAATATTAGTCAGGGGCATGTATGGACCTTTCCACCCTAGACAATTGTGAAGTTTAGCTCGCTAACTACTGTATCGATTGGATAATATCATTCAGAGGTATGTTTGGTTGTTTTGACGGTGATCCTTAAACAAACAGATGTGTATGTAAGGAGAAAAAAATAAAAACTAAATAAAATGTAAATCAAAAGGTTAGGGTATTTTCATTGACTAAAGATCATTGATATATGAATAAGGAAACTATTATTTTCTTAACATGAGGTTATGAGGTTATTTTAATGTGAAAAAAATATTATGAATTTGATTTATTGTTAGTTAATTTATTTTTTTCATATATTTTTTGATTAATTTAATATTTTTTAGATGTTCATTACAACAATAGCAACAATAAGCCTTATTCCCACTAAGTTGGGTCGACTACATGAATCATTTTCTCCATTGCGTCATATTCCGTGTCATATTTTCATTTAATTCTAATAAATTAAGATCATTTCCCAGGTTTACCTGCCTTTCTTAACATAAGTCGAATCTAAAACATCTACTCTCCTAATCGGATCATCAAATGGTCAACGTTTAATATGACTAAACCATGTAAGGCGACTCTCTCTAATTTTTTCCGTCACCAAAGCTACACAAACCCTAACGGATATATTCATTTCGCATTTTGTTTCTATGTGTAAAGCCACTCATTCAACTAATCATTCTCAGCTCGACAACACTAAACTTAGTATTATCTAAACTTCACAATTAATTTAATACAAATTTATGTAATAAAAATTAATGTAATAAAATTTATACTTTATTTATAATAATCGATAATATATCTTAATATTTAAATTAATTTGAGCATTATATATTATATATGAAGAAATTATTTTTTATAATATTTTAATGAAAGTGCCACCATGGGTGGTGTTTTACTTAATATAAATTTGTAATTTATTTATAATTATAGGTAATATATATTAAAATTTATACTAATTACAATATTATATATTAAATATTAAGAAATTATTTTTTATAATATTTTGATCAAAAGGCCAACATTGGGGGCGTTTTATGTAAAAGCCTCCAAAGGGGAAGTTTTATATGAAAAGGCCCCACTAGGGGCGTTTGAGCTCCCATTAAAATTTTTTTTTTCTTGCTCCCCCAAATTCTATTTATAAAGATGCTTCTTCCTATAATTTGGCCGCTATTTTTATCTTAAATATTGGCCATAAAGTGCTTTTCTCCAAATTGTAGTTGCAATGTCGCTGTGTGCTAAGTGACCATTTTAGCGTTTTTATCAAAGATATAAGCGTTGACATACTCAATTTCTTATTACAGGTGATACAATTATGACAGTGAATGAAAACAGCTGCCAATTGTTTACAATTTTATTATTTTAATAGGTAATTAGCTTCTATGATACAGGTTGGATACTATTATGCTCCTAGTGGTAAACCATATCCTGATAATTGGATCATAACTGATATTGTCTATGAACATGAAGGAACACTATTTTCGAGGCAAGTGTTGTGCATGCTTACTGGCAATTTGGATAGTTATATTGGGCTGCAATTTTATATACTTTTGCTTACTTATTTGATAGTTACTCGTTTTCTTTTTTAAGTTCTTCTCGATGCAGTTATAATTATGGATATAAGACTTTGTCTGTAAGCAATTTTGCGAATTTTCTTGATAATATCAAATGGTCTCATATACTTCTGGTTCAACTTATTTCCTGAATAAATCTTGCTTTACCGTTCATAGTCTTGACTTCAAAAATAGTAATTTATGAATTTTTAATTTCCCAAATTTGTTTCACTGGTCATATTACTTTTGTTGACGCTCACATGCAGCTTTTAAATTTGTTTATAATTAATATGATTTTCTATACACTATCACCTAACTCTTGACCCAACAATTGTCATTCCCCTATTTTGACCCAATTTATCGGATTTTTGCATATTCTTTTATGCAATGATCCATAGGGAGCTTTTTTTTAATAATAGGTTGATAGCTGTTATTGAATGCAAATTTTTTTAATCATTTGAATGTAGTATTTTTTGTTGTCTTCAAAGTTAAAAAAATATACCCTCAACCAATCTTTTAATGTCTTAATTTGATTGTGGATGAAATGTTGTAATATGATGCAATTATATGCTAAAACCCTTATGAAGTTCTTTCCACAATCTTGAAGTAAAGCTTCTCTCTCCAAAATAATCATTTTTGGAGCACTATACAGTTTAACAATTTACTAATAAATAATCTATTCAATTTGTCAGCTTAATATGTCTGTTTGATTGACAAGAAATGAGTTGACTTGGTAAATCTATCAAATATCACCCAAACACTACAATAATTTTATTTGGATGTGGGAAATGGCATAACAAAATTTATTGCCATTTCTTTTCATTTCTACTTAATTATATGTAAGGACTTTAAAAATCAACTCGATCTCTGATGCTTAGCTTTTACAATATGACAAACATGATATTTAGAAACATATTTGATTACATTTTTTTATTTCGTTCTTATCTATGAAAAAAATAATTTCAAATCTTTGTATATCTTGGTGCTCAATGGTTGAATGGTGTAGCCTAAATGTTGAGTTCCTTCCAAAGTTCTTAGTCTCAAATGTGGATACACTAAACACCAACAATTGTAGCTTATTCTTAACAACACCTTCATCAATAGAGATTTCCTTCATTTTTTTTTTGAAGAATTTTATAAACTACTTTCTGATATTCACTGCTAACATTTTGAACTTCTTTTATTTTGTGTATTAATGTTGGTCTCAGTATCATCTGATGCACAGATCAAGTATCATCAAATCCTCTAATCTCCAACTGCAAGGCATCTATTTTCTTGATCAACTTTGATTCTAGAGTAATGAACCAATTCATACCACTCATGGAATTGCGACTCAAACATTGGCTAGCCTATTTACTATTTATATATAATGTTGAATATAAGGTCATAAGCTTTAATGACCTCAAGCCACATTTTCTGCCTCAAGTTTTACTTCTTTTTGTGCTAAGATATATTTTTATTCTCATGATCTGTAAAGATTTCACATTCACTTTATACATATAGTATCTATAGATTTTTAAAGAAAAATAACTCTCAGTTCTAGATCATGTGTTGATAATTGTTCTAGTGTGGCATCAATTTTCTAGATACATAAGCAATTACTCTTCTATTTTTTGTTGAAACACATTTCAAAACTCTCTGTGATAGATCACTCTAAATCTTAATCCTTTGTTCCCTAACAGGATGGTTAATATTTGAGCAGTTGTCAAATTTTCTTCCAATTCTTGCAAACTATTTAAGAATTTTATTTTTGTTCACTCACGCTTGATATTCTTTCTTATTAACTTGGACTATTGTTTCTTTCTCATTATATGGACATTAACATTCTTTGCAGGCAATCATGATAATTCTTCAAAAAATATATCGGGAAATTCTGTAACAATTAGATTGCTACTTAATTCTTGTGCATCCTTATTCAACATTTCTAGCTTTGTTTAAAATGGTAATTTACTATTTCTCATACATACATACACTACACACACACACACACACACACACACACACACGCATATATATATATATATATATATATATATATATATATATATTTATTTAAATTAAAGATGCTTGTGTCTTCTTCATCTCTATGGTTTCGCACAATGGCGATCTCCTTCGTTTTCTTTGAATCTTCAGTTTCCTCAGTGACTTCGACTGCAGGACGTTTGCCTCTCATGGAAGACGGGACGGGGTCGCAGGTTAGTCTTCCTCCTTCGTCTTCCTTCCTCCTCGATCTCGACGGCATCTTGCTTGCGTCGAGCATCTCTCAAGGAAGACGAGAAGGGGAAGGGATTGCGTGCTCGTCTTCCTCCTTGTCTTCCTCCTTGACCCAGTCGCCATGACTAATTCGGCTGCTTTAGTTTTGCCTTTCTGCTGCTCTACTTGGGTCTCTTACAGTGTCTTGAGTTCCTGATTTCATGGCAGCTATCTCATCCTCTCTTGGGACTAAACCTACTCCGGAGGTGGGTAAACCCTCCTATGCTAGAGTGGTTGATAGACGTAGTGCTCCTTTCTACCTCGAAGATAGTTTGGTATTTTCACAGATGTACTACGATTCCTTTGGACATGGAGATTACAATCTCATAAAAAAATTAGGGAAAAGGAGGGCGAACTAGCAATTTTTTTTTAGACGCTGAAATTTCAACCCTTGAAGAAAATACAAATTTACATTAATTGGAAAGTTCCAATTATGTCACCCTAAGATGAAGACTATCAGGAATGTTTTTGAAGATTTCAAACTAGTTGGGGCATGGAAGGTGGGCCTTTTTGACGGGAGACAAGTTATGATAAAACTGAGCAAAGAAGAAGATTATGCAAGGATATTCTCAAAGAAATTTATCATAATTGAGGGCAAACATATGAAATTGCTTAAATGCACTCCTGACTTTGATCCCAGTCAAGAACCTCCAATTGCGTTTATTTGGTTCTCATTACCTGAACTCAAGCTTTAATTTTTCGATCAATCTGTACTATATGCTATTGGGACTATTCTTGGAAAACCAATGAAGTTAGACATATCTACCGTTAATTTGTCAACGCCTTCTACTACAAGGAATAGAAAGGGATATTATACTTCCATATGTAGAAGAAGTCTGGCTCGACACTGCTCACAATGGTTATTGACAATAAATCAGTATGAAACAAATACTTGCTACTGCAATCACTGTAAGATGTTTGGACACACACAAGAGAAATGTTTCAGATTACTTTCGGCCGCATTTTTGAAAGATATAAAATTAATGATTTAGTTTAATATAAAAGGTATGTGATTTTTGAAAGTAGTTTTGAAAGTAGTGTTTTTATTTTGAAAAATTTTGCATAATCATGTCCGATGCCACAAATGATACACCTTCTCGAAAGATTAATGTATCATGCGATAGTAGAACCAATCTTACTAACTAAGGGACTCGTGATATCTATTTGTCTGCGAACCTTTATGTGTGACCGATAAATTCCCCTACATAATAGAAAGACTAGGTAGAGTTTATTTTACCTGGGTTCAAAGTTTCTTATAAGAGCAAGCCCCTATAGTTAATCATATCCCGAATAACCGAAGTCACTTGGGGAAACTCTCGATCATGATCGGAGGTACTAGTCTTCAAGAATCTCAACATTTAGGTTTTCACGGTAGGATAGAGAAAATCAAGTGAAAATGACTCAATATGAAAAACTGATTTTCAGGAGTCCAAAGGAAGAAAAAGTCAGGAGCCCCATTGACTTTCCAACTATCTTACTGTGCGGCTGTGTTTTAAGAGAAATGCTTATTAAGTATTTTAATCCTGCCGATTTCATTATTTGAGACTTACATTTGCATAATACCCAATTATGCAAATAGCTGCAGAGATAGGAGGGTTTACGTCGTACCACACGACAACCTCGGAATCCTAGGTCGAGTTAGGGCTTATACTGCTCAGTATGACTGTGCAGAGGCCTAAAGATAAATTGAGGACTTACTTCGTACTAGACGAACCATCTCAAAGTCCTATGTGATATAATTTAATCTAAGGAAGAGTTTTGTTGAAGAAGATCCTCTTATTGCTCAGTCTGGATTCCTCGCCTTGCTGCCCACGAAGTTAGCTCCAAGCTTCTTGCTGTGCTGTCCACGATTTTAGCTCCGAGCTTTTTGCTGAAGTAACAGCTCTAATGTCTAAGGTTTAAATGGTTTGTCAAATGTGTTTTCAATGTTTTGGTGTCAAAGTTTTGTTTTATTTTGTCTTTTTTATTTTGATTTCAGTTCTGTTTTTGTATGTAGAATAGACAAATTGCAGTTATATAAAAGGTATTTGAAAAGTAAATTACAGTAAATAAACTGTAAAAGCGTACCTGAGCATCTGCTACTGCCGGCTGATTTGTATTGCAAGCATAGTATGATTCGCAGGAAATTTAAATAAAATTGTAGTAAAATTAATTAAAATGAGAGAACTCAGTATGAAAGTCAGAAAAACGAGTTCTAGAAATCACAAGCAAAACTTGTAGTCACGTATGGAAAATTGGAACTAGGTGTGAGATGTCAGTAAAGGTGGGAGCTCAGAGCTAGGCTGTGTGCTACCCGACCTTGGACAAGAGTTACCAACCCGATGATCTACGGAGGGCAGTCCTTAACCTCAATTCAATTGATTAACCATTGACCTTTATAAGTTTTTCAAGAAGTATTCTTTGATTTTCATGCAAAATTTGTTTAAGTTTTTATGCAGAATTTTTGTTAATAGGCAAAAGAGATTTTTTTTGTTTTATTTTTGTAAGTACTTTGTAAAGTAATAAAGTCCACAAGCTAGTCACTCTAATCGTGCTAGAACTACTGACGACCTAAGATTCTCGGGGGAAACGATCTCAATAAGGGTCGGCGAATAGCATCATCGATCATTTCCTCTCCTTTATCAAATGTCATTGAGGTAGGAGATGCTATTCTTAAAAATTCCCACATCGCATCCCTCGTTTCAAACACATTAACGTTATTATCATCGCCCTCGCTACCTAGACCTCAAACTTACACCGGTCTGATGATACATATGTGGCAAAATAAATATCCCCAATTGCCAGGAGGATTTGAGCGTAATGTTCAAGCTCAAATCCGGTGCATTGGGTTTCATTATCGTTTAGGTCATTTTGGGAAATTCCATTATTTGATTTAATTAAGGAAGGGTGAACCACGCCTCGGCGCATCCTCATGTCTAATGTCCTAATCAATTTGTGAATTAGGCTCGAGTGTCTAGCTTCACTATGCATTCGAGGATTAGGTGTATAGGTTCTCATCTAGGGTGTGCTCCTAAGGTCTAGGAAGCCTACACTGTGGGTTAGGTAGACGGGCTCTCGCCTAAGGTGTGCACCTAAAATCCAGGGAGCCTACACTGTGGGTTAGGTTGACGGGTTCTCACCTAAGGTGTGCACCTAAAAATCTAGGAAGCCTACACTGTGACTTAGGTAGGTGGGCTCTCACATAAGGTGTGCTCCTAAAATCTAGGAAACTTACACTGAAGATTGAGTGGATGAATTCTCATCTAGGGTGTGCTCTTAAGGTCTAGGAAGTCTACACTGTGACTCGTGCCTGGAGTGATTTAAGGTGCTCTAAACTCATTTAAGTTTTTTCTAACTAGACCTCAAATATCTCTTAAATGTTTCCCAATTAAATCGGAAATTTCCTATTTTTTTGGCCTAACCGTTTTAAAAGAAAAATAAAACAAGAGACCAAAAGAGGCCGACCCACTTCCAAAAACTAGTAAAGCCAAAAAGGAGGGAAAAGCAAGTGAGTCGGGCCTACAGACGTTTGAATAACGATCGCGTGAAACCCCAAAACAGTGTCGAATTGCTGTCAAATAGCAGCTAGCAAGCTTACACAGAATTTCTAAGGCCCCCTACAACTCTAGGAAGCACTTAACTAGCTCCAAACGGCTAACTACTGCAATAGGCAGCACTTAATTAGCTTCCTACAACTCCGGGCAGCGACTAGCAAGCTCCAAATGGCCAATTTCGGCACTAGGCAGCACATAGCAAGCTTTCTACAACTCCGGATAGCAACTAGCAAGCTTATACGGTGATCCTAAGACCTCCTACGGCTCGGGGCAGCAAGTATAAATCTTCAAACAGCAATATGAAGGCTTCAGGCAGCAATAGTGAAGTCCCTATAGCTCCCAACAACAATTATGAAGTCCAAACAGCACTCCTATAGCTTCCAAACACTCCAAATAGCAATTCTACCCTTCCCCCAGCTCTCCTACAGCACTTCTAAGCCTCCAACAGCACTCAAATGACTTCCTACAGCACTTCTAAGGCTCCAACAGCATCCTACAGCTTCTATAGCAATTACTTACTACCAAACAGCACTTATTTACTACCAAACAGTACCTTAACAGCTTTCTGCAACAGTCAGCAGCTATCTCAAACATCAAACAACATCTTAACAGCTCTCTACAGCACCCAACAACCATCCCAAACACTAGACAGCAGTTTAACAGCAATATAAAGCCATAAACAGGGACCTACAGCACTTTACAACACTTCCACCCTAACAGCAATTTGATTGCTTCAAATCAGCATCAAAACAGTAAAGCACATAGGGCAGAAAGTAGCTTCCTTTTCAAAATGGTAAAACAATATTCGTGAACGAAACAACCCACATCTCAAACCCGAAAACAAGAAATCGCAAGCTCATAAAACCCAAAACCATGTCTAGAATTCTTTCAAAATAGCGTTCGAAGCAATAGAATGGCGAGCTTATCAAACTTAGGTCGTCAAACTTCATCCAAAAGCAATAGAATAAGTAAGATCTGCATGCATGTTGCGTGACCTCATAATCATTTGCATATGTAGAATCTGAGTTCTTACTTTTACATAATGGTCACTTTAACTTTAGTGAAAAATACATTTCGCTCCTAGAGACAATAGTAAAATGTAATATCCTGTTGCGATATCAAACATTTGGCTGCTATGTATATGAATGTGAAAGTTAATGTGCTATACAAATAAATACATGAAAATTGAATGGTATCAATGTAAAAGATAAAATAAAGTTTGTGTGTTAAGTACGTAAATACACATTCATTTTGTGGTATCTATGTAAATATCCCAATTACATCCTAAACAAATCATTTATCCTAAGGGTTGACGTGGAAAGTTTTGTTTCCCCTCTCTTGAGATTTACTAAATCTGAAATTTCGGGACTTAAAAAAAAAGCAATTACATGCATCGCACACACCTCAAGCAGATAAATCATGAGATTATAAAATGTAATCAATAATAAAGAGTTGTGGAAGCACGAATCGTGAGATCGCCTATAATGATGAGTAATACTCAATTGTAAATTATATGGAGCAAGCCATCTCATGAATTAGCTTCAGGAAAAGCACAAAAAGTCTCAAAGTATACAGTTTTAATGAACAATTTAGTGCAGGGACCATTTTTTTATTGAAACTACCGTGCTGACAAGAGCTTCAACTTCAAATTGCATCTGTAAGTAAAATGGAGGTGTTTTTCCACTTTGACAAAGCTAGAAGAGAGCAATAAAAACATATATAGGAATGGTAACAAGCAAAATTTTCATCCATAAGCAACAAATCCAAGCACTATAATAGTGTTGGGTCGGCATTGATGGACAAACAGCTCTTTGAGCACACTGAGGCCCCATGCTAGCCAGAGAATGCATTTACTCGATAGATTTCTGTAGTTGAACAACCCCCAGAGAAGTTTAAAACCTCGTTGAATCTTACAAGGGTCAGATTGATACAACCGACCATATAGCATCATTCGATCAATCGTTTGTGAGCTAAGGATTTCCGACACATTGAAGTTCTACTTGTTCGTTACCACGTTGAGGGACTTGGCCCTTAGATGACTCAATGGACTGCGAGCTTGAGTGATCACCCCCTTCACTGACTTGAAGATGATGTTCGTGGCACAATTCACTAGCATCCCAAAAAAGAGTTCACAGGCCTTGCTGCAGATCAGACAAGGGCAAAATGAGTGCCTTTTCTCGTTATTCACTCGGTTTCAGAAAGAAATGTTGGAGGTGCGAGATTTTGAACCTGCAGTAGCACAAGGGCAGGAGAGATCTTTCCGCCATGCCTTAGGCCTTCAACGATAGAAGATCTTAGCCAAATTGTTGGAGCTGTCTAACAATGACATCTCGGCTGAGTATAACGCTAACCCAGCTTCCATCGGAGCGAAGTCAGCCACCCATCATTTGCAGAAGAGGACCTCCATAGACGATAGATGAAAATTGAGGGTAGACTCGCATCCTTCTAGTCGGCTGTGATACAAAGTCAACCGACTGCCTCAGAATAATGGGGAAGCCAACATGAATCACAATCGATAAGGTCATGCTCGATACCCAGACCAACGACCGAATCGTTATCATGAGCGCCCGTTGAATGATCATGAGTCTCCGAAGGCCCTCTGCTGAGCATCTTGATGGCGAATATGGAGGCAACTCAAAATAAGTACTTCAAGAAGGCAATGTTGATGAGAACCAGAGCTTTTCTCCAGGACACCAAGAAGTACTGTGCCTATCACAAGGATTATAGTCATGACACGGAGAAATGCATACACTACTAAAGCATGTTCGAGGAGTTGATAAGAGCTAGAAAGCTCAAAGAATTTGTGGCACCAGTTGCTGCGACCACGAGATGGGAAAGCTCCAGTAGAAGAAATGTCAGATGAGCCAGTTCGAGTGAATTCTATCTACATTGCTTGGATAGTACCAAATAATTTTGGAGGCAATAACTCGTCGCGGCAAGCCACCTTCGGTCGGGAGCGCTGTGCGTAACAACTTTCGCTCCGAAGCGCATCACCCATCTACCGATTATCTTCAGTGATGTAGACTTGCCCTCAAAAGGGAATCCCCATAACAACATCATCGTCGTCACTGCTATAATAAGTAACTACCAAATTGATAGCATCCTGGTTAACACTATTAGCGACGTCAACATTCTGTTCTAGTTAGTGTTTGACAAGATGAGACTCAAGGACTACCGACTGGCTGCACTGGTCAGACCACTGTATGGGTTCTTAGGGAAGAAGAAGAAAGCTTTGGGAATAATTGCACTAGCGGTCACCTCCTTGGTGGTAGATTCATTGCAGGCTTACAACACCATATTCGGCCGGCCCCTACTCAATGACTATAAGGCCACAGTCTCAACATTTCACAGAGTGAAGTTTCAAGGTGATGGAGAAATCATTGTTCAGGAGAACTTAGAGCAGTCCCGAACCTGCTACCTCCAAGCGGTTGGAACCGTGGAGTAGAATTCGCTCGATCTTCGAAACCAAGGCGAAGGGAGTCTCGAGACCAACGAGACTACTCATCCAATCCTTGCAGCGGACATAGAGCTTAGTAAATATTTTCTAGTAAGTGAGAATGTTGATGCAGGATCTAAAGACTTGCTGAGTCAAACCCTCTTGGAATAGTGAGGCTTCTTTATTTGGTCAACCACAAAGATGCTAGGGATACTAGTCGACATTGCTTGTCACCGACTTAATGTCAATTCAATTGCCTGACCAATGAAATCGAAGATAAAGTCTTTAGCGATGTCCTTGAACCAATTCGAGAGAAGGTACAAAACATGAATGAAGCCGACTACATCTGGGAGTTGAAGTACCCAACCTAGGTCTACAACATGGTGATGGTAGAAGGCGAACTACTAGTGGAGGATGTGTGTGGACTTTACCAATGTGAACATTGCCTGCTTGAAGGACAACTCTCAGCTACCAAGGATCAAAGCTTGGTGGACATAGCAGTCAGCTATTCAATAATGAGCTTCCTTGAAGATTTCTTGGGCTACCACCAATCAGAATGCACTTAATTGAGACAAAGAAGAGGAATTCTATCAATTGTATGGGTGTGTTTTTTACAATGTATTGCTCTTTGGGCTTAGAAACTCTGGATCTACCTACTAGCGCTGATGGATGTAATTTTTCTAAACAAAATGGTAAAAATATTGAAGATATGTGGATGATATGTTAGTTAAGAGTCGATCGGCTGAACAACACTTAGATGACTTAAAAGAATCATTCAAACCCCTTATAAAATATGGCATTATGTTAAAGCAACTAAAGTGCAACTTCGGGGCATAAATAGGAAAATTTCTTTTATTTTGTAACCCTCGAAGGCATAAACTAACCTCAAAAAGTATAGAAATTGCTAAACATGCATTCTCATCGGAACACAAAGGAAGCTGACCAATTGGTTTATAGGTTGAGCCATTACAACTTTAAGTCGGGTGACAAATGTGCATTGTTCTTCAGAACGCTAAGGAAAGCAAAAAAATTTGAATGGTCGGATAAGTGCAAGCAAGCATTCAAAAAGGTTAAGGACTTTCTGGTGTTGCCACCACTTCTCCAAAGTCTGTAACCAAACAAAGAACTTTCTTTGTATTTGGGAATTAGACTCAAAGCCATCAGCTCAGTTCTAGTTTGAGAGGAACTGAATAGTAGTTCCAGTCTTTTTATTTTCTCTTGTAGGCTCCGACCATACTTCCAGACGCATCCGATTTTTGTCATCACCGACCATCCCCTTGAATCTGATCTTACTCGGCCAGAGCATTTTGGTCAGCTTATGTGGGCAGTAGAGCTTAGCGAGTGCGACATCTCCTATATACCCCAGACCTCGATAAAAGTGTAAGTAGTTGTGGACTTTTTGGAAGGCTTTTTCGAGCCATGCGAGCTGAAGAAAGGAACCCCTATCAATAGATAGACTTAGATCCTACACATCGATAGTGCTTCCAGCTAGGAGAGCATCTCTAACACTCGGTCATTATAGAGTTTGAAGTTACAAACAATCAGGCGGAGTATGAAGCTCTAATTGTCGGCCTGCGCCTCACTTATGCGATAATAACTTTGTATCTCCACATGAAGTCAGATTTACAGCAGGCAGTGAATCAGGTGAAAGGGGAATTCAAAGCCAGAGATGAAATGTTGGTAAATTACCTGAACCAAAGCTAAAATAGTGATATGAAAGTTTGCTAACTTCAAAATAGAGCACATTGCTAGTGAGAACAATCAAGTGGTCGTTCTTCTATCCAAGTGCATCTGCTGGGGACAAAACACCTCAAAGACTATTCCGACTGACAATTGAAGAATTTGAAGCAATGGAGGTGGAGTTCAAAAGAGTTAAAAGTTGGATGAACCTTTACTTCCACTACTTGGGGACTGGAAAGATTTCCAAGGAAGTTACCAACCCAAAAAGATTCAAATGTAAAGAGACTCAATATATGCTATTAGAGGGGTAGTTTTTTCGAAAGTCTGCCACTTCCTTTTATTTGAAGTGCATAGGAGAGAACAAGACATAGGACGTCCTCTGATAACTCTAGAAAACCTAGGAGTCACTACGGAGGAAAAATCGTGGCACAAAGTTAATGACAAGGATACTTTTGGCTTACAGTTCTGAAGATGCAGATGAATTCTCTATGAAATACAAAGGATGCCAACAATATACACCATTGAAACAACCACCAACCTATATAGAGTATAGCCAATAGTCAGTCCTTGGCCTTCTGCCATTTGAGGCCTCGACATCCTTTGCTCGTTTCTACCATCAAAGGGTCAACACAAGTTCTTCCCGGTCGTTGTGGATTACTTTTCATTGTGGATCAAGGCAAAGGTGCTTGCCCGAATTATAGTGGAAGTCATCTGAAACTTCATTTGGACAGACCTCATCTGTCATTATGGGTTGCCACTGATCATTATTACTGATAACATAGTTTGCTAACCAAGGAGTGAGAATTCTGCCAAAATTAAGGGATGTGCCTGAAGTTTGCGTCAGCACTTCATCATGGACCAATTGGTAAGCAGGGCCGCAAACAAGATCATTTTAAATTCTATTAAGAAAAAAAGTTGAAAGACCAAAGGGGAATTGGGCCGATATCCTTCCATCAGTCTTCATGACGGTCCAAACGATACCTTCAACTGTGATCAGCAAAACTCCCATTATGCTGTAGCACGTAATGATAGCAATTATGTCGGTCAAATACAACAACTATAGCCAAAGGGTAGTGATGGCCTTAGCATTCGACAAAATTTCACATTTGATTTGGCAGAAGAGAACCGTACTAACTCAGCCCTTCAACTGGAATAAGTCAAGAAGACGGTTTGCTACTACAACAAGCACGTCCGGGAGAAGACTTTTACCCCTGCGGACCATATACTGAAGAAAGCCAATCCAATGACATGTGAACCTTGCCAGCATGCTGGACCAGACATGGATCGATTCAGTCGTTATAAGACCAAAGGGTCGCCCATACAAGCTCAAGGTCTACAATGGGAAAGGAGTGCTCCTGATGTGGAGCAGTGACGATCTCAAAAGATTTTTTTCTTAGACAAACACAAAACACGCCATAGGGAAGCACTACAGGGCTGGGTGGTGGCTGCCTAGTTGGTGGAGGGTTGGTTGGAGCCTGTGGGTATTTGTAGGAGGGCAGGAAGGGTTGGCCGGTAGCCCTGGAAAATAGGTTCAATGAGTTGAGGGACTGGCTGCTTTGGTTTGGAGGATTTGATGTCAATTATGAGAGGGTTGGAAGGCCTAGGCTAGAAGTCGTTGGCTTACCAGATGGGGAGAAGCAGGTTAGGAGGGCTGAGAGTTTTAGCGGCATGCCAGAACAGTGAGAAAGGTTCACAGCTGCGCAGGCTTATGGGGAGAGGTTCACGGCTACAGCAGGTAAGAGCGGTAGGGGGGTGATTCGTGACGACAACAGGTAGGCAGGAAGCTGGAGTGGTAGTGTGGAGGCAGACCCTTGGCAGCAAACAGTCTGCGACCAGGAATAAGGGGTACGACAATCAATAGAGACTTGGAGGCTTCAGCGATACAGCAGGAAGGGACTTTGGACTTGGCGGCTGGATGGAGAAGGTGAGGGCACTGGCTGGAAACAGTGAAAGAGAAGTGGACTGCGGAGTTGGGGAAGTTGATCACTAGCTTGGGAGAGGGATACAGTCGGAGCACCACCCAATCCGTCAGATATAGTCTTTCGAGGAAAACGGATGTCGGTGGCTGTCCTGACAGAATTCTGAAACAAACTTGCCAAATACTGAACCCTAACACAATAAATAACATATAAATAGATGATGGATTGGTGGGAAACAATAATAGGGAGGGAGGGAGGGTGGCAGGGAGGGAGGGAGGGTGGCAGGGAGGGAGGGAGGGGAATAATTCTCACCTACTCGAAGAGTGGGGCCTGTTCAGCCCCTTCCACGTTGTAGGTTACTGCTGAAAACCGGTTCAGCTCCCTATCCCCAACGTCATCTTTATTCTTTCATTTGTTTGCTCATGCATCCCATTTTAGATTTCTATTTCTATTCCTTAGACCATAAGACGGCTTGCCTCACTTGTAAACTTTTTCTAACTATTGTTGAGCTGTTCTGAAGTAAGCATTTCCCAATAAGAATGCGGTGAAGAAAGAATCTCTGGTCCGGTTTTAAGGCTTCTGTAGGTGATGATAAAAGGAAACATTGTATTTATCTTTAGGTTCATTTTTTTTCCACATTCTCTCTCTATCTCTCTTTCTTTGATGGGAGAACATTGCGCTAATCGTAACTTATGACTTCTATGTTTATTAGAACTTGTCAACTGTGTAACATGATAGGGCTGGTAAGGACGGAAAATGTTTCATTTTTTAAAATTGAATGAATTGTAACTGGTAGATAATATATTTTAGTGTAATTTACCTGGGCATATTGTATAAAAATATCTTAATCTATTAGAATTAAATGCAAAATGTGACAATAGGACGCAATGGAGAAAAATGATTCATGTAGCCGACTCCACATAGTGGGATAAAGGCCTGTTGCTGTTGTTGTGACTGTCTTCTTTTAGAACAGAATTTTTGCAGTGCAGTTCAAAAGTTTTTGCTGGCGCGCTTTATTTTATTCCATAATGTGCATTTCAGGTCTGGTAATTCCGTGCGTGGAAACCCTGGAGTTTCAAGTGGCGATGAAACAGTATGTAATCGATAGCAAATTCTATTGCTTTTTCTTGGCAAATTAGGGTAGATCAACAGTTCTTAATGTAGCCTATCTAATGAGCATGGTCTTATTTCTAAGGGGCTATTTAATGCAGGTACCCTATTACTCTCTCTCCTGGTGCAAAACATGGCTAGGATCTAAAGTGAACATAACTAGGGCTCCGCAGGTATTGTGATTCAACAACAACAACAACAAAGCCTTAATCCCACTAAGTGGGGTCGGCTACATGAATCCTTTTTCTCCATTGCGTCCTATTTAGTGTCAAATTTTCGTTTAGCAACAATTTGGATAAAAGTATAACAACAGCTTTTTAGAATAAATAATCACAATACCTGCGGACCTACCTCCGCAGGTATTGTGATTATTTATTCCGAAAAGCTGTTGTTATAGTTTTATCCAATTTGTTGCTAAACTACTTTGTATTAACCTGAACAAACAGATATAGGAGATTTTGTCTATTATGTCTTTATCCATCATAAAATCTTGAGAAATGTTACCGATAAATCATCATCTAATGACATTTGTTTATTCTTACTGTCATGGAAGAGTATTATCGGTGTCAGTTCCTCGTTTTTATTTTAAATGAGGTAGTTTAATTTTTTTGGTGGATCCGTGAAATACTTAGAAGGTAGAAGGGCTATATTATCTTGGTGCTCGCACTCAATATAACTAGTTCAATTGAGTCTGCAACTTAGCGTGAGAACTATAGACCATTTTTGCACACATGAAGGGTTATCTTTTTCTAACCCTTCTTTACCTATCTTCTTCCTTGTGTTCTGCTTTTTGATTCTGCGCACTAAAGCATCTGGGCTTTCATTTGGCTTATCAGGAAAATCCTCTTTTCTTAATTGTTTAATTGGCTCATAAAAACACAGTTATCATCAAAGTAACATTCCGAAAATGTATAACTGCTAATGATTTTTTCTCTAAATATAAGTTTTTGATTATGCATTGCCTTCATTTACTCGGAAGTAATCATTAAATCTACATTTTGATATCTAGTTGGAGCATGATGGATATGATTTGCAAGAAAAATTAAATGTGGACCATATTCATGGCGAGGATATAATTCCAAACATTTCAAGAAGCCCTCGTGTAAAATATATTACATACTATGAGGATTCTGAAAGTATTCCAGGAAGGAGAACTGCTGTATGGGAACTTGATAAAGGTATATTTATCTATTTTGTCCACTTTATTCTAAGGATGAGCAATGTGTTGCTTTTGTTGAGAATCGATACTTTGAGTTTGAGCAATTTCTATGGGAACTTATTAAATTCTCTCCTCTAGCAAAAACTTTTTACACTTTTTGCTATATAAGGTTTTATTTATATCAATATGAGCTAACACTTGAACCAAAAACTTAATTCCAATAGATGAATACATTTTCTTGTTTAAGTTCCTGCCTGATAATTGTTATTTACAATTTACGGACAAATAGGATTGCACTCCCCATTAGTCCCCAATTCAATTCAATAGAGCTGTAACAGATGATGATAATTCTGTTCTCCTTTTTCACCAACACCCATCCCGACTTTTACTCATCAAGGTTGAGTTAATCAAAAATTAGTTTATCTAAATCATCGCAAACTGTACATTTTATTTCAACTAATTGAATATTTATCATAAATAGTAATATGGAAGCAGATATAAAATAGTTATTAAAATAAAATATAGTGCTTCTAGATAACTTTGAATTTAAATTTGTACATAACAAAAGTCTTTAGTTTATATCACAAATATCTAATGTAGTACTCAAACTCTTGTGGAACAAATATGCTATAGTGACAATATTTGTGTTGAATCCAAATCTGTCTGGGAGACCTTTCTAAGGAATAGAGCGCTGAAGGATAAGTGAGCGAGGGTGAGGAGAGAGCAGTGGCAATGTATTGAACAGTAAAATTGAGTAACCTTTATTCATGAAATAGATTATTATATTATAGGAATGGAGCTTTGTACATTTACACATTGTACCCTAGAATACTTATATATGGTGATATGGTGATATTTTAGCCCATGGGACCCACAGGTGCGGCCAAATAGCTATTAGGCCGTGCGGCTTGAGGGTCAAGCAGTTGTTTGGCTGGGCGGTCATTTTGCTTGGCGCCTGTTTGGTCGGGCAGCCACTAGGCCCGGCGACTATCATGTCAGATGGCTAGGGTCCACATCAGCCGAGTTGGAACTGGGGATCCGTTTCACTTCCTTGATTTATCTGAGTTGGAGGGCAATGGGCTTGTCTGAGCAGACTTGGTTAGGTGGGTTCTTCAGGAGCGATCCTCCCTCATCCGCTGAAACGCACCGCCTACTTGGTCGTGATACCTGCTGGCTGGGCGCGTGACCTTGCGTAGATCCCGCGGGGCGACGTTATCTCCGTCGCCATCCATGAGATGCCTTTGCAATTCATGTTCGCATGTTTTCGATGTACAACTAGTCACTTAATTATTGATTTGTCTGTTCCTTAACTTTTTTTGAAATTATAATGAGAATTTAATTTAGCTCAATGCTCAATGAGACAAAACAATTCTAAAATAATATTCAACTAAAGAAAATGAAAATAATAATATATTTGTTGATTCATGATTAAAATGAGTATTAATATTTGTATATAGAATAAGTTTAGCGGGAAGGTAATGTTAAATAAAAACTTATTTTGATACTAAGAAAATGTAGAAAATATTATCATAAGCACTAAATTTTATAGTTTTCGGAAAATAAATATAGCTATTAAATGTCAAATACTTTATTGCACTATGATATTGCATTTCAGTTGTGAATGTGCTTGCTTTACTTTTGTTTACATTCATAATTTTAATACTCCATGTGAACTTTCATAACTTATTTATATAATTTCAGGCAAAATTAAATTATTAGGCTATAACTTAGTCCTCAGCTGTAATAATCGTTAGTAAAGTTTGGTCAGCCTAATGTTATAATTATTAATGACCCCATGGTAATGATTGGACTATTCTAATTTTAGTATTAAAAGTCAGAACTATTTTATGTTCATATTTTAATAACCGAAATATAAAATAATAATAATAATAATAATTGGTTCTCACTGTTAAAGAGATTAAAAGGGGTAAATTTTAAAATTAACTTACTGTTAATTTAAGGGGTAAATTCTAATTTATAAAGTAAAGAGATTAAAAGGGGTAAATTCTAATTTATTAACTCACGAATGTCCGTGATTGGACGATTCTAATTTATGTTCGCATTTTATGACTCTTAAAGAGATTAAAAGGGGTAAATTTTAAAATTAAAATGAAAATTATAGTTTTATAAAGTAATGAATTATAATTCTTTTAGTCATTTATGCATAGCATTTGCCTATGAATTTATGCTATTAAGATTATAACTACTTACTAAGTTAAACTTACTGTTAATTTAATGGTTTCTTTTAGGAAAAGAAAAATTGTAATTTAATATATCTGGCTTGAGAGATTTAGTTTATAAGAAAAAGATATTGCTGTTAGGTATTATGATTGTAGTTTTTTTTACATTAGTTTCTTTATATAGTGATATAGTGTTGTTTAAATTTAGATATTGTACTGCAAATTATTCTGTTACTGTTGGATATAGTGTTTTCTGGTGGGCATGATTGAAGGGTAATAGAATTTGTGGCTAAATTTATTTTATGTCAGCTAGTGAAGACAGAACATTAGTTGGAGGTTAGTTACAACCTTTACTAATACCAATGTGGAAATGAGCGGAGATTGCTATGGAAATTATGAATGGAATGTCTAAACTAATCAGGGTCGAGACGCTATATGAGTAATTATCGACAGATTGACTAAGTCTACTCATTTCTTACGAATTAGACTGGTAGATCCAGTGAAAGATTAATCAAATTATATGTGGATCAAGTTGTGAGATTGCATGGAGTGATAATTTCTATTTTCTCCGACAGTGATGACAGATTTATTTCCAGATTATGGAAGAAAGTTCACGAAGATTTTGTTACCAGATTGAACTTCAGTACAACATTTAACCCTTTAGCCAGATGCCAGTAAGAAAGGACTATCCTGACTTTGAAAGATCTACTATGGTTACGGGTCCTTGACTTTCGTGGAGGATGTGAATAACATATTCCTTTAGTAGAATTTTCTTATAAAAATAATTATCAAGCTAACGTTGAGATGACTCTTATATGAACTTTTAAATGTGAGAAAGTGTAGAATACCTTTATGTTGTGCTGAAACATATAAAGAAAGGTCATTGGAGTTGATTTGGTTGATGATACTATTGAGAAGGTTAGATTGATCAAAGACAGGCTAAAGACAACGCAGAATAGGCAAAGGAAATATTATGATGCAAGCATAGACCAGTGGAGTTTGGAGTTAGAGTGTTTTTCTTCATCAAGGTTAGTCCTTCGAAGGTGTGCAATGATTTGGAAAGACAGGAAAATTGAGCATTGGATATGTAGGTCCATATGAGATTGTGGAGAGTATTAGTAAAGTAACTAACACATTGGCTTTACCAGCTCATTTATAAGAGTGCACGATGTTTTCCACATTTCTTCATTTAGAAATTATATAACAGATGAATCAAGTAGAGTGATTACAGATTCAGTTGGTATTCAACCTGATTTTGTTTATATTGAGGAGCTTGAACGGATTTTGGAATATGAAGTGAAAAAACATCGTAATAGAGAGTTCCCATTTATGAAAATTTTATGGAAGCATGGATCAAAGAATGATTAGTAGGAAGTCTCTGAGTTGCAAGAAAGATATCTATAATTTTTCATTTGAGTTATGTTTACTTTTATAATAGTTTTTAAATTTCTAGGGCGAAATTTATATTAGGGAGACTGTAATAACTGAAATTTTCTAATAATAATAATAATAATAATAATAATAATAATAATAATAATAAAATGGAGGGAAAATAAATTTCGACTCGGCATGGTAAAGCAAAGCCGTCGCAATGATTTTACTTAAGAGATGAGGGTCTCCTTCAACTCAAAGGAACTTAAACTGAGAATGAGTTAGCGAGAAAGAGAACAAAGAAAGCGAAATAAGAAGAATCAAAGAAGAAAGATGGGTTCGTTTCCCGCCCAAAATTCTCAGTTTGTCTGTGAGGAAAGAAGAAGCCATATGATTTAGGACAGTGAAGCAGATGAAGTAGAGGTGGAAGAAAAAGGAGGCATGTGCCCTAGTCGAAGAAAACAACACTGTGTGAAGCTGTGGTAGAAGGGGAGGAGAAGGCTTATGCATGCGGCGTTAGGTTGTGCCAAGACCAAAGAAGGAATGAGGGTTACTCGACGTCGCAGTGGTGTGAGGAGCTTGGTTGAGATGCGATCGTGAGAAGAGGAGGGAGCTTGGATGGTGTTATGCTTGAAGCTTTGGCAGTTGGTCGAAAATATAAAGTTATATTTGAGTTTTATTAAGATAATTTAATTAACAAATTGTTATACAACACACACACACACACACACACACACACACACACATATATATATATATATATATATATATATATATATATATATATATATATATATATATATATGCATATATATATGCGTGTGCGTGCGTGCATTCGTGATAAATATGTGTCAATAGAAAGTACTTGATTCAAGATCTTAACTTTTAAGTCCCAAATTTGAGGGGGGGTTATGGTCACGTGAATTTCCTGTGCAAAGAAAGAAGAAGAATTGCGGGCAGCCAAAAGATTACAACGGTATGTTAGGATTTTTAATATGTTTAATAAATTTGATGTGTTTGTGTGTGTTTGTTAATTATATAATGTTAATAGAAAATCATGTTAAAACAAGTCCCTCTAAGCGAAAGGCTTTTACTTCGTACGATTGGGAGGCAGAAATTATCGACTTCATACTATAAAGAGAAGGTAAATGTTGAGATTTTATTTCTAGTAAGTAAATAATTGTTAATGTAAATGGTTATGTGAGATTTAAATCAATCAGGAATCAAAAGACGATAAACTTTTGCGATTTGAGGAAGAGGTGAATCAAGACATTCAAAGAAGGATAAGATAAAGATTTATAAGTTTTAAATATTAATTATATAAATTATTTTAATTAAATGGCAATTTCATATGAAAAATTTTATGAATTAATTTTAGTGATTTTAATTTACCAAGCAGTTGAATTAAAGGATGATAGAGAGATTCAAAAATTTTTTGTGCCAAAGGAAGTGACAAAGTTGAGTAATTATCTTTTAATAGTATGAAATTCTTATTTTATTAAATGAATATCTGTTTTATTAAGTTGTTTAAAAATAAATATATTTATGAATGGCAGGAAAATAACTGATATATGAAACTATATTTTAAGAGATTTTTAATTGTTGTGCGATGGTAACTAAATAATTAAGTTATAGAGAATTACTTGTAGGGGATGCGATGCACCCGTGTATGATTATTGAAATAGTAAATGTGTATCTTAAGGTATAAATTTTGTGGGTACATTTATGTAATTTTGAGGATATGATAGTAATCCTGATATGACTTATAAAAAGGTTAAAAAGAGTAAGTATTTAAATTGAAACAGGAAGAGATAAATTTAAAATAAGTTTATACTTTTTGAGTACATATGATTTCATATTAAGGTGATTTTAGAAGCTCAGTGTATGATCTAATGACTATTTATCACGCTTTTTTGTCTATGTTTAATATAGATTATTATTTGATGAATTGAACGTAAGAGTTTGCTTGTAATGATTTAATAAGATTAATTCCTTATCTATTTGATCTTGATGAGCACAAATCAAGATGAGTATTAGTGAAAATTATGTCCAAGTCATCCTCTTATGTCACACCTCTTTTTAATTCACATCGTAGGACATTTATTTTGAGCCTTTGAGTTATTTAGACCATTTCTTGTATTTGAGCTTTGTGTTATGGTTCATGTAATGTGACAAGTCACATAGATTATGCATTTGTGGACTTAAGCATATGCCTAAGCATTTCACCTATTTTCTTAGCCAAAATTTCCTATTTTAACTATTCACTCGGGGACCTCTGCATCTATTATTTGATGAATTGAACATAAGAGTTTGCTTGTAATGATTTAATAAGATTAATTCCTTATCTATTTGATCTTGATGAGCACAAATCAGGATGAGTATTAGTGAAAATTATGTCTAAGTCATCCTCTTATGTCACACCTCTTTTTAATTCACATCGTAGGACATTTATTTTGAGCCTTTGAGTTATTTAGACCATTTCCTGTATTTGAGCTTTGTGTTATGGTTCATGTAATGTGACAAGTCACATAGATTAGGCATTTGTGGACTTAAGCATATCCCTAAGCATTTCACCTATTTTCTTAGCCAAAATTTCCTATTTTAACTATTCACTCGGGGACCTCTGCATCACCATTTTGCCTTGCCACCTCATCTTCCCCTTCACCTTGCGCATCTAATTTTTCGCTTTGGAATTATGTTGATTTAGCTCAAGCAGATATGCATGGGAACTTACCTGGACTAGTTGGACACCAAAAGTTAAATTTTCTTCAAACCCTCCCATCATGGCTCCATTTTTCATGCCAAAACCGTGCACACTCTTCTCTTCTCTTTTTTTGTTTTCTTTTCAAAGTCTCTGCCACCATGTTTAGAATAAAAATGTTGAGGATTGTTGAATAGATTTGTTTTTTATTATTCTTAGTACTATTTTTTCTTGTGCGTTTTCAACCTCCAAGTGAAGAGTTAATTAATGGTGTAGTTAGCGCAGCACTCGAAGGTCTTTTTGGGAAAGAATAGGTTTAATCTATGGAAAATTACTGTTTGTAGATGACACAATCTTCTTAAATGTACTGGTTGTTGGTTTGTGGCTGTATGGATGATGATCCCATTCTGTAACAAATGTCACCTTTAAATTCTGCGTGGATTATGCATAATGCTTGCAATCGATATTATCTGCTCTTTTCTGCTTTAATATTGAACATTGTGACTTTTGAGTTAAATTCGTGGCAGACATAGTGACGCTCCTCACATTGAATTCTCATTTTCAATAGCAAACCACAGGAATATTGTTAGGTCTCCAGTTTTAATGCGCGAGTTGTGGCTTCAAATGTGGCATGATATCCAACCTGATGCAAAATCAAAGTTTGTGACAAAAGGTACATTTGCTTTGCTTTTTACACAACAAATGTTCAGCACTGGTATTTCATCTCATCAAGCCTTAAATCTGTAAATCTGTATTTTCTGTACTCAACGTTGAGGCATTTAAATGTGTACTCTTTCATTTATTGAATTTAATCGTAGTTATTTTCCTTTTCTTGATTATGACCTAGAGTTTATTGGTTCGGTTTGCAAAAAATTAATATCTTTGTGATTGAAGGATATGGCTGCTTATATCAACCTGTGTCATAATCTTTTCTTTTACTGGAGTTCCATGTATATGATGCATCCATTTATCTGGATGAGAGAAGTTGGCAAAAGATATGCTCTTCAATTTTTTTGTAGGACGGGTCTCAAGGCAGAGGCAGACCTAGGAAAACTTGGGCTTATTGCATAAAAAATGATCTTAATCTATTAGAATTAAACGAAAATTTGACACTAAATAGGACGCAATGGAGAAAAAGGATTCATGTAGCCGACCCCACTTAGTGGGATTAAGGCTTTGTTGTTGTTGTTGTTGTTGTTGTTGTTGGGTCTCAAAGCTATGGTATTTGCTCTGAGATGCAATATATGAGGACTTTATATTTCACTCATCTTAAAATAAATCTAACAGCTTTGAGGCCAATGTTGATAAAGAAAATTGGTAAAAGATAAACTGAGCTAAGTTTATTTTCAATTTGACTTCCCACTTTTTTCAATCTGAGAAAGGATTTTCATCTATATTTTTATTTTGACAGCCAAGCGTGGACCCTTGAGGGATGTCGACTGTTATTGGGATTATGGAAAAGCTCGTTGTGCTTGGCCAGAATATTGTGAATATAGGTTTCATTAATTACGATTTTTTTCCATTGATATTTGTGTTCAGGAACTGATGCAAAATCTCATGAATCATCACATTTCATGAAAATAAAAATTTCTCTTAATCTATATGTTGGAAATATAGGTATGTTTTTGGGGACGTGCATCTTGGACAGAGCTGTAGGTTGAAGAATTCATCAGCAGATCTCCGCTTACATTATTTATAATATAAGGTATTCTAGTATGTGTTTCTAAGTTTCCCGCATTTACAATTATATTCATGGTCATGGATTCCTCTTAGTGCTTGCTAAAATGTGTTTGCTTATATAATGTAGAATTTGCAATTCACAAATTCAAACATTGCTACATAACGTACGGTGGAGGCTCGTTGATTATTTTTTCTTCAGCTAGCCGTTAATTTCATCAATCCTGACTGGCTTCCGGTGAAGGGCTTTTTTAGGTGGATTATTCCTTACGCTATTTATTTGATGAAATTATAAATGCTGGAACATATTCTGTATTCCAATAGGCTTCGACACCCTTCTTTGCAAACCTACTATTTTTGTGAACTCTGGTTTAGAGGGGTTATTTTTTGCTGTAGTAGGAAAAAGGCAGTCTGTACTTGTATCATATGTTGCATTGCAAACGCTGTTATTATCATTTACATGATATTGTTTTTTTTGGACCAAGGAATAACCATCAAAACGAATTATTTGTATTTTCTCTACAATCATTGTGATGATTTTTTTATCTCTTTTAGGTTGGGAGGGGCCTTACCCTACTCTTCACTAAAGCACTTATAAACTTGGAGAGGTTAGAAACTCTTTGATAGGCAAATCCTGAAATTATCAAGTAAATCTTAGAACATCCCAGTCTGTTAATTTTGTACTAGTGTAGTATGACCTGGACGACTACGATTTAGGGTCAGCTTGAGGCGGCAGTGTCCCACTGCAATTTTGTCTGTTCGGGTAAACTACATTAGACAGCTTTTTGCCGCTAAATTCTGCGTTTTCCCACTGGTTATAGCTAGGTGCGGTAGCAGCTTTCTATCTGTGATCTGACTTTTATTTTAAAAAAAAATTGTAATAGTCACCGCAGTTTTTGGACATCAGATTATTTTTCAGCAGCTTCAGAGCTGCTTTTTAATAAGTTGCGTACTGCCCCAAAATAGACATTTATATTCAGTCATGTCTGGTGAAACTTATGATTCAATCAAGTGTACTAATACCTCAACTCATCGTAATATATTAAATCTCTCAACTAGGTTTTTTAAATATGAATCAAAATAAGCTCATCTCATTGTCAGCCTACATTCTCTAATATCTAATGTTGAAAAGCATTTAAAAACAAAGTCAGAAGACCTTCCCATACACTTGGACTAGGTTGATCGAACTAGTTCACTTTGTCTTATCGAACAACTCCTAATTGATTTATGGACCCAAGTCAACTTCAAGAAATCTAACCTTTCAAATATAGTTTGGTCAATTTCATTTGGACCTAACCTAATTGGATACCCTAAATCATAGCAAAGGGACCTAATGGACCCATTAGGTTTTGTGAGCACAAGGTAAGCTAAGAGACACTTACCCAACCAGCACTACTCAATTAAATAAATTGAGTTCCAATTGATATGCTCTTAAGTTTTTAGTTGAAATTAACAAGGTCTTATTAGATTAATTTTTTCTAATCATTCTAACCATGCTTAACTTGATCCAATGTTCATAACCTAATTGAGAAATCAATTTTAAGTAACTTAAAAGATCTAATGGCTCGACATAGCCTAGCCTTGGCTAACTTTACCAAGACAAACTCTACATAACCAAATTAATAACCAAATTAAGAATAAAAGAGAGCAATTGCGAATGTTACCAAGCTGACCTCTACATAGCCTAATTATAGTAAATTGATTTCAATTGAGTAATTATCTTAAGGGACTATCAACCATAACCATACTTCAAATTGGTTGAATTTTGGTAGACCTTATGACAACCCAACTCTTGTTATAACTGTTCTAGCCTATATTTGACCAACATATGGTTATTGAGCATAATTTGTTCATCATTACTCAATTTAGTTTAGCCTAAATCTTTTGACATCATTCTAGCGCTTCTAAAAAGTGTGAGGGTTGAAATAAGGATTGGGTATGTTTGTGAACTAAATGCAAGGTGAAATATGAGGAACTTGTGTTGATTAAAGAGACCAAAACATACTATTGTTGTTGTTTGACAAGAAAAACATTACAGACACACCAACCAATGGAAATATCACTAATTTATGAAGTGGGAGATCTACCACCTACACTCATACAACTTCACCATTTTGTGCGAGTAAGACTAATTCTAAAAGAAGAAAAGATTGACAAGTATATTCAAATTATCATAAATCAAATAAGATTGTTCAGAACCAGCACATTGAATATATATAATCTCAAATAAAATTAACCTTAATACTAATGCTAATTAAAGAAAATAAGGTCCCAAAGGCGATGAGCTAGCCTAAGAGGTTGGGACTGCTAAGCTGGCTAGATAAATTGAGCTAGTTTTCCCAGTTTTGTGTTTTTTCAAGTCTATCTATGATGGGCACGAAAACTCACATTAATTTAGAACGTGATGCGCGCGTCATTCCCTTTTGGTAGGAGGAACTCTGTTTTGTGAATTCCATGTATTTGGATCCTCATAGTATGGTGATAGGTCGACGACATTGAATATTGCAATAATTTTGTAGTCATACATTAAGTTAGTTTTTTTCATGTTATTGTTGTTCTTCTTGACAACTTTAATGAGACTATTATTTCTAAGCCTTTGTTTTCAAATGAATTTGGAATAAATATCTCTTCAATTTGATCAACAAAAAGACAGTAGCCTTGTTGAAATTATTAGCTACTTTATATTTTGCTTGTTAATTGTTGTCATCATCTGCTCATGCAAAGTCTGAATCATTTTAACTTTTGTAATTGCATCAATGCTAAGCTCAAAAGCTAGAAATAAGGATACTAAACTCCAAAAGAGTGGGATGGTTTCTCCTATAAACAAAGTGATGTAAAGTGCATACAAACCTTGTTAATAGTATCATGAACCTAATAAATGGCTAGATTATGAGAACACAAGAAGATATGATTTTCTCTCAAAATAGAAAGAACTTTCAACCTCATTGTTGGTCTAGTTTCGGACGGAGTGCAGGAATCATATCTCAATACTTGAAATCAAAGTTTTGAATATTGGAGCGGACATTAAATAGGTAGAGGAGGAGGTTCACGGTTCGAAGATTGAATCGGGGTTGAACTGGAGGTTGAGTTAGGGTTAAACCAAATGTGTTTAAACGGAAGTAGAGTTGGATTAAACCAGGTGTTGAAACGGGGTTGAACCAGGTGATGACATGAATATAAATAAATATATAGTATAATTTAAATGCTATAATAATGTTGTAGTATATGTAGCATACAAAATATTTCTTGAAATATAAATCGTATGTAAACTTATACAACTCATTTAAATGGCTATTTTTCATTACTTTAAATAATTGTTCCTCTAAAATGAATTAAAAATAAGAAAATGTTTACATCAAATAAAAAAAAGATAAGATAAAAAATAATAATGAATACTCAATTGCATAAGTGTATAATAATTAATTAATTATAGTAGACATCATTTAATGTTAATAAAAGTGTTCACATATTAAAACAATAACAAATAAATATGCACGATACACTATTACTGCATGAAGACTAGCAATCTAATTTTATACTCTAAAAGTCATGATATGGACCATTTAGTTAACCATAAACCTAATTGATCAAATTTTGGTCAAAATGGTTAATTTTGAATCCAATGACCACCCCATGGACCATTTGGTCAACTATAGATCTAATTTGTTAAACTATGGTCAAAATGATCAATTTTGAACTTAATGACCACCCCATGGATTATTTGGTCAACCATTGACCTAATTGGTTAAAACCTTGGGCAAAATGGTCAATTTTGCACCTAAAGACCACAACATGGATCATTTGGTCAACCTTAAGACCCATTTCATCAAACTTAGTCAAAATGGTCAAATATGGACATAAAAATCAGCACCTTGACTATTTGGTTAACCCAAACACCAATTTGGTCAAACTAGACACTAAATTGGTCAAATTTAATCAATTGGCTAACCCAAATCCATATGATCATTCCAATGACCATAAAGTCAACCATAGATCTTATGATTGACCCAATCATTAATACATCATTATATGGTCAATTTGACCACCATGGCCAACCTTTTTGGTCAACATGGTCAAATTAAACCATACCATCAAATCTAATGAGCCCATGATTAACTCAACCATGATATGGTCAAGTAAGTCACCCCGATCAATTTTGGATCTAAATTGCTCAACCATGGTCAACCAAGGCCAAACTTGGTCAACTTCACCATTTTAAATAAAAATTTGGTCCTTTAATCAAATTATTTTATTCTCTTGATTAATTAATTATTTAATTGATTAAATAAACTGAAATTAAAGATCATTAGACCTAGGATTTTTAGTCCAAAACCATTGTTTAAGCCCATGGCATGACGAACCCATGGCAACCCTAAACCCATGCTTTACACTTAAACCCTAAAACCAATTCATGGCCATAGAACAAGTCATCAGATTATGTAATTACTGATTTTTTTTAGATGAGAAAATCATATAAAGATCTTGGGTAACCAGAGAGGTTTTATAGGTAAAATACCTATCCTGAGTTCTTTAATCTCCTATAGTTAATTACATCCTGAGCAATTAATTGTTAAGTGTTGTCGTGGCAGTGTGTTTCTGAAGAATCGATACTACCAAAAAGTTTTGTTTATGTTGGGTGTATGTCGTTGCTTTGTGGTGTTTTGTTTTGTTGTTGTAATGTCATTTTGTTATTTTGTATGTTATGTCATATGTCATGTCGGGATGTCGTAATTTGTATGTCATGTTGTTTTATGTCATGTCGTAATGTCATTTTTATTGTTGTAATATTATTTTGTCATATTATGTTTTGTTATGTCATGATGTCGTGGTGTAGTTTTGTCAAGCTTTTATATGGTCATGATGATATTTTCTTGGTTTTATGTTTGTTTTCTTTGTTTTAATTTCATCATTCTTTTGTGTTTGTTAAGGTCATTTTGTCATCGTTATGTTTTATTGTCATTCCGTTTGATTTATCATTGTTTTGTCTAGCTGTTGTTATTTTGATTTGTCGTTTGTTTTAAAAGTGTCGGTTTTATGTTAAATATAATTTCGATGTTAATGTCAATGATTTTGTTGTGTCATGTCAAGTGTCAGTTTTTTGTTTATTTTGGTTTAGTATCATATTAAGTCATGTGTTATGTTGGGATGTCATAGTTTGTATGTCGTGTCATGTCATAATGTGATGTCATAATGTCATGTCATTTTATGTCGTGTCTTAATGTGAATCATAATGTCATGTCATTTTATGTCATGTCTTAATGTGATGTCGTAATGTCATAAGATGTCGTGATTAATATCTCGAATTGTCACGAGATATTTTATCTTCTATAAGAAGATGTCGTTATTATGTCATGAGATGCCTTCTATGATGTCAAGAAGATGTCATTATTTATTTATTTTTATTATTTTGTTTATGATTTCCTTTTGTTTTAAGTTTTTGTTTTGTGGTCATCTCAATGTTATTTTGTCATTTTTTTTTGGGTTTAGTGTCATGTCATCATTTTATTGTGGTATAGAAATGTCGTTGTATGTTTTTGTTAATTTTGATGTTATGTTGATGTCAATGTTAATGATTTTGTCATTTTATTTCAGATTTCGTGGTTAACCTAATAGTCCAGTTGTCTTTGTTGTCATGTCAATTTTGTTTTGTTGTTTGTAGAAAGTTTAGGTTTCGTGACTATCCTAAAAGTCCTGGTTTTGTCGTCAATGTTTCCTCATTGACGTCCTGCAAAATAGAGTCAGCACACCCTATAACATGCAAAGAAAACCTAAACGAAACTTCATGTCTTGATCCTGCAAGGAAAACAAAGTTAGAAACAATGTCATATCAAGATATTTAGCTCGCTTGGTCAAAGTGTCTGTTGATCCAGAGTTGTCGGATGTTCGAGTTTGGTTGAAATGTCGATTTAGGTTTATGTCAATTTATGTTTAAATTCTGATTTGTCTTGAATGTTGATTTGGGTTGGATTTTGGATTTTATGTCGATTTGGATTTGATTTTGGGTTTTATGTCGATTTTTAATTTTATGTCGAGTTAAGTTCAATGTGGGTCGAATTTTAAGAATTATGTCGTTTTATGTTGAGTTAAGTTTGATATGGGTCAAACTTATGGATTATATCAGTTTATGTCGTGTTAAGTTCGATTTAGGTCGAACTTAAGAATTATGTCGGTTTATATTATGTTAAGTTCGATTTAGGTCGAGTCGGTTAAGTTTGATTTATATCGAACTTAAAATTTATGTCAAGTTAAGTTAAATTTAGATCGAACTTAAAATTTATGTCATGTTAAGTTAACTTGGATTCATGTCGGGTTTATGTCGAATTAGGTTCAGTTTGAGTTGAACCTAAGGTTTATGTCGATCTAGGTTCAGTTTGAGTTGAACCTATAGTATGTCGATTTAGGTTCAATTTGAACCTAAAGTTTATGTTGATTTAGGTTCAATTTAGGTTGAACCTAAGGTTTATGTCAATTTATGTTCAATTTGGGTTGAACCTAAGGTTTATGTCGACTTTTGTCTGTTTAAATTTGGTTTCAGGTTTTGATCTTGATTTGAGTTTTATGTCAATTTGAGTTTGGTTAAGTTCATTGTCAGTTGAACCTAAGATTTATATCAAGTTGAATTGAGTTAGTTGTCATTTGAACCTAAAGTTTATGTCGAGTTGAGTTGAGTTAGGTTCATTATCAGTTGAACCTAAGGTTTAGATTTTGACTTAAGTTCAATATGAGTTGAACTTAAGTTAGATTTTGGTTTAGATTCAAGTTAGGTTGAACCTAAGGTTTAGTTTTGGACTTAAGTTCAATATAGGTTCAAATTAAGTTAGGTTTAGGTTAGACTTAGGTTCATGTCATGTTAAACCTAAGTATGATTTGACTCAAGTCTAATATGGGTTAGACTTAAGTTAGGTTTGTGTTAAACTTAGGTTCATGTCAGGTTGAACCTAAGTATGGTTTGACTTAAGTCTAATATGGGTCAGACTTAAGTTGGGTTTATGTTAGACTTAGGTTCATGTCAGGTTGAACCTAAGTATGGTTTGACTTAAGCTCAATATTGGTTGAACTTAAGTTAGGTTTAGGTTCATATCAGGTTGAACCTAAGTATGGTTTGGCTTAAGTCTAATATGGGTTAGACTTAAGTTAGGTTTGGGTTAGACTTAGGTTTATGTTAGGTTGAACCTAAGTATGGTTTGACTTAAATCTAATATGGGTTAAACTTAAGTTAGGTTTGGGTTTTATTAAACCTTAATTGGTTAAGGTCTAATAGGTTTGATTAAGTCTAATGTGGTAGACTTAATTAAAGTTTAGGTTTGATTAAACCTTAGTTAGTTAAGGTTTAATAGATTAATTAAGTCTAATGTGGTAGACTTAATTAAGATTTAAGTTTGACTTAGATTTAAGTTGGGTTAAACCTAAGTATAGGTTAAGGTTAGGTTCATGTATGTTGATCCTAAAAGGTTTAACTTAAGTTCAAGTTTAGTTGAACTTAAGTATAGGTTAAGTTTAGGTTCATGTATGTTGAACCTATAGTTTAACTTAAGCTTAAGTTGAGTTGAACTTAAGTATAGGTTAAGGTTAGGTTCAAGTAAGTTGAACCTGAAAGGTTTAACTTAGGTTCAACTTAGGTTGAACTTAAGTATAGGTTAAGGTTAGGTTCATGTACGTTGAACCTAAAAGGTTTAAGTTAACATGAGTTCATATAGGTTTCATCCTAAGTTAGAAGTTTGGTTTAGATTCATTATGGGTTGAATCTAAAGTTGAGTTAACTTGAGTTCATGTCTGTTTGAACTTAAGTTAGAAATTTAGTTTAGGTTTAATATGATATGAACCTAAGGTTGAATTAACTTAGGTTCATGTCTATTTGAACCTAAGTTATAAGTTGGTTTAGGTTCAGTATGAGTTAAACCTAAGGTTGGTTATCTTGGGTTCAAATTAGATTGAACCTAAGTTATGAGTTGATTTAGGTTCGATTTGGGTTGAACCTAAGGTTGGGTTAACTTGGATTCAAGTTAGATTGAACCTAAGTTATATGTTTTAAGTCTTATTAGAGTTAGGCTTACTTGGGTTTATAAGCTACTTGTCTAATGTAAGTAAGACTTAAGAGATAATTAAGTCTAATAGGGTTAGACTTAATTGAAGGTTTAAAGGCACTTTAAGTCCAATATAAGTAAGGCTTAAGGGTTAATTAAGTATAATTAGGTTAGACTTATTTATGGTTTATGGTTAATTTAAGCCTAGTGTAAGTAAGGCTTAAAGATTAATTAGGTCTAGTTGGATTAGACTTAATTATGGTTTTAGGATTACTTAAGCCTAATGTGAGTAAGGCTTAAAGATTAATTAAGTCTAATTGGTTTAGACCTAATTAGGGTTTAATGATTACTTAAGCCTAATGTAAGTAAGGCTTAAGGATTGATTAAGTCTAATTAGATTAGACTTAATTATGGTTTAAGAGTTATTTAAGCCTAATGTAAGTAAGGCTTATGGATTGATTAAGACTAATTGGGTTAGACTTAATTACGATTTAAGAGTTATTTAAGCTTAATGTAAGTAAGGCTTAAGGGTTAATTAAATCAAATTAGGTTAGACTTAATTATGGATTATGGTTAATTTAAGCCTAGTGTAAGTAAGGCTTAAAGATTAATTAAGTCTAGTTGGATTAGACATAATTATGGTTTAAGGATTACTTAAGCCTAATGTGAGTAAGGATTAAAGATTAATTAAGTCTAATTGGGTTAGACCTAATTAGGGTTTAAGAATTACTTAAGCCTAATGTAAGTAAGGCTTAAGGATTGATTAAGTCTAATTGGATTAGACTTAATTATGGTTTAAGAGTTATTTAAGCCTAATGTAAGTATGGCTTAAGGATTGATTAAGTCTAATTGGGTTAGACTTAATTATGATTTAAGAGTTATTTAAGCCTAATGTAAGTAAGGCTTAAGGATTAATTAAGTCTAATTGGGTTGGACTTATTTATGGTTTATGGTTAATTTAAGCCTAGTGTAAGTAAGGCTTAAAGATTAATTAGGTCTAGTTGGATTAGACTTAATTATGGTTTTAGGATTACTTAAGCCTAATGTGAGTAAGGCTTAAAGATTAATTAAGTCTAATTGGTTTAGACCTAATTAGGGTTTAAGGATTACTTATGCCTAATGTAAGTAAGGCTTAAGGATTGATTAAGTCTAATTAGATTAGACTTAATTATGGTTTAAGAGTTATTTAAGCCTAATGTAAGTAAGGCTTATGGATTGATTAAGACTAATTGGGTTAGACTTAATTACGATTTAAGAGTTATTTAAGCTTAATGTAAGTGAGGCTTAAGGGTTAATTAAGTCAAATTAGGTTAGACTTAATTATGGTTTATGGTTAATTTAAGCCTAGTGTAAGTACGGCTTAAAGATTAATTAAGTTTAGTTGGATTAGACTTAATTATGGTTTAAGGATTACTTAAGCCTAATGTGAGTAAGGATTAAAGATTAATTAAGTCTAATTGGGTTAGACCTAATTTGGGTTTAAGGATTACTTAAGCCTAATGTAAGTAAGGCTTAAGGATTGATTAAGTCTTTTTGGATTAGACTTAATTATGGTTTAAGAGATATTTAAGCCTAATGTAAGCAAGGCTTAAGGATTGATTAAGTCTAATTGGGTTAGACTTAATTATGATTTAAGATTTATTTAAGCCTGACGTAAGTAAGGCTTAAGGATTAATTAAGTCTAATTGGGTTAGAGTTAATTATGATTTAAGAGTTATTTAAGCCTAATGTAAGTAAGGCTTAAGAATTAATTAAGTCTTATTGGGTTAGACTTAATTTTGGTTTATGATTAATTTAAGCCTAGTGTAAGAAAGGCTTAAAGATTAATTAAGTCTAGTTGGATAAGACTTAATTATGGTTTAAGGATTACTTAAGCCTAATGTGAGTAAGGCTTAAAAATTAATTAATTCAAATTGGGTTAGACCTAATTAGGGTTTAAGGATTACTTAAGCCTAATGTAAGTAAGGCTTAAGGATTGATTAAGTCTAATTAGATTAGACTTAATTATGGTTTAAGAGTTATTTAAGCCTAATGTAAGTAAGGCTTAAGGATTGATTAAGTCTAATTGGGTTAGACTTAATTATGATTTAAGAGTTATTTAAGCCTAATTTAAGTAAGGCTTAAGGGTTAATTAAGTCCAATTAGGTTAGACTTAATTATGGTTTATGGTTAATTTAAGCCTAATGTAAGTAAGGCTTAAAGATTAATTAAGTCTAGTTGGATTAGACTTAATTATGGTTTAAGGATTACTTAAGCCTAATGTGAGTAAGGCTTAAAGATTAATTAAGTCTAATTGGGTTAGACCTAATTAGGGTTTAAGGTTTACTTAAGTCTAATGTAAGTAAGGCTTAAGATTGATTAAGTCTAATTGGATTAGACTTAATTATGATTGAAGAGTTATTTAAGCTTAATGTAAGTAAGGCTTAAGGATTGATTATGTCTAATTGAGTTAGACTTAATTATGATTTAAGATTTATTTAAGCCTAACATAAGTAAGTCTTAAGGATTAATTAAGTCTAATTGGGTTAGACCTAACTATTATTTATGAGTTATTTAAGCCTAATGTAAGTTAAGCTTAAGGATTAATTAAGTCTAATTGGGTTAGACTTAATTATGGTTTACGAGTTATTTAAGCCTAATGTAGGTAAGGCTTAAAGATTAATTAAGTCTAAATGGGTTAGACTTAATTATGGTTTAATTAAATTAAACCTAATATAATTAAGGTTTAATTGGCTTAATTAAGTCTAATTGGTATTTTAGACCTAATTAAGGTTTGTTTTGTATTAAACCTAATTTAGTTAAGGTTTAATAGGTTTAATTAAGCTTTGTGATGTTTTAAGCTTAATTAAAATTTGGTTTGTATTAAACCTAATGTTTTTAATGAGAATTAATTAAGCTTAATAATGTCTTTTAAGTTCAATTAAAATTTGATTTTATATTAAACCTAATGTCTTTAAGGTTTAATAAGAATTAATTAAACTTAATTATGTCATTTAAGTTTAATTAAAAATTGATTTTATATTAAACCTAATGTCTTTAAGGTTTAAAAAGAATTCATTAAACTTAATTATGTTTATTAAGTTTAATTAAAAATTGATTTTATATTAAACCTAATGTCTTTAAGGTTTAATAAGAATTAATTAAACTTAATTATGTCTTTTAAGTTTAATTAAAATTTGATTTTATATTAATCGTAATGTCTTTAAGGTTTAATAGGGATTAATTAAACTTAATTATGTCTTTTAAATTTAATTAAAAATTGATTTTATATTAAACCTAATGTCTTTAAGGTTTTATAAGAATTAATTAAACTTAATTATGTCTTTTAAGTTTAATTAAACTTTGATTTAAGTCTATTTTGATGTCATTAGACTTGCTTTAAGTCTATTTGGAGTTAGACTTAATTTTGACTCAACTCATTGTGGAATGGGCTAAATTGGGTGAAAGAGTGATTTTTAGGATTTTAAATTAATTAATTAATAATGAAATTTTAAATCCTAAATTTTGAAATGTCATTTAAAATTGCTTAATGGCTTAAAAAATCATTTTCTTTAGAGTCTTCAAGTGTCACCCTAAAATTTCCAGCCATTTTCAATTTTATTTTTCTTAATTTCTAATTTTTATAATTATTTTTATAAACAATTACAAAGGAGCTTAGAAATTAAAGAAAAATATCCAAAAGAACTTTTCTGTCCTAAGGAAAATTAGCAGTTGTGTGTCATAAAAGAAGGATAATTCTGTGAAAATTTCATAATTATTGGAATTATAATTAATTTTTTATAATTAAATTACTCCAGAGAGTAATTAATTAATTAAAAATAAAATATAATTCAAAAATTCAAAATTTTACTTCGAAATTATTCTACTCTTTCTTCTCTTTCCAGAGGTATTTTGATTTTATTTTTGTGATTTGTCTACAGAAAGTTATGCAATTTTGAAGTTTTTAAGGATAATCTGGAATTAAATTCCAGAATTATCCAGAATTACCCTCTCTCTTCATATATGCCGTCGATTTTCAAAGATCAATATCTCACTCGATTCTCAACGGAATTGAGTGAAATTTTCTTTAAAATGATTATCTCGATGAGAAGCACCCATCCATACAGTGATGGATGGGTTTTGAGAGGGTTAAAAGTACGAATTATGGGACATATGTTAAATACAATAATTTTGATAATTCTCCCATACCTTGGCCTCGAGTTGCTTTGGAGTCAAATTGAATTCTTCATATGCTTCACCTTAGCCTCCTTAAGATTGATTTCAACTCAATTTGGGTTTAAATTGAGTCCAAGTTGAAGATCCAATAGAGGGTGGTGTGAATGTAAAAGAAACAGCTTGTCTTAGTGTAGGGCCAAATTGACTCGATGGGGTCTGTTCTATGGCTCAACTTTGGTTGGGTTTTATTTCTCTAGTCCTAAGCAACAAATTTCATGTAAGAAGTTTTTGGATTGGAGCACTCTATGGAATTTTGTAAATTCCTCTCCCTCTCTTGGCTTAAGGCTCTCGGGTAGCCTTGTTTGGGCTGATTTTATGGATCCTAGGGTCTAGCTGAGGGCTTGATTTCGGTTGGGATGGATTGCTAAGGTTCTTAGCAAGGTTTTTTATGTTTGGAGCTAGAGGATTTGGACAGTAATTTGGTAGCTATGGATCACTCTTTCTATCTTTTTTTTTCTCTCAGGTTTTGCTCTATTTATAGCCATCAATGGCTATAGGAAGGCTTGGCTGAGCTTTAGGATGATTTGGGGGAGTTTCCAACTCTCCTATTGATGCCTAGGAGTAGGGTTTCAGCTATGAAAATGATAGATTGAGCAATTCCATGCTTAACTAGCCTACTTAACCATGGTGAAGGTGATGGTGGTTGGCTTGGATTTTCCCATGGCTTTACTCATTGGGGAGCTTGGGACGTGATTGGAGCTGGTTTATTTTGCCTTGGACCAGCCTCCCTCATGCAAATCTTTCATCACCTTCCAATGATCAATGGGAGAAGGCCACATAAGCTTGATTTTTCTCATTCCCATGTCATGGTAATGATTGCCTTCCAATAGTTATAATGAGCCCCAAATTCCATGTGATTATTTTGTCTCCTCCCTATTGGCTAGAGGGGAGGTTAGTGATGAGTCAAGGAAGTTAAGGCCTTCATATTTCTTCACCTCATTTAAATTTTCATGAGGGGATGACACATGCCCCTTATTTTCCTTAAATTTTCAAAATTTGATTTATGATGTCACCTTATGATGTGAGGATGATGTAAATTTATGCTCTCTCCTATTGGTTAAGAGGTAAGGTGATGAATAAGTCACCATAAGTTCTCTTGAGGTCGCATGAGGGAGTGACACCTCATCTCTTAATGATGAATATGTCATTTTTACTTTAACCATGGTTAAGGTAAATTCTCCATTCATGTGAATTATCATCATGAGTCTTTCTATGAGTTAATTCATCCTTAATGAGTCTTATAGGTTATGTGAAACCTATATGGGGTCATCATGATGTCATAAGAGAGTTTAAAACTTTTGAAAAATCAATTATTATGCCAAAATTGATTTTAAAGGGTTAAATGTCATTTTACTCCCCTTTTCTAATTTAATTTCATTTTAATTAATTAAAATTAATTAATTAAATAAAAAGTTTGAAATTTTATTAATTAAATTATTAATTCACAAAATTTTTAGAATTAATTATTTAATTAATTTCATGTCATTTTGATTAGAAAATGGGATTATTTATGACTTTTTAATTTAATTTTTATTTTAATTAATTATGTCATTAATTAAAATATAAAAATTAAATTATTAGTCAATTAACTAATCAAAAATAATTTTGTAAATAGTTATTTGATTAATTCCATTTTTTAATCAAAATTGTGCATTTTATCATTTTCATGGCTTTTAATTTAATTGTTTTATTTTAATTAATTATGTCATTAATTAAAATATTTAAAATTAAATTATTGGTCAATTAATTAATCAAAAATAAATTTGAAATTAATTAATTGATTAATTTTATCATTTTTATTTCATTTTGGTGTATTTTGTCATTTTATGACTTTTAATTTAATTTTTATTTTAATTAATTATGTCATTAATTAAAAGATTGAAAATTAAATTATTAATCAATTTAATTAATCAAAATAATTTTAAAATTAATTATTTGATTAATTTTGTCATTTTTATTTCATTTTTATCATTCTCGTCATTTTTTATCATTTTTTTTTTCATTTTTAGTTTAAAATTGTGTGTTTTGACCATGGTTGACCAAAGTTGACCTATGTTGACCCAAGTTAATCTAAATTGGTCAATTTTAGTTTCAAGATGTCTAATGTGACTTTTTCAACCTTGTCATGGTCGATTTGATCACAATATTTGTGATTTTGTCATTTTGGGGTCTAAATAGGTCATGTTGACCCAATTTAGGGTTTAGACTAGTTCAAAGGTCAATGTGGTGACTTTTGAATTAAAATTTTGTTGATTTTGATCAATGTCAATTTGATCAGGTCAACATTTGTCTTTAAGGTCAATTTTGTGGTCAAGAAGATTTTGTCAAGGTTTTATCCTAGGTCTTAGAGTTTATTGTTTTTAGGAGGTCAATGTAGGTAGACTTCCTTTCTCAAGGTGTTTGGTGAATGATTCTCACAAAAAGTGAGGTCAACACCAGTGCCTAGGCTCCAGATTTTGGAGCTTAAGCGCCCCAGTTACTATTCGTGCAAAAACAAAAATCTTCAGTTTTTCACACAAATTCTTCCTATAAACCACCCTACCTTCGTCCCCAATCCTTAAGCAATCCTAAATTCATCCAGTACAACTCATTTTGGAGAGGAAAGGAGAAATTTAGAAGCAATGGAGAGAGGATATCATGGCAATAGGATAAGAGAAAAGTCTTCTAAAGATCCTCAACCTTATTTCAATGGATTTATTGCTGTAAGTTTGGAGAAATTATTCAGTCACTTAGATAAGATTGAGGCGGAATTACTAAGTGTTGGAAATCATCTGCATGAGATGTATCACTAAATCGAGCACTTGGAATGCAGACGAAGCTTCAATTCGATCATATGGCGGTCTTTCAAGATTCTCAAGTGACGATATATGCGAAGAACAAATAGATTGATGAAAAGACGGCTTTGGAATTTCTAAAGGCATTAGTTTTCTATCCACGCGGGCCAAGCGAACTTCATTGCGAAAGGGATGGAAATTCAAAGTTCGGAGATGAATCGATCGTTGGTGTGTTCTAGGTGTGATTGATTCATGTTCTAGTGAGTTGAATATTTAGTTTGTGTGTTTGTCTTCAATGTTTAAAGTGTGTTGTTTGATTGTGAATTTGCTTTGAATTAGTAATGTTTGTGTTGTTTATAAAGTGTTGAACCTTGTTATAGTACTTTTTCTAGAATTTCCTGAGCTTAGAATGGAAAAATGTGAAATGGAATTGAAGAGTTTGATTATATCTTGAGTTTGAATGTTGGATCTATGTTATCATTTAAATTGTTTGTGGAAAAGTTTGGAAGTTAGAAAATGGAGTAATAGTCTCATATGAGTAATTAGAAGTCGAATTTGTTAAGTTTTAGTGGAAAAGACAATTTTTAAATCGAATTTTTGTAAAGGCGAGTCTGGTGCTTAGGCGCCAGAATTCAGCGCCTAGGCACCGGTTCGGCCTGAACCCGAAAATCGGGCTTTTAAACCCACCGAAGCCATTAACAATGCTTAAGCTACTTCTTCCTCTATTTTTCGCAGAAATCAATCTTAGGGATCCTTTTTAAGGTCGGATTTTCAAGTTTTTGAGCTTGGAATCACTTGATTTCTTCATCTCGAGGCCAGATCTACCTTCTAATCCATTTATTTTTTATTTTCACAATGGATTTTTCAACTTTTGGGCAAAATCAAAATTTTTTTTATTTTTGGAGTTTAATCCATGGGTTTGAAGCTTTATTTTAGTTTTTAAAAGCTTAAATAAGCTTATTCTTTTGATCCTTCAATTTATTTTATGTTTTCTTTCTCTTACATTTAGATGGCTCCGAAATCTAAGCGATGGAAAGAACGAGAAAATTTCGATCGTAGCAAATTTTCCATTGTCGCAGCACATTTCCATTATAACGATTTTGCTACAACAAGAAAATTTATCTTGGAGAGGAGTTTCTACAATCCTGGTGGAAGGATTGAAGATACGATCGTTGCACTGAACTGGCAACAATTCTGCTACTTCACTGTTGTCACTGTTATCCCTGTCGTCAGGGAATTATATGCAAATTTTATGGATGCCGAAGATTATGAGATCTTCATGAAAGGTGTTGGAGTAGGATTTACTCATGAGAGAATTAACTTTTTCTACAGCCTGTCACCGAACATCGAGTGCTACTTCTCTAGATTATCTCCATCTGAGGGAGATTTGGAGATGATTATTTCATATCTGACTGATGGTACTGGAGCTTGGAAAATCCGAAACAAAAAACGGTAAATTTTTCATCTTCTAAGCTAAACGTTGTTTCTAAGGCCTGGCATTACTTTATTTCTACTCGCCTCCTTCCATCCAATCATTTAAGTGAGGTTGCAAAGGACAGAGCTATCCTCAACTACTGCATACAGGAGAGGAAATTGATGTTGGGAGTGTTATTTATGATTTTGTAGAGGCCACTACTCGTTCTAGTACTTCTGTGGGATTGGAATTCCCATCTCTGATTTTTTCTTTGTGTGAAAGCGCTGGAGTTGTTGCTAATCTTTCAGAGGAGAAGCTCGAGTCTACCAAGCTCATTGGACGAGAAAGTGTTAGTATTTATTAACGACTTCGAGATAAGAGTTCTACCACACCCTCTAGTTCATTACCTACTTCAGGTAGACCTTCTACTTCTCGAGCCTCTACTTCTGTTGCTGATCTACCATCTAGTTTTTGGTAAAATATGCATGAAAATTTATAGAGCAGCAGAATATGTTACTTTTGACCCAGTGTAGAGTGGATACTATAGATTTGAAATTGGATCATCTTTCTGAGTAGATCCAGAGAAGAGTGATTTTGATGGGGAGTATTTTGAAAGTCTTGTTAAATTCCTTAAGGGTGATCATTCTGTTCAGTTTCCTACCTGGCCTAGATTCTCACCATTTGATATCCAAAATAAGAATGTAGATTTTTCCTTTGATGATGATGAAGATGAGGAGACAGCTAGTGATGAGTAGATTTTTAGGATTGTGTAGTTGTGTTATTTATGTTATGTTTTGTTAGTATGTTAGTTTTGGATATATGAGATGATTTGCTTTTATGTTTGATGCACTTGATGTTACTGAACTTTTGATGTTTAGAGTTTATTGATTCTGAGATACTCATTGTTGTATTGATGATTGTTGGAATGTTACAGTTTATTTTTATAATGGGATGTTTTGTTCTGTTTTAATATAGTAATTAGTACACTTGTTTAGTTTAGTTATTTTTGTTTAAAATTATAAAAATAATGAAAAAATTTTCTATAGAAATTGGTCTTGCTTACTAAAATTTTTCTATATATGCTTAAACCTTTCTTTTATATTCATAAAAAGCATGTATAGAAATAAAATTTTCATTTCTAGATTATTTTTCATATACTTAGAAAAATTCCTGGTAGAAATATGCTATTCTTTCTCTCATGCTTTAGAAATTTTCATAATTTATGTTTATACCAAAACTGAAGTTTGGGGAAAGGGAATATTCTTTGAAATTTAAATATTATTTGTCCTTAATTACTAATATTTTCTTTAAAAAATATTAACATAACATAAGGAATGAAAAATTTATTTAAGATTACTTAAATTTTTGAATTTATAAATAGTTTAGTAATCTTAACTAAAATTTTAATGATTTTGATTGATTTTAAGAATAGAATTATTTAACTTAGAGAATAATAAGATTAAAAAATTTTCTATTTATAGTAAAGAGAATTGTATTTTTGAAATACTAAGGAATCAAGATTATTACTTGAAAAAGAAAAGATTGAAATAATTTCTGAAAAATACTTATTAAGAATGTCATATTAATTATGTGAAAATGTATAAGTTTTTAAGTATAAGTTAAGGATAGTGAAGTTCAAAATCATTAACAGGCTATCCAAATATAGTAATCCTCACAAATTGTAAAAAAGGGGATTGAAAAATATCTTTAAAAAGAAAAAAAAGAAAAAAAAAAGAAAAAAAGAAAAAAAAGAAAAAGAAAAAAAAAAGAAGAAAAGAGCAAAAATAAAAAAAGAAATGTGAGGAGAAGCTTGAGGAGACGCCTAATCAAAAATTGACTTCACTTGACTTATCTTATAGGAAGAAAACTAATTACATTTTTAACTTAATTTTTATGTACAAGCATCCTTACTAGAAAAGTTTTCATAAGTCTTTTTCTTGTAAATTATTTATGCGACCTTAATATGATAAATTACAATTATACTTGAAATAAATGAAAAATTTAAAGTCTTATGATTTGCTAGTTAAATATTCTTTAAATTCTTAAAATTAACCATAATTAGTGAAATTTGGTTAATGATTTACTAGAGCATTTATAAAACCAAAAATTACAAGGAATCTTAAATATTTAAACTTCATTCCAAATGTTATACATTTTATGTAATAAAAAGGGTTACTTGAGGACAAGTAACGTTTAAGATTGGGGGAATTTGATTCACTTAAAAAGTACCTATTTTTATGTCTTATTTATGATTCAATTTTAAAGGATTTTATGCTTTAATGAAAGGTATTTTTATGTTTTTGGATATAGGTGATGAAAAAAAGAGACCAAGAAGGAAAAAGGAGCAAAAATAGAGCTAAAAAGCAAAGTTGCCAAAATTATAAGTCTGGCGCCTATGCGCCAGAATCCAGGGTCTATGCGCCTGTTCGATACTGAAGCAGATAAGATTTTTGATAACTTTAGGCAGTTATTTTGATGGTGTTAAGCGGTTATCAGACCTTCTAGAAGACTGGAAGTTACTTCTGATACATATAACATGTGATACAATGCATCTGGACACAGGAAAACAGTTTTAATCATGAAGAGGTGCGATCCAGAGTGAAGGGGTACGAAGACCTATGGAGTCCAGTGCCTAGGCGCCAGATCCCGGCGCCTAGGCGCCACAGTTACTTTCTAGAAGATTCATTGAATTTAGACGAATTTTGAAGAGGTGCCTTAAGCAACCCCTGGTCATTTTTGAAGCTCTATAAATAAAAGACAATTCTACAGAGAACAGGCCCCTCCTTTATCTCTCCAGTATCCGGAGATAGTTTTAGAGAGCCACCATATATTCTTCTTAAGTATTTAGTGAGTTTATTTTAGTTATTTTGAGTGATATTACTCAATTCCTTGAGTAGTAAGTGAGAGTTTGTTAGTGTTGGTACTGTTGAAGTCTTGTGCTTTGCATTGGAGTAAGTAGGAGTCAAAGGATCACTTAAAGGAAAATTCTAGATAAGTATTTGTAACTTGGTTCAAAGTTTTATAAATATATTTTGTTGTGTGAATTCGTTGTGTTCTGAGTGGTTACTTTTCTTTGTCCTTTCAACCATGAAAAGATAATAAGATAAATTGATTTGGTTAGAGAACTTAACTTAAACTTTAAAAATTATTGTGATAATATTCATACCTAATCTTAATTTACTTTTTAAACTAGTCATTTGAATTGTTAAAATCTGTTGAAGAATTCTGAGACCTATCTGGAGATGAGTTCTTAACTAGTAGATATCACATGAATCATTGGGTAATTGAAGGCCATGTGCGAGTTATTTAAGGTGAAGTGCAAATAAATAGGAAAATATTATTTATTGGGCGTAGAATTAATTAGTTTTTAGAGTGGCAGACTAAATTCTAATAATTTGGTTTATAGAAAGGGAACGGGTCACTAGTAGGGCCGACCATAGCCACCCTTGGACATCTAGAGAGTGAACATAGATTAACCCATTCTACTAATAATACATCCTGAACCAATCTATAGATTAGCCAATGTTCTTTATACTATCGAGCGAAGGTAAAGAATAGGATTGCTTCTATTTGGCGCAATACCATAATTTCAAGATCTCAACGAATGATAGTTTTTCTGAAAAATCTTGGATTAGTTGAAAAGAAGAAAGTTGTTTTATTTTTATTGATGCTTTACTTACATCTAGTAGAAATTGCATTAAACTTAAAATCTAAATATTGAAAAGAAATAAAAATTAAAAAATAATAATTTCTTTTAATTTGAAAATCTATTAATTTCTTAAATTAAACTTCCCTATGGGATCGATAACCAGGACTCCAATAGAGCCATGTATTACTTGAAACGATACGTATTCTTGGGTTTGAAATTGTGACTTTAAAAAATCATTATAAATATATAAATCTAGGTTCATAAATTCTCGCATATATAAAAGTCATCAAATACAAGATTGAAATTATTTCCTGGGAAACTGAGATCTAGATGGACATGATTTTTCATTCTCATAAAAATATATCAGTTTCGAGCTGTGATTATCGAAGACCATAAATCTTGAAGAAAATTCAAAGTTAATGGCCAAAGATTAAAACCATATTTTGAAGGCAATAGACTTAATTTTTAAGAGGTTTTAATGTTGGATCAACCTAAATAACTGGAAGTTATGTCGGGCTGACGACGTTAAAACAAGCACTTTGTGGGAGGCAGCCCACAGTTAATGAGTGTTTGCTTTGTTTGATGTGTTATTTGTGTTTGTTTGTTACTTAATTAAGTCTTATTCTTCCTTAATTATCATTAACAACATTTAAAAATGAATCGAAATAAATTTTTGAAAGAATTTGGACTAAGTGAAGTTTGGCGAAATTTGAACTAGTGCCGAACGACACTGTTATCAGTTTCGGATAGCGCCACTGTTTAGAAAACAGTTTCTCGTCTTTAAATTCAAGTTTTGGCGGTCCTAGGCGGTAAATCTTCCATTATAACTCCCAAAACCCACACCTAGACGCAGGAACTACCCAAGGAACAAAGAGGAAGATCCTAAATCTTTTCCAAATGCATTCCGACTCGATGGAAACTTCAAGATTTCAAGTCTTCAACCATAGAAAGTTCGTCAGTTTCGAAGCGCAGCGTCTATTCAACAAAAATATCTCGAAAATGAGATTGATTAAGGAACAAGGCTTTGTAAATCGAGGTACGAATTCTCCTACCATTAGAATTAATGAAATTATTATTCAAAAAAGTTGGACACTATTGTGTTATACTACTATCGTTGTAGTTCTCCCGATTGTGAAGGAGTTATATGCAAATCTTCATAGAATCAACCAAGGATCAGTCTATGTGCTAGGTAGATTTGTTACATTTACTCCTGCAAAGATTAATGATTTATACATGATTGAGAATGTGTCAATTTGCCACTATTCAAATTTTACCCCAACGAAGGACAATATGAATGATATATACAAATATCTAACAGATGAAAGTGATGAATGGGAGATAAGAGATAGCAGGTTTTTAAGTTTCTCGACCGCACTGCTAAATCCTACGTTGAAACACTTACATTATTTTATATGTGCAAAATTTGACCCAACAATGAAAATCAGTAAAATAACTAAGGAGTGTACTTTTCTGAGCTATTGTATTCAAATGGGGATGCCTACTGATGTTGGTTCAATAATTAGTAAAGCTATTTTGGGATTGATCATTCACGGATCACATTATGGGCTTGGACATCCATCCACTATATTTCTCCTCTGCAGTCAATCACAAGTGCCAAATGAGAATTAGGAAAGAGTACTTCTATCTTGGAAGCCTATAGACCCAGCAGATGCATATAGTAACTAGGAAGTTGGTGATATGAATGACATGAGCATTATTGAAGATCAACCATCTCAGAGGTTAACACCTATTCCTCCTTACTTTCCTGAAAGTTCACAGATTACCATGAATAAAATTAAGAAATTAGAGTAGGAAGTACAACACCTGATGAATGCAATCAACAATCTATCTGATTTCTTTGATCATCTGGATTAAAGAATGAAGGAGCACTTTGATCATTCTGGATATCTTGAAAGAAGTTTGACGTGATTGATGAAAATAAAAGGTTGGATTGAAAAGGATTCTACTGAACAATTTTCGTTTCATCTTTTTACAATATGTTCGTTCATGCTCAATCAATTGGAGATCTTAGAGTAGTTGATAGTTCTGAGGAAGAATGAAAACTTGATTATTGTATTTTTGTGTTTGTGTATCTGATTGATTTGCTTTGCTTTTCTTGGATGTTATATTTGGACTTGCTTTCTTGTTTAGTTTTTAAGGTTATTGTGTTGTGGTTGTAATTGACGCTGAATTTTAGAATTATATGGCTTGATGATGTGTAATGTTTAGTGTTATGTGTATGTGTCTAGAACTTGGATTTTATATATGAAAGTAATTTTTTGTGTTGTTTGTGTTAAAAAATATCATTTGCCATGGCTTTAGAATGTTATTCAATGCTTAATTAGACTGGTTAGATGTCGGAACGGGCTTAAAAAGATTGAAATTGTGAAAAAAAGTCGGAAGCCCAGTTTATGAACTGGCACCGAACGGCGCTATCACCAGCGTCGGACCATGCGAAAAGATAGAGAGTTTGGCCATAAGAGCAGAAAAATGCGCCGAACAGTGCTGCCGCTAGCGCTCGACCAGGAAAAAGGCCTGAAACTATAAATTTTCGTGATTTAAACTAGGACCCGCCATTTTTGCCAAGACCGACATCTTCTACCTCCATCCAAAGCTGATTTTCGCACCTAGGGCTCACTAGCATTTGGATTTGAAGTGATTTCGTGACCGGAAAAGTTCGGATTTCATCTTCTCTTGGTAAGAGCTACACTTTAACCTAAAATTTTTTGATTTTGACCGTGGAAATCTCCGACATTAGAAAGATTTGAAATTTTGAAGTTTTTGGAGAAACTTTGGAGATTTTTCATGGATTTTGAGTTTTTATCTTTTTAAATTTACCTTGGAGTCCATTATATTGCAATTTTAAAATTGATTTGGATAAATTTGGTATTTTTAGACAAATGGCTCTAAGAATATCAAAGCGGAAGAGAAAGTTTGAGTATGATGAAAGCAAATTTGTTAATTTTAAGGCTTATTCACACTTTATTACATTTCTTTGATATAAGAAATGTATTCAAGAGAAAGCCTTTGAAAATCCTTGAGGTATGTTTGAAGAACTTATTGCAAGTCGTCAACGGGAGACTTTCTATTATTTCACTGCTGAACTAATGTTGGGTATTGTTGGAGAGTTTTATGCAAATCTGTATTATTCTGAGAGTGAATATATACTGGTTAGAGGCCGAATGGTTGAATTCACCCCTGCTCACATTAATGCATTTTATCAGTTAAGAGCGCCCTTTTCTTGTAAATATGAAAATTTTCCTATTACGAATGAAGCATTGGACATGATTGTAAACTTTTTGACTGATGAAAAAAGGGAGTGGAAGGTTAAACAAAGGTTGAAAGTTAACTTCCTCTTTTCTACTTTGAATCCTGTATCACTATTTCATTTCTACAAGACTTTTCCTACCAACCATCACAGTGAGGTTACTGTAGATAGAGCTATTCTGAATTACTGTATTTAGATCATGAAGAATATAAATATTGGGGCTATTATTCATAAAAGTACTTTGACAAGTTCAAAAGGAGAGACTACAAGTGGACTAGGATACCCCAGCCTGATCCATGCCTTGTGCATTCAGTCAGGTGTAGCAGTAGAAGATAATGATGAGGTAGTCCGTCCCCTGAAGCCCATTACTAAACTAAAATTGAAAACTTATGAAGCCCATGTAGGATGGAAGTGGAGTAAGAAAGCTGAAGAGCTTTCTTCTAGTCATGAGAGACCATCAACATCTAGAGAGCCTACTCTGCATGATGTTATGGATCAGTTGGAAAGGTTGAACACCAGAGTAGATGGACTAGAAGTAAGGAAAAAGATAAATGATGATTATCAAGTGTGGTGGACAAAATATGAGATAACCTATCATGACGCACAGATGAGATTTTTCAGAGGAGACACTAGTATGTATTTCCTACTTACCCTGAGTATACTCCATACCAACCTGAAGAACCTGATGATGGTGAAGCTCCTACAGATGAAGATTGGTAGTTTTATAGTTTTATTTTCATTTTATTTTGTATTTGTGTTTTGTATATGTAATGTACCTGAGACTCTTTCTGATTAGTATTTTTGATGTAATGTGTATTTTGTTGTACTTGTAGCAGACTTTATGTTGATTTGTGATGAATGTGATGTTATAGTAGAGTTTTCATGTGTTTGGTTTGTTAGACTAATTTGTGATTGTAATAGTTGGATGTTAATGTTGTGTGTGTAGTTTAAGTTGCATGTTTTTAAAGTTCTTCTCTTATAAATTTCTAACCTATATTTGTGTATAGAAATGCTCTTAATTATTTCAGGCCAACTGTTCTACTTTATAAAAAAAACCCGCTTAAACTCAAAGGTATGAAAAGCCCAACATATTGAGGTATGAGTTGTATGTTTATATCTTTTCTATCTTCCCATGTTAATTGTATTGATATTCAAAAATTTAAGTTTAGGAGAGGGAAAGAATTAACTATTAATTGTTCTCATTTAAAAGTATTTTCAAAATTATTAAATGATTTCCTATAATAGAACTCAATTTCAGATAACTGTATTTTGATTTTATTTAAGTATTTTGTAAAGTTGAATGAACGTATTTGGTAATGAAAAGTAATTTTGTAGGCTAAGATATTTAGTATAAGAGAATAGGACTATAGTCAACTATTCAAAGTAAGAAAAATTGTTTGTTTGAAATATTAAGAATCTTAAAAATTTATGTGATAGGAAAGAATTGAGACTTTATGATGAATCATTAATAAGCTAAAGAAATGTCTATAAGGTAAATGATTGTGGTAAGTTTCAAATTTTGGGTGAGAAGGGTGAAGTTCAAAATTATTAAAGGCTATCCAAATACATTAATCCTCACTTAAAAGAAAAGAAAAGAAAAGAAAAGAAAAGCAAAAGAAAATAAAAGAAAGAAAAGTGAGGAGAAGCTTGAGGAGATGTCTAATCAAAAATTTGCTTCACTTGGACCTACCTAGAGGGAAAAACTTAATTACTCTCCTGAACTTATATGTGTGGATTAGCATCCTTACTAGTAGTTTTCTCATAAACATCCTTTCATGTAATTCTTTTAAGTGCCTTAATAAGACAATCTACAGTCATTTTTGAAATGAATAGAAGGCTAGAACTCTTAGACTTGACTACTAGATAGTCTTACACCTACAGAATTTACTTGAATTATTCAAATATCTTTCTAAAAAACTTACTATTGTACTTATCTAAATCAAAATTATGGTACTCTAGAAAGAAAGTTCATTACAGTGGATCATTATTTTATGTATTAACTAAAATTACTTGAGGACAAGTAATAGTTATGTTTGGGGATCTTAATCCACTAAAAATTTGATAGCTTTTTACTATTCATTTCATACTTATTTTTGCTGATATTGCACTTTAAAGAAATGCTCCTATTTGGAAATTATAGGAATGCTCCTATTTGACAAAAGACATTTGCATCACTGATCTATGTCACAATAATCATCACATTATGATTGGAAAGGAGGAAGACTCTTTCTTAAAACTGAACTTTGTTATAAATTTAGTCTTGTGCTAGTTTAACTTGCTAGAGTTTAGAACGTACTTTGGTAGAAATAGTAATTAAGACTATTTGTTTTTATTTTAAGAATTAAACTTACTTGTAATTCTGTTGTGATTCGATATGTGATTTCTGTGTTATGCCCTAAAATTAAAGCCTCCCTATGGGATCGATATCCAGGACTCCACTAGAGTTTTGTATTACTTAAGCGATATGTATACTTGCGTTTAATTGTGTGATTGTCGGCTGTTCAATTTTTTAAAAATAAATGGGTATGATATTTTGTTTTGAAAAGAGTTTTAGAATATATTTTTATGAAAGTAGAGATTTGATTTAATTTAATATATATATAGATTTTGAAAATAATATTTTAATGAAGAAGATGAAATCAAACTGATCTCATATAAACGTTAGTTTAGATAATCAAGCGCTTCATCACAAGACATGTACCTACACCAAAGAATAGATACATGGCTTGGGGTGAGGCTTGATCAAATAAACTAAAGAATTCATGATATCCGTTTGGTCTGCGAACTATTTTTACCGACAATTTCCCCTATCTAATATGAAGAAATTATATAGGGTTTATATTAATCTGGGTCTTTAAGTTTTTTATAAGGGCAAGCCCCTATAATTAATTGCATCTTAGATAACCTAAGTCACCTAAGAAAACTCTTGATTTAGATTAGGAAAAAATTATATTCATGACTTCTAAAGGTAAGGTCTTCAAAGAAAATGTGATAGTTGGAAATTCAATAGGTGAATGGCTTATGTTTTGGAACATTTTATTTTATCAGAATTTCAAGGAGAGAAGGCTAGGGAAAGAACATAGATTCAAGAAAAATCTTGATGTCTTCCCAAACTATCCTATAGTTTAGCTTTAAATCTTGGAAATAAATTTATTTAAATTTCAATCTTGTCAATTAATTATAGGAATTACATTTGCATAATATCCAATTATGCAAATAACCTGGAAGTTGAGAGGATTTATGTCGTATCAAACGACAACCTCGGAATCCTAAAGCAAATTATGGCATATATTGCATAGTAGAACTGTGCAAAGGCCTAAAGAAAATGTGAGGATTTATACTGCACTAGGCAAGCTACCTCAAAGTCTTATGGCTTGTTGTTTTAATTTCTAAGGAATGGTTTTGTTGATGTAGACAAGTTTTGTTGTTGAAGATGGTCATGCTGCCCACTATGCATGCTCCAAGCTCCTTGTCGTAGCAGGTTTAGTTTAAAGAATTGTCAATTGAGGAGACAAAAAAATTGTCATGTTTTGGAAATATTTAGATTTAGGTATCTTAATATTTTATTAGAGGAACGTTAAAGTTGATTATAGAAATACCGGTTAAGATCCCACGGTTCCATCATCCTGATATCGCTATTTTCATCGAATTTACTTAGTCTAAATGAATTTACTAAACTCAACTTAATGAGTTCCATACTTTCATTTACACCGTGGGAAAACCCTGTTAGCAACATGTGGGTTACCTATTCCAAGGAATTCCTGATCATCAAACGAGATGTTTTAATTTAGTTGCAATTGTGGGTTTTGTTTCCTTTGTGATTAAATTTTGAGTTGTTATATTTTTGAATGTTGTGGCGATGGATTTTATCTTATTTTGACTTTTAATTTTAATTTTGGTCTTAGTTTTGTGGCTATCCTAAAGGTTTCAGTTTTCATGCAGGGTGACATTGTTGTTCATCATGCAAACTTGCAAGAAAAGAAAAGTACGATAAAGAAAATGTTGTAAACTTATAAAAGTGTACCTGGAGGGTCTTCTCATTCCTCCATTTGAAACTTTAGTATCCTTTGCAATAAAATTTTATATTTGCAGGGAAGTAAAACCCTATGGATATGTTCATCACATGCCTAGAATACTCTATGTCATAATCGGGTGAACTCTATTCATTTGTGAGATTTCTTCATTTAGAAAATATAATAGGTCCAGCTGTCCTGCAGGGTGTTCAGAAGACTTGTGAAATGGTCCAGGAGAAACCCGGATATTTCACAATACTTTTGAACTTCCTTGAGGTCCTTTTGGACTTATTATAGTTATTAAATGATTTATCCCTTTCATACCGTTATGCTTAGTGAACCAATGTTTTATCATCTCTAAGAATAGGGTAATTCATCATTTATTATTTAATTTAAGAATTATGTGGGTGAAGGCCCTAAATGGACAAATTAAGGTCATTAGGGTACTTAGTCAAATTTTGATTTAGGGCTTGTAATGTCTCAAAAATACATCATTTTTTATTATATTAACTTTTCTAAACCTCTTTTATTTAAATTTGATTAAGCCTAGCTCACTACTAAGCCCCTTAAGATTTTAGGTGAGTGTATTTTATGACTTTAGAGAAAATTGAATTTTAAGTGGTAAGAATTTCTGTCAAAAGATCATAATATTACTTTGAACACCAAGTAAATGGATCAGGCTGGTGGTTTATTAATTTCCAAGATCATGCCCCTAACCTTAAGATTCTTGTAATTTGATTTTTCTTCCAAATTATAATAATTAAGGAAATTTAAATACTTAATTTTGATGTGACAAAATGCAGTGAACTTCTATCATTTATCCCTTAAGGTTTCAATCATTCAATTGCACTTATTTAAAATCAAAATTTACCCATTTTTCCCTCTTGAATTTAAGCTTAAATATTAATTAAGGCTAAGTGTCCAAAATTACCCTTTTACCCTTAAGGTCCTATCACTTCATAATTCATCAAATTTTATTCAAATGACTTTAAAATTTTTATCCTACCTTACTAATGGGTTAATTAAAACATCAGAAAAGAAAATATGATTTTTCAAAATTTAATTTACTTTATATATTAATTTTTATGCAAAAATAAGATTTTCAATGAAAAATTAATAACTTGACCAAGACAAACCTAATCCCTTGAAATTTTTATTGGAGATAGCCTTAGATTAGAGAATCACTTAGACCAAATTTCATGGTTTATTGAGTTTTAATTTAATTAATAGAATTATTTTACATTCTGGAGTTTTAATTAATTATAAAATTTTTTGCAGGTTGAAAATTTAATTTTATATTTTTTAAAAATCTCTTTGAAGTCAGGAACTCAAAGAAAAAAATTTCATTTTTTTTTCATTTTGTTTTAATTATTAGAATTATTTTAGTGGAAAATTAAGAAAATTCATTTTTTTACCCTTTTAAAAATGATTAAATTCTTTGAAAATTAATATTTTAATTTTGAGGCTTAGGAAAATTATGAGGATGGCTCCTAAGTGATTGGAAGACCAAAATTAAAAATTTGGTGATTTTTATTATTTTTTGATTATTTAAATATTAAAATATGAATAAAAATGAAAATTTTGTAAAAATCCCAATTTTATTTTTAAAAGAATCCTCTAATCACAGAGAACTCTGAAAACAATTCTTATAATTTTTTTGATGTCTTTTAATTTTTAAAATTTATTTAAGTGCTAAAAAAGCCATTGGACTTAGAAAAATTATTTAACCTATTAAATTAATTCTAAATGACCTGAAAGATTTTAGGGGAGTTCCTCTGTCCCTGAAGCACAGTGGAGAGCAATTTTTGTGTTATTTTGATACTTATTTTGTCATAATTAATTAAATGTTTGTTTTAGTTCAAGTGGAAAATTAGGCTTATTTTTATCATTTTAAATCATGATAAATTTTTCCTAGGGCTCTTTGACCATAAAGAACCTACCATACTTTTTTGAGATTTTTCTAAGCAATATGCTAATTATCACATTTAATTTATCAAATAATAGACACGAACTTGAAAAATATGATTCTCTGTTTAGGAATTTCTCTGACTTTGAAAAAATCACGGAAGATTTCTCAAGACGGAGGGGACAACATACCCAAATTTCAAGCTATGGTGAAACTCCTACATGCATGGAGAATTAAAAGATTGAAAACAGTATTTAAATTATTAAAAATAAAATATGCATAAAAAATATTTTAAACCATTTCCACATTGTTCTCCTCTGTCCGCTGAGCACAAGGATATTTTTCTTTTATTTTTATATTTTTTTAGACCAAAATATGGATTTTTAAAGTTCAGGTTATTTAAATAAATCAGAAAAATCAAATTTTCCTACTTAAGTGACTCAGCGCCACCTCAACCTACGGCGAATCGAACTCTCCACGTGGCGCTCTCCCATTCGATGCCATCAGCTGAATAGGATGCCACGCTGCCCTTAGTCTCGTTTCATCTCTCGTCCGGCGCGATTGGAGCCATCCAAGAAAAACACGCGCGATCCAATGGCTGCCCGTCTTTGTCCCCGCCTGGTGTGATCCCGTGACCGTCCACATTAAAACCCTAATTTCTCAGCCTAGACTCAACCAAATCACCTCGGGTTTGATCTTATAGACTCGTCTAAGCATGGTGAACATATCCATATGGCTAAGCATGGTTTAAATTAACCCTAATTACATGGAAAATCCATAGAAGCTCAGGAACAAGAAGAGGTCAATACCTTGGCTCTGAGAAGTGAAGATTCAGAGATAATCTACACCTTCGTTGGAGTCCCAGGAGCTCAGGGATAAAGCCTCTTGCCCTAGTTAATTGCCTAAGTATGAAAGTGACCATGCTCGATTTCCAGCTTTGATGGAAGTCTGGTGCAAAGGCTCTCTGTGATGGGGCTTTGATGGGGGATCATCTTCTTTCGCTGCTGGAAAGGTGTGGGCACAGTTAATTTGGATTTGGTGCACTATGAATCTGTGGTGAAAAATGTCCTGGTTTCCGGCCAAGTTTGAGCTCTGAAATTGAGCTTCAGCAATAAGAACTAGAGGAGGAAAGTGGCTGGAATGATCTTAGGGAGGTCTGGAGAGGCTCTAGTAGAGTTTTGGCAGAGTTTTGTTAGGAAATTTCCAGCACCTTATTTTGGCCGTGGAGAGGTCCATTTATGGCCATGGCCATTGGGCTGAGCTGGGGACCTGTTGATGGGTGAATTCAGCTGCCTAGGTGGAGGGAAAAAGAGCTCCAATGGCAATTGGTGCTGAGCTGGCCATGGGGTGGAGTTTGGGTTTCCTTAGCTTGAATGTGGCTCTTGGTTTGGGCTCCTCCAGTGACTAGGCCGGCCGGTAAGGACAGGGGAGCTGGCCATGGGTCAGGTGAGTCAGTGGTTAGGTGAGTCAGGCCATCAAGTGGGAGCAATTAAGTTTGGTGAGCTAATTTTGCAAGGATCCATATGGTTTAAACAAATACGAAAGGGGATCCCCCAAATTAAGGATCCCTTGGTCCATGGCTCACTAGCTTGGGCTAAAAGCATCTAGGGTGGTTCCTAGGATCAGTTTAGTGGCTCTGGAGGAGTTGGTTTTGTCACATTTAGTTTGATTTGGTCACACTGGTGTATAGGTTCAAAATTGGAGTTTGGGCTAGACTTGGGTCTAGGTTGGGCAAGAGCTTAGGTTGAGCCCAATTAATTGAGCAAATTGGTGTAAATGATTGTAATTAATATTTTTCTTGAAGACTTGGAGTGGTTTTGAGATCACATGAGGGGTTAATTTAGTGAAATTTGGATTTTGGTCCATTTGGGGCAAGTTGGGTTAACATGGGTTTAGGTTGGGCTAGGTTTGGGTCGAAGGACAATTGAAGGTTCCAAATGGTCTATGGGGATTCCATAAAGAGTTCTCAACACTAATTGAGTGGAAAGTTTGGGAGTAGGGCAATCAATTAGGGATATTTTAGGCATATGACATGTTTTGGTCCAAAATTGTGCAAGCTTGGTTCAAGTTAATTTGGGTGAGCCTTGAGCTCAAATTGGGGGCAATTGATGGTTCAATTCATTTTAGGGGAGTTTTATGAAGGTTTTAGAATTTAAATTGGGAATAAATTGATTGGTGTTAGGTCAATTTAAGGGATTTGGGTCACTTAGGCAAAATTGGTGATTTTGGGTTTTAAGTGAAATTGAACTCAAATGTGATTCAAATTGAGCTTAAATTTGGTTCAAATTGGTATTGGAGCTGTTGAATTAAAGTTTTTAATTGAAATTGGGAAAGATTTGGGTTAATTTGGCACACATTGGGTTTAATTTTAGCACTTTCGGGTTAAATGGGTCAAATTAAGCCTTTTGGTTAAATTGGGCTAAATTGGCCAAGTTGGGTCATGTGGTAGTTGAGAGAAATGAAATTGGGAATATTTGGGAGGTTTTGGGAATTTATTGTAATTTTTAGAATTTTGTAATTTTTGGAATTTTGGGCTAAGAGGGCATTTTGTTCTTTTTAGGGATTTTTGGAGAAATTTAGCTATTTTGGGTCATTTTGGTTAATTTGAGTGGTAGGAAGTATTTTGGGATGATTTTTGGAGAAGAATGAGTAATTTGGGTAATTTTGGAAATTTTGGGGAATTTTAGGGTTTTGGGGGCATTTTAGGTATTTTGTGTATTTTGGTTATTTTGGGGTAAATGGATTAGAAATTTGGAATTTTTGGGAAAATTGAAATTGGTTGAAGGTGAGTAGTATGGAATTGTTTAGATTGAGCCATGGACCAAGGGTCACCCTCATTTGGTCCTCTATGTGTTGGTACTAGCCAAACCTTAGCCTAAGGCTAAGAGCTTGGGAAAACCACTTACATGAGTTTCCAAAGAGTTAGGGGATCCAAGGTGATGTGCCTTATTTAGAGTTGTATGTATTTAGTGTGAGTGTGGTGTAAGCTCCAGACCTTCCAGAGTAGATCTTAGGGTCTCACCACCTATAGGAGACTTCCCTTGGGCTTCATGATTCTTGGTCTCTTCCTCCCAAAAATTGGAGGTTAGGCCTTAAGCTTATGAAAACTCCCAGTTGTAAAAAAAAGTTTGAATTTCTATGGAGAGGGGTTCCATGACTAGTTTTCTAAAAAAGTCAACAGAAGTGTCATATGGCAAGACCCTAAGCTATTCTAAAGAGAGACTATACCTCAACCAAAAGTGAGGTCAACAGTGACTCATTATAAAACTAAATCAATATATATATATATATATATATAAATCTGAGTTCATAAATTTTGGCAAATTAAAAAAGTCGCAACACAGCGCCAAAAGTCAATTTTCTTCATTTTGCTCCTTTTATTCTCCAAATTGGTTCCCTTTTCTTCCTTTTGCTCCAATCACTTTAAATCATCATACTTGTAGCAAAATGATCCACTAAAAATTTGATAGCTTTTTACTATTTCTTTCATACCTATTTTTGATGATATTGCACTTTAAAGGAAGGTCTTTTTGATGATTTCATGCAGGTACAATGATTTTAGGCCTTTGGAGCAAAAGGAAGTGAAAAGGAGCAAATTTGGAGCGAGAAAGGACAAAAGTGCATTTTATTGAACTAGTGTCGAATGACATTGTCACCAGCACCGGACAGTACAAGTTTCCAGAGAGTTACCAGGTTTTGGCGGAATAATACGCCGAACGGTGCTCTTACTAGCACCGGACAGTGCCCTATCCCGATTTTGAACTAGATTCAATGTATTTGGCAGAATTTTGAAAGGTTGCTTGAGGAAACTCTTGGGAATTCAGTTTTGGCCGAACTTAAATACTTTTGGAGCCACATTTCAAAGGGGTGGAGAAAGGAAGAGAAGAGTTTAGAGTTTAGAGAGTGAGTTTTTTCCATTTTCTGTAGGAAGTTGGGTTTGTGTTTTTCTTTTCTAAGGAGTGTGAGAGGAGAGGGAATGTGAGAGATTTATTCTTCCTTACTATTCTAAAGAGAGAATTGTGTGTTGTTGTGAAGAAAGAAGAGGAGTCAAAGGAATTCCTTGAGATTCGTGTCGGCGTATTTTTTAGGTTTTATGTTTAATTTAAATATATATAATTTGGAAAGTAGCATTTTATTTTGAAAATAATTTTAAGTTTGAAAATTTTAAGATATGAAATCAAACCGATCTCACATCCCCAAATAGTTTATATAAACGAGCACAAAACCACAAACCGTGTATCTATCCTGAAGAATATACACACTGCTTGATAATGGGGCTCGATTAAATAAACTAGAAGATTTGTGACATCCATTTGGTCTGCGAACCAATTTTATAAGCCGACAAGTTCTCCCGCTTAATATAAAAGAATTAAACTAGGTTTATATTATCTAGGTTCTTAAAGTTCCCTATACGGGCAAGCCCCTATAGTTAATTACATCTTAAATGACATGAATCATTTAAGAAAACTCTCGATAATGATCAGTGGTTTTGCTCTCAAGAATTTTAATGTTTAAGGTTTCAAACAAATTGGATTTTGGAAATTTTAAATAGGGAATAGCTCAAATTTGGAACAGTTTATTTTTAAGAGTCCAAAGGAAGAGAAGTAGGGGATGTCACGGACCCGAAGTGAACTTCGGTGACTCCCCGACTATCTTATTGTTTAGCTTCAATTTGAGAGTTTCTTTAATGTTCAATCCTGCCAATTTTAATTAATTAGGACTTATATTTATATGGCATAATCATACAAATAGCCTCGAAGATGTGAGGGTTTATGTCGTACCAAACGACTACATCAAAGTCCTAAGATCGGTTAGGGCTTAATTTGCATAACATGATTATGCAAATGCCTAACTAAAAGCTGAGGATTTATGTTGTACTAGGCAGACTACCTCAAAATCCTATGGCTTGGTTATTTAATTTCTAAGAAAGGTTTTGCTGAAGTAGACACAAGTTTTGCTAATGAAGATGGCCGTGCTGCCCACTATGCTCCAAGCTCCTTGTTGTTGTAGAGGTTTGGTTTTAGAAAGTGGCAATCAAGAGATGAGAGAAGTGATTTGGTTTAGAAAAGTTGAAAATTGAGATGGCTTAATGTTTTAATTAAAACAAATCTTAAAGTTGATTAAGCAGAACCGATTAAGATCCCACGGTTCTGTCATCCCGACACCGCTATTTTCATCGGATTCACTTAGTCCAAATGAATTTGCTAAACTCAACTGAATGAGTTCCACACTTTTCATTTATACCGTGAAAAATATCGTTAGCAACACGTGGGTTACATCATCCGAGGGATTCCCGATCATCCAACGAGATGTTTTAATTTAGTTGTAGTTGAAGTTTTATTTTTTTTGGTGATTAAGTTTGAGTTTTTTAAACATGCTGGGTTCGATCATTTTCATGCATTTATAAGTACAGGAAAGTAAGACATTTAATAAATTGCAGAATATAAATTGCAATAAACTTAAATGCATACTTGGTGGGCACTCCCCTCATTTTCACCTGCACATAAAACACATGTTAAGGCATTTATATATTTACGACAAGTACCTAGGTAAAGCTAAGGGAAGGTTCTGGTTGTCTATCAAAATCCTAATCCTATAGCTATTCAATTCCTATGACGTCTAGGTTCTCGTGTTTTATTATGGATGATTTTCTTCACCAAAGAACAATCAAGTCTCACTGTTCTTTTAAAACATCCCATCAAGTTAGAGAAGTGATCGGAATTGGATTCTGAACATCTTCTTAAACATTTTAGGGGTTATTTTAAGTTCAGTTAGTTTCATTGTGGTGATGAATCAATCATCCGGGTTACTCTTGCTCAGTGAATTAGGATGTTTCATTATCCTTGTGAGTAAGGTGACATTTCATTTAATGCTTTATTTAAGAGTTATGATAATGAAAGCATTTAGGGGCAGGTTAATTCATTAAAGGATTTAACCATTCTTAATTTTAGTTTAAATTAATGGTTTAAAGTGATTCAATTTAGTTATAAGGTTTTAGTTGATCTTTTTAGGTGTTTTAAATTATTTTAAGTTGGAATAGTATTCAAGTTGTTTAATTCAGTTAAATTTTTAATATTTCAAATGGTCTTAACTTTTTTTTAGGTTAATTTAAAATATTTTAAAACTATTTTAATTTTAAATTTGTGATATTTTTGTCATGAATTGTTCCAGGTTAATCTTTGATGTTTTAAATTTCTTTTAATTTAAGTCTTAAATAATTTCAAGTTAATTTTAACATCTTGAGTTTGTTTCAATTTGATTTTCAGATAATTTCAAATTAATCCAAATATCTTTTAATTTAATTATAAAATTTCAAAAATCATTCTCTTTTTTAAATTATTAGTTCCAATCATAATTTTTGGAGTCCCATTAATTGATGTTTAAATAATATTTAATCAAATTATTGATTAGGCATTCAATTTAAAGAATTGAAACTCTCCTATATTACATCCCTAATCTTTAATAATTCAAGCCTTAATGAGTCTTTCAAGGTTTAGGTGATTTATTTAATGTTTCTCCTTTAATGTTCAAAATGTTTTTAATGTGTTTCTAGCATTTAAAATTCCTATGTTTCAATCATCCAAAGTGAAGCTGTGATCAAATATTTTATCCCTCCCTTTGATTAAACCTAAATTTTAATTAAGGTTAAAACCTTTTAATTATCTTAATGCCCTCTTAAACATATTCATCTCATAATTCATCAAATTAAGCTCAAATGAACTTGAAATTTTTATGTCACCTTACCCATATGTCAATTAAGACATTAATGGAGAAAATATGATTTTTCTATTTTTTAATTTAATTTATATAATTGTTTTAATGAAAAAAAGGGGATTCTCAATGAAAATTCAACAACATGATCAAGGTAAAGTTTCTATCCTTGGAAAAATTATGGGAGGTTTCTAATGACCATAGGACCACGTGGACCAAATTTGGTGATTTTTTTATTTGTATTTCATTTATTATAATTATTTTAAGTTATAGGGTATTAATTAATTATAAAATAAAAATAAAATTGAAAATTAAGTTTTATATTTTTCTTAAATCTCTCTAACTTCGAGGAACTTAGAAAACAAATTTTATAATTTTTTGATTTTTTTTTTGGATTTTTAGAATTATTGTAGTGGGAAAGGTTGAAAAATCCATTTTTAATATTAAAAATTACATTAAGCATTTAAAATTCAATATCTTTTCCTAGGGACTTAGGAAAAATATTTGGTTGGTTCCTAAGTGATTAGGAAGCAAAATATGACATTTTTGTGAATTTTATTATTTTGTGATTTTTATTATTTTTAATTATTAAAATATTCAAAAATAGGTTAAAATGAAAAATTTAGAAAAATTCTAATTTTAATTTTCTTAGGCTTTTCTTATACCAGAGAGGTCTCAACATGAATTTGGTAAATTTTTGAAATGTTTTTTAGGTTTTATGAATTTTTAAAGTTTAAAAGTGGCCATTGGTTTAAATAATTCATTTAGTGGGTTAAATCATTTTCAATTGATTTAAAATTTTTATGTGAGACTCCTCTGACCCTAAAGATCAGTGGAGAATTGATTTTGTGTTATTTTAATGAGTGGTTGTTTCAAATTTATTTAATCTTAATTTTAGGGTTTTGGCCAAATTAGGGTTCATTTGAATGAGTTAAACCAAACCATAATTTTCTTAGGGTCCTCTGGTCCGAAGATACTTCCCCTAATTTTTTTGGATTTTATTAACCAACATGCTAATTATTGGAATTAAAATACCAAAACAGACACATAAACTTGGAAAATAGATAACTTGCCACAGAGATAGCCTCTGGCCTTGAAAAATTGAGGGAATGTTCCTAAGATCAGAGGCTACAAAATCCCTATGGTCTCATGCCATGGTGAATTGTATGCATGAATGGAGAATGAGAATATTCAAAACATCATTAAATTAATTAAAAATAAAATACTTAAAAAAATAATTTAATTCTTTTTCCATATTAATCTCCTATGTTCACTGAGCAAGAGAGTATTTTTAGTTTATTTTTAAGATTTTGCTACACAAATATATGCATTTTTAAAGTTCTGGACATTTAATTAAATCAGAAAATATGTAATTTCCTACTTAACCACGTCGGCGCCACCTCAGCCTACGGCGGGTCGAAGCTCCACGCGGTGCACTCCTGTTCGACACTGCCATCTGACTCAGTAGCCATGCGGCCCACGGTTCCATTCCAAGCTCCTATCTGGCGCGATCCTAGTAGTCCATCCGATACACGCTCGATCGAACGACGGCTAGTCATCGTCTACGATTGGTGCGTCCCGAGAGCTGTCCACCTTCTAACCCTAAGATCTCACTTGATACTCAACCAAATCGAGTGTGATTTCTTCCTACATGCTCGTCTAAGCAAGGGATACACATCTATATGGATAAAGCGCAATGAAATCAAGTGAAACAAAATGGAGAACCGCTGGAAGCTCGAGAGCAAGAGGAGTTTACATACCTTGGTTCAAGAGGTGAAGCCTCGATTGAATGTGCTCGACACGTTTTTTGGAGCTAGAGGAGCCTACGGATGAAGCCTCTGGTCCTGGTGAATTGCCTAGGTATGACTTCGTCCAAGCCCGATTTCAAGCTTTGGCCGATAGAAGGAATGACTGGCCTGGTGAGGGGGCTTTCTCTGGGAAACTTCTTCTCTTCCTCTGGTGAAGGTGTGGGAGAAGTTAATTTGGTTTCTTTGGAGATTTGGTGAGTGTCCTGTATTTTTTGTCTGAGATTCAACCCAAAAATTGAGCTCAACCAGTAGGGGTGAGGGCTGGAAAGCAGTGGAGATAAGCTTCTCTTGGCTGGGAGGAGCTCTGGGAGCAATTGGGAGGGGTTTTGATGAAAAAGGTTTCAACACCTCTCTCATGGCTGAGAGGGGTTAGTTATATGGCCAGGGCCATGGGGCTGAGCCAGGATGAATCGATGTCCTCTTGAAGAAGGCGGTTCTATCGGACCAACAATAGCCATGCCCCAACATTCAAATGGCTATGATGTGATTGTCAGATGTAGCACATTCGGAGGTTGATGTAGAACTACTCCATGCACTTGGCACTGGTGACAACTTTTGGTAACTTTCATGCAGTCGGTCATCATGGAGGGCCAGTAGTACCCTAGTCTCTTAATTTTCATTTTCATCTTCGGACCTGACTGGTGAGCACCACAAAGGCCTGAGTGCACTTCTTTAACAATTTCACGAGCCTTGGACCCATTCAGGCACCTTAGCCACGTCTGATCGAAAGACCTTCTGTATGCATATTGTTTATTAATGTGTATGACAGAGTTCTTTTCTTGATCTGATGGGCTAATGACTTATCGTCCGACAGGTTTCCTGTTTGCAGGTAGTCTATTAATGGTTGCCGCCAATCTTTTGTAGTTTCAGCCACTGTTGCAACTGATTCTTCTTCTTTTTCTGATTTGTGTATTGCATCCATGTCGATCTGTGAAAGGACCTGTCGTCTCTGAACTGACATTTCAACTAACTCATCCTGTAAGCAGGCAAACTCTTTTACAAAGCGGGCTAACGCATCTGCGAGAGTATTTTCTCTTCTGGGAATCTTGTAGATCGTTACATTCGGAATCTGCTCCAACAACTTCATGGCATACTGAAAGTATTACTCAAGCCTTGGTTTCAAAATTATGTACTGTCCTACGACCTATTGTATGATCAACTGCGAATCACCGTAGATGTTGATGTCTGTTATCCCCATCTAAATGGTTAACTCCAATCCGGTTATGAGAGCTTTGTATTCTGCTTTGTTGTTTGTACATGGTTCTGCTAGATGGTAGGAGTACCTTAACATCCCTCGCTCTGGTGTTATAAAGATTAGTCTGATTCCTACCTTATCGGGCACTATCGTTTGCAATTCTTTGTCTCTCTTTGCTGAGGATGCTCTGTCAAAGTACAGTTCCCAACGTTAATCATCGGGGTCTTCTAAGCTCATTATCTTCTCATCTGGCAAATCGTCGTTGAGAGGTGATTCTGCCGGTAAAGGGTGTGCTGCGAGAAAGTCTGCTAGGACTTGTCCCTTTACGGCGCGAAGAGGAATGAAAGTTATATCAAATTGTAATAATATCATCGACCACCTGGCAAGTCTGCCGGAAAGCGTCAGTCGGGTCATCAAATATTGCAACGGATTAAACTTCGAAATAAGGTTAACCATATGAGAAAGCATGTAATGCCTGAGCTTTTGAGCGGCAATGATCAGGGCCAAACAATGCTTCTCAATAGGAGGATACATTACTTCCGTCGGAATTAGACGACGACTAAAGTAGTAGAGAGCGTTTTCTTTACCCTCGTCATTGACCTGGGCTAGCAGTGCACCGAGGGAGTCGTCTAAAGCTGCGGTATAAAGTATCAACGGTCTTCTCGAGACCGGGGCTGCTAAGACAGGAGTTGTCATTAAATACTGTTTAATGTCATCGATGGCATGTTGATATTTGGAGTCCCAAGTAAACTTGTCATCCTTCTTAACCAAAGCAGAAAAAGGCTGACACCTTCCTGACAAATTCGAAATAAAGCGTCGAAGATATGCCAACTTCCCTTGAAAGGATCATAATTGTTTCAAGGTTTTGGGAGGCAGCATTTCTAAGATAGCTTTAATCTTCTCCGGATCGATTTCAATTCCACAATGTCAGACAACAAATCCTACAAATTTTCTGGAGGCGACGCCGAAGACGCATTTTAAGGGATTCATCTTAAGGTTAAATTGTCTTAATTGCTCGAAAATAATTCTCAAATTATACAGGTGATCTTCCTTCAGTTTGCTTTTGATGACGACATCATCCACGTAGCACTCGACTTGGTTGTGAATGAGATCATCAAAGTTCCTATTCATTGCTCTTTGGTAGGTCGCTCCTACGTTCATTAATCTGAAAGGCATTACTGTGTAGCAGTACACTCCGATTGGCATTCTGAAGGTTGTAAGCTTTTCATCTTCCGGTGCCATCTTTATCTGGTTGTATCCTGATGATCCATCCATGAAAGAGAAGACTTCATGTGTTGAAGCGATGTCGATCATTAATTCTGGAATTGGTAGCGGGAATTCGTCCTTTGGGCACGCTTTGTTCAAATCTCTGAAATCCATGCAAATCTTGATTTGGCCATTCTTCTTTATGACTGGTAGTACGTTGGCTAACCAAGTCGGGTATTGTTCTTCACGGACAAATTTAGTGTCTATTAGCTTCTTAACTTCAGCTATTACTTGTTGTTCAATCTTTGGACGCATTCTTCTGGGAGCTTGTCTGCTGGAACAGCTGCGTGATCCACTCTTAGCTTGTGAACCGCAACCGCTAGAGCTAATCCCAGCATTTCATCATAACTCAAAGCAAAACAGTCCTTGAATTCCATTAGTAGCTTGATCATGTTTTCAGAGTCTTCTCTATTGAGTAAGGAGCTAACAAAGGTCGGCCTAGGCTCTTCGCTAGTACCTAAGTTAACTTCCATTAACTCGTTTATTGTAGATTTAATTTCTTCTTCAAATTCTGGTGGAGCATCTCCGACTGGTAGATCATCGAGATCATCTGAAGCTTCCAAGCAGTCTTCACTAGGCTTACAAGCGACAACCAAGCAGAATTATGAATCATCAACTGGCGCTACTATGTCAAATCCAAGACCTTGCTTTGAATATGGAGGTCAGCTGACATTATTCCATAATTTTTCAAAGCATTGATATTGACCTTTTGTCCATTTTTTACGTAAGACACCACGTTGCATCAAATTTTTAACACGGGGAGAATACCACTCAAAAGGAAATTCCATTAATTCAGATGAAGCAATATCTTCAAACTTTACATCATTCTCAATTTTGGAAGAAGAAGCACCACGGTAGAACTTGATCGGTTTAGCACCACCACCATGCACTTTCTTGACCACCATACCCTCGATCTTATTAGGATAGATCGGGGTCAGGGTCATAGTATGTACACAACAGTTTATCTTCTCGTACATCGATTTGTATTCTTTATTCTTTTCATCTTCGAGAGAGATCTTGAACTGGGGTTTTCTTTAATTTATTTTCATTGCTTCTTTCTTGACTTCTTCTTCTTTGGAACTGTTCTCCCTATTAACATTGATGACTGGTTTCTTCTGTTCAACTGTTTCGCTGTTTCTTCCTTGACCTCGTCCCCAGCATCGACCTCAGGTGCGAGTTCTGGAGAAACCTTCACCATCTCGCCGTAAGGGAGTGATGAGTAACTGTTGAACAAGAATTTCAGGCTCTTCATCGTCTCGAACTCCCTTTTCTTCATTCGATATGACATTTCTGGAAAAGATTTTTTTCTTCAGAGGCGTGTAGTAGGCTTCATCTTCGTGTATTCTGATTTCATGCACGGAGAACGGTTGCTGATCACTAGAAAATATAGTAAGAATTTCATACCAATTTTATATGAAATTGCACTTTAAAGAAAGGTATTTTCTATGTTTTATTACAGGAATGAAGATTTATAAGTACTGAAAGCAAAAAGCACAAAAGAAGCGGATTTGGAGCACAAAGGACTCAATTTGATGAAAATTGAACTGTCCCGCCGACGGCGAGATTTTCCCAAAAGGTTTTTAATATATTATAAGGAGCCTGCTGACGGCGAGATCGAGCCCGCCGACAGCTAGATCGGCGCGGTTAGCCTATCTTCTAGAAGCCCGCCGACGGCGAGATCTAGCCGCCGACGGCGAGACAGTTGAAAAGAACCAAAATACATTAAACCTGGACGCTTTTTGAAGAGATGCTTAAGCAACCTTTGGAGAATTGACCCCTTCTATAAATAGAGATGAATTTTAGTCATTTGTGTTTCAGTTTTGTGTCATTTGTGTGTCAGTTTTGTGTCGTTTGTGTGGAAGTTAAGTGTAATTTAAGAGTCTTTTGAGTGAGTAGATAAAGTGCTTAGCGTTTTGATGTGCTGTATTGGAAGGAAGAGTCAAAGGTACTTCAAGAATCTGCTTGGGGAGAAGAATTGAGATAAGTATATTTGTTATTTGTTTGTTAACTTTAATGAAATCCATGCTTTGTGTTATTTTTCCCATGCATTCTGAGTAGTTTCCTTAGTCTTTTTCCTTGTTATCGAGATTTCGTGAAATGATGAATTAAAGTAATTGTGCCTAAAAATATGAAAATAGAAATTGTGCTAATCTTTAACTTAAAACTTAATTTACTTTCAATTTGGCCAATTAATTTGTTAACATATGTTGAAGTATCAACTATAGAAAAGATTACATCCAAGATTCAGGGAAGTCAAAAGCCTTGGAAGGAGGGTGCAAATAAATAGGGAAATATTAACTATCGGCGTAGAATTGGACATTTTAGTGTGACAGACTAAAATATTCAATTCGATATTATTGTTTGGGAGCTGAAGTGTAGATGTTAGCCCTCAGGAGAGGGGAACGTGGGAGCTCTGAGGTGGCAGTCGGTATCCTCCCAGCCTAGTCGCATTCAGTAATCAAACATAAGACTAGTCAATGTTCTTTGCACCTGGACCAAAGGCTAAAGAATAGGAATGCTCCTATTTAGCACAATACAATTAAAAACTTATTTAATTCTTCATTCACTTAATTCTCTAAAACAAGGAGAAAGATACTTTTCTGAAATCTTATATTCAGCATTAGTTTATTTTAGTCTAAGTCTTCTTAATTTCTGTATACTAGATTAGTAAGTAAGTTTACATTAATTTGTCTTTGAAATTTTCTAACTTCCCTGTGGGATCGATATCTAGAACTCCATTAGAGCCCTATATTACTTGATAACGATATGTATACTTGCGTAGTATCCACAATATCAATCATAAAATCCATAACAGAATCATCAGTATATATTCAGTGCGGATCAAGTTTTTGGTGCCGTTGCTAACTTTTTTTATCACAATTGTAAGTATAAATATCAAAAAGTGGATCAAGTTTTTGGCGCCGTTGCCGGGGAAGTGAAGTAAAGTAATTATTAAGGTAATTAATAGAATTATTAAAATAATTGCTAGAGTAACGGACTATTTTAAATATTACTTAAAAATTGTATGCGTAAATTTGGAAACGAAAATTTAATACCTTACGATTCAGAATTAGAACACACAATTAAAAAAATTAGAAAACAAAAGAGAGAAATTATAAATTTAACACAAATGGAAAAATAATCCAGAAATTGAAAATATAAACCAACAAAGACCATTAAGAGACTATGCCAACCCTATATTAGATGAAATTCACCTAACTATTCAAAACCCTGATGTAGCTGCTAATTAATTTGAACTTAAACCTGCAATTATCCAAATGGTACAAAATAATCAATTTAGTGGTTCACCTAATGAAGATCCTAATTTACATCTTGCTAGTTTTTTGGAACTATGTGCTACTTTTAAATATGAAGGAGTATCTAATGATGCTATTAGACTTAGGCTTTTTCCTTTTTCTTTAAGGATAAGGCTAAGATGTGGTTAAATTCATTAGCACCTGGATCTATTAAAACTTGGGGAGAATTATCACAAAAATTTATATCCAAATATTTTCCTCCTTCGAAAACTGTAAAACTTAGAAATGATATAACAACTTTTAGTCAGTTTGATGGAGAATCCATATATGAAGCCTGGGAGAGATTTAAAGAACTTCTTAGGAAATGCCCACATCATGCGTTACCAGATTGGTTAATTATACAAACTTTTTACAATGGATTAGTAGGATCTCTTAGATCAATCATTGATGCTGCTGCTGGAGGTTCATTAATGTCAAAACCATTTGATGAAGCCTATGCGTTAATCGAAGAAATGGCTACTAACAATTTTCAATGGCTCGTTGAAAGAATAAATCATAAAAAGATAGCTAGTGTTCATGAAAATGATGCAATATCTATGTTAGCTTCTCAAATTGCTGCAATATCAAAGAAATTAGATCATTTTGGAATGAATTACTCTCCGACTATATTAGAAGAAAACTCATATGGACAAATAATAGATTCTCAATCTCCTTATGAAACTATAAATTCTATTAATAATAGACCCAATAATCCTTATGCGAATTATTATAATCCTGGTTGGAAGAATCATCCAAATTTTAATTGGAATAACAATACAAACTAATCAACAATGGATGAACAACTCTATAGGAAATCCACCTCATCAAGGAAATACAAATTATAAACCATCTTATCCACCTGGATTTAATAACACTCAATTTAAAGATAAGAAGTTATCTATAGAAGAATTAATATTAAGTATGGGTCAGTACTTGCAAAATTAAGGAAATCAATTACAAATTCAAGGAAATCAATTACAAAATCAAGGAACAACAATTAAAAATATTGAAACTCAACTCAGACATATTGCTACTGCACTTAACAATAAAATTCCTGGAACTTTTCCTAGTAATGTGGAAATAAATCCTAAAGACCAAGGAAAAGAACAAATTAAAGCGATACAATTAAGAAGTGGAAAAGAGTTAGAAACTAAAATTCAGAAAGAAACAAAAAGTAAAAATGAGGAAGTGGAAATTGAGAAAGAAAAGGATCACCAAGATCAAAATTTAGAATATCCATTGATCCCTATGAAAATATCTGTAGAAAAACCACCACCACCATTTCCTCAACGACTTAAACAACATAAAAAAGATAAGCAATTTGCTAAATTCCTTGAAATTTTAAAAAAATTAACTGTAAATATTCCTTTTGTAGAAGCATTAGAACAAATGCCTAATTATGTAAAATTTATGAATAATATTTTAAATAAAAAAAGAAAATTTATAGATAATGAAACTGTTGCACTTAGCGAAGAGTGTAGTGCAATTATTCAGAAAAAGCTTCCTGAAAAATTAAAAGATTCTGGTAGTTTCACTATACCTTGCGCTATTGAAGAAAATTTTATGGAAAAGCTTTGATTGACTTAGGAGCAAGCATAAATTTAATGCCTCTTCAGTTAGCTGATCGTTCTGTGACTTATCCTAAGGGAGTTATTGAAGATGAGTTAGTAAAAGTGGATAAATTTATCTTCCCGGTAGATTTTATTGTTCTAGATATGGAAGAAGATAAAGAAATTCCCATAATATTAGGAAGACCCTTTTTAGCCACTAGAAAAGCTATGATTGATGTTCAGAAAGGAGAATTGACTATGAGAGTAAACGATCAAAATGTAACTTTTAACATAGCAAAATCAATGAAATATCATGCTTTAGAAAAAGATGATGAATGTTTTCGAATAGAAATACTTGAACATTTGCAAAATGAACATTTTAAAGAATATTATGAAGAAAAGTTAGAAAAAGAAAATATAGAATTATTTGAAGAAGCAGATAATGAAAAACCGGATTATATACAGGAAAAATTTGAAATGTTGGATAATACTGAAAACGCTGAAAAGAATATAGTTCCATCAATTATTAGACCTCCTGAACTCGAATTACAAATTCTACCTAATCATTTAAAATATGCTTACTTAGGTAACCATTCAACCCTACTAGTGATTATATCAGCTGAATTGAATGAATCACAAGAACAAAAACTATTAAACATATTAAAAAATATAAGAAAACTTTCGGTTGGACTTTAGCAGATATTAAAGGAATTAGTCCTTCAATCTGTATGCACAGAATTATTTTAGATAATGAACATAAGCCTAGAGTAGATCCTCAAAGGAGATTAAACCCAATAATGAAAGAAGTAGTCAAGAAAGAAATATTAAAATGGTTAGATAATGGTATTAAATATCCTATTTCGGACAGTGCTTGGTGTTGACCTCATTTTTGATGAGGTCTTCTCTTCTTCTTTTTAGTACTTAGGATCTAGCCTTAGGCTTTTCCTTTGACTATCCTAGAGGATTAGAATTAGGACCCACCACTTAGAAATTCAAACCACTTCTTAACTCCCCGCAAACTCCACAAACTCGATTGTAGACCCCTAATCACCTGGAGGGTCGAGATCGAATGTGGAAGTTCAAAGGATGAGTTCTTATGGACTCTTCGGCCTCAGGACTACCCCGGCGGCCCGGTCCAGTGAGGGGTCGACTTACACACATACTACACCTATACACTACATTTTCACACACACCTCCTAAAACTACACCCATATCCAATTTGACCTCCTAACTCATGAAGGTGATTCACATGGATGGTCCTTAACCCCTAATCCCTTGGCTAAGAGGGTTAGGAACAACATAGTGGGTGCCTCAAATGAGTCCCTTCATGGCTCATGTGGGCTTGATATGGCTTCATGACTCAACCAAAATGATTTCATTCCACTTACATTCACCCAAGCTTCAATTTTCCAAATCTTCAATTTTTGACCCCCGGGACCCTACACTCACCTAGCCTACCCAATGCCCTTGAGACTACCCAAAATTTTCTAAAATCTCCTAATCACCCAAAAATCCTCAAGACCAATCCCAAACATTTCCTCACCAATCAAATTGATCATCCATAGCCAAAAATACCAAAAATTCCAAAAATACCTCCCAATACCCTCCAAATACCCAAAATGCCCCTCTTAGCCAAAAAATCCAAAAATTCAGAAAATTCCCAGAAAATTCCAAAAAATCCCAAATATTCCCAATTTCATTTTTCTAGCTACACCATGGGCCAATTTTTTCAATTTACCCCACTTTTATCAAAATCCCCAATTTGACCCATTTTAACCCAAAGTGAACCCAATGTCAAACCAAACCTACCTAATTGACCCAAATTCTGGTCCAATTCAATTCTAAACTTCAATTCAACACTCCCAACACCAATCTAGACCAGATCCAAGTCCAATTTGATTGACATTTGAATCCAATTTCACTTTTGGCCTTAAAGCCCAATTTGGACCCATGACCCAAACTTAGGCCAAACTCACCCAATTCAACTCCAATTGACCCCAAACCTTTTCTAAACCTTCCCTAACATCTCCACAAATAAAATGCTAACATGATTTGCTCAAGATTTGGACTCAAACCTCACTCAAATTCAACCCAAAGCTAAAAGGCCCAATTTTGACCTAAACCCAAACCTAACCCAAATAAGCCCAAACCCCAAAATCAAAACTCAACCAAAGCCAAAACCTCTTTGAAACACTCCCATAAACATTTCCCAACATTTATTTTACATCAATTTCAACCCTAGCCCAACATTGGCCCAAGTTAGCCCAATTTGACCTATATCGACCCATTCACCAAAGAAACCCAAATCCAACCCAATTCAAACCCAAACCACCCCAAATTTGCTTTAAATCACTCATGATACACTCTTAAATCAAACCCAACATTTATTTGGCTTGGCCCTTTGCAAAAATCTCCACCCAAAAGCCCATTGTGAAACTTAAAAGCCCACTTACATGAAACCTTCCTAAAGCCCATCTCCACCAAAATCCAAAGGGCCAAAATCAATCCAAAACCCATATGACAATTTCTCTACACCATATTTTCAATTAAATCAATCCCTAAGCTTCAAAACTCATCATGAAGCCATTCCAAATTAAGCCCCATACAAATTCCCATCAAAATGACAAAATTTTCCTAAACCCATTTCCATGAAATCGACTTAGCTTTTCCCCAAGCCAAAGACAAGCCATGAAGCCACATGCAAGCCATGGACAAGTCACATGAAATCATGGAGGTTTGACATGTGATCAAGCCATTAATGGCAAAAGGAGGAGCCTCTTTTAAGCCCCTTAAAAGGTTTTAACCCTTTTAATGCTTCACCTTAATCCATGATTAATCAAAATATTCATGGATGGTGACCTCTCTACCCTTTTCTAGCCGATTCACCTGATCCTCCCTCAGCCCCAAATCAGCCATAGGAGGGTGCACCAAACCCAAAATGGTGGGTCGACCCATTTGGACCCAAAATGAGCCTCTCCCCATACCATTTCAATCCAAACCCTTTACACATGTCCATGGCCAATTGATTGCACAAACCTCCAACCCCGACCCACCCGGACTCGAGGGTGACCCATGCCCGCGGCCGCCCGCCCGGGTCGCCGAAAACTCCATGGCCGAGACATAGGGAGAAGCCAAACTTTGGAATTCCACCTCGCCGAGTTGCCTCATGCCCAATGGCCACCATGGTCGTTCTTCTCATCACCAAAGCAGCTCGATCCCAAGCCCTAACTCCCCCGGGAGAGCCTCCACCCATGCCTATTTAAACACCACCCCTTCTCGGCCATGAGAGGTGTCGAACCGAGACCTTACCGAAACTCCGCCAAAATTGCTCCGCATCATTCTCCATACTTAGAGCAGCTTGATCCCCGGTGCCAACTTGCCCTATTCCCCACCACACGAGCCTAATTTCTCGACCAAAATTCCACCCAAAACCAGGACACTTCTCCACAAGGGATCAATCCTCAAATCGATTGGTCCTACACCTTCACTGCACCAAGGGAAGAAGTCCACCAAGCAAAAGCCCCTCTCCGAGCCACCCATCCGTTCCGTACTCCAAGCTGTGGATCGGGCTTGGTCGAAATCATACCTAGGCAATTCACTGCACCGAGAGACTTCATCCGGAGCTTCGCTGGGATCCAATCGAAGGTGACACAACTCTCGCATCGAAGCTTCACTTCTCCGAGCAAAGGTATGGACTCACTCTTCTTCCCGAGCTTACAGAGATTCTCCATTTAATTCGAGTCAATTTAAATACATGTTTACCGTATGGATGTGTTCGTCTCCTCAAGACGAATCCATAGAGCATAAGAACACGAAAATCCGTCGAGAATCGAGTGAGAAATTAGTGGCTAGAAGGTCGACGGTCACGGGTGCACACCAGTCGTAGACGATGACCATGAGCCGTCGGATCGAGCGTGTATCGAGTGGACGGTCTGGATTGAGTCGGACGGCGCGTTGGTACGTGACCCGCGGGTCCCTGGATCACTGAGTCGGATGGCGGCGCCGAATCAGGAGACGCCGCGTGGAGCTTCGAAGATGCCTAGGTTGACGCGGCGCCGCGTGGAAAAGTAGAAAATTAGGGTATTTTCTTATTTATTTAATTCCCTAAACTTCAAAAATGCATAACTTTGTGTAGGAAAGTCAGAAAAATAAAATAAAAATACCTTCTCGCTCAGTGAACGTAGGAGAATAATGTGGAAAAGAAATCATTTAATTTCACCAAGTATTTTATTTTTAATGATTTATTTACCCTCTCGCATTGTTTTAATTCTCCATGCATATAGGAAATTCACCATGGCATGAGACCATGTGGCTTTTAAGCCTCCGAATTTGGGAACATTCCCTAAATTTTCCAAAGTCGTAGGCCATCCCTACGAGAAGTTATTGATTTTTCAAATTCATGTTACCGTTTTGAGTATTTTAAATCCAATAATTAGCATGTTGTGAAATAAATTCTAGGAAAATTTGGTGATGTTTCTTATGACCAGTAGGACCCTAGGAAAAATAGGTTTTGAATTAATCCACTTGGAATAACCCTAATCGGCTTAAACACCCAAAATAGGTCCTTAATTAATTAGAGCTAATCATGCATCAAATTGACTTGAAATCAATTCTCCACTGACCTTTAGGATCGGAGGAACCCACCATAAAAGTTTGAAGTCAATTGGGTTTGGTTAGCCCTATCAAATAGGTTGATTAAGCCATTTAGCCAATTTAAACTTTAAAAATTCATAACTTTCAAAATGCTTTTCAAAAATTCACCAAATTGGTTTTGGAACCTCTCTGATATCAGGGCAATTTAAGAAAATTAAAATTTCAATTTTCTAGAAAAGTTAATTTTTTGCATTATTTTAATATTTTAATAATTAAAAAATAATAAAAATCACAAAAATAATAAAATTTACCAAAATGTCACATTTTGAATTTTAATCACTTAGGAACAAACCCCATATTTTTCTTAAGTCTCTATGATGAGATATTAAATTTTAAAGCCCTAAGGTAATTTTAAAATTAAAAAAATGTATTTTCTAGCATTTCCACTAAAATAATTCTAATAAATCAAAGGAAAATCAGAAAATTATAAAAATTGGTTCTCTGGTTTCCTTGATATCAGAGAGATTTTTGAAAAATATAAAATTTATTTTTCAAAATTTATTTTATCTTTAAATTAATTAATACTCCAAAATTCAAAATAATTATAATAAAGAAAATGTAATTCAAAAAATCACCAAAATTGGTCCAAGTGGTCCTCTGGTCATTAGGAATGTCCCATAATTTTCTTAAGGACAGAAACTTTCCCTTGGTCATGTTATTGAATTTACCTTAGAAATCTCTATTTTCCACCAAAAATAATTACATAAATAAATTAAATACAGAAAAATCACATTTTCGCCTCTAATGTCTTTATTGACATATGAGTGAAGTCACATAAAAATTTCAAATTCATTTAAGCTCAATTTAGTGAGTTATGGAATTATTAAGCTTGAAGGGCAAAGTGGTAATTAAAATTTTAACCATTAATTAAAACTTTAGGCTTAATAAAATGAAAAGGTAAAATATTTGATCTTAATCTGATTTGGATGATTGAAATTTAAATAATTAAAGGGTAGAAACCTACTAAACAATTTAAAAATAATTAAAATAAACCTTAATCAAATAATTAATTAAATTTGAAGAATAATAAAATTGGAATTATTAAAATGGGGATGTTATTAGGAAGAGATTTGTTCTTTAATTTAAGAATCCCTAAATTAATCACCTCAATAATATTTAATTCCTAATTAAAATGATAATCCAAATTTAAAATTTAAAATGCTAAAAGACTTAATCTTTAAATTAAATTAAAGTTAAATTATTTAAATTAAATCCTTTTAAAATTTCAATTAAATTAATACTTTAACAATTAAAATTAAATCATCTTTAAAACATAAAAAATAAAATATTAAAATAAAATTAAATTAAAATTCAAATTAAATTAAATTAAATTAAATTAAATTAAATTAAAATCAAATTAAATCAAATTAAATTAAATTAAATGAAATGAAGTTAAATTAAATTAAGTTAAATTAAATTAAATTAAATTAAATTAAATTAAATTAAATCATATTAAATTAAATTAAATTAAATTAAATTAAATTAAATTAAAATAAAACCAAGTTAAAATTAAAATTAAATTAAATTAAATGAATCAAATTAAATTAAAATTGAAACTAAATCAAATTAAATTAAATTAAATTAAATTAAATTAAAAATAACATCACTTAAGACATAATGAATTTTAAAAAAATAAATCTAAAACAACTTGAACACTATTCCAAACTTAAACCCATTAATTAAAATTAAATTAAATCACAAATCACTTAAACATCAATTTGCCCTGAAAAGCTCTTGTTGTCATAACTCCTAAACGGAGCGTTAAGTGAAGTGTTACTTCACTTATAGGATATTCAAATGTCCTAGTTCACTGAGCAAGACAACAAACTTGAACTCCCGGCCGATTAATTCATTTGTATAATTAAATTCTCTTGACTTAAAACAATCCTGAAATATCGAAAAGATGTTTAAGATTCGTCTTAAGCACTTCCTCAATACGATAGGATATTTATAAGAACAATTGAACTTAATTGTTCTTTGATGAAGAAAATCGTCCTCAAACCAAAATACAAGAACCTAGACGTCATAGGAGGTGACTAGCTATAGGATTAGGAACTTGGTAAAAAACCATAACCCTTCCCTTAGCTTTACCTAGGAACTTGCTTTAAATGCTTAATTATTCTAATTGTGTTTTAAGTGCAACTTGGGATGACGGGAAGACCCTCCAGTACGCTTTTATTTTATCGCAGCTTTACCTTATTGCAATTTATTTAATCGCATCACACTTACTTTTCTGCATGATAAACAATCGTTGCATGAAAACCCACACCTTTAGGATAGTCCCTAAAACCGAAACCAAAACTAAATTAAAAGTCATTACAAGATAAAATTCACCGCCACAACATTTCAAAATATAAAACAACTCAAAATTTAATCACAAACGTAACAACAAAACTACAACTACAACTAAATTAAAACGTCTTGTTGGACGATCGGAATACCTCGGATGATGTAACCTACGTGTTGCTAACGGGATTTCCCACGGTCTAAATGAAAGTGTGGAACTCATTCGACTGAGTTTAGCAAATTCATCCGGACTAAGTGAATCCGATAAAAATAACGATGCTCGAAGGATGGAACCGTGGGATCTTAACCGGTGTTGTTGTAATCAACTTTAAGATTTGTTTAATTAAAATATTAAAAAACACTTGGAAATTAAGACTTTCTCTAAACCGTAACACTTCTCTCATCTCCCGATTTATGATTTCTAAAACTAAACCTCTCGCAACAAGGAGCTCGGAGCATGGTGGGCAAGCACGGCCATCGTCATCGAAAAACCCGAGTCTACTTCAAGAAAACTTTCTTAGAATTAAATAACCAAGCCATAGGACTTCGTGGTAGTTTTCCTGGTGCAACATAAATCCTCAACTCTTCGTTAGGCATTTGCATGATCATGTCATGTAAATTAAGCCCTAACCTAGTCTTAGGACTCGAGGTAGTCGTTTGGTACGACATAAACCCTCACATCTTCAAGGCTATTTGTATGATTTTATCATACAAATATAAGTCCTAATTAATTAAAATTGGCAAGATCAAAACACTAAATAAACATTAGGACTTTTCTAAATTCAAGCCAAACAATAGGATAGTCGGGAAATTACCGAAGTTCGCTTCGAATCTGTGATTTCTCCTACCTTTCTTCCTTTGGATTCCCAAAATAAAATGTTCCAAATTTGATCCATTCCCTATCGAAATTCCAAAATTCAATCCTTTGAAAACTTAAACTTTGAAATTCTTGAGAGCAGAACTACCGATTATTATCGAGAGTTTTCTTAGGTGATTCCCGTCACTTAAGATGTAATTAACTATGTGGGCTTGCCCTTATAGGGAATTTTAAGAACCTGTGTAATATAAACCCCGCTTAATTTCTTCGTATTAAGCAGGGGAACTTGTCGGCTTATAAAATTGGTTCGCGTACCAAACGGATGTCACAAATCTTCTAGTTTATTTAATCGAGTCCCATCATCAAGTAGTGTGTCTATTCTTCGAGATAGATACACAACTTGTGATGTGGCGCTCATTTATATAAACTATTTGGGATGTGAGATCGGTTTGATTTCATATCTTAAAACTTTCAAACTTAAAATTACTTTCAAAATGAAATGCTACTTTCTAAATTATATATATATATATTTAAATTATATTTAAAATCTAAAATTCGCCGAAAATTTCTGTAGGCGACCCCTTTTCAAAATAAAACACATAACCTAAAAATAAGCCGTACAATTTCTGGCGACTCCGCTGGGGAAAATTCCTCTCTCCATTTTTAATCAGATAGTTCTGCTTTCAAAAATTGGTAGTGTATTCATGTCCCTAATGGATCAAACTACCATTCTTTTCGTTGGAATACTATGTTCATTTCTACCTCGAACGAGTATAGCCAACATTCTCTCGGATTTAGGAGCCACTCGTTTAGACACCCCTAAACGAGAGGTTCCGAGATCCTTTTACCTCATTTCTGAGGTGGGATGGACCCCCAATAGGTGTTAGTTTAGGAGTGATCCTTCGAGTCGAGAAGTCTTGCATAAGACTTTCTTTTCCTTTCCAATTCTGAATCGGATTCCTTGCCTTCTCTACACCTTTGTACATTCTGTTCCTAATAAACAAACCCTCTAATGAATGACTCTTTTAACAAATAACTCCTTATTATAAATACATGAACAAGAATGTGTTCGGACACTTTTCGATTCCTTTCTTTTCGTCCTGATGAGAAGAAGCATAACTTGGGACCGACAATCGAATCTACCCCGCGAAATGGAAGCCCCAAAACTGATCTTCTCCTTCACCAATGGACTGGACTTCGCTCTGTACAAGGATGAACTGCCCGACAATGGAATCATCCGGTTTGGACAAGGATTCGAGAACACAAATGTCAAGATCGCTGACGTTACCCTTTTCGCGCTGATAAACAAAGTATCTGAAACTGAGAGACCTTTGATCGAGTTCAACCTTAAGTCAACTCAAGAGTTTCCTCCTCTGCGAAGGGTTCCAGCTGAGAGGAATACTACTGTCCATAGGAGGACCGTTATCTCTACCCCCACTGGTCTAGTCGTCTCTGCACCTACCCCGGCTCCCGCCAAACTGAAGGGGAAGGAAGTTCAAATTTGTAACGAGCATGTTACCGCGGAGGGTACAGATTTCCGTGCAAGACCTTCTATTTTTGAAATTGGGTCCAGACTCAAGGGTTCCACCCCTAACACGGACTCGGAGGAGAAACAGAGGCGGGAAGATCGCCGTGAAGGCCGTAGCCGCCGAAGTCGCTTTCTTAGAAGAAATCCCCGAGTACACACCACTACCCGAATACATACCATTGCTCGAATATACACCCCTTTGGAAGGAAGTAGATTCCATCCCCTTTCCGCCGCAGCTCGACGAGGAAAATGTCCGCGGGATCGCCTCTACATTACCTCGGCCCGCATACTATAGCGACAACAGAAAGAAAAGGGCAAGGATTACACCATTTGCCCGACTACAGACTGTGATTGAGAAGTTAGCAAAGAAAGAAAAATGCCCTGTATTGGAAATTTTAAGAAGAATAGGACGGGCGCCGGCCAAATCCCGTCTTGGGCCAGAGTAGAACCTGCTATCCCTGCAGAAGGGCCGAATAAGAAGATGAAGGCTAGTCCACCTGTTGTTGTTTCAGGTTTACAGATCAAGGAGGATACCACCTTCCAAAGATTCGGCTCGATGGACCATCCGGTCCTGAGCCTCTCGTCGCTAGAAGGATGGTATGGCGTCCCACTACCGGCCAATTAAGACCGAAACAACGACCGTAAAAGGAAAGTCTCGTCGGAGACTTGAATCCGAAGAAAAGTGCTACCGCAAAAAAGGGACTCATGAGAAAGAAACCCGACAATTATCACATGACAACCGCAAGGATGTACGTAAAAGACCACTCGGAAGATGCTATGGAAAAGCTAAGAACCGATATTCGGCGACTAGCAAGGGAAAGAGAAGAGAAATTCGGAGATGAAGTCGACTCGTCGTAGTTCATGGATGATGAATATGCAGAAATTAACATGGTTGAAACGCGAGCTTCGTTAGCTTCACAAGGTGCTCCTGCAGCCGCAGAAAGAGAGGAGCCAGAAGTAATGAGAAGGCAGCTTCAAGAAAAAAGATGATACGATCGCCCAAATGGCAAAAAGGATGGAAGAGATGGCCGTAGCCCTAGCCACTCTCCGCAGTCGTGTTCAACCCCAAAGAGAAACACCCCGGAAGTTATTCACATTGCAGACGGAGGAAAGGAGATTACATCCGTCAACGGGGATGATCAGTTAAAGAAGGATACAACACAAAGCGTGATTCCGGAAAAGGATATTAAGAGCATGGTGGAACAGCAGGTGCGAGAAGCCTTGGCACAATCAAAGAGCGGGACATCCATTCGGACGGGTAGACCTTACCCCGAAGAATTCGACGCTGTCCAATATCCGAAAGGCTTTGTACCACCTCTCGTTCAAGACGTTTGATGGAACCGGAAACCCTCGGCAAGCATGTCGCACATTTTCGTGCCGCTTGTTGCAATGCCGGCGGAAGTGATGCTTTACTCTTCCGACAATTTTTCGCAGCACTGTCGTGGATTGCCTTTAATTGGTATGCGGAATTACCAAACGGTTCGGTGAAGACATTTTCAGAATTAGAGAACCTCTTCATCAAGCGATTTGCCGGAGCTCAGCACCACATCACTATAGGTGATTTAGTGGTAGAGAAGTAGAAGCCGAACGAAACCTTGGTGGACTACATACTTCGATGGAGGAATCTAAGTATGAAGTGTGAGCCACAGCCTACAAGAACAACATGCAGTCGGCATTTTACTAAAAAGCATCCATGGCCCGATAAGCACTTCTCCTCAAGGGATTTACTATTAAGACTTTCGAGAAGTTGTTAAGCAAGGCCGGAAGCTTGCAAGAGGAGGCGAAGCAATTAAGTTTCACCGACAAAACAGACAAACGAAGCCCGTGAAAACTTTTGAAAAGAAGTCCGGGATCGTCGCAGCGAGCCGATAAAGGCAAACAACCGATACAAATATCGTCGAACGGCCACAAGCAACCTCAACGAACTACCAAGAACCCCGACCCAGCCTATCACTCATCTCAACAAGATGAACAACCGCCTCGTCCGCAACATACTTTAAGGGAACTTCGAGCAGGAGTATCCATTCAAGAATGAGGCAAAGGCCGAAAATGTTCCGCAGTTCGATGAAGACTCCGCATTTCCAACCGTCGAGCCTAAAAGACCGTAAGAAGTCGACAAGAAAGGTGATCCCAACTTTTGCCCTTACCACCGGATGCTTGGACACAAGATAGAAGATTGTATTACCTTCAAAAGTTGGCTCAACGACAATCTTCGGATAGGGAACATAACAATCCCGAAGGAATACATGAAGGAACCCCAGAAAGGAGGTTCCGTCAATGTTATCTCGACGGATCTCATTGTTCCGATAGATCCCTATGCGACTGATGATGGATGGACTACCGCTTGGACAAAGTCTTCGAAGAAGATTTTAGATCGCATCCAAACCACTTCGGTGCGAGCCTCAATTCGTAGTTCGAAACCCGTCAAGTCGGCGCTATCACTTGCGATAGAAGAACAACCTCAACAAGAGACAATCGAAGAAAAGAAGAAAATTGACGAAGAAGAGAAGACCGAGGCTCTTAAGGCTGGACTAGGGGCCGCTTATCCTAGGATAGTTGTTTCGATTTGGGGAGAAATCCCTCGAACCTCCGACTCCGTATGATTATTTGCTCACTCCGGTGGGATCTTATAATGATGAGGGTTATGGCGTTGGCTACGTTTTCGATCGTTTCTAACAATTACGTAACTAGCGACAATCAACCTAATCCGGACGTCGATTCCGATACAAATAACAATTCTCAAATCATACACAATCTCGACGATCACAATGACAAAGAAGACATCCACCAGGGAGGCTACGAGAGTTCAACAAGCAATGGATCTATTTGCGAGTTTCGAGGAGCTCCAGTCAAAATAGAGTTAGAGCCTTCAGACTCCGAAGCTAATCCTGAAGAACTTGTCATTCCAATTCAGAAGGAGACACCAGCAAACTCAATGCTAAATTCAGGAGAAATCCGAGAAGTCAACTTAAGAAGTGGGAGAGTTCTACCTCCGAGAATGGGTCCAAAGGACAAAGGAAAGTAGGTGGTTGTTCAGGAAAAACCAACCCCGGCAGAAGAAATACCCATTCGAGAAGAAAACGAGGCACATGAAAACAAAGTGGACTACAACGTGCTAGCCCATCTTAGGAAACTACCGACCAACCGAGCATCTACGACGCTCTCATCTTATCAAAGGAGATGAGAGAAGCTCTGATCAAGGCCTTACTTGATCCAGAAATTTGCTTAGCTCAAATGACTAGAGATTCCTTAGATGAGGTTTGCTCGTTAAAGGAACAGCGAGGTGTCACCTTCACGGACGATGACCTACTACTTGGGACAGCAGACCACAACCGACCGTTGTACATTTCAGTTACAATTGGGAAGTTTACACTCTCGCAGTATTGGTGGATCCAGGAGCATCAATCAATATAATGAATCTTCGAACGCTAGCATACTTGGAAATTGATGCTCGCGAGCTCGAAGCGGACAAAATGTTATTAAGAGGATTCAACGCGTAAAGGAGAAAGAGCCCTCGAATCAATAACACCGCTAATGAAGACCGGTGACTTAGCAAAGACAACCGCGAAATTTCACATAATTGATTCGAAACGTCGTTCAACGCTCTACTGGGCCGACCATGGATACATGAAAACCGAATGGTACCATCATCTCTACATCAATGCATTAAATACTACGATGGAGGGGAACAGTGCATCAAAGGTGACTTACAACCGTTCTCCGTACATGAAATTGGAATCCATGAAGATGCAGCTTATTATGCACCTCCGAAGAAAACAATCTTCTCCAGAGATACCATAACGAATGAGGCAAATGAAGTTCGGGACAACGAAGAACTTGAAGTTCTAGTCCAACAGTCACTCACCACTCCCTTACGGCGAGATGGTGAAGGTTTCTCCACAACTCGCATCCGAGGTCGAGGCCGGGGACGAGGTCGTGGCGTAGACGTTAGGACGATTGGACAGAGGAAACCAGCCCATCAATGTTGATTGGGAAGATAGTTTTGAAGAAGAAAAAGAAATCAAACAAGAAGCAGACGACAATAAGCTCGAAGAAGCCGCAATTCGAATCCCTCTCGAAGATGAAAGAAACGAAGAATATAAATCGATGTACGAGAAGATTAACCACTATGTACATACTATGACCCTGACCCCGATCCATTCTAATAAGATCGAGGGTATGGTGGTCAAAGAGGTACGTAGCGGCGGTGCGAAGCCCATCAAATTCTATCGTGGTGCTCCTTCCTCCAAAACTGAAAATAATGTACAATTTGAAGATATCACTTCATCGAATTAATGGAATTACCTTTCGAGTGGTACTCTCCCCGTGTTCAAAATTTAATTCAGCGTGGTTTCTTACCTCGACAATGGACAAAAGGTCGATCACAACATTTTGAAAATTTATGGAATAACTCCGGTCGTCCACCCAATTCAAAGCATGGTCTCGGATTCAACACAGTAGGATCAGTCGACGATACTGAATTTTGCTTGGTTGTCACTTGTGAGTCTAATGGAAACTGCATGGAAACTACAGAAGAACTCGAAGATTTACAAATTGGAGACGCTCCACCGAATTCGAAGAAGAGATCAAATCTCAATACGATGAGTTAACGGAAGTTAACTTAGGTACTAACAAAGAGCCTAGACCTACCTTTGTTAGCTCCTTACTCAATAAAGAAGACTCCGAAGAAATAATTAAGTTATTAATGGAATTTAAAGACCGTTTTGCTTGGAGCTACGATGAGATGCTAGGTTTAGCTCCAGAGGTCGCAGTCCATAAGCTAGGGGTGGATCCTGCTTCTGTTCCGACCGACAAGGCCCCGTAAGAATGCGTCTAGAAATCGAACAACAAGTCATACTCGAAGTTAAAAAGCTAATAGACGCTAAATTTGTCCGTGAAGAACAATACCCGACTTGGTTAGCCAATGTGGTACCGATCGGAAGAAGAATGGTCGATCGGAATTTGTGTGGATTTCGCAGATTTAAATAAGGCATGTCCAAAAGATGAATTCCCTCTACCGATCCCGAATTAATGATTGACATTGCTTTGACACATGAAATATTTTCGTTCATGGATGGATCTTCGAGATACAACCAGATAAAAATGGCTCCGTAAGATGAAAAACTTACAGCATTCGTAACGCCGATCGGAGTATATTGCTACACGATGATGCCATTTGGATCGAAGAATGCAGGAGCAACCTACCGTGAGAGCGATGACAAGAATTTTTGATGATCTCATCCACAATCAAGTCGAATGCTACGTGGATGATGTGGTCATCAAAAGCAAAGTAAAGGAAAACCACCGTATGATTTGAGAATTGTTTTCGAACGATTAAGACAATTTAACCTTAAGATGAACCCCTTAAAATGCGCCTTCGGTGTCACCTCCGGAAATTCTTAGGATTCGTTGTCCGGCATCGTGGAATTGAAATCGACCCGGAAAGATTAAAGCTATCTTAGAAATGCCGCCTCCCAAAACCTTAAAACAACTACGATCTTTTCAAGGGAAGTTGGCATATCTTCGACGCTTTATCTCAAACTTGTCGGTAGGTGTCGGCCTTTCTCGGCACTAGTTAAAAAGGACGCCAAATTTATTTGGGAAGAGAAATGCCGTAGGGCCTTCGAGGACATTAAACAATATTTAATGACACCTCCTGTCTTAGCAGCCCTGGCCTCGTGTAGACCGCCGATACTTTATACCGCGGCTTTAGACGACTCTCTCGAGCCCCGTTAGCCTGTGTCAACGATGAGGGTAAAGAAAATGCTCTTTACTACCTAAGCCGTCGTTTACTTCCGACGGAAATAAGGTATCCCGCAATCGAAAAGCACCGTTTAGCCCCGATCTTCGCCGCTCGAAAGCTCGTGCACTACATGCTTTCTCATAAGGTCAACTCCGATCTCAAAATTTAATCCATTGCAATACTCGATGACCCGTCCAACGCTTTCCGGCGGACTTGCCGGATGGTCAATGATATTATCGCAATTCGATATAACTTTCGTGCCTCTTCGTGTCGTAAAGGGACAAGTCTTAGCAGACTTCCTCGCAAGACACCCTTTGCTCGGCAGAATCTCCTCTCAATGACGATTTGCCGGATGAACAAATAATGAACCTAGAAGACCCCGATGATCGACGTTGGGAATTATATTTCGACGGAGCATCTTCAAGCACACAAAGACGAAGAATCGCAAGTGATAGTGCCCTGTAAGGCGTGGATCGGACTAATCTTTATAACACCGGAGCGGGGATGTTAAGATACTCCTACCACTCGACAGCAGCCGTGTACAAATAACGAAGCGAATACGAAGCCCTCATAACGGGACTAGAATTAACTATTCAAATGGGGTTAACAAACATCAACATCTACGGGGATTCACGATTAATCATTCAACGGATCGCGGACAAGACAGAATTTTAAAACCAAGACTCGAGCAATACTTCTAGTATGCCATGAAATTGTTGGAACAAATTCCGAATGTGACGATCTACAAAATTCCCAGAAAAGAAAACGCTTTAACAGATGCGTTAGCCCGCCTCGCAAAAGAATTTGCCTACTTACAAGATGAATCAGTAGAAGTGTCACTTCACGGACGTCAGGTCCTATCACAGCTCGACATAGACATAATACACAAATCAGAAAAGGAAAAAGGATCAATTGCAACGAAGTGATGTAAAAACACGGAAGATCGGCGACAACCATTAATAAACTACCTGCAAACAGGAAAACTACCAGAAGATAGGTCGTTAGCCCATCAGATCAAGAAAAGAACTCTGTCCTACGCATTAATAAACAATACATTATACAGAAGGTCTTTTGATCAAATGTGGCTAAGATGCCTGAGCGGGTCCGAGGCTCGTGAAATTGTTAAAGAGGTGCATTCAGGACTCTGTGGCGCTCACCAGCCGGGTCCGAAGATGAAAATGAAAATTAAAAGACTAGGGTACTACCGGCCCTCGATGATGACCGACCGCATGAAAATCGCCAAGAGCCGTCACCAATGCCAAGTGCACGGAGTGGTTCTACACCAACCTCCAAATGTGCTACATCCGACAATTGCGTCGTGGCCATTTGAATGTTGGGGCACGGATATAGTGGGTCCAATAGAACCACCATCTTCAAAAGGACATCGCTTCATTCTTGCAGCTACAGATTACTTTTCCAAGTGGGCAGAGGCAGTTCCACTCGTAGAAGTGAAAGCACACCACGTGCTACAATTTTTCAAGAACCAAGTTGTCTACCGTTTCGGAGTGCCGCGCGAGATCATCTCGTATAATGGGTCAGCATTCGAAGCACACAAATCAACAATTTTGTCGGGAGACACGGAATCGACCGGCGATATTCAACAATTTACTACCCAAGAGCAAACGGCTCTGTCGAGGCTTTTAATAAAACTCTCGTTCAAATCTTAAAGAAAACCTTGGACGATAATAAGAGAAATTGGCACGAGAAGTTGTTAGAAGCCTTGTGGGCTTACCGGACAACCTTCAGAACTCCCACTCAAGATACACCTTACGCTCTGGTGTATGGGTCCGAGGCAGTGTTACCTTTAGAGGTCCAGCTTCCTTCACTCAGGATTGTAGTTGCAAACAAAATCACGACAGAAGAGAATGCCAAATTACGACTAGAAGAATTGGAAAGCCCGGAAGGGAAAAGACTTGCAGGCACAAGCAGAATTTAGAACTATACCAAGCTAAAATGGTTCAAGCCCATGACAAACCGGGTCCGCCCAAGAACCTTCAAAGTTGGTGACTTAGTTCTCGTTCTCAAAAGACCTATTCTCGCACACCGCAAGATAGGAGGAAAATTCGAACCCACTTGGGAGGGACCGTTTGTGGTTGAGGCAGTCTACTCAGGAGGCTCCTACCAGCTAGTGAACTGCCAAGGAGAACGACATATGCTTCCGATCATTGGACGATACTTGAAAAAGTATTACGCTACCTGATGTTTCGAAAGAATGAATTTTTCATCCCTAGAAGCACGGGTGAAGTAATTACTTATGACTGGGTCCGAACCCAAAAATAATAAAAATGTGCTAAAATAAATAAAATCATGATGATAAAGTTTTCCTTGTTTTCTCTTCCATATCAAAATCTCTTTCCTGATCTTTTCCCACTTCATTCCTATTAAATTTAAAATAAAAAAAAAACTGTCTTTAATAAACATTTTCTTAATGTTCTTGTTCTTAGTATAGCCCCTGATCCTTTTCCTTGTCTTTTCGCAGGGAAATGTCGAACGGGCGGTTGGTCCTGAACTTAAGAAATGGCGTAAGCCTCGCAATCGACGAAAAGAGGGTGAAAGATGGAGCGATAATCGAGATCGACTCGTACTTCGCACCGACAGGCTCGCAATACGAGGAAAGTGACCGGGTCCCGATCGACCGAGAGGAACTACCCAGCCGACAAGAATGAAAGTGGGTGGCCCAAGCCACCAATCCAAAGAAGAAGAAAAGAAAAACAAACACCGAGGAAGACAAGAGAATCAAGTCCGTAGTCGCTACAGCGAGAAGGCGAGCTTGTCGACGCCGCGCCTACGTAAACTCGTAGAAATACGAAGAGCTACTCTCACAAGAACTCAACGAAGAAACAAAAATCGCCGTATCCGCAAGATGTTAACTAAACTAGCAACGGACCAGTGCGACGAGGCAGTTGCTACTGCCAGTACATACACTTCAAGGACACCAATTCACCAGGAACCTGAAGAAAGGAGACCAGCTCCGAGGATAACAGAAGAGACCAGGGAAATCTCAAGAGGAACAGCAGAAAGAAGGCTACTACACCACCAGATAAAGTCACCAGTAATGCATGACCTTGTTGCAGAAGCAACCCCGGAGGATGTCCCGACGGACATCATCCCCGAGGAGCCGAGGTATGCAGGAGAACGTGAAGGGATTGAGCCATATATCCCACAGTACGTCACCGAGCCTCGCCATTTGCAAATTATCCCGTAATACGAGCTAGAAAGAATACGTAAGGTCGAGAAGAAAACTTTTGAATACTTCGAGAGAATCGGAGGCAGGAGGATCAATATACTAGAAGGCCTCGAGCTACATACGTACGTGTTCTCGAATACGAACAACAACAAATCGTGGATCGCATCCGGATTTGAAAAGAATGGGTCGAGCGGGCCGCCTAAGAGAAAACACTTACTCGAACCCCGGAGATGGATGCCGTGGAAGGGGAGAATTACAATACAATGTGGATGCTGCTACAACTTCGCAGAAGACAGGAAGGGAAACCCACCGGGATACTCCGTCATGGCCGAGTGGATCCAATGCCATTAGTCATTAAAAGGATGGTAAAAAGAATGATAACATGGAGAGTACCGCCAGCAGATTGCATACCCAACAGCTTGCATCATTAACATTTACAAGAAGGGTGATCGCATACCCCCGCACATAGATCACCACGACTTTGTCGACCTTTCGCACGCTTCTTTTCTGAACGAGTGTAATATCATGTTCGGATCTGACCTCCGGATAGCGGGCCCAAGTGAGTTCCGAGGGCCAATAAAGATACCATTACCGGTAGGTTCCGTCATGATACTGAAGGGCAATGGAGCAGATGTCGCTAAACATTGCATACCAGGAGTACCAATGAAGCGGATCTCGGCTACTTTCGAAGGATGGATGATCGGAAAGCACCTTACCACTTCCGACCGGACCGGAGCTAGAGAGCCTCCGGCCTCACGAGCCGCGAGTTACATGGAAAATATCACACCTCCAACGTACATCCATACGGCAGCCTTGCCAAGGATGGCTTGGAAGGTGATGTTATCGACCATGTACCTCGCTATTCGTACATGGATTTTTGACGTGATACCTTTTCGGATGGATCGACAAAGATCATACATAGTCCGTTTCGAGTCTATATGGATTGTATGAGATGTATTCCAGATCGAGTTGTATGATGTATCTTCAACATGATTGGAATGAAAGTGACCATGTCACATTTTTGGCCTTCACCTCTTTTGTGCAAGTTGATTGGGAAACGCCATTAAAGTTAAATGAACTTCGAACAAAGAACAGAAAAGAAACAAAAAGAATAAAAGAAAACTTTCCTTAAAAAATCTAAAAAATGATAAACTCCAAATTCACGATAAAATAAAATCTGAATCGTTAAAAGACAAACAAAATAGACACAAATCTCAAATCAAATTTCAATCAAATTCAATTTTCCAAATTTCAAATCAAATCTTAATCAAATTTAAACTCAACCTTCTAAATCTGAAATCCAATCCGTTCTACTCTCTCCTTTGTCTGGGATGGAAGCGGTCGATTCCGTTGACATGGAGCCACGAGGTTTTCGATTCGGATCTAGTGGCGAGGAATTGTATCTAATCCAAACCAAAGCAACTTTTAATCAACTCTTTTGAACTGGGATATGTAGCATCTACATATTCCCTCCTAATCTATTTCCTTCCATGAAAGTCTTTTACAACTTTCATGAAATTCTCAAAACACCAAAATTCCATACTTTCCAAATCAACACTACAAATCTTTGCAATATCAATTACCATCAAAATCAAACCTTTGGGGTTGAGGATTTTACATCCGAGACTGCATTGCTTTAGGATTCTTTCCCTATCGCAATGAAATACATCAAAATCAAACTTTCGGGGTTAAGGATTTTACATCCGAGACTCGCATCGCTTTAGGATTATTTCCCTATCGCAATGAAATACATCAAAATTAAACTTTTGGGGCCGAGGATTTTACATCCGAGATCGCATCGCTTTAGGATTCTTTCCCTATTGCGATGAAATACATCAAAATCAAACTTTTGGGGTCGAGGATTTTACATCCGAGATCGCATTGCTTTAGGATTCTTTCCCTATCGCAATGAAATACATCAAAATCAAACTTTTGGGGTTGAGGATTTTACATCCGAGACCGCATTGCTTTAGGATTCTTTCCCTATCGCAATGAAATACATCAAAATCAAACTTTTCGGGGTCGAGGATTTTACATCCGAGACCGCATCGCTTTAGGATTCTTTCCCTATCGCAATGAAATACATCAAAATTAAACCTTTCGGGGTCGAGGATTTTACATCCGAGACCGCATCGCTTTAGGATTCTTTCCCTATCGCGATGAAATACATCAAAATCAAACTTTCGGGGTCGAGGATTTTACATCCGAGACCGCATCGCTTTAGGATTCTTTCCCTATTGCAATGAAATACATCAAAATCAAACTTTCGGGGCCGAGGATTTTACATCCGAGACCGCATCGCTTTAGGATTCTTTCCCTATCGCAATGAAATACATCAAAATTAAACTTTTGGGGTTGAGAATTTTACATCCGAGACTGCATTGCTTTAGGTTCTTTCCCTATCGCAATGAAATACATCAAAATTAAACCTTTGGGGTTGAGGATTTTACATCCGAGACTGCATTGCTTTAGGATTCTTTCCCTATTGTGATGAAATACATCAAAATCAAACTCTTGGGTTCGAGGATTTTACATCTGAGACTGCATTGCTTTAGGACTCTTTCCCTATCGCAATGAAATACATCAAAATCAAACTCTTGAGGTTAATGATTTTACATCCAATACCGCATTGCTCTGAGATCTCTTCTCATTGTAATGAGTCAATCCAATCAATTCAATTTTCTTTTGAGGTTGAAGATGTTACATCTAAAACTACGAAATTCCGATTTTCATTTCAGGATTCAAATCCCTCCAAATTAATTTTAACAAAACTTCAATCTAAATTGAAACTCAAGTTAAAATCTGAACTTACACATCAAAACTTAAACTGAAACAACTGAAATCTAAATCGAAATTCCCCCAAATCATGTGATTTGGGATTCACCTCCTTTTCCTTTCCCTGCCGAGAGTTCGTGAATCTCCGATCCCAAAGATATACTCGACACTCCCCGACGGAAATTCTTCTACTTCGTCCTAAGTTTGTCACTTGGACATCCGTGTTGGTTTTGTCGATCTCTTCGGTCAACGCCAATACGTGCGGTGTGCTTGGTTAGCACACCACACCTATCGGGGGTCCATTTGTCGACCTCATTTTCGATGAGGTCTTCTCTTCTTCTTTTAGTACTTAGGATCTAGCCTTCAGGCTTTTCCTTCGACTATCCTAGAGGATTAGAATTGGGACCCACCACTTAGAAATTCAAACCACTTCTTAACTCCCTGTAAACTCCACAAACTCGATTGTAGACCCCTAATCACCTAGAGGGTTGAGATCAAATGTGGAAGTTCAAAGGATGAGTTCTTATAGGACTCTTCGGCCTTAGATCACTCCCGGCGGCCCGGTCCAGTGAGGGGTTGACTTACACACATACTACACCTATACACTACATTTTCACACACACCTCCTAAAACTACACCCATATCCAATTTGACCTCCTAACTCATGAAGGTGATTCACATGGATGGTCCTTAACCCCTAAGCCCTTGGCTAAGAGGGTTAGGAACAACATAGTGGGTGCCTCAAATGAGTCCCTTCATGGCTCATGTGGGCTTGATATGGCTTCATGGCTCAACCAAAATGATTTCATTCCACTTCAATTTTCCAAATCTTCAATTTTCCAAATCTTCAATTTTTGACCCCCGGGACCCTACACCCACCTAGCCTACCCAATGCCCTTGAGACTACCCAAAATTTTCTAAAATCTCCTAATCACCCAAAAATCCTCAAGACAAATACTAAACATTTCCTCACCAATCAAATTGATCATCCATAGCCAAAAATACCAAAAATTCCAAAAATACCAAAAATTCCAAAAATACCCCCAATACCCTCCAAATACCCAAAATGCCCCTCTTAGCCAAAAAATCCAAAAATTCAGAAAATTCCTAGAAAATTCCAGAAAATCCCAAATATTACAAATTTCATTTTTTCTAGCTAAACCATGGGCCAATTTTGTCAATTTACCCCACTTTTATCAAAATCTCCAATTTGACCCATTTTAACCCAAAGTGAACCCAATGTCAAACCAAACCTTCCTAATTGACCCAAATTCTGGTCCAATTCAATTCTAAACTTCAATTCAACACTCCCAACACCAATCTAGACCAGATCCAAGTCCAATTTGATTGACATTTGAATCCAATTTCACTTTTGGCCTTAAAGCCCAATTTGGACCCATGACCCAAACTTAGGCCAAACTCACCCAATTCAACTCCAATTGACCCCAAACCTTTTCTAAACCTTCCCTAACATCTCCAAAAATAAAATGCTAACATTATTTGCCCAAGATTTGGACTCAAACCTCACTCAAATTCAACCCAAAGCTAAAAGGCCCAATTTTGACCTAAACCCAAACCTAACCCAAATAAGCCCAAACCCCAAAATCAAAACTCAACCAAAGCCAAAACCTCTTTGAAACACTCCCATAAACATTTCCCAACATTTATTTTACATCAATTTCAACCCTAGCCCAACATTGGCCCAAGTTAGCCCAATTTGACCTATATTGACCCATTCACCAAAGAAACCCAAATCCAACCCAATTCAAACCCAAACCACCCCAAATTTGCTTTAAATCACTCATGATACACTCTTAAATCAAACCCAACATTTATTTGGCTTGGCCCTTTGCAAAAATCTCCACCCAAAAGCCCATTGTGAAACTTAAAAGCCCACTTACATGAAACCTTCCTAAAGCCCATCTCCACCAAAATCCAAAGGGCCAAAATCAATCCAAAACCCATATGACAATTGCTCTACACCATATTTTCAATTAAATCAATCCCTAAGCTTCAAAACTCATCATGAAGCCATTCCAAATTAAGCCCCATACAAATTCCCATCAAAATGACAAAATTTTCCTAAACCCATTTCCATGAAATCGACTTAGCTTTTCCCCAAGCCAAAGACAAGCCATGAAGCCACATGCAAGCCATGGACAAGTCACATGAAATCATGGGAGGTTTGACATGTGATCAAGCCATTAATGGCAAAAGGAGGAGCCTCTTTTAAGCCCCCTTAAAAAGGTTTTAACCCTTTTAATGCTTCACCTTAATCCATGATTAATCAAAATATTCATGGATGGTGACCTCTCTACCCTTTTCTAGCTGATTCACCTGATCCTCCCTCAGCCCAAATCAGCCATGGGAGGGTGCACCAAACCCAAAATGGTGGGTTGACCCATTTGGACCCAAAATGAGCCTCTCCCCATACCATTTCAATCCAAACCCTTTACACATGTCCATGGCCAATCGATTGCACAAACCTCCAACCCCGACCCACCCGGACCCGAGGGTGACCCATGCCTGCAAGCCGACCGCCCTGGTCGCCGGAAAACTCCATGGCCGAGACATGGGAGAAGCCAAACTTTGGAATTCCACCTCGCTGAGTCGCCCCATGCCCAATGGCCACCATGGCTGTTCTTCTCATCACCGAGCAATCGATCCTAAGCCCTAACTCCCCCTGGGAGAGCCTCCAGCCATGCCTATTTAAACACCACCCCTTCTCGGCCATGAGAGGTGCTGAACCAGACCTTACTGAAACTCTGCCAAAATTGCTCCAGATCATTCTCCATACTTAGAGCAGTTGATCCCCAGTGCCAATTTGCCCTATTCCCCACCAACAGAGCCCAATTTCTAGCTCAAAATTCCACCCAAAACCAGGACACTTCTCCACAATGGATCAATCCTCAAATTGATTGGTCCTACACCTTCACCGTACCAAGGAAGAAGTCCACCAGCAAAAGCCCCCTCTCCGGGCCACCCATCCGTTCCGGACTCCAAGCTTTGTGGATCGGGCTTGGTCGAAATCATACTCGGCAATTCACTGCACCGAGAGACTTCATCCGGAGCTTGCTTGGATCCAATCGAAGGTGACACAACTCTCGCATCGAAGCTTCACTTCTCGAGCAAAGGTATGGACTCACTCTTCTTCCCGAGCTTACAGAGATTCTCCATTTAATTTGAGTCAATTTAAATACATGTTTACCGTATGGATGTGTTCGTCTCCTCAAGACGAATCCATAGAGCATAAGAACACGAAAATCCGTCGAGAATCGAGCGAGAAATTAGGGCTAGAAGGTTGACGGTCACGGGTGCATACCGGCCGTAGATGATGACCATGAGTCGTCGGATCGAGCGTGTATCGAGTGGACGGTCCGGATCGAGTCGGACGACGCGTTGGTACGTGACCCGCGGGCCCCGGATAGCGCCGAGTCGGATGGCGGCGCCGAATCGGGAGACGCCGCGCGGAGCTTCGGAGATGCCTAGGTTGATGCGGCGCCGCGTGGATAAGTAGAAAATTAGGGTATTTTCTTATTTATTTAATTCCCTAAACTTCAAAAATGCATAACTTTGTGTAGGAAAGTCAGAAAAATAAAATAAAAATACCCTCTTGCTCAGTGAACAAAGGAGAATAATGTGGAAAAGAAATCATTTAATTTCATCAAGTATTTTATTTTTAATGATTTATTTACCCTCTCGCATTGTTTTAATTCTCCATGCATATAGGAAATTCACCATGGCATGAGACCATAGGGCTTTTGAAGCCTCTGAATTTGGGAACATTCCCTAAATTTTCCAAAGTCAGAGGCCATCCCTATGAGAAGTTATTGATTTTTCAAATTCATGTTACTTTTTTGAGTATTTTAAATCCAATAATTAGCATGTTGTGTAATAAATTCTAGGAAAATTTGGTGATGTTTCTTATGACTAGAGGACCCTAGGAAAAATAGGTTTTGAATTAATCCACTTGGAAAAACCCTAATTGGCTTAAACACCCAAAATAGGTCCTTAATTAATTAGAGCTAATCATGCATCAAATTGACTTGAAATCAATTCTCCACTGACCTTTAGGATCAGAGGAACCCACCATAAAAGTTTGAAGTCAATTGGGTTTGGTTAGCCCTATCAAATAGGTTGATTAAGCCATTTAGCCAACTTAAACTTTAAAAATTCATAACTTTCAAAATGCTATTAAAAAATTCACCAAATTGGTTTTGGAACCTCTCTGATATCAGGGGAATTTAAGAAAATTAAAATTTCAATTTTCTAGAAAAGTTAATTTTTTGCATTATTTTAATATTTTAATAATTAAAAAATAATAAAAATCACAAAAATAATAAAATTCACCAAAATGTCACATTTTGAATTTTAATCACTTAGGAACAAACCCCATATTTTTCTTAAGTCTCTATGATGAGATATTAAATTTTAAAGCCCTAAGGTAATTTTAAAATTAAAAAAATTTATTTTCTAGCATTTCCACTAAAATAATTCTAATAAATCAAAGAAAAATCAGAAAATTATAAAAATTGGTTCTCTGGTTTCCTTGATATTAGAGAGATTTTTGAAAAATATAAAATTCATTTTTCAACCTTTATTTTATCTTTAAATTAATTAATACTCCAAATCTCAAAATAATTATAATAAAGAAAATATAATTCAAAAAATCACCAAAATTGGTCCAAGTGGTCCTCTCGTCATTAGAAATGTCCCATAATTTTCTTAAGGACAGAAACTTTCCCTTGGTCATGTTATTGAATTTACCTTGGAAATCTCTATTTTCCACCAAAAATAATTACATAAATAAATTAAATATAGAAAAATCACATTTTCTCCTCTAATGTCTTTATTGACATATGAGTGAAGTCACATAAAAATTTCAAATTCATTTAAGCTCAATTTAGTGAGTTATGGAATTATTAAGCTTGAAGGGCAAAGTGGTAATTAAAATTTTAACCATTAATTAAAACTTTAGGCTTAATAAAATGAAAAGGTAAAATATTTGATCTTAATCTGATTTGGATGATTGAAATTTAAATAATTAAAGGGTAGAAACCTACTAAACAATTTAAAAATAATTAAAATAAACCTTAATCAAATAATTAATTAAATTTGGAAGAATAATAAAATTGGAATTATTAAAATGGGGATGTTATTAGGAAGAGATTTGTTCTTTAATTTAAGAATCCATAAATTAATCACCTCAATAATATTTAATTCCTAATTAAAATGATAATCCAAATTTAAAATTTAAAATGCTAAAAGACTTAATCTTTAAATTAAATTAAAGTTAAATTATTTAAATTAAATCCTTTTAAAATTTCAATTAAATTAATACTTTAACAATTAAAATTAAATCATCTTTAAAACATAAAAAATAAAATATTAAAATAAAATTAAATTAAAATTCAAATTAAAGTAAATTAAATTAAATTAAATTAAATTAAAATCAAATTAAATCAAATTAAATTACATTAAATGAAATGAAATTAAATTAAATTAAGTTAAATTAAATTAAATTAAATTAAATTAAATTAAATTAAATCATATTCAATTAAATTAAATTAAATTAAATTAAATTAAATTAAAATAAAACCAAGTTAAAATTAAAATTAAATTAAATTAAATGAATCAAATAAATTAAAATTGAAACTAAATCAAATTAAATTAAATTAAATTAAATTGAATTAAAAATAACATCACTTAAGACATAATGAATTTAAAAAAAAAATAAATCTAAAACAACTTGAACACTATTCCAAACTTAAACCCATTAATTAAAATTAAATTAAATCACAAATCACTTAAACATCAATTTGCCCTCAAAAGCTCTTGTTGTCATAACTCCTAAACGTAGCGTTAAGTGAAGTGTTACTTCACTTATAGGATATTCAAATGTCCTAGTTCACTGAGCAAGACAACAAACTTGAACTCCCGGACGATTAATTCATTTGTATAATTAAATTCTCTTGGACTTAAAACAATCCTAGAAATATTGAAAAGATGTTTAAGATTCGTCTTAAGCACTTCCTCAATACGATAGGATATTTATAAGAACAATTGAACTTAATTGTTCTTTGATGAAGAAAATCGTCCTCAAACCAAAATACAAGAACCTAAGCGTCATAGGAGGTGACTAGCTATAGGATTAGGAACTTGGTAGAAAACCATAACCCTTCCCTTAGCTTTACCTAGGAACTTGCTTTAAATGCTTAATTATTCTAATTGTGTTTTAAGTGCGACTTGGGATGACGGGAAGACCCTCCGGTACGCTTTTATTTTATTGCAATTTACCTTATCGCAATTTATTTAATCGCATCGCACTTACTTTTCTTGCATGATAAACAACTCGTTGCATGAAAACCCACACCTTTAGGATAGTCCCTAAAACTGAAACCAAAACTAAATTAAAAGTCATTACAAGATAAAATTCACCGCCACAACATTTCAAAATATAAAACAACTCAAAATTTAATCACAAACAGAACAACAAAACTACAACTACAACTAAATTAAAACGTCTTGTTGGATGATCGGGAATACCTCGGATGATGTAACCTACATGTTGCTAACGAGATTTCCCACGGTCTAAATGAAAGTGTGGAACTCATTCAGTTGAGTTTAGCAAATTCATCTGGACTAAGTGAATCCGATAAAAATAACGATGCCGGAAGGATGGAACCGTGGGATCTTAACCGGTGTTGTTATAATCAACTTTAAGATTTGTTTAATTAAAATATTAAAAAACACTTGGAAATTAAGACTTTCTCTAAACCAGAACACTTCTCTCATCTCCTGATTTATGATTTCTAAAACTAAACCTCTGCAACAAGGAGCTCGGAGCATGGTGGGCAGCACGGCCATCGTCATCAAGCAAAACCCGAGTCTACTTCACAGAAACTTTCTTAGAATTAAATAACCAAGCCATAGGACTTCGAGGTAGTTTGCCTCGGTGCAACATAAATCCTCAACTCTTCGTTAGGCATTTGCATGATCATGTCATGTAAATTAAGCCCTAACCGGTCTTAGGACTCCGAGGTAGTCGTTTGGTACGACATAAACCCTCACATCTTCAAGGCTATTTGTATGATTTTATCATACAAATATAAGTCCTAATTAATTAAAATTGGCAAGATCAAAACACTAAATAAACATTAGGACTTTCCTAAATTCAAGCCAAACAATAGGATAGTCGGGAAATTACCGAAGTTCGCTTCGAATCTGTGATTTCTCCTACCTTTCTTCCTTTGGATTCCCAAAATAAAATGTTCCAAATTTGATCCATTCCCTATTGAAATTCCTTAAACTTTGAAATTCTTGAGAGCAGAACTACTGATTATTATCGAGAGTTTTCTTAGGTGATTCCCATCACTTAAGATGTAATTAACTATAGGGGCTAGCCCTTATAGGGAATTTTAAGTACCCAGGTAATATAAACCCTGCTTAATTTCTTTGTATTAAGCAGGGGAACTTGTCGGCTTATAAAATTGGTTCGCAGACCAAACGGATGTCACAAATCTTCTAGTTTATTTAATCGAGCCCCATCATCAAGTAGTGTGTCTATTCTTCGGGATAGATACACGACTTCGTGATGTGGCGCTCATTTATATAAACTATTTGGGATGTGAGATTAGTTTGATTTCATATCTTAAAATTTTCAAATTTAAAATTATTTTCAAAATCAAATGCTACTTTCTAAATTATATATATATATATTTAAATTAAATTTAAAATCTAAAATTCGCCGACAATTTCTGTAGGCGACCCCCTTTTCAAAATAAAACACATAACCTAAAAATAAGCCGTACACTTGGGTAAGCCCAATTCACTGTGTTCCTAAGAAAGGATGAGTGACTGTTAAAGCTAATAAAAATAATGATTTAATACCTATAAGACAAGTGACTGGATGTTTATATGTATTGACTATAGAAAATTAAATGCAGCCACTAGGAAATATCACTTCCCATTACCATTTCTAGACCAAATGTTGGATAGATTAGCCGGACATAAATATTTTTGTTTTTTAGATGGATATACCGATTATCATCAGATACATATTGCTCCTGAGGATCAAGAGAAAACTACATTTACTAGTCCTCATGGAACATTTGCTTTTCGAAGAATGCCTTTTGGATTATGTAATGCACTCGCAACATTCCGAGAGATGTATGATGTCTATATTTAGTAAATTAATTGATGATGGAATAGAAGTATTTACGGATGATTTCTCCGTATTTGGAACGTCATTTGATGCATGCTTGAATCATCTTGAAAAAGTATTAGAGGTATGCCAGAAAACTAACTTAGTTCTAAATTGGGAGAAATGTCAATTTATGGTTGCAGGAGGAATTGTATTAGGGCATAAAATTTCAGAAATGGCATGGAAGTAGACCCTGCAAAAATTCAAGTTATAGCTAAATTACCACCTCCAACTACAGTGAGAGGGGTAAGAAGTTTTCTTGGACATGCTGGATTCTACAGACGTTACATAAAAGATTTTTCAAAAATTACTAAACCTCTATGCCAACTTTTAGAAAAGGACAAGAAATTTGAATTCACAACTGAATGCCTAAATGCTTTTGAATTATTAAAAGATAAATTAATCACAACACCTATAATAGTTTCACATGATTGGGAGAAACCATTTGAACTTATGTGTGATGCTTAGTGATTATGCTTATAGGAGCGATACTTAGGCGAAAGATATGATAAAATTTTCAAAGTTATAAACTATGCTAGTAAAACTCTTAATAATGTTGAATTGAATTAAACAGTTACTGAAAAAGAGCTATTAGCAATTGTTTATGCCTTTGATAAATTTAGGCCTTATCTAATTGGAAATAAATGTATTGTGCATACTGATCACTCTGCTATTAAATATCTAATGTAAAAGAAAGACTCCAAACCAAGATTAATTAGATGGATATTACTAATACAAGAATTTGATTTTGAAATCATTAATAAAGAGGAACCGATAATCGAATAGCGAGATCATTTATCGAAGCACTAGAATATAATGAATTATCGACATCGATAATAAAATTATCGACGATTTTCTCGACGAACAATTATATAATATAAATGAGTGGAAAATATCGTGGTATGCTGACATAGAAAATTATATTGTAAGTGATATTTTACCACCTATGTTAACTTTGCAACAACAGAAAAAATTCATTCATGATGCTAAAACATATTTTTGGGATGAACCATCTTTGTATAAGCAATGTAAGGATCTTATAATTAGAAGATGCGTGCCTTATGAAGAAACGGAATAAATCATTCAAAAATGTTATGATTCTGATTTTGGAGGACATTTTGGAACAGATAAAACTGCTTATAAAATTTTACAATCTGGATTTTATTGGCCTACTCTTTTTAGAGATGTTTATAGATATATCAAAACTTGCAATAGATGCCAACAAGTAGGTAATATATCTAGAAGAAATGAAATGCCTCAAAATTTTATATTAGAAGTTGAAATTTTTTATGTTTCAGGATTAGATTTTATGGGACCATTTGTACCTTCATTTAGAAACTCATATTTATTAGTTGTTGTTGATTATGTTTCTAAATGGATTGAAGCACAAGCTTTACCTCGATGTGATGCTAAGAGTGTTTCAAAGTTTCTAATGAAAAATATTTTTACTAGATTTGGAATGCCGAGAGTGATTATCACTGACGGAGGTTCTCATTTTAGAAATAAATATATTCACAAACTAGTAGAAAAATTTAACATTATTCATAAGATATCAACTGCTTATCATCCACAAACCAGTGGATTAGCTGAAGTTTCTAATCGAGAGATTAAACGTATTTTAGAGAAGACTGTAAACCCTAATAGATTAGACTGATCTATAAGACAAGACAATGCATTATGGGCATACATGACTGCTTATAAAACTCCGATTAGAATGACTCCTTACAGGCTTATTTATGGAAAGACTTGCCACTTACCGGTTGAATTAGAACATAAAGCATATTGGGCGATTAAAGAATTTAATTACAATGCGAAAGAAGTTGGAGAGAAAAGATTATTGCAATTGAATGAATTAGATGAATTAAGAAATGAATCTTATCATAATGATAGAATTTATAAAGAAAAAATGAAATTATGGCATGATCGGAAGATTAACTTTGAAGAATTTTGAGCTATGACAAGAAGTTTTGTTTTATAATACAAGATTAAAATTATTTCCTGGGAAATTGAAATCTCGATGGTTAGGGCCTTTCACTATAACTCAAATATTTTCATATGGAACTATAGAAATTGAAGATCCAAAAACTGGGCATAGATTTAAAGTTAACGGACACAGATTAAAACCTTATTTTGAAGGGATAAGACCAAAATTTAAAGAGGTTTTAATGGTCAGTCAACCTGATTACTAACTAAATTAGGTCGGGCTGACGACGTTAAACCAAGCGCTTTATGGGAGGCAACCCATAGTAGTTATTAATTATGATCTATTTATTAAAGTTATTAAAAAATTAAAATATAGAATGAATTCTACTCATTTTACTTTTTAGAATCATCACAATTTTGAATCTATACGAAAAAATCAGAAAATATTCGGACCGAAGTGAAAAATTAGGCAATTTACCTAATCTCATGCGCCCAATTTCAGTTTAAATTAATTAACTATCCCGCCGACAGCGAGATCGTTACCGCCGACGGCGAGATCGTTACCGCCAACGGCGAGATAGTTCAAAAGTGGTTTTTGTGAGTTATTTTACGGTTTTGGACGGTTCTAAGGCCATTTCTCTATATAAAACATTTAAAACTTCATTTTTATACTATCTTCTTCCTTAGAAACGACTAGAGTCCCTCCAAAACAATTTATTATGGCCTCCAAACTACTTGAAACCACGAAATCCGGAGTTTTTAACCGACGAAAATTTTTCAGTTCTGAGGCTCAGCGACTATTCAACAAGGTTTTCATGAAGAAGCGACTGATTAAGGAAAGAGGATTCGTAAACAGAGGAGCGGAGAAATCAACAATAATAATTGAAGAAATGATTGTTCAGAGACATTGGGAGGTATTCTGCTATACCACATCTGTTGTAGTCATTCCAGTAGTCAAGGAATTCTACTCTAATCTGCATGCGATCCATAATGGAAGTGTTTACGTAAGAGGCGGATGGGTAACTTTCACTCCTTCTCGAATAAATGAATTATACTCGATTGAAAATACCCCTGTTTGCCACTATTCAAATTTTGTTCCTACAGGATACAACATGAATGAGATCTACAGATATCTGACTGATGAACCTGACGATTGGGAATTACGAGAAGACGGGTATGTTAGTTTTTCTGCGTCACTTCTTAACCCCGTCTCAAAGCATTGGTATTTCTTTATTTCATCAAAGTTATTACCTACTATGAGGGTAAACAAAGTTTCGAAGGAATGCGCAATCTTAAATTACTGTATTCAATCTGGATTGCATATTGATGTTGAATCTATCATTGTGAATTCTGCATTAGGATTAACTGTGCATGGGTCAATTCATGGACTTGGACACCCATCAACTATATTTGCTTTATGTAGTCAGTACCAAATTTCCTACGAAGCTTGGGAAAAAGTGTTATTGCCTTGGAAACCATTAGATCCGACAGATATGTTTCCTACATTGCATAACAATGATGAAACAGTAATTATTTCTGATCAAGCATCCCAAAACAATCCTTTAGTTAAACCCCTGACTGATAGAACAAACCTCATTTTAAGGAAACTAAAAAGATTGGAGAAGGAACTACAGAATGTGATGAATTCTATTGATAATATCTCTGATTTATTCGATCACATCGATTAGAGAATGAAGGAGCACTTTGACCATAAAAGACACCTGGAGGCAAGTTTTATACGACTATTGAGACAGAAAGGGTGGATTAAAGAAGATTCTACGGCAGAATTCCCTTTCAGGCCTTTCTATAATTTGTTTGTGCACCTGCGTTCTATTGGAAACATCAGAGAAGAGATCAGTTCAGATTCAAATGAGTAGCAGAGATTTCTATTCATATTATATGTATGTGTGTTGATTTGAATTTAGTTTTTGATATAAATTGAACTTTACATAGATAATCTCAGTTTATATGAGATTGTATGTTGTTTGTTTAGTCTCAACATTTAGAGTATCGTGGTGTGGATTGCAATGCTGAGTTAGATGTGTTTGGGTTAATTTGATAAGTCAATTGTTAGTTTTGTAGTGTTTGAAGTTTGTAAGTTCATGGATTTCATTTATAAAGTTATAATATTTGTGTTGTGTGAATTTATGTGTTAGTATAGTATCTAATCTTAATAAAAAAAATACAATAATAAACATATCAAATTTAGTGACCGGAATAATGAACAAGGCTTAATCTAGATTAAAAACATTATAAAAATGAAAAATATTAAAAATTTTGGAAACCCCGCCGACAGCGAGATCGATCCCGCCGACGGCGAGGGAAAGTCCACTAACAGCGAGAAAATCCCGCTGATGGCGAGATTTTCCCAAAACGTTGGCCTTGGTGAATTAATTAGCTCGCCGACGGCGAGAAATTTCTCGCAGACAGCGAGATCGCGAAATGTCCTTTATTTGACCGGTTAACCGACACTATTCATCGTCTCCCTCCTTAAAAACTTAAAAAAACTGACCTAGGCTTGTGGAATCTTGGATTTGAAGCGATTTCAACACATTTTGACGCCGGATTTTATCTTCCCCTGTTAAGAGCTTCACTCCTATGTAAAAATTTTTTATTTTCACCATGAATTTCTTCTACATTGAGAAATTTTGGAAAAATTTGAAATAAGAAGAAAAGAATTAGAAGAAATTCATGAAACTTGATTTAAATTAATTTTAGTAACTATTGGAAGCCATATTAGTAATATTTAGAAGTTTAGTTAAGATTTTTGTGAATTTCACAGATCGAAAAATGGCTCCATGACAAAAGAGAAAAATGGATTACGACGAAACTCGTTTTGTGAATGCAAGGGCATAATCAAGATATTTTCACAATATTCAAGCCAGAACATGCATTCAGGATCGAGTTTTCAAAAGTCCTGGAGGTGAAGTAGAGCGAATAATTAAAGAAAGAGGATGGGAAAACTTCTGTTTCATAACCAACAGAGCCGCTGTGGAAGTGGTAAAAGAATTCTATGCTAACCTGACGCAGGCTGAAGATGCACCAGTTAAGGTTAGAGGATTTTTTGTGGAATTCAGCGCTGCAAGAATAAATGCTTATTACGAAGTGCAAGACCCCTACACCAGTGAGTATGATACATTTGGAACTATGGAAGAACCACTGGAAGAGGTGATCGACTTTCTCACTGACGGGAAAGGAGTTTGGAAAATGAAGCAGCGAGAACGTGTAAACTTCCCTCTTTCTATGTTGAATGCATCATCTAAAGTCTGACACTATTTTATTTGTTCTGCCTTGTTACCTACTTACCACCATAGTGAGGTAACAAGAGATAGAGTAGTTCTGAATTTCTGTATTCAGAACCAGAAAATTATTAATGTGGGAAGTATAATTTATAAGAATATATTAGCCACCGCAAGAAGTGAAAGTGGAGGAGGATTAGGACATCCTGGTCTGATCTATGCACTCTGCCAATTATATGGGGTAGAGGCAAGAGATGATGAGGAATGGGTGGAGCCTATGAAACCCATTTCTCCGACTAATATTAAGAAATATGAATCCCACGAAGGATGGAGATCTGGGACTAGGAGCTATGTACCTTCTTCGAGTAGAGATATTCCCTCTACCAGTTATGAACCTCCTCCCTATAGCACTCCTACCCGTCAGGATTTGATGAATGAGATGACTTTACAGCGAAAAAGTTTTGAGAAAATAGAAGAAAAATTGGAGCATATTGATCAGAGAATTGGAGGATTAGAAAGAAGACATGATTATGACAGCGAGTATCTCCAAAGACATTCAGAGTATGAGATAGCCTATTATGATGCTGAAAATTATTACAGGAAAGGAGAGCTTGATGTTGTATTTCCTGAGTGCCCCCGGTATACTCATTACCAGCTTAATCCACCCACTGATCAAGGAAATGACGATATAGTTTGGGACTTTGATACAGAAGATTAGATGTTATGTTTATTTGTTTAGTTATAGATTCTGAGGTTGTTATTATTTGATTGTTGTTTTTACATTTTAGTATTGATGTTTTAGTTTATGAACTTGATTATGATGTAGTGTAGATTTTTTTAATATTGTTGTTAAGGTTAATATTGTTGTTAAGGTTATAGAGTTTTTAAATTTATAATGTTTTCAGATTGCTATTGTAATCTTGGATTGAATTAGTAAATGTATGTGGATGTAGTATAATATGTTAGTCTAAAATGTGGTAATATTGTGTTAAAATTATTTACCCATCATTTTCTTTAATATTTGGTGTATAGAAAAATACTAACAGTACAGGTTAATTAAGTAATGAAAAAAGCCTGCAGAACTTCAAAAAAGAAGAAATACCTAAAGCTCGAAGGTATGATTTAAATATTACAGTTTATTTCCTTTTCACCCTATGTAGATAGATAGAAAAATTTAAGTTTGGGGGAGGGAAAAATACAAATTTAATTATTAAATTGTTCTCAATGTACATTTTCAAAATTATTATAAAAATGAATTTCTGTATTAATTTTAATTCAGTAAACTAGAATTGATTTATTTAATTATTATAGAAAGTTAAAAGAAATACTTTTAATGATTAACTAATTTTTAGATTAAGGATATTTAGTATAAGAGAATAAGAATATAGTTAACTATTTAAAATAAGGAAAACTATATTTTCAAATATGAAATTCTTAAGTATTTAGTTGAGAAAGAAAAGATTGAACCCCCAATGAAGTAAAAGCTTTAAAATATATATAAGAGAAGTAAATGTTTTCAGTTTCAAATTTAGGAAAGAGAAAAATGAAGTTCAAAATCATTAACAGGTTATCCAGATACAGTAATCCTCACTTGAAAAAAAAGAAAAAGAAGGATTGAAAATCAATCCCCGAAAAGAAAAGAATATATATATATATATATATATATATATATATATATATATATATATATATATATATATAATGGATTGAAAATCAATCCAAATGAAAAAGAGAAATATAAGTTGGGAGAAGCTTGAGGAGATGCCTTATCAAAAATTGGCTTCATTTGAATCAACCTAAAGGGGTAAAACTTCAATTACATTTCTGAACTTATATATATGGATTAGTATTTTACTAAGTTGTGTTTTCATGAAATTCCAATCATCTGAGTATCTTAAGTAATTTAGTGTTGAAAAATATAGTTATTCTTGAAATAAATAGAAGACTAGAAATCTTAAATTTGAAAACTAAATAGCCTTACATTTATAGAATTAGTTTAATTATTTTAAACTATTTCTAGAAAACTTTACCATAATACTTATTTTAATCAAATTCAAAGTATTTCTGAATTAAAACTTTACTACAAAATAATCATTTACTTTTATATAGTATCTAAATTACTTGAGGACAAGTAATAGTTAAGTTTGGGGGAATTTGATCACTAGAAAATATATTAAGAATTTCATACCAATTTTATATGAAATTGCACTTTAAAGAAAGTTATTTTCTTTATTTTATTGCAGGAATGAAGATTTATAAGTACTGAAAGCAAAAAAGAGCAAAAGAAGCGGATTTGGAGCAAAAATGACTCAATTTGATGAAAATTGAACAGTCCCGCCAACGGCGAGATTTTCCCGATAGGTTTTTAACATATTATAAGGAGCCCGCTGACGACGAGATTGAGCCCGCCGACAGCGAGATCAGCGCGGTTGCCTATCTTCTAGAAGCCCGCCGACGGCGAGATCAAGCCGCCGACGGCGAGACAGTTGAAAAGAACCAAAATACATTGAACCTGGACGCTTTTTGAAGAGGTGCTTAAGCAACCTTTGGAGAATTGACCCCTTCTATAAATAGAGACGAATTTTAGTCATTTGTGTGTCAGTTTTGTGTCATTTGTGTGGAAGTTAAGTGTAATTTAAGAGTCTTTTGAGTGAGTAGATAAAGTGTTTAGCATTTTGGTGTCTTGTCTTGGAAGGAAGAGTCAAAGGAACTTCGAGAATCGCTTGAGGAGAAGAATTGAGATAAGTATATTTGTTATTTGTTTGTTAACTTTAATGAAATCCATGCTTTGTGTTATTTTTCCCATGCATTCTGAGTAGTTTCCTTAGTCTTTCTCCTTGTTATCGAGATTTTGTGAAATGATGATTTAAAGTAATTGTGCCTAAAAATATGAAAATAGAAATTGTGCTAGTCTTTAACTTAAATCTTAATTTACTTTCAATTTGCCCAATTGATTTGTAACATATGTTGAAGTATCAACTATAGTAAAGATTACATCCAAGATTCAGGGATGTCAAAAGCTTTGGAAGGAGGGTGCAAATAAATAGGGAAATATTAACTATCGGGCGTAGAATTGGACTTTTTAGTGTGACAGACTAAAATATTCAATTCGGTCTTATTGTTTGAGAGTGAAGTGTAGATGTTAGCCCTCGGGCGAGGGGAACGTGGGAGCTGCGAAGTGGCGGTCAGTATCCTCCCGGACTAGCGCAGATTCAATAATCAAACATAAGACTAGTCAATGTTCTTTGCACCTGGACCAAAGGGTAAAGAATAGGAATGCTCCTATTTGGCACAATACAATTAAAAACTTATTTAATTCTTCATTCACTTAATTCTCTAAAACAAGGAGAAAGATACTTTTCTGAAATCTTATATTCAGCATTAGTTTATTTTAGTATATGTCTTCTTAATTTCCGTATACTAGATTAGTAAGTAAGTTTACTTTAATTTGTCTTTGAAATTTTCTAACTTCCTTGTGGGATCGATATCTAGGACTCCATTAGAGCCCTATATTACTTGATAACGATACATATACTTGCATAGTATCCACAATATCAATCATAAAATCCATAACAGAATCATCAGTATATATTCAGTGCGGATCAAGTTTTTGGTGCCGTTGCTAACTTTTTTTATCACAATTGTAAGTATAAATATCGAAAAGTGGATCAGTTGCAAGTCACCTTTGATGCACTGTTCTCCCCCTCCTTCATAATACATTATGCACTGGTGCAGAGACGACGGTACCATCCGGTTTTCTTGGATCAACGACCGACCTAGTAGAGCGTTGAACGATGTCTCAGAATCAATTATGTGGAATTTTACGGTTGTTCTTGCCAAATCACCGATCTTCAATAATAGTGTTATCGACCCAATGGCTCTTTCTCCTTTCTAATTGAAACCTCTCAGTAACGTCCTGTCTGCTTTGAGATCACAGGCATAAATCTCCAAGTATGCTAACGTCCGAAGGTTTATTATGTTGATTGATGCTCCCAGATCAACTAACACCCTGGAGAGCGTGAACTTTCCGATGGAGACTGAAATGTACAATGGTCAATTGTGATCAGCTGTTCCAAGTAGCAGATCATTGTCCATGAAGGTAACACCACGCTGTTCGTTTAACGAACAAACCTCGTCTAAGGAGTTACTAGCCATTTAAGCTAAATAAATTTTTGGATCAAGTAAGACCCTGAACAGAGTTTCCCTCATCTCCTTTGACAGGATCAGAGCGTCGTAGATGTTCAGTTTGGTTGGTAGCTTTCTAAGATGGGCTAGCACGTTATAATCCACTTTATTATTATGTTCTTTAATTTCTTCCCGAATGGGCAATTCCTCCACTGAGGTTGGCTCTTCCTGAGCAACCACCTGCTTTCCTTTATCATTTGGACCCATTCTCGAGGGTAGAACTTTTCCACTTCTTAATTGACTTCTGTCATTTCTTCTGAATTTGGTTCTGAATCTGTCAGTGTCTCCTCTTGAATCGGAATGACTGGCTCTTTTGGAGTTGCTTTGGAATCTGACAGCTCTAATTCTATCTCAATCAGAGCTCCTCAAAATTCACAAATAGACTCGTCGCTTCTTGAGCTTTCATAGCCATTCTTGTGAACGTCTTCTCCTTCGTCGTGGTCGTTGAGGTTTTGTATGATTTGAGAATCATTAATCATTTTGAAATCGATATTCGGATTAGGTTGGTTGTCGTTAGTTACGTAATGGTTAGAAGCAGTCATAACGTAGCCAACACAAAAACTTTTATCACTATAAGATCCCGCCAGGGCGAGCAAATAATCATACAGAGTCTGAGGTCCGAGGGATTTCTCCCCGAATCAGAAACAACCATCCTAGGAAAAGCAGCCCCTACTCTACCATTTGGAGCCTCAGTCTTCTCTTCTTCCACGATCTTCTCCTCCTTCTGGGGCGGTTCTTCAATCGCAAGCGATAGTACCGGCTCAGCAGGTTTCAAACTCTGAATTGAAGCGCGCACCGAAGCGGTCTGGATGTGATCCAAAATTTTCTTTGAAGACTTCCTCCAGACAGTACTCCAACCATCGTCAGTCGTGTACGGGTCTATCGGAACAATAGGGTCTGTTGAAATAACGTTGACAGAACCTCCTTTTTGGGGCTCCTTCATGTATTCCTTTGGGATCATTATGTTCCCTTTCTGGTGGTTTTCCTCGAGCCAATTCTTGAAGGTGAAGCAGTCCTCAATCTTGTGTCCGAGCATTCTATGGTAGGGACAATAGTTCGGATGATCCTTCTTGTCAACTTCTTCTGGCCTCCTGGGCTCTGGCAGCTGGAAGTCAGGTGTCTTAATCAAACTGTGAAACATCTTGGCCACTACTTCAGTCTTGAAGGAGTATTCCTTATTCAAAAGCTCCTTTAGGGCACGTGGTGAACAAGGCGGCGGTTGATCATGCTGCCATGATTGATAGCTCGTTCGAGGCTGTTGATAGCTCTGTTGAGGTTGTTGATAGTTTGGCTGTGGCCACTCTGGCTGTATCTACACTGGCTGTTTACCTTTATCCACTGCCGCGACAACTCCTGATTTCTTCTCGAACGCTTTCATCGGTTTCTGTTTATCAGTTTTGTTGATGAAACTTAGTTGTTTTGCCTCCTCCTGTAAGCTGTCGGCCTTGCTAAGCAACTTCTCGAAAGTCTTAATTGTGAATCCTCTAAGGAGAAGTGCTATCGGGCCATGAATGCTCTTCAACAGGATACCGACTGCATGTTGTTCCTGAAGCTGTGGTTCACACTTCATACTTAAATTTCTCCATCAAAGTATGTAATCCATCAAGGTTTCGTTCGGTTTATGTTGCTCCACCACTAGATCACCGATAGTGATGTGGTGTCGAGCCCCAGCAAACTTCTTAACGAAAAGGTTCTCCAATTCTGAAAAGGTCTTGACTAAACCATTCGGAAGCTCTACGTACCAATCGAAGGTGATCCCTGACAAGCTGCTGACAAACTGACGAAATAGCAAAGCGTCGCTCCAACCGGCGTTGCAGCAACTAGCACGAAAATGTGTGACATGCTGTTGGGGGTTTCCCGTACCGTCGAAAGTCTTAAACAGAGGTGGTACAAAGCCCTTTGGGTATTGGACGACATCAAATTCCTTGGGGTAAGGTCTACCCGTCTGAATAGATGCTCCATTCTTAGACTGGGCTAAGGCTTCTCGCACCTGCTGTTCCACCATATTCTTAATATCCTTTTCAAGGATCATGCTCTGCATAGAATCTTTTTTGGCTGTTCATCTCTGTTAACGGAAGTAATCTCTTTCCCTCCATCTGCAATGTGGATGATCTCTAGGTGTGTTTCCTTCTGAGGTTGAGGCTGACTCTGGAGTGTGACTAAGGCGACCGCCATCTCCTCCATCTTCTTTTCCATCCGAGAGATTGTGTCATCCCTTTCCCGCAGACATAGTTTCAGTGCTTCTGGATCGTCTCCTTCTGAAGTTGACGGAGCTCCTTGCAAAGCTGACGACGCTCTGGTCTCGACCATGTTGATCTCAGCAAATTCATCATCCATAAACTCTGATGAATCCACTTCATTTCCCAATTCTTCTCTTCTTTCTCTTGCCAACCGTTGGATGTTAGTTCTTAGCTTCCCTATGGCAGCCTCCAGTGGTCTTTCCAAACAGTCTCGCGGTTGTCAGACGACGACTATTGAACCTCATCTTCAGGAGTTTCTTTCAGGGCTACAGCACTTTCCTCAGATTCGAGTTCTCTGACGAGACTTTTCTTCCCAGAGCATTCTGTCAGTATCGGTTGAGCGATAATAGGTTGCCACACCATCCTTCTTGCAGTAGGAGGCCTAGGACCAGATGGTCTGTCAGTTGTACGTCGGTAGGTGGTGTGTTCCCTGATATGGTGACCTGATACAACAACAGGCGAACTACTTTCGCTAGCTCGTACCTTCTTTCGTGGCCTTTCTATGGCAGTAACGGGGTCTACTCGTGGTCCGAGGTGAGATCTAGCTGGCACCCGTCCCAACCTTCTCAGGATTTCTGACACAGGGCAACCTTCCTTTCTGGTTAACTTCTCCACCACAATTTGTAATCGAGTAAGCGACGTAGTCTTGATCTTCTTCTTCTTACAATTATTGTAGTATGCAGGCAAGGGTAACGCTGCGGCAATCCTTCGAGCATCTTCCTCATCAGATGTAGTAGAGAGAGGGTGGAATCTACTCCCTTCTAACAGTGGTGCGATCTCAGGCAGCTCTTCTTCTTCTTCAAGAAAAGCAGCTTCAGCAGTTCTGGTCTTTCTGATCCTGGCGATCTTTCTATTCTTATTCCTTCCTTACGTTCGGGTTAAGGGTGCAAACCTCGAACTGGACCCTATTTCGAAAACAGATGGTATTGTAGCAAATTCTAAACCCTCCACGGTAACAGGCTCATCATTGACTTGGACTTCTTTCCCTTTCAGTTTGGCAGGAGTCGTGGTAGGTGCAGTGATGACCAGACCGGTGGGGGTAGAGATGACCATCCTTGGGCTAGCAGATAACCTCGTGTGAACAGCAGTGCTTCTTTCAACTGGGACCCTCTGCAGGGGAGGAAACTCTTGAGTCGACTTCAGATTGAACTCAATTACGGGTTCCATGATCTCCGGTACTTTGTCCATCAGTGCAAAAAGAGTAACATCCGCGAACTTAATGTCCGTGTTGTTGAATCCTTGTCCAAAGCGAATGATCGCATCATCGGGCAGCCATCTTTATAGACAGCTAAGTCCATCCCGTTGGTGAAGGAGAAAATCCGCTTCGGTGCAGACATCTTCTGCAGGGTAGATCTGAACGTCAGTTCCAAATTACGCTTCCTTTCGTCACATAACTTTCCAGGATGAGAAAGAGTCCGAACACAATTTCATTTATCTTTTCGTTTTCTTTATTTATAAGATATTTTCAGACTATGTCTTATTCGTATACTTGCTATTTTAAAAAGGTTTGTTTATTAAAAGGTTGTTTGTTAGAAGGTTTGCTCGTTAGGAAAGAAACAATTAAAGGAGGAAGGTTATAGAGAAGGTAAGGGAACCAATCCAGAATTGGATAGGAAGAGAAAGTCTTGTAAGACTTCTCAACTCGAAGGACCGCTCCTAAGCTAACACCTGTTGGGGGTCCACCCCACCCCTAAGAGGTAGAATGATTCCGGAACCTCTCTGTTTAGGGGTGTCTAAATAGTGGCCCCAAAATACAAGAGAGTTGACTATACCCGTTCAAGACAAAAATGGAATTATTATGTCAACGGAAAGAATGATAGTTTGATCCATAAGGGGGTTGGATTCACTACCGATTTATGAAAGCAAAACCATCTGATCAAAATGGAGAGAGGAACTTGTCCCCAGCGGAGTCGCCAGAAGTTGTCGGCGTATTTTTTAGGTTTTAAGTTTAATTTAAATATATATAATTTGGAAAATAGCATTTTATTTTGAAAATAATTTTAAGCTTGAAAATTTTAAGATATGAAATCAAACTGATCTCACATCCTAAATAGTTTATATAATTAGCACCACACCACAAACCATGTATCTATCCCGAAGAATATACACACTGCTTGATGATGGGGCTCAATTAAATAAACTAGAAGATTTGTGACATCCGTTTGGTCTGCGAACCAATTTTATAAACCGACAAGTTCCCCTGCTTAATATAAAGAATTAAGCATGGTTTATATTACCTGGGTTCTTAAAGTTTCCTATACAGGCAAACCCCTATAGTTAATTATATCTTAAATGATGATAAAACTCTTGATAATGATTAGTGGTTTTGCTCTCAAGAATTTCAAAGTTTAAGGTTTTAAACAAATTGGATTTTGGAAATTTCAAATAAGGAATAGCTCAAATTTGGAACAGTTTGTTTTTAAGAGTCCAAGGAAGAGAAGTAGGGGATGTCACGGACCCGAAGTGAACTTCGGTGACTTCTCGACTATCCTATTGTTTGGCTTCAATTTAAGAGTTTATTTAATGTTCAATCCTGCCAATTTTAATTAATTAGGACTTATATTTATATGATATTATCATATAAATAGCCTCAAAGATGTGAGGGTTTATGTCGTACCAAACAACTACCTCGGAGTCTAAGACCGGTTAGGGCTTAACTTGCAGAACATGATTATGCAAATGTCTAACGAAAAGCTGAGGATTTATGTTGCACTAGGCAAACTACCTCGAAATCCTATGGCTTGGTTATTTAATTTCTAAGAAAGGTTTTGCTGAAGTAGACACAAGTTTTGCTGATGAAGATGGCCGTGCTGCCCACTGTGCTCCAAGCTCCTTGTTGTTGCAGAGGTTTTGTTTTAGAAAGTGGCAATCAAGAGATGAGAGAAGTGTTTTGGTTTAGAAAAGTTGAAAATTGAGATGGCTTAATGTTTTAATTAAAACAAATCTTAAAGTTGATTAAGCAGAACCGATTAAGATCCCACGGTTCTGTCATCCCGACACCGCTATTTTCATCGGATTCACTTAGTCCAAATGAATTTGCTAAACTGAACTGAATGAGTTCCACACTTTTCATTTAGACCATGGAAAATCTCGTTAGCAACACCTGGGTTACATCATCCGAGGGATTCCCGATCACCAACCAGACGTTTTAATTTAGTTGTAGTTGTAGTTTTATTTTTGTTAGTGATTAAGTTTTGAGTTTTTTAAACATGCTGGGTTCGATCATTTTCATGCATTTATAAGTACAGGAAAGTAAGACATTTAATAAATTACAGAATATAAATTGCAATAAACTTAAATGCATACCTGGTGGGCACTCCCCTCATTTTCACCTGCACTTAAAACACATGTTAAGGCATTTATATATTTTCAACAAGTACCTAGGTAAAGCTAAGGGAAGGTTCTGGTTGTCTACCAAAATCCTAATCATATAGCTATCCAATTCCTATGACGTCAAGGTTCTTGTGTTTTATTAAGGATGATTTTCTTCACCAAAGAACAATGAAGTCTCACTGTTCTTTTAAAACATCCCATCAAGTTAGAGAAGTGCTCGGAATTGGATTCTGAACGTCTTCTTAAACATTTTAGGGGTTATTTTAAGTTCAGTTAGTTTCATTGTGGTGATGAATCAATCATCCGGGTTACTCTTGCTCAGTGAATTAAGATGTTTCATTATCCTTGTGAGTATGGTGACATTTCATTTAATGCTTCATTTAAGAGTTATGATAATGAAAACCTTTAGGGGCAGGTTAATTCATTAAAGGATTTAACCATTCTTAATTTAAGTTTAAATTAATGGTTTAAAGTGATTCAATTTAATTCTAAGGTTTTAGTTGATCTTTTTAGGTGTTTTAAATTATTTTAAGTTGGAATAATATTCAAGTTGTTTAATTCAGTTAAATTTTTAATATTTCCAATGGTCTTAACTTTTTTTTAGGTTAATTTAAAATATTTTAAAACTATTTTAATTTTCAATTTGTGATATTTTAGTCATGAATTGTTCTAGGTTAATCTTTGATGTTTTAAATTTGTTTTAATTTAAGTCTTAAATAATTTCAGGTTAATTTTAACATCTTGAGTTTGTTTTAATTTGATTTTTAAATAATTTCAAATTAATACAAATATCTTTTAATTTAATTATAAAATTTCAAAAATCATTCTCTTTTTTAAACTATTAGTTCCAATCATCATTTTTGGAGTCCCATTAATTGATGTTAAAATAATATTTGATCAAATTATTGATTAGGTATTCAATTTAAAGAATTAAAACTCTCCTATATTACATCCCTAATCTTTAATAATTCAAGCCTTAATCAGTCTTTCAAGGTTTAGGTGATTTATTTAATGTTTCTCCTTTAATGTTCAATATGATTTTAATGAGTTTCTACCATTTAAAATTCCTATGTTTCAATCATCCAAAGCGAAGCTATGATCAAATATTTTATCCCTCGCTTTGATTAAACCTAAATTTTTATTAAGTTTAAAACCTTTTAATTATCTTAATGCCCTCTTAAACATATTCATCTCATAATTCATCAAATTAAACTCAAATGAACTTGAAATTTTTATGTCACCTTACCCATATGTTAATTAAGACATTAGAGGAGAAAATATGATTTTTCTATTTTTTAATTTATTTTATATAATTGTTTTAATGAAAATTCAACAACATGACCAAGGTGCAGTTTCTGTCCTTAGAAAAATTATGGGAGGTTCCTACTGACTAGAAGACCACTTGGACCAATTTTGGTGATTTTCTGAATTACATTTTATTTATTATAATTATTTTAAATTTTAGGTTATTAATTAATTATAAAATAAAATTAAAGTTAAAAATTAAGTTTTATATTTTTCATAAATCTCTATGACTTCAAGGAACTTAGAGAAACAAATTTTATAATTTTCTGATTTTTATTTGAATTTTTAGAATTATTTTAGTGGGAAAGGTTGAGAAATCCATTTTTAATATTAAAAAATACATTAAGCTTTTAAAATTCAATATCTTTTTCTAGGGCCTTAGGAAAAATATTTGGTTGGTTCCTCAGTGATTAGAAAGTAAAATATGACATTTTTGTGAATTTTATTATTCTTGTGATTTTTATTATTTTTAATTATTAAAATATTCAAAAATAGGTTAAAAATGAAAATTTTAGAAAAATTCCAATTTTAATTTTCTTAGGCTTCTCTAATACCAGAGAGGTCTCAAAATGAATTTGGTGAATTTTTGAAATGTATTTTAGGTTTTATGAATTTTTAAAGTTTAAAAGTGGCCATTGGTTTAAATAATTCATTTAGTAGGTTAAATCATTTTCAATTGATTTCAAATTTTTATGTGAGACTCCTCTGACCCTAAAGATCAGTAGAGAATTGATTTTGTATTATTTTAATGAGTGGTTGTTTCAAATTTATTTAATCTTAATTTTAGGATTTTGGCTAAATTAGGGTTCATTTGAATGAGTTAAACCAAACCATAATTTCTTAGGGTCCTCTGGTCCAGAGATACTTTCCCTAATTTTTCTAGATTTTATTAACCAACATGCTAATTATTGGAATTAAAATACCAAAACAGACACATAAACTTGGAAAATAGATTACTTGCCATAGAGATAGCCTCTGGCCTTGGAAAATTCAGGGAATGTTCCCAAGATTAGAGGCTACAAAAGCCCTACGGTCTCATGCCATGGTGAATTATATGCATGAATGGAGAATTAGAATATTCAAAAAGTATTAAATTGATTAAAAATAAAATACTTAACAAAATAATTTAATTTTTTTCCCCATTAATCTCCTCTGTTCATTTAGCAAGAGGGTATTTTTAGTTTATTTTTAGGATTTTTCTACACGAATATATACATTTTTAAAGTTCTGGCCATTTAATTAAATCAGAAAATAGGTCATTTCCTACTTAACCACGTCGGTGCCACCTCAACCTACGACGGTTCGAAGCTCCACGCAGCGCGCTCCTGTTTGACGCCGCCATCTGATTCGGTAGCCACGCGGCTCGAGGTTCCATTCTAAGCTTCTATTCGGCGCGATCCTGGCCATCCATCTAATACACGCTCGATCGAACGGCGGCTAGTCATCGTCTACGATTGGTGTGTCCCGAGAGCTGTCCACCTTCTAACTCTAAGATCTCACTCAATACTCAAACAAATCGAGTTCGATTTCTTCCTACATGCTCGTCTAAGCAAGGGCTACACATCTATGTGGCTAAAGCTCAATGAAATCAAGTGAAACAAAATGGAGAATCACTGGGGAAGCTCGGGAGCAAGAGGAGTTTGCATACCTTGGTTCAAGAGGTGATGCCTCGATTGAATGTGCTCGGCACATTTGTTGGAGCTGGAAGAGCCTACGGATGAAGCCTCTGGTCCTAGTGAATTGCCTAGGTATGACTTCGTCCAAGCCCAATTTCAAGCTCTGGTCGATAGAAGGAATGGCTGGCCTGGTGAGGGGGCTTTCTCTAGGAAACTTATTCTCTACCTCTGGTGAAGGTGTACGAGAAGTTAATTTGATTTCTATGGAGATTTGTGAGTGTCTTGTATTTTTTGTCTGAGATTCAACTCAAAAATTGGGCTCAGCCAGTAAGGGTGAGGGCTGGAAAGCAGTGGAGCTAAGCTTCTCTTGACTGGGAGGAGCTCTGGGAGCAATTGGGAGGGGTTTTGATGAAAAAAGTTTCAACACCTCTCTCATGGCTGAGAGGGGTTAGTTATATGGCCAGGGTCATGGGGCTGAGCCAGGGTTTAATTGGGGGTTGAATTCAAATGCTTAGGTGGAGGGTAGTGGAGCTCCAAGTTCAATTTTGGCTGAGGTGGATAGTTGGGGAGATTTGGGTGAGTTTAGCCTAGTGGTGGCTCTCGGTTTTGGTCCCCTCCGGCGACTAAGTCGGCCAACAAGGACAGGGGAACTGGCCATGGGTCAGTTCAACCAGTGGTCAAGTCAGCCAGACCATCAAGTGGAGTAATTAAAGCTTAGGGAGAAAATATGGTAAGGATCCAAGGTGTTTAAGGCACTTATGGAAGTAAATCCCTTAATTTGGGGATCCTTTGGTCCATGGCTCATTAGCTTCGGCTAGGTGGATCTAGGGTGGTTCCTAGGGTTCACCTAGTTCACCTAGTGTTTGCGGAAGGGTTGGTTTAGCCACATTTGGTTCAAATTGGTTTGGTTAGGCCATGGGTTCAAATTGGCTCACTTGGGTTTAGGTTGGGCTAACTTGAGTTTGGTTTTGATTTAGGTCCAAGTGTCTTGAGCAACATTGTAGAAATGATTGCCATGAAGAAGTTTCATGAAGACATGACATGGATTGGAATTCATTTGGAGCTTCAATTTGGGGGATTTTGGGGTTTTGGTTAATTTAGGCAAGGTTGAATCAACTTGAGTCCAAGTTAGGTTAAGGTGGGGTCTAGACCCAATTGAAAGTTTCAAATGGTCTAGAGGGATGTATTGAAGAGTTTCCATCATCAATTGGGAAGAAATTTTGGGATTAAGCCAATCAATTTGGTAGGTTTAGGGCATGGATCCAAGTTAGGTTAAAATGGGTTATTTTGGTTTTCAAATGGATTTAGGTTAGGTTTGAGTTCAAATTGGGATAATTGAATGTTGCATGGGTTTCATGGGAGTGCCATGGAAGGTTTAGGATTGAAATTGGGGAAAATTGAGTTGGATTGGGTTGGTTTGGGGCAAGTTTGGGTCATAGGCCAAAATTGGGGCTTTAGGTTTCAAGTTAAAATTGAATTCAATCAAATTGGGATTGGATTTGGTCTAAATTGGTAATGGGGATGTTTAATTAAATTTTAGAATTGAATTTGGGCAAGATTGGGGTCAATTGGATTGATTTGGTTTGACATTGGGTCCACTTAGTTTAAAATAGGTCAAATTGGGGATTTTGATAAAATTAGGTTAAATTGGCAAAATTGGGCTATCATATAGTTGAACAAAATGATTGGGAATATTTGGGATTTTCTGGAATTTTCTGGGAATTTTTGGAATTTTTGGAATTTTGGGGTATTTAGGGTATTTGGAGGTTACTTGGAGGGTATAGGGGTATTTTGGTGGATTTAAGAGGTGGGAATTGATTTAAAATGATTCTTAGGAATTTAGAAAATTTTGGGTAATTTTTGGGAATTTTTGGATGATTTGATGGTTGTGGGGGCAATTAGGTAATTTTGGGTAAGTTTAAGGATTCAATGTCAAAACCAGGGATTTTGGTAAAAATGAAGTTTGGTTAAGGTTGAGGGGAATGGGAAAGCTTAGAGTGAGCCATGGACCAAGAAGTGTTCCTTTTGAATATCTCATAGGTTGTTCCTAACCCTCTTAGCCAAGGGCTAGGGGTTTGGACTTAGCCACATTAGTGCTCCAATGAACCAGGAGTCAAGATGGGTAAGGATGGTTTAGGGTTTAGGATGGGTGTAGGAGTGTAGTCTGTGCAAGCCATACCTCACCAGGACCAGGCCACCCAGGGTAGTCCTAAGGCTTGGACATTCTATAGGAGTTCATCTTTGTCTTCTCACACATTGGTCCCAACCTTCCAAGTGATTTGGAGGTTGATGACCATCTATGTAAGATTCCAAAGAGAACCAAGATTTGGTTTGAATTTCTAAAAGGTGGGTTCCATCTCTAATCTTCTAGGATAGTCAATGAGAAGTCCTATGGCTAGATTCTAAGCACTAAAAGGAAAGAAAAGACCTCACCAAAAATGAGGTCAACAATTCGCTTGGGGAAGAATTTGAGATAAGTTGTCTTTACTTTACTCTGTTTGTATGACATTGTTTTTATATATGAAATCCATGTTTTGTCATCTTTTCCTCATGAGTATTGAGTAGATTTCTTTGTCTTTATCCTTTTCGTGTGATGTGTTAATGTTGTGAAATAGAAATGATGTGCTGATTTATTATGAAGAATTTGTGATGACCTTTTCACTTAGAATTTCATTTACTTTTTGATCCGGCTAATTGAATTATTAAAACTTATTGGGAAACATATGTTCCGAAAGGATTATGAGTTCCATAACAAAAGTGAAGGTCACATTCAAATTCCATGAATGGTGAAGTTCATGGGGGTTGAGTTCAAATAAATAGGGAAATATACTTTGATGGATGTAGATTTGAAGATTTCAGAGTGACAGGCTGAAATCCTCAATTTGGTCCTAATGTTTAGAAATTGAAGCGAAAGTTAGCCTTCAGGTGAAGGGAAGTGGGAGCTCTAGAGTGAGAGCCAGTATCCTCCCAGCCTAACCACGGATATGAGGACTAAACTTAGAATTAGCCAATGTTCTTTATACGCTGAAATATGTGTAAAGAATAAGAATGCTCCTTTTTGGTGCAATACATTTGCATCACTGATCTATGTCACAATAATCATCACATTATGAATGGAAAGGAGGAAGACTCCTTCTTACAGCTGAAAATTTGTTATAAATTAAGTCTTGTGTTAGTTTAACTTGCTGGAGTTTAGAACATGCTTTGGTAGATATAGTAACCGAACCTGTTTGTCTTTACTTTAAGAATTAACACACTTGCAATTGTGTTATGATTCGATAAGAGATTTCTGTGCTACGCCATAAAAGTAAAGCCTCCTTGTGGGATCGATATTCCAGGACTCCACTAGAGCCTTGTATTACTTGAGCGAAAAGTATACTTGCGTTAATTGTGTGACTCATTATCATTTAAATCAATATATATATCTAAATCTAAGTTCATTAATTTTTGCAAATTAAGAAAGTCGCACCACAAAACATGAAAATACCTTCCTTTAAAATGTAATATCACTAAGATGAGTAAAATTATATAGCAAAAACTTAACATATTTTTGGTGCATCAGCAACCTGAGAAATTAAAAAAGTAAGCATATCTTCTTGAAAATTTACCACTCTCTTGAGGTTTACTCTTTCGAAGCTGCTAACATTATAATACAAATATGAATATTCATTATATTGTGGATCAATCATTTCTACATTAAATTCATGGAGTCTTTTCTGATTCATCATCCTCCTAAATGTTCTCTCTAATTCTAAGTCGTAAAGTTCAAGGTCTGCAACTCTTGAACTACGCATACAAATTTAAAGACTTAACTAATAGGATAGATATCAAAAATATTTTTGGTATTTTCAATTTTTCTTGAAATTAAACACAAAATAATTAAACACACTATATAATAATACTAAAAATTTCAAATCTAAGTTTTAGAGGTTTAAATAAAATTCTCCTAAAGTTCTTACCGAATCTTCCTCGGTAACGTTGCCAAAAACTTAATGTGCCTCCAACGCTTGTTGTTTCTCTGATTATTTTATGTTCGTATGGAAGAGCACACACTAGAGGTTTTACGCAAGTATATATATTGTTGAAGTAATAAGGGCTCTAGTGGAGTCCCGTTTATCAATCCCAGAAGGAAGCGAGGTAAGAGGTCCTTAGTCAAATTTTTGTCTACTACTATCAAGCTTTAGTTTTTAAGGTCGATATAAGTAGTTTTTTTTAACAAATACTCCTAAATGTAAGCTTTAAGTTTAAAACAACCAATAACTATTACAAAAGAAAAATAATAATTCTAAAGATAACCCATTTCTTGATGATATAGTTTAGAGAATTTTGAGATATAAAAACTACTTTTCTTAAGTAATGAATTGGATAATGTTTAGGAATGTGATACATTAAATATTGTATGTGCCAATAAGGAGAAATTATATTCTTTATCCTCTTTGAAGTGTTATAAAGAACAATGGCTAATCCTAGGTTTAGTTTCTAAATCCATAATTAGGCTAAGAGGATACTGGCACTCACTCCAGAGCTCCCGCTTTCCTTCGCTTGAAGGCTAACTCTCGCTTTAGTTTCCAAACACTATGACCGAATTGAGAATTTTAGTCTATCACCCTAAAATCTCAAATTCTATGCCCATCAAAGTATATTTCCTTATTTATTTGCAACAAACCCCCATAACTTCACCATCCATGGAATTTGAATATGGTTCCTCTTTGTTGAGAATTACACTGCCATCTCGAGTCTTAATGTAGTTACAATGAATTTTAACTCTACAACGGGCCTTTATTGTAACGTAAATGAAGTGCATGTAAAAACAACACATTTATAATTGAAACTTCTTTTAGTCATGCATACCAATATCCTAGACATGAATCCTACTCATTGCAAAAGAAAATTAGAATGAAAACAATGACATAATCTTCTTATGCTATTATTTCCAAATAAGAAGAAAGAGTAAGAATAAGACATCACAAAGCAAAAAGAAAACACAACAAAAAACTTCATTACATCAAAGAAAATCCACTACATAAGTGTTTACAAAATTATAAGATAATGAATAACACAATACATAGCTTTTTCTCTGTAAAAGAAAGATGAAAATAAAATTTTGGCTTGACACATTTCGATATATCTTTCTATGGTTAATATACTTTACACTTATTGCATATTTTTGAATAAAATTATGCTTTAAAGAAAGGTTTTTTATGCTGATATTATAGGTGAAGATGTTAGAAACGCAACGCAAATAAAACGGGCCGAAACCTAGCTAAAATAGAGCCAAAAGGAGCAAAACGGTGGATCTACACAGAATGGGCGCCGACGATGCTAGAAACCTGAGAGCCACGATTTTGGGCGCCGACAACACCCAAAAATGGCTCCAGAGATGTTTATTGGCCATATACATTGAATTTGGATGCTTTTGGAAGGTTTCTTGAAACAACTCTTAGGAAATTCATCCCTACACTATAGTAGATTGATTTTATGTCAAAAAAGTGTTGTGTGTGAGTAGCAAAACGTGGAGAATTTTTAGAGATCTTAGAATAGGAGTAGAAATGTCGATTTCTTCCTTTTTGGAGAGATTGGTGAGGGATTTTGAGAGAATCTTTAAGGATTTGTACTAGCATTGTATGGATCAGCGGGAGACTTTGTGGGAGAGATTTTCATCTTTCTTTCAAGGGGAAAAAGCTAAGTATTGTGTTCTTCATTATCTTATAATTCTGTAAACACTTATGTAGTGGATTTTCTTTGATGTAATGAAATTTTTTGTTGTGTTCATGCCTTGTGAAGTCTTTTTTTTACTCTTTGTTCTTATTTGCAAATAGTGGCATAAGAAGGTTATGCCATTATTTTAATTCTACTTTTCTTTTGTAATGAGTAGGATTTATGTCTAGGATATTGGGATGCATGACTAAAAGAAGTTTCAATTATAAATGTGATGGTTTTTATTTGCACTTCATTTACATTACAATAAAGGTCTGTTGTAGTGTTAAAATTCATTGTAATTACATTAAGACCCGAGAGAGCGGTGTAATTCTCAATAAAGTGGAACCACATTCAAATTCCATTGATGGTGAAATTCATGGAGGTTTGGTGCAAATAAATAGGTAAATATAATTTGATGGGCATACAATTTGAGATTTTAGTGTGACAGACTAAAATCCCCAATTCAGTCCTAGTGTTTGGAAACTAAAGTGAGAGTTGCCCTTCAGGTGAAGGAAAGTAGGATCTCTAGAATGAGAGCCAGTATTCTCTCAGCCTAACCACAGATTTAAGGACTAAACCTTGGATTAGCTAATGTTTTTGCTTTTTTTCTCTAAAAGTTCATTTCTTGTACCTAAAACCAAAAACATACAAAAATATCTTCTTTTAAAGTGCAATATCATTAAAATTAAAGATAAGAAGTATATAAAATATAAAGCATTTTTAGGAATGTCAGATATCATCAGCGAAAAGCATACACTAAGGTACATCCTCTTATAAATGTCTAATAAGACCATCCATAAATAAAGCAAAAAGATATGGGCTTAAAGTTGATCCCTGATGTAAACCAAAAGAAATTGTAAAATTTTTCGTCAATCCTTCTTCAGTTCGAACACGAGTAACAACTATAGTATACATATCTTTAATGACTTGAATATAAGCCGTATCAACACCTTTCTTCTCAAGAACTCTCTAAAGAACATCTCTTAGAACCTTATCGTAAGCTTTTCTAAATCAACAAAAATCAAATGTAGATCCTCCTTAATTTCTCTGCACTTCTCCATCAAACCTCTCAATAAATGTATAAATTCCATAGTAGACCTACCCGACATAAATACAAATGTATTATGAGAAATCTTGGTAACACGTCTTAGCCTTTGTTTAATTAACCTCTCCCATAATTTTAAAGTATGACATATCAATTTAATTCCTCTATAATTTGCACACTCTTGTGCATCCCCTTTATTCTTAAAATGGGGACCAAAATACTCTTCCTCCACTCCTTAAGCATCTTTTTAATTTTTAAAATAATATTAAAAAGTTTAGTAAGCCATGAAACTTCCAAATCACCTATACATTTTCATACTTTAATTGGGATATCATCAGGCCACCCTTAGTTTTCTTTAAAGCCACCTCAACTTCATTTCTACTAATGCGTCAGTAAAATTGAAACTTTTTAGTATTATTAATGATATTAAGATCACTAATGTCGATCGTACTTTCAGAATCTTCATTAAAATTTTTATCAAAATAACTCACCCATTTATGTTGAATATATTTTCTAAGAAAATTAATTTTTGATTTTCATCTTTAATACACTTTACTTGAGTTTAATCTTTACTTTATTTTCTCTTTGTTTGGCTAGTTTATAAATATATTTTTCACCCTCCTCAGTATCTAATCTATTATGAAGATCAGTAAAAACAAAACTTTTAGGGTCACAGATTATTCTTTTAGACTCTCTATGGGTCGCTTTACATTTTTCTCAGTTTTCTACGCTTTTACAATTAAACCAGTTTTTATAACATAATTTATTATTTTTAATCTTTTCTTGCACTTTATTATTCCACCACCAACTGCTTTTATTTATAGAAACATTTTCCTTTCATTCTCCAAGTACGTCTTTTGCCACTTGTTTAATAGTATTGTTACTTTTTACCACATATCATTTGTTTCTTTATGAACACCCAAAATGTTTAAATCTTGAATTTTACTCATAAAAATATATTTATTTGTGTCTTTTAGGTACGCCCATCTAATTCTACGACTTTGAATCATAATATTTTTTATTTTACAACTCTTCATCTTAAAATCTAGAACTAATTATCGATGTTGGGTACTTATTTCCTCACTTGGAATGACCTTTCAATCCTTACAATCTCGACGATCCTTTCTTCTCATAAGAAAATAATCAATTTGAATTTTATTAGATCCATTCTTATAAGTAATAAGATGCTCATCTTTTTTCTTGAATAAAGTATTAATAATAATCAAATCACACGCTAAAGCAAAATCTCATATGACTCTACCTTCTTCATTAATCGATCCATCATCATAGCCACAATGAATATTTCTGAAATCTTCTATCACTCTACCGACATGTTCATTTAAATCTCCAATAAAAATTCTTTCTTTAAGAGGTATCAACTGTATTAAATCTTCTAAGTTATTCCAGAATTTATCTTTAGAGCCTATATCTAAACCTACTTGAGGAGCATAAGCACTTATAATATTAAAATTTTTAGTATCAATAATAATCTTAAGTGCTATAATTTTATATCCAATTCTATTATTTTTTAAAACATTATATTTCAAACTCTTATCTATAATTACACCTACATCATTTCTAGTGCGACTCTTACCAGAATACCATAGTTTAAAACCTAAGTTATCAATCTCCTTAGCTTTCTCTCCAAAACATTTAGTTTCTTGAATACATAGAATATTTATCTTTCTATAAAGCATAATATCAACAAATTCCATTAATTTACCATTGAGAGTACCTATATTTTAATATTTTATCCTAATACTAGTATCATGGACACTTTTTTACCCGAAACGTCCGTATTGTGGGAACGTTTGCTTATTTGACACTACACCCGGGCGCCAGTGTAGCAGCCCTTGCACACTTTTCACTATATTCAAGCCATAAAGAGCGTCGCTTTAGGGGACGCCCTGGCACTTGCACAATGATCAAAAGGGTTCATACATGATTTTTTTTTGACAAGTTTTACGCTGGCTGTCAACTACCTAACACAATCCTCCACTTTTCAGATCCGTACTTGGGACCGACAACGACAGTGTTGGTAATAGTATACAAAAAATAAAAAAAATCAAATGACAAAGAGACATAACCAGGACTTTTGTTTTTTAAAGGTGTGTATTTCATGTTCGAGTGCAAATTTGGACTATATAATTGCATATAGATTTCTTCCTTTGTTTTCGCTATGTGAAAGATTGATCAATTCACCTAGATATACTGGAAATTCAAACATAAGAATTAGTATTTCATGAGAATCTGTTTTTGATTTGAGGAGAAGAATTTCTCGGCATCACATTCCATAAAGCAGATAATACTACAACATTTCTTGCTAATCTAAGAATTAAACTTCGCAGACCGAACAAGGAATGCAGCAGCACTTTCTGAAAAGTTCCTTTCTTGCCCTGAAACCTTTCTTGTACTGAAGCTTCACCATGAAATGTTCTTTCTCCTCCTTTCCTGCTTTTTCCCATTCCCGTCATGAAGGCAAGAGAAGCCCCGCCGAACTATACAAGAAACCTTTGAAGACGGCAGCCGTTCGCTATAAAATGCTCTTCTATCCATTCCCCTTGCAACCAAGGCTTTGAATTTCGCAACCTCTTCGTGTCGGTTCAAAGCTAAAGCTTGGAGAATGGCGGCCTCGCTTAGCTTCAAGAGATCCGATAGCATCGCCGAGAGCATGCCAGAGGCTCTCAGGCAGAGCAGATACCAGATGAGGCGTTGCTTTGCAAGGTATTTCAATCATTACATGCATCCATATGAGATGTTCTTGTAACAAAAGTTCAATTTGATTCTTTACATTGTTGTTTTTTTAGTTACGTCTCCAAGGGGAAGAGACTGATGAAAAACCAGCAGCTGTTGGAGGAGCTAGAGAAATCAATGGATGACAATGTTGAAAAGACTAAGCTCATGGAAGGTCTACTTGGCTACATCATTTTCTCCACCCAGGTTCAGTGCCGAGTCTAAAAATTCTTAGTTTGCATTGGAAATTAAGCAGTAGAAACTGATACATATATTTTTTCCTGCAATTCGGAAGGAGGCTGTGGTTCTACCGCCATATGTGGCGTTTGCAGTTAGGCCTCATCCGGGCATCTGGGAGTATGTGAAGGTGAACTCAGATGACTTGTCCGTTGATGGAGTAACAGCTGCTGAATACTTGAAGTTCAAAGAATTCATTTTTGACGAGAAATGGTATCATAGCTACACCAATGGTGTTCTGATTGTTCCATTTCGTTCCCTTCAACCCATCAAACTTACATGTCTGCAGGGCAAAGGATGATAATGCACTGGAAGTAGATTTTGGAGCATTTGATCGATCAACACCTCACCTCACACTGCCCTCATCTATAGGAAATGGCACACATTTCTTGGCAAAATTCTTATCATCCAAGCTCAATGAGAATTCTGAAAGCATGAAGCCATTGCTGGACTATTTGCTAGCTCTAAATTACCGAGGAGAAGTAAGAAATTAGAATGCTGAGTAGGGCTGTGATTTGTTGTCTGAGGATTCTAATGAAATTTTAAAATGCAGAATCTTATGATCAATAGCACAATCAACACTGTGAGCAAGCTTCAGACTGCGCTTCTTTTAGCTGAGGTGTTCGTTTCTGGCCTTGCAAAGAGTACACCATACCAAAAGTTTGAGGAAAGGTGAATAATTTGAAATCTACTCAATGATTCATCACTTCCCTACAAATAGTTTCATCAATTTTGATCGCAGATTTGTGGAGTGGGGATTGGAGAAAGGATGGGGTGATACTGCAGAGAGGGTAAAGGAAACGCTTAATTGTCTCTCAGAGGTTCTCCAGGCACCTGATCCAGTAAATATGGAGAAATTTTTTAGCAGGATCCCCTCAATATTCAGCATTGTGATCTTCTCCATTCATGGCTATTTTGGGCAAGCTGATGTTCTCGGCTTGCCAGATACTGGTGGTCAGGTATAGTCCATTTTGCAATAATAAAACAGTTAGGTTGTTACTCTATTCATGCTCCATCAAAGCTAAAACACTGTTTCTTTGTTACTTAGGTGGTATACATTTTAGATCAAGTTAGAGCAATTGAGGAAGAATTGCTGCTTAGGTTTAAACTACAAGGGCTATCAATAAAACCACAGATTCTTGTGGTCACAAGACTAATACCTGAATCAAAGGGAACTAAGTGCAATCAGGAGCTTGAGCCAATACTGGACACAAAGCATTCTCATATACTGCGAGTACCATTCAAGACAGAAAATGGTGTTCTAAAGAACTGGGTATCCCGGTTCGATATATACCCTTATCTGGAGAGATATGCTCAAGTTTGTAATTCTGATCAGTATAAGCTTTTTCAGCCTTTGCCCACAGACATTCTTTTTATGCTCTTAAATTTTATTGATAAATTTGATGAATGCAAATTTGATTTTTGGAAATTAGGATGCATCTGAGAAGATTCTAGAACACTTGGAAGGAAAGCCGGATATGATAATTGGGAACTACACTGATGGTAACTTGGTTGCTTCTCTCATGGCAAGTAAGCTTGGAATAACTCAGGTAATATATGATTAATATTAAGCAGTCATCATCAGTAACAGCTCTTGATCTTTTCTGCATTTAACAGAAAAACTTACTCCAACCTACTAATCATTCTTTTCTTCTTCAAAATAGGAATTTTTATCCTCAATTCATCTCACATTAACTTATTAATGTTGATTCTGAGATGTATCACATGTGTAACAATAAAAAGTTTTATCTTGAGAAGCATATCTGTCAGTGTACTTCGTATATGCTGAACGATAATGATGGGTAACTTGTTTATGAGTTAATCTATTGGTTCTTATAATAAAATTTTTTATATTTCTTATAATTTGCTTATTGATGCATGTTGCTTCTAGGAATATACAAATTAAACTACAAAAGAAAAGAAAATTCAAACAAATATAAGAGCATTATAAGTTTGTCATAGTTGCAATCTTTTAATTGCTTAATAGCACAAGCAAGTAATTTGAAATAACCTTTCACAACCAGGGAACAATTGCACATGCTCTCGAGAAAACTAAGTATGAGGATTCAGACATCAAATGGAAGGAATTAGACCAAAAGTATCACTTCTCATGTCAATTCACCGCTGACATGATTGCCATGAATTCTGCTGATTTCATTATCACGAGCACCTACCAGGAAATTGCGGGAAGGTTGTATGAAGAATATTTATTTATCGTCAGCTTTTCATGACTAAATGAGTTTAATCAAAAGCCAAAATCCTCTGCTCTTGCAGTAAAGACAGACCAGGCCAATATGAGAGCCATAATGCATTCACTCTTCCTGGACTATGTCGATTCATTACAGGCATTAATGTCTTCAATCCCAAGTTCAACATAGCATCCCCAGGAGCAGACCAATCAGTCTACTTCCCATACTCACAGAAGCAAAAACGCTTAACCAACTTTCATCCTGCTATTGACGAACTGCTATATAGCCAAACGGAAAATGATGAGCATATGTAAGCCGTTCTCTGAAAAAATATGGTTAATATTTAATTTTTTTCTTAAAAGTATGTTGCATGATCTCCATGTTTGCAGTGGATATCTGACTGATAGGAAGAAACCAATCATTTTCTCAATGGCAAGACTCGACACAGTTAAGAACATAAGTGGGTTGACTGAGTGGTATGGTAAGAACAAGAGATTAAGGGAACTTGCAAACCTTGTTGTGGTCGCAGGCTTGTTGGACACCTCAAAGTCCAAGGATAGAGAAGAGATAGATGAGATAAAGAAGATGCACTCCTTGATTGAGAAGTACCAACTGAAAGGTCAGTTCAGATGGATAGCAGCACAGACTGATCGGTATAGAAACGGTGAACTATATCGGTGCATTGCTGATAGCAGAGGAGTTTTTGTGCAGGTTTAGTCTATACATATTCCTCTTTGTTAGTCACATCCGGATTTGAATATAGTTAAGTCAAGTCTAAGCGTGCAATCTGTTATATACTATGGCAGCCTGCTCTTTATGAAGCATTTGGGCTCACAGTCATAGAAGCGATGAACTGTGGTCTACCAACCTTTGCAACAAACCAGGGAGGCCCTGCTGAGATTATCATAGACGGCACTTCTGGATTCCACATTAATCCAAATAATGGAGAAGAATCGAGCAATAAAATAGCAGATTTTTTTGAGAAATGCAAAGAGGATAGCAGTTACTGGCACAAGTACTCAACGGCCGGACTCGTGAGAATATATGAAAGGTAGAATCTGTAAATTCCATAACATATCATTATGTCAAAGTTGTCATGAAAAAATTTATTGGCAGCTACACCTGGAAGATATATGCCAACAAAGCACTAAATATGGGATCCATATATGGCTTCTGGAAACAGCTGAACAAGGAAGAGAAGCTTGCAAAACAAAGATACATCCAAATGTTCTACACCCTCCACTTCAGAAGTTTGGTTAGATAATACCTTCCCTCTGCTTGGCTAAACTGATAGTTGCTTAATTTATCATAAATCTTTGGAACAAATATTGCATTGCAGGTGAGAATTATGCAAACATCAGGCGCAGTAGCATCCCAACAGGAAAGCTCCGTGAAGCAGAAGATGGTCAATGTGATTCCTCAGCCTCAACGACAGCCACCCCCTCAGAGGCAAGTTTGCGCACTCCTTAGAGTATTGCAAGCAATTATGTACCTATTCTATAGCATTCTGGAAAAGCTTTACAGACCTGTACTAAGAATAGCCAGAAGAGGAAGAAATTAACAGTTGCTTGTTGCAATGCTAACAGGAAGGCAGAGTCAAGGATACAAAGGTGAGATATCTTAAAGGAATTTCAAGAAGGAAGACTGACATCTGAAGTTATTGTTTGCAGTATCTTTTTTTTTTTTTCTTGTATACATATATTATAAATATTAGATGGAATCATTGGTTGTGAGTTAATTTCCAATGCCACATGGTTCAGGGCCATAACAGAATTCTTTCAAAAGAAGGCGCCGCCACAAAAGCCAACTGGGCATAAATTATGAGCAGATGGAGAGACTAATTTTCAGCGTGAATCTGCCGAAGTATATTGTGCAAAGTATTTTCTTTTTAATTAATTACTTGATTGTCTTTGTAAATGAATAAGTAAATTTGTTCAACACATTATAATTATTTTAATGACAAAAGGGGCGTTTAAAGAAAATTAATGCAGAAGGATGTTTTTAATTAAAAATATATATATTTTTTCTTAGTTGAGCTCTGAAGCATAAATTTACTCTTGATGAAATTTGATCTAAGAACTCTTGCAAACAATTTTCAATATTTTTATCAACTAAGAGTCTATTTGAGAGAGCTGCAGCTTATTTATTAATCTGTTGATAAGCCGATTAAAAATAATCTGCGGAAAAATGTGGTGCGGTTGGCTATTATAAATTTTTTATTTATTTAGAAAAGTCCGACTGCAGCCAAAAAGCTGTCACTGCATCTAGATAGATGCAGTGTAAAAACATTGTTTTCGGTATTTTGAAAGCGCATAAGCTGCCAAAATGCAGTTTACCCAAGCAAGCTTGATGCGTTTTCAAAACGCCACCGCATCAAATAAACTGTCCGAGCAGACCTAAATTAATTGTTATATGCATAGGCATACTTCAAAACCATCAATTTTTCTCATACGCCCATAACTTCAGAAGGGTTCAATCCTACCTTAAACTCCCATTTAATCATTATTTTTAACAAGAATTGTTCTTGCCTGATACAGAAAAACCACGCTGCACTGGATAGTATTGAAATATAAACTACAAAGAAATACCTTGAAATTTAATGAACAAATCTTCTATCTTGAATTAAATTTTGTTCAAGTAATCCCTATAAAAAATTATCTATGATTTAACAAAAATCGCATTTTCCATTGTATAACATCAGATTTTTCTACATGCCATATAGAAAGCTTTATTGTCATAAATGATGATCCTGAAAATTTACAAGGTTTGGTCGATAGTTATGACAAACAATGCTTTCTGGACAAAGTATTACTGAAAATATAAAATATTTTGTATTTTCTTATTCTCCTTATATTAATTATTCTTCATTTCATGTGTTGATACGCCTTCATGTTCATTTCAGTGGTTCGTACTCCTTTGTTTCTTTCACATTCTTATTCCTGTAATACAGGAAAATTATATTTTATCTCAATTATGACTCTTTACATGTTATCATAGCCGTCCAACTCAACTAGTTTATCCTTTTTCCCATAATTGTCTCCTCCACAATTCAAGCAATCTCAATGCTCACATCTTCCTCAGCCCATTCGATCAACAACACGAACACATATATCAACTTATTGCTTCAGACAACTATGCATGACACACTAACTTCGTACAAATTGTTTAACCTTTTAAGTAGAAGAAACTTAATGGTTAAACACGAAGCTGTAATGTAAATTTCATTAGGAATTCAAAATTTAGTTTTGTTTGTAAAGTAGCACTCTTGGGATCTCCTAGAAATTTATGATATTTGGACACAAGTAGAATTGGTTGAAGGGAACAATATCTAAATGGGTGAGAGTACAAGTTATTACAAATGGTGTTAGAGCATTGAACTTGAAGATAAAAAATAAATGTCATATAAAATAACGTGGTATACCATGGAAGCCATGCCTTGAACACTAGATTGGACAAGCTCCTATATGGTGGGAGCAACCATTTGAATGTGTAAAGGCTACCCTTTAGAATTCTATCGGTCTGGTGAATAATTCTAGGTCAATAACATTCCTTAAGACTTATATCATTTATTCGAGTGGTGTCACGTATCCCGAGCTGTTGGTTGGCATCGTCGGTATAAGACCTATAATGTTGGGGTTTCAAACCCCCTATGGCGACGTGATCCTTAAGGAGGTGGTACTCGAATAGTTAGACACATTAGAAGTGGCTAGAGGCTCGTATAATAGCATATGGTCATTTCCTTAAAAAAAACAAAATTAATTACTTAAATGAGGAATATTGTGAAATACCTCAAGTGAATAGACTTTGAAATCTTAAATATGAAAGGTACATTTTAGTAAAACGTTATAATCTTATCATAAATTCCGAAGTTAAGCTTCACATGTATGAAGCATTCTCGGGATAGGTGAACTCCTGGAAATTTATACCAATGGGACAAATTGTAAAATATCTTGATGGGTGAAAGTTCAAACTATTACCAATGTTCAATTTAAGGGTCTTAAAGTTAAGATCAAGATTATGAATATTCAAACTCTTTCAACTTTCCCATCCATCAGTATTGAAGATGCCTACAGTAATATAGCTCAAGCAATTACAAGTAGAAAATATATTGATTAATTGATTTTGCACTGAATATGATTATAATATTCTTTATTGTTATATTTCCTACTTTTCCGAATCCTTTCAAATCATACCATGTCGATGGGTACAAGAAGTGAGAAACCGAGGGAAGTAAGGCAAACAATAATGAAAATAAATAAATGTCTAAGGAGCTTTCATTAAAAATTCATTGTTACTAAAAAATCTGTATGAATACATCATTCTAGAGATTTCAGGTTAATGTACCTTTTCTGGGATTCACATCTTCCTATAGAGACAAGTCCCTATAGTTAATTACATCTTAAATAATCTATGATAATTTACGAAAACTTCCGATTAAGGTTTAGACACGAAGTTCAAAAATGTTGTCACGGAAAGAAATCTCAAAAGTCCTATCCAAAGGTTAGTGGATTCCACACTAATCTAGAGATTTTTTTAATTGAGCTTCATTCTTTTAATTGAGATAGAACGATCATTTTGCAAAACAGAGTTAGCACACCCTACAACATGTAAAAGAAATCTTAGATGACATTCTCCTTGTCTTCAACAAACCCACAAAACAAAGTTAGTTTAAAAAAATTTAATGTGTTTATTTTTATCTGTTGAGTATTAAAATTTTAGGTTACCCGAACAAGATGTCCATTGGTCTGTCGTCCTAAGGACGTCGTATACCTTGATCTACTTAGTCCGAATGGTGTTTAAACCAAGACCGAAAGATTCTTATCAACAATCACATATTGCATCGTACAAAAAGATTCTTATCAACAATTATAAATTGCACCATCCAAGAAATCTTCGTAGACCCAAAGCATGTTGAGTTTAAATTGCATTTGGTAATCTTTGTTCATTAGGGTTTCATATATATTTAATATCTTCTTTAGATTTTAGGGGTTGAAAACTTTAGGTTGCCTAACTATTCTTAACTGATTAATTTTTGTCGTTACTTGGGATGTCCCGATCAAGACCCCATGGTTCCGTCATCTCGGGTCATTAAGTTTTGCGGTTTGATTAGTCACGAGTAACTGGATATATTTTGTTAGCAACCACATGTTATCTTTGCCAAAATATATTCTCAAACCTAGTTAAAACTTTGAATTTAAGTTTAAGTTTTAATGTCTATTAAGGTGGCTTTTATGTCACTTAGTTCCCTAGCCCAAAGTATTACTGATCAAGGTAAATGTGCTTTCTTTATCATATTAAGAAATAAAACCCATTTTAGCCTTCAATCACTTAGCTCAAGATTGATTTTTTGCACAATTCAATTTGAGTTGAATTAATCTAAAGAAAGATTTTTAGGTAATCTGAATTTAACCTTGGTTTGCTTATTTGTCTTTTGAATTATGCTCAAGCTTACTTGAGCATGCTAGGATTGACCTAAACTAATTTAGGTTAAATAAAATCAAACTAATCAAATTAGCTTGGGGAAACTTACATTCAAATAACGTTAAACTTAGATGAAAGTTTAGCTTAATTTAAACTTATGTTATATTTTAAGTTTGGATAAGACTTAAATCAATCTTAGGCTCAAAGTTTGATCTTGAAGTTCAGTTCCATTGTGGGTAACCTGAGTTGTGTCAAGTTATCCAAGTGATTCAATTAAATTTGGGTTAACTTGAGTTGAGTCCAGTTAACCTTGTAGTTCAATTGAAAGGAGTTTAACAAAAATTAGATTCCTTAAGTCCAAGTTAAGTTGGATTCAGATCGGATGTAGGTTGGGCTAGACCCAATGGAGTTTATGTTGGTGTCAAGTTTATGTTGGGTCTAATTTAGGTTATTTAAACCAAATTTTAAATTCAACTTAGACTAAAATCCATGTGGATGAGACTTAGTGTTTTGGGCTCGGTGTCAGTTGAACCTAAAAATCAACTATGTCCAATATGTAATTGGTTCAAAGTTGAAATTAAGCTAAGTATAAGGTAAAATTATACTTAGAAGCATAGTTTCAATCAAATAAATCTAATTAAGACTTAATTATATAATTAGGTTTAATGTAAGCAAGACCTAATTTTTTTTTGATATAACAAAGTCTAATGTGATTAAGACTTAGTATCTTAATTAGGTTTCATTTAGCTTAAACTTAATGAAAATGCATTTGAAGTTAAACTTCGATCCAATATGGGTTGAACCTAGAAATTTAGATTCAAGTTGGTTTATGCTTGGACTTAAGTTCAGTTTAGGTTGAACTTAAGGGTTAAAGTTAAGTCTAAGTTAATTTAGGCTTAGAATTAAACTTAGGTTCAATTTAGGTTGAACCAAGGATCCAAAGGTTAAGTTCAATTTGATCTATACTTAAATTTAGGTTCAATTTAGGTTAAACCTAAAGAATAGATGTTTAAGCTTAAGTTAGTTTGGACTTTAGACAAGTTCAAATTAGGTTGGCTTAGATTTAATTTAGGTTGAAAATATGTGTTAGAAATTTAAGGATAGGTTAGTTTGGACTTAGACTTATGTTCAAATTTCATATGAACCTAAGGATTGGAAGTTTAAGTCCAAATTATTTTAGCTTAGACATAGATTCAATTTGGGTTAGACCTAAGGATTATAATTTTAAGTCCAAGTTAGTTGGACTTAAACTTAGGTTTACTTTGGGGTTAGACCTAAGATTTAGGAGTTAATGCCCAAGTTAGCTTAGACTTAGAATTAAGTTCAATTTGGATTTGAACCTATGGATTAGAAGTTTATGTCCAATTTAACTTTGATCTAGGATTAGGTTCAATTTGGATTTGAACCTAAGGATTAGGTGCTTAAGTCCAAGTTAGTTTGGACTTAGACTTAGGTTCAATTTGGATTTAAACCTAAGGATTAGGATTTTAAGTCCAAGTTAGTTTAGACGTAGACTTAGGTTCGATTTTGGTTATACCTAAGGATTAGGAGTTTAAGTCCATGTTAGTTTGGACTTAGACTTATGTTCAATTTAGGTTGAACTTATGGATTAGGAGTTTAAATCCAAGTTAGTCTGGACTTAGAGTTAGGTTCAATTTAGGTTGAACCTAAGCATTAGGAGTTTAAGTCAAAGTTAGTTTGGACATAGAATTTGGTTCAACTTGGATTTGACCATAAGGATTAAGCGTTTAAGTCCATGTAGTTTGAACTTAGACTTAGGTTTAATTTTTGTTAAACTTAAGGTTAGGTTTACAAAAAAAATTAGTTTGGACATAGACTTAGGTTCAATTTTTTTTTTGAACTTAAGGATTAGGAGTTCAAGTATAAGTTTGTTTGGACCTAGAATTAGGTTCAATTTGGATTTGATCCTAAGAATTAGGAGTTTAATTCCAATTTAGTTTGGATATAGACTTAGGTACAATTTGAATTTAAAATTAAGGATTTGAATTTTTAAGTCCAAGTTAGATTGGACTTTGACTTAGGTTCAATTTATGTTGAACCTAAGGATTAGAAGTTTAATTAAAAGTTAGTTTAGACTTAAAATTAGGCTCAATTTGAATTTGAACCTAAGGATTAGAAGTTTAACTCCAAGTGAGTTTGACTTAGACTTAGGTTCAATTTTTATTTGAACTTAAGAATTAGTAGTTTAAGTACAAGTTAGTTTGGACTTAGACTTAGGTTCAATTGAACTTGAGCCTAAGGATTACGAGTTTACGTCAAAGTTCGTTTGGACTTATAAATAGGTTCAACTTGGATTTGAACCAAAGGATTAAAAGGTTAAGTCCAGGCTAGTTTGGAATTAGACTTAAGTTCAACTTGGGATTGAACCTAAGGGTTACATTTTTAAATCCAAGATAGATTTGAGTTCAATTGGTTGCACTCAAAGGTTGAAACTAAGTCCAAGTTGGTTTGGATTTAGGCTTAGGATCAACCTGGGTTTGAACATAAGCATTATATGTTTAAGTCCATGTTAGTTTGGAATTAGATTTGAGTTTAAATTTTGTTGAAAGTAAAGGTTGCAACTAAGTCCAAGTTCGTTTGGACCTAGGCTTAGGCTCAACTTTGGATTGAACCTAAGAGTTACATGTTTAAGTCCATGTTAGTTTGGACTTCGATTTAAGGTCAATTTGGGTTAAACTCAAAGGTTGAAACTAAGTCCAAGTATGTTTGGGCTTACATTTAGGCTCAACTTTGGTTTGAACCTAAGGCATAGATGTTTATGTCCAAGTTAGTTTGGATTTCGATTTGAGTTTTGTTTGGGTTGAACTCAAAGGTTGAAACTTAGTCCAAGTTGGTTTGGACTTAGCTGTGAGTTTAATTTTTGTTGAACTCAAAGGTTGAAACAAATTCCAAGTTTGTTTGGACTTAGGCTTAGGTTTAAACTTTAGGTTTAAGGTTAACATAGGTTCGATTTTAGTTGAACTTAAAGTTTATCTTGACTTAGGTTCAAGTTGGGCTGATTCTATAGTTTAGGTTGATTCAAGGTCAATTTGGGCTTAACTAAGATTATAGGTTTTGGTTGGGTCTAATGTGGGTTAGTGATGACGACTGTCTTAAATAATTATTTATAAGTATTTTTAATTCAATTACAAAGTATAATCAATTTAATAAGAAAGCAGTCAATATATACACAAGTATACACATCGTTCAAGTAATACATGACTTTAGTGGAGTCCTGGTTATCAATCCTACGGGAGGAAGCAAATCATAAAGTGTAGCACTGAAATCCAATATTCAAATTGCAATGCACGTAAAGTAAATGCTAAAGTTACTAAAGTTTAACAATGCTACATATTTTAAAATCACTAAAGTACTTTCCAAACATCAAATTAAAGTTAAGTACTACTACAAGAAGTATTTTATTGAAAGGTTCAAATTTCGAGAAAGTGACATCCCCCATATAATGATGTTATGGTGAGTGAATGTTAAAGATTAGTAAAATCCTTGTATTGTGCTAAATATAAGCATAAATATTCTTTACCCTCTTTCGAGTGCTATAAAGAACATTGGCTAATCCTAAGTTTAGTCCCTAAATCATTGGTTATGCTGGTAGGATATTGGCTCTCACACTAGAGCTCTCACTTCCCTTCTCCTGAAGGCTAACTCTCGCTTTAGTTTCCAAACACTAGGACCAAATTGGGGATTTTAGTCTATCACTCTAAAATCTTGTATTCTACGCCCAATAAACTATATTTCCGTATTTATTTGCATCCAACCCCCATGAATTACATCACTCATTCATGGACATTGAATGTAATCTTCACTTTTGTTATAGTCCTTTCGGATCATATTTTTCACAACGTATTTTAATATTTCAATTGGCTAGATCGAAAAGTAAATGAAGTACGGAGTGAAAAATTATCACAATTTCTTAAAATACATATGGAACATCCAATCTAAATCATTACTTCACTATTTTGCAAGAAGAAAGTCGAAGAAATCTACTCAATATCCATGAGGAAGATACAACAAAAAAAAGATTTTATATATAAATGCAAAGCCATACAAAGAATAAGAAGTAAACACAACTTATCAAAATTTCTTCCCCAAGAAAATCCCTTGATGTTACTTTGAATCACCTTCTCTCTTCAAAACAACCCACAGTTCTCTCTTAGAATAGTACGGAAGAAGAAATATCTCACTTTCCCTCTCCTCCTAGAACTCTTTTGAGAAGAATACCTCACAAAACAAACACTTTTACAACAAACCCTAGACTCTAAACTCTCTAAAAACACTTCCTCTCTACTCACACACTAATTTACTACACTCACACCACTTCTCCTTTAATTCAGGCAACAAATTTGTGCTAAAATAGCCTAGGGATGAATTCCCTAAGAGATGCCTCAATAATCCCTCCAAAATTCATCCAAATATTTTGAATTTGGCCTCCACCGACTTTGGGCGCCGTCGGCACCCTATCACGCCTAAATAATATGTCTTCTCTGGAAAATGGATGCGTCGGTGCCTATTCTGGAGTCGTCGACACCATAACTCAACTTTCTGATTTTTTTCCTTTTTTCTCTCTAAATTCGTTCTTTTTTGCTCCTTTTTACTCCAATTTCCTAAAATGATCATACTTACAGCAAGACATAAAAAATATCTTCATTTAAAGTGTAATATAACAAAAAATGAGTACAAAGTCTATATGAAAAATCTAACATATTTTGGTGCGTCAGTTGGACCCATGTTTTTGGGTTAGATTCAAGTTAGGTTGAACCTAAGATTAAAAGTATAGGTTGGGTCTAATGTGATTTAGACTCAAGTTTAGGGTTAGGCTCAAGTTGGGTTGAACCTGAGATTAAAGGCTTACTTAGGTTCAATCTGGGTTGAACCTAAGGATTAAGGTTTAGGTTGGATCAAATGTGGGGTAGACCCAAGTTTAGGGTTAGGTTCAAATTGGGTTGTACCTAAGATTAAAGGTTCACTTAGGTTCAATTTGGGTTGAACCTAAGATTAAAGATTTAGGTTGGGTCTTATGTGTGTTAGGCTCAAGTTTAGTATTAGGTTCAAGTTGGGTTGAACCTAAGATTAAACGTAAACTTGGGTTCAATTTAGGTTGAACCTAAGGGTTACGGTTAACTTCGGTTTAAATCGAGTTGAACCTAAGATTTAGAGTTAGTTCTAATTTGTTTTAAACCTAAGGTTTAGGGTTTAGTCAAAATTAGATTAGATTTAAGGGTTAGATTTAAGTCTAATATGAGTTAGACCTAAAAATTAAGGTTAAGCCTATTTTGGTTAAGGCTTAAAGGTTAAGATATGGTTAAGCCTAATTTGATTAGGGCTTAATGGATACATTTAGGGCTAAGATGGTTTAGACTTAAAGATTAATATTAAGCCTAATTTGATTAAAGCTTCAAAGTTAATATAGGCTTAAGCCTAATTTCATTAAGGCTTAAGGGTTAAGTTTAGGTCTAACATAGTTTAGAGCTAATGATTATTTTAAAATTTAGAATTTTATCCACATGTCTAAGTTGTCACTTTAAACTTTTTCAAAGGTTGGAAATTATTATTTTTAGGGTTTAAGTTTATTACCCTAAATTTCTAACTTAGTTCCAATTTAATTTCTAATATTCTAATTTTTCATATTTTTTTCCAAAATAATTACAAAAGAGGTAGAAAATTGGTTATATTCATTTTAGAGACATCCCTTAACCTTGGAAAATTCAAAAAATGTTCCCAAAGATGTGGGAATAATCCTTATAATTATTATAATTTTTGGATTTTTATTTAATTTTTAATAATTAAAATACTCTCTAGAGTATTTAATTAATTAGTAATTAAATATAATTCATTAATTGTCAATTATATATTTTTAATTTCCCTCTGTCTCCGGAGTCCAGAGGTATTTTTTATTTTTTTTTATGATTTTTCTATGTATAATTATCAATTTTTGAAGTTAATTAGGGTTTCTTAAAATTAGTTAATTTGAAAAATCCTAATTATTTACTTATCTAATGAGGCGCCAGCTCAACATTAGATTCTTCAAAGCGCTATACATCAATTCGGCTTCATGGAGCATTCAACACAAGCATCCACGGTCGCATCGATCCAGTGCTCCACCATCCGCAATGGCTAGTTTGATCTAATCTCGGCCATCCATTTATGATACACAAAAAATGGAGGGCATCAGGGCATCATCCCCACTGGACATTAACCCGAGAGTCTTTGATATTCAAACCCTAAGATATTCCTCATTTGCCAATGAAATTTCTAAGGGTTTGAACCGAAACCTTCATCTACTCAAGACAAAGCAATCCATATGGTTAAAGAGACATGGTTCAATCATTTCATTCATAAAGGTGCAAATCTAAGTGGATTTTTAGAGTTGACGAAGCATACTTTAGCTCAAGAGGTTTAGAGTCAATTGGGATTGACAGACACTTTCGTGGAGACCTTGTAAAACTCTTCCTTGGTTCCATTTAAAGTGAAATTAGGCGTATGTATATCCTTACTGAAATGGTGGCTCGGTTTCAACTTGATGTTGGTTAGGATCCTTGGGATGGTTCAATTTTGATTGAGGATGTCTTCCTAATAATTTAGGAAGCTTTTGGAAGAACTAATTTATGGTTTGGTATGGTTCATGTCATACCCAAATTTTCATTAGATTTTTATTGGGAAATTAGAGATTCACAAAGAGTTTAAGGTCTTTGGTAATGGGGAATCTACCACCTATGTCTTGGAGACAATTTCATCTCTTAGGACCTAGAGGTATTGGAGTTTTATTGAAGAGCCACATGCTTGCTTAATGCTGTTCGGTTTAGCCTTTAATGGCCATGAAAGGCTTGAATATAGCAAAGGCTGGCTTGGAGAGAAGCCCCTGACTCCTCTGAAGTCTTTTCAAAATCAGGGAGAGGGATTATGGAAGGGTTATTCTCTTTAACAGCTTTTTCAGAGTTGGCTCCAATGGAGGAAGAGGAAGGAATACATGTAATATGAGCATTGGAGAGGGTTTAGGTGGGTTTTGTTCGACTTAACAGAAATTTACCTTGATGAAGAGACTTGGGTCACATGGACTAGGGTGCCAAGTATGAATGGGAGTAGGTAGGAATAACTTCCTTTGTTCTCTCTCCCCATTAAATTTTTTTTGTTTTTTTTTACATTAAATAATTCATAAGTCATTTCAATCCTTGGTGGTTTGGTGTAACTCATGGGTGTCCTATTGGACCATAGGCTTGGACCATGGTGTTTTAGGGTTGACCAAATGGTCAATGTTGTGTGGATTCAATTTGGTCAATTTTGGATTTTAGGTATTTCATGTGGTATTATTTTGGATGTTATCAGCATGGTATTGTGGCGTTATTAGCACTGAAACACAGTTGTAATGTTATTGGTGGTGTTATTGAAAGGATTATCAAAGTGTTATTGGCAAAGAACCATGGTAGCGGTGTTATTGTGGTAGTATTGCACGAAATTGATGTGTTATCAGTGGGAAAACATGAAATTATTGGCCACGCCACCCTACCCGCAATAACACAGTAATATTTGCTTCTAAAAGATGGCAAAAAACTTGACCCAATTTTTAAATAGCGGCTAGTGTATAAAATCAAAATGTTGTAAAATTTTAGAAAATATTTTACATAGTAGGGGTACTACGCAAGTATACGTATCGTTTCAAGTAATATAGGGTTTTCTTTTATAACCCCAATATCGATCCCGCAGAGAAGCGAGGTAAGAAATTCTTTAGGCTAACTCCAGTCTATTTCTATAAGGCCTAAATTTGGAATGTTGATTAAAATGGGTTTTCTAATAACTAATCCTAAATAAAGTTCTTAAATAAAACGATAACTTATCTGGATAAATTGGTTTGGAAAATTTTGAGATGTTAAAAACTACCTTTTCTCTTGCAATTACATGGATATGTGTAGGAAAGAAATGCTTAGAGTTTTATGTAGTAGTGCCAAATAGAAGAATTCATATTCTTTACCTTCGCTCGATAGTATAAAGAATATTGGCTAATCTATAGATCGGTTCAGGATGTATTACTAGTAGAATGGGTTAATTTAGTCTCACACTTCTAGATGTCCATGGGTGGCTATGGTCGGCCCTACTAGTGACCCGTTCCCTTTCTATAAACCAAATTATTATAAACCCGTTCCCTTTCTATACACTTTAAAGGAAGGTATTTTGCATATTTTTGTCTTCAAGTATAAAAATATGATTTTAGAAAAAGTGAAGCAAAAACTATGCAATTTTGAGCCAAAATGAGCAAGGAAGAAAATTTTGACTTGGCACATATCGATATGGCTTTCTATGCTTAATATCTTTTATATTTCTCACATATTTTTGAATGAAATTATAATTTTGAGAAAGGTTATTTTTATGTCTATCTTGTAGGTGAAGATGTTAGGAACGCAACGCAACTGAAATGGGATGAAACGGAGCTAAAAGGAGCAAAACAGTGGAGCTGCGCACAGGGTGGTGCCTAAGCGCTAAACCCGGCGCCTATGCGCCAGTGATGACGAGAAAACAGCGCCTAGGCGCCAGAATCAAGGCCTAGGCGCAAGAACCCATCTAGGGGCAATTATGGACGGTTATGAACGGTTATTGGATGGTTTTGGGTGGTTCCAAAGCATTCTAGAAGCCTCTGGACGAAATCCTACATATCAACATGTGATACAAGGAATCTAGACACATTGGAACAGTCTAAATCACGAAGAGGTGCGACCCAAAGTGAAGGGGTGCTACTGTTTAGGCACGGAGTCTGGCACCTATGTGCCAGAATTGTTTCTAGAAGATTCGTTGAATCTGGACCAAATTTTGAAGAGGTGTCTGAAGCAACCCTTAGTCATTTTCGAAGCTCTATAAATAGGGACCAATTCTATAGCAAGAGGGCGCTCTCTCACTCTCACTCTCTCTCTCTCTCACACTCTCTTTCTTCTCCCTTAGTCATTTTAGAGTAATTTTAGAGTCATGAAGATGTAGATTTGTACATCTTATGGAGAGATTGGTGAGGGATTTTGAGATATTTATGTAAGGGATGTACGAGCGGTGCATGGATCGATTGGAGACTTTGGTGGAGAGATCTTCTTCTTTCCTTCAGAGAGAAAAATCTAAAAATCTAAGTATTGTGCTCTTCATTCTCTTGTAATTGTTGTAAACACTTTCTAGTGGATTTTTTTTATTTTAAATCGAGTTTTATGTCGTGATTCATCCATGCTTCGTAAGTGATTTTCTTCACTCTTTCTTTAATATGAAGTAGTGGCATGTGTAGGAAAATTATTTTTATGATAGAACTATCTATTAGATGCTTCTAGATGACAAATAGTTACATAAATATAATAGAATTCTTATGAAATGAGTTCCTTGTTGGCACTTAATTTATTACTTAATTCTATCAATTCTTTTACTTCTGATGTCATTATTTTCATTTACTTTTGTTTTGTAATGAAATAGATGCATATTTAGGAATTAAGATTTGCTTAGATATTCTCTTATTAAATTATTGTGATGATATTTATACTAGATCTTCATTTACTTTACAAATTGATCACTTGTATTGTTAAAATCTGTTGAAGAATTCGGAGACCTAACCGGAGATGAGTTCTTAACTAGTAGATATCACATGAATCCTAGGGTATTCGAAGGCCTTGAGCGGGTTATTCAAGGTGAAGTGCAAATAAATAGGGAGATATTGTTTATTAGGCATAGAATTGATTAGTTTTTAGAGTGATGAATAAATTATAATAATTTGGTTTATAGAAAGGAAACGGGTCACTAGTAGGGCCGACCATAGCCACCCTTGTACATCTAGAAGTGTGAGCCTAGATTAAGCCATTCTACTAATAATACATCATAAACCGATCTATAGATTAGCCAATGTTCTTTATACTATCGAGCAAAGGTAAAGAATAGGATTGCTTCTATTTGACACTACTTTATAAAATTCTAAGCATTTCTTTCCTACACATTATCTATGTAATCGCAAGAGAAAGGTAGTTTTTAATATCTCAAAAATCTCCAAACCAATTTATCCATAATTTATCTTTTTATTTAAAAACTTTATTTAGGATTAGTTATTAGAAAACCCATTTTAATTGACATTCCAAATTTAGGCCTTATAGAAATAGACTGGAATTAGGCTAAAGAATTTCTTACCTCGCTTCTCTGTGGGGTCGATATTGGGGTTATAAAAGAAAACCCTATATTACTTGAAACGATACGTATACTTGCATAGTACCCCTAGTGTGTAAAATATTTTCTAAAATTTTACAAAATTTTAATTTTATACACTAGCCGCTATTTATAAATTCGGTTAAGTTTTTAGCCATCTTTTGGAAGCTTAAATTACTGCGTTATTGGTGTGGATTGACCAAAATTGTATGATAATTCTCATTTTAGTTATCACAAGTTATTCATCATGTCATTTTAGTTCATTTTGGCATTTTTGGACCTGACGATGCATCAGTTTGGAAATATCTCACAAGATTTCATTCCACTTCCAATAATGTACATAGATGTCAAAAGTTCAGGGTACATTATGTATTAGACAATACACGCATACACACTGCAAACTACTATGTCGAAGTTCTCAAATACTGCTAAACCTACCACAAAATGTCTAACACTCCGAGACACTGCTCATAGAATATGTCTTAGGTGTTTAAACCTTCATGGGGTCATGACAATCCCAAGGGTTATAGATCCTCCAGTTCTGGAATTGGTCTATATCCATCAGGATATTTTTCTGGGTGCATTCTTCTTAGCGTTATCGATATGCGCTGTCGACTCACACTTGGTATGAAGTGTTTTGAGACATCAGCTCCATTGTCTTGTAGAACTAAAACTAATCCCCGTGGTAAGAGAATTTGATAAGATCCACGAAATTCTCCAGCGCCCACAATCTGCATTTCTCTTCCAAACAAAATGGAACATCTATTCATAAGGGAGAGAGTGAAAAATGGACTTTCAAAATCCCGACTGTCAATATGAGGTGGTATACAATCACCCTCCTCATATATATTCATAATGCAATTGTCCAGAATACAATCAGCAGGCATTATATTCCACATTATGGGTCGTCTGATAATTTGAATTATGACTGTCGGTAGTGCATCTACTTGTTAGTGTCGTAGTATCCCTAGGGGATTGCCGTCTTTGTCCACAGCATAATTGTAACAACATCCGTATTAAATTGTCATGCGACCTTTCCTACGAACCTATCTGTTCGGTTCGGAGTATGTCCTTCTTTTCAGTTGTCCGGCTCGTCCTTGATCATGTGCATCCATCAAATGCTCGATGATAGCACCTTGCTCCACTTCGTCAAAAACTTGTGTGAACAATTGAATGCCTTCTAATATATTAATGGTTTGACAATTAATATGTTGAAATTGTTCGAATGTCTGTTTTCTGATAGTTCTGATACGTCTTACTTCCTCTTGAGAAGCAATTCGTTTTTCATTTACTATTTCGGTTGTCGAGAGGTCCAATGCTGGCTCATAGGGAATATGAGTACATACTGTCCTTTCAATCCTTTCCTCCTCTTCGATCATTTCTTCCCCTAAGACATAATACGTCTCTTTGAAGATATCCTCAAGTATTGGAAATTTAAATTCATCATCTTCTTCCATTTATTTCATGTCTTGTCTTTTTTTTTGCCAGCTTTTTGAGCCTTTTATTGTGATTTCTTCTTTGGGCTCTTGTCATTCCAGAAGTTGATTTCTTCACCCCACTAGTGGATGCCATTCCATCTGACTTCAGTTTTCCATTGTCGGTAGGATTTTCTATTTCATTGGCTTGCTCACAAAGCCTAAACTCCAATACAGATGGTTTTCCTTTTGCTTCTTGCTGATTAGCAATGGATAGTAAAGGGCCGTCATAGAGTAATTCAACCGGGAAAGTTCAAAATCAAAGTGAATTCTAGATCCTTTTTCAACACATCGTCGGTCCAAGGCCAGATAAACACCACTTCGGAATGTGAAAAGAAGTCTTTCGTTAGACATGTTTCCTAAAAATGACAGGATAATGTAACATTTCAGACTTTTATGTTAAGGAAGGATGCTTATAAACATTGGTTTAATAAGCAAAACAAATGTCATGAGACATAGAAGTCAAGATTCATATCACAAAAATGATTTGAAGAAAGGATTTTTTATCATTATCCCAGTTTATAAACAAGTCATTATTTTTCATGTCGCATAATATTTCTTCAGGAAACAGCCATTGATTGGAGGCAAGATTCTTTCTCCTTGACTATCCACTAATTAGTAGGATCCTCCAGAATATGTCTTTTCAGTTACATATGGGCCCTCCCATATTGGTTTAAATTTGCCACCTATCTTTCGATGAGCTAGTATAGGTCTTCGTAGAACTAAAACTAATTCACCGATTCGAAAGGTTCTGGGACGAACTAATTTGTCATGGGCCCGTATCATTTTTGCTTGATACAGTTTAAGATTTTGATGAGCTTGTAGACGTTTGCCTTCTAAACTCTCAAGTTCTTCAAGTCGTAGTTTGACATTTTCTTCTTCAGTTATCTTATTTGCTATCGCAACTCTGAAGAAGGGATTTGAACTTCAAGTGGTAAAATAGCTTCAGAACCATATACCAAAGCAAATGGTGTAGACCGTGTTGGCGTTCGATATGTAGTTCTATAGGCCCATAAAGCTTCTATCAATCGTTCATGCCACTGTCTTGGGCTGTTGAGTAATGTCATTTTCAAGATTTGAACCAATGTTTTATTGAAAGCTTCAGCTAAACCATTGGCTTTAGGATAATAGATTGTGGAATACCTCTAGTCTATCCCATGTCTTTGGATAAAGTTGTTGATTTTTGCATTTTTAAAGGCCAATCCATTGTCTGATATGACCCTTCGAGGAATTCCAAATCTATAAACGATATGTGTCTTAAAGAAATGAAGGACTTGTTCTGCCTTAACTTCTCTAAGTGGTATCGATTCTGCCCATTTATAGAAATAGTCAGCGGCTGCCAGAAGAAATCGATGTCCCTTGGAGGACAGAGGATCTATAGGGCCCACTATGTCGGTGCCCCAACATTCAAACGACCAAGATGTAATAGTTGAGTGTAAAACATTTGGAGGCTGGTGCAAAACTACCCCTTGTATCTGGCATTGATGACATTTCTTTTCAGTGTCAAGACAATCGTTCATCATTGTCGGCCAATAATAACCCATCCTTTTTATTTTCATTTTCATTTTTGGTCCAGATTGATGTGCGACGCATAAACCTGAATGGACCTCCTTAATAATCTCTTGAGCTTCAACTTGGTTTAGGCATCTTAACCACATTTGATCAAAAGTTCGTTTATAAAGGACATCATTTATTAGAGCATATGATAATGCTCTCTGTTTAATTTAAGTGGCAATAGAAGTGTTTTCTGGTAACCTTCGAGTTTGTAAATATTGAATAATTGGTTGTCTCCAATCATCCTTTTCTTCATTTATTGTCATTGTCATATTTTCACCAATTTTATACAGATTATCCATGTCAATTTGAGAAAGAACTTGTCGTCCTCTTATAAAAATCGGTATGTCACGTTCTTCTAGACAGGCGAACTCCTTTGCAAGTTTTGCCAGAGCATCCGCTAGAGAATTGTCTCGTCTCGGGATTAAGAAGAATGTCACGTCAGGAATTTGCTGAAGCAGTTTCAGAGTGTAACAAGAATACTGTTCAAGTTGTGGTTTCAAAGTCTTGTATTTGCCAGCGATTTGATTGATAATCAACTGGGAATCTCTGTAGATGTCAATATTTTTAATTTCCATTAGTATTTTCAATTCTAGACTGGTTATGAGCACTTCATATTCGGCTTCATTATTTGTGCATGGTTCTGTCAAATGATAGGAAAAAGCCATCATCATTTTGTCTAGAGTGATGAAAATCAATCCTACTTCAGCTTTGCCTAGTATAGTTGTCTGTTTGTCTTTGTCTTTCCATGCAGATGATGCTTCATCAAAGTAGAGTTCCCATCATTGCACATTGGAATCTTTTATTTATGATATTTGTTCAACAGGTAAATCATCATTGAGAGGTGATCCAGTTGGAATTGGATGTGGTGCTAAGAAATCTGCCAAGATTTTTTCTTTGACAGCACGCAATGGTACAAATGTTATGTCGAATTGGAATAGGATCATTGCCCATCTTGCTAATCTCCCAGAAAGTGTCGGCCGTGTCATTAAATATTGTAGTGGGTTAACTCTTGAAATAAGAATTACTTTATGAGAAAGCATATAGTGCCTTAGTTTTTGAACTGCGAAAATCAAGGCTAAGCAATGCTTCTCGATTGTCGGGTATTTTATTTCTGTTGGAACCAGACAACGACTTAAATAATATAATGCATTTTCTTTTCCCTCATCATTTACATGTGCTAATAATGCTCCAAGGGAATTGTCCAACGCCGCGGTGTAAGGGATTAGAGGTCTTCCTAATACAGGGGCTGCTAAGACAGGTATTGTTTGATGTTTTCAATGGCGTGTTGGCATTTTTTGTCCCACACAAATTTGGTATCTTTTCTGGTAAGGGCAGTAAGAGGCTGACACCTACCTGATAGATTGGAAATGAAACGTCGTATATATGCTAACTTTCCTTGAAATGATCTCAATTGAGTTAGATTTTTAGGAGGAGGCATATTTAGGATAGCTTCAATTTTGAGAGGATCAATTTCTATCCCACGATGTCGAACCACAAATCCTAAAAATTTTCCTGAAGTGACACCGAAAGCGGACTTTAAGGGGTTCATTTTAAGATTGTATTGTTGTAGTCGTTTAAAGACAATTCTCAAATTGTATATGTGATCATCTTTTTGTTTACTATTGACAACCAGATCGTCCACATAACATTCGACTTGATTATGTATTAATTCATCGAAGATCTGTGTCATGGCTCTTTGATAGGTTGCACCGGCATTTTTCAGTCCAAATGGCATAACCTTATAACAATATATCCCCATGGGTGTTCGGAAAGATGTATTTGCTTCATCCTCCGAAAACATTTTTTTTTAATTATATCCTGATGATCCATCCATAAAGGAAAATATTACATAATTCGATGCTATATCAACCATTAATTCAGGAATTGGTAAAGGGAATTCATCTTTTGGACATGCTTTGTTCAGATCTCTGAAGTCTATGCAGACCCTTATCTGACCATTTTTCTTTTTAACTGGCACCACATTGGCTAACCATGTCGGATAATTTTCTTCTCGTATGAAGTCAGCTTCTATCAATTTTTTGACTTCTGCAATGACTTGTTGCTCTATTTCAACACGCATCCTTCTTGGAGCTTGTTTAACAGGGATTGTGATTTGATTTATCCCCAGTTTATGGACTGCGATTTCTGGAGATAAGCCAGGCAACTCGTCATAAGTCCAAGTAAAGCAGTCTTTGTATTCTGTCAACAAATGAATTTTGTCTTGTTGACCTCATTTTTGATGAGGTCTTCTCTTCCCTCTTTAGTGTTTAGGATCTAGCCTTAGGATTTTCCTTTGACTATCTTAGAGGACTAGAATTGGGACCCATCCCTTAGAAATTTGAACCACTTCTTGCCTCCCTGCAAACCCCACAAGCTTGATTGTAGACCCCTAATCACCTAGAGGGTTGAAATCAAATGTGAAGGTTTAAAGGATGAGTTCCCTATAGGACTCTTTGGCCTTAGGACCACCCTAGGTGGCTTGGTCGCAGTGAGGGTTGACTTACACACTCACTACACTCACACTCTACACTCTCACACACACAATCCAAATCCTAAAACCACACCCATACCCAACTTGACTCCTTGACTCATGTAGGTAATTCATATGGATGGACCTTAACCCCTAAGCCCCTGGTTAAGAGGGTTAGGAACAACATAGTGAATGCCTCAAATGAGTCCTCCCATGGCTCATATAGGCTTAATATGGCTTCATGGCTCAATCAAAGTGATTCCATTCCACTTATATTTGATCAATCTTCATTATTCCAAAATTTCAATTTTTGACCCCGGGGACCCTACACCCATCAAACCTACTAAAAGCCCTTAGAATTGCCCAAATCCTCCAAAATTTCCAAATCACCCAAAATTCCCTAAAATTAACCTTGAACATTACCTCACCAATCAAATTGATCATCCATAGCCAAAAATACAAAAAATTCCAAAAATACCCCCAAATACCCTCCAAATACCCAAAATGCCCCTCTTAGCCAAAAAAATCCAAAAATTCAGAAAATTCCCAGAAAATTGCAGAAAATCCCAAATATTCCTAATTTCATTTTTTCCAACTACACTATGGGCCAATTTTGTCAATTAACCCAACTTTTACCAAAACCCCCAATTTAGCCCATTCTTAACCCAAGTGAACCCAATGTCAAACCAAATCTACCCAATTGACCCCAATTTTGGTCCAATTCAATTCTAAACTTCAATTTAATATTCACAATATCAATCTAGACCAAATCCAAGTCCTATTTGATTGACATTTGAATCCAATTTCACTTTTGACCTTAAAGCCCAATTTGGACCCATGACCCAAACTTAGCCCAAACCAAACCAATTCAACTCCAATTGACCCCAAACCTTTTCTAAACCTTCCCTAACATCCCCACAAACAAAATACTAACATAATTTGCCCAAAATTTGGACCCAAACCCCAGTCAAATTCAACCCAAAACCAAAAAGCCCAATTTTGACCTAAACCCAAACCTAACCCAAATAAGCCCAAGTCCCACAACCAAAACCCAACCAAAGTTAAAACCTCTTTGAAACACTCCCATACACATTTCCCAACATTAATTTTACATCAATTTCAACCTTAGCCCAAAATTGGCCCAAATTAGCCCAATTTGACTTACATTGGCCCATTTACCAAATGAACCCAAATTCAACCCAATTCAAACCCAAACCACCTCAAATTCATTTCAAATCACTCATGACACATCCCTAAACCAAACCCAACAATTATTTGGCCCAAACTTCTACAAAATTCCCATCCATGAATTCATTCTTAAACCTAAAGGCTCATTCCCTTAAGCCTTCCTAAAAGCCCATCTAAAGCAAGTTCAAAAGCCCAAAGTCCATGACAAAGCCCACATGAAATTCCTCTCATCATCCCTTTGATTTAAAACACTTCCTAAGTTCTAAAATCCATCACCAAATAAACCCAAATCAAGCCTTATGACAATACTCCTTAAATCCATGAAAAATTCCAACACCCTTTCTCATGCAAGTGAGACAACTTTTCCCAAGCCATATATGAGCCATGAAGCCATACATGAGCCACATGGAAGCCATGAGAGCCATGAAATCTACTTTCCACCTCACCAAGCCATTAATGGCAAGAGAGGGGATCTCTTTCTTAAACCTTTTTAAACCTTTTTTTACCTTAAACATGATACACTCTAAACCATACTTTGCCTCCTAATCCTTGATGTGGACTTCACTACCTTTGGTAGGTTGACTCACATGATCCTCTCGGCCTAAAACCAGGTCATGGGGAGGTGAACCCAACCCAAACACATGGGTTGACCCAAGCCAAGCCAAAATAGCCATGCCCCCATTCCATTTTGATCTAACGCCTTTACACATGGCAAAGCTCGATTGCTTACACAAAACCCCAGCCACGACTCACCCGAACTCGAGGGTGACCCATGCTCGCCGGCCAGCCGCTCGGATCGCCGGAAAACACCATGGCCGAGACCTTGGGAGGAGCCAAATTTTGGAATTCCACCTTGCTGAGCTGCCTCACCCCAAATGGCCATTGCGAGCTGTTCTTCTCCTCACCGGAAGCAGTCGATCCCAACCCTTAAACCCCCCGGGAGGCCCTCCATCCTCTCCTATTTAAACACCCCCTCCTCTCGGCCAAGAGAGGTGCTTGAACCAAACCTTACCGAAACCCCGCCAAAATCATCCCGGACCACTCTCTACACATAGAGAACTTGATCCCCACTGAAATCCCCCTGCCATTTCCTCCCTATGAGCTCAATTTCAGAGTTGAAATCCAAGCCCAAAACCAGGACACTTCACCACAGTGAGTCAATCTTCAAATTGATTGACTCTACACCTTCACCAGACCAAGAGAAGAAGTTTCCCAGTAAAAGCCCCCTCACCAGGCCAGCCATTGCCTCCAGCCTCCAAGCTTTGTGATCGGCTGTGGTCACTTTTGTACCTAGGCAATTCACCAGGCCAAGGGACTTCATCTGGAGCTTGCTTGGACCCAATCGAACGTGACACAACCCTCAGATTGAAGCTCCACTTCTCTGAGCAAAGGTATGGACTCACTCTTCCTCCCGAGCTTACAGAGATTCTCCATTTAGTTTGAGTTAATTTCAATGCATGTTTACCGTATGGATGTGTTCGTCTCATCAAGACGAATCCATAGAGCATAAGAACATAAAAATTCGTTGGGAATCGATTGAGAAATTAGGGTTAGAAGGTTGACGGTCACGGGTTCACACCAGTCGTAGACGATGACCAGGAGCCGTCGGATCGCGCGTGTATCGAGCGGACGGCCAGGATCGCGCTGGACGGAGCAACGGGACATGAACCGCGGGCCACATGGCATCCCAGTCAGATGGCGGTGCCGAATCAGGAGACGACGCGTGGAGCTTCGGAGCTGCCGAGGTTGACGCGGGGCCGCTTGGATAAATAGATAAATAGGCTATTTTTCTATTTATTTAATTACCAGAACTTCAAAAATCCATAACTTTGTGTAGAAAAATCCTAAAAATAAAATAAAAATACCCTTTTGCTCAGTGAACAGAGAAGAATAATGTGGAAAAGAAATCAAGTAATTTCATTAAGTATTTTATTTTTAATGATTTATTTACTCTCTGCATTGTTTTAATTCTCCATTTGCATAGGAAATTCATCATGGCATGAGACCATAGGGATTTTGAAGCCTCTGAACTTGGGAACATTCCCTGAATTTTCCAAGGTCAGAAACCATCCCTATGAGAAGTTATTGATTTTTCAAGTTCATGTTACTGTTTTGAGTATTTTAATTCCAATAATTAGCATGTTGAGAAATAAATTCTAGGAAAATTTGGTGATGTTTCTTGTGACCAGAGAGACCTAGGAAAAATAAGTTTTGAGTTAATTCACTTTGAACAACCCTAATTGGCCTAAATACCCAAAATTGAACTTTAATTAATTAGGGTTAACCATTCATCAAATTAACTTAAAAACAATTCTCCACTGTCCTCTAGGGATAGGAGAACACCACATAAAAATTTGAAACCAATTGGACTTGGTTAACCCCACCAAATGGGTTGATTAAACCTCTTAAGCAAAAATGGGTAAAATTAAACTTTAAAAATTCTTAACTCACAAAATACTTTTCAAAAATTCACAAAAATGGTTTTGGAGCTTCTCTGATATCAGAGTAACTTAGGAAAATTAAAATTGTAATTTTCTAAAAAAGTTGATTTTTATCATTATTTTAATATTTTTAATAATTAAAAAATAATAAAAATCATAAAAATATTAAAAATCACCAAAATGTCACATTTTTAATTCTAATCATTTAGGAACAAACCAAATATTTTTTTTAGTCCCTAGGATAAGATATTAAATTTTAAAGGCTTAATGTAATTTTTAATATTAAAAAATGTATTTTCCAACCTTCTCACCAAAATAATTTTAATAAATCAAAGAAAAATTAGAAAAACATAAAATTTATTTCTCTGGACTCCTTGAGGTCAGAGAGATTTAAGAAAAATTTAAAATCTATTTTTCAACTTTAATTTTATTTTAAAATTAATTAATACTCCAAAACTTAAAATAATTCTAATAAATAAAATGTAATTCAAAAAATCACCAAAATTAGTCCAAATGGTTCTCTAGTCATTAGGAGTGCCCCATAATTTTCTTAAGGATAGAAAAATTCCCTTGGTCATCTTATTGAATTTTCCTTGGAAATCCCTATTTTCTACAAAAAATAATTATATAAATAAATTAAATACAGAAAAATCACATTTTCTCCTCTAATGTCTTAATTGACGTGTGAGGGAAGCCACATAAAAATTTCAAATTCATTTAAGCTCAATTTAGTGAGTTATGGAATTATTAAGCTTGAAGGGCAAAATGGTAATTAAAATTTTAACCCTTAATTAAAACTTTAGGCTTAATAAAATGAGAGAGTAAAATATTTGATCCTAATCTGATTTGGATGATTGAAATTTAAATAATTAAAGGATAGAGACCCATCAATCAATTTTAAGATTAATTAGAGTAAACTTTAATCATTTAATTAATGAAATTTGGAAGATTAATAAAAATTGAAATTATTAAAATAGGGATATTATTAAGAAGACATTTATTCTTTAATTTAAGAATCCCTAAATTAATCACTTCAATAATATTTAATTCCCAATTAAAATGATAATCCAAACTCAAGATTTAAAATACTAAAAGACTTAATCATTAAATTAAATTAAAATTAAAGCATTTAAATTAAATCCTTCCAAAATTTCAATTAAATTAATACTTTAACAATTAAATTAAATCATCTTTAAAACATAAAAAATAAAATATTAAATTAAAATTAAAATTAAAATTAAAATTAAAATTAAATTAAATTAAATTAAATTAAATTAAATTAAAACATATTAAATTAAATTAAATTAAATAAAAAATAAAATCAAATTAAAATAAAATTTAAATTAAATTAAAATTAAAATTAAAATTAAATTAAAATTAAAACTAAACCAAATTAAATTAAATTAAATTAAATTAAATTGAATTAAATATAACATCACCTAAGACATAAAGAATTCAAAATAGGTCTAAAAACAACTTGAACACTATTCCAAACTTAAACCCATTAATTAAAATTAAATTAAATCACAAATCACTTAAACATCAATTTGCCCTCAAAAGCTCTTGTTGTCATAACTCCTAAACGGAGTATTATGTGAAGTGTTACTTCACTTATAGGATATTCAAATGTCCTAGTTCACTGAGCAAAAGAACAAAACTTAATTAAACCTCGGATGATTAATTCACCTAATTAATTAAATCCGTTTGGACTTAGAATAATTCCAGCAATATTGAAAAGATGTTTAAGATTCGTCTTAAGCACTTCCTAATTATGACGGGGTGTTTTATAAGAACAATTGAACTTAATTATTCTTTGGTGCAGAAAATCATCCATAAACAAAATTGAAAACCTAGACGTCATAGAGAATGACTAGCTATGGGACTAGGATCTTGGTAGAAAACCGAAACCTTGCCCTTAGCTTTACCTAGGTAATTGCTATAAATACTTAAATGCTCTAACATGTGTTTCAAGTGCAGCTTGGGATGACGGGAAGACCCTCCAGTGTACGCTTTTATTTTATTGCAATTTACCTTCTCGCAATTTAATTAATCGCATTGCACTTTCTTTTCTTGCATGATAAACAACTCGTTGCATGAAAACCAAAACCTTTAGGATAGTCCCCGAACTCGAAACCAAAACTAAATTAAAAAATCACCGCAAGATAAAATTCACCGCCACAACATTTCAAAATATAAAACAACTCAAAATTTAATCACAAACGTAACACAAAACTACAATTGCAACTAAATTAAAACGTGTCGTCGAATGATCGGGAATACCTCGGATGATGTAACCCACGTGTTGCTAACGGGATTTCCCACGGTCTAAATGAAGGTTTGGAACTCATTCAGTTGAGTTTAGCAAATTCATCTGGACTAAGTGAATTCGATGAAAATAATGGTGCCGGGATGACGGAACCGAGGGATCTTAATCGGTTCTGTTTAATCAACCTTAAGATTTGTTTTAATTAAAATACTAAAAAACACTTGGATTTTAAGATTTTCTCTAAACCAAAACACTTCTCTCATCTCCTGATTTATGACTTCCAAAACTAAACCTCTGCAACAATAAGGAGCTCGGAGCATGGTGGGCAGCACGACCATCGTCATCAGCAAAACTCGACTCTACTTCAACTAAACCATTCCTAGAATTTAAACAACAAAGCCATAGGATTTCGAGGTAGTTTGCCTAGTGCAACATAAGTCCTCAACTCTTCGTTAGGTATTTGCATGATCATGTCATGTAAATTAAGCCCTAACCGGTCTTAGGACTCCGAGGTAGTCGTTCGGTACGACATAAACCCTCGCATCTTCTAGGTCGATTAGTATGATCTGCGTCATACAAATATAAGTCTTAATTAACTAAAATTGGCAAGATTGAAATATTATATAACATTAGGATCTTCTCAAATTGAAGCCAAACCATAGGATAGTGTGGGAAGTTGCCAAGATTCTTCTTGGATCCTCAACTTCTCCTACTTCTCTTCCTTTGGATTCTCAAAAATAAATTGTTCCAAATTTGATCCATTCCCTTTTGAATTTCCAAAAATCCGATCCTTTGAAAACCTTAAACTTTGAAATTTTTGAGAGCAAAACCACTGATCACTATCGAGAGTTTTCTTAAATGATTCCCGTCATTTAAGATGTAATTAACTATAGGGGCTTGCCCTTATAGGGAACTTTAAGAACCCAGGTAATATAAACCCTGCTTAATTCATTTATATTAAGCAGGGGAACTTGTCGGCTTATAAATTGGTTCGCAAACCAAACGAATGTCACAAATCTTCTAGTTTATTTAATCGAGCCCCCATCATTAAGAAGTGTGTCTATTCTCTGGGATAGATATACGGTTTGTGGTGCGGTGCTCGTTTATATAAACTATTTGAGATGTGAGATCGGTTTGATTTCATACCTTAAAATTTGCAAATTTAAAATTATTTTCAAAATCAAATACTACTTTCTAAATTATATATATATTTAAATTAAATTTAAAATTTAAATTTCACCGACAATTTCTGTTAGGCGACCCCTTTTTCAAAAATACAACACATAACCTAAAATATGCTGACAATTTCTGGCGACTCCACTGGGGAATAGTTCCTCTCTCCATTTTGATCAGATGGTTTTGCTTTCATAAATCAGTAGTGAGCCAATGCCCCTAGTGGACCAAACTACCATTCTTCCATTGGAATACCCCGTTCATTTCTGTCTTGAACGAGTATAGCCAACTCCTCTCGGATTTAGGAGCCACTGTTTAGACACCCCTAAATGGAGAGGTTTCGAGATCCTTTTACCTCTTTTCTGAGGTGGAGTGGACCCCCAATAGGTGTTAGTTTAGGAGCGGTCCTTCGAGTCGAGAAGTCCTGCATAAGACTTTCTCTTCCTTTCCAATTCTGAATCGGATTCCTTACCTTCTCTACACCTTTGAACATTTCGTTCCTAATAAACAAACCCTCTAATGAATGACTCTTTTAACAAATAACTCCTTTTTATAAATACATGAACGAAATGTGTTCGGACTCTTTTCGATTCCTTTCTTTTCGTCCCGATGAGAAGAAGCATAACTTGGGACCGACAATCAGAATCTACCTTGCAGAAGATGTCTGCCCCAAAGCTGATTTTCTCCTTCACCAATGGACTGGACTTAGCTGTTTACAAGAATGACCTGCCCGACAATGGGATCATCCGGTTTGGACAAGGATTCGAGAACATAAAAGTCAAGATCACTGACGTTACCATTTTCACACTTACAGACAAAGTGCCTGAAACTGAAAGACCTTTGATCGAATTCAACCTCAAGTCAACTCAAGAGTTCCCTCCCCTGCAAATGGTTCCAGCTGAGAGGAATACTACTGTCCAAAGGAGGACTGTTATCTCTACCCCCACTGGTCTAGTCGTCTCTGCACCTACCCCGGCTTCCGCCAAACTGAAGGGGAAGGAAGTTCAAATTTGTAACGAGCATGTTACCGTGGAGGGTACAGATTTCCGTGCGAGACCTTCTGTTTTCGAAATTGGGTCCAGCTCAAGGGTTCCACCCCTAACATAGACTCAGAGAAGAAACAGAGGTAGGAAGATTGCCGTAAAGCGCCGTAGCCGCCGAAGTCGCTTTCTTAGAAGAAATCCCCGAGTACACACCACTACCCGAGTACATATCATTGCCCGAGTATACACCGCTTTTGGAAGGAAGTAGATTCCATCCCCTTTCCGCCGCAACTCGATGAGGAAAATGTCCGCGAGATTGCTTCTACATTACCTCGACCCGCATACTATAGCGACGAATCGAAAGAAAAGGGCTAGGATTACACCATTTGCCCGACTACGGACCGTGATAAAGAAGTTAGCAAAGAAAAAGAAATGTCCTGTATCAGAGATTTTAAGAAGAATAGGGCGGGTGCCAGCCAAGTCCCGTCTTGGGCCGCGAGTAGAACCCGTTATCGCCACAGAAAAGCCAAATAAGAAGATGAAGGCTAGTCCACCTGTTGTTGTTTCAGGTTTACGTGATCGTGGAGGATACCACCATCCAACGATTCGACCGACGCACCATCCGGTCCTAGGCCTTCTACCGCTAGAAGGATGGTATGGCGTCCTACTACTGGCCAATTAAGACCGAAAAAACGACCAGAAAAGGAAAGTCTCGTCGGGAGACTCGAGTCCGAAGAGAGCGCCACCGCAATGAAGGGGACTCCCAAAAGGAAACCCAACGCCCATCGCATGATAACTCGCGAAACCGCACGAAAAAGACCATTGGAAGACGCTATGGAAAAGCTAAGAACCGACATTCAACGATTAGCAAGAGAAAGAGAAGAAAAGTTTGGAGATGAAGTTGACTCGTTGGAGTTTATGGATGACGAATATATAGAGATCAACATGGTTGAGACACGAGCATCGTCAGCTTCGCAATGTGCCCCCGACAGCTGCGGAGAGAGATGAACCGGAAGCATTAAGAGCACAAATTCGAGAAAAAGATGATAAAATCTCTCAAATGACAAAAAGGATGGAAGAGATGGCTGCAGCCCTAGCCACTCTTCAGAGTCAGGCTCAACCCCCAAGAGAAACGCCTCCAGAAGTTATTCATATTACAGACGGAGGAAAAGAGATTACATCCGTTAACGGAAACGATCGACCGAAGAAAGATTCTACCCGTAATATGATTCCGGAGAAGGACATCAAGAACATGGTGGAACAACAGAGTGCGAGAAGCCTTAGCACGCCTAAGAGCGGAACATCTATTCGGACGGTAGACCTTACCTCGAAGAATTTGATGCAGTACAATACCCAAAAGGCTTCGTACCACCTCTGTTCAAGACTTTCGATGGTACTGGAAACCCTCGACAGCATGTTGCACATTTTCGTGCTAGTTGTTGCAACGCCGGTGGGTGTGATGCCTTACTCTTCCGACAATTCGTCAGCAGTCTGTCATGGATCGCCTTCGATTGGTACGCAGAGTTACCGAACGGTTCGGTAAAGACATTTTCAGAATTAGAAAATCTTTTCATGAAACGGTTTGCCGGAGCTTAGCACCATATCACCATCGGTGAATTAGTGGTGGAGAAACAAAAACCGAACGAAACTTTAGTGGACTACATACTTCGATGGAGAAATCTAAGCATGAAGTGTGAGCCACAGCTACAAGACCAGCATGCAGTCGGTATCTTGCTTAAAAGCATTCACGGCCCGATAGCACTTCTCCTTAAGGGATTTACAATTAAGACTTTCGAGAAGTTGTTAAGCAAGGCCGGAAGCTTGCAAGAAGAAGCGAAGCAACTAAGTTTCGTCGACAAAACAGACAAATAGAAGCCTGTGAAGACATTTGAAAAGAAATCCGGATCGTCGCTCGCAGTCGATAAGGGCAAACGAACCAATGCAAATACAAATGAGCAACGGCGAGCTCAGCCTATCAACAACCTCGACAGAACTACCAACAACCTCAACCCGGTTATCGGCCAACTCAACAATATGAGCAACCGCCTCGCCCACAGCAGCACGTTAAAGGAACTTATAAATAAAGAATATCCATTCAAGAATGAGGCAATGCCAAAGATGTTCCGCAGCTTGATGAAGACTTCGCATTTTCGATCGCCGTAACCCAGAAGCCGAAGAAGTCAACAAGAAAGACCATCCCAACTACTGCCCTTACCACCAGATGCTTGGACATAAGATAGAGGATTGCATTACCTTTAAGAGTTGGCTTGATAACAATCTCCGAAAGGGGAACATAACGATCCCAAAGGAATACATGAAAGAACCCCAGAAAGGAGGTTCTGTCAATGTTATTTCAACGGATCCCATTGTTCCGATAGACCCCTACACGACCGATGATGGATGGAGCACCGCTTGGACGAAGTCATCGAAGAAAATTTTGGATCGCATCCAAATCGCTTCGGTGCATGCTTCAACTCAGAGTTTGAAACCTGTCAAGCTGGCGATATCGCTTACAATTGAAGAACCGCCCCAGGAAGAAAAGATCATAGAAAAGAATGAGATCGTAGAAGAAGAAAGGACCGAGGCTCCTAAGGCTAGACTAGGGGATGCTTATCCTAGGATGGTTGTTTCCGATTCGGGGGAAAAATTCCTCGAACCTCTGACTATGTATGATTATTTGCTCGCTCCGGCGGGATTTGATAATGATAAGAGTTATGGCGTTGGCTACGTTTTGACTGTTTCTAACGATTACGTAACTAATGACAGCCAATCTAATCCGAATCTCGATTCCGATACAAATAACAATTCTCAAATCATACACAACCTCGACAATCACGATGACAAAGAAGACATTCACCAAGAAGGCTACGAAAGTTCAACAAGCAATGAATCTATTTCGTGAATTCCAAGGAACTCCAATCACAAGAGAGTTAGAGCTTTCGCATTCCGAAGCAACTCCGAAGAACTCCGTCATACCGATTCAAAAGGAGACACCAGTAAACTCGCACTGCATTCAGAAGAAATCACAGAAGTCAACCTAAGGAGTGGAAAGGTTCTACCTCCGAGAATGGGTCCAAAAGACAAAGGAAAGCAGGTGGTTGTTCAGGAAGAATCAACCCCAGCAGAAGAATTTCCCATTCGGGAAGAAACTGAGACACATGGTAACAAAGTGGACTATAACGCGCTAGCCCATCTTAGGAAACTACCAGCCAAACTGAGCATCTACGACGCTCTCATCTTATCAAAAGAGATGAGGGAAGCTCTGATCAAGGCCTTACTTCGATCCGGATATTTGTTTAGCTCGATTGCCGGAGATTTCTTAGAAGAGGTTTGCTCGTTAAAGGAACAACGAGGTGTTACCTTCACGGACGATGATCTACTACTGGGACGACCGATCACAACCGACCGTTGTACATTTCGAATCACAATCGGAAAGTTTACGCTCTCCGCAGTATCGGTGGATCCAGGAGCGTCAATTAACATAATGAACCTTCGGACGCTAGCATACTTGGAAATTGATGCTCGCGAGCTTGAAGCGGACAAGATGTTACTAAGAGGATTCAACCGTAAAGGAGAAAGAGCCCTTGGATCAATAACACCGTTGATGAAGACCGGTGACTTAGCAAAGACAACCGCAAAATTCCACATAATCGACTCCGAGACATCGTTCAACGCTCTACCGGGCCGACCGTGGATCCATGAAAACCGGATGGTACCATCGTCTCGCATCGCGTGCATAAAATACTACGAAGGAGGAGAACAAGTGCATTAAAGGTGATTTGCAACCTTTCTCTGTACATGAGATTGGAATCCATGAAGATGCAGCTTATTACGCACCTCCGAAGAAAACAATCTTCTCCAGAAACACCTTGCCAAATGAAGCAACAAAAATTTGAGACAATGAAGAACCTGAAGTTCTAGTCCAACAGTCACTCACCACTCCCTTACGGAGAGATGGTGAAGGTTTCTCCAGAACTCGCATCCGAGGTTGAGGCCGAGGATGAGGTCGTGGAAGAGACACCGGACAAGCTGGACGGAAAAGCCGGTGATCAATGTTGATTGGGAGAACAGCTCTGAGGAAGAAGAGGAAGTCAAGAAAGAAGCAGCTACAATAAACCGGAAGAGACCACAATTCAAGATTTCTCTCGAAGATGAGAAGAACGAAGAATACAAATTGATGTACGAGAAGATTAACCACTATGTACACACTATGACCCTGACCCCGATCCAATCTAATAAGATCGAGGGTATGGTGGTCAAAGAAGTACAAAGCAGCGGTGCAAAGCCAATCAAATTTTACCATGGCACTTCTTCTTCTAATACTGAAAACGATGTACAATTTGAAGATGTTACTTCTTCCGAATTAATGGAATTACCTTTTAAGTGGTACTCTCCCTGTGTTCAAAATTTAATTCAGCGTGGTGTCTTACCTCGACAATGGACAAAAGGCCGATCACAACACTTCAAAAAATTATGGAATAATGCCGGTCGGCCTCCCAATTCAAAACATGGCCTCGGATTCGGCACAGTAGGTTCAGTTGATACGGAATTTTGTTTGGTTGTCACTTGCGAACCTAATGAAGACTGCTTAGAAACTACATAAGAGCTTGAAGATCTGCAAATTGGAGACGCTCCACCAGAGTTCGAAGAAGAAATCAAATCTACAATAGATGAGTTAATGGAAGTTAACTTAGGTACTAGCGAAAAGCCTAGACCAACCTTTGTTAGCTCCTTACTCAATAAAGAAGATTCCGAGGAAATGATCGAGCTATTAATGGAATTCAAGGACTGTTTTGCTTGGAGTTACGATGAAATGCCAGGATTAGTTCCGAAGTCGCAGTTCACGTACTAGGAGTGGATCCTACTTCCGTTCCGATCGACAAGCTTCCGAAGAATGCGTTTGGAAATTGAACAACAAGTAATAGCCGAAGTTAAGAAGCTAATCGACGCTAAATTTGTCCGCGAGGAACAATACCCTACTTAGCTAGCCAATGTGGTACCGATCGAGAAGAAGAATGGCCGGATCGAATCTTTGGATTTCGTAGACTTGAACAAAGCATGTCCAAAGGATGAATTTCCACTACCAATTCCAGAGTTAATGATCGACATCACTTCGACACATGAAATATTCTCTTTCATGGATGGATCTTCGGGATACAACCGGATAAAGATGGCACCGGAAGACGAAAAGCTCATGGCATTCGAACACCAATCGGAGTGTATTGCTACACAAGAATGCCATTCGGACTAAAGAACGCAAGTAGCAACATACCAAAGAGCAATGACAAAGATTTTTGATGATCTCATTCACAACCAAGTCGAGTGCTACGTGGACGATGTGGTCATCAATAAGCAAACTGAAGGAAGACCACCTGTATGATTTGAGAATTGTCTTCGAGCGACTAAGGCAATACAACCTTAAGATGAATCCCTTAAAATGCACCTTCGGCGTTACCTCCGGGAAATTCTTAGGATTTGTTGTCCGACATCGCGGGATTGAAATCGATCCGGAAAAGATTAAAGCTATCTTAGAAATGCCGCCTCCCAAAACCTTAAAACAACTACGATCCTTTCAAGGGAAGCTGGCATATCTTCGACACTTTATTTCGAACTTGTCAGGTAGGTGTCAGCCCTTCTCGGCATTAGTTAAAAAGGACGCCAAATTCGTTTGGGAAGAGAAATGCCAACGGGCCTTCGAGGACATTAAAAAATACTTAATGACACCTCCTGTCTTAGCAGCCCCGGCCTCGTGTAGACCGTTGATACTTTATACCGCGGCTCTAGACGACTCCCTTGGAGCCCCGCTAGCACCGAGTCAATGATGAGGGAAAAGAAAATGCTCTCTACTACTTAAGCCGTCGTTTGATTCCGATGGAAGTAAAGTATCCTCCAATCGAGAAGCATTGTTTAGCCCCGATCTTCGCCGCACGTAAACTCGTGCATTACATGCTCTCTCATAAGGTCAACCTCATCTCGAAAGTTAATCCGTTGCAATATTTGATGACCCGTCCAACACTTTCTCGGTAGACTTGCCGTGTGGTCGATGATACTATTGCAATTCAACATAACTTTCGTTCCTCTTCGTGCCGTAAAGGGACAAGTGCTAGCTGACTTCCTTGCAGCGCACCCTTTACCGGCAGATTCGCCTCTCGATGATGATTTGCCTGACGAGCAAATAATGAGCCTAGAAGACACTGATGATCAAGGTTGGGAACTATACTTCGACGGAGCGTCCTCAGCACAGAAAGACAAAGAATTGCAAACGATAGTGCCTTGTAAGGTGAATCGGACTAATCTTTATAACACCGGAGCGGGGATGTTAAGATACTCCTACCACTTAACAGAGCCATGCACAAACAACGAGGCAGAATACGAAGCCCTCATAACAGGACTAGAACTGACCATTCAAATGGGAGTAACAGATATCAATATCTACGGAGATTCTCAGTTGATCATTCAACAGGTCGCCGGACAATACAGAATTTTAAAGCCAAGACTCGAGCAATACTTTCAATATGCCATGAAACTGTTGGAACAAATTCCGAATGTAACAATCTACAAGATCCCCAGAAGAGAAAATGCTCTCGCAGATGCGCTAGCTCGCCTTACAAAAGAATTTGCCTGCTTACAAGATGAGTCAGTTGAAGTGTTAGTTCAAGGACGACAGGTCCTATCACAGCTCGACATGGATATGATACGTAAATAAGAAAAAACAGAGGAATCAGTTGCAGCAGTGACGGAAAACACAGAAGATTGGCGTCAACCGCTAATAGACTACCTGTAAATAGGGAAATTACCAGACGATAGGTCATTAGCACATCAAATCAAGAAAAGAGCTCTGTCTTACGCATTAATAAACAATACATTATACAGAAGGTCTTTTGATCAAGTGTGGTTAAGATGCCTGAACGGGTCCGAGGCTTGTGAAATTGTCAAAGAAGTGCATTCAGGACTTTATGGCGCTCATCAGTCGGGTCCGAAAATGAAAATGAAAATTAAAAGACTAGGGTATTATCGGCCCTCGATGATGACCGATCGCATGAAGATTGTCAAAAGTTGTCACCAAGTGCCAAGTGCACGGAGTGGTTCTACACCAACCTCCAAATGTGCTACATCCGACAATTGCGTCGCGGCCATTCGAGTGTTGGGGCACGATATAGTGGGTCCGATAGAACCACCTTCTTCAAGAGGACATCGCTTCATCCTCTGCAGCTACATGATTACTTTTCTAAATGGGCAGTAAACAGCTCCACTCGTAGAAGTAAAGGCACACCACGTGCTCCAATTTTTCAAAAATCAAGTCGTCTACCGTTTCGGAGTACCGCGCGAATCATTTCGTATAATGGGTCCGCATTCGAAGTACAAAGATCAACAATTTTGTCGAAGACATGGAATCGATTGGCGATACTCAACAATCTACTACCCAAGAGAAAACGGCTTGGCCGAGGCTTTTAATAAAACTCTCATTCAAATTTTAAAGAAAACTTTGGATGACAACAAGAGAAATTGGCACGAGAAGTTGTTAGAAGCCTTATGGGCCTACAGAATGACTTTCAGGACTCCTACTCAGTCTACGCCTTACGCTTTAGTGTACGGGTCCGAGGCCGTTTTACCTTTGGAGGTCCAGCTTCCATGACTCAGGATTGCAGTTGCAAATAAAATTACTACAGAAGAAAATGCCAGATTGCGACTGGAAGAACTGGAAAGCTTGGAAGGGAGGAGACTTGCAGCGCAACAAAATTTGGAACTGTACCAAGCTAAGATGATCCAGGCCCATGATAAACTGGTCCGCCCGAGAACTTTCAAAGTTGGTGACTTAGTTCTTGTTCTCAGAAGACCTATTCTTGCACATTGCAAGATAGGAGGCAAATTTGAACCGACTTGGGAAGGGCCGTTTGTGGTTGAGACAGTCTACTCAGGAGGCTCCTACCAACTTGTGAATTACCAAGGAGAACGACAAATGCTTCCAATCAATGGACGATATTTGAAGAAGTATTACGCAACCTGATGTTTCGAAGGGTGGCCTCTAAAATAGAGTCTTATCCCTAGAAACACGGGTGATGCGATCACTTTGTGACTGGGTCCAAACCCAAAAACATAAAAATGGATAAAATAAAAAAATGTACTGAAAAATAAAATATGTGAAAATCATAATAATAAAGTTTTACCCTTCCTTTCAAATCAAATCTTTTTCCTGATCTTTCTTTATCTTTTCCTATTTTCTTTAAAAATTAAAATTGGAATAAGTGAATAAGAATCTTCAGTGATAAATACTTTCTTAATGTTCTTGTTCTTAGTACGACCTCCGATCCTTTCCTTGTTTTCTTCAAGTAGGGAAATGTCGAACGGGCGGTTGGTCCTAAACTTTAAAAATGGCGTGAGTCTCGCACTCGATGAAAAGAGGGTGAAGGATGGAGCAAGTGATAGAAATTGATTCCGACTTCACACCAGCACGACCTACGGTATGAAGAAAATGACCGGGTCCTAGTGGACCGAGAAGAGCTTCATAGCCGTGACAATGAATGAAGATGGGTGGCCCAAGCCGCCAATCCAAGAACAAGAAAAGAAAGACAAACATTGAAGAAAGCAAGAAAATTAAGTCGCAGTTGCCACGGCGAGGGCGGGCTCGTCGCCGCCGCGCCCGCGTAAATTCAAGAAGTGAGGAGAGCTACGCTCACTCGCTACTCAAAGAAGAAATAAGAATCGCCGTATCCGCAAGATGTTGACTAAACTTGCAGCAGATCAACACGAGGAAACAACCACCTTCGCAGACACACACATTTCAAAGATACCGGTTCGGCAGGAACCAGAAAGAAGAAAGTCAACGCCGAGAGAATCAGAACAGATCGGAGAAGTGCCAAGAAGGACAGAGATAGAATCAGTGCCTCGACACCGGGCAGAGATACCATATCTGAAGAACCTTGTTGCTGAAGCAACCCCGGAGGATGTCCCGATAGAGACAATCCCCGAGGAGCCAAGGTATGCAGGAGAACGTGACGGGATTGAGCCATACATCCCGCAATACGTTACTAGGCCTCGTCACTTGCAGATCATCCCAGAATATGAACTAGAAAGAATGTAAAATGTTGAGAAGAAGACTTTCGAATATTTTGAAAGGATTAGAGGCAGAAGAATCAACATTTTGGAAGGCCTTGAGTTACACACAGGTGTATTCTCAGAGTACGAGCAACAGCAGATTGTGGATTGCATTCTAGAACTTCAAAAGATGGGTCGAGTAGGCCGTCTGAGAGAAAAGACTTATTCGGAACCCCGAAATGGATGCCAGGGAAAGGAAGAGTCACAATACAATGCGGATGTTGCTATAACTTCGCAGAGGACATAAAAGGAAATCCACCAAGGATACTCCGTCACGGTGAGGTGGATCCAATGCCGAGAATAATTAAAAGAATGGTGAAAAGAATGATAACGTGGAGGGTACTGCCAGCAGACTGCATACCCAACAGCTTGCATCATCAAAATTTATCGAAGGGCGACCGCATACCTCCACACATAGACCACCACGACTTCGTCGGACCTTCCGCACGGCTTCGTTCGTCAACCAATGCAATATCATGTTCGGATCGACCTCCGGATAACGAGGCCCGGTAAGTTCCGAGGGCCGGTGGAGATACCACTTCCGGTAGGTTCCGTCATGATATTACAAGGAAATGGAGCGGACGTCGCAAAGCATTGCATACCGGAGTACCGATGGAGCGGATATCCGTCACTTTTAGAAGGATGGACGACGAAAGGCACCATACCACTTCCGACCGCATCCATAATTGGAGAATCTCCGGCCCTACGAGCTGTGAGTTACATGGGAAATAGCACACCTCCAATGCACATCCATGCGACATTCCTGCCAAGGATAGCTTGGAAGGTGATGTTATTGACCGTGTATCTCATTATTCAGACATGGATTTGACAGAAACTTTTTGGATGGATCAAGAAGAATCATACATAGTCCGTTTTGAGTCATGGATTGTATGAGAAATATTTCAGATCGAGTTGTATGATGTATCTTCAACAAGATTGGAATGAAAGTGACCATGTCACATTTTGCCTTCACCTCTTTTTGTGCAAATTGACTGGGAAACGCCATTAAAGTTAAATTAACTTCGAACAAAGAACAGAAAAGAAAAAGAAAATAAATAAGAACTCTCTTCCATAAAAATCCAAACATTAAAAAAGAATTTCAAATCCACATGAACATAAAAAAAAAATGGGATAGTTAAAGAACAAACAAAACAAATCTAAAGCTCAAATTGAATTCCAGTTTACGTCCATCTTTTCAAATCCTCCAATCCTTCTTTAAATCAAGATCTATTCCAGACCTCCTCTGAAACCCTCTCTCGGGATGATTTCAGAATCACGAGGAATCTTCAATTTGATTTGTATTGCATAGGTTCGTACCCTTCGCCAAGCAATCAGACTTTAATTGATTCTCGTGGGATATAGAACACTTTCATATCTCATTTCGATCTCAGCATAATCCAAATCTCAGCAAAATTTTTCATAGTCACAGCATAAATCAAATATCAACAAAATTTTTCACAACCACTGCATAAACTGAATCTCAGCAAAAATTCCCCATGGACCTCAGCAAAATTTCCCTTAATCTCTGCATAAATAAATTTCAACAAAATTCTTCAGTCTCAGCATAAGTCAGCAAAAATTCTTCAATGTCTCTGCATTCACAGAATCTCTGCAATTCTCAGCACTTGGGATAGGCTTTCGCCCTACTCCCTTCTCAGCAAAATTCTCTGCAATTCTCAGCACTTGAGATAGGCTTTCGCCCTACTCCCTTCTCAGCAAAATTCTCAGCAATCTCAGCATTCGGGATAGGCTTCCGCCGTACTCCCATCTCATCATCTCAGCAATCTCAGCATTCGGGATAGGCTTCCGCCGTACTCCCATCTCAGCAAGCTCAGCATTCGGGATAGGCTTCCGCCGTACTCCCATCTCAGCAAATCTCAGCATTCGGGATAGGCTTCCGCCCTACTCCCATCTCAGCAATCTCAGCATTTGGGATAGGCTTCCGCCGTACTCCTATCTCAGCAAATCTCAGCATTCGGGATAGGCTTCCGCCCTACTCCCATATCAACAATCTCAGCATTCTGGATAGGCTTCCGTCCTACTCCCATCTCAGCAAATCTCAGCATTCGGGATAGGCTTCCGCCCTACTCCCATCTCAAGCAAATCTCGGCATTCGGGATAAGCTTCCGCCCTACTCCCATCTCAACAAATCTCGGCATTCGGGATAGGCTTCCGCCCTACTCCCTTCTCGACGAATTCTCGGCACTCGGGATAGGCACAGTCCTACTCCTTTCTCAAAGAATCTCAAAATTTGATCCTCTCAACAAGAAATTGTAATTAAAGCACTCTGCATTTCGGATAGGCTTTGTCCTATTCTTCCTCGAGCATTTGGGATAGGCTCGATCCTAATCCTTCTCAGCATACACATTGGAATAGGTTCAGTCCTACTTCCTTCTCAGCATACAAATGCATTCGGGTGGGCCTCCGCCCTACTCTTTTCTCCGCATAAAACCAAAAATGAAACTTAAATCGAAATTCAAACTCATAATTAAAACTTGAAATAAAAAATGAAACGAATCTAAGATCCAATCTCTTAAAATCTTGTGATATGAAATTCACCTCCTTTTTCCCCAGCGAGAGTTCTGGAATCTTCAGTCTTGGAGATTTACCTGATACTCCCTAGCGGAAATTCTTCTACTTTGTCCTAAGTGTGTCACTTGGACATCTGTGTTGGTTTTGTTGATCTCTTCGGTCAACACCAATACGCGCGGTGTGCTTTGTTAACACACCACACCTATTGGGGGTCCATTTGTTGACCTCATTTTTGATGAGGTCTTCTCTTCCCTCTTTAGTATTTAGGATCTAGCCTTAGGCTTTTCCTTTGACTATCTTAGAGGACTAGAATTGGGACCCATCCCTTAGAAATTTGAACCACTTCTTGCCTCCCTGCAAACCCCACAAGCTTGATTGTAGACCCTCAATCACCTGAGATGGTTGAAATCAAATGTGAAGGTTTAAAGGATGAGTTCCCTATGGGACTCTTTGGCCTAGGACCACCCTAGGTGGCTCGGTCCGGTGAGGGTTGACTTACACACTCACTACACTCACACTCTACACTCTCACACACACAATCCAAATCCTAAAACCACACCCATACCCAACTTGACTCCTTGACTCATGTAGGTAATTCATATGGATGGACCTTAACCCCTAAGCCCTTGGTTAAGAGGGTTAGGAACAACATAATGAATGCCTCAAATGAGTCCTCCCATGGCTCATATAGGCTTAATATGGCTTCATGGCTCAATCAAAGTGATTCCATTCCACTTATATTCGATCAATCTTCATTATTCCAAAATTTCAATTTTTGACCCCGGGGACCCTACACCCATCAAACCTACTAAAAGCCCTTAGAATTGCCCAAATCCTCCAAAATTTCCAAATCACCCAAAATTCCCCAAAAATAACCTTGAAAATTTCCTCACCAATCAAATTGATCATCCATAGCCAAAAATACCAAAAATTCCAAAAATACCCCCAAATACCCTCCAAATACCCAAAATGCCCCTCTTAGCCAAAAAAATCCAAAAATTCAGAAAATTCCCAGAAAATTCCAGAAAATTCCAACTACACTATGGGCCAATTTTGTCAATTTACTCCACTTTTACCAAAACCCCCAATTTAGCCCATTCTTAACCCAAGTGAACCCAATGTCAAACCAAATCTACCCAATTGACCCCAATTTTGGTCCAATTCAATTCTAAACTTCAATTTAATATTCACAATATCAATCTAGACCAAATCCAAGTCCGATTTGATTGACATTTGAATCCAATTTCACTTTTGACCTTAAAGCCCAATTTGGACCCATGACCCAAACTTAGCCCAAACCAAACCAATTCAACTCTAATTGACCCCAAACCTTTTCTAAACCTTCCCTAACATCCCCACAAACAAAACACTAACATAATTTGCCCAAAATTTGGACCCAAACCCCACTCAAATTCAACCCAAAACCAAAAAGCCCAATTTTGACCTAAACCCAAACCTAACCCAAATATGCCCAAGTCCCAGAACCAAAACCCAACCAAAGTTAAAACCTCTTTGAAACACTCCCATACACATTTCCCAACATTAATTTTACATCAATTTCAACCTTAGACCAACATTGGCCCAAATTAGCCCAATTTGACTTACATTGGCCCATTTACCAAATGAACCCAAATTCAACCCAATTCAAACCCAAACCACCTCAAATTCATTTCAAATCACTCATGACACATCCCTAAACCAAACCTAACAATTATTTGGCCCAAAATTCTACAAAATTTCCATCCATGAATTCATTCTTAAACCTAAAGGCTCATTCCCTTAAGCCTTCCTAAAAGCCCATCCAAAGCAAGTTCAAAAGCCCAAAGTCCATGACAAAGCCCACATGAAATTCCTCTCATCATCCCTTTGATTTAAAACACTTCCTAAGTTCTAAAATCCATCACCAAATAAACCCAAATCAAGCCTTATGACAATTCTCCTTAAATCCATGAAAAATTCCAACACCCTTTCTCTTGCAAGTGAGACAACTTTTCCCAAGCCATATATGAGCCATGAAGCCATACATGAGCCACATGGGAGCCATGAGAGCCATGAAATCTACTTTCCACATCACCAAGCCATTAATGGCAAGAGAGGGGATCTCTTTCTCAAACCATTTTAAACCTTTTTTTACCTTAAACATGATACACTCTAAACCATACTTTGCCACCTAATCCTTGATGTGGACTTCACTACCTTTGGTAGGTTGACTCACATGATCCTCTCAGCCTAAAACCAGGTCATGGGGAGGTGAACCCAACCCAAACACATGGGTTGACCCAAGCCAAACCAAAATAGCCATGCCCCCATTCCATTTTGATCTAACCCCTTTACACATGGCAAAGCTCAATTGCCTACACAAAACCCCGCCCTGACTCACCTGAACCTGAGGGTGACCCTTGCCTGCCGGCCAACCGCCTGGATCGCCGGAAAACACCATGGCCGAGACCTTGGGAGGAGCCAAATTTTGGAATTCCACCTTGCTGAGCTACCTCACCCCAAATGGCCATTGCAGCTGTTCTTCTCCTCACCAGAGCAGCTGATCCCAACCCTTAAACCCCCCTGGGAGGCCTTCCATCCTCTCCTATTTAAACACCCCCTCCTCTCGGCCAAGAGAGGTGCTTGAACCAAACCTTACCGAAACCCCGCCAAAATCATCCCGGACCACTCTCTACACATAGAGAACTTGATCCCCACCGAAATCCCCCTGCCATTTCCTCTCCGTCGGCTCAATTTCGTAGTCGAAATCCAAGCCCAAAACCGGGACACTTCACCATAGCTGAGTCAATCTTCAAATTGATTGACTCTACACCTTCACCAGACCAAGAGAAGAAGTTTCCCAGCAAAAGCCCCCTCACCAGGCCAGCCATTGCCTCCAGCCTCCAAGCTTTGTGATCGGTTGTGGTCACTTTTGTACCTAGGCAATTCACTGTGCCAAGGGACTTCATCCGGAGCTTGCTTGGACCCAATCGAACGTGACACAACCCTCGGATTGAAGCTCCACTTCTCCGAGCAAAGGTATGGACTCACTTTTCCTCCCGAGCTTACAGAGATTCTCCATTTAGTTTGAGTTAATTTCAATGCATGTTTACCGTATGGATGTGTTCGTCTCATCAAGACGAATCCATAGAGCATAAGAACACAAAAATTCGTTGGGAATCGATTGAGAAATTAGGGTTAGAAGGTTGACGGTCACGGGTTCACACCAGTCGTAGACGATGACCAGGAGCCGTCGGATCGCCCGTGTATTTAGCGAACGACCAGGATCGCGCCGGACGGAGCAACAGGACATGAACCGCGGGCCGCGTGGCATCCCAGTCAGTTGGCGGCGCCGAATCAGGAGACGACGCGTGGAGCTTCGGAGCTGCCGAGGTTGACGCGGCGCCGCGTGGATAAGTAGATAAATAGGCTATTTTTCTATTTATTTAATTACCAGAACTTCAAAAATCCATAACTTTGTGTAGAAAAATCCTAAAAATAAAATAAAAATACCTTCTTACTCAGTGAATAGAGGAGAATAATGTGGAAAAGAAATCAAGTAATTTCATTAAGTATTTTATTTTTAATGATTTATTTACTCTCTGCATTGTTTTAATTCTCCATTTGCATAGGAAATTCATCATGGCATGAGACCATAAGGCTTTTGAAGCCTCTAAACTTGGGAACATTCCCTGAATTTTCCAAGGTCAGAGGCCATCCCTATGAGAAGTTATTGATTTTTCAAGTTCATGTTACTATTATGAGTATTTTAATTTTAATAATTAGCATGTTGAGAAATAAATTCTAGGAAAATTTGGTGATGTTTCTTGTGACCAGAGGGATCTAGGAAAAATAAGTTTTGAGTTAATTCACTTTGAACAACCCTAATTGGCCTAAATACCCAAAATTGAACTTTAATTAATTAGGGTTAACCATTCCTCAAATTAACATAAAAACAATTCTCCACTGTCCTCTAGGGATAGGAGAACACCACATAAAAATTTGAAACCAATTGGACTTGGTTAACCCCACCAAATGGGTTGATTAAGCCTCTTAAGCAAAAATGAGTAAAATTAAACTTTAAAAATTCATAACTCACAAAATACTTTTCAAAAGTTCACAAAAATGGTTTCGGAGCTTCTCTGATATCAGAGGAACTTAGGAAAATTAAAATTGTAATTTTCTAAAAAAGTTGATTTTTATCATTATTTTAATATTTTTAATAATTAAAAAATAATAAAAATCATAAAAATATTAAAAATCACCAAAATGTCACATTTTGAATTCTAATCATTTAGGAACAAACCAAATATTTTTTTAGTCCCTAGGATAAGATATTAAATTTTAAAGGCTTAATGTAATTTTTAATATTAAAAAATGTATTTTCCAACCTTCTCACCAAAATAATTCTAATAAATACAAGAAAAATCAGAAAAATATAAAATTTATTTCTTTGGACTCCATGATGTCAGAGAGATTTAATAAAAATATAAAATCCATTTTTAACTTTAATTTTATTTTAAAATTAATTAATACTCCAAAAATCAAAATAATTCTAATAAATAAAATATAGTTCAAAAAATCACCAAACTTAGTCTAAATGGTCCTCTAGTCATTAGGAGTGTCCCATAATTTTCTTAAGGATAGAAAAATTCCCTTAGTCATCTTATTGAATTTTCCTTGGAAATCCCTATTTTCTAGAAAAAAATAATTATATAAATAAATTAAATACAGAAAAATCACATTTTCTTCTCTAATGTCTTAATTTACATGTGAGTGAAGCCACATAAAAATTTCAAATTCATTTAAGCTCAATTTAGTTAGTTATGGAATTATTATGCTTGAAGGGCAAAATGGTAATTAAAATTTTAACCCTTAATTAAAACTTTAGGCTTAATAAAATGAGAGAGTAAAATATTTGATCCTAATCTGATTTGGTTGATTGAAATTTAAATAATTAAAGGATAGAGACCCATCAATAATTTTTAAGATTAATTAGAGTAAACTTTAATCATTTAATTAATGAAATTTGGAAGATTAATAAAAATTGAAATTATTAAAATAGGGATATTATTTAGAAGACATTTATTCTTTAATTTAAGAATCCCTAAATTAATTACTTCAATAATATTTAATTCCCAATTAAAATGATAATCCAAACTCAAGTTTTAAAATACTAAAAGACTTAATCATTAAATTAAATTAAAATTAAAGCATTTAAATTAAATCCTTCCAAAATTTCAATTAAATTAATACTTTAACAATTAAATTAAATCATCTTTAAAACATAAAAAATAAAATATTAAATTAAAATTAATATAAAATTAAATTAAAATAAAATAAAATTAAATTAAATTAAATTAAATTAAATTAAAACATATTAAATTAAATTAAATTAAATAAAAAATAAAATCAAATTAAAATAAAATTTAAATTAAATTAAAATTAAAAATAAAATTAAATTAAAATTAAAACTAAACCAAATTAAATTAAATTAAATTAAATTAAATTAAATTAAATTAAATTAAATATAACATCACCTAAGACATAAAGAATTCAAAATAGGTCTAAAAACAACTTGAACACTATTCCAAACTTAAACCCATTAATTAAAATTAAATTAAATCACAAATCACTTAAACATCAATTAACCCTCAAAAGCTCTTGTTGTCATAACTCCTAAACGGAGTATTAAGTGAAGTGTTACTTCACTTATAGGATATTCAAATGTCCTAGTTCACTGAGCAAAAGAACAAAACTTAATTAAACCTCGGATGATTAATTCACCCGATTAATTAAATCCGTTTGGACTTAGAATAATTCCAATGAATATTGAAAAGATGTTTAAGATTCATCTTAAGCACTTCCTCAATATGACTGGGTGTTTTATAAGAATAATTGAACTTAATTATTCTTTGGTGCGAGAAAATCATCCATAAACAAAATTGAAAACCTAGACGTCATAGGAATGACTAGCTATAGTGACTAGGATCTTGGTAGAAAACCGGAAACCTTGCCCTTAGCTTTACCTAGGTAATTGCTATAAATACTTAAATGCTCTAACATGTGTTTCAAGTGCAGCTTGGGATGACGGGAAGACCCTCCAGGTATGCTTTTATTTTATTGCAATTTACCTTCTCGCAATTTAATTAATCGCATTGCACTTTCTTTTCTTGCATGATAAACAACTATTGCATGAAAACCAAAACCTTTAGGATAGTCCCTGAACTGAAACCAAAACTAAATTAAAAAATCACTGCAAGATAAAATTCACCGCCACAATATTTCAAAATATAAAACAACTCAAAATTTAATCACAAACAGAACACAAAACTACAATTGCAACTAAATTAAAATGTCTCGTCGAATGATCGGGAATACCTCGGATGATGTAACCCACGTGTTGCTAACGGGATTTCCCACGGTCTAAATGAAGGTTTGGAACTCATTTAGTTGAGTTTAGCAAATTCATCTGGACTAAGTGAATTCGATGAAAATAACTGATGTCGGGATGACGGAACTGCGGGATCTTAATCGGTTCTGTTTAATCAACCTTAAGATTTGTTTTAATTAAAATACTAAAAAACACTTGGATTTTAAGATTTTCTCTAAACCAAAACACTTCTCTCATCTCCTGATTTATGACTTCCAAAACTAAACCTCTGCAACAACAAGGAGCTCGGAGCATGGTGGGCAGCACGACCATCGTCATCAGCAAAACTCGACTCTACTTCAACTAAACTATTCCTAGAATTTAAACAACAAAGCCATAGGATTTCGAGGTAGTTTTCCTAGTGCAACATAAGTCCTCAACTCTTCCTTAGGCATTTGCATGATCATGTCATGTAAATTAAGCCCTAACCGGTCTTAGGACTCCGAGGTAGTCGTTCGGTACGACATAAACCCTCGCATCTTCTAGGCTGATTGTATGACTGCGTCATACAAATATAAGTCTTATTTAATTAAAATTGGCAAGATTGAAATATCAGATAACATTAGGATCTTCTCAAATTCGAGCCAAACAATAGGATAGTTCGGGAAGTTGCCAAGATTCTTATTGGATCCTCAGCTTCTCCTACTTCTCTTCCTTTGGATTCTCAAAAATAAATTGTTCCAAATTTGATCCATTCCCTTTTGAATTTTCAAAAATCTGATCCTTTGAAAACCTTAAACTTTGAAATTTTTGAGAGCAAAACCACTGATCACTATCGAGAGTTTTCTTAAATGATTCCCGTCATTTAAGATGTAATTAACTATAGGGGCTTGCCCTTATAGGGAACTTTAAGAACCAGGTAATATAAACCCTGCTTAATTCATTTATATTAAGCAGGGGAACTTGTCGGCTTATAAAATTGGTTCGTAAACCAAACGGATGTCACAAATCTTCTAGTTTATTTAATCGTGTCCCCATCATCAAGCAGTGTGTCTATTCTCTGGGATAGATATACGGTTTGTGGTGCGGTGCTCGTTTATATAAACTATTTGGGATGTGAGATCGGTTTGATTTCATATCTTAAAATTTTCAAATTTAAAATTATTTTCAAAATCAAATACTACTTTCTAAATTATATATATATTTAAATTAAATTTAAATTTTAAAATTCGCAGACAATTTCTGTTAGGCGACCCCTTTTTCAAAAATACAACACATAACCTAAAATATGCTGACATGTCTCATCATTAAGGAATGAACTAATGAAAGTTGGTTTCGGATTTTCATCAGTTCCTAAATTTATTTCTTTTAGTTCATCAATTTTCGATTTAATTTCTTCTTTCAATTTTAGAGGAGCATCTTCAATTGGAAGATCAGGTGTCAGTTCCTCAGTGACGATTAGGCAAAATTTTGTATCAACTAGTGGTTCCAGAGTACCAAATCCAACACCATCTTTGGAGTTAGGATTTTGTTTTTTATTATTCCACATTTGTTTGATGAAATGTGGTTATTTCAAAGACCATTGTTTAAGCATTAAACTATTTTGAATAAATTTTTGTGCCTAAGGAGAGTACAACTCAAAAGGAATTTTCATTGATTGTGGAAGATCTTCATCTTCTATTTTTACATCATTTTCAGTACTAGAAGAAGTAGAGCCAAGTCTAAACTTAATTGGCTTTTTGTCATTATTACATACTTCTTTGACTATTAAATTCTCAATATTAGCAGTGGAGACTGGAGTCAGAGTCACAGAATGTATATAATGATTGATTTTGTCATACATAGGTTCAAATTGTCTTTCTTTGTCTTCTTCTTCTAAAGATATTTTGAATTGAGGTTCCTTTAAAACCACAGATGTCGTTTCTTCTTCAGATTCCAGGTGGATTTTAAATTTCAATGGTTTATTCATTGTGACAATTGGATCTTCTTTCCCTCGTCCTCGTCCTCGGCCTCGAGTTTGAGTCTGACGGGAGTTAGTTCCTTTTGTCTTTGTTGAAGAAGAATGATCTTTTTCATTTATTTTCTTTTCTTTGTCTTTTTCTGTTATATCCACCATTGTGTCTTTGGAGAATATTGTTTTCTTTATAGGAGTGTAATATGTTGCATCTTCATGTATATCGATTTCGTGGATTGAAAACGGTTGTAAATCTCCTACAATACGACATTCTTATCCTTTTTATAGATATTTTATGCACTGATGCAATGAAGAAGGAACCATTTTATGTTCATGAAGCCATGGTCTGCCAAGTAAGGCATTAAAAGAGGTATCTGAATCAATGATATGGAATTTTGCTGTTGTCGTCTAGTCGGCTATCTTTAAAAGTAATGTTATTGATCTAAGAGCTCGTTCTCCTTGCTGATTGAATCCTCGTAACATCATTGTATCCCTTGATAGTTGAGAGCCATCAAAATCCAGATATGCAAGAGTTCTCAAATTCATAATGTTAATTAAGGCGCCTAGGTCAATAAGAACCCTTGAAAGTGTCGTGTCATTTATGTTCACTGTGATATATAGTGGACGATTATGTTCAGTTGTTTCGAGCAATAAGTCATTGTCAGAGAAGGTAATCTTCATTGAATCTTCTAATGGACAAGCTTCATTTTGAGTAATACTAGCAAGTTGAGCTAAGAAAATGTCTTGATCTACAAGGGCTTTTATCAATGACTCTCTCATATTGTTGGAGAGCATAAGAGCATCATAGATGCTCAATTTTGCTGGTAATTTCCTCAAATGGGCTAGTACGTTATAGTCCACTTTGTTGTGAAGATCATTCTTATCTCTTTCAGGGAGTTGTGGATGTGTTGAAGGAATGATCTTTTTAGATGTGACTATTTATTTTTTTTTTCATGTGGAGTCACTCTGGGAGGTAGAACCTTTCCACTTCTTAAATTGATTTCAACTATTTATTCAAATTGGTTATCTGACTCTTTTGTCTCTGAGTCTGAAGATTCCAATTCTATGGAAATCGGAGTTCCTTGTAATTGGAGCATAGCAATGTCATTTTCATCTTTGTCGTTGTCAAAATTTTCATCAATGTTTTTGTCATTTTGATTGTCATTAGATTGATCAAAATCATATACGATTTGAGCATTGTCTACGGGATTAGGATTTGAATGATCATTTTCAGAAGCATCACCCAAAATAGACAAAATGTAAGCAGAACTGGAATTATTATTATTCACAGTAGGAGCAAAAAGGAAGTCATACAAAGTCACCTGTTCAAGAATTTTTCGTCCTTCATCCGATATAACTATCCTAGTAGAAGATGGGGAAACATAAGAACAAGAAGGTACAAGAGGAATTGTAGCCCCTATATCTAATAGACCTCTGGTTCTTTTTGTTTCTTTGTCTTTCTTTCTCTTTTCCTTCTTGGGAGGCTTGGTAACCTGATATTCAGTGAGGATCTCCTCAGAAGATTTACTTCGAACAATGTTTTCTTTATTCTTGTTCTTGGATTTGAATTTTTCTACTAAAATCATATTGATTGAACCCTTGTCAGGTTCTTTCAAATATTCTTTCGGAATTACTATATTTCCTTGTTTAAAGTTGCGCTCTAACCAGTCTTTGAAGACAAAACATTCTTCAATCTTATGTCCGAGCATTCTATGATAAGGACAATAATTGGGATTGTCCTTCATGTCGACTTCTGCTGGCCTTTTAGCTTCTGGTAGCTTAAATTCGGGTATTTTAAGCAAGCTACGGAATATTTTGCCGACGGCTTCCATTTTAAATGAATATTCTTTATTCATTCTTTCAACCATTGTTCTTTTGTCTGTCGGTGCTGGGATTTGTTGTTGAAGTTGTAATTGAGGTGATGTCTGTGATGTCGACGGGTTCTGGCGTTGTTTCTTTTGATCAGGTTGAACATGCATCACCTGTTTGCCTTTTTCTACAACATTCCCCAGTCTCTTTTCAAATGTCTTAACAATCTTTATCTTTTCAGTCTTTTTCGTTACACTCATCTGCTTAGCTTCTTCCTGAAGATGGTAGCTTTGCTGAGCAATTTTTCAAAAGTTTTTATTGTAAATCCTTTAAGCATAAATTCTATAGGACCATGAATATTGTAAAGTAGGATTTCAACAGCATGTTGTTCTTGGAGTTGTGGTTCACATTTCATGCTGAGATTTCTCCAACGTAAAATGTAATCCACTAAGCTTTCGCTTGTTTTCTGTTTTTCCACTACAAGATCACCGACTATAGTGTGATGTTGAGCTCCAGCAAATCTTTGAATGAAGAGGCTTTCAAGCTCTACAAAAGTATTAACAGACCCATTAGGAAGTTTTGCATACCAGTCAAAGGCAACTCTTGTGAGACTGTTAACAAATTGTCGGAATAGAAGAGCATTACTTCCCCCCGCATTACAGCAGCTCGCTCTGAAATGTGCTAGATGTTGTCGGGGATTACTTGTTTCATCAAACATTTTCAAGACAGGAGGAACAAAACCTTTAGGGTATTGGACAGAATCAAATTCCTCTGGATATGGTCTACCCTTTGGAATTAGTGATTCAGCTTTTACCCGAGCCATCGTTTCTTTTATCTTTTGTTCCACGAGTTGAGTGATATCTTTTTCTGGAATTCCGCTATGAGGGGAATCCTTTTTATTTTGAGTGCTTTCTTCAACGTATATTGGCTCTCCTTTGTCTTCTAAACTTTGGACAGCCTCTGGCCTAACAATTTCAATGGCCGGTGATGGATTTGTTGGTGGATTTTGCAAAGCTGCTACCAACTCTTCCATTCTTTGTTCAAGACAACTGATTTGATCGTCTCGTTTTCGTATAATTGCTTGTAATTCATTCATTGCGTCTTCTTCATTTAGTTCCCGTACTAAGGAAGTAGATCAAGTTTCTACCACATTAATACTGACAACATTTTCATTTGAGCTGTCAGAAGTGTTTTTCTTTACTCGCACCGAGAACTGTTTGATATCATTTTTTAATTTTTTCAATCTTTCTTCAAATGATTTTGCAAGATTTTCTTTACAAGTTTCTTCTTGTAAACTGCCTGCAGGGGTGCTTGTAGCATCTGAATTTCGTTCAGACGATCTTCTTTTCCATACATTGTCTTTTAGTATGGGACGAGATCCTCTAGGCGGTGTATCATCATATGGATAATATGCATTTTGTAGCATATAAACCAAATCTGTCATTTTAGTGGATGTATCTTCCACTTCAGACATCAGTTTGTCATATTTGGCTTTGTCTTTTGTAATTGTCACACTTTTCACCCTTAGCCCTAGTCGAAACTTCACAGGCACTCAAGTAAATTTATCTTCTATCAGAGATTAATAACCTGTTTCTTCATAAACAAAATCTTCTATTGCTAGAATTCTCCTTTTCATTGTTTTGGAGACTACACATCCCATATTGTTCAACAATCAGGAAATTAAACATTTATCTTTTCGTGCTAGTCTTTTAAACACTGAATGTATAGCATGAATTGAGGGAGAACTCTTTGGTTGAAAGAAATTGTCAGTATATTCAACAGGAATCGGGATATACCTATTTTCTTCTGAAAAGGAAGGGTTTCCGAAAACACTTTGTTCAAATTTAGGTGTTTCAAAATTATCATTCTCATTCCATCTTTTCTTTCTTTTAAGCAGACGAGCTTTGTTTTTGTGAATGATTTTGGAACATGATCCAACTTCATATGTGGATGGTGGCGGAACATCATCCTCATCATAGATTTGTTTTCTTTTATCATCAATTTTTCTTTTCATTTCTTCAAGAACATAAGGATCTTCAGGTATATACTCAAGTGGATCCTCTGTAAAATTCAAAAAGTCTTAATAAGGTTGCAGGTTAAATTCTTCAAAAGATTGCAGATCAGTTCGATATGGATTATCTAATGTAAATTCTATTTCACTAAATAATCCATAATCATTCTGATAAAAGGGAAAGTCTTCCTCCATTGGTACATTGAAGTTTTGAAAATAAGAAAAGACTGAATTCGGAGAATTCATTGCAACTTTTCTGAAATTTCAAGAAAGACAAATATTATTGACTTGTTTATAAACTGGGAGTTTGTTTTTTTATAATTTAAAGTTTTGTAGTTCTTATTTGTCAAAGAACAAAATGTCAAATAAAAACCAGTGATAACAAAAGATGAGAAGAAAGAATGTCCCCAGCGGAGTTGCCAAACTCTCTTTGATGGCGAGCGGAGATCGGGTCCGCTTGGATGTCGTCGCCGTCAATTCTCATGTCAATGTCATGGAGTCGTCACTCTGTTTTGATATTGCCCTAATCTTATTTCTATGAATCCTATAAAGGAATCAAGAAATTTAGGGCTAATATAAAACATAGAAAAAGAAGATGTTTTGTGATAATCATTATAAAGAAGATCCTAGAATGCCATATCCTAGAGTTTCTATATAAAGAAGATCGTTAAGTGTCAACCAGAGATTCTGTCATGGGTTCTTTAATTCTCCTATAGAAGCAAGCTTCTATTGTTAATTATGTCTTAGACAATTTATAATTGTCTAAGAAAACTTCTGATTAATGTTGGTCACTAGTTTTCTGGAATTTTTTTTTTTAGGGAAAGATGTACCCACTATCAATCCCAAATGTCATTGTATTATGTCGTTTTCATGTCATGTTGTTTTCTTTATCGGAAGTTTTAGGTTCTGTGGCTAACCTAAAAGTTTTAGTTTTTTTCATTGTTGTTGATGTCATTGTTTTGTTGAAAGTTTTAGGTTTTGTGGCTAACCTAAAAGTTTTGGTTTTGTCATTGTTGTCGATGTCATTATTTTGTTGAAAGTTTTAGGTTTTGTGGCTAAACTAAAAGTTGTTGTTGATGTCGTTGTTTTGTTGAAAGTTTTAGGTTTTGTGGCTAACCTAAAAGTTTTGGTTTTGTCATTGTTTGTCCAGAATGTTGTCCTGCAAAATAGAGTTAGCGCACTCTATAACATGCAAAGGAAATCTAAATGAAATTTGTCTTCATCCTGCAAAGAAAACATTATCAGAAATAGTGTCACATTCATTGTCTTAAAATTTTGTAGGATGTTTTGATTTAACATATCCTGAAAGTCAGTTAATGTCATTTGAAATATTTGGATTGATATCGGTGTTTGTAAAATTTGCATTTGAAATGCCAATTTTATGTCAAACTTTGTTTGAAATGTCAAATTTATGTAAATTATGTTGATTTAGGTTTGCAATATCAAATTTATGTCGATTATGTCAAATCTTGTTTGAAATGTCAAATTTATATTGATTCTGTTTGAAATGTCAGATTTATGTCGATTTTGTCAATGGAACGTTTGGAATGTCAAATTTATGTCGATTTTGGTTTGAAATGTTGAATTTGATTTTGGTTTGAAATGTTGAATTTATGTCGGTTATGTTGATTCTTGGTTTGAAATGTCGAATTTATGTCGGTTATGTTGGTTTTTGGTTTGAAATGTCGAATTTATGTCTTGACTTAAGTTTAAACTTAAATCTTGAGTTCATGTTTGTCTGCACTTAAGTTGAAAGGTTGAAAGTTAGATTCAATATTAATTGAATTAACTTGAGTTCATGTCTAGTTGAACCTTAGTTAAATTCAATGTTGATTGAATTTAATTAACTTAAGTTCATGTCTGTTGGAACTTAAGTTAAAAGGTTGAAAGTTAGATTCAATATTGATTGAATTAACTTGGGTTCATGTCTGGTTGAACCTAAGTTGATTAAATTTATTTAACTTGAGTTCATGTCTTTCTGAACTTAAGTTAAAAAGGTTGAAAGTTAGATTCAATAATGATTGAATTAACTTTGGTTCATGTCTGGTTGAACCTAAGTTGAATTCAATGTTGATTGAATCTATTTAACTTGAGTTCATGTCTGTTTGAACTTAAGTTAAAAGGTTGAAAGTTAGATTCAATATTGATTGAATTAACTTGAGTTCATGTCTGGTTGAACCTAAGTTGAATTCAATGTTGATTGAATCTAATTAACTTGAGTTCATGTCTGTTTGAACTTAAGTTAAAAGTTTGAAAGTTAGATTCAATATTGATTGAATTAACTTGGGTTCATGTCTGGTTGAACCTAAGTTGAATTAACTTGATTAAATCTAATTAACTTGAGTTCATGTCTGTTTGAACTTAAGTTAAAAGGTTTGGTTTAATCAGAATAGACTTAATTAAGTTTAAAGCCTTGTTTAAACAGAACTTAAAGGTTAATTAAGTCTAATAAATTATACTTAATTAGAATTGCAGACCATCTAAGTCCTTTTTAGGTAAGGCTTAAGTTTTAATTAAGTCTAATTTGATTTAACCGAGATTTGTTTAGATATTAAGTCTTAGTGAATTAGACTTAATCATGGTTTGTGTTTATTTAAACCTTAGTTGATTAAGGTTTAATGATTTAATTAAGTCTAATGTGATAGACTTAATTATGGTTTATGTCGGATTTGGGTTTGAATTAAGTTAGGTTGAACCTAGACTTAAGGTTAACTTAAGTTCAATATGGGTTAAACTCAAGTTAAGATTTGAGTTTGATTTAAGTTAGGTTCAAGTTAGGTTGAACCTAGACTTAAGGTTGACTTAAGTTCAATTTGGGTTGAACTTAAGTTAAAGTTTAACTTGGGTTCATATTGTGTTGAACCTAAGTTATGTTTATTTTGGGTTTGGGTTTGATTAAACCTTAGTTTGTTAAGGTTTAATGGTTTAATTAGGTCTAATGGGTTAAACCTAATTAGGGTTTAGGTTTGATTAAACCTTAGTTAGTTAAGGTTTAATTATTTAATTAGGTCTAATGGGTTAGACCTAATTAGGGTTTATGTTTGATTAAACCTTAGTTAGTTAAGGTTTAGTGGTTTAATCTAATGGGTTAAACCTAATTAGGGTTTAGGTTTGATTAAACCTTAGTTAGTTAAGGTTTAATTATTTAATTAGGTCTAATGGGTTAGACCTATTTAGGGTTTATGTTTGATTAAACCTTAGTTAGTTAAGGTTTAATGGTTTAATAAGGTATAATGGGTCTACACCTAATTAGGGTTTAGGTTTGATTAAACCTTAGTTAGTTAAGGTTTAATGGTTTAATTAGGTCTAATGGGTTAGACCTAATTAGGGTTTAGGTTTGATTAAACCTTAGTTAGTTAATGTTTAATGATTTAACTAGGTCTAATGGGTTAGACCTAATTAAGGTTTAGGTTTGTCTTAAACCTAATGTGTAAGGAGGTTAATTAAGTTTAATATGTCCTTAAACTTAACTAAAGGTTTTGTTTTGTATTAAACCTATTTTAGTTAAGGTTTAATGGGCTAATTAAGTTTAATATGTCCTTAAACTTAATTAAAGATTTGATTTTGAATTAAACCCTAAGGTTCAATGAGTTAATTAAGTTTAATATGTCCTTAAACTTAATTAAAGGGTTTGATTTTGATTAATTAAGTTTAATATGTCCTTAAACTTAATTAAGGGTTTTGATTTTGATTAATTAAGTCTAATATGTCCTTAAACTTAATTAAAAAGTTTGATTTTGGTTAATTAAGTTTAATATGTCCTTAAACTTAATTAAAAGGTTTTGTTTTTGATTAATTAAGTTTAATACGTCCTTAAACTTAATTAAGGTTTTGATTTTGATTAATTAAGTTTAATATGTCCTTAAACTTAATTAAAAGGTTTGATTTTGATTAATTAAGTTTAATATGTCCTCAAACTTAATTAAAGTTTTGATTTTGGTTAATTAAGTTTAATATCTCCCTAAACTTAATTAAAAGTTCGATTTTGATTAATTAAGTCTAATATGTCCTTAAACTTAATTAAAAGGTTTTGATTTTTGATTAATTAAGTTTAATATGTCCTTAAACTTAATTAAAAGATTTGATTTTGATTAATTAAGTTTAATATGTCCTTAAACTTAATTAAAAGGTTTTGGTTTTTGTCTTAAAACCTAAGGTTTAATGGTTTAACTAGGTTTAAGTTGTCTATAAACCTAATTATTGTTTGATTTAAGTTGATTTAAGTTTGGATTCATCACTTGCCTAATCCATGATGAGATGGATTAAATATGTGAAGAGGAGGTTTTGAATTATTAATTTTAAAATTAATAAATCTTAACCTTGTTTCAAAATGTCTTTGAGATTGATTTGATGACTTGAGAATTGTTGTTTTAGGATTGTTGTCTGTTATCCTAAAGTTCTCAATCATTTTGCCTTTAAATTTTCCAATTTTATTAATTTTATAATAATTTTTGAAAATAATTACAAAATATCATGGAAATTAGGAAATCACATCCTAGAGAGTTATCCTAGCCTTAGAAAAATCAGAAGATGTGCCTAAGGACTTAAAGGTTATTCCCTAAAAATTTCTTATTTTTCTGACTTGTAAATAATTTTTAATAATTTAGATACCCCAGAGAGTATTTAATTAATTAAAAATTAAATTCTGAGAATAAAAACATGATTTTAGTCTCATAATTTTGTTCTCTTCAAGAGCTTTCCAGAGGTATTTTTGTTTTATTTTTATGACCTCTGGATCAAAAGATATGGAATTTTGAAGTTTTTAAAGATTTTCTAGATTAAATCAACCCGGAAAATCCAGGGCATGACAGGCGCCCTCATACCGTCGAATGCGGATTCGAACAGCGGACACGAGAACGAAAGATCAGCGTCGTCCGTTCCAAAACACGGGATTGGATGGCGGAGATAAATCCCTTGAAAATTCGAAAATTTTCGAACCGTTAAACTTCAAAGTTCAATATCTCACTCATTTCTTAGCGAAATTGAGTGATTTTTGAATCTATGGAATCATCTGGACGTAAAGATTATTTCTATACGGTGATGATACATTTCTGGGCTAGTATAACCCATGTTATTTTGAATATATGAACTATTTTGGAGAAAATAAATCCATACCTTAGCCACAAGTTTGTCGAGCTTGATCAGGTTTGATGGTCAGCTTCTAGGACTCCCAAAGAAGCTCCTTGTCACTTCAATTTGGTTTTATAGCTAGCCTTGGAGAGCAATTTTGGCAAAATGGCTAGTTTGGGCTGATTTTGGATATTGGCCAAATTGGATTGATTGGGCTAACCCTACGGCTTGGGCTTGATTGGAATAGGTTGCTGAGGTCCCCAGGAAGATTTTTTGTGTTGGGAGCCAAGGGATTTAGGCAGCCTATAGGTTTCTATGGGATCATTCTCTCCTCTTGGTATTTTCGGCCAAGGGGGGTATTACAGCCATGAATGGCTATGGATTAACCTTGGTTAGCTTCGATTTGATCATAGTATGGTTAGGGCTGTAGAGTACAACCTCCCCCATGTAAACAAAGCTTCACCTCTTCTTCCTCCTTGAGAATTTTTCCACTTAAGCAAGTGCACATTTCATGGCAATTTTGGCTTAAATTTTGTCATGATGGATTTTAACCTCTTTGTTTCCATTCCATTGGCTAAGTGGGAGGTTCATGGTGACTAAAATGGTTGAGACCCTCTCCTTGCAACACCTCATTTATCATTTCATGAGGTGATGACACATTAGCTCCTCTCTTAATATTTTTCATGATATGTTATGATGAGTTTAAACATGGTGTGAAGGATGGTTAAAGCTTTGTCTCCTCGCTATTGGGTGGCTAGGGAGGTAGCTAAAATAACCTAACCATGGCAAGACACCTCACACTTTAAATTACCATGGTTTTGCCACCTCATTTCTCATGTCATGATGGCCCTTTACCATGGTTAAATGTGAGTGATTCATGGGTTGTTTTCTCTTTAATGGGTCATGTGTGATGTCATAAAAGAGTTTTAGAATTTTTAGAAAATCATATGTCATAGGTTTTTAAAATTTCATTTAATGCCCTCTTCATTTTAATTTCCATATTTAATTAATTATATCATTAATTAAATATTGGAAATTATTTTATTAATTAATAATTAATTAGAAATAATTCTAAATTAATTATTTTGATTAATATCCATGTCATTAAAATTGATTTTTGTCTCTTTTCAGACTTTTCAATTTAATTTTCACTTTAATTAATTATTTCATTAATTAAAACATGAAAATTAAATTATTGGTTAATTAATTAATAAAAAATAATTTTTGAATTAACTATTTGATTAATTCCATTATTTTTAATCAATTTGTGGATTTTGACATTTTATGGCTTTTGAATTTAATTTTTCATTTTAATCAATTATGTCATTAATTAAAATTTGAAAATTAATTCATTAGCCAATTAATTAATCAAAATAATTTTGAGATCAATTATTTGATTAATTTTGTCATTTTATGACTTTTAATTTAATTTTCAATTTAATTAATCATGTCATTTGATTAATTAAAATATTGAAAATTAAATTATTAGTCAATTTAATTAATTAAAATAATTTTTGAAATTAATTCGATCAATTTTTGTCATTGTTGGGTTTTAAACATGTCATTGGTTGTTTGAACAAAAATTGATCACTTTAACCAAAATTGACTTTCTAGGTCATGTGTTGACCCATTGGGTCAATAAGGTTGGTGATTGGATCTGGATTGGCCATTTTAATCAAAATTGTCATTTTTGGTCAAAAGGTTGTCTTATGGGGTAAACAGGGTTGGTCATAGATCTGGATTGATCATTTTGACCAAAATTGTCATTTTAGGTAAAAAGCTTAACCTGTGGGGTCAACAGGGTTGGTCATTGGGTCAGGATTGACTATTTTGACCAAAATTGTCATTTTGGGTAAAAAGGTTGACCTGTGGGGTCAATAGGGTTGGTCATTGGGTATGGATTGACCATTTTGACCAAAATTGTCATTTTAGGTAAAATGGTTGACCTGTGGGGTCAACAGGGTTGGTCATTGGGTCTGGATTGACCATTTTGACCAAAATTGTCATTTTAGATAAAAAGGTTGACCTATGGGGTCAATAGGGTTGGTCATAGAATCTGGATTGACCATTTTGACTAAAATTATCATTTTAGATAAAAAGGTTGACCTGTGGGGTCAACAGGGTTTGTCATTGGTCAGGATTGACCATTTTGACCAAAATTGTCATTTTGGATAAAAAAGGTTGACCTATGGGGTCAATAGGGTTGGTCATAGGGTCTGGATTGACCATTTTGACAGAAATTGTTATTTGGGATGAAAAGGTTGACCTGTGGGGTCAACGGAGCTGGTCATTGGGTCAGGATTGACCATTTTGACCAAAATTGTCATTTTGGGTAAAAAGGTTGACCTATGGGGTCAACAGGGTTGGTCATTAGGTCTGGATTGACCATTTTGACCAAAATTGTCATTTTGGGTAAAAAGGTTGACCTGTGGGGTCAATAAGGTTGGTCATTGGGTCTGGATTGACCATTTTGATCAAAATTGTCATTTTGGGTAAAAAGGTTGACCTGTGGGGTCAAGATGGTTGTCATTGGGTCTGAATTGACCATTTTGACCAAAATTGTCATTTTGGGTAAAAAGGTTGACCTGTGCGGTCAACAGGGTTGGTCATTGGGTCTGGATTGATCATTTTGACCAAAATTGTCATAATAGGTCAAAAGGTTGACCTATTGTAAAAATGAGGTCAACAATAGTAAGGTGATTTGAGCAACCTATAGGTTTTGGTCAAAAAAAAAATTTTTTTTTCAAGTGCTTGGGTTCACCCCTTTTTATAGCCATGAATTGCCATGGGATAAGCTTGGGTTGAGCTAGGTTTATTTGGGGAGGTTGGTAACTTCTCCATAAATGCTTCGAAGATAGAATTTGGCTATGGGATGAGGATATTTGGAATTTTTTAATGTTAACCCATGTAAGGTTCACTTGTGGTTAAAGTTGGGTTTGAATTTTTAACCTCACTCATTTATTAATTTTTGGATGGAAAAAATTGGTCATAAAGCTCAATACAACCTTCCCTCAATGTTTCATTATTATTTTAATGGATTAAATTGGCGCATGACAAATAGGTCATATGACTTATTTCATGCATAACCCTTTCATTATTCCATTCAACCATGATTAAAGCTTGATCCATGCCAATTCTCTTTCTCATTGGATGCTTAGGGTGGTGATTAAAATCATCCTAACCATAACCAATTACGTCATCCTTATGAAACAGTGATTCATGCTTTGATTTTAAGGAGGGAGTGCCACCTCAAAAAAATCTCTCATGATGAATTTTTTTTAACCCATGGTTAACCATGATTAAAATATTATATTATAAACCTTTAATGGGTTAATTTGTTCTTGATGGGTCACATGATTTGTGTCTAAGCTATATGAGGTCATCAATCATGTCATTAATGGGTTTAAAATTTTTAAACCCATTTAATATGTCATATATGGTGTCATGGGTAAAAATTCCTTTTTAATGTCTTTTTAAATATAATTTCATTTTTAATTAATTATTTCATTAATTAAAAATATTGGAAATTATATTATTGGTTAATAAATAAATAAATCAAAAATAATTTTAATTAATTATTTAATTGATTTATATTATTTTTAATTCAAAATTGTGCATTTTGTCTTTTTATGGCTTTTTAATTAAATTTCTATTTTTAATTAATTAAAATATTGGGAATTATATTAATAGCCATTTAATTAATCAAAATAATTTTGAAATAATTGTTTTATTAATTATATTATTTTTGGTTCAAAATTGAGTATTTTGACCAAATTTGATGAATGTTGACTAGGTTGACCAATATTATCCCAGGTTGACCCAAGTTAACCCAGGTTGATCTGTTTTAGTCCAAGGATGTCCAATGTAACTTTTTAATCTTGTCATGATTGATTTGGTTACAAAATTTGTGAGTTTGTCATTTTAGGGTCTAAATTGGTCATGTTGACAAAATTTAGGGTTTTGGTCAATCCAAAGGTCAATGTGGTGACTTTTGAATTAAATTTTGTTTGTTTTGATGAATGTTAAGTTGATCATGTCAATATTTATCTTTGGAGTCAATTTTGTGGTCAAGAAAACATAAGTTATCCATTTTGACTATTTTTACCCTTTTTAGGTCATGAATTGACTAATAAAGTTAATTTGACTGTCTTTATCTCAGTTTTGGCTAAATTTGAAAAGTTTTTAATCAAAACTGGTTAATAGAATCAACAGAATATGCTTTAGGTCAAACTTTAATCAATTTGTCCTAATTTATCATTTTAGGTCATGAGGTGACCAATGAGGTCAATGTAGTGGTGTTTAGGTCACATGTTGACCATTTCTGTCCCGTTTATGTCAAAGATTTGTCATCTTTGACCTATGCTAATTTTAACTGATCAGTTTAGGCCTAATGTTCACCTTAGATGATTTATTTAACCTTGTCATGGTTAATCTAATCATAAGGTCATTGATTTTTGTCACCAGACCAAGATTTGACTAGGGTTGGTAATGTCAGATTAATATGGTATTGTTAACTGATCAAATGTATCTTATTTAATCAATTTAATGTTTATGTCTTGTGATTGACTTAGTCAATTATGAGTCAATATGGAGGTCATTATGTCAAAAATTGATTGTCTTATTCAACTTTTGGCCTTTTAAGTTAGAGATTAACTATTTTGACCAAATTTTCTTATTTAGTTAATAAAATTAATCATTTTAGAATTTACTATTACTAAATTGATTAATTTTAATTTGTCATTTAAATTTAAGTCAAAAGGCTCTGTCAAGGTTTCATCCTAAGTCATAGAATTTGTTGTCCTTTGTCAAGCCTTAGGAGGTCAATGTAGGTAGACTTCCATTTTAATGTGTCTGACAAGTGACTCTCACAAAAGAGAGGTTAACAAATGGGCCCCCAATATGTGTGGGACACTGTAAAAGTATGCCGTACATATCTGTGCTGACCGAAACATTCAAGATGTGATGCCTTTTAATTTGTCAGAAGGTATTCTCATGTTAATGGATAGACATCATAAAATGCCAAATATCGATATGTCGATTTTGAGATGGAATATTGTGTGACTTACATAATTTTTCAATGAAAAAGTTATGGGATTGTCATCATTTCATGTTAGGAAGGTCTTATATCCAATAACTGGAGAGAAAAAATGGACATTATGTTTCATTTCTCAGAAATGTCAGGTGTCAATGTTAAGGTTAAAGGAAAGCCATAACTTCCATGTCAGGAAATAACTTATATGGAATAACTGCAGAGGGAGATTATATGTCCTACTTTCTCTCGAAATGTCATATGTCAATGTCAAGTTAGAGGAATGCCATAACTTCCGTGTCAGGAAAGGACTTATATCCAATAACTGCTGAGAGAGAGTACATGTCCTACTTTCTCTCTAAATGTCAAATTTTGATGCCCAGTTAGAGGAATGCCATTACCTGTTGGATTTTGGGGATCATGCGCAACGGAAGCGAAATTAATTAAAACGCATATTAAAGTCATTTCCCCAAAACCACCAAGGATCTCATGTGCTCATACAAATCAAAACATAAACCCAAAAAGAAGTGCAAGAAATCATACCATGCAAGAGTTCTACTCTTAGATTTCCTCGGATCTTTAAGGCGCCGAAACCACCGCCCTCTACCGGTATCCACACTCGAACGGATTTCCAAATGGCTTCCAACTGCTAGATCGGAAACGGGGTTTTCTCCAAAACCCAAAGAACTCTCTTCCTCTCTTGTGGATTTCAAAAGGAAAATAATAAAAATTGACTTCATAAGCCATGACCCCTCCTTTTAATTGAAGTGACACCATTTCATGGCACCTCTTCATTAAAGAGGTCATTTTTAATATATATTTAAAAACTCCTTTTTAAATATATGATGAATTAAAACTCTTTTAATTCATGCTTGTAATTTAAAATAATCTTATTATTATAAATTACTCAAGTGAGAGAGTGTTCATCAACCATTCTAGTCCATTCAAATTTTGTGCGACCCTATAGGTTCAATTAACATTGCGGTAGGCTTAAATCACCATTTATAAACCTACAAGTTATAGTTGGTCTCTAGCAAGACACTATAACTACCCAAGTTAGTATGAATAGTCTCAAGATCCGAGACAACCTGATTGTTAATGACATAATCCCTTTATCACATGATATCATGATAGAATATAAGGCATGGATTAATGTCAACCTTATATCTCTCTATCTTTAATTTCTCGACTCCCGATTAGATCGATTAAATAAATGCAATTGATCTCCATCAATTCATTTGAGTGTGGCCACACAATTCTCGATCTAAATCATTCGAGGGCCCAGTAGATATCTCTCTTATTATAAGAGGGATAAATTCCATCTTGATTACTCATATCTCACTACATGATTCACATTATGCCCAATCATAATCTTTATGGTAATCCGGTCAAAGACAACGTTGGGTTATGTCAAAACATAATATTCCTCATGTTGAGAACCATGACAATCTCGAAGTCAAAGGATTCGATGTCACTACAACTCGAGATTAACATATGACTTATATCCATGATTTAATCTCAAAGCGAGTCGATCCAATATTTATTCTCCAATAAATACATATAATTCGATGTGTATCCCCATACATATATTCATCTCATGAATATCCATCAAACTTTATATTAATCTTTATTTATTGTCATTCCCACAACAATAAGCGATTATGGATATTTAGAATAATCTTCATAATAAACATGAAACTATTCAAGGTTCTTCTTCTATCATAAACATGCTAATTAAAATAGAAAAATATTCATAAAAAGTTCAAAATACATATCCATATAATATCCATATAATAGAGCCTGAGGCACTATCACTAACAGTCTCCCACTTGCACTAGGCCCATTTATCAATGTATCTAATACCCATGGACCTTACATGACCCTCATGTTTTGCTTGTGGTAGAGGCTTAGTTAATGGATCCGCAACATTGTCATCCGTTGCAACTTTGCATATTTTAACGTCACCTCTCTCAATAATTTCTCTAAGGAGATGATAACGCCCGAGTATATGTTTGGATCGCCGATGTGACCTAGGTTCCTTTGCTTGTGCTATAGCACCATTGTTGTCACAATAAATCTCAACGGGATTTGTGATACTAGGAATCACTCCAAGGTCGAAACAAATTTCTTTATCCAAACTGCTTCTTTCGTCGCATCACATGCTGCTATGTACTCAGCCTTCGGTTGTAGAATCGAGCAACGTTGCTTTGCTTTGAACTCTTCCGACTAATAGCACCACCATTTAAACAAAACACATATCCCGATTGCGATCGATAATCATCTTTGTGTGATTGAAAGCTTGCATCCGTGTAACCTCTTACAACCGGATCATCTTCTAATCCACCAAACACCAAGAACACATCCTTAGTTCTTCTCAAGTACTTAAGAATGTTCTTGACTCGCTATCCAGTGGACTTTCACCGGGATCCGATCGGTATCCGCTCGTTATGCTTAAAGCATAAGAAACATCCGGTCTAGTACATAACATGGCATACATGATAGATCCTATAGCGAAGCATAAGGAATCTTACTCATACGCTCTCGCTCATCATTAGTGTTAGGACACCGAGTCTTGCTAAGCGTTATGCCATGTGACATAGTGCAAGAATCCTCTCTTGGACTCTTCCATACGGAACCTTTTCAGGATAAGGTCTATATATGTACTTTGATTTAGAGCAATTAGCCTTTTAGATCTATCTCTATAGATCTTTATCCCTAGGATATAGGATGCCTCTCCTAAATCCTTCATTGAGAAACATTTACCCAACCAAGTTTTGACATTGTACAAGGTAGGTATGTCATTCCCAATGAGTAATATGTCATCGACATATAAGACCGTAAAAACAATAGTCCTCCCACTAACTTTCTTGTAAACACAAGGTTCATCTTCATTTTCGATAAAGCCAAACTCTTTGATCGTCTCATCAAAACGAAGATTCCAACTCCTCGAAGCCTCGCTTCAAACCATAAATGGATCTTAGAAGCTTGCACACTTTACCGAATTCTCGTGATGAACAAAACCTTCAAGTTGTGTCATATACACATCCTCAAACAAGTTTCCATTAAGAAACGCAGTTTTAACATCCATTTGCCATATCTCATAGTCATAATATGCAAGCAATGGCAATGAGAATTCTAATAGACTTAAGCATGACTACCGGTGAAAAAGTTTCATCATAGTCAATACCATGAATTTGTTTAAAACCTTTTGCAACAAGTCTTGCTTTATAAGTATGCATATTACCATCCATGTCGGTTTTCTTCTTGAAAACCCACTTGCACCCAATGGTCTTAATATCATTTGGTGGATCAACCAAGTTCCAAACTTGATTATCATACATGGATTGGATTTCGTATTTCATGGCCTCTAACCATTTGTCGAGTCTTGATTTAACATAGCATCTCGATAGGTAGTAGGATCACCATGATCCATTAACAATACATCATGATCATTATTCATGAGAAATCCATATCTCTCGTGCTCATAACGTATTCTATCGGATCTACGTAGTTCTTGTGTTACAACCGGTGTGTCAATAACTCCTTGTTGACCACCATCATCCAAAGGTATTTCAATGTTATTTTGTGACTCTCGAACTTCTTCGAGTTGTACTTTACTCCCATCGATTCCTTTAGAAATAAATTCCCTTTCCAAAAAGAAACCATTTCTAGCAATAAACACTTTGTTCTCAATGGGATTGTAAAAGTAATATCCTTTAGTCTCATTAGGATAACCCACAAAAATACATTTATCGATTTAGGTTCAAGTTTATTAGAATGTAAACGCTTTACATAAGCTTCACAACCCCAAATCTTAAGAAAAAGCAAACTAGGCTTCTTCCTAGTCCATATCTCATATGGTGTCTTTTCAACCCTTTTGGATGGAACTCTATTTAGTGTAAAAGCAACTGTCATAAGTGCATAACCCCAAAAGGAAAGTGGAAGATCCGATGCACTCATCATTGATCGAACCATATCAAATAGAGTTTGATTCCTTCTTTCGGACACACCATTCCATCGTGGTGTTCCAGAGGAGTAAGTTGTGAAACAATTCCACAACTCTTAAGATGATCACCAAACTCTTGGCTCAAATATTCTCCACCTCGATCGGATCGAAGCACCTTAATTGTCTTACCAAGTTGATTTTGTACTTCATTTTGAAAATACTTGAACATTTCAAATGCTTCATATTTATGTCTCATCAAATAGACATAACCATACCTACTGAAATCATCAGTAAAGGTAATGAAGTACCTGTAACCTCCTATGGCTTCTATACTTAATGGTCCACATACATCTGTATGTATTAGTGCCAATAATTCATTAGCCCTTTCACCGTGTCCAAGTAAAAGGCTCCTTTGTCATTTTCCCCAAAAGACATGATTCGCAAGTATCAAATGATTCATAATCAAATGAATTCAAAAGTCCATCTTTATGGAGTTTTGAAATGCGTTTCTCATTTATGTGTCCTAGACGACAATGCCAAAGATAGGTTACATTCAAGTCATTCGACTTAAATTTCTTGGTAGTAATGTTACATACGTAAAAATCATTGGATATTTGAAAGTTCAAAACATAAAGACCATCTAGTAAAACAAGCATTTGCATAGAACATATCTTTATGATAAATGGAGCAAATATTATTCCTAATAATAAAAGCAAAACCATCATTATCCAAACAAGAAACCGAAACAATGTTTCTACACATCGTAGGAACATAAAAACAATTGTTCAATACTAACAAAAGCCCACTCGGGTAAAGAAAGTTCATAACTTCCTACAGCCTAAAGCGAAGAACTTTTGCTCCATTGCCTACGCGAAGATCCACTTCGCCCCGTTTCGCTTTCTACTCCCCTTTAGTCCCCGCACATTTGAACAAATGTGAGATGCGAATCCAAGTATCCACTATCCAGGAACTAGAAGGAGTATAATTAATCCGTATAACATTTATACCCGAAGCACTCGGTCCCACCAGCTTTTCTTGTTCATTAGATCTTCCTTATAAAGTTTGCAATTTCTTTTCCAATGACCAGGTTCATTGCAAAAGAAACAGTACATCATCCTTCCGGGATTTAGCCTTGGAACTAAGATTGGGCTTAGGTTTAGGATTGGACTTTCCACCCCAACCTTTGCCTTTTCCTTTTCCTTTCTTCTTAAAACTCTTACCCTTTTGCTTAACCATTAAGATTTGCCTGTGCTTGGATTTTATATTTCGTTCGCAGTTTTAAGCATCGTATGCAACTTTGATATTGATTTGTCCATCTCATTCATATTGTAGTTCATGACAAACCGGTCATAACTACGAGGAAGTGAATTCAGGAGCAAATCGATAGCCAATTCTTGGCTTAATGGAAATCCAAGCCTTGCCGGGTGCTCCATGTAACCTTTCATTTTCAATACATGAGCACTAACCGAACTACCTTCGACTCATTTTGCAAGAATGCAATGCCTTGGTAGTTTCATATCTTTCTTGCCTTGCTTGTTCTTGGAACATTTCCTTTAGGTTTATGATCATATCATAAGCCTCCATATGTTCTAAATCTTTCCGGATCTCGAACTCATGGCAACTAACATCAAGCAAGCAACATCTACAGGTGTCACTATGATGCTTCTCATAAGCATTCTTTCTCGCTTCCGGTGGCATTATCATCCGGTTTTTCAGGTGAGGTTCATCCAGGACAAATAACTTCCTTTCGTGTTCGAGAACAATTCTCAAATTACGAAACCACCAAGGAAGTTAGCCCTCGTAAGCTTGTCCTTCTCAAGGACCGATTGCAATGAAAATGCGAATTGTTATTATTGTTGTTGGCCATCTACAATAAATGCAAAGTTTAAGTATATTAATTATGAAAAACTCCCACTAAATTAATAATCCCTCTTTTAAAATTATATTAACTTTAGTGGTATAAGATCCATAATTATACTTAATTTTAAGTCGACTTTGGCATGACACTTAAAATCAAGTATATTTAGGTAGGTAACTATTACCAATTGCATCAAATGCAACTCTTAATGGGATTTTTGACATCTTATGTCGTAAGCATGTTTAAATCTCATCTCATGCCCTTAGGCCCAAAACCATTTTGTAAGCCTAATTAAGTTTTACCATTTTAAACACATGAGTAGCACCATTACTCATCCCGTCATGCTAATATTATCTAATGTACTCCTACTTTGGTAGAACCCACATCATGGTGATATTAGTTTTTGATGAGTGTTTAATAATAATGGATGGCATGAAAAACTTAAAATTTCAAATGAGGGATCGTTATAGATTTTAAATTATAATGATGTTATGATTTATTTTAGTATCATATACTAAACCACATCACGTAAAATATCAAAATCGAAGCATAATTAAGCGTGTCAAAATATGGCCCCAAAACTAGAATGATCTTCATAAGCCAATTATGAAGATCAAAAGTCCAATCTAAGGGTAAAAAGTAACTTCTAAAGCCTTCGAGATCACCATCTCCTGCATGGATTTCTAGTTCCTCCATCATCATGGTGGATAGTGGACTTCAAGTGCCTTGCTTTGTCTTCTCACGATTTATCTCACCAAGAATAGATACATGTAATATAAATTACAACAAAGCAAAATGGCACGCAGGCCATAATTAATAATTACATCCCATTGCAAAAAATTAAAAATATTACAACCATGCAATTCACAGAAGTCACTGGGCTATATTATGTGTCACGCAAGTCAATACATCATGTATTAATCTAATTAATACATCCATGTTTGACAAACTAAAAATAATAATAATAATAAAATTACTTGATAATTGGCTCGATGTTTCTAAAACAATTAAATTTATGAGGCGTTAGGAATAAAAACGGCGGTTCCGCTAAAATTTCTTAATTAAAATCTGTACATCGCAATACTAAAATTTTATATATATATATATTTTTTTTGCCAAAAACAATCCAAAATTTCATAAATTATTTAAAAAGAATTTCATGCAAAAAATTATAAATATTGCGATATAAATTGAACACTTTAATCTAATTAAAATTTGAATCCGGATTTTAAATTCGCATTAAATCATAATTTAATTAATCATATTAATTAATTAATGCGAATAGGTGCCATTCGAACGAATAGACACGAGGGAGTTGGGCCTTACAAACCAAGAGGTGCCAACCCATTAGACACCTATTGGTGTCAACTCCACATCGACCGCCCGCCATAACCGCTCGCCACCGGCCAACCGCTGCCGTCGGCCAACCGCCGCCGCCGAATCCGCCGGCGGCCATAGCCGCCGCAGCCGACGTCCAAAAACGCCTTTAAATTGATTTCTATGAAAACACAAGTTTGCTCTGATACCACTGTTGGATTTTGGGGATCATGCGCAACGGAAGCGAAATTAATTAAAACCCATATTAAAGTCATTTCCCAAAACCACCAAGGATCTCATGTGCTCATACAAATCAAAACATAAACCCAAAAAGAAGTGCAAGAAATAATACCATGCAAGAGTTCTACTCTTAGATTTCCTCAGATCTTTAAGGCGCCGAAACCACCGCCCTCTACCGGTATCCACACTCGAACGGATTTCCAAATGGCTTCCAACCGCTAGATCGGAAACGGGGTTTTCTCCAAAACCCAAAGAACTCTCTTCCTCTCTTGTGGATTTCAAAAGGAAAATAATAAAAATTGACTTCATAAGCCATGACCCCTCCTTTTAATCGAAGTGACACCGTTTCATGGCACCTCTTCATTAAAGAGGTCATTTTTAATATATATTTAAAAACTCCTTTTTAAATATATGATGAATTAAAACTCTTTTAATTCATGCTTGTAATTTAAAATAATCTTATTATTATAAATTACTCAAGTGAGAGAGTGTTCATCAACCATTCTAGTCCATTCAAATTTTGTGCGACCCTATAGGTTCAATTAACATTGGCAGTAGGCTTAAATCACCATTTATAAACCTACAAGTTATAGTTGGTCTCTAGCAAGACACTATAACTACCCAAGTTAGTATGAATAGTCTCAAGATCCGAGACAACCCGATTGTTAATGACATAATCCCTTTATCACATGATATCATGATAGAATATAAGGCATGGATTAATGTTAACCTTATATCTCTCTATCTTTAATTTCTCGACTCCCGATTAGATCGATTAAATAAATGCAATTGATCTCCATCAATTCATTTGAGTGTGGCCACACAATTCTCGGCCTAAATCATTCGAGGGGCCCGGAGATATCTCTCTTATTATAAGAGGGATAAATTCCATCTTGATTACTCATATCTCACTACATGATTCACATTATGCCCAATCATAATCTTTATGGTAATCCGGTCAAAGACAACGTTGGGTTATGTCAAAACATAATATTCCTCATGTTGAGAACCATGACAATCTCGAGTCAAAGGATTCGATGTCACTACGACTTGAGATTAACATATGACTTATATCCATGATTTAATCTCAAAGCGAGTCGATCCAATATTTATTCTCCAATAAATACATATAAATCGATGTGTATCCCCATACATATATTCATCTCATGAATATCCATCAAACTTTATATTAATCTTTATTTATTGTCATTCCCACAACAATAAGCGATTATGGATATTTAGAATAATCTTCATAATAAACATGAAACTATTCAAGGTTCTTCTTCTATCATAAACATGCTAATTAAAATAGAAAAATATTCATAAAAAGTTCAAAATACATATCCATATAATATCCATATAATAGGCCTAGGGCACTATCACTAACAATTACTTCCATGTCAGGAAAGGACTTATATCCAATAACCGTAGAGAGAGAGAGAGAGTATATGTCCTACTTTCTCTCGAAATGTCAAATGTCAGTCTTGAGAAGGAACGCTATACGACTTACATCTTATCTCAGAATTATAGTTGATGGAATGCCATGCATCCGTGTCAGGAAAGGACTTATATCCATAGCTGCAGATAAAGAGTATATGTCCTACTTTCCCTCGAAATGTCAAATGTCGATGCTAAGTTAGAGGAATGCCATAACTTATGTGTCAGGAAAGGACTTATATCCATGTCGACATATTTTTAGGTTGTATATTTTGAAAAGGGGGGTCGCCTACAGAAGTTGTCGGCGAATTTTAAATTTTAAATTTAATTTAAATATATATATATATATATAATTTGAAAAGTAGTATTTGGTTTTGAAAATAATTTTTAAATTTGAAAGTTTTAAGATATGAAATCAAACCGATCTCACATCTCAAATAGTTTATATAAACGAGCACCACGCCACAAACCGTGTATTTATTCCGAAGAATAGACACACTGCTTGATGATGGGGCTCGAATAAATAAACTAAAAGATTTGTGACATCCGTTTGGTCTGCGAACCAATTTTATAAGCCGACAAGTTCCCCTGCTTAATACAAATGAATTAAACAGGGTTTATATTACACGGGTTCTTAAAATTCCCTATAAGGGCAAGCCCTATAGTTAATTACATCTTAAGTGACGGGAATCACCTAAGAAAACTCTCGATAATAATCGGTAGTTCCGCTCTCAAGAATTTCAAAGTTTAAGTTGTCGAGGGATTGAATTTTAGAATTTCAATAGGGAATGGATCAAGTTTGGAACATTTTGTTTTGGGAATTCAAAGGAAGAAAGGTAGGAGAAATTACAGATTCGAAGCGAACTTCGGTAATTTCCCGACTATCCTATTGTTTGGCTTGAATTTAGGAAAATCCTAATGTTTATTTAATGTTTTGATCTTGCCAATTTTAATTAACTTGGACTTATATTTGTATGATAAAATCATACAAATAGCCTCGAAGATGTGAGGGTTTATGTCGTACCGAACAACTACCTCGGAGTCCTAAGACCGGTTAGTGCTTAATTTGCAATGCAAATGCCTAACAAAAGGTTGAGGATTTATGTTGCACTAGGCAAACTACCTCGAAATCCTATGGCTTGGTTATTTAATTCTAAGAATGGTTTTGCTGATGTAGATTTCAGGTTTTGCTGATGACGATGGTCCTGCTGCCCACCATGCTCCGAGCTCTTTATTGCAGAGGTTTAATTTTAGAAGTCATAAATCAGGAGATGAGAGAAGTATTTTGTTTGAGATTAAATTTTGAGTCCAAGTGTTTTTTATGTTTTAATTAAAACAAATCTTAAAGTTGATTATAACAACACCGGTTAAGATCCCACGGTTCCATCCTTCCGGCATCGTTATTTTTATCGGATTCACTTAGTCCAGATAAATTTGCTAAACTCAACTAAATGAGTTCCACACTTTTATTTAGACCGTGGAAAATCCCGTTAGCAACACGTAGGTTACATCATCCGAGGTATTCCCGATCATCCAACAAGACGTTTTAATTTAGTTATAATTGTAGTTTTGTTGTTCTGTTTGTGATTAAATTTTGAGTTGTTTTATATTTTGAAATGTTGTGGAGATGAATTTTATCTTGCAATGACTTTTAATTTAGTTTTGGTTTCAGCTTTTAGGGACTACCCTAAAAGTTTTGGTTTTCATGCAACGATTGTTTATCATGCAAGAAAGGTAAGTGCGATGCGATTAAATAAATTGCAATAAGGTAAATTGCAATAAAATAAAAGCGTACCTAGAGGGTCTTCCCGTCATCCCAAGCTGCACTTAAAACACAATTAGAATATTTAAGCATTTAAAGAAAGTTCCTAAGTAAAGCTAAGGGAAGGGTTATGGTTTTCTACCAAGTTTCTAATCCTATAGCTAGTCACCTCCTATGACGTCTAGGTTCTTGTATTTTGGGTTTGAGGACGATTTTCTTCATCAAAGAATAATTAAGTTTGATTGTTCTTATAGACATCCTATCATATCGAGGAAGTGTTTAAGACTAATCTTAAACATCTTTTCAATATTTCTAGGATTATTTTAAGTCCAAGAGAATTTAATTATATAATGAATCAATCATCCAGGAGTTCAAGTTTTGTTATCTTGCTCGGTGAACTAGGACATTTGGATATCCTATGAATGAAGTAACACTTCACTTAACACTCCATTTAGGAGTTATGACAACAAGAGCTTTCGAGGGCAAATGGATATTCAAGTGATTTATGATTTAACTTAATTTCAATTAATGGGTTTAAGTTTGGAATAGTGTTCAAGTTGTTTTAGATTTATTTTTGAATTCTTTATGTCTTAAGTGATGTTATGTTTAATTCAATTTAAATTAATTTAATTTAATTTAATTTAATTTAATTTGGTTTAGTTTTAATTTTAATTTAATTTTATTTTTAATTTTAATTTAATTTAAATTTTATTTTAATTTGATTTTATTTTTTATTTAATTTAATTTCATTTAACATGCTTTAATTTAATTTAATTTAATTTAATTTAATGTGGTTTAATTTAATTTAATTTAATTTTATTTTATTTTATTTTAATTTTAATTTAATATTTTATTTTTTATTTTTTTAAAGATGATTTAATTTAATTGTTAAAGTATTAATTTAATTGAAATTTTGATTGAATTTAAATGTTTTAATTTTAATTTAATGATTAAGCATTTTAAGTTTTGAATTTGGATTATCATTTTAATTAGGAATTGAATATTATTGAGGTGATTAATTTAGGGATTTTTTTAGATTAAAGAATAAATCTCTTCCTAATAATATCCCTATTTTAATAATTCCAATTTTTTTTATTATTCTTCCAAGTTTAATTAATCAATTGATTAAGGTTTATTTTAATTATGATTGATGGGTTTCTACCCTTAATTATTTAAATTTCAATCATCCAAATCAGGTTAAGATCAAATATTTTACTCTTTCATTTTATTAAGCCTAAAGTTTTTAATTAAGGGTTAAAATTTTAATTACTATTTTGCCCTTCAAGCTTACTAATTCCATAACTCACTAAATTGAGCTCAAATGAATTTGAAATTTTTATGTGACTTCACTCATATGTCAATAAAGACATTAGAGGAGAAAATGTGATTTTTCTGTATTTAATTTATTTATGTAATTATTTTTGGTGGAAAATGGGAATTTTCAAGGAATATTTAATAATACGACCAAGGGAAAGTTTCTGTCCGTACGAAAATTATGAGACATTCTGAATGACCAGAGGGCCACTTGGACCAATTTTGGTGATTTTTTGAATTATATTATTTTTATTATAATTATTTTGAGTTTTGGAGTATTAATTAATTTAAAAATAAAATAAAGGTTGAAAAATGAATTTTATTATTTTCCAAAATCTCTCTGATATCAAGGAAACCAGAGAACTAATTTTTATAATTTTTTTGATTTTTCTTTGATTTATTAGAATTATTTTAGTGGAAATGCTAGAAAATACATTTTTTAATTTTAAAATTACCTTAGGGCTTTAAAATTTAATATCTCATCATAGAGACTTAAGAAAAATATGGGGTTTGTTCCTAAGTGATTGAAATTCAAAATATGACATTTTGGTGAATTTTATTATTTTTGTGATTTTTATTATTTTTTAATTATTAAAATATTAAAATAATGCAAAAAATCAACTTTTTTGGAAAATTGCAATTTTAATTTTCTTAAATTCCCCTGATATCAGAGAGGCTTCAAAACCAATTTGGTGAATTTTTGAAAAGGATTTTGAAAGTTATGAATTTTTAAAGTTTAAATTTGGCTAAATGGCTTAATCAACCCATTTGATAGGGCTAACCAAGTCCAATTGACTTCAAACTTTTATGGTGGGTTTCTCTGATCCTAAAGGTCAGTGGAGAATTGATTTCAAGTTAATTTGATGTGTGATTAGCTCTAATTAATTAAAGCTCCATTTTGGGTGTTTAAGCCAATTAGGGTTATTCCAAGCGAGTTAACTCAAAACCTATTTTTCCTGTGGTCCTCTCGGTCACAAGAAACATCACCAAAATTTCCTAGAATTTATTTCACAACATGCTAATTATTAGAATTAAAATACTCGTAATAGTGACCTATAATTGAAAAATCAATAACTCTTCATAGGGGTGGCCTCGACTTTGGAAAATTCGAGAATGTTCCCAAATTCAGAGGCTTCAAAAGCCCTATGGTCTCATGCCATGGTGAATTGTATACATGCATGGAGAATTAAAATAGTGCAGAGAGTAAATAAATAATTAAAAATAAAATACTTAATGAAATTAAATGATTTCTTTTCCACATTATTCTCCTCTGTTCACTGAGCAAGATGGTATTTTTATTATATTTTTCTGATTTTCCTACACAAAGTTATGCATTTTTGAAGTTTAGGGAATTAAATAAATAGGAAAATAACCTAATTTCCTACTTGTCCACGCGGCGCCAACTCAACCTAGGCATCTCCGAAGCGCCGCGTGTCGTCTTCTGATTCGGCGCCGCTATTCGACTCAGCATTCCAGGGCCCCGCGGGTCACGTACCAACGCGCTGTCCGGCTCAATCCAGACCGTCCACTCGATACACGCTCGATCCGACGGCTCCTGGTCATCGTCTACGACTGGTGTGCACCCGTGATCGTCAACCTTCTAACCCTAATTTCTCACTCGATTCTCAACGAATTTTCGTGTTCTTATGCTCTATGGATTCGTCTTGAGGAGACGAACACATCCATACGGTAAACATATATTTAAATTGACTCAAATTAAATGGAGAATCTCTCGTAAGCTCGGGAAGAAGAGTGAGTCCATACCTTTACTCGCAGAAGTGAAGCTTCGATCCGAGAGTTGTGTCACCTTTTATCGGGTCCAAGCAAGCTCCGCATGAAGTCCTCGGCCCGGTGAATTGTCTAGTAGGATTTCGACCAAGCCCGATCACAAAGCTTGGAGGCTGGAAGCAATGGCTGGCCTGGTGAGGGGGTTTTTGCTGGTAAACTTCTTCGCTTAGTCTGGTGAAGGTGTAGGATCAATCAATTTGGGGATTGGTCCACTGTGAAGAAGTGTCCCGGTTTTAGTGCCGATGTTCGAACTCAAAATCGAGCTCACCTGAGGGAATTGGGCCGGAATCCAAAGGGAATCAAGTGCTCTATGTGTGGAGAGTGGTCCGGAATGATTTTGGCGTAGTTTCCTTAAGGTTGGTTCGAGCACCTCCTTCATGGCCGAGAGGGGTGGTGTTTAAATAGAGAGGTCGGAGGCTCTCCTGTGGGAGTTAGGGATCGGATCGCTGCTCTTGGCAAGGGAAGAACAGCCGCAATGGCCACCGGGCATGGGGCAACTCAGACAAGGTGGAATTTCAATGCTTCGGCTCCTTCCCATGTCTCGGCCATGGCGTTTTCCGGCGGCCTGGTGGTCGGCCGGCAGCATGGGTCACCCTCGTGGTCAGGTGGGTCGTGGCTTCGATGTTTGTGAAGTCAATCGGTGGCCGCCATGTGTAAAGGGCTTGGATTAAAATGGTATGTGGGAGAGGCCATTTTGGGTTCAAATGAGTCAACCCATGGTTTTGGGCTAGGTTCACCACCCAAGGCCTGGTTTTGGGCTGAAAAGAGTCACTTGGGTCGCCCAAGAGAAAATGGTGTCGTCTCCATCAAAATAGTTTAAGTTAATTTTGGGTTATGGTGTTGCATTAAAGAGGTTAAAATGGCTTAAGGAAGGCTTAGAAAGGACTCCCTCTTCTTGCTATTAATGGCTTGGTGACAAGTCAAACCCCCCATGGCTCCATGTGGCTTGTCCATGGCTTGCATGTGGCTCCATTTAGCTCATCCTTGGCTTAGGAAAAGTGGATTCATTTATATGAAAAAGGAATTTGAAAATTTTGGCAATTTAGTGGAAATTTAGATGGCGCTTGATTTAGGTTGATTTGATGATTGATTTGGGACTTAGGAATTGATTCTAATTAAGGGGATGATGAGAAGGAATTGTCAATGTGGGCTTTGGAATGGGTTTGGGCTTTTGGATTTTACTTTGGATGGGCTTTTAAAATGGTTTAGGGAAGTGGGCTTTTGGATTTTAAAATGGACTTTAGGATGAAAGTTTGGAAAAGGCTTGGGCCAAATAATTGTTCGGTTTGGTTTAGGGATGTTTCATGAGTGATTTGGAATAAATTTGAGGTGGTTTGGGCTTGAATTGGGCTGGATTTGGGTTTATTTGGTAAATGGGCCAATGTAGGTCAAATTGGGCTAACTTGGGCCAATGTTGGGCTAGGGTTGAAATTGATGTAAAATTAATGTTAGGAAATGCTTATGGGAGTGTTTCAAAGAGGTTTTGGCTTTGGTTGGGTTTTGATTTTGGGGTTTGGGCTTATTTGGGTTAGGTTTGGGTTTAGGTCAAAATTGGGCCTTTTAGCTTTGGGTTGAATTTGAGTGGGGCTTGGGTCTAAATTTTGGGTAAATCATGTTAGTGTTTTGTTTTTGGGGATGTTAGGGAAGGTTTAGAAAAGATTTGGGGTTAATTGGAGTTGAATTGGGTGAGTTTGAGCTAAGTTTGGGTCATGGGTCCAAATTGGGCTTTAAGGTCCAAAATGAAATTGGGTTCAAATGCCAAACAAATTGGACTTGGATTTGGTCTAGATTGGTGTTGGGGATGTTGAATTGAAGTTTAGAATTGAATTGGACCAGAATTTGGGTCAATTAGGTAGGTTTGGTTTGACATTGGGTTCACTTTGGGCTTAAAATGGGTCAAATTGGGGATTTTGACAAAAGTGGGGTAAATTGACAAAATTGGCCCATGGTGTAGTTGGACAAAATGAAATTGGGAATATTTGAGATTTTCTGGAATTTTCTGGGAATTTTCTGAATTTTTGGATTTTTTTGGCTAGGAGGGGCATTTTGGGTATTTGGAGGGTATTGGGAGTTTTTTTTTGGAATTTTTTGGTATTTTTGGCTATGAATGATCAATTTGAGTGGTGTGGAAATGTTTGGGATTGGTTTTGAGGAATTTGGGTGACTTTGTAGAATTTTGAAAAATTTGGGTAATTTCAAGGGTTTTGGGTAGGCTAGGAGGGGTGTAGGGTCCCGGGGGTCAAAAATTGAAGATTGGGTAAATGTAAGTGGAATGAAATCATTTTGGGTTGAGCCATGAAGCCATATCAAGCCCACATGAGCCATGAAGGGACTCATTTGAGGCATTCATTATGTTGTTCCTAACCCTCTTAGCCAAGGGCTTAGGGGTTAAGGACCATCCATGCGAATCACCTCATGAGTCGGGGGTCAAGTTGGGTACGGTGTGTGGTTTTAGGAGGTGTGTGAAAGTGTAGTGTATAAGTGTAGTGTGTGTGTGTAAGTCAGCCCTTTCACTGCACCGAGCCACCTGTAGGGCATCTAAGGCCAAAGAGTCCTATAGGAACTCATCCTTTAAACTTCCACATTCGATCTCAACCCTCAGGTGATTAGGGGTCTACAATCAAGTTTGTGGAGTTTGCAGGGAGTTAAGGAGTGGTTTGAATTTCTAAGTGGTGGGTCCCAATTCTAGTCCTCTAAGATAGTCAAAGGAAAAAAGCCTAAGGCTAGATCCTAAGTACTAAAAGAAGAAGAGAAGACCTCATCAAAAATGAGGTCAACAAATGGACCCCCAATAGGTGTGGTGTGCTAACTCAACACACCGCGCGTATTGGGGTTGACCGAAGCGATCAACAAAACCACACAGATGTCTAAGTGACAAACTTAGGACAAAGTAGAAGAACTTCCGCTGAGGAGTGTCAAGTATATCTCTGAGACTGGAGATTCCTGAACTCTCGCTGGGGAAAAGGAAAAGGAGGTAAATCCCAAATCACATGATCTGGGGGAATTTCGATTTAGATTTCATTTTGTTTAAGTTTTGATGTGTGAGCTCAGATTTTAGTTTGAATTTCAATTTAAATTGAAGTTTGTCAAAATTAATTTGAAGGGATTTGAACTTGAAATGAAAATTAGAATTTTGTGGTTTTAGATGTAACATCTTCAACCTAAAAAGAAAACTGAATTGATTGGATTGAATCATTACAATGAGGAGAGATCTCCGAGCAATGTGGTATTGGATGTAAAATCCTTAACCTCAAGAGTTTGATTTCGATGTATTTCATTGCGATAGGGAAAGAACCTAAAGCAATGCGGTATCGGATGTAAAATCCTTAACCTCAAGAGTTTGATTTTGATGTATTTCATTGCGATAGGGAAAGAATCCTAAAGCAATGCAGTCTTGGATGTAAAATCCTCAACCCCAAGAATTTGATTTTTTGATGTATTTCATTGCGATAGGGGAAGAATCCTAAAGCAATGCAGTCTCGGATGTAAAATCCTCAACCCCAAAAGTTTGATTTTGATGTATTTCATTGCGATAGGGAAAGAATCCTAAAGCAATGCAGTCTTGGATGTAAAATCCTCAACCCCAAAAGTTTGAATTTGATGTATTTCATTGCGATAGGGAAAGAATCCTAAAGCAATGCAGTCTTGGATGTAAAATCCTCAACCCCAAAAGTTTGAATTTGATGTATTTCATTGCGATAAGGAAAGAATCCTAAAGCAATGCAGTCTCGGATGTAAAATCCTCAACCCCAAAAGTTTGAATTTGATGTATTTCATTGCGATATGGAAAGAATCCTAAAGCAATGCAGTCTCGGATGTAAAATCCTCAACCCCAAAAGTTTGATTTTGATGTATTTCATTGCGATAGGGAAAGAATCCTAAAGCAATGCTGTCTCAGATGTAAAATCCTCAACCCCAAAAGTTTGAATTTGATGTATTTAATTGCGATAGGGAAAGAATCCTAAAGCAATGCAGTCTTGGATGTAAAATCCTTAACCCCAAAAGTTTGAATTTGATGTATTTCATTGCGATAGGGAAAGAATCCTAAAGCAATGCAGTCTCGGATGTAAAATCCTCAACCCCAAAAGTTTGATTTTTTGATGTATTTCATTGCGATAGGGAAAGAATCCTAAAGCAATGCAGTCTTGGATGTAAAATCCTCAACACCAAAAATTTGAATTTGATGTATTTCATTGTGATAGGGAAAGAATCCTAAAGCTATGCAGTCTTGGATGTAAAATCCTCAACCCCAAAAGTTTGATTTTTGATGTATTTCATTGCGATAGGGAAAGAATCCTAAAGCAATGCAGTCTTGGATGTAAAATCCTCAACCCCAAAAGTTTGAATTTGATGTATTCGATTTTGCAAAGATTTGTAGTGTTGATTTGAAAAGTATGGAATTTTGATGTTTCGAGAATTTCATGAAAGTTGTAAAAGATTTTTGTGGGAAGAAACAGATTAGGAGGGAATATGTAGATGTTACATATCCCATTCAAAAGAGTTGATCAAAAGTAGCTGGTTTGGATTGGATACAATTCCTCGCCATCAGATCCGAATCGAAAACCTCATGGCTCCGTGTCAATGGAATCGACCGCTTCCATCCCAGACAAGGGAGAGAGTAGAACGGATTGGATTTCAGATTTGGAATGTTGAGTTTGAATTTGATTGAGATTTGATTTGAGATCTGGAAAATCGAATTTGAATTTGATTGAGATTTGATTTGAAATTTTGAAAATCGAATTTGAATTTGATTGAGATTTGATTTGAAATTTGGAAGGTTGAATTTGAATTTGATTTAAAATTTGTGTTCATTTTATTTGTCCTTTAACGATTCAAATTTATTTTATCGTTCATTTAATGTTCATGTGAATTTGGAGTTCATCATCATTTTTTTTTTAGATTTTTAAGGAAAGTTTTCTTTTATTCTTTTTGTTTCTTTTCTGTTCTTCGTTCGAAGTTCATTTAACTTTAATAGCGTTTCCCAGTCAACTTGCACAAAAGAGGTGAAGGCCAAAAATGTGACATGGTCACTTTCATTCCAATCATGTTGAAGATACATCATAGAACTCGATCTGGAATACATCTCATACAATCCATGTAGACTCAAAACGGACTATGTATGATCTTTGTCGATCCATCCAAAAAGGCATCTGTCAGAAATCCATGTCTGAATAGTGAAGTACATGGTCCATGACATCACCTTCCAAGTCATCCTTGGCAAGGATGCCGTATGGATGTACTTTGGAGGTGTGATATTTTCCATGTAACTCACAGCTCATAAGGCCGGAGGCTCTCTAGCTCCGGGTCTGGCTGGAAGTGGTAAGGTGCTTTCCTGTCATCCATCCTTCGAAAGTAATCGAGATCCGCTTCATTGGTACTCCCGGTATGCAATGTTTAGCGACATCTACTTCGTTGCCCTTTAGTATCATGACGGAACCTACCGGTAATGGTATCTTTATCGGCCCTCGAACTCACCCGGGCTCGCTATCCGGAGGTCGGATCCGAACATGATATTACACTCATTCGGAAAAGAAACTGTGCGAAAGGTCCGACAAAGTCGTGGTGATCTATGTGCGGGGGTATGCAGTCACCCCGCTTGTAAATGTTAATGATGCAACCGTTGGGTATGCAATCTGGCGCGTACCCTCCATGTTATCATTCTCTTTACCATTCTTTTGATGACTAATGGCATTGGATCCACTCGGCCATGACGGAGTATCCCCGGTGGGTTTCCCTTCCTGTCTTCTCGCGAAGTTGTAGCAGACAACCACATTGTATTGTAATTCTCCCTTTCCCGGCATCCATCTCCGGGTTCCGAGTAAGTGTTTTCTCTTAGGCGGCCCGCTCGACCCATTCTTTTCAAATCCCGGATGCGATCCACGATTTGTTGTTGTTTGTATTCGAAAACACGTCCGTATGTAGCTCGAGGCCTTCTAGTATATTTATCCTCCCGCCTCGATTCTCTCGAAGTATTCAAAAGTTTTCTTCTCGACATTCCGCATTCTTTCTAGCTCGTATTCCGGAATAATCCGCAAATGGCGAGGCCTCGGTGACGTACTCGTGGGATATATGGCTCAATCCCTTCGCGTTCTCCCCGCATACCTCGGCTCCTCGGCGATGGTCTCCGTCGGGACATCCTCCGGGGTTGCTTCGCAACAAGGTTATGCATTGTGGTGGCTTTATCTGGTGGCGTGGTAGCCTTCCTTCTTCTGATCTTCTTGAGATTTCCCTGGTCTCTTCTGTTATCCTCGAAGCTGGCCTCCTTTCTTCAGGTTCCTGGCGAACCGGTATCCTTGAAGTATATGCACTGGTAGTAGCGACTGCCTCGTCGCGCTGGTCCGCTGCTAGTTTAGTTAACATCTTGCGGATACGGCGATTTTTATTTCTTCGCTGAGTTGCTGTGAGAGTAGCTCTTCGTACTTCCTGAATTTCTGTGGGCGCGGCGCTGACAAGCCTGCCATCTGCTGTAGCGACTACAGACTTGATTCTTTTGTCCTCCTCAGTGTTTGTTTTCCTTTTCTTGCTGCTGGGTTAGTGGCTTGGGCCACCCACTTTCATTACTGTCTGACTGGGCAGTTCCTCTCGGTCAACTAGGATCCAGTCACCTTCCTCGTATTGTAGGCCTGCTGGTGCGAAGTCTGAGTCAATCTCTATTATTGCTCCATCTTTCACCCTCTTTTCGTCGAGTGCAAGGCTTACGCCATTTCTAAAGTTCAGGACCAACCCCCGTTCGACATTTCCCTGCGAAAAGACAAGGAAAAGGATCAGGTGCTGTACTAAGAACAAGAACATTAAGAAAATGTCTATTAGAGACAAAGTTTTTTTTTCTTTTTATTATTCCTTTTGTATTTTTAAATTTAACAGGAATGAAATGGGAGAAGATCGAAAAAAGATTTTGATTTGGAAGAGAGGACAAGGAAAACTTTATTATCACGATTTTATTTATTTTAGCACATTTATTATTATTATTTTTGGGTTCGGACCCAGTCATAAGTAATTACTTCACCCGTGCTTCTAGGGATGAAAAATTTATTCCTTTGAAACATCAGGTAGCGTAATACTTCTTCAAGTATCGTCCGTTGATCGGAAGCATATGTCGTTCTCCTTGGCAATTCACTAGCTGGTAGGAGCCTCCTGAGTAAACTGTCTCAACCACAAACGGCCCTTCCCAAGTGGCTTCAAATTTTCCTCCTATCTTGCGGTGTGCAAGAATAGGCCTCTTGAGAACGAGAACTAAGTCACCAACTTTGAAGGTTCTCGGCGGACCCGTCCGTCATGGGCTTCGAACCATCTTAGCTTGGTATAGTTCTAAATCTCGTCGCGCCGCAAGTCTTTTCCCTTCCGGGCTTTCCAATTCCTCTGAGTCGTAATTTGGCATTCTCTTCTGTTGTGATTTTGTTTGCAATCGCAGCTTCGAGTGAAGGAAGTCGGACCTCTAAGGGTAACACTCGCCTCGGACCCATACACCGCAGCGTAAGGTGTAGCTTCGAGTAGGAGTTCGAAGGTTGTCCGGTAGGCCCATAAGGCTTCTAATAACTTCTCGTGCCAATTTCTCTTATTATCGTCCAAAGTTTTCTTTAAAATTTGAACGAGGGTTTTATTAAAAGCCTCGCACAGCCGTTTGCTCTTGGATAGTAAATTGTTGAATACTGCCAGTCGATTCCGTGTCTCCTGACAAAATTGTTGATTTGCGTGCTTCTGAATGCTGATCCATTATCTGAGATGATCCTGCACGGCACTCCAAAATGGTAGACAACTTGGTTCTTGAAAAACTGTAGCACGTGGTGTGCTTTCACTTCTCCGAGTGGAACTCGCCTCGCCCACTTGGAAAAGTAATCCGTAGCCGCAAGAATGAAGCGATGTCCTTTTGAAGATGGTGGTTCTATTGGACCCACTATATCTGTGCCCCAACATTCAAATGGCCACGACGCAATTGTCGGATGTAGCACATTTGGAGGTTGGTGTAGCACCACTACGTGCACTTGGCATTGGTGATAGCTCTTGGCTATTTTCATGCAGTCGGTCATCATCGAGGGCCAGTAGTACCCTAGTCTTTTAATTTTCATTTTCATCTTCGGACCCGATCGGTGAGCGCCACGCAGTCCCGAATGCACCTCTTTAACAATTTCACGGGCCTCGGACCCGCTTAGGCACCTTAGTCACATTTGATCAAAAGACCTTCTTTATAACGTGTTGTTTATTAATGCGTAGGACAAAGTTCTTTTCTTGATCTGATGGGCTAACGACCTATCGTCTGGTAGTTTTCCTGTTTGCAGGTAGTCTATTAATGGCCGTCGCCAATCTTCTCGTGTTTTCACATCACCGCTCGCAACTCGATTCTTCTTCTTCTTCTGATTTGTGTATTGTGTCTATGTCGAGCTGTGATAGGACTTGACGTCCGTGAACTGACACTTCTACTGATTCATCTTGCAAGCAGGCAAATTCTTTTGCGAGGTGGGCTAAAGCATCTACTAAAGCGTTTTCTTTTCTGGGAATTTTGTAGATCGTCACATTCGGAATCTGTTCCAACAACCGTATGGCATACCTGGAAGTATTGCTCGAGTCTTGGCTTTAAAATTCCGTATTGTCCGGCGATCCGTTGAATGATTAACTGCGAATCCCCGTAGATGTTGATGTTTGTTATCCTCATTCGAATAGTTAATTCCAGTCTCGTTATGAGAGCTTCATATTACGCTTCGTTGTTTGTACACGGCTCGGTTAAGTGGTAGGAGTACCTTAACATCCCCCGCTCCGGTGTTATAAAGATTAGTCCGATTTACGCCTTACCGGCACTATCACTTGCGATTCTTCGTCTTTGTGTGCCGAAGATGCTCCGTCAAAATATAATTCCCAACGGCGATCATCGTGGTCTTCTAAGCTCATTATTTGTTCATCCGGCAAGTCGTCATTGAGAGGAGATTCCGCCGCAAAGGGTGTGCTTGCGAGGAAGTCTGCTAGGACTTGTCCCTTTACGGCACGAAGAGGTACGAAAGTTATATCGAATTGCAATAATATCATTGACCACCTGGCAAGTCTGCCAGAAAGCGTTGGACGGGTCATCAAGTATTGCAATGGATTAAATTTCGAGATCAGGTTGACCTTATGAGAAAGCATGTAATGCCTGAGTTTTGGAGCGGCGAAGATCAGGGCCAAACAGTGCTTTTCAATTGTGGGATACTTTATTTCCGTCGGAAGTAAACGACGGCTTAGGTAGTAAAGAGCATTTTCTTCACCCTCATCATTGACCCGGCTAACGTGGCTCGTAGAGAGTCGTCTAAAGCCGCGGTATAAAGTATCAACGGTCTACCCGAGACCGGGGCCGCTAGGACAGGAGGTGTCATTAAATATTGCTTAATGTCCTCGAAGGCCTTCTGGCATTTCTCTTCCCAAATAAATTTGGCGTCCTTTTTAACTAATGCCGAGAAGGGCTGACACCTACCTGACAAATTCGAGATAAAGCATCGAAGATATGCCAACTTCCCTTGAAAAGATCGTAGTTGTTTTAAGGTTCGGGAGGTGGCATTTCTAAGATAGCTTTAATCTTTTCCGGTCGATTTCAATTCCACGATTTTGGACAACGAATCCTAAGAATTTCCGGAGGTGACGCCGAAGGCGCATTTTAAGGGATTCATCTTAAGGTTAAATTGTCTTAATCGTTCGAAAACAATTCTCAAATCATACGAGTGGTTTTCCTTTACTTTGCTTTTGATGACCACATCATCCACGTAGCACTCGACTTGATTGTGGATGAGATCATCAAAAATTCTTGTCATCGCTCTCGGTAGGTTGCTCCGCGTTCTTCGAGTCCGAATGGCATCACCGTGTAGCAAGTATACTCCGATCGGCGTTCGAATGCCGTAAGTTTTTCATCTTCCGGAGCCATTTTTATCCGGTTGTATCCCGAAGATCCATCCATGAATGAGAATATTTCATGTGTTGAAGCAATGTCGATCATTAATTCGGGATCGGTAGAGGGAATTCATCTTTTCGACATGCCTTGTTTAAATCTCTCGAAATCCACACAAATTTTGATCCGACCATTCTTCTTCCCGACTCGGTACCACATTGGCTAACCAAGTCGGGTATTGTTCTTCACGGACAAATTTGGCGTCTATTAGCTTTTTAACTTCGACTATGACTTGTTGTTCGATTTCTAGACGCATTCTTCTCGGACCTTGTCCGACCGGAATGAAGTAGGATCCACTCCTAGCTTATGGATCGCGACCTCTAGAGCTAATCCCGGCATCTCATCGTAGCTCCAAGCAAAACGATCTTTAAATTCCATTAATAACTTGATTATTTCTTCGGAGTCTTCTTTATTGAGTAAGGAGCTAACAAAGGTAGGTCTAGGCTCTTCGCTAGTACCTAAGTTAACTTCCGTTAACTCATCTATTGTAGATTTGATCTCTTCTTCGAACTACGGTGGAGCGTTTCCAATTTGTAAATCTTCGAACTCTTCTGTAGTTTCCATGCAGTTTTCATTAGACTCGCGAGTGACAACCAAGCAAAATTCGGCATCATCAACCGACCCTACCGTGCCGAATCCGAGACCATGCCTCGAATCGGGTGGACGACCGGAGTTATTCCATAAATTCTCAAAATGTTGTGATTGACCTTTTGTCCATTGTCGAGGTAAGAAACCATGCTGAATTAAATTTTGGACACAGGGGGAATATCACTCAAAGGCATCTTCAAACTGTACATTATTTTCAGTTTTGGAGGAAGGAGCACCACGGTAGAATTTGATGGGTTTTGCACCGCCGCTATGTACCTCTTTGACCACCATACCCTCGATCTTATTAGAATGGATCGGGGTTAGGGTCATAGTATGTACATAGTGGTTAATCTTCTCGTACATCGATTTATATTCCTCGTTCTTTTCATCTTCGAGAGAGATCCTGAATTGCGGCTTCTTTTGACTTATTGTCGCTGCTTCTTGCTTGATCTCTTTTTCTTCTTTAGAACTATCTTCCCAATCAACATTGATGGCTGGTTTCCTCTGTCCAACTGTCCTAACATCTCTGCCACGACCTCGTCCCCGCCTCGACCTCGGATGCGAGTTGTGGAGAAACCTTCACCATCTCGCCGTAAGGGAGTGGTGAGTGATCGCTGGACTAGAATTTCGAGTTCTTCGTCGTCCCGAACTTCCTTTGCTTTATTTGTTATGGTATCTCTGGAGAAGATTGTTTTCTTCGGAGGTGCGTAATAAGCCGCATCTTCATGGATTCCAATTTCATGTACGGAGAATGGTTGTAAGTCACCTTTGATGCACTCGTTCCCCTCCATCGTAGTATTTGATGCACCGATGTAGGGATGATGGTACCATCAGGTTCTCATGTATCCATGGTCGGCCCAGTAGAGCGTTGAATGACGTTTCTGAATTAATTATGTGAAATTTCGCGGTTGTCTTTGCTAAGTCACCGGTCTTCATTAGCAGCGTTATTGATCCGAGGGCTCTTTCTCCTTTCTGGTTGAATCCTCTTAATAACATTTTGTCCGCTTCGAGCTCGCGAGCATCAATTTCCAAGTATGCTAGCGTTCGAAGATTCATTATATTGATTGATGCTCCCGGATCCACCAATACTCTGGAGAGTGCAAACTTCCCAATTGTAACTGAAATTTACAACGGTCGGTTGTGGTCTGCTGTCCCAAGTAGTAGGTCATTGTCCGTGAAGGTAACACCTCGCTGTTCCTTTAACGAGCAAACCTCATCTAAGGAATCTCCGGTCATTTGAGCTAAGCAAATTTCGGATCAAGTAAGGCCTTGATCAGAGCTTCTCTCATCTCCTTTGATAAGATGAGAGCGTCGTAGATGCTAAGTTTGGTCGGTAGTTTCCTAAGATGGGCTAGCACGTTGTAGTCCACTTTATTTTCATGTGTCTCGATTTCTTCCCGAATGGGTATTTCTTCTGCGGGGTTGGTTCTTCTTGAACAACCACTCGCTTTCCTTTGTCCTTTGGACCCATTCTCGGAGGTAGAACTCTTCCACTTCTTAAGTTGACTTCGTAATTTCTTCGAATCCGATATTGAGTTCTGCGGTGTCTCCTTCGAATCGGAATGACGGGTTCTTCCGGATTAGCTTCGAGTCCGAAGGCTCTAACTCTATTGTGACTGGAGCTCCTCGAAACTCACAAATAGATTCGCTGCTTGTTGAACTCTCGTAGCCTCCTTGGTGGATGTCTTCTTTGTCATTGTGATCGTCGAGATTGTGTATGATTTGAGAATTGTTACTTGTATCGGAATAGACGTCCGGATTAGGTTGGTTGTCGCTAGTTACGTAATCGTTAGAAACAGTCAAAACGTAGCCAACGCCATAACCCTTATCATTATAAGATCCCACCGGAGTGAGCAAATAATCATATAGAGTCAGAGGTTCGAGGGATTTCTCCCCCGAATCGGAAACAACCATCCTAGGATAAGTAGCCCCTAGTCTAGCCTTAAGAGCCTCAGTCTTCTCTTCTTCGTCAATTTTCTTCTTTTCTTCAATTGTTTCTTGTTGAGGTGGTTCTTCTATCGCAAGTGATAGTGCCGACTTGACAGGTTTCGAACTCTGAATTGAGGCTCGCACCGAAGTGGTTTGGATGCGATCCAAAATCTTCCTCGAAGACTTTGTCCAAGCGGTAGTCCATCCATCATCAGTCGCATAGGGATCTATCGGAACAATGAGATCCGTCGAGAAAACATTGACGGAACCTCCTTTCTGGGGTTCCTTCATGTATTCCTTCGGGATCGTTATATTCCCTTTTCGGAGATTGTCGTTGAGCCAACTTTTGAAGGTAATACAATCTTCTATCTTGTGTGCAAGCATTCGGTGGTAAGGGCAAAAGTTGGGATCACCCTTCTTGTCAACGTCTTCGGTCTCTTAGGTTCGCGGCTTGGAAATCCGGAGTCTTCATCGATCGTGGAACATTTTCGGCACTGCCTCATTCTTGAACGGATACTCCCTGCTCAGAAGCTCCCTTAACGTACATTGTGGACGAGGTGGTTGTTCATATTATTGAGATGACCGATAGCTGGGTCGGGGTTGCTGGTGATTCTGTTGAATTTGCTGCGGCCGTTCTGACGGTATTTGTATTGGCTGCTTGCCTTTATCGATCGTCGCGATGATCCCGGACTTCTTTTCAAAAGTTTTCACGGGCTTCTGTTTGTCTGTTTTGTCGGTGAAACTTAATTACTTCGCCTCCTCTTGCAAGCTTCCGGCCTTGCTTAACAACTTCTCAAAAGTCTTAATAGTAAATTCCTTGAGGAGAAGTGCTATCGGGCCATGAATGCTCTTAAGTAAAATGCCGACTGCATGCTGTTCTTGTAGCTGTGGCTCACACTTCATACTTAGATTCCTCCATCGAAGTATGTAGTCCATGTCGGCATATTTTTTAGGTTTAATTTAAATAAATAATTTGAAAAGTAATATTTGATTTTGAAAATAATTTTAAATTTGAAAATTTTAAGATATGAAATCAAACTGATCTCACATCCCGAATAGTTTATATAAACGAGCACCGTACCACAAACCATGTATCTATCCCGAAGAATAGACACATTGCTTAATGATGGGGCTCGATTAAATAAACTAGAAGATTTGTGACATCCGTTTGGTCTGCGAACCAATTTTATAAGCCGACAAATTCCCCTGTTTAATATGAAAACATTAAACGAGGGTTTATATTACTCGGGTTCTTAAAATTCCCTATAAGGGCAAGCCCCTATAGTTAATTACATCTTAAGTGACGGGAATCACCTAAGAAAACTCTCGATAATAATCAGTAGTTCTGCTCTCAAGAATTTCAAGGTTTAAGTTTTCAATGGATTGAATTTTGGGAATTTCAATAGGGAATGGATCAAGTTTGGAACATTTTATTTTGGGAATTCAAAGGAAGAAAGGTAGGAGAAATCACAGATTCGAAGCGAACTTCGGTAATTTCCCGACTATCCTATTGTTTGGCTTGAATTTAGGAAGGTCCTAATGTTTATTTAATGTTTTGATCTTGCCAATTTTAATTAATTAGGACTTATGTTTGTATGATAAAATCATACAAATAGCCTCGGAGATGTGAGGGTTTATGTCGTATCGGACGACTACCTCGGAGTCCTAAGACCGATTAGGGCTTAATTTACATGACATGATCATGCAAATGCCTAACGAAGAGTTGAGGGTTTATGTTGCACCAGGCAAACTACCTCGAAGTCCTATGGCTTGGTTATTTAATTCTAAGATAGTTCTGTCGAAGTAGACTCGAGTTTTGCTGATGACGATGACCGTGCTGCCCACCATGCTCCGAGCTCCTTGTTGTTGCAGAGGTTTAGTTTTAGAAGTCATAAATCAGGAGATGAGAGAAGTGTTTTGATTTTAGAGCAAGTCTTAATTTCCATGTGTCTTTAATATTTTAGTTAAGACAAATCTTAAAGTTGATTATAACAACACCGGTTAAGATCCCACGGTTCCATCCTTCCGGCATCGTTATTTTTATCGGATTCACTTAGTCCAGATGAATTTGCTAAACTCAACTGAATGAGTTCCACACTTTCATTTAGACCGTGGGAAATCCCGTTAGCAACACGTAGGTTACATCATCCGAGGTATTCCCGATCATCCAACAAGACGTTTTAATTTAGTTGTAGTTGTAGTTTTGTTGTTCTCGTTTGTGATTAAATTTTGAGTTGTTTTATATTTTGAATGTTGTGGCGGTGAATTTTATCTTGTAGTGTCTTTTTAATTTAGTTATGGGTTTCGGCTTTGGTTTTCGTCCTAAAAGTGTAGGTTTTCATGCAACGATTGTTTATCATGCAAGAAAGGTAAAGTGCAACACGAGTAAATGAATTGCGAGTAAGATAAATTGCAATAAAATAAAAGTGTACCTGGAGGATCTTCCCGTCATCCCAAGTCGCACTTAAAATACAATTTAGAGCATTTAAGCATTTATAGCAATTTCCTAGGTAAAGCTAAGGGAAGGGTTATGGTTTTCTACCAAAATCCTAATCCTATAGCTAGTCATTTCCTATGACGTCTAGGTTCTTGTATTTTAGTTTGAGGACGATTTTCTTCATCAAAGAACAACTAAGTTCAATTGTTCTTATAAATATCCTATCATATTGAGGAAGTGCTTAAGACGAATCTTAAACATCTTTTCAATATTTCTAGGATTGTTTTAAGTTCAAATGAATTTAATTACACAAATGAATTAATCGTCCGAGAGTTTAAGTTTTGTTGTCTTGCTCGGTGAACTTAGGACATTCTGAATACCCTTATGAGTGAAATGACATTTCATTTGATACTCCGTTTAGGAGTTATAATAGTAAAAGCTCCTAAGGGCAAAATGATATTTAATGATTTGTGATTCAAATTTAAGTTCAAATTGATGATTTAAGTTTGGAATAGTGTTCAAGTTATTTTAGATTTATTTTTGAGTTCTTCATGTCTTAGGTGATGTTATTTTTAATTCAATTTAATTTAACTTTAATTTAATTTAATTTGGTTTAGTTTCAATTTTAATTTAATTTGATATATTTAATTTAATTTAATTTTAATTTTAACTTGGTTTTATTTTAATTTAATTTAATTTAATTTAATTTAATATGTTTTAATTTAATTTAATTTAATTTAATTTAATTTAATATGATTTAATTTAATTTAATTTAATTTAATTTCATTTCATTTAATTTGATTTAATTTAATATGTTTTAATTTAATTTAATTTAATTTAATTTAATTTAATTTAATTTTAAATTTTAATTTAATTTCATTTTTAATTTTAATTTAATATTTTATTTTTTTATGTTTTAAAGATGATTTAATTTTAATTGTTAAAGTATTAATTTAATTGAAATTTTAAAAGGATTTTAATTTAAATAATTTAACTTTAATTTAATTTAATTATTAAGTTTTTTTAGAATTTTAAATCTTAAATTTGGATTATCATTTTAATTAGGACTTAAATATTATTGAGATGATTAATTTAGGGATTCTTAAATTAAAGAACAAATCTCTTCCTAATAATATCCCTATTTTAATAATTCCAATTTATTATTCTTCCAAATTTAATTAATTATTTTAATTAAAGTTCATTTCAATTATTTTGAATTGTTTAATAGGTTCCTACCCTTTAATTATTTAAATTTCAATCATCCAAAACAAATTAAGATCAAATATTTTACTTTTTCATTTTATTAAGCCTAAAGTTTTAATTAAGGGTTAAAATTTTAATTACCATTTTGCCCTTCAAGCTTAATAATTCCATAACTCACTAAATTGAGCTCAAATGAATTTGCAATTTTTATGTGACTTCACTCATATGTCAATAAAGACATTAGAGGAGAAAATGTGATTTTTCTGTATTTAATTTATTTATATAATTATTTTTGGTGGAAAATAAGGATTTTCAAGGAAAATTTAATAATATGACCAAGGGAAAGTTTCTGTCCTTAAGAAAATTATGGAACATTCCTAATGACCAGAGGACCACTTGGACCAATTTTTGTGCCATTTTGAAAGACTTATTTATATAATTAATAAGTCTTTCAAATTACGTAAGGACCCTCCCACATTGGTTCAAATTTTCTAGCTATTTTTCTGTGAGCAAGAATAGGTCTTCGGAGTACTAAGACCAAATCCCCGATTTGAAACGTCCTAGGACGAACCAATTTGTCGTGGGCCCGTACAATTTTTGCTTGGTACAATTCTAGATTTTGTTGTGCCTGAAGTCATTTGCCTTCTAAACTCTCAAGTTCTTCAAGTCGCAATTTAGCATTTTATTTTTCATTGATTTTGTTTTTAACCTCAATTCTTAGAGAAGGAATTTGAATTTCTAATGAGAGTATGGCTTCAGAACCATATACCAAAGAAAACGGCATTGGCCGTGTTGGTGTTCAGTATGTGGTTCTATAAGCCCATAACGATTCAATTAATTTTTTGTGCCATTTTCTTGGATTCATAGTCAATGTTTTCTTTAAAATTTGAACCAATGTTTTATTAAAAGCTTCAGCTAAGCCATTAGCCATTGGGTAATAAATTGTCGAATATCGCCATTCTATTCCATGTCTTTGAATAAAATTATTTATTTTTTTGTTCTTAAAGGCTAATCCGTTGTCTGAGATAATCCTTTGAGAAACCCTGAATCTATAAAAAATGTGTGTCTTAAGGAAGTGAAGAACTTGTCCTTCTTTGACTTCCCTAAGTGGTACGGCTTCTTCCCATTTTGAGAAGTGATCAGTGGCTGCTAGTTGATGCGACTTTTTTTATATGCTAGGGTTTATGAACAATAGATATATAATAATTTTTATAAAGTCACAATGATCCAATAGAAGTATACGTATTGTATCAAGTAATACAGGGCTCTAATAGAGTTCCGTTTATCGATCCCACAGGGAAGCGAGGTAAGAGGTTCTTAGTCAAATTCTAGTCTACTACTAACAGCCTTAGTTTGGAAGGGTGATATAAGTGTTTTTTCTAAAAACTACTCCTAAAATCAGATGATTATATGTAAGAATAATAACTATTCCCTAATGCAAATATTAATACTAAAGATAACCCTTTTCGGGAAAATTGGTTTGGTGAATTTTGACATAATAAAAACTACTATTCTCATGTAACAAATTGGATAATGTAAAGGAATGAGATGCATTAAATATTGTCAATCCTATTCTTTACCCACTTCCGAGTACCCCCTCTTCAGAGTGCTATAAAGAACATTGGCAAATTCTAGGCTTAGTCCTTAAATCTAAGGTTCGGCTGGGAGGATATTGGCTACCACTTCAGAGCTCTCACTTCCCTTCACTAGAAGGTCAACCCTAGCTTTAATTACCAAACTTTAGGACCAATTTGGGGATCTCAGCCTATCACCCTGAAACCTCCAATTCAACACCCACGAAACCTTATTTCCTTATATTTTTGCACTCAATCCCCATGAACTTCGCAATTCATTCATGGACATTGAATGTGGTTTCATTTTTTTGAGAATTACACCGCACTTTCGGGTCAATGCAATTACAACGAATTTTAACACTACAACGAGTTCTTTTTGTAATGTAAATGAAGCACAAGTAAAAACCATCACATTTATATTTAAACTTCTTTTATAAAGTATCCCAATGTCCTAAACATGAATCCTACTCATTGCAAAGGAAAAGTAGAATGAAAATAATGACATAATTTTCTTATGCCACTATTTCCAAACAAGAAGAAAGAGTAAGAGAAAGACATAACAAAGCACGAATAAAACACAACAAAAAACTTCATTTCAAAGAAAATCCATAAAATAAGTGTTTACAATGCTAGAACATTCCCTTAAAGATTCTCTTAAAATCCCCTCACCAATCTCTCCAAAAAAATAAAAATATACATTTACGCTCCTATTCTAAGATCTCTAATCATTCTCCACATTTTCCCTATCATCTCCCTCTCATTTTTTGGCTTCAAATTTGGTTTGAAATAGTGTAGGGACAAATTTCCCAAGAGGTGCATAAAAAAACCGTCTAAAAATTATCCAAGTTCAATGTATATGGCCAATAAACACTCCTGGTGCCACCGGCGCCGTATTTGGGCGCTGTCGATGCCCAAATTTCATGCCCTCGGGTTTCTGGCGCCGTCGGCGCCCATTCTGCGCAGCTCCACCATTTTGCTCCGTTTGACTCCATTTTAGCTTTGATTCACCCCGTTTCAGTTGCATTGCGTTCCTAACAGATAGCCCTACAAAACAAGCATAAAAACAACATTTATTTAAAGTGTAATCTCATTCAAAAATATGCAAGAATTGTAAAAGATATTAAACATAGAAAGACTTATCAAAATGTGTCAAGTCAAAATTTGCTTTCTTGCTCGTTTCTCCTCCATATTGCACCATTTTTGCTTCATTTTTCTCCAATCACCATTTCTTGTACCTAAAACAAAAAAACATAAAAAATACCTTATTGTAAAGTGTAATATCATCAAAAATGAGTAAAAATATATAACAAATAGTGTATATAGTTTAAGTATGTCAATACCCCCAAACTTAACTGTTACTTGTCCTGAAGTAACACTATAACTTTAAAAATAAAATATGTTGACTTATGGTTGTGGGTTTCAATAGAGTTTTCAATAATTTCATTTCAGAAATATTATAGTATAACATAGGAGAAATTCTAGCAAATCAACCTAGGACTATAATGTAAGAAAATCTCATATTCAACTTCGGAATTCTGATTTTCTATTTACTTCAAAAGTTATTAAAAATTGTCAAACTAAAGATTTAGAAAAAGTATAAAAATAGAATTTAAGCACCTTATCTATACCAATTTAACCAATACCTTTTGAAATAAGAATAAGCTTAGGATTGTTTTTAAGTCTTTTCATTTAAAAAGATTTAAGTGAAACCAATTTTTTATTAGGCTTCCCCTCAAGCTTCTCCTCACTTATTTTCTTTTCTTTTTTTTCTTTTCTTTCGGGATCTTTTTAAATCCCCGTTATTTTTTATTTTTTTTTCTTTCTTTCGGGATCATTTTTAATCCTTTTTTTTACTTTTTTTATGTGAGGATTACTATGTCTGAATAGGCCTTTAATAATTTTGAATTTCGCTATCCTCTCCCTAAAATACAGAACTCAAAACTTTCCCTCACTTTTTATAAGTGTAACTATTAGTTCGAAAAAGGTTTTCAATAACGGCTCAATTCTCATTAAGTATAAATATAAGAATTTTAGCTTTCAAATATCCAGCTCATTTCTACCATAAATAGAAAAATCATTTTTCCAATGTTTCCTACAAAATATCTTAACTCTAGAACAGTTTCTTCACATAGGATTTCAACTAAGTTATTTTTCTAACATTTCAAAAATTGAAATTATATTAACCTAAAAGTAACACCATATACTACAAGTCATTTTAAAAGTAATATCAAATTAAATACAGGCTACTGAGGACAAAAAAAGTTACATTTTAAAAATTTTTCTTCCCCCCAAACTTAAATTATAAAATATTTTGTAATTAATTCCATAAAATGTTGCAAGAAGAAAAATTAAAGGTTGAATCTACTTACTACTACAACATCCTATCAAATTCATATACATGCATAATCAGGATAGATTGACTGTAGGAGAAAGTAAATCTAACCTAAAACATGCTTGTACTAAAAATACACTAAAAGGAAGTATTTTCACATTAAAATTTTATTTTTCTTCCTACCCCCAAACTTAATTTTTAACATATATAGCATTCAGTACAGAAAATATAAGCAGGAAGAAAAATAATTTAGAAATTCTATCTACCACAAATGTCTATCAAAACAATTTACAAGTATTCATTAGGACAGAACAATATGCAGCAGAAAGTAAATCTAAACTAATCATGCCAGAATAAAATTCACTAATAAAAGTTTAACTAGCATAGCAGGTATTAGCAAGGGAATATAAAAATGTTCTTCAATTATTATATAAAATTGTAACACAAACATAAACTCACATAAGATAAATGAGGTCAATTCTTCCATTAACTCGTCACATCACACTGATTTACTTCCACTTTCTAACGGAATCACTACATTAATAAATTAGGTACATTTTAAAATGATTTTATAGTTTGTAATCCCAAAGATAAGATTATCCCTGATAATTTGGTTCCTAGGCACCAATCTCAGGCATCATCCAATCCCTATAATTAAGCATCTCTAACTGTTATAAATCGTAGTGTAAGATCATCCACAAGTTATTCATCAAATAGGTTCATAACTCCTATTAAATAAAAAAAAAGTTAAAGAAAGGGTGTAACAAAATTGAGATGAAGTTGTTATTGTTCAAATTCATGATATCTCTTGTAAAACTCAAGTCTGAGTAAGACCTGAGTTATAGTGAACTCGTCAATCCAATTACTACAAGAGAACATACAAGTCTAACCATAATAAGAAATTCCCTCATGACATACAAAGATCAAATCAAACTACTAGCAATCCATAATGACACATAAAGATTAAGTCAATCCACTCTAAAGCAAACACCGTACAACAATAACAATCATGACTCTCAACCAAACTAAATTAAAGCACACTGATAACTATGGGTTGCCTCCCATAAAGCGCTTGGTTGTAAGGTCATGGGCCCGGCAAATAATTCCTCCTGGATTAAATTCTAATAAAGTAATCCTTGATCAATCGTCTAATCCTTTTCAGATCTAGGAATTCTTACAAAATCCTCAAATTGTAATTTTTCATTCAGCTCTCCCTTTTCAGATGGATTTATATCATTGTTCCGCATATTTCTTACTAGATCCAATATTATTCTATTGATTTTTTGAATTTGCATATTAATATCATCCTTGAAATTTATAAGAAATGGATCTCTATAAGGTAATTTAAGATCTCCCAAATTTTTGATCAGATTCTCTCTTGATAATTCAGATTCAGGATCAAATTCTTCCATATCACTCTTCTTTTTCAAGTTATCTTCCAATTATTCCCCTTTATAATTATTAAATGATGGAGGATCTATCTTAGTTGAGGAAATAGGTTTTTCTAATTCCTTAGGAATTTCTTCCAATGGTCATCCAATATCCTTATCCTCTTTACTCAACTAAAAGTTTTTTTGAAATTTATCCTCAAATTCTCTTCCAAGTCCTAGTTCAATAACTTTATCTAGTTCATCATTCAATTCAGGTTTTTCTTGTAATTGAGTTGAATATGAAGATATAAAGACAGGTGGTGTAGATGAATTCTCTAAATAGGTAGGCTTTAAAATTGTATGGGGTACATCCATCTTAAGTTCAAGAGATTTTTCAACAAATGAATTACAAGTTCACTATTTTTGGCAGCTTCCATCATTTCACACCTCTCTTGAACATACATACAGTCTTCTTTAGATAACATTTTCAACTCATCATGAAAATCCTTTCCGAACTCATCTGTTATCTTACTCTCAAAACTTTCTTGGAAATGGTCTTTACTTAGATAATTAATTTCATCCATCCGTAAACATTCATCATCTTTTCTCTCAGCTGGAAATTTCATAGTCTTCAACACATCAAAAGTGACTTCCTGGTCATTAATATTCATAATCAACTCTTCTTTTTGCACATCTATCATAGTTTGTCCAGTAATAAGGAATAGTTGTTCATTATCGTTCATTTTATGTTTGATCTCAGTGTTGCTAGGAAGTGTTCCTTTGGGTCTATTGCTAAGTGAATAAGCAATTTCTCCCAGTTGATCCTCAAATTGTTGATCAATATTAGAGTCCAGTGGATGTGAAGGCCTATATCTTGTGTTACCCTGCCTATTTCAACTTCCATTAGGATTTGCATGATTTTTTTCCCATTGTTGGTTTCTACCCTCAGTAATATGATTTCAGTTAAAATTAGGATGGTTCTTCCAATGTGGGTTATAAAAGTTAGAATATAGGTTGTTTATGGTATTTAAAATCTCATATAATAAGTTGGAATCATTCATACACCCTAATGAACTTTCCTCACTTATAGGATTAAATTGATGTTGGTTCATTCCAAATCGGTCCAACTTCCTTGATATTGCAGCAACCTGAGATGCAAGAATTGCAATAGCATCTGTATCATGAACACTACTACATTTTTATGATCTACCCTTACAGAGGGCCATCAAAATTCATTTGTAGTCATTTCTTCGATTAATGCATATGCTTCGTCAAATGTTTTTGACATTAGTGAACCACCAGCAGCAGCATCAATAATGGACCTAAGGGATCCTATTAACCCATTATAAAAAGTTTGAATGATTAACCAATTTGGCAGAGCATGATGTGGACACTTTCTTAGGAGTTCCTTAAATCTTTCCCAGGATTCGTATATTGATCCCCCTTCATACTGACAAAATGAGATAATATCATTTCTATGTTGAGTAGTCCTTGAATGTGGAAAATACTTAGAGAGGAATTTCTGAGTTAACACCTCCCAATTTTTAATAGAACCAGGTGCTAATGAGTATAAACACATTTTAGCCTTATCCCTTAGTGAGAAAGGAAAAAGCCTTAGCCTAACAGCATTGTCTGACATGCCATTGTAACGAAATGCAGTACAAAGTTCTAGAAAACTAGATAAGTGTAAATAAGGATCCTCCAAAGAAGTTCCCCCAAAATGGTTATTCTGCACAAGTTGGATAATCACTAGATTTAGTTCAAATGAGTCAACTTCTACAAGTTATTATCTATCGTAGGATTTACAAAATTCCTCAATGATTTATGATGATTTTTCAAGTTATTATTTTGAATGTTTTCCATTTCCATTTCTACTTTTTCAAGACCTTTCTATATTTTAATTTTTTTCCATTTTTCTAACTCAGGACCATAAGGTACAAGTCCTCTAGATAACACAACAAACAATACATTAACAATAAAACAAATAAAATGAAAAATATATTCAACACAATAAAGCATTTTCACAAGCATCTTATTTTTCACACAAACAATTTTTTCACAACACCTTTTCATACAACAAAACACTGTTCACACAAACACAATTTTACGACACTAAAATTTTCCAATTATAAGCCTAATTACTTCAACTAAAATTCTCTTAAAATTCTTACCGAGGCTTCCTCGACAACGGCGCCAAAAACTTGATGCGACTTTTTTTATATGCAAAGATTTATGAGCAATAGATATATAATAATTTTTATAAAGTTATAATAATACAATGCAAGTATACGTATCGTATCAAGTAATACAGGGTTCTAATGGAGTCCCGTTTATCGATCACATAGGGAAGCCATGTAAGAGGTTCTTAGTCAAATTCTAGTCTACTACTAACAACCTTAGTTTAGAAGGTTGATATAAGTGGTTATTCTAAAAACTACTCCTAAATGCAGATGGTTATATGTAAGAATAATAACTACTCCCTAATGCAATTATTAATACTAAAGATAACCCTTTTTGGAAAAATTGGTTTAGTGAATTTTGAGATAATAAAAACTACTATTCTCATGTAACGAATTGGATAATGTATAGGAATGAGATGCATTAAATATTGTATGTGCCAAATAGGAGCAATTCTATTCTTTACACTTTTCCGAGTACCCCCTCTTCAGCATGCTATAAAGAACATTGGCAAATCCTAGGCTTAGTCCCTAAATCCAAGGTTAGGTTGGGAGGATACTGGCTACCACTTCAGAGCTCCCACTTCCCTTCACTTGAGGGCTAACCCTATCTTTAGTTACCAAACTTTAGGACCAAATTCGGGATCTCAGCCTGTCACCCTGAATCCTCCAATTTGATGCCCATGATGCACTCAATCCCCATGAACTACACAATTCATTCACAGACATTGAAGGTGGTTTCACTTTGTTGAGAATTACACCGCCCTTTCGGGTCAATGCAATTACAATGAATTTTAACACTACAAGGAGCTCTTTTTGTAATGTAAATGAAGCACAAGTAAAAACCATCACATTTATAATTAAACTTCTTTTAGAAAGCATCCCAATATCCTAAACATGAATCCTACTCATTGCAAAAGAAAAATAGAATGAAAAAATGACGTAATTTTCTTATGCCACTATTTCCAAAAAAGAAGAAAGAGTAAGAGAAAGACATCACAAAGCACAAAGAAAACACAACGGAAACTTCATTTCAAAGAAAATCCACAATATAAGTGTTTGCAATCATAAGATAATGAAGAACACAATACTTAGCTTTTTTCCCCTTGAAAGAAAGATGAAAATCTCTCCCATAAAGTCTCCCGCAGATCCATGCAAAGCTAGAACATTCCCCTACAGATTATCTCAATTAGTAATTTCAATCCGAGATAAAACTCATTTCCTTTGACAGACATTTAAATGTGACTCCCTTCAGGACAAGCAAATTCTTTTGTGAGTTTTTCTAGAGCATCTGCCAAAGAATTATCTTGTCTTGGAACCAGAAAAATGTTACATGAGGAATATTTTGCAATAATTCCATAATGTATTTAACATATTGTTCCAGCTGTGATTTCAAAATTTTATATTTCCCTGCTATCTAATTAATAGTTAGATGGGAATCACCATAAATGTTGATATTTTTATGTCCATATTTCTTGCCAATTCTAGGCCAGTTATGAGTACTTCATACTCGGCTTCATTATTCGTACATGGCTCAGTCAGATGATAAGAAAATGGTATCATTTCTTTTTCTGGAGTGATAAAAATTATTCCTACCCCTGCTTTGCCATGTATGGTTATTTGTCTATCTCTATCTTTTCTGGTGGAGTAGGCTCCATCAAAATAAATTTCCCTTGGTTTAAAAAAGAATCTTTGATTTTAAATATTTTTTCATCAGGTAAATCATCATTAAGTGGAGATTCATTCGGTATGGGGTGTGCTGCTAAAAATTCATCCAAAATTTTTCCTTTGACAGCACACAATGTTACGAATGTTATAACAAAATGCGATAATATCATCTCCCATCTTGCTAATGTTCTAGAAAGAGTTGTTCGAGTCATCAAATATTGCAATGGATTAATCTTAGAAACAAGGGTCACTTTATGTGATAGCATGTAATGTCTTAGTATTTGAGTTGCAAAAATCAGAGCTAAACAATGCTTCTTAATTGGAGGATATCTTATTTCAGTTGGATTCAAACAACGACTTAGGTAATATAGAGCATTTTTTTTACCTTCGTCATTAGTATGAGCTAGTAGTGCACCTAAAGAATTTTCTAAAGCTACAGTGTAAAGGATAAGAGGTTTTCCTAACACAGGGGCTGCTACAATAGGATGAGCCATGAGATATTGTTTAATATTTTTGAAAGCAAGTTGACATTTTTCATCCCATACAAATTTGGTATCTTTTCTGGTTAAGGCCGTGAGAGGTTGACACCTTCCTAACATATTAGAAATGAAACGACGAATATATGTTAATTTTCCTTGGAAAGATCTTAATTGAGTTAGATTTGTAGGAGGAGGCATATTCATGATAGCTTCAATTTTGAGCGGGTCAATTTCGATCCCACGTGTTGAACAACAAATCCTAAAACTTTTCTTGAAGTGACGCCAAAGGCACACTTAAGAGGATTCATTTTAAGGTTAAATTGTCGTAATCGCTCAAAGACGATTCCTAAGTTATATATATGTTCATTTTTATGCTTACTATTAAAAACCAAGTCATCTACGTAACATTCAACTTGCTTGTGAATAAGTTCATAAAAAATTCTTCTCATGGCCCTCTGATAAGTAGCACCAGCATTTTTTAGTCCAAATGGAATTACTTTGTAACAGTATATCCTAAGGGGTGTTCTAAATGCTGTATTTGGCTCATCTTCAGGGGACATTCTAATTTGGTTATATCCTGACATTCCATCCATAAAAGAGAATATTGCATGTGTTGATGCAATATCTACCAATAGTTCCAGAATTGGTAATGGAAATTCTTCTTTCGGATAAGCTTATTCAAGTCTCGAAAGTCTACACAAACTCGAATTAGGCCATTTTTCTATTTTACTGGCACTATGTTGGCCAGCCATGTTGGATATTTTTCTTCTCGAACAAAATTGGCCTCAATTAATTTCTTAACTTCGGTGATAACTTGTTGTTCTATGTCAATACACATTCTTCTTAGACCTTGTTTTACAGGGATGGCTTTTTGATCTACCCCTAGCTTGTGAACTACAATTTCTGGAACAAGTACGGGCATTTCATCATAATTCCAAGCAAAACAATCTTTATAATTTTTTATTACTTGAATTATTTCTTTTGCTTCAATATCATTAAGAGAATTACTGATAAAAGTTAGTTTTGGGTTTTCGTCAGTGCCTAAATTTCTTTCTTTTAGTTCATCCATCATTGATTTGATTTCTTTTTCAAATTCTGGTGGAGCGTCCTCTATCATAAGATCAGCTATTTGCGCAAAAGTTAGATCATTGGTGACAACCAAACAAAATTTTGTATCATCCAAAGGTCCTAGGACACCAAATCCTACTCCTTGTTTGGAATTATAATTTCTTTATTATTATTCCACAAATGCTCAAAATCATAAGATAAATTTTGACTAGACATTAAACTATTTCGATAAAGGTTTTTAACACAAGGAGAATAAAGTTCAAAAGGAATTTTTATTGATTCAAAACAGTTTTCATTGTTTGATTTTACATCAACATCTGAGCTGGTAGAACCAAGTCGGGATTTTATCATTTTCTTATCTTCACTATGTATTTCTTTGACCACCAAATCTTCAACTTTTGGAGAAGAAAGAGGAGTTAGGGTCATATTATCTACATAGTGATTTAGTTGTTCATACATGGATTCAAATTCTTTTTCTTTGTCTTCATCTTCAAGAGTATCTTGAACTGGGGGTTCTTTAAATCTACTTTCCTCTTTTCTTCTTTTTCGTAATCTCATTGGATTTCAAATTTTGGTATCTTCTTCATATTGGTAGCAGAAATCGCTCTTTGTTGTGCTAGTCCTCGACCTCGACCTCGACCTCGACCACGGGTATGAGCTTGAAAGAAATCTTTCTTCTTTGTATATGGTTCATAAGTGTCAATTTGTTTTTCTTTATTTTTATCTCTGTCTTCTTTCTTGTCATTTGGCATCGTATCCCTAATGAATATTGATCTCTTTACTGGGGCATAGTATGCAGTATCTCCATGTATACCAATTTCCTGAATTGAAAATGGTTGAACATCTCTAATTATGCAACATTCTTTTCCTTTTTGAGAATATTTGATGCACTAATGTAATGATGATGGTACCATCTTATTTTCATGGAGCCAAGGTCAGCCAAGTAAAGCATTAAAATATGTGTCAGAATCAATGACATGGAATTTTGTTGTTGTCACCAGATTTTCTATATTTAAAAGCAAAGTTATCGATCCTATGACTCGTTCTCCTTGTTGATTGAATCCTCGCAGCATGATTGTATCAGTCATTAGTCTGTTGGCATCAATGTCCAACTATGTGAGAGTTCTTAAATTCATAATATTAATTGAGGCTCCAAGGTTGATGAGTTCTCTTGGAAACATATTATCATTGATATTCAATGTGATATAAAGGGGACGATTATGTTTGGTTGTGCCGAGCAATAAATCATCATCGGAAAAGGTTACCCTTGTTCGTTCTTTGAATGAGTATACTTCATTCACAGAAGTAATGGCAAGTTGAGCTAGACAAATTTCAGGATCTAAGAGAGCCTTTATCAAAGATTCTCTCATTTCCTTAGATAAGACAAGGTCGTCATATATGCTTAATTTTGCTAGTAGCTTCCTTAAAAGAGCCAATACATTATAGTCCACTTTTCCCTGAATATCGTTTCTAGTTTCTTCCAATGATTCTTCTTGCATTGGAGGAACATCTTCTTTTGATGCTACTATCTACTCTTCTTTTCCTGCAGGGGCCATTCTTGGAGGTAGAACCTTTCCACTTCGTAGATTGACTTCAGTTATTTCAGGTGATATATCGTTAAAATTTTGAGTTTCTAAATCGAAAAATTCCAATTCTATGGAAATTTGTACTTTTCCTAATTCAAGCGTAAAAGTTTCGTCTTCACTGTCGTCATTATTTTGGTTGTCAATAGTTTCGTTAGGTTTACATTTGATTGAAGTATCGTCTATAGGATCAAAACCAACTCGCTCATTTTTATGAATATCATGAGAATAGTCAAATTGTAAGAGGAATTTTCTCCTTTTGTCTGAGACAACTATCCTAGTTGCATAAGATGAAGTAGGAGTAAAAGATACAAAAGTAGGAGTAGCCCCTATGTTAACAAGACCCTTATTATTTTTCTGTTTCCCAGAAGATTCTTTAGGAACATTCCTAAGTTTGATAAGAATTTCTTTGTAAGATTTGTCTGAAACAGTATTGTCTTTGGAGCAATCTTTGTGAATATTCATTGAGATCATATTTACCGAACCTTTTTCAGGTTCCTTTAAGTACTCTTTTGGGATAATGATATTTCCTTGTTTAAAGTTCCTTTCCAACCAGTCTTTGAAGATGAAGCAATCTTCGAGTTTATGTCCCAACATCCTGTGATATGGGCAGTAATTAGGACGATCTTTTAAATCAACCTCCGCTGGACTCTTGGCTTCGGGTATATTGAATTCTGGTATTTTTAATAAACCACGAAAGATTTTAACAACTGCATTTGTTTTAAATGGATATTCTTTGTTCATTCTCTCAGCTATTATTCTTTTATCAGTCTGTACTGGAGTCGGCTGTTGAATTTGTAACTGGGAAGATGATTGTTGTTGTGGTTGATTTTGCTTTTGTTTCTTTTGCTCAGGTTGTATTTACATTACCTGCTTCCCATTTTCTATCATGGTAGTTTTCTTTTCTAATATTTTGACTGGTTTTATCTTTTCAATGTTTTCCATCCGCTTAGCCTCTTCTTGAAGATTAGCGGCTTTGCTGAGCAACTTTTCAATAGTCTTTATACTGAATCCCTTAAGCATAGATGCTATCGGGCCATGTTTATTTTTTAGAAGTATTTCTACTGCATGTTTCTCTTGAAGCCTTGGTTCACATTTTATGCTAAGATTTCTCCAACGCAAAATGTAATCCACAAGTGTTTCTCTTAGGTTTTGTTTTTCCACAACCAGGTCCTCTACCGTTACATGACGTTGTTCTCCAGCCAAACATTGGATAAATAGATTTTCTAATTCTGCAAAATTTTTAATATAACCATTAGGAATTTCGACGTACCAGTCGAAAGCAACTCCCGTTAAACTGTTGACAAATTGTCGGAATAACAGGGCTTCACTTTCTCCTGCATTACAACAACTTGCTCTAAAGTGTACAAGATGTTGTCGTGGTTTACCCGTCCCATCAAACATTTTGAAAAGTGGTGAAACGAAGCCTTAAGGATACTGAACTGAGTCAAATTCCTGCAGGTAAGGTTTAACTTTTGAGATTAGTGATCCAATTCTTGTTTATGCCATAGATTCTTTCACTTTTTGTTCCATCAGTTGTGACAATTATTTTACAGGAATCGTATTTTGAAGAGATTCCTTTTTCTTCTGTGAACTTTCTTTGACTTCAGCCTTTTCCTCATGAAGATGAATTACTTCTGGTCGAATGATTTCAATGGCCGGTGATGGAGTTGTTGGTGAGTTTTGCAAGGCTGCTGCCAATTCTTCCATTTTCTGTTCAAGACGATTAATTTGTTCGTCTCGTTGTTGAATGACAGATCGTAATTCTTTAGTAACATCTTCATTTTGTGGAGATATTTTCCGAGCATCATATCATGTTTCAACGACATTTATTTCTATGAATTCTTGATCATTCTTGCTAGAAGAGCTTTCCTTTCTTTGTGCAGCTAACGATTTAATATTTTCTCTTAATTTTTTTAGTCTTTCCTCAAATTTATCAGGACTCTTTTCAGAGGTATTGCTTTGGGAAATATCCGTAAAAGTATTCAAGATACTAGAAGCACCATCTGAAACTTCCTATTTCTTTGATTTATATTTTCTTGAATGATCTCCATCCCGCAACATTTGCACAATGACTTCATCTTTTTAGAAGTTTGTTCAGCCTCAAAAGCTATTTATTATGCTTTATATTGTTTGTCAAAACAACTGAATCATCCATGTTTGATTTTGAATGTGATTTAGATTGTGCTTGAGTACCCTGATGATAAACAGAATCATCGTATGCAAGGATTTTCTTTTTCATTGTGGGAGTAACCGCACATCCCATTTTTTCTAATAGTTTAGCAATTGAAAATCTATCTTTTTGTGCTAACCTTTTGAATACAGTATGTATTGTTTGAATTGGAGGAAGATTTTCCTCTTTTGAAGACTGATACATACCTTCATTGTGTTCAATAGATGCGGGATAAAATTTAGTTCCTTCTCAAGGGTATGTGTTTTCTTCATATAAATTGAGGGTAAACTTTTCAACTTTGCTTTCATTTAATTTCTTGTTCTTTCTTAGAGTATGAGTTGAAGGAATGGTTTTGGAACTGGACCCAAACTCATATGTTGATTTTGGAATATTGTATTCTTGTTCTTCACGAAGTCCATTCCCTTTATTTTTAACCTCCTTGAAGTTATATTGTTCCATAGGAAGTTGTGGAAAAAGGAAGGGTTCTTCAAAAGGATTTTCATAAATGTTCAGAAAATATGGAAAAGGCTCTACTATCAAGGGAGGACTATTCCATATATGTTCAGCTTCAGCATCAAACATTCCGAATTCACTTTGTAGGAAGTGAGCAGCTTCATTAAAAGGATAATTCAAGTCTTGATAATAAGAAAAGTTTGATTTAGGAGAATCCATAGTTGTTTTCTGTCAAAGTTTAAAGAGATATTATGTCAAAATTTCACAATGGACTTATTTATGAACTAGAATTATTGAAGTTTTAAATGGCATTTTGAAAATGAATATTTTAACAAAAGATGAAGAGAAAGAATCTATAAAAGATCTGATCCCCAGCAGAGTCGCCAATCTCTTGTCGGTAATAAAAACATGTTCCTTCCTATCATCGCCAATTCAGGGATTTCATGTCAAATTTCAAGAAGTCGCGAGTCTATTGTCCTAATCTTTCTAAAGGATAAAAGAAAGGGGTATAAACAATCAAGGAAAGGTAAAGTGATATCATCAGAGGGGAAAAACTAGAATGTTCTTATCCTATTAGGAAAATCACAAGTCTGGTAACTAGAGAGTTTTAGGTGTCAACCTATTCTGAGTTCTTTTTACTTCTCCTAAAGAAGCAAGCTTCTATAGTTAATTACATCCTAGACAATTCTATTTTTTCCTAAGAAAACTATTGATTAATATTAAACATTCATTTTGTAAATGGGTATTTAGAAAAATAGACAAATAATTGTCTTATCCCTGATATTTATCTCATTGTCATGAGATATTATGTCAATTTATTTATGTCATGAGGTATCTTCTAAAATGTCAAGAAGACATGACTTTATTTTGTCATGTAAAATCAGTTGTTTGTCAGGTTGATATTTTGTGACTTATCATGTCATTGTTCCATGTTTTGTTTGTTTATTTTGTTCAATATGTTTTATTATAGTATGTCTTGTCATTTATGTCTTATTTTGTCATTTTTGATGTCATTTTTTTATTGTGTTTTGTCGTTTTTAATGTCATTTATTATTTTTGTTCGATTTTAATGACTTTTTTTTTGTTATTTTTATTTATTTTTCATCATCGACGTCCTACAAAACAGAATTAGCACACGATATAACATGCAAAGGAAATCTAAGCGAGATTTTTTTTGTTTTATTTTGTTTGATTATTTTTTCGTCATTTCGTCATTGTCGTCCTACAAAATAGAGTTAGCACATCCTATAACATGCAAAGAAAATTTAAACGAGGTTTTGTTTTTAGCCCTGAAAAGTAAACATTATCAAAAATAATGTCATAAAAAAGTCTTTTGTTTCAAAGTTGTCGGATGTCCAAATTTGGTTGAAATGTTGTTTTATGTTTAATTTTTTTTCAAGTTAAGTTTAACATAGATCAAACTTATATTGTATTAAGTTTGCTTTTTGGTTAAACTTAAAATTTTATTTTGATTTATGTAGAATTAAGTTCGATTTAGATCAAACTTAAGATTGAGTCCGATTCGGGTCGAACTTATGTCTTAATACTTTGGGTTCAATTTGGGTTGAACCTAAGTTTTGACTTAAGTTCAATACGGATTGAACTTAAGTTTGATTTAACTTGGATTCAATTTAGGTTGAACTTATGTTATGTGTTTTTGACTTGAGTTCAATATGGGTTGAACTAAAGTTTGAGTTAACTTAGGTTCAAGTTAGGTTGAACTTAAGTTATGTGGTTTTGACTTAAGTTTAATATGGATTGAAGTTAAGTTTGGTTTAGGTTAACTTGGATTCATATCATATTGAACCTAAATTTAGTTTTGGGCTTAAGTCCGATGTGATTTGGAATTAAATTACGTTTGGCTAGGTTTAAGTTAGGTTAAACCTAAGTTTTTGGGTTTAGTTTATGGTGCTCTATGTTTGAATTTATGTTAAGTTGTCTGGGTAAGGTTTAACTGACTAATTAGACTTAATTAGGGTTTTCTAATTTAGGTAAGGTTTAATTAATTAATTAGGCTTAATTAGGGTTAAGCCTAGTCGGTTTAAGGTTAATTAAACCTAATATGGGTAAGGTTTAATTGATTAATTATGCTTAATTAGGGTTAAGCCTAATTGATTTAAGGTTAATTAAACCTAATTTGGGTAAGTTTTAATTGATTAATTAGGCTTAATTAGGTTTAAGCCTAATTGATTTAAGGTTAATTGAACCTAATTTGGGTAAGGTTTAATTAATTAATTAGGCTTAATTAGGGTTAAACCTAATTGGTTTAAGGTTAAATAAAGCTAATTTGGGTAAGGTTTAATTGATTAATTAGGCTTAATTAGGGTTAAGCCTAACTAGTTTAAGGTTAACTAAACCTAATTTGGGTAAGGTTTAATTGATTAATTAAGTCTAATTAGGGTTAGACTTAATTAGGATTTAAGGTTGTTTAAGCCTAATGAAGGCTTAAAGGTTAAATAAGTCTAATTAGGGTTAGACTTAATTACGATTTAAGGTTATTCATTCATGTAATTAATGTTTTAATGTCTTTTTAATGAGGATTAATTAAACCTAATGATGTCTTTAAAGCTTAATTAAGATTTGATTATGTACTAAACCTAATGCCTTTAAGGTTTAATGAGGGTTAAGTAAGCTTAATAATGTTATTTAACTTAATTAAAATATGATTTATATTAAACCTAATGTTTTTAAGGTTTAATAAGGGTTAATTAAACTTAATAATGTCTTTTAAGCTTAATCAAAATTTCATTTTATATTAAACCTAATGCCTTAAAGGTTTAATAAAAGTTAATTAAACTTAGTAATGTCTTTTAAGCTTAATTAAAATTTGATTATATATTAAACCTAATGTCTTAAAGGTTTAATACAATTTAATTAAACTTAATAAGTTCTTTTAAGCTTAATTAAAATTTGATTCTATATTAAACCTAACGTCTTTATGGTTTAATAAAAGGTAATTAAACTTAATAATATCTTTTAAGCTTATGTAAATTTTGATTTAAGTCTATTTTAATGTCGTTAGACTTAATTAGGTCTTGCTTTGAGTCTATTTAGAGTTAGACTCAATTTTGACTTAACCCATTGTAGAATGGTCTAAGTTCGGTGAAGGAGTGATTTTTAGGGTTTTAAAATCATTATTTTATGATAAGTTTTAACCCAAATTTTAAAGTATCATTTTAAATTTTCAAAAAGACTAAAACTTATTATTTTAGGGTTTTTATTTGTCACCCTAAATTACTTAGCCAATTTTTAATTTTTATTCTCTTTAATTTCTAATTATTATAATTATTTTTATAAATAATTTCAAAGTCAATTAGAAATTAAAGAATAATATTCTAAAGAATGTTTCTATCCTTAGGAAAATGAGGGGATGTGTGTCATGACAAAAAGATAATTTTGTGAGAATTTCATAATTTTTGGAATTATAATTAGTTTTTAATAATTAAATTACTCCAAAGAGTAATTAATTAATTAAAAATAAAATATAACTCAAAAATTAAAAATTTTAATTCCACATTACTCTCCTCTTTCTCCTCTTTTGAAGGGTATTTTTATTTTATTTTTGTAATTTTTCTATACAAAATTATACAATTTTGAATGCTTCTTAAAGATAATCTGGAATTAATAAAATTTCAAATTATCCCAGAATTACCACAGCTCGACACCTCATCAGCATACAGATCAAAGCACGCTTAATCCGCTATGGGGGTCCGAACAGCGAATCAGGCAGTGCTATATCACACCCGTTTAATTTTAAAACACAGGATTGAACGACTGTGGTTTATCTTCTTCCTTACTCTCATCCCATGCGCCGTTGATCTTTTAGGATCAATATATCGCTCGAATATCAACGGAATGGAGCGAATTTTTTTTTAATGATCGTCTCAACGAGACACACCCATCCTTTTGGTGATGGATGGGTTTTGGGAGGTTTAATTTTACGAAATATGGGATATATGCCATGCACGATAATCATAATAATCCTCCCATACCTTGGCCTCAATTTGTTTAGAGTCAATTTGAATGCTTGATATGCTTCACCTTAGCATCCTTAGGATTGATTTCAATTCAATTTGGGTTTAAATTGAATCCAAGTTCAAGCTCCAACCAAGGGTGGCGTGAATCAGCTTGGCTTGGTGTAGGGCCATTGACTAGGTTAGATGAGTTAAGGTGGCTAAATTTTGATATAGCTTTGAAAGTAGGATCCTTAGGAGCAATATTGATGTAGATAGTAAGGTGATTTGGGCAACCTATAGGTCCTGGTCAAAAATTTTTTTTTTCAAGTGCTTGGGTTTACCCCTTTTTATAGCCATGAATTGCCATGGGATAAGCTTGGGCTGAGCAAGGTTTATTTAGGGAGGTTGGTAACTTCTCCATAAATGCTAAGAGGACAGAATTTAGCTATGGGATGACCATATTTGGAATTTTTTAATGTTAACCCATGTAAGGTTCACTTGTTGTTAAAGTTGGGTTTGAATTTTTAACCTCACTAATTTATTCATTTTTGGATGGATAAAATTGGTCATAAAGCTCAATAGAACTTTCCCTCCATGTTTTATTATTATTTTAATGGATTAAATTGGAGCATGACAAATAAGTCATATGACTCAGTTCATGCATAACCCTTTCATTAATCCATTTAGCCATGATTAAAGCTTGATCATGCCAATTCTCTTTCTCATTGGATGCTTAGGGTGGTGATCAAAATCATCCTAACCATAAGCAATTACTTCATCCTTAAGAAAGGGTGATTCATGCTTTGATTTTAAGGAGGGAGTGCCACCTCAAAAAAATCTCTCATGATGAATTTTAACCCATGTTTAACCATGATTAAAATATTATATTATAAACCTATATTGGGTTAATTTGTTCTTGATGGGTCACAAGGGTTGTGTCTAACCTATATGAGGTCATCAATGATGTCATTAATGGCTTTAAATTTTTAAACCCATTTAATATGTCATATATGGTGTCATGGGTAAAAATTCCATTTTTATGTCTTTTTAAATATAGTTTCATTTTTAATTAATTATGTCATTAATTAAAAATATTGGAAATTATATTATTGGTAAATAAAAAAATAAATAAATAATAATTTTAATTAATTATTTAATTGATTTATATTATTTTTAATTCAAAATTGTGCATTTTGTCATTTTATGGCTTTTTAATTAAATTTCCATTCTTAATTAATTATTTAATTAATTAAAATATTGGGAATTATATTATTAGCAATTTAATTAAACAAAATAATTTTGAAAAAATTATTTGATTAATTTATATTATTTTTTGTTCAAAATTGAGTATTTTGACCAAAATTGATGAATGTTGACTAGGTTTGACCAATATTGACCCAGGTTGACCCAGGTTAAACCAGGTTGAACAGTTTTAGTCCAAGGATGTCCAATGTAACTTTTTTTAATCTTGTCATGATTGATTTCATTATAAACTTTGTGAGTTTGTCATTTTAGGGTTAAAATTGGACATGTTGACCAAATTTAAGGTTTTGGTCAATCCAAATTTCAATGTGGTGACTTTTGAATTAAATATTATTTTTTTATCAATGTTAAGTTGATCATGTTAATATTTATCTTTGGAGTCAATTTTGTGGTCAAGGAAACATAAGTTATCCATTTTGACTATTTTTACCCTTTTTAGGTCATAAATTGACCAATAAGGTTAATATGACTGTCTTTATGTCAGTTTTAGCTCAATTTGAAAAGTTATAATCAAAACTGGTTAATAGAATCAACACAATATTCTTTATGTAAAATTTTAATCAATTTGACCTAATTTATCAATTTTGGTCTTAAGGTGACCAATGAGGTCGATGTAGTGGTGTTTAGGTCACATGTTGACCATTTCTATCATATTTATGTCAAAATTTTGTCATTGTTGACCTATGCTGATTTTAACTGATCAGTTTAGGCCTAATGTTGACCTTAGATGATTTATTTAACCTTTTCATGGTTAATCTAATCATAAGGTCATTGATTTTTGTCACCAGACTTAGATTTGACTAGGGTTGGTAATCTCAGATTAATATGGTATTGTTAATTGATCAAATGTCTCATATTTAATCAGTTTAATGTTTAAGATGTCTTGATGATTGGCTAGGTCAATTATATGTCAATATGGAGGTCATTATGTCAGAATTTAACTGTCTTATTCAACTTTTGACTTTTTAAGTTAGGGTGTTCAAATTTTTTTATTTAGTTAATAAAATTAATCATTTCAGATTTTGCTATTACTAATTTGATTAATTTTAATTTTTCATTAAAATTTAAGTCAAAAGACTCTATCAAGATTTCATCCTAAGTCTTAGAATTTGTTGTCCTTTGTCAAGCCTTAGAAGGTCAACGTAGGTAGACTTCCCTTTTAATATGTCTGTTGAGTGACTCTCACAAAAGTGAGGTCAACAAGGTCATTATGTTTCTCAATGGATTTTAACCTCAAATGTGGCCAATTTATAAAGTAAATGAAGATTTGGTGAAAACACCATCACAATTCTTAAGATTAAAAAGAATTCTTTAAATCATTCTCATCCCACAAGATTAATTCTCATATGCAATGAGAAAGAAAAGGAACTAGTCAGAATTCATGGAGATTAGACAAAATAAAATATTTGCATTAAAATCCATGCCTTACATTAAAAACTAAAAGACAAATACAAAGTACCTTATGTATTCTCCCCAAGTAAACTTCTGGAGTTTCCTTTAAACAATCTCAAAACTTTTACATACTAAAATACACTCACACTTACACTTAAATACAAAATAAGAGAATCATAATTTACTATTGCCACCCAATTAAAGTTTTGAGGCTCCAAAAGGTCTCTAAATTTAGCCAATCCTTCTCATTTAATAGAAAATATATAATAAAAAATGGTTTCTTCAAACACCCCTCCGAAATTGGGCTAAATTCAATGTATCTTCTAGAAAGGTAGTTTTTTTATGCTATAGCGCTTGTCTAGTGTGCTATAGCACCCATTTAGCTAGAGTCTGTTGCTATTAGCGCTAGGGATGGCACTATAGCTCCACCAATATTTGCCCATTTTTGTTCCATTTTCCTTCATTTTCTCTAAATATCCATTCCATGTACCTGAAACCAAAAACATGCAAAATACATTCCTTTAAAGTGCAATATCATAAAAAATGTAACTAAAATGCTTAATATGCACTAAAAATAGATTATTATTAGGTGATTCAATTCCCTCAAACTTAAACGTTAGTTGTCCTCAAGTAACTCATTAAACTATATAAAATTTTATAACTTGTGGTAGCGAATTTAACTTAAAGACTTCTATAATATTTTCTTTATAAATGCTATAGTGAAACTTTTAGAAAAACAATTTTTAACAATTCAAGTTTAAAACTAAAATTCATGAATATTTAGAACTCAAGTTTAAAAGTTCTGAATTTCTATTTATTTCAAAAATAATTGCAATTCATCATACCTAAGATACTTAGAATTATTACCAGAAAAAGAATTTCTTGAGAACTTAATTAGTAAAGGTGCTAATTCTTCTAAGTCTAAGTTAGAAATGTAATTAAGTTTATTTCCTTAAAATGATTCATATTGAGCCAATTTTTTATTATGCACCTCCTCAAGCTTCTCCTCATTTATTTCCTATTTTTATTTTTAATTTTCTTTTCCTTTTAGGATCATTTTCAATCCCTTCTTTTTCCTTCTCTTTTTTTATATGTCATGCGAGGATTACTATATATGGATAACCTTTAAGTGTTTTGAACTCCAAGATCCTCTTCTTAAAGTTAAAATCATCTCACATTTCTTTACTTTAACAAAAGTATATTAGCTTTGAAAATTTTTCCTAAAGTCTCAATTCTTTCTTTTCAAGTCTAAATTTAAGATCCTTAATATTTCAAAAAATACAGTTTTCTTTACTTTAAATAGAAAAAGCATGACTCTAAACCCTTCATACTGAATATTTTAATTCAAGAATTATCCTTCATTATTAAAAAGTTTTATTTAGGTTTTATACAACTTTCATAAAATAAAAAATTTAGTTTTCTAAAGTTAACTCTATATACCACATGTTATGTTAAAAATAATTTTGAAAAATACAATTTCTTAAGGACAAAAAAGTTTAGTTTTAAAAAGATTATTCTCCCTTCCCCGAAACTTAAAAATTTTAAACTAATTTAAAGCAAGAAAGTTCATAAAAAATGAGAATTTTCTTTAAAAATTTAAAACAAAGAAATTAGTGTAGGTACAAGTAGTAAAGACAAGTACTAAGTAGTAATAAACAGAAGATTGATATTCTTAACAATAAAAAAATAAAATAGATACTACTCTAGCATTTAAACTAGAGCAAAAGATAAATAGTAGAACTAATAGTTTAACAGAAACAATTAAGTAAAGAAAAAAAATGCAAGCACAGTCCAACACAAATACATCTAATCTCTAACACAATAAAGTCCAAAAATTCAACACATTAAAGGAAATAAAGAAAACAACACACTACACATCAACATCTTCATCATCACCAGCATCTCATCACCATCTCCCAAATCTATATCCTCATCTATCTTAGAAGACAGATATGGTGTGAAAATGGGGCTAGTAGGAAATTTCACAGAATGATCACCCCCAAGAATCTCATCATAGCCTCATTATATAAAAAATCATACTCAGCCTTCCTCAATATAATACCATCACTATGGTAAAAGTGACATTCAATGCCTTTTAATTGAATATGTAAGGCAATGATATCTCCTTGTTGAATCCTAATTTGTTCTATACCAAAATTTAGAGATAGAAGTAGATGGTCTAGGAGAAGAAGCAGAAGCAGAAGTAGAAGCTGAAGTAGAAGGTATGTTAATTTCAGTCCTAGTTCTAGTCTTAAAATGTCTCTTATACTTTTCCAAGTTTGTTTTTCCAATGGGTTTATGTGAAAGCAAAATTTTTTCCCAAGTGTCATACTTCACACCAGATTCCGCACACAAGGTAGTAATAAGAGCAGGGCATCCCAAACCTCCTGTCATTCCTTCTTTCGAGGAAACAAGCATGTTTGTATAAATAAGGAAGCCAATGACAATAGGTTTCTTCATCTGAATACAATATTTTAAAGTGGCTCTCTTACTGGTTACCTCACTGAAATGGTTGGTAGGCAGTAATCTACCAGATATGAAATAGTGCCATGCACGAGAATGAACATTAAGTTTCGAGAAATACAAGTTTACCCCTCGCCCATTTTTAATCTTCCAGACTCCATTTCCATCAATTAAAAATCCAATAATCTCATCTAATTCATCGTAAGTAGGATGGAACATAGAAAAGAAGCAGGTTGGAACACTATGCAGCTTGTATACGTGGTTAATACAAACTGAAATAATATCCTTGTTTTGCCCTCGTACATAAACCAAATCATCAGATTCATTTAACATATTAGCATAGAACTCTCGAAGATTTGAAATTACACATACGACAGTGAAATAACAGAAGTTTTCCCACAGTTTCTCTACAATCAAGTATTTAATTGTTTTGTCAAAACATAAAAAACTGCATTCGTTAATTAATTTCTTTGATTGCAGATCAACGTACATATCTCGTGCCCTTGCACTAGAGAACTTATTGGAATCAAAAGTTGATTTTTTTCCTTGCCTCTTTCCATTTTTGGATCCATAATTAATCTAAAAATTTTCAAGATAAATTTTAAAAATTACAAACTCAACTTCAAGAGGCTCCTAAAAACACAATTTATACATAAATAGTCGATCAACCATGTATTTCACACTATTTTCATCAGGTTTTAAAATTTTGAGCCTAATCTACATTGTGGAAGAAATCCATTGTCAAATCATAATTTTTCAAAGCCAATGTGAAGATTTTACCCAATGATGGAGAAAACCAAAATTTGGAGGCATAACTCCAAGCCTATCATGCACAAAACGAAACCTTAGGGGAGCAAAATGCAAAAAAAAAAAATCAAGGAAGGAAACAAATCTAGGTTGAAAATGGTGAAAACCTTGGTCCAAGCTCTTAATATGACTCACAGGTTAGTTCAGTGTTATAGCATCAGGCAGTGGCACTATAACGCCCTGCATATCTTGATGAATAATGCTATAACATTTATACAAACTAGATTTAAAAAATAAATTATCCTTGGAAATTAAACAAAAATTCTAGGATGTAGAAAGGCTATTCTTCAAATTTCAATGGCTACCTTTATAGTTATTGAGTGAGTCGTCATTCAAAAATTTCAGGTTCGCAAATTCTAAAATGAATACATAAGGCCAATTTTACACAACAAAACAGAACTTGTTTTCTTATATTAATTATAGGTTCCATACATACGACACAACCACATAGACAATACCAGAAGTTCATACAACAAAGACAATAAAAACAACACCAAGTCTTAAAACAAATATGACATGCACACCACATGGAATCACATAACATTAAAACAGAAACATCTATATAAAAACATCCTTTAGGAACACTCATGATCTGTGGTGACATTCTCCATGCCGCTCACCAAACAATTTCATCGTAGGAAGGGTAGAAAGGAGCACGAGGAAATTCCTTAGCAAATTTATTATCGATCCACTTGTTGGTGCTATACATAGTCACTTGACTATCTTGGAAACAGGCCAAAGTATTGAATATCAGTTTCAACTGCCAATCCACATGCTCGTATTGGTGGAATAACTTTTCAAACATTGTATGTAGAAGAGAAATCTCACCTTCAACAATTTCTTCCATAAGTCACTCCAGACTTAATGCAAGATATCCATTGAAGTAGGTTTGAGCATCTTCATGCACCGACTTCTTCTCTTCAAATCTCTCATTGCCATTACTCTCCATGATCTCTCAAAAGTAATGAAATTCCCACTTCCAAATTTATTTAAAATACTTAGGAATATCCTAGGAATACTTCAAATCCTGTCATAGGCAGTTTTATACAAAAAACCAAATTTTTGGCAGTTCAAAAGAGTTATTCCAACTGTGGCACCATAGCGTCAGATCTGGCACTATAACACGAAACCAATATATTTAATTCTCGAATTTATTTCTGGAACTCTTCAATTCATTTAATATAATAAGGTTCTACACCAATAAAATTGTATAAGACTCACAAACACTACATAGAACTCATCACAACAACAATTCAAATCCAAATCACCCCGATAACTATGAGTTGCCTCCCACAAAGCGCTTGGTTTAACGTCGTCAACACGACATAACTAATGTTTTAATCAGGTTTGACCCAATATTAGGATCTCTTCAAATGCAGGACCCTCTTTATGCAAGCTTTTAATCTTTTCCCATTTTACTTAATCACTCTCCCAGTTTTTGGATCTTCAACTTCAATAACTCCATATGGATATGCTCTTACCATAAATAAATGGTCATGATAACCTGTATTTAAGTTTTCCTAGAAATAATTTTAATCTCGAATTATAAAGCAGTACTTCTTGCCCAGGCTCAAAATGCTTTTTTAGAATTTTCTGATCATGCCTAAATTTTGTTTTCTCTTTATAAATTTTGGCAATCTCATAAGCTTCATTTCTCAATTCATCAAGCTGATTTAATTATGGTAACTGCTTCTTTTCATCATCTGTTAAATTATAATTAAACTCTTTAAATGCTGAGTAAGCTTTTTGTTCCAACTCAATTGGCAAGTGACATACTTTTCCACGTATGATCTGATATGGTGTCATTCTTTCAGGTGTTTTAAAAGTAGTTCTATAGGCTCATAAAGCATTATCAAGTCTAGCATACCTATCAGTCCTTTTAGGATTTACCATTTTTTCTAATATTCTTTTAATTACTCGATTGGATACTTCTACTAAACCACTACTCTAAGGATGATAAGCCGTGGCATTATGATGTTTAATCCTAAATTTTTGAGTTGATGTTTAAATCATGTTATTCTTGAAATGACTTCCTCCATCTATAATGATAACTTGTGGTATTCCAAATCTTGTGAAAATATTCTTTCTTAAAAATTTTGCTACACTTTTAGCATCACAGTGAGGTAAATCAACTACTTTAATCCATCTAGAAACATAATCCACAACTATTAAAATATAAATCTTTCCAAAAAATGGTACAAATGGTCCCATGAAATATAATCCCCAAACATCAAAGATTTCAACTTCAAGAGTAAAATTTAAGGGCATTTCATCTCTTCTAGAAATATTGTCTACTTTCTGACATTGATCACATATTTTTATATAATTGTTAAAATGCCTAATAAAGTAGGCCAATAAAATCCAAATTGTAAAAACTTCAATGCAATTTTATTTACTCCAAAATGCCCCCCAAAATTTGATTTATGACATTTTTTAATAATTTATTGATTTTCTTCTAATGGTTCACATCATCAAATAATTAAGTCCTTCAAATGTTTGTATAAATAAGGGTCATCCCAAAAGTAAAATTTTGAATCATAAATGAATTTTTTAATTTGATGGTGTCGGCATATTTTTAGGTTGAGTGTTTTGTTTTGAAAAGAGGTCGCCTACAGAAATTGTGCAGCATATTTTAGGTTTAATTTAAATAAATAATTTGAAAAGTAATATTTGATTTTGAAAATAATTTTAAATTTGAAAATTTTAAGATATGAAATCAAACTGATCTCACATCCCGAATAGTTTATATAACGAGCACCGCATCACAAACCATGTATCTATCCCGAAGAATAGACACATTGCTTGATGATGGGGCTCGATTAAATAAACTAGAAGATTTGTGACATCCGTTTGGTCTGCGAACCAATTTTATAAGCCGACAAGTTCCTCGTTTAATATGAAAACATTAAACGGGGTTTATATTACCTGGGTTCTTAAAATTCCCTATATAGGCAAGCCCCTATAGTTAATTACATCTTAAGTGACGGGAATCACATAAGAAAACTCTCGATAATAATCAGTAGTTCTGCTCTAAAGAATTTCAAAGTTTAAGTTTTCAAGGGATTGAATTTTAGAATTTCAATAGGGAATGGATCGAATTTGGAACATTTTATTTTGGGAATTCAAAGAAACAAAGGTAGGAGAAATCACAGATTCGAAGCGAACTTAGGTAATTTCCCGACTATCCTATTGTTTGGCTTGAATTTAGGAAAGTCCTAATGTTTATTTAATGTTTTGATCTTGCCAATTTTAATTAGTTAGGACTTATATTTGTATGATAAAATCATACAAATAGCCTAAAAAATGTGAGGGTTTATGTCGTACCAAACAACTACCTCGGAATCCTAAGACCGGTTAGGGCTTAATTTACATGACATGATCATGCAAATGCCTAACGAAGAGTTGAGGATTTATGTTGCACTAGGCAAACTACCTCGAAATCCTATTGATTAGTTATTTAATTCTAAGAATGGTTTTGCTGAAGTAGACTCAGATTTTGCTGATGACGATGGTCGTGCTGCCCACCATGCTCCGAGCTCCTTGTTGTTGTAGTGGTTTAGTTTTAGAAGTCATAAATCAGGAGGTGAGAAAAGTGTTCTGGTTTAGAGAAAATCTTAAAATCCGGGTGTTTTTAGTGTTTTAGTTAAAACAAATCTTAAAGTTGATTATAACAACACCGGTTAAGATCCCACGAGTTCCATCCTTCCGCATCGTTATTTTTATCGGATTCACTTAGTCCAGATGAATTTTCTAAACTCAACTGAATGAGTTCCACACTTTCATTTAGACCGTGGGAAATCCCGTTAGCAACACGTAGGTTACATCATCCGAGGTATTCCCGATCATCCAACAAGACGTTTTAGTTTAGTTGTAGTTGTAGTTTTGTTGTTCTGTTTGTGATTAAATTTTGAGTTGTTTTATATTTAGAAATGTTGTGGCGGTGAATTTTATCTTGTAATGACTTTTAATTTAGTTTTGGTTTCAGTTTTAGGTACTATCCTAAAGGTGTAGGTTTTCATGCAACAGTTTTTTATCATGCAAGAAAAGTAAGTGCGATGCGATTAAATAAATTGCAATAAAGTAAATTGCAATAAAATAAAAGCGTACCTGGAGGGTCTTCCCGTCATCCCAAGCTGCACTTAAAACACAGTTAGAATATTTAAGCATTTAAAGTAAGTTCCTAGATAAAGCTAAGGGAAGGGTTATGGTTTTCTACCAAGTTCCTAATCCTATAGCTAGTCATTTCCTATGACGTCTAGGTTCTTGTATTTTGGTTTGAGGACGATTTTCTTCATCAAAGAACAACTAAGTTCAATTGTTCTTATAAATATCCTATCATATCTAGGAAGTGCTTAAGACGAATCTTAAACATCTTTTAAATATTTCTAGGACTATTTTAAGTCCAAGAGAACTTAATTGTACAAATGAATTAATCGTCCGGGAGTTCAAGTTTGTTGTCTTGCTCAGTGAACTAGGACATTTGAATATCTCATGAATGAAGTAACACTTCATTTAACACTCCTTTTAAGAGTTATGACATCACGAGCTTTTGAGGGCAAATGGATGTTCAAGTGGTTTATGATTTAATTTTAGTTAATGGATTTAAGTTTGGAATAGTGTTCAAGTTGTTTTAGATTTATTTTGAATTTCTTTATGTCTTGGGTGATGTTATATTTAATTTAATTTAATTTAATTTAATTTAATTTAACTTAATTTAATTTAATGTGGTTTAATTTAATTTAATTTAATTTAAGTTAATTTAATATAATATGATTTAGCTTAATTTGATTTAATTTAATTTAATTTAATTTGATTTAGTTTTAATTTAATTTAATTTAATTTAATTTTAATTTAATTTAATTTAATTTTTAATTTTGATTTAATTTAATTTAATTTAATTTAATGTGTTTTAATTTAATTTAATTTAATTTAATTTAATTTAATTTAATATTTTATTTAATTTAATATTTTATTTTAAAAGGGTTTGCTTTAAATAATTTAACTTTAATTTAATTTAATGATTAAATCTTTTAGCATTTTAAATCTTAAACTTGGAATATCATTTTAATTAGGAATTAAATATTTTTGGGATGATTAATTTAGGGATTCTTAAATTAAAGAACAAATTTCTTCCTAATAATATCCCTATTTTAATAATTCAAAATTTATTATTCTTCCCAAATTTAATTAATTATTTTAATTAAAGTTCATTTCAATTATTTTTGAATTGTTTAATAGGTTTCTACCCTTTAATTATTTAAATTTCAATCATCCAAATCAGATTAAGATCAAATATTTTACTCTTTCATTTTATTAAGCCTAAAGTTTTAATTAAAGGTTAAAATTTTAATTACCCTTTTGCCCTTCAAGCTTAATAATTTCATAACTCACTAAATTGAGCTCAAATGAATTTGAAATTTTTATGTGACTTCACTCATATGTCAATGAAGACATTAGAGGAGAAAATGTGATTTTTCTGTATTTAATTTATTTATGTAATTATTTTTGGTGGAAAATAGGGATTTCCAAGGAAAATTTAATAATATGACCAAGGGAAAGTTTCTGTCCTTAAGAAAATTATGGGACATTCCTAATAACCAGAGGACCATTTGGACCAATTTTGGTGATTTTTTGAATTATATTCTTTTTATTATAATTATTTTGAGTTTTGGAGTATTAATTAATTTAAAAATAAAATACAAGTTGAAAAATGAATTTTATATTTTTCAAAAATCTCTCTGATATCAAGGAAATCAAAGAATCAATTTTTACAATTTTTTGATTTTCTTTGATTTATTAGAATTATTTTAGTGGAAATGCTAGAAAATACATTTTTTTTAATTTTAAAATTACCTTAGGGCTTTAAAATTTAATAACTCATCATAGAGACCTAGGAAAAATATGGGATTTGTTCCTAAGTGATTAAAATTTAAAATGTGACATTTTGATGAATTTTATTATTTTTGTGATTTTTATTATTTTTTTTAATTATTAAAATATTAAAATAATGCAAAAAATCAACTTTTTTAGAAAATTGAAATTTTAATTTTTTTAAATTCCCCTAATATCAGAGAGGCTCCAAAACCAATTTGGTGAATTTTTGAAAAGCATTTTGAAAGTTATGAATTTTTAAAATTTAAATTGGCTAAATGGCTTAATCAACCCATTTAATAGGGCTAACCAAACCCAATTGACTTCAAATTTTTATGGTGGGTTCCTCTGATCCTAAAGGTCAGTGGAGAATTATTTCAAGTCAATTTGATGTATGATTAGCTCTAATTAATTAAGGACCTATTTAGGGTGTTTAAACCAATTAGGGCTATTCCAAGTGAATTAACTCAAAACCTATTTTTCGTAGGGTCCTCTGGTCATAAGAAACATCACCAAATTTTCCTAGAATTTATTTCACAACATGCTAATTATTGGATTTAAAATACTCAAAATAGTAACCTGAATTTGAAAAATCAATAACTTCTCATAGGGATGGCCTCTGACTTTGGAAAATTCAGGGAATGTTCCCCAATTCAGAGGCTTCAGAAGCCCTATGGTCTCATGCCATGGTGAGTTTCCTATATGCATGGAGAATTAAAACAATGCAGAGGGTAAATAAATCATTAAAAATAAAATACTAGATGAAATTAAATGATTTCTTTTCCACATTATTCTCCTCTCGTTCACCGAGTAAGAGGGTATTTTTTTTTTATTTTTCTGATTTTTCTACACAAAGTTATGAATTTTTGAAGTTTAGGGAATTAAATAAATCAGAAAATCCCTATTTTTCTACTTATCCGAGTCGGCGCCGCGTCAACCTTAGCATCTCCGAAGTGCCGTGTGGCGCTTTCTGATTCGACGCCGCCATCCGACTCAGCGATCCAGGGGCCCGCGGTTCATGCACCATCGCGCTGTCCGACTCGATCCAGACCGTCAACTTGATACACGCTCGATCCGATGGCTCCCAGTCATCGTCTACGACTGGTGTGCACCCGTGACCGTCAACCTTCTAGCCCTAATTTCTCACTCGATTCTCAACGGATTTTTGTGTTCTTATGCTCTATGGATTCATCTTGAGGAGATGAACACATCCATACGGTAAACATGTATTTAAATTGACTCAAATTAAATGGAGAATCTCTGTAAGCTCGGGAAGAAGAGTGAGTTCATACCTTTGCTCAGAGAAGTGAAGCTTCGATCTGAGAGTTGTGTCACCTTTGATTGGGTCCAAGTAAGCTCCAGATGAAGTCCTTGGCCTGGTGAATTGTCTAGCTATGAAAGTGACCACAACCGATCACAAAGCTTGGAGGCCTGGAACAACCGGGTGGCTCGGGGATGGGGCTTTTAGTGGGAAACTTCTCCTCTTGGTCCGGTGAAGGTGTAGGACCAATCAATTTGAGGATTGATCTACTGCGGAGAAGTGTCCTGGTTTTTGGGCTAAAGTTTGAGCTCAAAATCGAGCTCACTCTGGAGGGAATTGGGCTGGAATTCGGTGGGGATCAAGTGCTCTATGTGTGGAGAGTGATCCGGAATGATTTTGGCGCAGTTTCCCTAAGGTTTGGTTCAAGCACCTCTCATGGCCGAGAGGGGGTGGTGTTTAAATAGGAGAGGGTAGAGGGCCTCCCGGGGGAGTTAGGGCTTGGGATCGGCCTGCTCTTGCAAGAGAAGAACAGCTACAATGGCCACTGGGGATGGGGCGACTCGGCAGTGAGAATTCCATGTTTGGGCTCACATGTGAGCTCCGGGCCCGGTGGTTTCCGGCGGTCGTGGTGGCTGGCCGGCCAGGGTCAGGTCACCCTCAAGGTCAGGTGGGTCAGGGCTGGAGGCTTGTGTAGTCAATTGGGCCTTGCCATGTGTAAAGGGGGTGGCTTGGAATGGAATGGGGAAGAGGCCATTTTGGCTTGGTTTGGGTCAACCCATGTGTTTGGGCTGGGTTCACCTCCCCATGACTCGGTTTTAAGCCGAGAGAATAAGTTAGGTCAGCTGGTCAAAGGTGGTGAGGTCTCTTTCTAAGAATATTTAGATTAAATTTGGGTTAATGGGAATCATGGTTAAGGCTAATGACTTTAGGAGATTAAGGAAAGAGTCTCCTCCTTTTGCCCAAAATGGCATGGTGACATGTCAAACCCCCCATGGCTTCATGTGGCTTGTCTCATGGCTTGCATGTGGCTTCATTTGGCTCATCCTCGGCTTAGGAAAAGTGGATCCATTTATATGAAAAAGGAATTTGGGGATTTTGGCAATTTAGTGAAAAATTTAGATGGTGCTCAATTTAGGTTGATTTGATGATTGATTTGGGACTTAGGAATTGATTCCAATTAAAGGGATGATGAGAAGGAAATGTCATGTGGGCTTTGGGCTTTTGATTTTGAAGGAAGTGGGCTTTTAGGAAGGTTTAAGGGAAGTGGGCTTTTTGATTTTAGGATGGGCATTTGGGTGAAAATTTTGTGAAGGACCATGTCAAATAAATGTTACAATTGGTTTAGGGATGTTTCATGAATGGTTTGGAGTCAATTTGGTGTGATTTGGAATTGAATTGGTTTGAATTTGGGTTCATTTGGTAAGTGGGCCAATGTAGGTCAAATTGGGCTAACTTAGGCCAATGTTGGGATAGGGTTGAAATTGATGTAAAATAAATGTTGGGAAATGTTTATGGGAGTGTTTCAAAGAGGTTTTGGCTTTGGTTGGGTTTTGATTTTGGGGTTTGGGTCTATTTGGGCTAGGTTTAGGTTTAGGTCAAAATTGGGCCTTTTAGCTTTTGGTTGAATTTGAGTGGGGTTTGGGTCTAAACTTTGGGCAAATCATGTTAGTGTTTTGTTTATGGGGATGTTAATGAAGGTTTAGAAAAGATTTCGGGTTAATTGGAGTTGAATTGGGTGAGTTTGGGCTAAGTTTGGGTCATGGGTCCAAAATGGGCTTTAAGGCCAAAAGTGAAATTGGATCCAAATGTCAATCAAATTGGACTTGGATTTGGTCTAGATTGGTGTTGGGGATGTTGAATTGAAGTTTAGAATTGAATTGGACCAGAATTTGGGTCAATTGGATAGGTTTGGTTTGACATTGGGTTCACTTTGGGTTAAAATGGGTCAAATTGGGGGTTTTGATAAAAGTGGGGTAAATTGACAAAATTGGCCCATGGTGTAGTTGAACAAAATGAAATTTGAAATATTTGGAATTTTCTGGAATTTTCTGGGAATTTTCTGAATTTTTGGATGTTTTGGCTAAGAGGGGCATTTTGGGTATTTGGAGGGTATTGGGAGGTATTTTTGGAATTTTTGGTATTTTTGGGTGTGGATGATCAATTTTAGTAATGTGGGAATGTTTAGGATTGATTTTGAGGATTTTTGGGTGATTTGGAGATTTTAGAAAATTTGGGTAATTTCAAGGGTATTGGGTAGGCTAGGTGGGTGTAGGGTCCCGGGGGTCAAAAATTGAAAATTTGGAAAATTGAAGATTGGGTGAATGTAAGTGGAATGAAATCATTTTGGTTGAGCCATGAAGCCATACCAAGCCCACATGAGCCATGAAGGGACTCATTTGAGGCATCCACTATGTTGTTCCTAACCTCTTGCCAAGGGCTTAGGGGTTAAGGACCATCCATGTGAATCACCTTCATGAGTCAGGAGGTCAAATTAGGTATGGGTGTGTTTTTAGGAGGTGTGTGAAAGTGTAGTGTATAGGTGTAATGTGTGTGTAAGTCAACCCTTCACCAGACCAGGCCACCCAGGGCAGTCCTAAGGCCAAAGAGTCCTATGGGAACTCATCCTTTAAACTTCCACATTTGATTTCAACCCTCTAGGTGATTAGGGGTCTATAATCAAGTTTGTGGAGTTTGCAGGGAGTTAAGAAGTGGTTTGAATTTCTAAGTGGTGGGTCCCAATTCTAATCCTCTAGGATAGTTAAAGGAAAAGCCTAAGGCTAGATCCTAAGTACTAAAAAGAAGGAGAGAAGACCTCATCAAAAATGAGGTCAACAGATGGCTATCTAATCCATAAAAGAATATATTACTAACCAAGTAGTTTACTATATAAGTATACCACAGAATTTCTCATTCATTAATCACATATAATTGTTCATCAGGAAATTTCTCATTAATTTCATTATTTAAATCTTCTTTGATCTTCCTGTTCAAGCCTTGACAAATGATCAGTTATTTGATTATCAGTACCCTTCATATCTACAACTTAAAAAATCAATTTTTTGCATTAGAAGGACCCATCTAATTAATCGTGGTTTTGCATCCTTCTTCATTATTAAATAGTTTATAGTAGAATGATCAGTATGCACAATACATTTGGCTCTAATAATATAAGGTCTGAATTTATCAAAAGCTAACACTATAACTAATAATTCCTTTTCAGTGATAGTGTAATTAATTTGAGCCTAATTAAGAGTTTTATTAGTATAGTATATCACTTTGAACATTTTGCATATCTCTACCCTAAAACAGCCTCTATAGCATAATCGCTAGCATTTCACATGGATTTAAAAGGTTTTGTCCAATCAGGTGAAACAATAAAAGGTACAGTGATAAATTTCTATTTATATAAGTTGAAGGCAAAAAAGCTTTTATCATTAAAATCAAAGTTGGCACCTTTTTCTAAAAGTTGACATAAAGGCTTAGAAATTTTAGAAAAATCTTTAATATAACATCAGTAGAAACCGACATGTCTAAGAAAACTTCTTATTCTCTTCACACTCGTAGGAGATGAGCAATTTGGTAATAACTTGAATTTTCGCAGGATCAACTTCCATTCATTTTTCAGAAATTTTATGCCTTAACACTATTCCTCCTACAACCATAAATTGGCAATTTTCCTAGTTGAGAAAAAAGTTTGTTTTTTCACAGCATTTTAGAACTATTGCTAAATGATCTAAACATATATTGAAAGAAGTCCCAAAGACTGAGAAAGCATCCATAAAAATTTCAATTCATTTTTCAATTAAATCATAAAAAATTGACATCATATATCTTTGAAAAGTTTCAAGGGCACTACATAATCAAAATTGCACTCTTCTAAAAGCAAAAGTTTCATAAGGACTAGCAAAAATTGTTTTTTCTTGATCCTCTGGAGTAATAGGTATTTGGTGGTATCCAGATTGTCCATCCAAAAAATAAAAATAACGGTGCCCTGCTAGTCTATCCAACATTTAATCAAGGAAAAATAAAGGAAAATGGTCATTTCCAGTGGCGGCATTTAATTTTCTATAATAAAATCAGTAACTTACCTTGTCATAATTAATTCATTTCTTTCATGTTTAACAACAGTCACTCCACCTTTCATAGGATCAAAATGAATAGGTTTAACCTAAGAAATATTTGAAATTGGACAAGTAATCTCATCGTCCAAACACTTTAAAATTTCTTTCTTAACAAATTCTTTCATTATGTGATTCAATCTCTTTTAAGGATTTGCCCTAGGCCTATGGTTATTTTCCATCAAAATTCGGTGCACACAGATTAAAGGACTGACTCCATTAATAACAGCTAATGTTCATTCAAAGGCTTTCTTTTTTATTCTTTAATATTTTTAATAGTTTTTTTCTTGTTCTTGTTAACTTCAATTTTGGTTAAGGTTTAGTCTCTCCTTAGATAGCCTAGGGTCTAGCCATAGGACATTCCTAGTGACTTTTCATAGAGGACTAGCAACGGAAACTCCACAACATAGAAATTCCATATGTTTGTTTTCATTACTTAGGGCTTTCGCATGTTAAGGCCCAACTTCTAATATTTAGAAGGATGGGCTTAAACATAAAGAAGACCAAGTGGAATTCCCCATAGGTGACCAGACCTTAGGATTGACCCTGGGAGGTCCAGAAATCATACCTCGCACTCACACACATATCACCCACTAACAACTCTAAATCTACCACCTTTTATTTTGAGGCCCCTATATTTTGGACACTCAAGTGGTGGTCTCACTAATCCCCAAGCTTATGGCTGAGGTGGAAAGAACTGACACACATGGAACCAAATTAAGGTTACCATTCGTCCCATTCTCCTCACTATAAAGCCACTCATATTTTCCCAAAAATTCCAATTTTCAAACCCCCCTGGTCCTGAAACTTGCCTAAATTACCAAATTGCCCCTGGAAATCCCAAAATCCCGAAATTGACCAATATTACCCAAATTCTTCAAAAATCATTCCAAAATATTTCCCACCACTCAAAATAGCCAAAACCACCCAAAATTTACAAAATTTCCAAAATTGTCGAAATTCCTAAAATCCCAAAAATGTCCTTTTTAGCCCAAAATCTCAAGTTTGTCAAGAGTTCTCTGAACTCCCCAAAATTATTCTAGGACATTCCTCTCGTCAAATGATGTAGTTTGACTGTAAACATGTCATACTTCCGAGCTACTTTTCAACCCCTCGACACTTAAGTAGCCGGTACTTGAAAAGTGCTTCGGGATTCATAAAATCCTCCATATTGATTAGAAATGCTCCCAGACACTGCTGTTTGACTCCAAATTTCATTTAGAATGATATCAACATTTTGGTTTAGCTTTTTAACCACTTTCCAAAAAAAACCCCAAAATTACCAAAATGCCCCTGCTAGCAAAGAAATTCCAAAAATTCCCAAAAATTTCCAAAATCCTCTAAATATTCCCAATTTCACTTTACAACCATCAATTTTACCCAATTTGATCAATTTTACCCAATTTTACCAAAAGCCCCAATTTTGACCTAAAGTTAGATTTGACCCAAATTGAACCCAATGTCGACCAATTTCAACTCAATTTGAATTCTAAACTCTTCATAACACTACTCTAAACTAAATGCAACATTTAATTGTCATCAATTTGAGCCCAAGCATAATCCAAATTCGATTTAAGACAAAATCCCCAATTTGAAATGTTTTAGACTAATTTGACGACGAAGTTGTCCTAACGATCTAGGATCACCAAAGGGACTTCGCCGTTGCGTCCATAACGTCAAAATTATTAGGAATTGATATATAATTTACTATGGTTCGATGTACTTTGAAAAAGTACAAAATTCGGCGCGTTTCACACCAAAATAATTTAAAATTTCATTTTTAACCACCTTAAACACCCCACTTAACCTAACATTTCCCTCCCTAATCATCCCCAATAGCAGCCGTCGGCCTGTTGACCTCATCTTTTGAGGTTTTGTCTCTTCTCTCTCCTTAGTACTTAGGATCTACCATAGAGCTTCTCCTTGACTATCTTAGAGGACTAGAAATGGGACCCATCACTTAGAAATTCAAATACTTCTTGGCTCCCTTCAAACCCCACAGGTTTGACTATAAACCCCCAAGCCTCTTGGAGGGTTAAAACTAACATGTGGAGGTTTAAAGAATGAGTTTCCTATATGACTCTTTGGCCTTAGGACTACCCTGAGAGGGCTGGTCTGGTGAGGGTCGACTTTCACACACCACACTCTCACACACATTTCAAACCCTAAAACTACCTTTAACCAATTTGACTCCCTGTCTCATGTAGGTAACTCATATGGATGGACCTTGACCCCTAGGCCCCTGGCTAAGAGGGTTAGGAACAACATATTGAGTGCCTAAAATGAGTCCTCTCCTGGCTCTTATGAGCTTTAAATGGCTTCATGGCTCCACCAAAATGACTCCATTCCACTCACATTTAATCAATCTTCATTTTTCCAAAATTTCAATTTTTAACCCCGGGGGCCTTAAACCCACCAAACCTACCAAATGCCCTCGAAAAATGCCCAAAATCTGCAAAATTTCCTAAATTACCCAAAATCCCTCAAAATCAATCCTAAAAATTCCACACCACTCAAATTGATCATTCATGACCAAATATACCAAAATACCCCCCAATACCCTCCAAATACCCAAAATACCCTTTTAGCCCAAAAATTCCAAAAATTCAAAAAATTTGCAGAAAATTTCAAAAAATCTAAAATATTCCCAATTTCATTTTTTTCAACTACACCATAAGCCAATTTTGTCAATTTGGCCCACTTTTACCAAAACCCCCAATTTGTCCTATTTTTAACCTAAGTGGACCCAATGTCCCACCAAACCAACCCAATTGACCTCAATTTTGATCCAATTCAATTCTAAGATTCAATTAAATATCCCCAATATTAATTTAGACCAAATCCAAACCCAATTTTATCAACATGTGGATCCAATTTCAATTTGAAGCTTAAAACCCAATTTTGGCCCATGACCTAAACTTAGCACAAACCAACCCAACCCAACTCCAATTAGCCCCAAATCTTTTTTAAAACTTTCTTAAAATACCCAAAAACAAAACACTAACATGACTTGCCCCAAATTTGAGCCCAAAATCCAACCAAACTTAACACAAATAAAAAATCCCCAATTTGGCCTAAACCAATCATGAACCCAAATAGGCCCAAATTCCAAAATCAAAGCCCAACCAAAGTTAAAAACTCTTTGTCACACCCCCATAAAAATTTTTTAACATTAATTTTACATCAAACACAACATTGGTCCAACCTTAACCCAAGTTAGCCTAATTTGATCCACTTTGGCCACATTACCAAAAAACCTAAATTGAACCCAATTCAATTCAAAATCACCCCAAACTTGTTCCAAATTATTCATGGTACATTCCTAAACCAATCCCAACATTTATTTGACACACCCCTCACCACTTTTCATCCATCAATTTATTTCAAAACCTAAAATCCCACTTCCTTAAACCATTTTAAAAGCCCATCCAAAATGATTTCAAAAAGCCCAAGACTTATTCCAAAGCCCATATGAAGTTTTCTCTCATCATCCTTTTATTTGATATCATCCCTAAAGTTCTAATTGATCATCAAATCATTCTATATCGAGGCACATGACAATCTCCCAAAAATTCATCAAAAATGCCTAAAACCCTTTTTCATGAAACAAGCCAACCTTTTCCAAGCCAAATGTGAGCCAAATGAGAGTCATTTATAAGCCATATGAAGCCATGAGAGTTTTGTCACCTCACCTAGTCATTTATGGCAAGAAGAGGGGAGCCTTTCCTAAGCCTTCATTAAGCCTTTTTAACCTTATTTATGCTACACCCTAACCCAAAATTAACTTAAACAATTTTGATGGAGACCTCACCACCTTCTCTTGGCTGACCCAAAGGACTCTTTTCAGCCCAAAACCAGGCCTTGGGTGGTGCACCAAGCCTAAAACTATGGGTTGACCAAATAGGACCCAAACTAAGCCTTTCTTCATTCCACTTCAATTCAGCCCCTTTACACATGGCATTGGACAATTGAGCTCACAAGTCTCAAGCACCGATCTCCCCGATCGTAACGGTGACTTGACCCCGCCGGCCGACCACCAGCCCCGCCGTAAAACGCCATGGCCGAGAGGTCTAAATGGATTCAAAAATTCAAATTTCACCTGCCGAGCCGCCCCATCCTAATCGGCCACCACAGCTCTTCCTTTACTCCCCTAAGCAGCAAATCCTAGCCCTCAATTGCCCCTGGGAAGCCCCTAACCATGTCTATTTAAACCAGCCATTCCTCTCGACCGAAAGGTTGGCTGAAATCAACCTTCACAAAACTTCACCAAACTCCTCACGTAGCTTCCCTAGCCTGAGAGCAACTCATCCTCACTGTCTTCCCCGCCCCATTTCCACCGATCGAGCTCAATTTTGGAGCTCAATTCTCGAGTCACAACTAGACATCCCTTGAAACTCCACCAAATCCAAATTAACTTCTCCCACACCTTCACCAGAGGTAGAGAAGAAGTTCCCCAGCAAAAGCTCCCTCACCAAACCAGCCATTGCTTCCAGAGTCCAATGTTTGAAATCGGCCTTGGTCATTTTTGTACCTAGGTAATTTCCCTGAGCCAGAGATTTAATCTGGAGCTTCCTTCAGTGCAATCGAAGGTGCCACAACTCTCTGATTGAAGCTTCACTTCTCAGAGCCAAGGTATGGATCACTTCTCCCTCCCAAGCTTCTGTGAATTCTCCATTTCATTTGAATCAATTTCATAGCATGTAAACCGTATGGATGTGTTCGTCTCCTCAAGACGAATCCATAGAGCATAAGAACACAAAAATCCGTTGAGAAATGAGAGAGATCTTAGGGTTTGAGTGTGGACGGCTCTCGGGACACACCAGTCAGAGACAATGACCAACCGCCGTTGGATCGAGCATGTATTGAATGGACAGTGCAGATCGCGTCAGATCAGAAGACGGAGCGGGACCGCAGGACGAGTCGTTGCTGACTCAGGTGGCGGCGTCGAATGGGAGCACGACACGTAGGGCTTCGGAGCTGCCAAGGTTGACGCGGCGACGCTTGATAAGTAGAAAAATCCCTATTTTCTGAATTAATTAAATACCCATAACTTAGAAAATCCATAACTTTGTGTAGAAAAATCACAAAAATAAAATAAAAATATCCTTTTGCTTAGTGAACAGAGGAGAATAATGTGGAAAAAGAATTAAGTTATTTTGATGAATATTTTATTTTTAATTATTTATTTATTATTTTCAGTATTTTAATTCTCCATACATGCATACAATTCACCATGGCATGAGACCATAGGGCTTTTGTAGCCTCTATTTTTTGGATCTTTCCTTGAATTTTCCAAGGTCAGGGGCCATCTCTATGGCAAGTTATGTATTTTTCAAGTTTATGTCTCTGTTTTGGAATTTTAATTCCCATAATTAGCATGTTGTTCAATAAATTCTAGGAAAATTTGGGGAGGTATCTTAGAACTAGAGGACCCTACAAAAATTGTATTTTGAGTTAATTCATTAAGAATAACCCTAATTGGCCTAAATACTCAAAACTGAATTTTAATTAATTTGGGTAAACAATACATCAAAATAACTTGAAAATAATTCTCCACTGGTCCTTAAGATCAGAGGAACCTCACATAAAAATTTTAGATCAATTAGAGGTGATTAGCCCCACTAAATGGACTAATTAAGTTACATGACTAAAATTAAACTTTAAAAATTCATAACTCCAAAAATACATTTCAAAAATTCACCAAATTGGTTTTGGGAATTCTCTGATATCAGAAGAGTCTAAGAAGATTAAAATTGGATTTTTTTTTTAAATTTTATTTTCTACCTTATTTTAATATTTTAATAATTAAAAAATAATAAAAATCACAAAAATTTAAAAAATCACAAAAATGTCATATTTTGACTCCTAATCACTTAGGAACAAACCAAATATTTTTCTTAAGTCTCTAGGTTAAGATATTTAATTTTTAAAGCCTTAAAACAATTTTTAATATTAAAAATGTATTTTTTAAACCTTTTCACTAAATTAATTCTAATAAATCAAAGAAAAATTAGAAAATTATAAAATTTATTTCTCTGAGTTTCTTGAGGTTAGAGAGATTTAAGAAAAATATAAAATCCATTTTTTAAATTTAATTTTATTTTATAATTAATTAACACTCCAAAAATCAAATAATCATAAAAAATAAAATATAATTTGAAAAATCACCAAATTTGGTCCAAGTGGTCCTCTAGTCAATAGGGACATTCCATAATTTTCTTAAGGACAAAAACCTTTCCTTGGTCATATTGTTGAATTTCCATTGAAAATCCCTATTTTTCATTAAAATAATTATATAAAGTAAATTAAAAATAGAAAAATCACATTTTCTCCTCTAATGTCTTAATTGACATGTTAGTGAAGTGACATAAAAATTTTAAGCTCGTTTGAGCTCAATTAGATATGTTATGAAATAATTAGGCTTAGAAGGGCATAATAGTAATTAAGAATTTTAACCCCTAATTAAAACTTTAGGTTTAATCAAAATGGAGGGTAAAATATTTGATCTTAATTTTCTCTTAGATGATTGAAACTTTGGGAAATAAAAGGATAGGAACCCATTAATCATTTCTAATAATCCAAAAAAATGAAATCTTAATTAATTAAATAATTTAAATGTTGGAAGATTAATTGAAATTTAAATTATTAAAATGGGGATATAATTTAGGGAGACTATAATCACTTAAGTTAAAAATCCCTAAATGAATCACTTTAATAATATTTAGCTTTTAATTAAATTTAAAGTGATAATTGAAATTAATAAATTAAATAATTAAAAGAAAAAGATTAACCCTTATTAAATTAAAACTTAAAACATTGAATAACTTGATAATCAAATTGAAATAAATTTAAAACATTAAAAATTAATCTCAATGATCACTTGAAAGCAAATCTAAAACAAACTTGAAACATCAAAAATCAACCTAAAAAATAATTCAAAATTAAAAATCAAACCAATTAAAAATTAACCTAAAATATTTCAATTAAATTAAAATTAAATCATTAAAATCTAAATTGAATAATCTAAACACCTCTTTACACCCAAATTAATCTAATACATTTAGATCATTTAAAATGTAAAGATTTAATTAAATTAAAACAACTTGAACACTATTCCGAACTTAAAATTATTAAAATTTCATAACTAAATTAAACCACTTTAAATCATCAATTCCGATTTTAAATCATTAAAATTTTTAATAAATTAATTTGCCCTTAAAGGCTTTCGTTATCATAACTCTTAAATGGAGCGTTAAGTGAAATGTCACTCCACTCATAGGATAATCAAACATCCTAATTCACTCATCAAGAAGCAAAATTTAACTAAATTCTTGGATGATTAATTCTGATAAAATTCATATGGACTCAAAATAATCTCAGAAGTATTGAAAAGATGTTTATGACTCGTCCTAAGCACTTTCTCAATATGATGAGATGTTTTAGAAGAACAACTGAACTTAATTGTTCTTTGATGAAGAAAATCATCCTTAACAAAACACAAAAGAACCTAGACGTCATAGGGATTGACTAGCAATAGGATTAGGACTTTGGTAGACAACCAAAACCTTCCCTTAGCTTTACCTAGGTGTTCTATTGCAAATATATAAATGCCTTGACATGTGTTTTATGTGTAGCTTGGAATGACGGGAAGACCCTCTAGGTATGCTTTTATTTTATTGCAATTTACTTACCTGCACTGTACTTTACTTTTCTTGCATGTTAAACAAGATTGACACCATGCATGAAAACTGAAACCTTTAGGATAGCCACAAAACTGAAACCCAAAACTAAATTAAAAGTCATAACAAGATAAAATTCACCGCCACAACATTTCAAAATATAAAACAACTCAAAATTTAAACACAAACAAAACATAAAACTACAACTATAACTAAATTAAAGCGTCTTGTTGGATGATCGGGAATACCTCGGATGATGTAATCTACATGTTGCTAACGGGATTTCCCACAGTTTAAATGAAAGTGTGGAACTCATTCAGTTGAGTTTAGCAAATTCATCTAGACTATGTGAATCCGAAAAAAATAACGATGCCGGAATGATGGAACTGTGGGATCTTAACCGGTGTTGTTATAATTAACTTTAAGATTCCCCTGATAAAACATTAAAGACATTTGGACTTTAAGACTTTTCTAAACCAAAACACTTCTCTCATCTCCTGATTTTCACTTTCTAAACCTAAATTCTTGCAACAACAAAGAGCTTGGAGCATAGTGGGCAGCACGGCCATCGTCGTCAGCGAAACTAGAATCTACATCAGGAAAACCTTTCCTAGTTTTAAATAACCAAGCCATAGGATTTCGAGGTAGTTTGCCTAGTGCAACATAAATCCTCAACTTTTCGTTAGGCATTTGCATAATCATGTTATGCAAATTAAGCCCTAACCGGTCTTAGGACTCCGAGGTAGTTGTTCGATACGACACAAACCCTCACATCTTCGAGGCTATTTTTATGATCATGTCATACGAATATAAGTCCTAATTAATTAAAATTGGTAGGATTATAACATTAAATAAACTCCCAAATTGAAACCAAACAATAGGATAGTTTGGGAAGTTTCCAAGATTCTTCTTGGATCCTCAACTTCTCCTACTCCTCTTCCTTTGGACTCCTAAAATTAATTATTCCAAATTTGAGCTAATACCTTTTGAAATTTACAAAATCCAATCCTTTGAAAACCTTAAACTTTAAAATTCTTGAGAGCAAAACCACTGATCATTATCGAGAGTTTTCTTAAATGATTCCTGTCATTTAAGATGTAATTAACAATAGGGGCTTACCCTTATAAGGAACTTTAAGAACCCAGGTAATATAAACCCTGTTTAATTTCTTTATATTAAGCAGGGGAACTTGTCGGCTTATAAAATGGGTTCGCTGACCAAACGGATGTCACAAATCTTCTAGTTTATTTAATCGAGCCCCATCATCAACCAGTGTGTCTATTCTTCGAGATAGATACACGGTTTGTGGTACGGTGCTCGTTTATGTAAACTATTTGGGATGTGAGATCGATTTGATTTCATATATTAAAATTTTCAAACCTAAAGTTATTTTCAAAATCAAATGCTACTTTCCAAATTATATATATATTTAAATTAAATTTAAAATTTAAGATTCACTGACAATTTCTGTAGGCGACCCCTTTTCAAAATACAAAACTTAACCTAAAAATATGCTGACAATTTCTGGCGACTCCGATGGGGAATTAGTTCCTCTCTCCATTTTGATCAGATGGTTTTGCTTTCATAAATTGGTAGTGAGTCCATACCCCTTGTGGACCAAAATACCATTCTTCCCATTAGCATACCACGTTCATTTCTGTCTTGAATGGGTATAGTCAATTCCTTTTGGATTTTGGAGCCACTGTTTAGACACCCCTAAACAGAGAGGTTCTGAAATCCTTTTGCCTCTTTCTGAGGTGGGGTGGACCCCCAATAGGTGTTAGCCTTAGAGCGGTCTTTTGAGTTGAGAAGTCTTACGAGACTTTCTCTTCATTTCCAATTCTGAATCGTGTCCTTTACCTTTCCTTTAACCTTCCTCCATTAATCGTTTTTGTTCCTAACAAGCAAATCCTCTAATAAACAACCTTTTAATAAACGAACTCTTTTAAATCGCAAATATACTAAGATAAATTAAAATGTGTTCGGACTCTCTCTTTCCCATCTTATGTTTTGCGACAAAAGGAAGCATAATTCGGGACTGACGTTCGGAATTTACCCTGCAGAAAATGACTGCACCAAATTTAATTTTCTCCTTCACCAATGAATGGACTTCACCGTCTGTAAGGATGATCTGCCCGATAATGGAATCATCCATATTGGACAAGGATTCGACAATACAGATATTAAGTTCGTTGACGTCACCCTCTTCACACTAGTGGACAAAGTACCAGAAATTGAGAAACCCATAATTGCGATCAACCTGAAGTCGACTCAAGAATTCCCTCCCCTATGAAAAGTCCCAACTGAAAGAGACACCACTGTTCATAGAAAGACTGTGATCTCTACCCCCACCGGTCTGGTTACCTCTACACCTGCCTGGGCTCCTGCCAAACTGAAAGGGAACGGAGTCCAAGTTTATGATAAGCCTGCCACCGTGGAGGGTGTAGATTTCACTGCAATGCCATCTGTTTTCGAAATTGGGTCCAATTCAAGTTTACACCCCTGACTCGGACTCAGAGAAGAAATAGGAGTAGAAATATCACCAGGATCGAGAAGGCCAAGGCTACTGAAGTTGCTTTTCGTGAAGAGATTCCTGAGGAGGAAGAAGAACTACCTAAAATTTCACCGTTGTTGGGAGGAAGTAGGTTCCACCCTCTCTCTGCTGCATCGGATGAAGAAGATGTCCGGAGGATCGCCGCTGCATTACCACGACCTGCATATTATAGTGACTGTAAGAGGAAGAGAGCCAAGATTACGCCGCTTACCCGACTGCGAGCCGTAGTAGAGAAACTAGCTAAGAAGGAAGGGTACCCCGTATCAGAGATCTTAAGAAGAATGAGACAAGTGCCAGTTAAATCCTCAGACCGCGAGTAAACCCTGTCACTGCCCCGGAGAGGCCAAGGAAGAAAGTGTGAACTAGTTCGCCTGTTGTCGTATCGAGACACCATATTAGGGAGGACACCACCTACCGACGCACAGCCAACAGACTATCTGGTCCTAGGCCTTCTATTGCGAGAAGGATGGTGTGGCGACCTATTATTGCTGAATCAATACAAGCACAATGTTCTGGAAAGAAGAGTCTCATCAGAAAGCCAGAATCAGAAGAAAGTGCTACTGCATTAAAAGAAACTCCTGAGAAAGAAGTCCAACAGTCATCACATGACAACCGTGAAACCGTTTGGAAGAGGCCACGAGAGGATGCCATAGGCAAGCTAAGAATGGACATCCGACGGTTGGCAAAGGAAAGAGGAGAAGAATTGGCAAATGAAGTGGATTCATCAGAATTCATAGATGAAGAATGTGATGAGATCAATATGGACGAGACCCAAGCATCGTCAACTTTGCAAGGAGCTCCGTCAAATTCAGAGGGAAACGAACCAGAAGCGATGAGAGCACGTCTTCAAGAGAAAGATGATACGATTTCTCAGATGGCAAAGAGGATGGAAGAGATGGATGCTGCTTTAGCCACTCTCCAGAGTCAGCTTCAACCTCAGAAAGAAACACCTCCAGAGATCATTCACATAGTCGATGGAGGAAAATAAATCACGTCCATCAATGGAGATGAACAATCGAAGAAGGATTCTGCACAGAGCATGATTCCCGAAAAAGACATCAAGAATATGGTAGAACGGCAAGTGCGAGAAGCCTTAGCCCAGTCTAAGAGTGGAGCATCTATTCAGACGGGTAGACCTTACCCTGAAAAATTTGATGTCGTCTAATACCCGAAAGGCTTCGTACCACCTCTGTTCAAGACTTTTGATGGTACGGGAAACCCCCAGCAGCATGTCGCACATTTTCATGCTAGTTGTTGCAATGCCGGTGAAAGTGATGCTTTACTCTTCCATCAGTTTGTCAGCAGTTTGTCAGGGATTGCCTTCGATTGGTATGCAGAACTTCCGACTGGTTCAATCAAGACCTTTTCAGAATTGGAAAACCTCTTCGTTAAGCAGTTTGTCGGGGCTCGGCACCACATCACTATCGGTGATCTAGTGGTGGAGCAACAGAAACCGAACGAAACTTTAGTGGACTACATACTTCGATGGAGGAATTTAAGCATGAAGTGTGAACCACAGCTTCAGGAACAGCATGCAGTCGGTATCCTACTGAAGAGTATCCATGGCCCGATAACACTTCTCCTCAAGGGATTTACAATAAAGACTTTCGAGAAGTTGCTTAGCAAGGCCGGAAGATTACAAGAGGAGGCAAAGCAGCTGAGTTTTGTCGACAAGACTAACAAACAGAAACCAGTGAAAGCATTTGAAAAGAAATCCGGGATTGTTGCGGCAGTCGATAAGGGAAAGCAACCATTGCAAATACGGCCAGAACAGCCACAGCCCAGTTATCAACCACCGCAACGGACTTACCAACAACCACAACAGATTTATCAGCAACCTCAGCAGGGCTATCAACAGCCTCGACCGAGCTATCAGCCATGGCAGCATAGTCAACCACTACCTCGTTCGTCACGTCCCCTGGAGGAACTTCTGAACAAGGAATATCCATTCAAGACGGAAGCAGTAGCTAAGATGTTTCACAGTTTGATGAAGACACCTGATTTTCAATTACCAGAGCCCAGAAGGCCAGAAGAAGTCAACAAGAAAGATCATCTGAACTACTGTCCCTACCATAGGATGCTCGGACACAGGATCGAAGACTGCTTCACCTTTAAGAATTGGCTCGAAGATAATCTCCGAAGAGGGAACATAACGATCCCGAAGGAATACATGAAGGAACCCCAAAAAGGAGGTTCAATCAATTTTATTTCAACGGATCCTATTGTTTCGATAAACCCATACACAACTGATGATGGATGGAGTACTGTCTGGACAAAGTCCTCGAAGAAAATTTTGGATTGTATCCAGACCGATTCAGTGCATGCTTCGATTCAGAGTTCAAAACCTGCCGAGCCGGCACTATCTCTTGCGATCAAAGAACCGCCCCAGAAGGAGGAGAAGATCATGAAAGAAAAGAAGACCGAGGTTCTGAAGGGTAGACTAGGGGCTGCTTATCCTAGGATGGTTTTTTTCGATTCGGGGGAGAAATCCCTCGGACCTCTGACTCTGTATGATTATTTGCTTGCCCCGGCGGGATCTTATAATGATAAGAGTTTTGGTGTTGGCTATGTTTTGACTGTTTCTAACGATTACGTAACTAACGACAACCAACCTAATCCGGATCTCGATTCCGATACGATAAATGATTCTCAAATCATACTAAACCTCGATGACCACGGTGAAGGAGAAGACACTCACAAAGATGGCTACGAAATCTCAACAAGCAACGAATCTATTTGTGAATTCCGAGGAGCTCCAATGACTATAGAACTGGAGTTATCAGATTCCGAAGCAATTTCAAGAAAACCAATCGTTCCGATTCAAGAGGAGACACCGGTAGAGTCACCACGAGATTCAGAACAAGTAACTGAAGTCAACCTAAGAAGCGGAAAAGTTATACCTCCGAGAATGGGTCCAAAAGATAAAGGAAAGTAGGTGGTTGCTCAGGAAAACCAACCCCAGCAGAGGAATTGCCCGTTCGGGAAGAAACCGAGGAACATGGTAATAAGGTGGATTATACCGTGCTAGCCCATCTTAGGAAGCTACCAACCAAACTAAGCATCTACGTCGCTCTGATCTTGTTAAAGGAGATGAGGGAAACTCTGATCGAGGCTTTACTTGATCCAGAAATTTGCTTAGCTCAAATGGCCGGTAATTCCTTTGACAAGGTTTGCTCGTTAAAAGAACAGCGAGGTGTTACCTTCACGGACAATGATCTACTACTGGGAATAGCTGATCACAACCGACCGTTGTACATTTCAGTCACTATTGGAAAGTTTACGTTCTCCAGAGTGTTGGTTGATCCAGGAGCATCAATCAACATAATGAGCCTCCGAACGTTAGCATATTTGGAAATTGATGCTCGCGAGCTTGAAGCAGATAATATGTTATTAAGAGGGTTCAATCAGAAGGGAGAAAGAGCTCTTAGATCGATAACACTATTAATGAAGATCGGTGATTTAGCAAAGACAACCGCAAAATTCCATCTAATTGATTCTGAGACATCGTTCAACGCTCTACTGGGTCGGCCATGGATCCATGAAAACCGGATGGTACCGTCGTCTCTGCATCAGTTGATGATATGAGATTTTGCCTGGTTGTCACTTGCAAGCCTAATGAAGATTGCTTGGAAGCATCAGATGATCTCGAAGATCTACCATTCGGAGACGCTCCGTCAGAATTTGAAGAAGAAATTAAATCTACAATAGACGAGTTAATGGAAGTTAACTTAGGTACTAGCGAAGAGCCTAGGCCAACCTTTGTTAGCTCCTTACTCAATAAAGAAGATTTCGAAAAAATGATCAAGCTACTGATGGAATTCAAGGACTGTTTTGCTTGGAGTTACGAGGAAATGCCAGGATTAGCTCCAGAAGTCGTAGTTCACAGATTAGGAGTGGATCCTACTTCCGTTCCAGTCAGACAAGCTCCGAGAAGAATGCTTCTAGAGATTGAACAACAGGTAATAGCTGAAGTTAAGAAACTAATAGATGCTAAATTTGTCCGTGAAGAACAATATCCAACTTGGTTAGCAAACGTGGTACCAGTCAGAAAGAAGAATGGACAGATCAGAATCTACGTGGATTTCAGATATTTGAATAAAGCATGTCCAAAGGATGAATTCCCACTACCAATCCCAGAATTAATGATCGACATCGCCTCAACGCACGAAGTCTTCTCTTTCATGGATGGATCTTCGAGATACAACCAGATAAAGATGGCACCAGAAGACGAAAAGCTCACAGCCTTCAGAACGCCAATCGGAATATACTGCTACACAGTGATGCCTTTCGGATTGAAGCACGCAGGAGCAATATACCAAAGAACTATGACGAGAATTTTTTATGATCTCATTCACAACCAAGTTGAATGCTATGTGGATGATGTAGTCATCAAAAGCAAACTGAAGGAAGATCATTTGTATGATTTAAGAATTGTTTTCGAGCGATTAAGACAATATAACCTTAAGATGAATCCCTTGAAATGTGCCTTCAGCATCGCCTCTGGGAAATTCTTAGGATTTGTTGTCCGACATCGTGGAATTGAAATCGATCCGGAGAAGATTAAAGCTATCTTAGAAATGCCACCTCCCAAAACCTTGAAACAATTACTATCCTTTCAAAGAAAATTGACATATCTTCGACGCTTTATTTTGAACTTGTCAGGAAGGTATCAGCCTTTTTCTGCTTTGGTTAAGAAGGATGCCAAGTTTACTTGGGACTCCAAATGTCAACATGCCTTCGATGACATCAAACAATATTTAATGACACCTTCTGTCTTAGCAGCCCCAGTCTCGGGTAGATCGTTGATACTTTATACCGCAGCTTTAGACGACTCCCTTGGAGCCCTGCTAGCCCAGGTCAATGACGAGGGAAAAAAAAATGCCCTCTACTACTTAAGTTATCGTCTAATTCCGACGGAAGTCAAGTACCCCCCGATTGAGAAGCATTGTTTGGCCCTGATCTTCGCCGCTCAAAAGCTCAGGCATTACATGCTTTCTCATAAGGTCAACCTTATCTTGAAAGTTAATCCATTGCAATATTTGATGACTCGCCCGACGCTTTCCGGCAGACTTGCTAGGTGGTCGATGATACTATTACAATTCGATATAACTTTCGTTCCTCTTCGTGCCGTAAAGGGACAAGTCCTAGCAGACTTCCTTGCAGCACACCCTTTACCGGCAGAATCGCCTCTCAACGACGACTTTCCAGATGAGCAGATAATGAGCCTAGAAGACCCCGACGATCGACGTTGGGAACTGTACTTCGACGGAGCATCTTCAGCACAGAGAAATAAAGAATTGTAAACGATAGTGCCCGGTAAGGCAGGAATCGGACTAATATTTATAACATCGGAGCGGGGAATGTTAAGGTACTCCTACCACTTAACAGAACCGTGTATAAACAACGAAGCAGAATATGAAGCCCTTATAACCGGATTAGAATTAACCATTCAGATGGGGATAACGAATATCAACATCTATGGGGATTCTCAGTTGATAATTCAACGGGTCGCAGGACAATACAGAATTCTGAAGCGAGTAGTACTTTCAGTATGCCATGAAATTGTTGGAGCAGATTCCGAATGTAACGATCTACAAGATTCCCAGGAGAGAAAACGCCTTGCAGATGCGTTAGCCCACCTTGCAAAAGATTTTTCCTGCTCGCGGGATGAATCGCTTGAAGTGTCGGCTCGGGGACGTCGGGTTCTCTCACGGCTCGACATGGACACGATACACAAGTCGAGAAAAGAAGAAGAAACAATTGCGAGCAATGAATGAAAAATGCGAAGATCGGCGACGACCATTAATGTACTACATGCAAACAGAAAACCTACCGGAGGATAAGTCATTCGCCATCAAATTAAGAAAAGAACTCTGTCTTATGCATTAATAAACAATACGTTATATAGAAGGTCTTTTAACCAGATGTGGCTAAGGTGCCTGAGTGAGTCCGAGGCTCGTGAAATTGTTAAAGAAGTTCAATCAGGACTTTGTGGCGCTCATCAGTAGGGTCCGAAGATGAAAATGAAGATTAAGAGACTAGGGTACTACTGGCCCTCGATGATGACTAATTGCATGAAAGTTGCCAAGAGTTGTCACCAATGCCAAGTGCATGGAGTGGTTCTACATCAGCCTCCGAATGTGCTACATCCGACAATCGCATCGTGGCCATTTGAGTGTTGGGGCACAGATATTGTGGGTCCAATAGAACCGCCTTCTTCAAGAGGACATCACTTCATTCTTGTAGCAACAGATTACTTTTCCAAGTGGTCAGAAGCAGTATCGCTCAGAGAAGTGAAGGCACACCACGTGCTACAGTTCTTCAAGAATCAAGTTGTCTACCGTTACGGGGTACCGCGCAGAATCATTTCAGATAATGGGTCCGCGTTCAAGAGTACGAAGATCAACAATTTTGTCAGGAGACATGGGATCGACTGGCGCAATTCGACGATCTACTAGCCAAGAGCGAACGGCTTGGCCGAAGCTTTTAATAAAACTCTCATCCAAATATTAAAGAAAATTTTGGATGACTACAAAAGAAATTGGCACGAGAAGTTGTTGGAAGCTTTATGGGCATACAGAACGACTTTCAGAACTCCTACCCAGTCTACGCCTTACGCCTTAGTGTACGGATCCGAGGTCGTTTTACCCTTAGAGGTTCAGCTTCCATCACTCAGAATTGGAGTTGCGAACAAGATCACTACAGAAGAAAATGGCAAATTACGACTAGAAGAATTGGAAAGCTTAGAAGGGAAACGACTTTCAGCATAGCAAAATTTGGAACTGTATCAAGCCAAGATGATCCAGGCCCACGATAAACTGGTCCGCCCAAGGACATTCAAAGTCGGTGATTTGGTTCTAGTACTCAGAAGACTTATTCTTGCACACCGCAAGATAGGAGGTAAATTTGAACCAACTTGGGACGGGCCATTCGTGGTCGAGACAGTCTACTCAGGCGGTTCCTACCAGCTTGTTAACTATCGTGGAGAACAACCTATGCTTCCAATTAATGGACGATATTTGAAGAAATATTACGCAACCTGATGTATCGAAGGATGGACTTTAAAAGTAGAGTCTCATTCCTAGAAACACGGGTAGAGTAATCCTTCGTAACTGGGTCTGAACCCAAAATATAAAAAAATGGATGATAAGATAAAAAAATCATTAACAAAAAAATGTGTTAAAAAGAAAATATGTGAAATGATAAAATTTTGATCTTTTCTTTTAAATTAGCTCATTCCTAATCTTTCCTCATCCTTTCCTACTCTTATTAAAATTTGAAAGAGGAAATGAATAAAACCTTTTCATTAATAAATATTTTTTTTCTTATTGTTCTTGTTCTTAGTACAACCCCTGATCCTTTCCTTGTTCTTGCAGAAAAATGTCGAACGGGCTGTTGGTTCTGAACTTTAAGAATGGCGTGAGTCTAGCACTCGATGAAAAGAGGATGAAGGATGGAGCCGTGATTGAAATTGACTCTGATTTCACACCGGCCGGGCTACAATATGAAGAAACTGATTGGACTCCGATTGATCGGGAAGAGTTCCACAGTCAGACAGTGATGAAATTAGGTGGCCCGAGTCAGCCGTCTACTAGCAAGAAAAGAAAAGAAAACACCTCTCATGCAAAGGGAGAGGATAAGAAAGTTAAGTCCGTGGTGGCTACGAGCAGGCATGCGTACTTGTCAGCGCTATCCCTACAGAAATTCAAGAGGTGAGGAGAGCCACTCTCACTCCTACTCAACGAAGAAACAAAAACCATCGCATTCGCAAGATGCTGACTAATCTGGCAGTAGATCAGCATGAAGAGATAGTCGCTACCGTCAGTACAAATACTTCAAAGAGATTGGTTCGTCAGGAACCAGAAAGGAGGAAGTCAATTCCAAGAACAGCAGAAAGGATGAAAGAAATCTCGAGGAAAACAGAAACAGAGATAGTACCACGACACCAGAGAGAGCTACCAGTTTTGAAGAGTCTTGTTGCTAACCGGAGGATGTCCCGACAGAGACTATCCCCGAGGAGCCGAGACATGCAGGAGAGCGTGCTGGGGTTGAGTCGTACATCCCGCAGTATGTTACCAGACCCCAAGGACTTCAGATAATCCCAGAATACGAGCTGGAGAAATTACAGTAAGTTGAAAAGAAAACTTTTGAATACTTCGAGAGAATTCGAGGCAAGGAATGCCTTGAGCTGTATACGGATGTGTTCTCAGATTACGAACAATAGCAGATTGTGGACTGCATTATCGAGCTTCAGAAAATGGGCCAAGCTGGTCGTCTAAGGGAGAAAACCTATTCAGAACCCCGAAGATGGATGGCAGGAAAAGGAAGAGTTACTATCCAGTGCAGGTGTTGCTGCAACTTCGCTGAAAATAGAAAAGGAAATCCACCAGGGATACTCTGTCACAGTGAGGTGGATCCGATGCCAAGAATTATCAATAGAATGGTAAAAAGGATGGTGACATGGAGGGTATTGCCTGCAGATTGCATACCCAACAGCTGCATCATTAACATTTACAAGGAGGGCGACTGCATACCTCCACACATAGACCATCATGACTTTGTCAAACCTTTATGCACAGTCTCTTTTGTTAACCAGTGTAATATCATGTTCGGATCTGACCTCCGGATAGCGGGCCCTAGAAAATTCTGAGGGCCGGTATAAATACCACTACCGGTAGGTTCTGTCATGGTATTAAAAGGAAATGGAGCAGACATAGCAAAACACTGCATCCCAGGAGTGCCTGTTGAGCGAATCTCCGTCACCTTCAGAAGGATGGACGACAGTAAGATGCCTTTTCATTTTCAGCCAGATCCAGAGTTAGAGAGTCTCTGGCCCTATGAGCTGTGAGTTACATGGGAGATAACACACCTCCAATGCACATCCGTACGGCATTCCTGCCAAGGGTGGCTTGGAAGGTGATGTTATTGTCCATGTATCTTACTATTCAGACATGGATTTTAACAAATGCTTTTTGGAAGAATCAACAAGAATCTTACACAATCCGTTTTGGATTTATGAGGATTGTATGAGATACTGAATTTTTAAGGAAAATATCATCATGTCTTGGATCAAGTTGTATGATGTATTTTTAACAGATTGGAACGAGAATGATCATGTCATGTTCTGTCTTCACCTCTTTTTGTGCAAATTAACTGGGAAACGCCATTAAGCTAAATGAACATCGAACAAAGAACTGAAAGAGAAAGAAAATGAATAAGGAACTCCTTCTTTTTAAGAATCTGAATGTCAAAACGAACTGCAAATTAATACGAACTCTAAATAAACCAAAATGAAATTGAATCACTAAAATGAATAAAATAAATCTAAACCTCAGACTAATTTTCATTCTGAATCCTTCAATTCCAACCTTTCAATTCTCCTTCCTCTGTGTGTTAGAGGATCGACTAGTCCTATTTACACGGAGCCATGAACTTTGTTCGATTTGGTTCTGATGGCATGGGATTGGGTCCCTCTTCATACAGATCAAACTTCCAAGGCTGGAGCCGAACTTCCAGTTCTCTTTGAGGCTAGAGCCGAACTTCTAGCTCTCTTTCAAATTTCGGAGACTGGAGCCTAACTTCCAGTTCTCTTCGAGGCTAGAGCCAAACTTCTAGATCTCTTTCAAATTTCCAAGGCTGGAGCCGAACTTCCAGTTCTCTTCGAGGCTAGAGCTGAACTTCTAGCTCTCTTTCAAACTTCCGAGGCTGGAGCCGAACATCCAATTCTCTTCGAGGCTAGAGCTGAACTTCTAGCTCTCTTTCAAATTTCTGAGGCTGGAGCCGAACATCAGGTTCTCTTCAAGGCTAGAGCCGAACTTCTAGCTCTCTTTCAAATTTTTGAGGCTAGAGCCGAACTTCCAGTTCTCTTCAAGGCTAGAGCTGAACTTCTAGCTCTCTTTCAAACTTCCGAGACTGGAGCCGAACTTCCAGTTCTCTTCGAGGCTAGAGGCAAACTTCTAGCTCTCTTTCAAACTTCTGAGGCTAAAGCCAAACTTCCAGTTCTCTTCGAGGCTAGAGCCAAACTTCTAGCTCTCTTTCAAACTTTCGAGGCTGGAGCCGAACTTCCAGTTCTCTTCAAGGCTAGAGCCAAACTTCTAGCTCTCTTTCAAATTTCCGAGGCTGGAGCTGAACTTCCAGTTCTCTTCGAGGCTAGAGCCAAACTTCTAGCTCTCTTTCAAACTTTCGAGGCTGGAGCCGAACTTCCAGTTCTCTTCGAGGCTAGAGCCGAACTTCCAGTTCTCTTCGAGGCTATAGCCGAACTTCTAGCTCCCTTTTAAATTTATGAGGGTAGAGCCCAAATTCCAACTCTCTTCTTGAGGCTAGAGCCTAAATTTTAATTCTCTTCAAATCCCGAGGTTGGAACCTAGGTTCCGATGCTCACCTCAAATCTAGGATTTCCATGAAATCCCTTTGGAAATAAATCTTGAATCGAAATTCAATCGAAATTGAAACTCAAACAAAAAATCCAAACTCACACATTAAAAACTTGAAACAGAAAATAAAATGAATCTAAAATCGAATCTCTCTAGATCTTGTGATCTAGAATTTAGCACCTTTTCTCTTCCCGCCGAGTGTTCTGGAATCTTCAGTCCTGGAGATTTACCTGATACTCTCCAGAGAAAATTTTTTTTTATACTTCATTCTAAGTGTTTCACTTAGACGTCTGTGTTGGTTCTGTTGATCTTTTCGGTCAACACCAATACGCGCGGTGTGCTTAGTTAGCACACCACACCAATTGAGGGTCCATTTGTTGACCTCATTTTTTATGAGGTTTTTTCTCTTCTCTCTCCTTATTACTTAGGATCTAGCCATAGGACTTCTCCTTGACTATCTTAGAGGACTAGAAATGGGACCCATCATTTAGAAATTCAAATTTTTCTTGGCTCCCTTCAAACCCCACAGGTTTGACTATAAACCCTCGAGCCACTTGGAGGGTTAAAACCAACATGTGGAGGTTTAAAGGATGAGTTTCCTATGGGACTCTTTGGCCTTAGGACTACCCTGGGTGGCCTCGTCTGGTGAGGGTCGACTTGCACACACCACACTCTTACACATATTCCAAACTCTAAAACCAATTTGACTCCCTGACTCATGTAGTTAACTCATATGGATGGACCTTGACCCCTAGGCCCCTGGCTAAGAGGGTTAGGAACAACATATTTAGTGCCTAAAATGAGTCCTCTCATGGCTCCACCAAAATGACTCCATTCCACTCACATTTAATCAATCTTCATTTTTCCAAAATTTCAATTTTTGACCCCGGGGGCCTTAAACCCACCAAACCTACCAAATGCCCTTGAAAAATGCCCAAAATTTGCAAAATTGCCTAAATTATCCAAAATCCCTCAAAATTAATCATAAACATTCCACACCACTCAAATTGATCATTCATGGCCAAATATACCAAAATACCCCCCAATACCCTCCAAATACCCAAAATACCCTTTTAGCCCAAAAATTCCAAAAATTCAAAAAAATCCCAAACAATTCCAAAAAATTTCAAATATTCCCAAATTCATTTTGTTCAACTACACCATAAGCCAATTTTGTCAATTTGGCCCACTTTTTACCAAAACCCCCCAATTTAACCTATTTTTAACCTAAGTGGACCCTATGTCCCACCAAACCAACCCAATTGACCTCAATTTTGATCCAATTCAATTCTAAGCTTCAATTCAATATCCCCAATATCAATTTAGACCAAATCCAAACCCAATTTTATCAACATGTGGATCCAATTTAAATTTGAAGCTTAAAACCCAATTTTGGCCCATGACCTAAACTTAGCCCAAACCAACCCAACTCAACTCCAATTAGCCCCAAATCTTTTTTAAAACTTTCTTAACATCCCTAAAAACAAAACACTAACATGATTTTCCCCAAATTTGAACCGAAACTCCACCCAAACTTAACCGAAATAAAAAATCCCCAATTTGGCCTAAACCAATCATGAACCCAAATAGGCCCAAATCCCAAAATCAAAGCCCAACCAAAGTTGAAAACTCTTTGTCACACCCCCATAAACATTTTTAAACATTAATTTTACATCAAACCCAACATTGGTGCAACCTTAACCCAAGTTAGCTCAATTTGATCCACTTTGGCCTCATTATCAAAAAGCTTAAATTGAACCCAATTCAATTCAAAATCACCCAAAACTTGTTCCAAATTATTCATGGTACATTCCTAAACCAATCCCAACATTTATTTGACACAACCCCTCACCACTTTTCATCCATCAATTTTTTTCAAAACCTAAAAGCCCACTTCCTTAAACCATTTTAAAAGCCCATCCAAAATGATTTCAAAAAGCCCAAGACTTATTTCAAAGCCCACATGAAGTTTCCTCTCATCATCCTTTTAATTGATATCATCCCTAAAGTTCTAATTGATCATCAAATCATTCTAAATCAAGGCACATGACAATCTCCCAAAAATTCATCAAAAATGCCTAAAACCCTTTTTCATGAAACAAGCCAATATTTTCCAAGCCAAATGTGAGCCAAATGTGAGCCATTTATAAGCCATATGAAGCCATGAGAGTTTTGTCACCTCACCTAGTCATTTATGGCAAGAAGAGGGGAGCCTTTCCTAAGCCTTCATTAAGCCTTTTTAGCCTTATTTATGCTACACCCTAACCCAAAATTAACTTAAACAATTTTGATGGAGACCTAACCACCTTCTCTTGGCTGACCCAAAGGACTCTTTTTAGTCCAAAACCAAGCCTAAAACTATGGGTTGACCAAATAGGACCCAAAATAAGCCTTTCTCCATTCCACTTCAATTCAGCCCCTTTACACATGGCATTGGACAATTGAGCTCACAAGTCTCAAGCACGGACCTCCCTGATCAGAACAGTGACTTAACCCTGACCGGCCAGCCACCAGGCCGCTGGAAAATGCCATGGTCGAGAGGTTTAAATGGATTCAAAAATTTAAATTTCACCTGCTGAGCTGCCCCATCCTAATTGGCCACCACAGCTCTTCCTCTACTCTCCTAAGCAGAAAATCTCATCCCTCAATTGCCCCTGGGAAGCCCCTAACCATGTCTATTTAAACCAGCCATTCCTCTCGACCGAAAGGTTGGCTGAAATCATCCTTCACAAAACTTCACCAAACTCCTCACAGAGCTTCCCCTAGCCTAGAGCAACTCATCCTCACTGTCTTCCTGCCCCAATTTCCACTGATTGAGCTCAATTTTGGAGCTCAATTCTCAGGTCACAACTAGACATCCCTTGAAACTCCACCAAATCCAAATTAACTTCTCCCACACCTTCACCAGAGGTAGAGAAGAAGTTCCCCAGCAAAAGCCCCCTCAGCAGGCCAGCCATTGCTTCCAGAGTCTAATGTTTGAAATCGGCCTTGGTCATTTTTATACCTAGGCAAGTTCCCAGAGCCAGAGATTTAATCTGGAGCTTCCTTCAGTGCTATCGAAGGTGCCACAACTCTCTGATTGAAGCTTCACTTCTCAGAGCCAAGGTATGGATCACTTCTCCCTCCTGAGCTTTTGTGAATTCTCCTTTTCATTTGAATCAATTTCATAGCATGTAAACTGTATGGATGTGTTTGTCTCCTCAAGATGAATCCATAGAGCATAAGAACACAAAAATTCGTTGAGAAATGAGAGAGATATTAGGGTTTGAGTGTGGACGGCTCTCGGGACACACCAGTCAGTGACGATGACCAGCTGCCGTTGGATCGAGCGTGTATCGAATGGACAGTGCAGATCTCGTTAGATCAGAAGACGGAGCGGGACCGCGTGACGCGTCGCTGCTGACTCAGGTGGCGGCGTCAAATGGGAGCGCGACACGTAGGGCTTCGGAGCTGCCAAGGTTGACGCGGCGGCGCGTGGATAAGTAGAAAAATCCCTATTTTCTGAATTAATTTAATATCCATAACTTAGAAAATCCATAACTTTGTGTAGAAAAATCACAAAAATAAAATAAAAATACCCACTTGTTCAGTGAACAGAGGAGAATAAAGTGGAAAGAGAATTAAGTTATTTTGATGAATATTTTATTTTTAACTAATTATTTACTATTTTCAGTATTTTAATTCTCCATACATGCATACAATTCACCATGGCATAAGACCATAGGGCTTTTGTAGCCTCTATTTTTGGGAACATTCCTTGAATTTTCCAAGTTCAAGGGCCATCTCTATGGCAAGTTATGTATTTTTCAAGTTTATGTCTCTGTTTTGTAATTTTAATTCCCATAATTACCATGCTGTTCAATAAATTCTAGGAAAATTTGGGGAGGTATCTTAGAACTAGAGGACCCTAGGAAAAATGTATTTTGAGTTAATTCATTAAGAATAACCCTAATTGGCTTAAATACTCAAAACTGAATTTTAATTAATTTGGGTAAACCATACATCAAAATAACTTGAAAACAATTCTTCACTGGTCCTTAGGATCAGAGGAACCTCACATAAAAATTTGAGATCAATTGGAGGTGATTAGCCCCACTAAATGGACTAATTAAGTTACATGTCCAAAATTAAACTTTAAAATTCATAACTCCAAAAATACATTTCAAAAATTCACCAAATTGGTTTTGGGACTTCTCTGATATTAGAAGAGTCTAAGAAGATTAAAATTGGATTTTTTTTCAAAAATTTTCATTTTCTACCTTATTTTAATATTTTAATAATTAAAAAATAATAAAAATCACAAAAATATTAAAAATCACAAAAATGTCATATTTTGACTCCTAATCACTTAGGAACAAACCAAATATTTTTCCTAAGTCTCTAGATTAAGATATTTAATTTTTAAAGCCTTAAAACAATTTTTAATATTAAAAATGTATTTTTTAACCTTTTCACTAAATTAATTCTAATAAATCAAAGAAAAATCAAAAAATTATAAAATTTATTTCTCTGAGTTTCTTGAGGTCAGAGAGATTTAAGAAAAATATAAAATCCATTTTTCAGATTTAATTTTATTTTATAATTAATTAATACTCCAAAATTCAAAATAATCATAATAAATAAAATATATTTCGAAAAATCACCAAAATTGGTCCAAATGGTCCTCGGGTGAGTAGGGACATCCCATAATTTTCTTAAGGATAGAAACCTTGCCTTGGTCATGTAGTTGAATTTCCATTGAAAATCCCTATTTTTCATTAAAATAGTTATATAAAGTAAATTAAAAATAGAAAAATCACATTTTCTCCTCTAATGTCTTAATTGATATGTGAGTGAAATGACATAAAAATTTAAATCTCATTTGAGCTCAATTTGATGAGTTATGAATCAATTAGGCTTAAAAGGGCATAATACTAATTAAGAATTTTAACCCCTAATTAAAACTTTAGGTTTAATCAAAATGGAGGGTAAAATATTTTATCTTAATTTTCTCTTAGATGATTGAAACTTTGGGAAATAAAAATGTAGGAACCCATTAATGATTTCTAATAATCCAAAAAAAATGAAACCTTAATTAATTAAATAATTTAAATGTTGGAAGATTAATTGAAATTTAAATTATTAAAATGGGGATATAATTTAAGGAGACTATAATCACTTAAGTTAAAAATCCCTAAATGAATCACTTTAATAATATTTAGCTTTTAATTAAATTTAAAGTGATAATTGAAATTAATAAATTAAATAATTAAAAGAAAAAGATTAACCCTTATTAAATTAAAACTTAAAATATTGAATAACTTGATAATCAAATTGAAATAAATTTAAAACATTAAAAATTAATCTCAAAGATCACTTGAAAGCAAATCTAAATCAAACTTGAAACATCAAAAATCAACCTAAAAATAATTCATAATTAAAAATCAAACCAATTAAAAATTAACCTAAAATATTTCAATTAAATTAAAATTAAATCATTAAAATCTAAATTGAATAATCTAAACACCTCTTTCAACCCAAATCAATCTAATACATTGAGATCATTTAAAATGTAAAGATTTAATTAAATTAAAACAACTTGAACACTATTCCAAACATAAAATTATTAAAATTTCATAACTAAATTAAACCACTTTAAATCATTAATTCCAATTTTAAATCATTAAAATCTTTAGTAAATTAATTTGCCCTTAAAGGCTTTCGTTATCATAAATCTTAAATGGAGCATTAATTGAAATGTCACTCCACTCATAGGATAACCAAACATCCTAATTCACTGATCAAGAAGCAAAATTTAACTAAATTCTTGGATGATTAATTCACCTGTACAATAAAATTCATTTGGACTCAAAAAATCTCAGAAGTATTGAAAAGATGTTTAGGACTCGTTCTAAGCACTTTCTCAATATGATGAGATGTTTTAGAAGAACAACTGAACTTAATTGTTCTTTGATGAAGAAAATCATCCTTAATAAAACACAAAAGAACCTAGACGTCATAGGGATTGACTAGCAATAGAATTAAGACTTTGTTAGACAACCAAAACCTTCCCTTAGCTTTTCCTAGGTGTTTTATTGAAAATATATAAATGCCTTGACATGTATTTTAAGTGTAGCTTAGAATGACGGGAAGACCCTCCAGGTACGGTTTTATTTTATTGCAATTTACTTACTTGCACTGTACTTTACTTTTCTTGTATGTTAAACAAGATTGACACCCTGCATGAAAACTGAAATCTTTAGGATAGCCACAAAACTGAAACACAAAACTAAATTAAAAGTCACAATAAGATAAAATTCACCGCCACAACATTTCAAAATATAAAACAACTTAAAATTTATCACAAACAGAACACAAAACTACAACTATAACTAAATTAAAACGTCTTGTTGGATGATCGGGAATACCTCGGATGATGTAATCTACGTGTTGCTAACGGGATTTCCCACGGTCTAAATGAAACTGTGGAACTCATTCAGTTGAGTTTAGAAAATTCATCACGGACTAAGTGAATCCGATAAAAATAACGGTGCCAGAATGATGAAACCGTAGGATCTTAACCGGTGTTGTTATAATCAACTTTAAGATTCCTTTAATAAAACATTAAAGACAATTGGACTTTAAGACGTTTCTAAACCAAAAAACTTCTCTCATCTCCTGACTTTCACTTTCTAAAACTAAACCTCTGCAATAACAAGGAGCTTGGAGCATAGTGGGCAGCACGGCCATTGTCGTCAGGGAAACCGAAATCTACATCAGCAAAACCTTTCCAAGTTTTAAATAACCAAGCCAAAGGATTTCGAGGTAGTTTTCCTAGTGCAACATAAATCCTCAACTTTTCGTTAGACATTTGCATAATCATGTTATGAAAATTAAGCCCTAACCGGTCTTAGGACTCCGAGGTAGTCGTTCGATACGGCACAAACCCTCACATCTTCGAGGCTATTTGTATGATCATGTCATACGAATATAAGTCCTTGTTAATTAAAATTGGCATGATTATAACATTAAATAAACTCCCAAATTGAAACCAAACAATAGGATAGTTTGGGAAGTTGCCAAGATTCTTCTTGGTTCCTCAGCTTCTCTTACTCCTCTTCCTTTGGACTCCTAAAATTAATTTTTCCAAATTTGAGATAATCCCTTTTGAAATTTCCAAAATCCAATCCTTTGAAAACCTTAAACATTAAAATTTTTTAGAGCAAAATCACTGATCATTATCGAGTGTTTTCTTAAATGATTCCTGTCATTTAAGATGTAATTAACTATAGGGGCTTGCCCTTATAGGGAACTTTAAGAACCTAGGTAATATAAACCCTGTTTAATTTCTTTATATTAAGCAGGGGAACTTGTCGGCTTATAAAATTGGTTCGCGGACCAAACGGATGTCACAAATCTTCTAGTTTATTTAATCGAGCCCCATCATCAAGCAGTGTGTCTATTCTTCGGGATAGATACACGGTTTGTGGTGCGGTGCTCATTTATATAAATTATTTGGGATGTGAGATCGATTTGATTTCATATCTTAAAAATTGCAAACCTAAAGTTATTTTCAAAATCAAATGCTACTTTCCAAATAATATATATATTTAAATTAAATTTAAAATTTAAGATTCGCTGATAATTTCTGTAGGTGACCCCTTTTCAAAATACAGAACTTAACCTAAAAATATGCCGACAAGTTCTGCCGACTCCACTGGGGAATTAGTTCCTCTCTCCATTTTGATCAGATGATTTTGCTTTCATAAATCGGTAGTGGTCCATACCCCTTGTGGCCAAACTACCATTCTTCCCGTTGGCATACTCATTTCTGTCTTGAACGGGTATAGTCAATTCCTTTTGGATTTTGGAGCCACTGTTTAGACACCCCTAAACAGAGAGGTTCCGAAATACTTTTGCCTCTTTCTGAGGTGGGGTGGACCCCCAATAGGTGTTAGCCTAGGAGCGGTCTTTTGAGTTGAGAAGTCTTACTAGACTTTCTCTTCCTTTCCAATTCTGAATCGGGTCCTTTACCTTTCCTTTAACCTTCCTCCATTAATCATTTTTGTTCCTAACAAAAAATATCCTCTAATAAACAACCTTTTAATAAACGAACTCCTTTAAATCGCAAATACACTAAGATAAACTAAAATGTGTTCGGACTCTTTCTTTCCCGTCTTAATTTTTGTGACAAAAGGAAGCATAATTCGGGACTGACGTTTGGAATTTACCCTGCAGAAAATGACTGCACCAAAGTTAATTTTCTCCTTCACCAATGGAATGGACTTCGCCTTCCGTAAGGATGAACTGCCCGACAATGGAATCATCCATTTTGGACAAAGATTCGACAATACAGTTATTAAGTTCGCTGTCGTCACCGTCTTCACACTAGTGGACAAAGTGCCAGAAATTAAGAAACCCATAATTGAGTTCAACCTGAAGTCGACTCAAGAATTCCCTCCCCTATGAAAAGTCCTAGCTGAAAGAGACACCACTGTTCGTAGAAGTACTGTGATCTCTACCCCCACCGGTCTGGTTATCTCTACACCTGCCTCGGCTCCCTCCAAACTGAAAGGGAAGAGAGTCCAAGTTTATGATAAGCCTGCCACCGTGGAGGGTGCAGATTTCACTGCAATACCGTCTGTTTTCAAAAATGGGTCCAGTTCAAAGTTTACACCCCTGACTCAGACTCAGAGAAGAAATAGGAGCAGAAAGATTGCTAGGATCAAGAAGGTCAAGGCTTCTTAAGTTGCTTTTCTGGAAGAGATTCCTGAGGAGGAAGAAGAACTACCTGAAATTTCACTGCTGTTGGGAGGAAGTAGGTTCCATCCTCTCTCTGCTGCATCAGATGAAGAAGATGTCAGGAGGATCACCGCTGCATTACCCCGACCTACATATTATAGTGACTGCAAGAGGAAGAGAGCCAAGATTACGCCGCTTACCCGACTGCGAGCCGTAGTAGAGAAACTAGCCAAGAAGGAAGGTTGCCTCGTATCAGAGATCCTAAGAAGAATGGGACGAGTGCCAGTCAAATCTCGCCTCGGACCGCGAGTAAACCCCGTCACTGCCCCGGAGAGGCCGAGGAAGTAAGTTCAAACTAGTTTGTCTGTCGTCGTATCGTGACACCATATTAGGGAGGACACCACCTACCGACGCACAGCCAACAAACCATCTGGTCCTAGGCCTTCTACTACGAGAAGGATGGTGTGGCGACCTATTATTGCTGAACTGATACAAGCACAATGTTCTGGAAAGAAGAGTCTCGTCAGAATGCCAGAATTTGAAGAAAGTGTTACTGCATTAAAAGAAACTCCTGAGAAAGAAGTCCAACTATCATCACATGACAACCGTGAAACCATTTGGAAGAGGCCACTAGAGGATGCCATAGGCAAGCTAAGAACAGACATCCGACGGTTGGCAAAGGAAAGAGGAGAAGAATTGGCAAATGAAGTGGATTCATCAGAATTCATGGATGAAGAATGTTCTGAGATCAATATGGTCGAGACCCGAGCATCGTCAGTTTTGCAAGGAGCTCCGTCAAATTCAGAGGGAGACGAACCAGAAGCAATGAGAGCACGTCTTTAAGAGAAAGATGATACGATTTATCAGATGGAAAAGAGGATGGAAGAGATGGCTGCCGCTTTAGCCACTCTCCAGAGTCAGCTTCAACCTCAGATAGAAACACCTCCAGAGATCATTCACATTATCGATGGAGGAAAAGAAATCATGTCCATCAATGGAGATGAACAACCGTAGATGGATTCTGCACAGAGCATGATTCCCGAAAAAGACATCAAGAATATGGTAGAACGGCAAGTGCGAGAATCCTTAGCCCAGTCTAGGAGTGGAGCATCTATTCAGACGGGTAGACCTTACCCTGAAAAATTTGATGTCGTCCAATACCCGAAAGGCTTCGTACCACCTCTGCTCAAGACTTTTGATGGTACGGGAAACCCCCGGCAGCATGTCGCACATTTTCGTGCTAGTTGCTGCAATGCCGATGGAAGTGATGCTTTACTCTTTCGTCAGTTCGTCAGCAGTTTGTCAGGGATTGCCTTCGATTGGTATGCAGAGCTTCTGAATGGTTCAGTCAAGACCTTTTCAGAATTGGAAAACCTCTTCGTTAAGCGGTTTGCCGGGGCTCAGCACCACATCACTATCGGTGATCTATTGGTGGAGCAACAGAAACCGAACAAAACTTTAGTGGACTACATACTTCGATGGAGGAATTTAAGCATGAAGTGTGAACCACAACTTCAGCAACAACATGCAGTCAGTATCCTACTGAAGAGTATCCATGGCCCGATAACACTTCTCCTCAAGGGATTTACAATAAAGACTTTCGAGAAGTTGCTTAGCAAGACCGGGAGCTTGTAAGAGGAGGCAAAGCAGCTGAGTTTTGTCGACAAGACTGACAAACAGAAACCAGTGAAAGCACTTGAAAAGAAATCTGGGATTTTCGCGGCAGTCGATAAGGGAAAGCAACCAGTGCAAATACGGCCGAACAGACGACAGCCGGCTTATCAACCACCGCAACGGACTTACCAACAACCACAACAGATTTATTAGCAACCTCAGCAGGGCTATCAACAGCCTCGAACGAGCTATCAGCCATGGCAGCATAGTCAACCACTACCTCGTTCGTCATGTCCCCTTGAGGAACTTCTGAACAAGGAATATCCATTCAAGACGGAAGCAGTAGCTAAGATGTTTCGCAGTTTGATGAAGACACCTGATTTTCAATTACCAGAGCCAAGAAGGCCAGAAGAAGTCAACAAGAAAGATCATCCGAACTACTGTCCCTACCATAGGATGCTTGGACACAGGATCGAAGACTGCTTCACCTTTAAGAATTAGCTCGAAGATAATCTCCGAAGAGGGAACATAACGATCCTGAAGTAATACATGAAGGAAGCCCAAAAAGGAGGTTCCATCAATGTTATTTCAACGGATCCTATTGTTCCGATAAACCCATACACGACCGATGATGGATGGAGTACTGTCTGGACAAAGTCCTCAAAGAAAATTTTGGATCGCATCCAGACCAATTCGGTGCATGCTTAGATTCAGAGTTCGAAACCTGTTGAGCCGGCACTATCGCTTGCGATCGAAGAACCGCCCCAGAAGGAGGAGAAGATCTTGGAAAAAAAGAAGACCGAGTTTCCGAAGGGTAGACTAGGGGCTGCTTATCTTAGGATGGTTGTTTCCAATTCGGGGGAGAAATCCCTCGGACCTCTGACTCTGTATGATTATTTGCTCACCCCGGTGGGATCTTATAATGATAAGAGTTTTGGTGTTGGCTACGTTTTGACTGTTTCTAATGATTACATAACTAACGACAACCAACCTAATCGGAATCTCGATTCTGATACGATAAATGATTCTCAAATCATACTAAACCTCGATGACCACGGCGAAGGAGAAGATGCTCACAAAGATGGCTACGAAAGCTCAACAAGCAACGAATCTATTTGTGAATTCTGAGGAGCTCCAATCACTATAGAACTGGAGTTATCATATTCTGAAGCAATTCCAAAAAATCCAGTCGTTCCGTTTCAAGAGGAGACACCGGTAGAGTCACCACCAGATTCAGAACAAGTAACTGAAGTCAACCTAAGAGGCGGAAAAGTTCTACCTCCGAGAATGGGTCCAAAAGATAAAGGAAAGCAGGTGGTTGCTCAGGAAGAGCCAACCCCAGTAGAGGAATTTCCCATTCGGGAAGAAACCGAGGAACATGGTAAGAAGGTGGATTATAACGTGCTAGCTCATCTTAGGAAGCTACCATCCAAACTAAGCATCTACGACGCTCTGATCCTGTCAAAGGAGATGAGGGAAACTCTGATCAAGGCTTTACTTGATCCAAGGGAAACTCTGATCAAGGCTTTACTTGATCCAGAAATTTGCTTAGCTCAAATGGCCGGTAACTCGTTCGACGAGGTTTGCTCGTTAAAAGAACAGCGAGGTGTTACCTTCACGGACAATGATCTACTACTGGGAACAGCTGATCACAACCGACCGTTGTACATTTCAGTCACTATTGGAAAGTTTACGCTCTCCAGAGTGTTGGTTGATCCAGGAACATCAATCAACATAATGAGCCTCCAAACGTTAGCATATTTGGAAGTTGATGCTCGCGAGCTTGAAGCAGATAAGATGTTATTAATAGGGTTCAATCAGAAGAGAGAAAGAGCTCTTGGATCGATAACACTATTAATGAAGACCGGTGATTTAGCAAAGACAACCGCAAAATTCCATATAATTTATTCTGAGGCATCGTTCAACGCTCTACTAGGTCGGCCATGGATCCATGAAAACTGGATGGTACCGTCATCTCTGTACCAGTGCATAAACTATTACGAAGGAGGTGAACAGTGTATTAAGGGTGATTTGCAACCATTCTCCATGCACGAGATTGGAATTCATGAAGATGCAGCCTATTACGCGCCTTCGAAGAAAACAATCTTCTCCAGAAATACCGTACCAAATGAAGCAAAAGAAGTTCGGGATGACGAAGAACCTGAAATTATAGTCCAACAGTTACTCACCACTCCCTTACGGCGAGATGGTGAAGGTTTCTCCAGAACTCGCACCCGAGGTCGAGGCCCGGGACAGGGTCGAGGAAGAGACGTTGGAACAGTTGGACAGAAGAAACTAGTCTTCGATGTTGATTGGGAGAACAGTTCCGAAGAAGAAGAAATCAAAAAAGAAGCAGCAACAGTAAATCAAAAGAAACCCCAATTCAAGATCTCTCTCGAAGATGAAAAGAATGAAGAATACAAATCAATGTACGAGAAGATTAACCACTATGTGCATACTATGACCCTGAACCCGATCCATTCTAAAAAGATCGAGGGTATGGTGGTCAAGGAAGTGCATGGTGGTGGTGCTAAGCCGATCAAATTCTATCGTGGTGATTCTTCTTCCAAAACTAAAAATGATGTACAATTTGAAGATGTTACTTCTTCTGAATTAATGGAATTGCCTTTTGAGTGGTATTCTCCCTGTGTTCAGAATTTAATTCAACGTGGTGTCTTACCTAAATAATGGATAAAAAGTTGATCACAACACTTTGAAAAATTATGGAATAATGCCGGTCGGCCTCCCAATTCAAAACATGGTCTCGGATTCGGCACAGTAGGATCAGTTGATGATACGGGATTTTGCTTGGTTGTCACTTGCAAGCCTAATGAAGATTGCTTGGAAGCTTCAGATGATCTCGAAGATCTACCAGTCGGAGACGCTCCGCCAGAATTTGAAGAAGAAATTAAATCTACAATAGACGAGTTAATGAAAGTTAACTTAGGTACTAGCGAAGAGCCTAGGCCGACCTTTGTTAGATCCTTACTCAATAAAGAAGACTCCGAAGAAATGATCAAGCTACTGATGGAATTCAAGGACTGTTTTGCTTGGAGTTACGATGAAATGCCAGGATTAGCTCCAGAGGTTGCAGTTCACAAGCTAGGAGTGGATCACAATGTCGTTCCAGTCAGACAAGCTCCGAGAATAACCTAAGACCTAGCTTCAAAGGATAAGTATTTTTTATGTTGATTGTGATGATTATGCTATGAGCTGATTTTTTGCTTCTCTTCTACCTTCATTTGGCTATAAAATGGGGTATTCTTCTTTCTCCTAAGGGTAAGGCCGAAAATTACAGGGGAGGTCCTGCCGGATTCCCCACTCTTCCTTCCCCTCGTTAGCTTCGAACTATTGTCGGTTTGTGCCTTATATTCGTAGAAGTTTACTTCATGCTTTAAGGCTTAAGTTATGGATTGTTCTTATGTTGTGATGGAATTTTCTTTCCCCTTTTATGCTTGGCTTAAATTTTTTATTTGAAGGTCTTAAGTTTAATTCATTTTGTGAAATTCTATGGAGTCATTTTGGACCTTCCTATGCTTGGCCGAAAATCCATGTATGGGATTCTAAATTATTTTTTGCTATATGTGATATTTAGGAGGTTCTTTTCTTACCTCTTTGGTGGCTAAGAGTTTTATACTTTATTGGCTAAGAGTTTCATACTTTGGTGGCTAAAAATTTCAAGCTTTAATGGATAAAGAGTTATGCTTATGCTTAATATTTATCTTGATTCATGAAAATATTTAGGAGACATAGGGAGACTTGAAATTGATCTTTATTTTATGGAAATTTTGATAGGTCTTCTTACACCTCTTTGATGAATGAAAAAGGGTTTCATGTTTATGTTTAAATATTTAATTTGTTTCATGGAAATTTAAGGAGGTTTCTTTACACCTCTTTCTTGATGGCTAAAACTTTATGTTCATGGGTAAGTATTTAGCTTGCTATATGTGATATGTAAGAGGTTTGTTTGGTACCTCTTTGATGGTTGAAAATCCATGTTTGTAGCTAAGTGTTTAGCTTGCCTCATGAAACATTTAAGAGGCCCTTTTACTCTCTTTATGAATGGTTGAAAATCCATGTTTGTGGCATAATACTTGGGTAGTTTCATGAGATATCTAAGAGGCCCTTTTTGCCCTCTTTATGAAAGACTAAAATTTCATTCTTATAATTAAGAATTTGGATAGCTCCATGAGGTATTTGGAAGGCCTCTTTGGCTCTCTTTATGGATAATTAAAATGCATGCTTATAGGTACTTAAAAATTAATGGTTTCATGTGATAGTTTGGAGCCTCTCCAACAACTTTATGCTATCAAAAATGAAAAATCTACACTTATACAGTCTTTTGGAGATGGTTTTATCAACTTCATGCTTGACTAAACATAAATTCTACATTCATGTGATGCTTTGGGATTTCATATCAACTTTATGCTATCAAAAAAGAAAAATCTGCACTTATACAATATTTTTGAAATGGTTTATATCAACTTCATGCTTGCCTAAATATAAATTCTACACTCATGTGGTCTTTTGGAATTGCTTTGTATAAACTTCATGCTTACAAAGATGAAAAATTTTCACTTACCTCTTTATTTGGAATTGGTGTAAACCAATCTTATGTTGCTATAAAATGAAGGCTTTGCATTTATGTGATCATTTGGAATGAATGGCATGTCAATTTGTGATACCTAGCATGTTTTGGTAAGCTTATGTGCAATTTTTGGATTAGAATTTTGCCACTTTGGAAACACTTCCAAATGAGGCTATATGTGCTTTTGTTTCATATATTTCACTAAGCTTTCATGTGTACATTACTTAAGCTTTAATTTCACACATCTCACACCTTATTCTACACTTTAAAGTTGTTTGAAGATGGTTATTTCATATGGAAGTATTTTGGTAAACTTATGTGTAATTTTCGGATTGGAATTTTGCCACTTTAGAAACACTTCATAGGTCATGAGGGCTTGTTTTTCATCTATTCCACTAAACTTTCATGTGTACATCACTTAAGCTTTAATTTCACATACCTTACACCTCATTCTAGACTTCAATGTTGTTTGGAAATGACTAGTTGATATGGAAGCATGTTTTGGTAAACTTATATGCAATTTTCGGATTTGAAATTTTTCACTTTGGAAACACTTTGAAATGAGGCCATATGTGCTTGTTTTTCAAATATTTTACTATGTTTTCACATTTATAACATCTAAGCTTTGATTTCACATGTTTCACACGCCATTCCATGCATGAAAATGTTGTTTTGCTCATAGGATTTTTGAAGCCCCCCTTTTCTATATAAATTACCCTATGGTGAATAGGTTTTCACATGCTTATCTTATGAAATTTATTCTTCTTCACTTGTATGCTTAATGCACTTCTCTTGGTTGTTTTTATGTTCATTTGAAAAGGAGGCTATCATGCCCATGCTATGCCAAAGTGAAAATTGGCACCTTTATGTTCATTTGGAAGGGATACTATCATTTATATACCATGTTAAATTGAAAATCTGCATGTGTTAACTTGTTTGGAACAAGTTTAGAGTGATCCTATGCCATGTTAAATTGAAAATCTGCATGTGTTAACTTGTTTGGAACAAGTTTGGAGTGATCCTATGCCATGCTAAATGAAAAATCTGTATGTGTTAACTTATTTGGAATAAGTTTGGAGTGATCTTATGCTATGCTAAAGTAAAAAATCTGCATTGGTTTGATCATTTGGATTTGGCTTATGTAAAATTTATGCTACTTCAAAGTAAAAATCTGCACCTATACACTTGCTTGGAGTTGTTTTAAGTCATTCCTATCTTATCCTTATGTGAAAATATGCAATGTTTTATTTGCTCATTATGGGTTTAGACCATTCCTATGTGACCTCTATATGGGAAACTCCATTGCTTAGCATGTTCTAAGTTGATTTTAAATGCCTCTTTGCTGCCTTTATCTTAAAATTCGTATGAATAAGATTTATTTATGTTGCTTGCAAGAATGTAAAGGGAAAGAAAGGAGGTGGTATACCTACCACTTCAAAGGAGGAAATTTGGGAATGTAATTCATATTTAGGCTTGCTCTCATTGTCTACATGCTAGTATTGGAAATTTTAAAAATGCTACTCATGTTTAGCTTATTCTCATTATGTACATGTTAATATTAGGAGTTAACTCTCTCACTTGTGTATTTGCTCTTTCTACAAATTCTCTATTCGTTATAACACATTGTCTTAATATGCCCAATTGCTTAGTCTCTTTGTCATGTTATATGTGGAAAAATTAGTGGTGGTATGAAATGAATAGGATTGCTAGAAAGGGTATTTTACATACTGATTTTTGAGTCCTCCCCTTTTGCTTAGTTTTTCTACCTCGATAAATTGCTACCCTTGCACCATGTTGAAGGGGATTAACCTTCTCTCCTTTATATGTTTTATAGGATTTGATCTTCTCCTTTATATGTTTCATAAATTACTCCCCTTGCACCATGTTAAAGGGGGTTTAATCTTTTCTACTTTATATGTTTGATAAGCCACTACCCTTGCACCATGCTGAAGGGATTTAGTCTTCTCTACTTTACATGTTTGATAAATCACTCCCCTCACACCATGATGGAGGAGGGGGGGTTTGTCTCCCGCACTTCATATATCTTGTGACCACCTCTCCGCACCATGTTGGGAGAGGTTCGGTTCACTTATCTTGGATGCTTGACAGTCATCCTCTCCCCTATGCTCATTCGCAGGGATTTACCTTACATGTTTTTTCTCGCTCCATGGCTGCCTCTTTTGCACCACATATGGAGTTTACTTTTGCTTTTACGCCAGTTCGTGCCTATTACTTTGTGTGGATTTGAGAGCTGAACCACCCATTTTGTGACGTTGTTCTGGGTGGGTCGTCATCTCCTCTTTCTCTTTCTTAACCCCTTGTCTTTTATTTCTTCTTACTTCTTGGCCTAAATCCCGCATTTATGTAGGACACATAAGCACGCATGTATAGCCTTTCTTCTATATGTGGGGCCATCAAGTAAGGTTGTAAGTAGGGTGGAAGAGGGAGGATGACGATGACATCGCAGTAAAAGAGGGATATAAGAGACTTCTTTAATAGTACCTCCTGACTCAAAGACCCTGTAGAGGGTAGACGAAGGAATTCACGGTACTATTCACCCATCCCTAGGGATTTCTGCCGCTGTCACTCTTAAGTTGCTAGTAGTCCTAGTTCGATTAGAATAGTCAACCTATGGGTCATACTACTTTTATATAAAAATGCATATACATTTTTAAAAGAAAATTACAAAACTACCTCCACAAAAAATAGCCTCCCTACCCTTAAATTTTTCATTTGCATGCAACCCAAATTGAAATTTATGAAAATTTACAAAGGCCCACGGTTGACTATTCAGATCGAGTTAGAATTGCCTTCCATAGGGTGACGGTTCGGTAGTTTTCACTGAAGGAGGGATATATACAGCACAGCTCTGAGTCCTCCGTGCCATCGTTCTTATGGTTCCCCTAGACTTGTAGTCAATTTTCGTGGTTCTCCTTACGGTGTTTTCTACAACTTTTCTACGGATTTCCTACAAGTTTTTCTTTGAAAATTTGCTTTTTTCTAGATTTCCTATGAATTTCATACGGAGCTTTCTATAGCTTTTCTGCTTATTTCCTGCGAGTTTTCTCTCCACGAATTTGCTTTGTCGGGTTTCCTACAAATTTTCTTACGGAGCTTTATACAGCTTTTCGACGAATTTCCTACGAGTTATCTTCATAGATTTGCTTTTCCTACAAATATCCTATGAATTTTTCTATAAACTTTTCTACGAATTTCTTACGAGTTTTTCTTTGAAAATGTGCTTTTTTTCTTATTTCCTATGAATTTCCTATAGATTTTTCTAGAGATTTTTCTACATATTTCCTACGAGATGTTCTTCTTCGCTCTTTTAGTTTTCTCTTAGTTTATTACACAAGTCTCATATTTTACTTTCCCTGCATACACTTCAGCACTCACACATATGCTTGCTTAAAGGCAATTTACTAGCTTTTCTTTTCCATAGCATATACTATTGTTTAGCATAGCTTTCTTGCTTTGCTTTCCTGCATATTTTAAACGGTGAAAAATGACTGAACCTCACATGTTTAAATAACTCAAAATTTAATCTCCAACAAAAATGAACTTGCAACTTTAACTAAATTAAAATGACTCTTGGACGACCGGGAATCCCTTGGAAGAGGTAACTTATGTGTCGCCAAAATCAACTTAAAAATTTAATTAAAACACTAAGCCACCTTGATTTTAAACTTCCAGAACATGAAACGTTTCTCACCTTCTCAATTATCACTTCTAAAACTGAACCTGCTGCGACAAGGAACGTGGAGCATGCAGCGTGGGTAACACGATCATCTTCAACAGTAAAACATATCTACATCAGCAAAACCTTTCTTTAGCAATAAACAACAAGCCATAGGACTTTGAGATAGCCGGCCTAGTGCGGCCTAAATCCTCACTTGAACTTTTGGGCTTTTACACTTAGTGCAATATAAGCACCAACTTGCCTTAGGTTTCTGAGGTTGTCATCCGATATGACATAAATCTTCCTATCTTCCAGGTTTTTCACATGATCGATATCAAGTGAATGTAATCCCTAATTAATTAAAATTGATAGGACAAAACATAAATAATTCTTCCAAATCAGAGCCAAACAATAAGATAGATCGGGAAGTCACCAAGATATCCTCTTGGATCCATGGCAACCTCTAGTTCTTCCTCCTTCGAATTCCTTACAATTAGATGTTCCAAAATTTTCACCTTTCACCTATTGGATTCCGATCATCATAATATCATTTAAAAGTCCTTAGCCATTTGAAGTCGTAAAAATATCTTTCCTGATCTTTATCGAAAGTTTTCTTAGGTAACTTCGATTATCTAAGATGTAATTAACTATAGAGGCTTGCCCTTATAGGAAACTAAAACTACCCCATATTAATATAAACCCTATTTAATCCTTTTGTATTAAATAGGAGAAATTGTCGGTCAACATAACAGGTTTCGCAGACCAAACGGATGTCATATTTGATTAGTTTATTTAACTGAGCCTCCATATTAAGCGATACGTCTGTTCCTCGAGATAGGTGCATAGCTTGATATGAGTGCTCATTTATTTAAAATATTCAAAGTATAAAATCAGTTTGATTTCATATTTTAAAATTAAATTATATTTTTCAAATTATATCTATATAAATTGGAAGTTCTTCCAAAGTGAAAGACAGGATTTCGATTCCGGTGGCCGACATCTTATACTAGATGACCTATTTTAAAATATAAATTAAAATGCAATGACAGTTCTGCAGTTAAATCTGAGGATATAATAACTGGTAATGTAGATGAGTTCCCTAAATATGCATAATTTAGATAAGTAGTTAAAACATTCATCTCAAGTTCTGGAGGATTTTTAATAGATGGAATCAGTGGTATAATATTTTTAGTACTATCTAAAATTTCATAATTTTTTTGAACATAATTTGAATCCGTAGTAATTATCTCATTTGATTCATCTTCAAATCACTTTTAGCCTCAGCTTCTTGTTCTTTCTCTTTTGAGATGACTTCATTTTTTTAATCCAATATTAATTCACATCTATTTTGAAAATGACTAACAATCATATCATTAATGATATCCATTCAATAGCATCTTCCATCAAGATACTTCACCGATTTAAGCACATTAAATGTAACTTCCTCATCATTCACTCTCATGGTTAATTCCCCTTTTTGCACATCAATCATTGCTCATTGAGCTGCAAGATATCTCCCTAAAAAAATAGAAATTTCTTTATCGTCTTCACATCTAATACAATAAAATCAATAGGGAAGATAAATTTATCCACTTTAACCAGCACATCTTCTATAACCCTTTTAGGATAAGCGATATATCGATCCACTAATTTTAGGGTTATAGTAGTGAGAGAAATATCTGCTAATCCTAAACTTTTGAATATAGATTGTGGCATAAGGTTAATGCTTGCTCCCAAATCACATTATACATTTTACAAATTTTTTTCTCCAATTTCATAAGGCAGTAAAGCTACCAGGATCTTTAATTCTTAGAGGAAGCTTTTTTTGAATTATTACACTACATTTTTCACTAATTATAACACTCTCATAATCTACAAACTTCCTCTTTTAATTTAAAATATCTTTCATAAATTTGGCATAACTTCACATCTGTTCCAAAGCTTCAGCAAAATAGATATTAAATGTAAGCTTCTTGAATATTTAAAAAAAAATTAAAGTTGTTGATCCAATATTTTCTGTTTAAGTATATGAGGACAAGGTGGTGGGGATGTTTCTAAATTAATCTTAGTTAGAGATTTAGGTGTTTCTACTTCTTTAGGAATAATTTTCTTCAGATCTCTCAATTTCTTTAACTTCTCTCTCAACATCAGTCTATTTTTAAACTCCAACATTTAATTCTTTTCTTCTCCTAAGTTTGACCGCTTTAAATTTTTCTGGCTCTTTACTCTATTTTTAGGATTGATCTCTACATTACTTGGAAGTCTTCCCCGAGGCTTATTATTAAGTGTGTTAGCAATTTGTACCAGTTGAGTCTCCATATTTCTAATACCAGCACATTGACTTTGTAAATGATTACTCATCTATAACACCTTCTCTTCTATAAACAACTTCTTCTCCATAACTTATTGATTAAATCCAGGAGGATAAGTAGCTCTAAATTTAGCACTACCCTGGTTGTTTCAATTTCCAAATGGATTTACTTGAGAATTCCCCCATTGTTGACTTCCATCACTAGGATTGTCGTCCCTGTTAAAGTTAGGATGGTTTTTCCATTCTGGGTAATAAGTCATATTGGTTATGCTGATAGTATTTATGGTTTCCAATGAAGTATGAGAATAAATCATTTGTCCTAATGAAATTTCTTCAACCATTTGGGGTGTTGGAGAAAAATTTATTCCAATTTGGTCTATCATCTTAGACAATGCAACAACTTGTCATGCAATCGTTAAAATAACATTGTTATCATGACTACTGGCTAATTTCTTAGGATTTAACCTATCTGAAGGTCATTATAAATTATTTGTAGCCATTTCTCTAATTAATGAATAAGCATCACCAAAAGATTTAGACATTAACAAACCTCCAGTAGCAGCATCTATAATAGATCTAAAGGATCCTACTAACCCATTCGAATAAATTTGAATGATTTACCAGTCTGGTAGAGCATGGTGTGGAAACTTTCTAAAGAGTTTCTTAAATCATTCCCAAGCTTCATATATAGACTCTCCTTCATATTGAGTAAAATAAATACTATCATTTCTAAGCTTCACAGCTTTTTGTGGTGGAAAATACCTAGCCAAAATTTTTTGAGCTAAATTTCCCCAAGTTCTAATAGATCCATGTGCTAACAAATTTAACCACATCTTCAATTTATCCCTTACTGAGAAAGGAAAAAAATCTAAGTCTAACAACATCATTTGATACTCCATCATACTTAAATGTAACACACAGTTCTAAAGAGCTTACTAAATGTAAATTAGGATCCTCAGATGGTGTTCATCCAAACTGATTGTTTTGTACCATTTGTATAATTGAAGGTTTAAGTTCAAATGAATTAGCCTCTATAGGAGGAGTTTGAATGCTTAAATGAATTACATCTACTGTAGGTTCGCATAATCTTTTAAAGGTTTTTTGTAAATTACGATGTTCATTTTTCAGCAGTTTGAATTTTAATATTATTTTTCGATGTGTTAGCCATTACTTGAGAATTTTGAAGTCTTCAATGTTTTCAAAATTTACTAATAATCTATTCTAATTTAGAATCGTAAGGCACTTAATTTTTAAATCCAGAACTATGCACAAACAATGTAAAAAATTGCAGAAAATAAAATAGCACACAAAAATTAAATATATATATTTTAAATTTTTTAATTTTAATAAATTTTTTTGGTTTTCTAATTATTTTTTTCAGTTTTTATATATTTTTTAAATTATCTAATTTTTAAATATATAATTCAAATTACATTGTAAGTCAAAACGTTTCGTCACACTCCCTAGCAACTGCTCCAAAAACTTGACCCGACCCGTAATTACGTGTATTTTTAATCTACAAAATTTTACCAGAAAATATGTCTCAAATTATATCTAGCAGCTAGTGTGAAAAAATATAATGATTTATGAATTATATAATAAATTTTACACTAGGGGTGCTACACAAGTATACGTATCGTTTTAAGTAATATAGGATTTTCCTTAAGAATCCTAGTATCGATCCAACAAGGAAAGCGGTAGCTTTTAAAATCAACTTTCAAAATTTCTTTTTAAATTGAAAATTAAAAAGATACGAGGTCTACAATGATATGCTTTACTAACAATTACTACTAAAGAGTTAAAAAAAAAAGTAACAACTAAATGTAACAACTTAATGAAATATAACAACGAGTTTGGATATTATGAAAACCCTTTCCCGTTACAAAGAGTTTTTAACCTATGTAGGATTTAAGTGATGTAAATCCAAATTGAAGTATTTTGACAAATAGAAGCATACCTTATTATTTACCCCCTCCTAGTGCTAGCAAAGAACATTGACTAACTTAAGGTCGATTCCTTAATATCTCGTTTTTGTGTCATAACTATCTAGCCTCTCACCTTTATATGCCCCTAAGCCTATGCTACTAAGATGGTCGAATCCCATCATTAGGGTTCTAAACCTTACAACAAGTTTATAACAATCTAGCCGTCACCCTAGAACTAACCAATTCTACGCCAATTAAAACTTCTCCCTATTTATTTGCACTCTCCCTTAAAAGATCTCCATGGCTCTGCCTAGAATGAAGTGTGGTATCCACAAGTTGGGTGAAATCATAGCCCTCCCAGATCATTATATTTCTCAATGGATTATAACCTCACAAGTGGCTTGTTTGTAAAGTGAATGAAGATTCGGTGAAAATGCCATCACAATTCTTAAGAGCAAAAATAATTCGTTAAATCATTCTCATCCCACAATATTATTTTCCATATGCAAAGAGAAAGAAAGGGAACTACTAAAAGTCATGGAGATTAAACAAAAACAAAATATTTGCATTGTAATATATGTATTACAACAAAAACCTAAAAACACAAATGTGAAGTACATTGTATCATCTCCCCAAGTAAACTTTGGGACTTTCCTTTAAGTAATCTCCAAACATTTTCACACTAAAACACACTCACACTTACACTTAAACACAAAATAAAAAAAATCCTAATTTACTATTGCCACTCAATTCAAGTTTTGAGGCTCCAAGAGGTCTTTAACTTTGGCTAAATCCTTTTAATTTAATAGAAAATAGGAAATAACCAAGTTTTTCTTCAAAAACCCATCCAAAATTTGGATAAATTCAATGGATCTTCTAGAAAGGTAGTTTCTGGCGCTATACTGCCAGTCTGAGGTGCTATAGCGCCCAGCTGGCTGGAGTCTGGTGCTATTAGCACCAGGGGTGATGCTATAGAGCCACATATATTTGCCCATTTTTTCTTCTTTTTCCTTCATTTTTTGTACATGTCCATTCCATGTACCTGAAACCAAAAACATGCAAAATAACTTCTTTTAAAGTGCAATATAAAAAATGCACATAAAACTCTTATAAAATATGCACTATAAAAAGGTTATTTATAGGTGGATCACTCATGAGTAAGTTCTAACATGTGTTGTGATTTGTTGCTGAAAATGTAATTTGCAACAAAATATAACAATTTTAAATAGAAAAGGATGACTTTTTTGTGTTAGAAAGGTCTCATATCAGTTATCTCATGAAAAATTTTAATATTTTAGAAATTTCTCATGAGTAAGGTCCAACATGTGTTGTGATTTGTTGCTGCAGATGTCATTTGTAACAAAAGATAACAATTTTATATAGTAAAGGATGACTCTTCCATGTTACGAAGATGTTTATTTTACCTCTCAAACTTGTCAAAAGAGTGATCTTAAGATCTAACAATGGGCCTTATGAACTTAAAATGTCAATGTCACATTTTCTTTAATTAGAAAGGAATATTGATGAGCTTATATCCTGACTAAGAAAAGAATAGAATATGCTAGAAGAAGGTCGTGATTCCATGTCAGGAGGGCTTAAGATCTCACTAGCAATATAGAAATGGATGTTGTATTCCAGTTAATGAGTTCTAACTCCAATTTTCAAAGATATTGAATGTAGTGCTCCTATCTTGTTAGGAAGGAAGGCCAAATGACTTATATCCTACTTAATGAGAAGCAAGTAAACTACAGAAAAGCTATTCTGTGTCAGGGAGCCTTTGGATCCTTCTAGCAAAAGAGAATGGATGTTGTGTTCCATTGAAGGAGGTCTTATACCGATTATCAAAGATGTCGAATGTTGTGTTCTTGTCTTGTTAGTAAAGAATGCTAATGGACTTATATCCTACTTAAAGAGGAATAGCTAAACTAGATGAAAGCCATAATTCCTTGTCAGGAAAGCTAAAGATGCTTCTAGCAAAAGGTAATAGATGTTTTTTTCCATTGAAGGAGGTCTAATACTGATTCTAAAAGATTTCAAACATCCTATTCCTATCGTGTTAGTAAGGAATGCTAGTGGACTTTTATCATAACTAAAAAGATAGGTACACTAGAGGAAAGCCATAATTCCATGTCAAGAAGGCTGTAACTTCTAGTAGTAAGAGAAATGGATGTCATAACATTTGTTGGTATTATGCTAATCGAAGGAAATTACACTTTACCCATAGTTAATATTTAGTTGGTGAGTCTGTTAGAGATTTTCTTTTTTTTTTTTGAGTCTAAGCCACCCAGAGAAAATTACACTTTGCCCATAGTTGTCGTTTAATTGATTTCAAGGTCTAGAATTGATTCTGAGTCATTTCACGAGGTTGATTGATTATGGACGACAACGGTCCATTATACAACATCTCCACTTGTGAAATGTTAAATCAAAGTGAATACTTGATCTTTTTCAACACATCGGCAATACAGAGCTAAGCAAAAACTGTTAAAAATGGTGAAAATAAGTCTGTTGATTGGCAATTTTTCTGTAGATAAAAGGATAGTGTAAACATTTCAGTTTTGAACTTCTCTTAAGCTTGTTAATATATGTTTATTTCATTAGAAGTTCATTTTAATTCATTTTTATTTCATTTTGAAGAGAACTCTGAGCAAAATATATTTTGTAAAGTAACAAAAGTTAGGAGAAAAAGTTTCATTAATGCCATTTTATTATCATTTTATTTCCCCAGTTTACAAAAGAGTAATTTTCACATTGCATAGTATTTTTTCAAATATCTTTAATTGATTGGGTACAATTCTCTCATTGTTAGTTAAACAATTTATAGGTTCCACCAGAGTTTTTCCTTTCTAACAGCATACATGTCATCCCAAATTAGTTCAAATTTTCCCCTTTCTTATGGTAAGTATGAATAGGACATCAGAGAACTAACACCAGATCATCGAGTTGAAATGTTCATGAATGAACCAATTTATTGTGTGCTTGTATCATATTCACTTCATAAAAATCCAGATTTTGTTGAGCTCGCAAGCATTTTCATTCCTAACCTCTGAGTTCTTCAAGACATAGTTTTACATTTTTCTTTTCAGTCATTTTGTCAGCAACTACTATTCTGAGAGAGGGGAATTGTACTTTAAGATGAAGTACAGCTTTGGAGCAGTACACCAGATCAAACCAGTGCTAACTACATCAGAGTTCGGTATCTTTAATTTTTAAAATTCATTTTTTAAGAAGATCTTCATTAAGAGGGGACCCTGTTGGTATAGGGTGTGTCACTAGGAAATCTGGTAAAATTTGTTCTTTGACTGCACGCAAAGGAATGAAAGTTATGTTGCATTGGGGTAGTATCGTAGCCCATCTGGCCAATCTTCCATAGAGTGTTGGTTGTGTCATCAAGAATTATAGAGAGTTGACTCTTCATCATTGACTTGAGCTAGGAAAGCTTTGAGGGAGTTGTCTAAAGATGCTGTATACAAGATCAGAGGTCTTCCGGAGATAGGGGCTACTAAAATAGAAGGTGTCATCAAATATTATTTATCGTGTTTTCATTTATCGTCCCACACAAATTTGGCATCCTTTTTAGTTAAGTTGGTGAGAGGTTAACACCTACATGAAAAATTGGAGTGAAGCATTTTATATATGCTACCATAACTTGAAAAGATCATAGTTGGGTCAAATTTCTTGGAGGAGGCATATTTAAAATTGCTTCTATTTTAAGGGTTAAATTTCATGAAAAGACCATAGTTGGGTCACATTTTGAGGGATTTATTTTAGGGTTAAATTTTCATAATCATTCGAAAATGATTCTCAAATTGTACACATGGTTGTCCTTTTGTTTGTTCTTAATGAATAAGTCATCCACATAACACTCAACCTAGTTGTGAATGAATTCATCGAATATCCTTGTCATAACCTGTTGGTATGTCGCATCAGCATTCTTAAGTCCAAAGGGCATTACTTTATAGCAGTAAATCCCAAAGGGTGTTGGAAAGGTTGTGTCTGGTTCCTCTTCTAAAGATATTTTAATTTAATTATTGCCTAATGAACCGACCATAAATGAGAATATCATGTGTGCTGACCAATATCCGCCATCAATTCTATAATTGGTAGATGGAATTCCTCTTTTGGATAGGCTTTATATAGTACCCTGAAGTCAAAGCAGACTTGAATTTAGTCACTTTTCTTTCTTACTAGTACTATGTCGGCCAGCCAGGTTGGATATGTTTTTTCTAGGACGAAGCCAGCTTCTATTAAATTTTAAACTTCAGTGATGACTTGTTGTTCAATTTTCATATGGATCCTTCTTGGAGCCTGTTTCATTGGGATTTCACTTTTATTTATTCTTAGTCTATGAACCTCCACATCTGGTGTGAATCCAGGCATTTCATCATAGCTCCAAGAGAAGCAATCTTTAAATTCTTTTAATAGTTGATTTATCGCCTCAGCTTTGAGGTATTTTTTGAATTATTCATCCTTTTGTTCAGCCAAAATTGTCTTCTTTTCTTCTTTGTCTTCCTCGAAACCTGAGTCCAAGAAGATGTTAATTTTCAAGGGGTTCTTTATTTCAGCAATTAGATTTTCTCTCCGTTCTCCTTGTTCCTGTCCTTGACCTTGGATGCGAGTATTGTGGAAGTCTTTACCCTTTAGTTGAGCAGTATTTTCTTTTCTTCTTCTTCTTCGTTGTTTATTTTCTTATTTTGATGTTTTTATTCTGCATTAAATACCACTTCCATAGAGAGAATTGTTTACTCCAATGGGGCGTAGTATGCAGCATCTTCATGTATGACCATTTCGTGTGTGGAAAACTGTGGTAGATAGCCTTTCATGTAGCATTTTTATCCTCTGTGTAAAAATTTAATGCAGTAGTCCAATGATGGTGGTGTTATCTTATTCTCGTGGAGCCATGGTCGACCAAGCAAAGCATTGAAGGATGTTTTCGAGTCTATGGCATGGAGTTTTGTTGTTGTCACCAGGTCACTAATTTTTGTAGTACTGTGATTAGCCCAATGACTCTTTCTCCTTATTTGTTGAAACCATGTAGCATCATGTTATTTTTTGTTAGTCTATAAGCATCAATGTCCAAATAAGCAAGTATTCTTTACTTCATAATATTGATTGAAGCGCCGGGGTTAATGTGCACCCTTAAAAGCATATCAATGTCAATCTTCACTAACATGTAGAGTGGGTGGTTATGTTCATAACAGAACCAAACAAAACCATTTTGATGAGATACTAAATAAAGTTAGCAATTATCTGGCCAGCTGGACCCATCTTTACTTGTCTAATGAAGGCAGCCTTACATTGCTCAAGAGTATAATCACCACTCTTCCCTCTTATGCAATGCAAATCACTACTATGAAGAAAATTACTCAACTACAGTTTTAAAAAGCTTTCAATCATTTTCTTTGGGTAGGTCAAAGACACCAAATTCACTGGGCTTCATGGCAAAAGGTGGCTAAACCCACTTGGGCTGGAGGTCTGGGATTTAAAGGACTTCAGCAGATTATTCAAGTAAATCTATGTAAACGGTGGCTTAAGTTCAGATCCCAGGATTCACTATGGGCCAAATTCCTGTTTGGGAAATACTGTAAGAACTCCCATCCTTCTTAGGTCTCTAAAAAATTGGGCGACTCAAAATTGTGGTTGGCCCTGCTAAAAATCAGGCCTTTGGCAGAACATATGTTTCTATTGAATCTTAGCAAAGGGGAACTTAATTTATGGTTAGATCACTGGTGTCCCACTGAGTGGCTGCAACCATGCAATACCAATCTAAATCTTAAACTCCAGGTGGCTGACTGTTGGGATGGGGATAGTTGGTCTTTTCCCACTCTTTAGACCCTCCTACAGGCTCCATCTGCTAGTCAAGTAGCTACAGTGTAGTTTGATAGAAGCAAAGCTGATCAAATTTCCTGGCAAGCTCACCATAACCAGAGTCTGTCCAAGGCTATCTACTCTAATCTTTTCAATTGGGAGACAGTTCCCTGGGGGGATAACATTTGGAACTATTATCTTTCCCCTTTCATGAATATTTTCTATTGGAGAATTTTGAAAAGGTTCCTCCCCACAGATGATATACTTAAGCTAAAGGGACTAAGGGGAAAGATAATAGTTCCAAATGTTGAAGAACTATGCCTAAATGCTGAAGAACCATCCCCCATCTGTTCTTTGCCTGTCAGTTCTCACAGAAAGTCTGGAATAATTTGCTCAACTTTTTCACCATGAACTCCAGCTTCAATGGGACAACCTCTTTACCTGCTGGGCTGGTTGGCATAATTTTGGAGCTGGTGCCATCCCTTTACTCATTGCTTGTTCATCTGGATGTCCAGAAATTAGGCTACTTTTGAGGGAAAACCACCTTGTGTGAAGAGAGTGATCAGACATTACCTTACCTATCTACATAAACTCATCAAATACAAAAAATTTCCCAACATTTGTTCCATCCCTACAATCGATAATACAAATCCACCAAGGATTATCCAAGTGTCTTGGCACCCCCCAGCACTCACTCCCTTAAAGTTAACACAGATGGTAGCTTCTGTAAGTGGGGAGCTGGCATGGGGGGTATATTCAGAACCCATTAGGGTGATTGCCTACTATTCTTCCATGCCCCCATCATTGCATCTGATGCTTTGGAAGCTGAGTTAATTATTGTCTACTGGGTGCTTAAGCTGGCCATTAGAAACCACTAGACATCCTTAATTGTGGAAGGTGACTCCCAGGTGCTACTCTAACTGCTCAGAACTGATAGTCCCACTTCCTGGAAACACTCTCAATGGGTCCAGAAGATCCAACACTTTAAGTCCCAATTAATGGTTTGTTTTAATTTCATTTATAGAGAGGGTAAAAAATCTGCAGATTGGTTAGCTCGATTTGGATCACATTCCTCCTCTTTGGTCATTTCTTCAACTCCTCCTCCCTCCCTTAAACTTTTGGTTTGTGGAGACCTACTTGTTGTCCCACACCTCATAATAGAAGCCAACTAACTCTATCTTTTGAAGTTTTATACACATATCTATACAGTTTTTGGTTTACTTGTAAGGATGGGTGTTAACTTTAATTATAACTTTTGCTTTTCTTTGTATGGAGTTGTAAATAAAGAAGGAACCCCTGGGATGTTAAATGCTTATGTTTTGGGATTAGAGGGGGATCCTTCTTCCTATCTTTTTGTAATGTTTCCTGATTAAATATATAGCGAGCACGAAGTTGGCTCCTTTCTTTATATATATATATATATATATATATATATATATATATATATATATATATATATATATATATATATATATATATATATATATATATATATATATATATATATATATATATATATATTGCACCTTGAAATATAATCTTTATTAGATTAGGAAAATCTATTACATCTCAAATGAGGAATAGGAATAAGATCCCCATGTAGAAGAAGACTAAATGCATAAAAAAGGAAGATTTAACATGAGAATAGTTATATGGACAACATAAAGTCAACTTTGAGGAAGAAGCTCTAGTAGCAAGCTAGTTAGCTGGTTGATTTCCTTCCCTGTACACATGGCTCCACTTAATGAGCTGAGATGAAGAGATTTGATTGATTTATTTAATCCAGATCTGAATGTACGAAGGGGCAGCAGCTTTATGCAATAGGATATTTAACAAGATAGCAGAATCAATTTCAATATGAATAAAGTGATGGTTATTCATTATAGCAGCTTTCAATCCCCAATAAATAGCTATAACTTCAGCCACTATAGCATTATTGGCAAATATTGAAGCTGCTAATATCCATAAGCATTTGCCATTATGATCTCTTCCAAGAATACCCACACCAGCTGTGTCAGATTTATAACTTCCATCAACATTAATCTTTATTCATGGAAATAAAGGAGGTCTCCAATGAATCAACAATGTTTTGGTTACCACGTGTTCCTGCTCAATATTGAATTGTTTCCTTATCTTAGACAGATAAGACAAACAATTATTAATAACCAGTTGAGAAGAGAAAACCTTATTCTTAAATAACGCCTCATTTCTGGATAACCAGATGAACCAGAAGATAATTAAGAGGGTATAAAAGTCCACAGTTCCTTTCCAATCTAGCTAGCAAGCCTGAATAGAATTCCATAAATAGAAGTTAGATTTTGTGTAGCTGCTTCTTATAATAGAGTTCCAGCTTACCTGACTTGCTGAACAATTCAGAAAAAGATGAAAAATGGATTCCTCATTAGAATGACAGAACACACGTCTCGAAGGCCCCATAATAACTGATCACAGAAAAATATGTTAAGAAATTCATACCTATTTTTTATGAAATTGCACTTTAAAGAAAGGTATTTTCTTTATTTTATTGCAGGAACGAAGATTTATAAGTGATGGAAGAAAAAAAGCATAAAATAGAGCAAATTTGGATCAAAAAGGAAGAAATACATTCAAATGAACTAAGTTGCCGACGGCGAAATCGAGCCCGCCGACGGCGAGATTATAAAGAGAATTTCTTAAAGGTTTGCAACTACCTCGCTGACAGCGAGCCCAAGCCCGCCGACAACGAGATCGCGCGGTTTGAAGACCTTCTAGAAGCCCCGCTAACGGCGAGGTCGTTTCTCGCCGACGGAGAGACCGTTCAAAATGCCAGATAGATTGAACCTGGACGCTTTTTGAAGAGGTGCTTAAGTACCCCTTGGACCTTTGTCTACCTCTATAAATAGAGGACGAATTTTAGTATGTAGTGTGTCTATTTTAGGAGTCTTAGAGTATTCTATTTGTGTGCTTTTGAGTCTAAGTGGAAGTTTAGTGTGAGTAATGGTAAGTAGTGAGTTAAGAAGTGTGCTGTACTAGAAGGAAAAGTCAAAGGAACTTCAAGGAGTCTGCTTGGGGAGGAAATTGAGATAAGTATCTTTGTTTATTGTTTTTAACTTTAAATGAAATCCATGCTTTGTTTAATTCCCATGCATTTTGAGTAGTTTTCTTAGTCTTTCTCCTTGTTTATGAAATTATGTGAATTGATGAAATTAAATAGAAGTGCCTAATATATTAAAATAAATTGTGATAATCTTTTACTTAAAACTTAATTTACTTTCAATCTGGCCAATTGAATTGTTAAAATATATTGGATTATCAACTATAGTAAAGATTACATCCAATATTCAGGGATGTCAAAAGCCTTGGAAGGAGGGTGCAAATAAATAGGGAAATATTATTTATCGGACGTAGAATTAGACATTTTAGTGTGACAGACTAAAATATTCAATTTGGTCCTATTGTTTGAGAGCCGAAGTGTAGATGTTAGCCCTCGGTGAGGGGAAAGTGGGAGCTCGAAGTGGCAACCGATATCCTCCCAAACTTAGCCGTGATTCAGTAATCAAGCATAGGACTAGTCAATGTTCTTTACACCTGGACCAAAGGGTAAAGAATAGGAATGCTCCTATTTGTCACAATACAATAAAAAAATCTTTTTGAATTCATCATTCACTTAAGTTTCTAAAAACAAGGAGAATGATACTTTTTCTGAAATCTTTAAATCAACTTTATTTAAAGCATTAGTTTACTTTAGATCGCTTTAGTTAAGTATTCTAAATTCCGTATACTATATTAGTATGTAAATCCTTTAAATTTAGTCATTACAAATCTTTTAAAACTTCCCCGTGGGATCGATAACTGGGACTCCACTAGAGCCCCGTATTACTCGATGCGATACGTATACTTGCGTAAAATCCACATTATACATTCCATCATAAAATTAAATATATATTAAGCGGGATCAAGTTTTTGGTGCCGTTGCTATTTTTGTAAACATTAAAAAGTGGGTTAAGTTTTTTGCGCCGTTGCCGGGGAAGTAAAGAAATTATTTACTAGAGTAACAGACTATTTTAAAATTTATTTTACAAAATTGTATGCATAAATTTGGAAACGAAAATTTAATACCTTACGATTCAGAATTAGAGCGTACAATTAAAAGAATTAGAAAACAAAAAAGAGAAATTATAAATTTAACACAAATGGCGAATATTCCTGAAAATGAAAATATGAATCAATAGAGACCATTAAGAGATTATGCCAACCCTACATTAGATGAAATTCATTTAACTATTCAAAACCCTGATGTAGCTGCTAACTCATTTGAACTTAAACCTGCAATTATCCAAATGGTACAAAACAATCAATTTAGTGGTTCACCTACTGAAGATCCTAATTTACATCTTGCTAGTTTTTCAGAACTATGTGTTACTTTCAAATATGAAGGAGTATCTAACGATGCTATTAGACTTAGAATTTTTCCTATTTCTTTAAGGGATAAGGCTAAAATGTGGTTAAATTCGTTAAGACTCGGATCTATTAAAACTTGGGGAGAGCTATCACAAAAATTTCTATCTAAATATTTTCCACCATCTAAAACTCGCTAAGCTTAGAAATGATATAACTTCTTTTAGTCAGTTTGATGGAGAATCAATATATGAAGCTTGGGAGAGATTTAAAGAACTTCTTAGGAAATGCCCACATCATGCGTTACCGATTGGTTAATTATTCAAACTTTCTATAATGGATTAGTAGGATCTCTTAGATCAATCATCGATGTCGTCTTCGGAGGATCATTAATGTCAAAACCATTTGATGAAGCCTATGCACTAATCGAAGAAATGGCTACCATTAATTTTCAATGGCCTGCTGATAGAATGAATCCAAAAAAGATAGCCAATATTCATGAAAATGATGCAATATCTATGTTAGGTTCGCAAATCGCTGCTATATCTAAAAAATTAGATCATTTTGGAATGAATTACTCTCCAACTATATTAGAAGAAAACTCATCTAGACAACTTATAGAATCTCAACCTTCATATGAAACTATGAATGTTATTAATAACAGACCCAATAATCCTTATGCGAATTATTATAATCCTGGATGGAAAAATCATCCTAATTTTAATTGGAATAATAATACAACTAATAAACCATGGATGAACAACATAACACAACCATTAGGAAATCCCTCTAACCAAGGAAATTCTAATTATAAACCTAGTTATCCACCTGAATTTAATAATAATAACCCTCAATTTAAAGATAAGAAATTATCTATAGAAGAATTAATATTAAATATGGGTCAACATTTACAAAATCAAGGAAATCAATTACAAAATCAAGGAAATCAATTACAAATACAAGGAAACCAATTACAAAATCAAGGAACAACTATTAAAAATATTGAAACTCAACTTGGACATATCGCTACCACGCTTAATAATAGAATACCTGGAACATTTCCTAGTAATGTGGAAATAAATCCCAAAGATAAAGGAAAGGAATAAATTAAAGCAATACAATTACGAAGTGGAAAAGAATTAGAACCTCGAATTCAGAAAGAACTTGAAAGTCAAAAAGAGGAAGTGGAAATCGAAAAGGAAAAGAATCAACAAGATCCGAACTTAGAAAATTCTTTAATACCAATGAAAATTTCTTTGAAAAACCTCCACCACCATTTCCTCAACGACTAAATCAACATAAAAAAGATAAACGAGCTTGCTAAATTCCTTGAAATTCGAAGAAATTAACAATAAATATTCCTTTCGTAGAAGCTTTAGAACGAGATGCCAAACTATGTAAAATTCATGAAAGATATTCTAAATAAAAAAAGAAAATTTACCGATAATGAAACGGTCGCACTTAGTGAGGAGTGTAGTGCTATTATTCAGAAAAAGCTTCCTGAAAAATTAAAAGATCCTGGTAGTTTCACTATACCCTATGCTATTGGAGAAAAATTCTATGGAAAAGCTTTGTGTGACTTAGGAGCAAGCATCAATCTAATGCCTCTATCAATTTTTAAGAGATTAGGATTGGGATAAATTTCACCTACTTCAGGAACCCTTCGACTAGCTCATCGTTCGTTACATATCCTAAGGGAGTTATTGAAGATGTTTTAGTAAAAGTGGATAAATTTATCTTCCCCGTAGATTTTATTGTTTTAGATATGGAAGAAGATAAAGAAATTCCTATCATCTTAGGAAGACCATTTTTAGCCACCGGGAAAGCTATGATTGATGTTCGAAAGGAGAATTAACTATGAGAGTAAATGACCAAAAAGTTACTTTTAATTTTGCTAAATCAATGAAATATCCTGCGCTAGAAAAAGATGATGAGTGTTTTCGAATGGAAGTACTCGATCATTTACAAAAAGAACATTTTAAGGAATATTATGAAGAAAAATTAGAAAAAGAAAATACCGAATTAATTGAAAAAGCCGATATAAATGAAGAACTAGATTATATTCAAGAGAAATTTGAATTTTTGGATAATATAGAAAACACCGAAAAAAATATAGTTCCATCGATTATTAAACCTCCCGAACTTCGAGTTAAAAATGTTACCTAATCATTTGAAATATGCTTACTTAGGTAATTCTTCAACTCTACCAGTTATTATTTCATCTGAATTAAATGAATCTAAAGAACAAAAACTTTTAGATACCTTAAAAAAATATAAGAAAACTTTTGGTTGGAATTTAGCAGATATTAAAGGAATTAGTCCTTCAATCTGTATGCACAGAATTATTTTAAATAATGAACATAAGCCTAAAGTAGATCCCCAAAGGAGATTAAACCCGATAATTAAAGAAGTAGTCAAGAAAAAAATTTTAAAATGGTTAGATAATGGTATTATATATCCTATTTCTGACAGTGCTTAGGTAAGCCCAATTCACTGTGTGCCTAAGAAAGGAGGAGTGACCATAAAAGCTAATAAAAATAATGATCTTATCCCTATAAGACAAGTTACTGGATGGCGAATATGTATTGATTATAGAAAATTAAACACAGCCACCAGGAAAGATCACTTCCCTTTACCATTTCTAGCACCGGATGTTAGATAGATTAGCCTGGACATAAGTATTTTTGTTTCTTAGATGGATACACCGGTTATCATCAAATACAAATTGCTCCCGAGGATCAAGAGAAAACTACATTTACTAGTCCTTATGGAACTTTCGCTTTTCGAAGGATGCCTTTGGATTATGTAATGCACCCGCAACATTCCAGAGAAGTATGATGTCTATATTTAGTAAATTAATTGATAATGGAATAGAAGTATTTATGGATGATTTCTTTGTATTTGGAACATCATTTGACACATGCTTAAATCATCTTGAAAAAGTATTTGAAGTATGTGAGAAAACTAATTTAGTTCTTAATCTGGGAGAAATGTCAATTTATGGTCATGAGTGCGGCATTGTATTAGGGCATAAAATTTCGGAAAAGGGCATGGAAGTAGACCTTGCAAAAATTCAAGTTATAGCTAAATTACCACCTTCAACTACGGTGAAAGGGGTAAGAAGTTTTCTTGGACATGCTCGGATTCTACGTACGTTATATAAAAGATTTTTCAAAAATTACTAAACCTCTATGCCAACTTCTTGAAAAGGACAAGAAATTTAAATTTACAACCGAATGCCCGAATGCTTTCGAATTATTAAAAGATAAATTAATTACAAGACCTATAATAGTTTCACCTAATTGGGAGAAACCATTTGAGCTTATGTGTGATGCTAGTGATTATGCTAGAGGAGCAGTTCTTGGGCAAAGATATGATAAGATTTTCAAAGTTATATATTATGCTTGTAAAACTCTAAATGATGCTGAAATAAATTATACAGTTACTGAAAGAGAATTATTAGCAGCTTTATATGCTTTTAATAAATTTCGGCCTTATCTAATAGGAACTAAATGTATTGTGCATACCGAATCACTCGCTATAAAATATTTAATGCAAAAAAAGGATTCTAAACCAAGATTAATTAGATGGATGTTATTAATGCAAGAATTTGATTTTGATATCGTTAACAAAAAGGGAATCGGTAATCAAATTGCCGATCATTTATCAAGATTAGAATATCATGAATTATCTCGATACCGATAATGAAATTATGTACGCTTTTCCCGATGAACAACTTTGTAATATAAATGAGTGGAAAATACCTTAGTATGCCGATATAGTAAATTATATTATAAGTGACATTTTACCACCTATGTTAACTTTGCAACAACGAAAAAATTCATTCATGATACTAAAACATACTTTTGGGATGAACCATACTTATATAAGCAATGTAAGGATCTAATTATTGGAAGATGCGTGCCTTATGAAGAAACCGAACCAATTATTCAAAAATGTCATGATTCTGATTTTGGAGGACATTTTGGGACAGATAAAACTGTGTATAAAATTCTACAATCTGGATTCTACTGGCCTACTCTATTTAGAGATGTATACAGATATATAAAAACCTGCGATAAATGCCAAAGAGTAGGAAATATATCAAGAAAAAATGAAATGCCTCTAAATTTTATATTAGAAGTTGAAATTTTTTATGTTTGGGGATTAGATTTCATGGGACCTTTTACTCCTTCATTTGGAAACTCATATATATTAGTAACCGTTGATTATGTTTCCAAATGGATTGAAGCGCAAGCTTCACCTAGTTGTGATGCTAAAAGTGTTTCAAAATTTTTAATGAAAAATAATTTTACTAGATTTGGAATGCCGAGAGTGATTATCATTGACGGAGAAACTCATTTTAGAAATAAATATATTCACAAACTAGTAGAAATATATAATATTATTCATAAGATATCAATCGCTTATCATCCACAAACTAGATGGATTAGTCGAAGTTTCTAATCGAGAGATTAAGCGTATTTTAGAAAAGTCTGTAAACCCTAATAGATTGGACTGGTCTATAAGACTAGACACTGCATTATGGGCATACAGGACTGCTTATAAAACTCCGATTGGAATGACTCCTTACAGGCTTATATATGGAAAAACTTGCCACTTACCAGTTGAATTAGAACATAAAGCATATTAGGCGATTAAAGAATTTAATTATAATATGAAAGAAGCTGGTGAGAAGAGATTGTTGCAATTAAATGAATTAGAAGAATTAAGGAATGAATCATATGATAATGATAGGATTTATAAAGAAAGGATGAAATTATGGCATGATCGGAAGATTAATCGAGAAATTTTGAACCAGGACAAGAAGTTTTGCTATATAATACTAGATTGAAATTATTTCCGGGAAATTGAAATCTCGATGGTTAGGACCTCTCACTATAACTCAAATATTTTCATATGGAACTATAGAAATTGAAGATCCAAAAACAGGACATAGATTTAAGGTAAACGGACATAGCATTAAAACCATATTTCGAAGGTAGAAGACCAAATTTTAAAGAGGTTTTAATGCTTAGTCGACTCGATTACTAATCGAAATTAGGATCGGCCGACGACATTAAACCAAGCGCTTTATGGGAGGCAACCCAGAAGTAGTCTTTTATTTTAATTATATACAAATTAGTGAGTCCGTAATATTAAAATAAATCTTACTATTCAATTTCAAATTCAAATACCTATATGATGAGATTAGAAAATATTCTGACCGGAGCGAAATCGGGCAATTTTACCGAATCCCGCCGACAGCGAGCCTGAGCCCGCCGACAACGAGATCGCGTGACATATCTTTAAATCAATTTTATAACTAGCTCGCCGACGGCGAGAAACTTCCCGCCGACGGCGAGGCAATTGAAAAATTGGTCTCTTAAGTTTTATGTGCGGTTTTGGACGGTTCTAAAGCCATTTCTTTGTAGAAAACCATCCCAAATTCATTTTTACACTGTTTTCTTCCCTATAAACGACTAGAGACCATTCCTTTCAATCCGAAATGGCCACCAAACTCTTAGAAACCACAAAAACTGGAGTTTTCAACCGAAGAAAATTCGTCAGTTCGGAGGCGCAGCGTATTTTCAACAAAGTTTTGATGAAGAAGCGACTTATTAAAGAAAGGGGATTTGTCAACAGAGGAGTAGAGAATTCCACCACAAAAATTGAAGAAATGATCGTGCAGCGGCATTGGGAGGTATTTTGCTATACGACATCCATCGTAGTTATTCCCTGTAGTTAAAGAGTTTTACTCTAATCTACATGCGATCAACAATGGAAGTGTCTACGTCAGAGGAAGATGGGTAACATTTACTCCTTCAAGGGTAATTGAATTATTTTCTATAGAGAATACCCCCGTCTCGTCATTATTCAAACTTTGTTCCTTCAAGATACAATATGAACGAGATTTATAGATACCCGACCGACGAACCCGATGATCGGGAGTTGCGCGAAGACGGGTATGTCGCTTTCTGCATCACTTCTTAACCCCGTCTCGAAGCATTGGCATTTCTTTATCTCATCAAAATTATTACCCACTACGAGGGTAAATAAGGTTTCAAAGGAATGCGCTATATTAAATTATCGTATTCAAATTGGACTACTTATCGATGTTGGATCAATTATAGTAAAGTCCGCATCGGGATTGATTGTGCATGGGTCGATTCATGGACTTGGACACCCATCGACTATATTTGCTTTATGCAGTCAGTACCAAGTTTCTTATGAGGCATGGGAAAAGGTACTTTTGCCATGGAAACCACTCAATCCTAGGGATATGTTACCAACTTTGGATAACAATGATGAGATTACTATTATTTCTGATAGAGCATCACAGAACAATCCTTTAGTAAGGCTCCTTACTGATAAAACAAATTTCATTCTGAAAAAGATTAAAGGATTAGAGAAAGAGTTGCAGAACGCGATGAATTCCATCGATAATATCTCTGATATGTTTGATCACATTGACTGGAGGATGAAGGAGCACTTTGATCATACTGGACATCTGGAGGCCAGTTTTATTCATTTACTGAGACAAAAAGGGTGGATTGATGAAGAATCTTCTGCAGAATTCCCTTTCAGGCCTTTCTACAATCTATTTGTGCACCTGCGTCACATCGGGAATATCAGAGAGGATGTTAGTTCAGACACTGAGGAGTAGTAAAGATTTCTATCTTATGTTATATTTGTGTGTATATATGTGTTGATTTGGATTTAGGTTTTACTATGATTTAAACTTTAAATATGATCATCTCAGATTTGATGAAATTATATGTATTTGTTATGTCTCAAAGCATTTAGAGTGTTGTGTCGTGGATTGCAATGCCGAGTATTTATGAGAGTTCGAAGTATTGAAGTCTTAAGTGTTAGTGTTTAAAAGTGTGAAGTTTGTAAGTATTATGGATTTCATATATAAAGTTATATTGTTTGTGTGAACTTTTTGTGAGTATAAGTATCTAGTCTTCATACTAAATTATCAAATTAAGTGATCGGAAGATTAATTATGGCCAAATCGAGGTTGAAAATGATTGAAGAATTTTAAATATTTAAAATTTTTGGGAGCTCGCCGACGGCGAGAATTATCCCGCCGACAGCGAGGGAAAGCCCGCTGACAGCGAGAACGATCTCGCCGACGGCGAGATTTTCCAGAAACTTTGGCCTTGGTAAATTAATTAGCTCGCCGACAGCGAGATCGCGAAATGTCCTATATTTGACTAATCAACCGACACTATTCATCATCCCCTTCCTCAAAACTTCGAAAAAAACCGATCTAGGGCTCGTGAGATCTTGGATTTGAGGCAATTTCAACACTTTTTGACACCAGATTTCATCTCCCCTTGGTAAGTGCTTCACTCCTATGCAAAAATTTTTTATTTTCACAATGAATTTCTTCTACATTGGGAAATTTTGGAAAAATTCGAAATATGGAGAAAATACTTGGAAGAAATTCATGGAGATCGATTTAAATGGATTTTAGTTGCTATAGGAAGCGATTTTAGTAATAATTGAAAGTTTAGTTAGAATTTTTGTGATTTTCATAGATCGAACGAAATGGCTCCTCGACAAAGATGAAGGTTGGATTACGACGAAACTCGATTCATAAATGCAAGAGCACAAACTCGATACTTTCAAAACATTCAAGCAAGAAAATGCATACAAGATCGAGTTTTCAAGAATCCGGGCGGAGAAGTGGAACGAATAATTAAGGAAAGAGGATGGGAAAATTTTTGCTACACCACAAACAGGGCTACTGTAGAAGTTGTCAAGGAATTTTATGCCAATCTGACTGCAATTGAAGATGCACCGATCAAAGTAAGAGGATTTTTGGTTGAATTCAGTGCTGCTAGGATTAATTCGTTTTATGAGGTACGTGACCTGCATACCAGTGACTATGATACTTTTGGAACAATGGAAGGACCACTGGAAGAGGTGATAAACTTTCTCACTAACGGGAAAGGAGTTTGGAAGATAAAGCAGCGCGAAAGGGTAAAGTTTCCTCTTTCAATGTTAAATGCATTATCTAAGGCCTGACACTACTTCATTTGTTCTACTTTGTTACCCACATATCACCACAGTGAGGTAACAAGAGATAGAGCAATTATGAATTATTGTATTCGAATCGAAAAGTATAAATGTGGGAAATATTATTTATAAGAATATATTAGCCATCGCACGAAGTGAAAGTGGAGGAGGACTAGGACACCCTGGTCTGATTTTTGCACTCTGCCAACTCTCTGGAGTTGAGGCTAGAGATGATGAGGAATGGGTCGAACTAATGAAGCCCATCACTCCGGCTAATATTAAGACGTATGAATCCCACGAAGGATGGAGATCAGGGACGAGGAGTTATATGCCTTCATCGAGTAGAGATATACCTTCTACTAGTTATGACCCCCTCGGCACACCACCCCTACCCTTCATGATCCGATGAATGAGCCGACCCTACATAGAAAGAGTTTTGAAAAATTTGGAGAGAACATGGAAAGGAAGTTTGAGCATATGGACCAAAGGATTGGAGGCTTGGAGAGAAGACATGATTATGATAAGTGAATATCTCCGGCGACATTCGGAATACGAAATAGCATATTATGAGGCCGAACGTCGTTACGGGAGAGGTGAATTAGATGTTGTCTTTCCCGAATGCCCCCGCTACACACGATGTCGAGCCTTCTCGACTCGGAGATCAGGGAGATGATATAGTTTGGGATTTTGATGCTGAAGATTAGAGACTTTATTTGGTTTGTTTAGATTAATTGTTATTTTAAGAACTTTATTACTTTGTGTGTAATTGTTATGTACTTTCTGTGGACTGTGGAGTTGGTGTGATTGTTTTAAATTGCTTAAGCTGTTATGTTAGACTTTTTATATATGTTAAATTAGTATGCAAATTCTCTTTAAGGTAGTTGTTGACCTCATTTTTGATGAGGTCTTCTCTTCTTCTCTTTAGTACTTAGGATCTAGCCTTAGGCTTTTCCTTTGACTATCCTAGAGGATTAGAATTGAGACCCACCACTTAGAAATTCAAACCACTTCTTAACTCCCTGCAAACTCCACTAACTTGATTGTAGACCCCTAATCACCTAGAGGGTTGAAATCGAATGTGGAAGTTTAAAGGATGAGTTCCCATAGGACTCTTTGGCCTCAGGACTACCCCAGGTGGCCCGGTGCTGTGAAGGGCCGACTTACACATACACTACACTACACTTTCACACACCTCCTAAAACTACACCCATATCCAACTTGACCTCCCGACTCATAAAGGTGATTCACATGGATGGTCTTTAACCCCTAAGCCCTTGGCTAAGAGGGTTAGGAACAACATAGTGGGTGCCTCAAATGAGTCCCTTCATGGCTCATGTGGGCTTGATGTGGCTTCATGGCTCAACCAAAATGATTTCATTCCACTTACATTCACCCAATCTTCAATTTTCCAAATTTTCAATTTTTGACCCCGGGACCCTACACCCACCTAGCTTACCCAAAACCCTCGAAATTACCCAAATTTTCTAAAATCTCCAAATCACCCAAAAATCCTCAAGACCAATCCCAAACATTCCCACATCACTCAAATTGATCATTCATAGCCAAAAATACCAAAAATTCCAAAAATACCTCCCAATACCCTCCAAATACCCAAAATGCCCCTCTTAGCCAAAAATCCAAAAATTCAGAAAATTCCCAGAAAATTCCAGAAAATCCCACATATTCCCAATTTCATTTTGTTCAACTACACCATGGGCCAATTTTGTCAATTTACCCCACTTTTGTCAAAATCTCCAATTTGACCCATTTTAACCCAAAGTGAACCCAATGTCAAACCAAACCTACCCAATTGACTCAAATTCTGGTCCAATTCAATTATAAACTTCAATTCAACATCCCCAACACCAATCTAGACCAAATCCAAGCCCAATTTGATTGACATTTGAATTCAATTTCACTTTTGGCCTTAAAGCCCAATTTGGACCCATGACCCAAACTTAGCCCAAAGTCACCCAATTCAACTCCAATTAATCCCAAATCTTTTCTAAACCTTCCCTAACATCCCCACAAACAAAGAACTAACATGATTTGCCCAAAATTTAAACCCAAACCTCACTCAAATTCAACCCAAAGCTAAAAGGCCCAATTTTGACCTAAACCTAAACCTAACCCAAATAGGCCCAAACCCCAAAATCAAAACTCAACCAAAGCCAAAACCTCTTTGAAACACTCCCATAAACATTTCCCAACATTTATTTTACATCAATTTCAACCCTAGCCCAACATTGGCCCAAGTTAGCCCAATTTGACCTACATTGGCCCATTTACCAAAGAGACCCAAATCCAACCCAAATCAAACCCAAACCACCTCAAGTTTGTTTCAAACCACTCATGACATACCCCTAAACCAAACCCAACAATTATTTGGCCTAAACCTCTACAAAATTCCCCATCCATAAATTTATTTTCAAACCAAAAGCCCATTTTTCTTAAACCTTCCTAAAAGCCCAAACTTCATGCCAAGGCCCATATGACACTCTTCTTCATCATGACTTCAATTAAAATCATCCCTAAGTTCAAATCAATCATCAAATGGTTCCAAATCAAGCCATATACAAATTCCCATCAAAATACCAAAATTTTCTTAAATCCATTTCCATGAAATTGACTTAACTTTTCCCAAGCCAAAGATGAGCCATGAAGCCATGCATGAGCCACATGGAAGCCATGAGAGCCTCTTTACATGTCACCATGCCATTTTGGGCAAAAGGAGGAGACTCTTTCCTTAATCTCCTAAAGTCATTAGCCTTAACCATGATTCCGCTTAACCCAAATTTAATCCAAATATATTTGGATAAGGACTTCTCCATGTCAAACTAGCTGATTCCTTTGATTCCTCACAACACCCAAAGCCACCTTGAAGGGTGAACCAAGCCCAAAAGGTGGACTTGACCAAATCAAGCCAAAATCGGCCTTCTCCCATTCCATTTTAAATCAAGCTTTTGACACATGGCATTTGCCAATTGCCTACACTAAACCCCAGCCCTGACCTCCCTGACCTTGAGGGTGACCTGACCCTGGCCGGCCAGCCACCACAGCCACCGGAAACCACCAGGCCGAGAGCTCACATGTGAGCCCAAACTTGGAATTCTCACCTGCTGAGCTGCCCCATGCCCAATGGCCACCATGGCTGTTCTTCCCTTGACCTAAGCAGCTGATCCCAAGCCCTAACTCCCCCTGGGAGGCCCTCCACCCTCTCCAATTTAAACACCACCCCTTCTCGGCCATGAGAGGTGCTGAACCAAAACCTTAAGGAAACTCTGCCAAAATTGTTCCAGACTACTCCCCACACATAGAGAACTTGATCCCCACTGAAATCCCCCTGCCATTTCCTCTCCGTGAGCTCAATTTCAGAGTTGAAATCCAAGCCCAAAACCAGGACACTTCTCCACAGTGAGCCAATCCCCAAATTGATTGGTCCTACACCTTCACCAGACCAAGAGAAGAAGTTTACCAGCGAAGCCCCTCTTCGAGGCCGGCCATTGCTTCCGACCTCCAAGCTTTGTGATCGGGTGTGGTCACTTTCATAGCTAGACAATTCACCGAGCCAAGGACTTCATCCGGAGCTTACTTGGACCCAATCGAAGGTGACACAACTCTCGTATCGAAGCTTCACTTCTCCGAGCAAAGGTATGGACTCACTCTTCTTCCCGAGCTTCCGAGAGATTCTCCTTTTAATTTGAGTCGATTTAAATACATGTTTACCGTATGGATGTGTTCGTCTCCTCGAGACGAATCCATAGAGCATAAGAACACAAAAATCCGTTGAGAATCGAGTGAGAAATTAGAGCTAGAAGGTTGACGGTCACGGGTGCACACCAGTCGTAGACGATGACTGGGAGCCGTCGGATCAAGCGTGTATCAAGCGGACGGTCTGGATTGAGCCGGACAGTGCGATGGTACGTGAACCGCGGGGCCCTGGAGCGCTGAGTCAGATGGCGGCGCCGAATCAGAAGACGACACGTGGTGCTTCGGAGATGCTAAGGTTGACGCGGCGCCGACTCGGATAAATAGAAAAATAGGGATTTTCTGATTTATTTAATTCCCTAAATTTCAAAAATTCATAACTTTGTGTAGAAAAATCAGAAAAATAAAATAAAAATACCCTCTTGCTCAGTGAACAGAGGAGAATAATATGGAAAAGAAATCATTTAATTTCATCAAGTATTTTATTTTTCATAATTCATTTACTATCTGCATTGTTTTAATTCTCTATGCATATAGGAAATTCACCATGGCATGAGACCATAGGGCTTTTGAAGCCTCTGAATTTGGGAACATTCCCTGAATTTTCCAAAGTCAGAAGCCATCCCTATGAGAAGTTATTGATTTTTTTTAATTCATGTTACTGTTTTGAGTATTTTAAATCCAATAATTAGCATGTTGTGAAATAAATTCTAGAAAAATTTGGTGATGTTTCTTATGACTAGAGGACCCTAGGAAAAATAGGTTTTGAATTAATTCACTTGGGATAACCCTAATTGGCTTAAACACCCTAAATAGGTCTTTAATTAATTAGAGCTAATCATACACCAAATTGACTTGAAATCAATTCTCTACTGACCTTTAGGATCAGAGGAACCCACCATAAAAATTTGAAGTCAATTGGACTTGGTTAGCCCTACTAAATGGGTTGATTAAGCCATTTAGCCAATTTAAACTTTGAAAATTCATAACTTTCAAAATACTTTTCAAAAATTCACCAAATTGGTTTTGGAGCCTCTCTGATATTAGGGAAATTTAAGAAAATTAAAATTTCAATTTTCTAAAAAAGTTGATTTTTTGTATTATTTTAATATTTTAATAATTAATAAAATAATAAAAATCACAAAAATAATAAAATTCACCAAAATGTCACATTTTGAATTTTAGTCACTTAGGAACAAACCCCATATTTTTTTCCTAGGTCTCTATGATGAGTTATTAAATTTTAAAGCCCTAGGGTAATTTTAAAATAAAAAAAAATGTATTTTCTAGCATTTCCATTAAAATAATTCTAATAAATCAAAGAAAAATCAGAAAATTATGAAAATTGGTTCTCTGATTTCCTTGATATCAGAGAGATTTTTGAAAAATATAAAATTCATTTTTCAACCTTTATTTTATTTTTAAATTAATTAATACTCCAAAACTCAAAATAATTATAATAAAAAGAATATAATTTAAAAAATCACCAAAATTGGTCCAAGTGGTCCTCTGGTTATTAGGAATGTCCCATAATTTTCTTAAGGACAGAAACTTTTCCTTGGTCATATTATTAAATTTTCCTTGGAAATCTCTATTTTCCACCAAAAATAATTATATAAATAAATTAAATACAGAAAAATCACATTTTCTCCTCTAATGTCTTTATTGACATATGAGTGAAGTCACATAAAAATTTCAAATTCATTTGAGCTCAATTTAGTGAGTTATGAAATTATTAAGCTTGAAGGGCAAAATGGTAATTAAAATTTTAACCCTTAATTAAAACTTTAGGCTTAATAAAATGAAAGAGTAAAATATTTGATCTTAATCTGATTTGGATGATTGAAATTTAAATAATTAAAGGGTAGAAACCTATTAAACAATTCAAAAATAATTAAAATAAACCTTAATAAAACAATTAATTAAATTTGGAAGAATAATAAAATTGGAATTATTAAAATAGGGATGTCATTAGGAAGAGATTTATTCTTTAATTGAAGAATCCCTAAATTAATCATCTCAATAATATTTAATTCCTAATTAAAATGATGATTCAAACTTAAGATTTAAAATGCTAAAAGACTTAATCATTAAATTAAATTAAAGTTAAATTATTTAAATCAAACCCTTTTTAAATAAAATATTAAATTAAAATTAAATTAAATTAAAACATATTAAATTAAATTAAATTAAAACACATTAAATTAAATTAAATTAAATCAAATTAAAATTTACATTAAATTAAATTAAATTAAATTAAATTAAACTAAAACACATTAAATTAAATTAAATTAAATCAAATTAAATTAAATTAAGCTAAATCATATTATATTAAATTAACTTAAATTAAACTAAATTAAATTAAACCACATTAAATTAAATATAACATCACCTAAGACATAAAGAATTCAAAAATAAATCTAAAACAACTTGAACACTATTCCAAACTTAAATCCATTAACTAAAATTAAATCATAAACCACTGAACATCCATTTGCCCTCAAAAGCTCGTGATGTCATAACTCTTAAAAGGAGTGTTAAGTGAAGTGCTACTTCATTCATAGGATATTCAAATGTCCTAGTTCACCGAGCAAGATAACAGCAAAACTTGAATTCTCGGACGATTAATTCATTTGTATAATTAAATTCATTTGGACTTAGAATAATCCTAGAAATATTGAAAAGATGTTTAAGATTCGTCTTAAGCACTTCCTCGATATGATAGGATATTTATAAGAACAATTGAACTTAATTGTTCTTTGATGAAGAAAATCGTCCTCAAACCAAAATACAAGAACCTAGACGTCATAGGAGATGACTAGCCATAGGATTAGGAACTTGGTAGAAAACCATAACCCTTCCCTTAGCTTTACCTAGGAACTTGCTTTAAATGCTTAATTATTTTAATTGTGTTTTAAGTGCAGCTTGGGATGACGGGAAGACCCTCCAGGTACGCTTTTATTTTATTGCAATTTACCTTATTGCAATTTATTTAATCGCATCGCACTTACTTTTCTTGCATGATAAACAACTCGTTGCATGAAAACCCACACCTTTAGGATAGTCCCTAAAACTGAAACCAAAACTAAATTAAAAGTCATTACAAGATAAAATTCACCGCCACAACATTTCAAAATATAAGACAACTCAAAATTTAATCACAAACGAACAACAAAACTACAACTACAACTAAATTAAAACGTCTTGTTGGATGATCGGGAATACCTCGGATGATGTAACCTACGTGTTGCTAACGGGATTTCCCACGGTCTAAATGAAAGTGTGGAACTCATTTAATTGAGTTTAGCAAATTCATCTGGACTAAGTGAATCCGATAAAAATAACGATGCCGGAAGGATGGAACCGTGGGATCTTAACCGGTGTTGTTATAATCAACTTTAAGATTTGTTTAATTAAAACATTAAAAATACCTGGATTTTAATATTTTCTCTAAAACCAGAACACTTCTCTCATCTCCTGATTTATGACTTCTAAAACTAAACCTCTGCAACAACAAGGAGCTCGGAGCATGGTGGGCAGCACGGCCATCGTCATCAACAAAACCCGAGTCTACTTCACAGAAACTTTCCTTAGAATTAAAATAACCAAGCCATAGGACTTCGAGGTAGTTTGCCTAGTGCAACATAAATCCTCAACTCTTTGTTAGGCATTTGCATGATCATGTCATGTAAATTAAGCCCTAACCGGTCTTAGGACTCCGAGGTAGTCGTTCGGTACGACATAAACCCTCACATCTTCAAGGCTATTTGTATGATTTTATCATACAAATATAAGTCCTAATTAATTAAAAATTGGCAAGATTAAAACACTAAATAAACAATAGGACTTTCCTAAATCCAAGCCAAACAAATAGGATAGTCGGGAAATTACCGAAGTTCGCTTCGAATCTGTGATTTCTCCTACCTTTCTTCCTTTGAATCGCCAAAATAAAATGTTCCAAATTTGATCCAGACCCTATTGAAATTTCCAAAATTCAATCCTTTGAAAAACTTAAACTTTGAAATTCTTGAGAGCAGAACTACTGATTATTATTGAGAGTTTTCTTAGGTGATTCACATCACTTAAGATATAATTAACTATAGGGGCTTGCCCTTATAGGGAATTTTAAGAACTCGAGTAATATAAACCCCGTTTAATGTTTTCATATTAAACGAGGGAATTTATCGGCTTATAAAATTGGTTCGCAGACCAAACGGATGTCACAAACTTCTCTAGTTTATTTAATCGAGCCTCATTATCAAGCAGTGTGTCTATTCTTCGGGATAGATACACGGTTTGTAGTGCGACGCTCGTTTATATAAACTATTCGGGATGTGAGATCAGTTTGATTTCATATCTTAAAATTTTCAAATTTAAAATTATTTTCAAATTTAAAATTATTTTCAAAATCAAATACTACTTTTCAAATTATTTATTTAAATTAAATTAAAATTCGCCTACAATTTCTATAGGCGACCCCCCTTTTCAAAATAAAACACATAACCTAAAATAAGCCGTACAATTTCTGGCGACTCCGCTGGGGAAAATTTCTCTCTCCATTTTAATCAGATAATTCTGCTTTCAAAAATCGGTAGTGTATTCATGTCCCTAATGGATCAAACTACCCTTCTTTTCGTTGGAATACTATGTTCATTTCTACCTTGAATGAGTATAGCCAACATTCTCTCGGATTTAGGAGCCACTGTTTAGACACCCCTAAACAGAGAGGTTCCGAGATCCTTTTACCTCATTTCTGAGGTGGGGTGGACCCCCAATAGGTGTTAGTTTAGGAGTGATCCTTCAAGTCGAGAAGTCTTGCATAAGACTTTCTTTCCCTTTCCAACTCTGAATCAGATTCATTACCTTCTCTACACCTTTGAACATTCCGTTCTAAATAAACAAACCCTCTAATGAATGACTCTTTTAACAAACATACATGAACAAGATTGTGTTCGGATACTTTTCGTTTCCTTTCTTTCGTCCTGATGAGAAGAAGCATAACTTGGGACTGACAATCAGAATCTACCTTGCAGAAATGGAAGCCCCAAAACTGATTTTCTCCTTCACCAATGGACTGGACTTCGCTGTTTACAAGGATGAGTCGCCCGACAATGGGATCATCCGGTTTGGACAAGGATTCGAGAACACAAATGTCAAGATCACCGACGTTACCCTTTTCGCACCGACGGATAAAGTATCCGAAATCGAGAGACCTTTGATCGAGTTCAACCTTAAGTCAACTCAAGAGTTTCCTCCTCTCGCAAAGGGTTCCAACTCGAGAGGAGTACCGCTGTCCATAGAAGGACCGTTATCTCTACCCCCACCGGTCTAGTCGTCTCCGCACCTACCCCGGCTCCCGCCAAGCCGAAGGGGAAGGAAGTTCAAATTTGTAACGAGCATGTTACCGTGGAGGGTACTGATTTCCGTGCAAGACCTTCGTTTTCGAAATTGGGTCCAGCTCGAGGGTTCCACCCCTAACACGGACTCGCAGAAGAAACAGAGGCGGGAAGATTGCCGGGAAGGCCGTAGCTGCTCGAAGTCGCTTTCTTAGAAGAAATCCCTGAGTACACACCACTACCTGAATACATACCATTGCCTGAATATACACCCCTTTTGGAAGGAAGTAGATTCCATCCCCTCTCCGCCGCAGCTGACGAGGAAAATGTCCGCAGGATTGCCTCTACATTACCTCGGCCCGCATATTATAGCGACAACAGAAAGAAAAGGGCGAGGATTACACCATTTGCCCGACTACAGACTGTGATTGAGAAGTTAGCGAAGAAAGAAAAATGCCCTGTATCGGAAATTTTAAGAAGGATAGGGTGGGTGCCGGGCAAATCCCGTCTTGGGCCACGAGTAGAACCTACTATTGCTGCAGAAGGGCCAAATAAGAAGATGAAGGCTAGTCCACCTGTTGTTGTTTCAGGTTTACAGATCAGGGAGGATACCACCTTCCGAAGCATTCGACCGACGGACCATCCGGTCCTAGGCCTTCTGCTGCTAGAAGGATGGAATGGTGTCCCACTACCGGCCAATTAAGACCGAAACAATGACCAGAAAAGGAAAGTCTCGTCAGGAGACTTGAGTCCGAAGAAAGTGCTACCGCAGTAAAGGGGACTCATGAGAAAGAAACCCGAAAATTATCACATGACAACTGCAAGGATGTACAGAAAAGACCACTGGAAGATGCTATGGAAAAGCTAAGAACTGATATTCGGCGACTAGCAAGGGAAAGAGAAGAGAAATTTGGAGATGAAGTTGACTCGTCAGAGTTCATGGATGATGAATATGCAGAAATTAACATGGTTGAAACGCGAGCTTCGTCAACTTCACAAGGTGCTCCTGCACCGCGTAAAGAGAGGAGCCGGAAGTATTGAGAAGGCAGCTTCAAGAGAAAGATGATACGATCGCCCAAATGGCAAAAAGGATGGAAGAGATGGCTGTAGCCCTAGCCACTCTCCAGAGTCAGGTTCAACCCCAAAGAGAAACACCCCCGGAAGTTATTCACATTGTAGACGGAGGAAAGGAGATTACATCCGTCAACGGGGATGATCAATTAAAGAAGGATACAACACAAAGCGTGATTCCGGAAAAGGATATCAAGAACATGGTGGAACGACGAGTGCGAGAAGCCTTGGCACAATCAAAGAGCGGGACATCCATTCGGATCGGTAGACCTTACCCGAAGAATTCGACGTCGTCCAATATCCGAAAGGCTTTGTACCACCTCCGTTCAAGACCTTTGATGGAACCAAAAACCCTCGGCGGCATGTTGCACATTTTCGTGCCGGTTGTTGCAATGCCGGCGGAAGTGATGCTTTACTCTTCCGACAATTTGTCGACGACTCGTCGGGGATTGCCTTTGATTGGTATGCGAAATTACCAAACGGTTCGGTGAAGACATTTTCAGAATTAGAGAACCTCTTCATGAAGCGATTTGCCGGAGCTCAGCACCACATCACTATAGGTGATTTAGTGGTAGAGAAGCAGAAGCCGAACGAAACTTTGGTGGACTACATACTTCGATGGAGGAATCTAAGTATGAAGTGTGAGCCATAGCTACAAGAACAACATGCAGTCGGTATTTTACTAAAAAGCATCCATGGCCCGATAGCACTTCTCCTCAAGGGATTTACTATTAAGACTTTCGAGAAGTTGTTAAGCAAGGCCGGAAGCTTGCAAGAGGAGGCGAAGCAATTAAGTTTCACCGATAAAACGGACAAACGAAGCCCGTAAAAACTTTTGAAAAGAAGTCCGGATCGTTGCGGCAGTCGACAAAGGCAAACAACCGATACAAATATCGTCGAACGGCCGCAAGCAACTTCAACGGAATTACCAACGAACCCCGACCCGGCTATCGGTCATCTCAACAAGTATGAACAACCGCCTCGTCCGCAACGTACGTTAAGGGAGCTTCGAGTAGGAGTATCCATTCAAGAATGAGGCGAGTGCCGAAAATGTTCCGCGAGTTTGATGAAGACTCCGGATTTCCAACTACGCGAACCTAAGAGACCAGAAGAAGTCGACAAGAAAGGGGATCCCAACTTTTGCCCTTACCACCGGATGCTTGGGCACAAGATAGAAGATTGTATTACCTTCAAAAGTTGGCTCAACGACAATCTTTGAAAAGGGAATATAACGATCCCGAAGGAGTACATGAAGGAACCCCGAAAAGGAGGTTCCGTCAATGTTATCTCAACGGATCTCATTGTTCCGATAGATCCCTATGCGACAGACGATGGATGGACTACCGCTTGGACAAAGTCTTCGAAGAAGATTTTAGATCGCATCCAAACCACTTCGGTGCGAGCCTCAATTCAGAGTTCGAAACCTGTCAAGTCGGCGCTATCACTTGCGATAGAAGAACAACCTCAACAAGAGACAATTGAAGAAAAGAAGAAAATTGACGAAGAAGAGAAGACCGAGGCTCCTAAGGCTAGACTAGGGACTGCTTATCCTAGGATAGTTGTTTCCGATTCGGGGGAGAAATCCCTCGAACCTCTGACTCTGTATGATTATTTGCTCACTCCGGTGAGATCTTATAATGATGAGGGTTATGGCGTTGGCTACGTTTTGACTGTTTCTAACGATTACGTAACTAGCGACAATCAACCTAACCCGGACGTCGATTCCGATACAAATAACAATTCTCAAATCATACACAATCTCGACGATCACAATGACAAAGAAGACATCCACCGGGGAGGCTACGAGAGTTCAACAAGCAACGAATCTATTTGCGAGTTTCGAGGAGCTCCAGATCACAATAGAGTTAGAGCCTTCGGACTCCGAAGCTAATCTCGGAGAATCCGTCATTCCAATTCGAAGGACGCATCGACAAACTCAATGCTAAATTCGAAGAAATCACGAAGTCAACTTAAGAAGTGGAAGAGTTCTACCTCCGAGAATGGGTCCAAAGGACAAAGGAAAGCAGGTGGTTGTTCGAAAGAACCAACCCGGCGGAAGAAATACCCATTCGAGAAGAAAACGAGGCACATGAAAACAAATTGGACTACAACGTGCTAGCCCATCTTAGGAAACTACCGACCAAGCCGAGCATCTACGACGCTCTCATCTTATCAAAGGAGATGAGAGAAGCTCGATCAAGGCCTTACTTGATCCGGAAATTTGCTTAGCTCAAATGACCGGAGATTCCTTAGATGAGGTTTGCTCGTTAAAGGAACAACGAGGTGTTACCTTCACGGACGATGACCTACTACTTGGGACGAGCAGACCACAACCGACCGTTGTACATTTCGATTATAATTGGGAAGTTTACACTCTCCGGAGTATTGGTGGATCCAGGAGCATCAATCAATATAATGAATCTTCGAACGCTAGCATACTTGGAAATTGATGCTCGCGAGCTCGAAGCGGACAAAATGTTATTAAGAGGATTCAACCGGAAAGGAGAAAGAGCCCTCGGCTCAATAACACCGCTAATGAAGACCGGTGACTTAGCAAAGGCAATCGCGAAATTTCACATAATTGATTCGAAACGTCGTTCAACGCTCTATCGGGCCGACCATGGATACATGAAAACCGGATGGTACCATCATCTCTACATCGGTGCATCAAATACTACGATGGAGGGGAACGAGTGCATCAAAGGTGACTTACAACCGTTCTCCGTACATGAAATTGGAATCCATGAAGATGTAGCTTATTATGCACCTCCGAAGAAAACAATCTTCTCCAGAGATACCATAACAAATGAAGCAAAGGAAATTTGGGACAACGAAGAACTTGAAATTCTAGTCCAACAGTCACTCACCACTCCCTTACGGCGAGATGGTGAAGGTTTCTCCACAACTCGCATCCGAGGTCGAGGCCGGGGACGAGGTCGTGGCGAGACGTTAGGACGGTTGGACGGAGGAAACCAGCCATCAATGTTGATTGGGAAGATAGTTTTGAAGAAGAAAAAGAAATCAAACAAGAAGCAGCGACAATAAGTCGGAAGAAGCCGCAATTCAGAATTCCTCTCGAAGATGAAAGAAACGAAGAATATAAATCGATGTACGACAAGATCAACCACTATGTACATACTATGACCCTGACCCTGATCCATTCTAATAAGATCGAGGGTATGGTGGTCAAAGAGGTACGTAGCGGCGGTGCAAAGCCCATCAAATTCTACCGTGGTGCTCCTTCCTCCAAAGCCGAAAATAATGTACAATTTGAAGATGCTACTTCATCGAAATTAATGGAATTGCCTTTTGAGTGGTACTCTCCCGTGTTCAAAATTTAATTCGGCGTGGTTTCTTACCTCGACAATGGATAAAAGGTCGATCACAACATTTTGAAAATTTATGGAATAACTCCGGTCGTCCACCCAATTCAAAGCATGGTCTCGGATTCGGCACAGTAGGATCAGTTGACGATACTGAATTTTGCTTGGTTATCACTTGCTAGTCTAATGAAAACTGCATGGAAACTACAGAAGAACTCGAAGATTTACAAATTGGAGACGCTCCACCAGAATTCGAAGAAGAGATCAAATCTACAATAGATGAGTTAACGGAAGTTAACTTAGGTACTAGCGAAGAACCTAGACCTACCTTTGTTAGCTCCTTACTCAATAAAGAAGACTCCGAAGAAATAATTCAGTTATTAATGGAATTTAAAGACTGTTTTGCTTGGAGCTACGATGAGATGCCAGATTTAGCTCCAGAGGTCGCAGTCCATAAGCTAGGGGTGGATCCTGCTTCTGTTCCAGTCAGACAAGGTCCCAGAAGAATGCGTCTAGAAATCGAACAACAAGTCATAGCTGAAGTTAAAAAGCTAATAGACGCCAAATTTGTCCGTGAAGAACAATACCCGACTTGGTTAGCCAACGTGGTACCAGTCAGGAAGAAGAATGGTCAGATCAGAATTTGTGTGGATTTCAAAGATTTAAACAAGGCATGTCCGAAAGATGAATTCCCTCTACCGATCCCAGAATTGATGATCGACATTGCTTCAACACATGAAATATTCTCATTCATGGATGGATCTTCAGGATACAACCGGATAAAAATGGCTCCGAGAAGATGAAAAACTTACATCATTCAGAACGCCGATCGGAGTATATTGCTACACAGTGATGCCATTCGGACTAAAGAACGCAGGAGCAACCTACCAAAGAGCGATGACAAGAATTTTTTATGATCTCATCCACAATCAAGTCGAATGCTACATGGATGATGTGGTCATCAAAAGAAAAGTAAAGGAAAACCACTCGTATGATTTGAGAATTGTTTTCGAACGATTAAGACAATTTAACCTTAAGATGAATCCCTTAAAATGCGCCTTCGGCGTCACCTCCGGGAAGTTCTTAGGATTCGTTGTCCGACATCGTGGAATTGAAATCGACCCGGAAAAGATTAAAGCTATCCTAGAAATTCCGCCTCCCAAAACCTTAAAGCAGCTACGATCTTTTCAAGGGAAGCTCGCATATCTTCGACGCTTTATCTCAAACTTGTCAGGTAGGTGTCAGCCTTTCTCGGCATTAGTTAAAAAGGACGCCAAATTTATTTGGGAAGAGAAATGACAAAAGGCCTTCGAGGACATTAAGCAATATTTAATGACACCTCTTGTCTTAGCAGCCCCAGTCTCGGGTAGACCGCTGATACTTTATACCGCGGCTTTAGAAGACTCTCTCGGAGCCCTGTTAGCCCAAGCCAATGATGAGGGTAAAGAAAATGCTCTTTACTACCTAAGCCGTCGTTTACAGCAGAAATAAGGTATCCCGCAATTGAAAAGCACTGTTTGGCCCTGATCTTCGCCGCTCAAAAGCTCAGGCATTACATGCTTTCTCATAAGGTCAACCTAATCTCGAAATTTAATCCATTGCAATACCTGATGACTCGTCCAACGCTTTCCGGCAGACTTGCCAGATGGTCGATGATATTATTGCAATTCGATATAACTTTCGTGCCTCTTCGTGTCGTAAAGGGACAAGTCTTAGCGGACTTCCTCGCAGACACACCCTTTGCCGGCGAATCTCCTCTCAATGACGATTTGCCGGATGAACAAATAATGAACCTAGAAGACCACGATGATCGACGTTGGGAATTATATTTTGACAGAGCATCTTCAGCACACAAAGACGAAGAATCGCAAGTGATAGTGTCCGGTAAGGCTAGAATCGGACTAATCTTTATAACACCGGAGCGGGGGATGTTAAGATACTCCTACCACTTGACAGAGCCGTGTACAAATAACGAAGCAGAATACGAAGCCCTCATAACAGGACTAGAATTAACTATTCAAATGGGTATAACAGACATCAACATCTACGGGGATTCACAGTTAATCATTCAATAGATCGCCGGACAGTACGAAATTTTAAAACCAAGACTCGAGCAATACTTCCGAGTATGCCATACGAATCGTTGGAACAGATTCCGAATGTGACAATCTACAAAATTCCCAGAAAAGAAAATGCTTTAGCGGATGCGTTAGCCCGTCTCGCAAAAGAATTTTCCTGTTTGCAAGATGAATCAGTGGAAGTGTCGGTTCACGGACGTCAGGTCCTATCACAGCTCGACATAGACACAATACACAAATCAGAAAAGGAAAAAGGATCAATTGCGGCGGTGACGGAAAACACGAGAAGATTGGCGACGGCCATTGATGAACTACACCGCAAACGGGAAAACTACCGGACGATAGGTCGTTAGCCCATCGGATCAAGAAAAGAACTACGTCCTACGCATTAATAAACAATACATTATACGAAGGTCTTTTGATCAAATGTGGCTAAGATGCTCGAGCGGGTCCGAGGCTCGTGAAATTGTTAAAGAGGTGCACTCAGGACTCTGTGGCGCTCACCAGTCGGGTCCAAAGATGAAAATGAAAATTAAAAGACTAGGGTACTACTGGCTTTCAATGATGACCGACTGCATGAAAATCGCCAAGAACTGTCACCAGTGCCAAGTGCACGGAGTAATTCTACACCAACCTCCAAATGTGCTACATCCGACAATTGCGTCGTGGCCATTTGAATGTTGGGGCACGGATATAGTGGGTCCAATAGAACCACCATCTTCAAAAGGACATCGCTTCATTCTTGCGGCTACAGATTACTTTTCCAAGTGGGCGAGGCGGTTCCACTCGGAGAAGTGAAAGCACATCACGTGCTACAATTTTTCAAGAACCAAGTTGTCTACCGTTTCGGAGTGCCGCGCAGGATCATCTCGGATAATGGGTCAGCATTCAGAAGCACGCAAATCAACAATTTTGTCAGGAGACACGGAATCGACTGGCGGTATTCAACAATTTACTACCCAAGAGCAAACGGCCTGGCTGAGGCTTTTAATAAAACTCTCGTTCAAATTTTAAAGAAGACTTTGGACGATAATAAGAGAAATTGGCACGAGAAGTTATTAGAAGCCTTATGGGCCTACCGGACAACCTTCAGAACTCCCACTCAAGCTACACGCTCTGGTGTATGGGTCCGAGGCAGTGTTACCCTTAGAGGTCCAGCTTCCTTCACTCAGAATTGCAGTTGCAAACAAGATCACGACGAAGAGAATGCCAAATTACGACTAGAAGAATTGGAAAGCCCGGAAGGAAAAGACTTGCGGCGCAGCAGAATTTAGAACTATACCGAGCTAAGATGGTTCAAGCCCATGACAGACTGGTCCGCCCAAGAACCTTTAAAGTTGGTGACTTAGTTCTCGTTCTCAAAAGACCTATTCTTGCACACAGCAAGATAGGAGGAAAATTTGAACCCACTTGGGAGGGACCGTTTATAGTTGAGGCAGTCTACTCAGGAGGCTCCTACCAGCTAGTGAACTGCCAAGGAGAACGACATATGCTTCCGATCAATGGACGATACTTGAAAAAGTATTACGCTACCTGATGTTTCGAAAGAATGAATTTTTCATCCCTAGAAGCACGAGTGAAGTAATTACTTATGACTGGGTCCGAACCCAAAAATAATAAAAAATGTGCTAAAATAAATAAAATCATGATAATAAAGTTTTCTTTGTTTTCTCTTCCATATCAAAATCTCTTTCCTGATCTTATCTCACTTCATTCCTGTTGAATTTAAAAATATAAAAGGAATAACAAAAAAAAACGGTCTTTAATAAACATTTTCTTAATGTTCTTGTTCTTAGTACAGCCCCTGATCCTTTTCCTTGTCTTTTCGCAGGGAAATGTCGAACGGGCAGTTGGTCCTAAACTTTAGAAATGGCGTAAGCCTTGCACTCGACGAAAAGAGGGTGAAAGATGGAGCGATAATCGAGATTGACTCGGACTTCACACCGGCGGGCTCGCAATACGAGGAAAGTGGCCGGGTCCCGATTGACCGAGAGGAACCGCCCGGTCGGACGATAATGAAAGTGGGTGGCCCAAGTCACCAATCTAACGACAAGAAAAGGAAAACAAGCACTTGCGAGAAGACAAGAGAATCAAGTACGCAGTCGCTACGGCGAGAGGCGAGCTTGTCGGCGCCGCGCCCACGAAACTCGGGAAATACGAAGAGCTACTCTCACGACGAACTCAACGAAGAAATAAAAATCGCCGTATCCGCAAGATGTTAACTAAATTAGCGACGGACCGGCGCGACGAGGCGATTGCTACTGCCGAGTACATACACTTCGAGGACACCGATTCGCCGGGAACACGAAGAAAGGAGACCAGCTCCGAGGATAATAGAAGAGACCAGGGAAATCTCAAGAAGAACAGAAGAAAGAAGGCTACTACGCCACCAGATAAAGTCACTAGTAATGCATGACCTTGTTGCAGAAGCAACCCCGGAGGATGTCCCGACGGACATCATCCCCGAGGAGCCGAGGTATGCAGGAGAACGTGAAGGGATTGAGCCATATATCCCACAGTACGTCACCAGGCCTCGCCATTTGCAAATTATTCTAGAATACGAGCTAGAAAGGATGCAGAATGTCGAGAAGAAAACTTTTAATACTTCGAGAGAATCAGAGGCAGGAGGATCAATATACTTGAAGGCCTCGAGCTACATACAGACGTGTTCTCAGAATATGAACAACAACAAATCGTGGACTGCATCCAGGATTTGAAAAAGATGGGCCGAGTGGGCCTCCTAAGAGAAAACACTTACTCAGAACCCCGGAGATGGATGCCAGGAAAGGGGAGAATTACAATACAATGTGGATGCTGCTATAGCTTCGCAGAAGACAGGAAGGGAAACCCACCGGGGATACTCCATCATGGCCAGGTGGATCCAATGCCATTAGTCATTAAAAGGATGGTAAAAAGAATGATAGCATGGAGGGTATTGCCAGCAGATTGCATACCCAACAGTTGCATCATTAACATTTACAAGAAGGGTGACTGTATACCCCCGCATATAGATCACCACGACTTTGTCAGACCTTTCTGCACAGTTTCTTTTCTGAACGAATGTAATATCATGTTCGAATCTGACCTCCGGATAGCAGGCCCGGGTGAGTTCCGAGGGCCAGTAAAGATACCATTACCGGTAGGTTCCGTCATGATGCCGAAGGGCAACGGAGCGGATGTCGCTAAACATTGCATACCGGGAGTACCGGTAAAGCGGATCTCGGTTACTTTCGAAGGATGGATGACAGGAAAGCACCTTACCGGTTCCGGCCGGACCGGAGTCGGAGAGCCTCCGGCCTTACGAGCCGTGAGTTACATGGAAAATATCACACCTCCAACGTACATCCATACGGCATCCTTCCCAAGGATGGCTTGGAAGGTGATGTTATTGACCATGTACCTCACTATTCAGACATGGATTTTTGACAGATACCCTTTTTAGATGGATCGACAAAGATCATACATAGTCCGTTTTGAGTCTACATGGATTGTATGAGATGTATTCCAGATCGAGTTGTATGATGTATCTTCGACATGATTGGAATGAAAGTGACCGTGTCACAATTTTGGCCTTCACCTCTTTTGTGCAAGTTGATTGGGAAACGCCATTAAAGTTAAATGAACTTCGAACAAAGAACAGAAAAGAAACAAAAAGAATAAAAGAAAACTTTTCTTGAAAATCTAAAAAATAATAAACTCCAAATTCACGATAAAATAAAATTTGAATCGTTAAAAGACAAACGAAATGAACACAAATTTTAAATCAAAATTTCAAATTCAACTTTCCAAATTTCAAATCAAATCTCAATCAAATTCAAATTCGATCTTTCCAAATTTCAAATCAAATCTCAATCAAATTCAAACTCAACCTTCCAAATTTAAAATCCAATCTGTTCCACTCTCTCCCTTATCTGGGATGGAAGCGGTTGATTCCATTGACACAGATCGAATCTAGTGGCAAGGAATTATATCCAATCCAAACCAGCAACTTTCGATCAACTCTTTTGAATGGGATATGTAGCATCTACATATTCCCTCCTAATCTATTTCTTTCCATGAAAGTCTTTTACAACTTTTATGAAATTCTCGAAACACCAAAATTCCGCACTTTTCAAATCGACACTACAAATCTTTGCAAAATCAATGACTAATCAAAATTAAACCTTTGGGGTTGAGGATTTTACATCCGAGACTGCATTGCTTTAGGATTCTTTCCCTATCGCAATGAAATACATCAATATCAAATTCTTGAGGTTGAGGATTTTACATCCGATACTGCACTGCTTTAGGATTCTTTCCCTATTGCCTTTGAAATACATCAATATCAAATTCTTGAGGTTGAGGATTTTACATCCGATACTTGCACTTGCTTTAGGATTCTTTCCCTATTGCACTGAAATACATCAAAAATCAAATTCTTGAGGTTGAGGATTTTACATCCGATACTGCACTGCTTTAGGATTCTTTCCCTATTGCACTGAAATACATCAATATTAAATTCTTGAGGTTGAGGATTTTACATCCGATACTGCACTGCTTTAGGATTCTTTCCCTATTGCCTCTGAAATACATCAATATCAAATTCTTGAGGTTGAGGATTTTACATCCGATCTTCGCACTTGCTTTAGGATTCTTTCCCTATTGCCTCTGAAATACATCGAAATCAAATTCTTGGGGTTGAGGATTTTACATCCGATCTCGCATCGCTTTAGGATTCTTTCCCTATTGCACTGAAATACATCAATATCAAATTCTTGAGGTTGAGGATTTTACATCCGATACTGCACTGCTTTAGGATTCTTTCCCTATTGCACTTGAAATACATCAAAATCAAATTCTTGGGGTTGAGGATTTTACATCCGATACTTGCACTTGCTTTAGGATTCTTTCCCTATTGCACTGAAATACATCAATATCAAATTCTTGAGGTTGAGGATTTTACATCCGATACTGCACTGCTTTAGGATTCTTTGCCTATTGCACTGAAATACATCAACAATCAAATTCTTGGGGTTGAGGATTTTACATCCGAGACTGCATTGCTTTAGGATTCTTTCCCTATTGCAATGAAATGCATCAAAATCAAACTCTTGAGGTTAAGGGTTTTACATCCAATACCGCATTGCTCTGAGATCTCTCCTCATTGTAATGATTCAATCCAATCAATTCAATTTTTTTTTGAGGTTGAAGATGTTACATCTAAAACCACAAAATTCCAATTTTCATTTCAAATAAAATCCCTTCAAATTAATCTTAACAAAACTTCAATCTAAATTGAAACTCAAGTTAAAATCTGAACTTACACATCAAAACTTAAACTGAAACAACTGAAATCTAAATCTAAATTCCCCCAAATCATGTGATTTGGGATTCACCTCCTTTTCCTTTCCCCGGCGAGAGTTCGAAATCTCCAGGTCCCGGAGATATACTTGACACTCCCCAGTGGAAATTCTTCTACTTCGTCCTAAGTTTGTCACTTGGACATCTGTGTTGGTTTTGTTGATCTTTTCGGTCAACGCCAATACGCGCGGTGTGCTTGGTTAGCACGGCACACCTATTGGGGGTCCATTTGTTGACCTCATTTTTGATGAGGTCTTCTCTTCTTCTCTTTAGTACTTAGGATCTAGCCTTAGGCTTTTCCTTTGACTATCCTAGAGGATTAGAATTGGGACCCACCACTTAGAAATTCAAACCACTTCTTAACTCCCTGCAAACTCCACTAACTTGATTGTAGATCCCTAATCACCTAGAGGGTTGAAATCAAATGTGGAAGTTTAAAGGATGAGTTCCCATAGGACTCTTTGGCCTTAGGACTACCCTGGGTGGCCTGGTCTGGTGAAGGGATGACTTACACATACACTACACTACACTTTCACACACCTCCTAAAACTACACCCATATCCAACTTGACCTCCTGACTCATAAAGGTGATTCACATGGATGGTCTTTAACCCCTAAGCCCTTGGCTAAGAGGGTTAGGAACAACATAGTGGGTGCCTCAAATGAGTCCCTTCATGGCTCATGTGGGCTTGATGTGGCTTCATGGCTCAACCAAAATGATTTCATTCCACTTACATTCACCCAATCTTCAATTTTCCAAATTTTCAATTTTTGACCCCCGGGACCCTACACCCACCTAGCCTACCCAAAACCCTTGAAATTACCCAAATTTTCTAAAATCTCCAAATCACCCAAAAATCCTCAAGACCAATCCCAAACATTCCCACATCACTCAAATTGATCATTCATAGCCAAAAATACCAAAAATTCCAAAAATACCTCCCAATACCCTCCAAATACCCAAAATGTCCCTCTTAGCCAAAAAATCCAAAAATTCAGAAAATTCCCAGAAAATTCCAGAAAATCCCAAATATTCCCAATTTCATTTTGTTCAACTACACCATGGGCCCATTTTGTCAATTTACCCTACTTTTGTCAAAATCCCCAATTTGACCCATTTTAACCCAAAGTGAACCCAATGTCAAACCAAACCTACCCAATTGACTCAAATTCTGGTCCAATTCAAGTCTAAACTTCAATTCAACATCCCCAACACCAATCTAGACCAAATCCAAGCCCAATTTGATTGACATTTGAATCCAATTTCACTTTTGGCCTTAAAGCCCAATTTGGACCCATGACCCAAACTTAGCCCAAACTCACCCAATTCAACTCCAATTAATCCCAAATCTTTTCTAAACCTTCCCTAACATCCCCACAAACAAAACACTAACATGATTTGCCCAAAATTTAAACCCAAACCTCACTCAAATTCAACCCAAAGCTAAAAGGCCCAATTTTGACCTAAACCTAAACCTAACCCAAATAGGCCCAAACCCCAAAATCAAAACTCAACCAATGCCAAAACCTCTTTGAAACACTCCCATAAACATTTCCCAACATTTATTTTACATCAATTTCAACCCTAGCCCAACATTGGCCCAAGTTAGCCCAATTTGACCTACATTGGCCCATTTACCAAAGAGACCCAAATCCAACCCAAATCAAACCCAAACCACCTCAAGCTTGTTTTAAACCACTCATGACATACCCCTAAACCAAACCCAACAATTATTTGGCCCAAACTTCTACAAAATTCCCCATCCATAAATTTATTTTCAAACCAAAAGCCCATTTTTCTTAAACCTTCCTAAAAGCCCAAACTTCATGCCAAGGCCCATATGACACTCTTCTTCATCATGACTTCAATTAAAATCATCCCTAAGTTCAAATCAATCATCAAATGGTTCCAAATCAAGCCATATACAAATTCCCATCAAAATACCAAAATTTTCTTAAATCCATTTCCATGAAATTGACTTAACTTTTCCCAAGCCAAAGATGAGCCATGAAGCCATGCATGAGCCACATGGAAGCCATGAGAGCCTCTTTACATGTCACCAAGCCATTTTGGGCAAAAGGAGGAGACTCTTTCCTTAATCTCCTAAAGTCATTAGCCTTAACCATGATTCCCCTTAACCCAAATTTAATCCAAATATATTTGGATAAGGACTTCTCCATGTCAAACCAGCTGATTCCTTTGATTCCTCACAACACCCAAAGCCACCTTGAAGGGGGAACCAAGCCCAAAAGGTGGACTTGACCAAATCAAGCCAAAATTGGCCTTCTCCCATTCCATTTTAAATCAAGCTTTTGACACATGGCATTTGCCAATTGCCTACACTAAACCCAAACCCTGACCTCCCTGACCTTGAGGGTGACCTGACCCTGGCCGGCCAGCCACCACAGCCGCCGGAAACCACCAGGCCGAGAGCTCACATGTGAGCCCAAACTTAGAATTCTCACCTGCTGAGCTGCCCCATGCCCAATGGCCACCATGGCTGTTCTTCCCTTGACTTAAGCAGCTGATCCCAAGCCCTAACTCCCTCTGGGAGGCCCTCCACCCTCTCCTATTTAAACACCACCCCTTCTCGGCCATGAGAGGTGCTGAACCAAAACCTTAAGGAAACTCTGCCAAAATTGTTCCAGACTACTCCCCACACATAGAGAACTTGATCCCTGTTGACCTCATTTTTGATGAGGTCTTCTCTTCTTCTCTTTAGTACTTAGGATCTAGCCTTAGGCTTTTCCTTTGACTATCTTAGAGGACTAGAATTGGGACCCGCCTTTTAGAAATTCAAACCACTTCTTAACTCCCCGCAAACTCCACAAACTTGACTATAGACCCCTAATCACCTAGAGGGTTGAAATCAAATGTGGAAGTTTAAAGGATGAGTTCCTATAGGACTCTTTGGCCTTAGGACCGCCTACGGGTGGCCCGGTCCGGTAAAGGGCCGACTTACACATACACTACACCTATGCACTACACTTTCACACACCTCCTAAAAACACACCCATACCTGACTTGACTTCCTGACTCATGTAGGTGATTCACATGGATGGTCCTTAACCCCTAAGCCCTTGGCTAAGAGGGTTAGGAACAACATGGTGAATGCCTCGAATGAGTCCCTTCATGGCTCATGTGGGCTTGATATGGCTTCATGGCTCAACAAAAGATGTTTTCATTTCACTTACATCCACCTAATCTTCAATTTTCCAAATTTTCAATTTTTGACCCCGGGACCCTACACCCACCAACCCTACCAAATGCCTCGAAACTACCCAAATTTCTCAAAAATTTCCAAGTCACCCAAAATTCCTCAAAACCATTCCTAAACATTTCCACATCACTCAAATTGACCATTCCTAGCCAAAAATACCAAAAATTCCAAAATACCCCCCAATACCTTCCAAATACCCAAAATACCCCTTTTGACCCAAAAATCCAAAAATTCAGAAAATTCCCAGAAAATTCCAGAAAATCTCAAATATTCCCAATTTCATTTTGTTCAACTACACCATGGGCCAATTTTGTCAATTTACCCCACTTTTGTCAAAACCCCCAATTTGACCCATTTTAACCCAAAGTAAACCCAATGTCAAACCAAACCTACCCAATTGACCCAAATTCTGGTCCAATTCAATTCTAAACTTCAATTCAACATCCCAACACCAATCTAGACCAAATCCAAGCCCAATTTGATTGAAATTTGGGTCCAATTTCACTTTTGGCCTTAAAGCCCAATTTGGACCTATGACCCAAACCTAACCCAAACTCACCCAATTCAACTCCAATTAACCCCAAATCTTTTCTAAACCTTCCTTGACATCCCCATAAACAAAACACTAACATGATTTGCCCAAAACTTTGATCCAAACCCCACTCAAATTCAACCCAAAATCAAAAGGCCCAATTTTGACCTAAACCTAAGCCTAGCCCAAATGAGCCCAAACCCCAAAATCAAAACCCAACCAAAGCCAAAACCTCTTTGAAACACTCCCATAAACATTTCCCAACATTAATTTTACATCAATTTCAACTCTAGCCCAACTTTGGCCCATGGTAGCCCATTTTGGCCCACCTTAACCTCTTTACCAAAAAGGCCCATATTCAACCCAATTCAAACCCAAATCACCTCAAATTTGTTTCAAACTACTCATGACACATCCCTAAACCAAACTCAACAATTATTTGGCCCAAGCCTTTACCAAAATTTCATCCCAAAATCCATCTTAAAATTTAAAAGCCCACTTTCCTAAACCATTTAAAAGCCCATCCTTTTCCACATCCAAAGGCCCAAAATTGATTCTAAAGCCCATATGACATTTTCATTTGTCATCCATTTGATCAAAATCATTCCCTAAGTTCCAAATCAATCATCAAATAATTCCAAATTAAGCCTCATGCCAAATTACCCCCTAAATGTCAAATATTTCTAAAACCCTTTTTTCATGAAACAAGTCAACTTTTTTCAAGCCAAATGCAAGCCATGCAAGCCATAGACAAGCCACATGAAGCCATGAGGGCTTTGACTTGTCATTAGTCCATTTATGGCAAGAAGAGGGGGCTCTTTCCTAATCCCTCTTAAACCCTTTTTTACCTTAAGCATGTCACACACTAAACCATGTTTAGCCACCTCATCATGGATGGAGACTTCACCACTCCTTCTAAGCTGACCTAAATGATTCCCTCAGCTCAAAATCAGAGCTTGGAAGGGTGCACCAAGCCCAAAATGGTGGGTTGACCCAAACCAAGCCAAAGTGAGCCTTCCCCCATTCCATTTAAATCAAACTCCTTTACACATGTCAAACCTCGATTGATCGCACAAGCCTCCGATCCCGACCCACTGAGCTTGAGGGTGACCGAGTGCTCGGCCGGCCGGCCACCGAGCCGCCGGAAAACACCATGGCCGAAACCTTGGGAGGAGCCAAACTTTGGAATTCTCCCTTGCCGAGCCGCCCCATGCCCAGTGGTCACCATGGCTGTTCTTCTCCTCACCGGAGCAGCTGATCCCAAGCCCTAACTCCCCAGGAGGCCCTCGACCATGCCTATTTAAACACCACCCCCTCGCGGCCATGAAGAGAGAGTTGCACAAACCTTGCCAAAACTGCGCAAAATTGTTCCGGACCCCTCCTCATACACAGAGCACTTGATCCCCGAGTGAGATCCCCCTGCCATTTCCTCTCCGTGAGCTCGATTTCGGAGTTGAAATCCAAGCCCAAAACCAGGACACTTCCCCACGGTGAACCAATCCCCAAATTGATTGGTCCTACACCTTCACCGGACCGAGGGAAGGTGTCCACCAACAAAAGCCCCATCTCCGAGGCCACCCGGTTGCTCCGGATTCCAAGCTTTGTGATCGAGCTGTGGTCGAAGTTCAACCTAGACAATTCACTGGACCGGGAGACTTCATCCGGAGCTTGCCGGGATCCAATCGAAGGTGCAACAACTCTCGGATCGAAGCTTCACTTCTCCGAGCAAAGGTATGAGCTAACTCTTCATCCCGAGCTTCGGAGATTCTCCATTTCAAATGCCTTAATTTCAATGCATGTTTACCGTATGGATGTGTTCGTCTCTTCGAGACGAATCCATAGAGCATAAGAACACGAAAATCCATTGAGAATCGAGTGAGTTCTTAGGGTTAGAGTGTGGACGGTCACGGGATCACACCGGTCATGGACGATGAACGGATGCGCGTCCATTTAATACACGCGCGGACGGACGGTTCGGATGGCGTCGGACCGGGAGACGGTACGAGAACCGCGGGGCCCGGCCGCCGACTCGGATGGCGGCGTCGAATGGGAGCGCGCCACGCGGCATTTCGGAGCTGCCGAGGTCGACGCGGCGCCGCGTGGATAAGTAGATAAATAGGGTATTTTCTATTTATTTAATTCCCAGAACTTGAAAAATCCATATCTTTGTGTAGAAAAATCACAAAAATAAAATAAAAATACCCCCTTGCTCAGTGAACAGAGGAAAATAATGTGGGAAAGAAATCATTTAATTTCATCAAGTATTTTATTTTTAATAATTTATTTACTCTCTGCATAAATTTAATTCTCCATGCATTCATACAATTCACCATGGCATGAGACCATAGGGCTTTTGAAGCCTCTGAACTTGGGAACATTCCCCGAATTTTCCAAGGTCGGAGGCCATCTCTGTGAAAGGTTATTGATTTTTCAAATGCATGTTGCTGTTTTAAGTATTTTAATTTCAAAAATTAGCATGTTGTGAAATAAATTCTAGGAAAATTTGGTGATGTTCCTTATGACCGAGAGAACCCTAGGAAAAATAGGATTTGAGTTAATTCACTTAGATTAACCCTAATTGGCTTAAACACCCAAAATAGGTTTCTAATTAATTAGAGTTAACCATAGATCAAATTGACTTGAAATCAATTCTCCACTGACCTTTAGGATCAGAGGAACCCACCATAAAAATTTGAGGTCAATTGGACTTGGTTAGCCCCACTAATTGGGTTGATTAAGCCACTTAGCCATTTTAAACTTTAAAAATTCATAACTTTCAAAATATCTTTCAAAAATTCACCAAATTGGTTTTGGAGTCTCTCCGATATCAGGGGAGTTCAGGAAAATTAAAATTTCAATTTTCTAAAAAAGTTGATTTTTTAATAATTAAAAAATAATAAAAATCACAAAAATAATAAAATTCACCAAAATGTCATATTTTGAATTTTAATCACTTAGGAACAAGTCCCATATTTTTCCTAGGTCTATTTAGTGAGATATTAATTTTAAAGCTCTAGGGTAATTTTAAAATTAAAAAAATCTATTTTCTAGCATTTTCATCAAAATAATTATAATAAATCAAAGAAAAATCAGAAAATTGCAAAGTTTGGTTCTCTGGAATCCTTGATATCAGAGAGAATTTTAAAAATTATAAAATTTATTTTTCAACATTTATTTTATTTTTAAATTAATTAATACTCCAGAACTTAAAATAATTCTAATAAATAAAATATAATTCAAAAAATTACAAAATTTGGTCCAAGTGGTCCTCTTGTCATTAGGAATGTCCCCTAATTTTCTTAAGGACAGAAACTTTCCCTTGGTCATATTATTGAATTTTCCTTGAAAATCTCTATTTTCTACTAAAAATAATTATATAAATAAATTAAATGCAGAAAAATCACATTTTCTCCTCTCATGTCTTTATTGACATATGAGTGAAGTCTCATAAAAATTTCAAGTTCATTTGAGTTCAATTTAGTGAGTTATGAAATTATTAGGCTTAAAGGGCAAAATGGTAATTAAAATTTTAACTCTTAATTAAAACTTTAGGTCTCATAAAAATTAACAAGTAAAATATTTTGATCTTAATCTGATTTGGATGATTGAAATTAAATAATTAAAGGATAGAAACCCATTAAGCAATTTAAAATGATTAAACTTTAATTAAATAATTAATTGAATTTGGAAGAATAATAAATTTGGAATTATTAAAATAGGGATATTATTAGGAAGAGATTTATTCTTTAATTTAAAAATCCCTAAATTAATCATCTCATTAATACTCAACTCTTAATTAAAGTGATAACTCAAATTTAAAATATTAAAGGACTTAACCATTAAATAAAAATTAAATCATTAAACTCTTTCAAAAAATTTTCAATTAAATTAAATTAAATTAAGATTAAAAGTTGCATTAAATTAAATTGAAATTAAGTTAAATTAAATAAACAAATTAAATTAAATTAAATGAATTAAATACATTAAATTAAATAAATAAATAAATAAAATTAAATTAAATTAAATTAAATAAAATTAAATTAAATTAAATAAAATTAAATTAAATTAAATTAAATTAAATTAAATTAAATTAAATTAAAAATTAAATTAAATTAAATTAAAATTAAATTAAATTAAATTAAGAAATTAAATCAAATAAATTAAATTGAATTAAATTAAATCAAATCAAATTAAATTAAATAAATTAAATTAAAATAAATTAAATTAAAATAAATTAAGTTAAATTAAATAACATCACTTAAGACATAAAATCTAAAATAACGTGAACACTATTCCAAACTTAAATCATTAATTTGAACTTAAATTTGAATCACAAATCATTAAATATCATTTTGCCCTTAGGAGCTTTAGTTATCATAACTCCTAAATAGAATATCAAATGAAGTGACACTTCACTTATAAGGATATTCAAACATCCTAGTTCACTGAGCAAGTAAACAAAACTTGAAAACCCCGGACGATCGATTCATTTACACAATTAAATTCTCTTGGACTTAAAACAATCCTAGAAATATTGAAAAGATGTTTAAGATTCTTCTTAAGCACTTCCTCAATATGATAGGATATTTACAAGAACAATTGAACTTAATTGTTCTTTGATGAAGAAAATCGTCTTCAAACCTAAAAACACAAAGAACCTAGACGTCATAAGAAACAACTAGCTATAGGATTAGGAACTTGGTAGAAAACCATAAACCTTTTCCCTTAGCTTTACCTAGGAACTTGCTTAAATATTCTAACTGTATTTTAAGTGCAGCTTGGAATGACGGGAAGACCCTCCAGGTACGCTTTTACTTTATTGCAATTTACTTTATTGCAATTTACTTACATGCAAATGCACTTTATTTTTCTTGCATGATAAACAACGAGTTGCATGAAAACCGACACCTTTAGGACGAAACCAAAGCCGAAACCCAAAATTAAAATAAAAGACACTACAAGATAAAATTCACCTCCACAACATTTCAAAATATAAGACAACTCAAAATTTAATCACAAACGAACACAAAACTACAACTACAACTAAATTAAAACGTCTCATTGAATGATCGGGAATACCTCGGATGATGTAACCCACGTGTTGCTAACGGGATTTCCCACGGTCTAAATGAAAGTGCGGAACTCATTTAGTTGAGTTTAGCAAATTCATCCGGACTAAGTGAATTCGATGAAAATAACGGTGCCGGGATGACGGAACCGTGGGATCTTAATCGGTTCGTTTAATTAACTTTAAGATCCGTTTTAATTAAAACATAAAGAACACTTGGAAATTAAGACTTCTCTAAACCGAACACTTCTCTCATCTCTTGATTTATGATTTCTAAAACTAAACCTCTGCAACAACAAGGAGCTCGGAGCATGGTGGGCGGCACGGCCATCGTCGTCGACAAAACTTGAACCTACTTCAACAAAACTTTCTTAGAATTAAATAACAAAGCCATAGGACTTCGAGGTAGTTTGCCTAGTGCAACATAAATCCTCAACTCTTCGTTAGGCATTTGCATTGCAAATTAAACCCTAACCGGTCTTAGGATTCCGAGGTAGTCGTCCGATACGACATAAACCCTCATATCTTCTAGGCAATTTGTATGATTCTATCATATAAATATAAGCCCTAATTAATTAAAATTGGCGAGATTAAAACATTAAATAAACATTAGGACTTTCCTAAATCCAAGCCAAACAATAGGATAATCGGGAGATTACCGAAGTCCGCTTCGAATCCGTGATCTCTCCTACTTTTCTTCCTTTGAATTCCCAAAATAAAAATGTTCCAAATTTGATCCATTCCCTATTGAAATTCCAAAATTCAACCCCTTGAAAACTTAAACTTTGAAATTCCTGAGAGCAGAATTATTGATTATTATCGAGAGTTTTCTTAGGTGATTCCCGTCACTTAAGATGTAATTAACTATAGGGGCTTGCCCTTATAGGGAACTTTAAGAACACAGGTAATATAAACCCTGTTTAATAGTTTCATATTAAGCAGGGGAATTTGTCGGCTTATAAAATTGGTTCGCAGACCAAACGGATGTCACAAACCTTTCTAGTTTATTTAATCGAGCCCCATTATCAAGCGAATGTGTCTATTCTTCGGGATAGATACACGGTTTGTGGTGCGGCGCTCGTTTATATAAACTATTCGGGATGTGAGATCGGTTTGATTTCATATCTTAAAATTTTCAAACTCAAAATTATTTTCAAAATCAAATACTACTTTTCAAATTATTTATTTAAATTAAATTAAAATTCGCCGACAATTTTTGTAGGCGACTCTCTCTTCAAAAATACAACACATAACCTAAAAATATGCCGACAATCCCCACTGAAATCCCCCTGCCATTTCCTCTCTGTGAGCTCAATTTCAGAGTTGAAATCCAAGCCCAAAACCAGGACACTTCTCCACAGTGAGCCAATCCCCAAATTGATTGGTCCTACACCTTCACCGGACCAAGAGAAGAAGTTTACCGACAAAAGCCCCCTCTCCGAGGCCAGCCATTGCTTCCGGCCTCCAAGCTTTTTGATCGGCTGTGGTCACTTTCATAGCTAGACAATTCACCAGGCCAAGGGACTTCATCTAGAGCTTACTTGGACCCAATCGAAGGTGACACAACTCTCAGATCGAAGCTTCACTTCTCTGAGCAAAGGTATGGACTCACTCTTCTTACCGAGCTTCCAGAGATTCTCCTTTTAACTTGAGTCAATTTAAATACATGTTTACCGTATGGATGTGTTCGTCTCCTCAAGAGGAATCCATAGAGCATAAGAACACAAAAATCCGTTGAGAATCGAGTGAGAAATTAGGGCTAGAAGGTTGACGGTCACAGGTGCACACCAGTCGTAGATGATGACTGGGAGCCGTCGGATCAAGCGTGTATCAAGCGGACGGTCTGGATTGAGCCGGACAGTGCGATGGTACGTGAACCGCGGGGCCCTGGAGCGCTGAGTCAGTTGGCGACGCCGAATCAGAAGACGACACGCGGCGCTTCGGAGATGCTAAGGTTGACGCGGCGCCGACTCGGATAAATAGAAAAATAGGGATTTTCTGATTTATTTAATTCCCTAAACTTCAAAAATTCATAACTTTGTGTAGAAAAATCAGAAAAATAAAATAAAAATACCCTCTTGCTCAGTGAACAGAGCAGAATAATGTGGAAAAGAAATCATTTAATTTCATCAAGTATTTTATTTTTAATAATTCATTTACTGTCTGCATTGTTTTAATTCTCTATGCATATAGGAAATTCACCATGGCATGAGACCATAGGGCTTTTGAAGCCTCTGAATTTGGGAACATTCCCTGAATTTTCCAAAGTCAGAGGCCATCCCTATGAGAAGTTATTGATTTTTTTAAATTCATGTTACTATTTTGAGTATTTTAAATCCAATAATTAGCATGTTGTGAAATAAATTCTAGGAAAATTTGGTGATGTTTCTTATGACTAGAGGACCCTAGGAAAAATAGGTTTTGAATTAATTCACTTGGGATAACCCTAATTGGCTTAAACACCCTAAATAGGTCTTTAATTAATTAGAGCTAATCATACACCAAATTGACTTGAAATCAATTCTCCACGGACCTTTAGGATCAGAGGAAGCCACCATAAAAATTTGAAGTCAATTGGACTTGGTTAGCCCTACTAAATGGGTTGATTAAGCCATTTAGCCAATTTAAACTTTGAAAATTCATAACTTTCAAAATACTTTCAAAAAGTCACCAAATTGGTTTTGGAGCCTCTCTGATATTAGGGGAATTTAAGAAAATTAAAATTTCAATTTTGTAAAAAAGTTGATTTTTTGTATTATTTTAATATTTTAATAATTAATAAAATAATAAAAATCACAAAAATAATAAAATTCACCAAAATGTCACATTTTGAATTTTAGTCACTTAGGAACAAACCCCATATTTTTTTCCTAGGTCTCTATGATGAGTTATTAAATTTTAAAGCCCTATGGTAATTTTAAAATAAAAAAAATGTATTTTCTAGCATTTCCATTAAAATAATTCTAATAAATGAAAGAAAAATCAGAAAATTATGAAAATTGGTTCTCTGATTTTTTTGATATCAGAGAGATTTTTGAAAAATATAAAATTCATTTTTCAACCTTTATTTTATTTTTAAATTAATTAATACTCCAAAACTCAAAATAATTATCATAAAAAGAATATAATTTAAAAAATCACCAAAATTGGTCCAAGTGGTCCTCTGGTCATTAGAAATGTCCCATAATTTTCTTAAGGACAGAAACTTTCCTTTGGTCATATTATTAAATTTTCCTTGGAAATCTCTATTTTCCACCAAAAATAATTATATAAATAAATTAAATACAGAAAAATCACATTTTCTCCTCTAATGTCTTTATTGACATATGAGTGAAGTCACATAAAAATTTCAAATTCATTTGAGCTCAATTTAGTGAGTTATGAAATTATTAAGCTTGAAGGGCAAAATGGTAATTAAAATTTTAACCCTTAATTAAAACTTTAGGCTTAATAAAATGAAAGAGTAAAATATTTGATCTTAATCTGATTTGGATGATTGAAATTTAAATAATTAAAGGGTAGAAACCTATTAAACAATTCAAAAATAATTAAAATAAACCTTAATAAAACAATTAATTAAATTTGGAAGAATAATAAAATTGGAATTATTAAAATAGGGATGTCATTAGGAAGAGATTTATTTTTTAATTGAAGAATCCCTAAATTAATCATCTCAATAATATTTAATTCCTAATTAAAATGATGATTCAAACTTAAGATTTAAAATGCTAAAAGACTTAATCATTAAATTAAATTAAAGTTAAATTATTTAAATCAAACCCTTTTTAAATAAAATATTAAATTAAAATTAAATTAAATTAAAACATATTAAATTAAATTAAATTAAAACACATTAAATTAAATTAAATTAAATCAAATTAAAATTTACATTAAATTAAATTAAATTAAATTAAATTAAATTAAATTAAAATACATTAAATTAAATTAAATTAAATCAAATTAAATTAAATTAAGCTAAATCATATTATATTAAATTAACTTAAATTAAACTAAATTAAATTAAACCACATTAAATTAAATTAAGTTAAATTAAATATAACATCACCTAAGACATAAAGAATTCAAAAATAAATCTAAAACAACTTGAACACTATTCCAAACTTAAATCCATTAACTAAAATTATATCATAAACCACTTGAACATCCATTTGCCCTCAAAAGCTCGTGATGTCATAACTCTTAAAAGGAGTGTTAAGTGAAGTGCTACTTCATTCATAGGATATTCAAATGTCCTAGTTCACTGAGCAAGATAACAACAAAACTTGAATTCTCGGATGATTAATTCATTTGTATAATTAAATTCATTTGGACTTAGAATAATCCTAGAAATATTGAAAAGATGTTTAAGATTTGTCTTAAGCACTTCCTCGATATGATAGGATATTTATAAGAACAATTGAACTTAATTGTTCTTTGATGAAGAAAATCGTCCTCAAACCAAAATACAAGAACCTAGACGTCATAGGAGATGACTAGCCATAGGATTAGGAACTTGGTAGAAAACTATAACCCTTCCCTTAGCTTTACCTAGGAACTTGCTTTAAATGCTTAATTATTCTAATTGTGTTTTAAGTGCGGCTTGGGATGACGGGAAGACCCTCCGGTACGCTTTTATTTTATTGCAATTTACCTTATTGCAATTTATTTAATCGCATCGCACTTACTTTTCTTGCATGATAAACAATCTGTTGCATGAAAACCCACACCTTTAGGATAGTCCCTAAAACTGAAACCAAAACTAAATTAAAAGTCATTACAAGATAAAATTCACCGCCACAACATTTCAAAATATAAGACAACTCAAAATTTAATCACAAACGGAACAACAAAACTACAACTACAACTAAATTAAAACGTCTTGTTGGATGATCGGGAATACCTCGGATGATGTAACCTACGTGTTGCTAACGGGATTTCCCACGGTCTAAATGAAAGTGTGCAACTCATTCGGTTGAGTTTAGCAAATTCATCCGGACTAAGTGAATCCGATAAAAATAACGATGCGGGAAGGATGGAACCAGTGGGATCTTAACCGGTGTTGTTATAATCAACTTTAAGATTTGTTTAATTAAAATATTAAAAATACCTGGATTTTAAGATTTTCTCTAAAACCGAAACACTTCTCTCATCTCACGATTTATGACTTCTAAAACTAAACCTGCGCAATAACAAGGAGCTCGGAGCATGGTGGGCGGCACGGCCATCGTCATCAACAAAACCCGAGTCTACTTCAACGAAAACTTTCCTTAGAATTAAAATAACCAAGCCATAGGACTTCGAGGTAGTTTGCACTAGTGCAACATAAATCCTCGACTCTTCGTTAGGCATTTGCATGATCATTTCATGTAAATTAAGCCCTAACCGGTCTTAGGACTCCGAGGTGGTCGTTCGGTACGACATAAACCCTCACATCTTCAAGGCTATTTGTATGATTTTATCATACAAATATAAGTCCTAATTAATTAAAAATTGGCAAGATCAAAACACTAAATAAACAATAGGACTTTCCTAAATCCAAGCCAAACAAATAGGATAGTCGGGAAATTACCAAAGTTCGCTTCGAATCTGTGATTTCTCCTACCTTTCTTCCTTTGAATCGCCAAAATAAAATGTACCAAATTTGATCCAGTCCCTATTGAAATTTCCAAAATTCAATCCTTTGAAAAACTTAAACTTTGAAATTCTTGAGAGCAGAACTACTGATTATTATCGAGAGTTTTCTTAGGTGATTCCCGTAACTTAAGATGTAATTAACTATAGGGGCTTGCCCTTATAGGGAATTTTAAGAACCCGAGTAATATAAACCCTGTTTAATGTTTTCATATCAAACAGGGGAATTTGTCGGCTTATAAAATTGGTTCGCGGACCAAACGGATGTCACGAACTTCTCTAGTTTATTTAATCGAGCCTCATTATCAAGCGGTGTGTCTATTCTTCGGGATAGATACACGGTTTGTAGTGCGACGCTCGTTTATATAAACTATTCGGGATGTGAGTGTTGACCTCATTTTTGATGAGGTCTTCTCTTCTTCTCTTTAGTACTTAGGATCTAGCCTTAGGCTTTTCCTTTGACTATCTTAGAGGATTAGAATTGGGACCCACCACTTAGAAATTCAAACCACTTCTTAACTCCCCGCAAACTCCACAAACTTGATTGTAGACCCCTAATCACTTAGGGGGTTGAGATCAAATGTGGAAGTTTAAAGGATGAGTTCTATAGGACTCTTTGGCCTTAGGGCTGCTACAGGTGGCCCAGTGCAGTGAAGGGTTGACTTGCACACACACTACACCTGTCCACTACACTTTCACACACCTCTTAAAACCACACCCATACCCAACTTGACCTCCTGACTCATGAAGGTGATTCACATGGATGGTCTTTAACCCCTAAGCCCTTGGCTAAGAGGGTTAGGAACAACATAGTGGATACCTCAAATAAGTCCCTTTTATGGCTCATGTGGGCTTGATATGGCTTCATAGCTCAACCAAAATGATTTCATTTCACTTACATTCACCCAATCTTCAATTTTCCAAATTTTCAATTTTTGACCCCCGGGACCCTACACCCGCTTAGCCTACCCAAAACCCTTGAAATTATCCAAATCTTCCAAAATTTCCAAATCACTCAAAATTCTCCAAAATCATTCCTAAACATTTCCTCACCAATCAAATTGATCATCCATAGCCAAAAATACCAAAAATTCCAAAAATACCTCCCAATACCCTCCGAATACCCAGAAATACCCCTCTTAGCCAAAAAATCCAAAAATTCAGAAAATTCCCAGAAAATTCCAGAAAAATCCCAAATATTCCCAATTTCATTTTGTTCAACTACATCATGGGCCAATTTTGTCAATTTACCCCACTTTTATCAAAACCCCAAATTTGACCCATTTTAACCCAAAGTGAACCCAATGTCAAACCAAACCTACCCAATTGACCCAAATTCTGGTCCAATTCAATTCTAAACTTCAATTCAACATCCCCAACACCAATCTAGACGAAATCCAAGTCCAACTTGATTGACATTTGGATCCAATTTCACTTTTGGCCTTAAAGCCCAATTTGGACCCATGACCCAAACTTAGCCCAAACTCACCCAATCCAACTCCAATTAACCCCAAATCTTTTCTAAACCTTCCTTAACATTCCCATAAACAAAACACTAACATGATTTGCCCAAGATTGTGACCCAAACCCCACTCAAATTCAACCCAAAATCAAAAAGCCCAATTTTGACCCAAACCCAAACCTAACCCAAATAGGCCCAAACCTCAAAATCAAAACCCAACCAAAGCCAAAACCTCTTTGAAACATTCCCATAAACATTTCCCAACATTAATTTTACATCAATTTCAACCCTAGCCCAACATTGGCCCAAGTTAGCCCAATTTGACCTATATTGGCCCATTCACCAAAGGAGCCCGAATTCAACTCAATTCAAACCCAAATCACTCCCAATTTGCTCCAAGTCACTCATGATACATCTATGAGCTAAACCCAACAATTATTTGGCCCAAGCCTTTACCAAAATTTCATCCCAAAATCCATTTTAAAATTTAAAAGCCCACTTTCCTAAACCATTTTAAAAGCGCATCTAAAACCATTTCAAAGAGCCCAAAATCTACCCTAAAGCCCACATGACATTTCCATTTGCCATCCACTTAATCAAAGCCATTCCCTAAGTTCTAAATCAAGCCTCATGCCAAATCACCCCTAAAATACCAAAATTTTTCTTAAATCCATTTCCATGAAATTGACTCAACTTTTCCCAAGCCAAAGACAAGCCATGCAAGCCATGGACAAGCCACATGAAGCCATGGAAGGTTTGACATGTGATCAAGCCATTAATGGCAAAAGGAGGGCCCCTTTCCTAATCCTTCTTAAACCCTTTTTTACCTTAAGCATGTCGCACACTAAACCATGCTTAGCCACCTCACCATGGATGGAGACTTCACCACTCCATGGCGGTGACCCAAGTGACTCTTTTCGGCCCAAACGAGACCTTGGGTGGTGCACCTAGCCCAAAAGGATGGGTTGACCCAAACCTAGCCAAAATGGCCTCTTCCACATACCATTTTAATCCAAGCACTTTACACATGTCCAAGGCCGATTGACTGCACTAAACCCCAGCTACGACCACTCTGGACACGAGGGTGACCCATGCTGCTAGGCCGGCCACCACGATCGCCGGGAAAACACCATGGCCGAGACCTTGGGAGGAGCCAGATTTTGGAATTCCACCTTGCTTGAGCTGCCTCACTCCAAATGGCCATTGCGGTTGTTCTTCTCCTCACCGAAGCGGTGATCCCCGACCTTAAACCCCCACGGGAGGCCCTCCGACCTCTCCTGATTCAAACCTCGCCTCTCTCGGCCATGGGAGGTGCTTGAACCAAAACCTTAAGGAAACTACGCCAAAATCATTCCGGACCACTCTCCACACATAGAGCACTTGATCCCCAGCTGAATTCCGGCCCCGATTCCCTCCGGTGAGCTCGATTTTGAGCTCGAACTTTAGCTTAGAACCGGGACACTTCTTCGCGGTGAGCCGATCCCCGAATTGATTGGTCCTACACCTTCAGCTGGACCCGAGAGGAGAAGTTTCCAGCGAAAGCCCCATCTCGGGGCCACCCGGTTGCTCCGGCCTCCGAGCTTTGTGATCGGCTGTGGTCACTTTCATAGCTAGAAAATTCACCGAGCCGAGGGACTTCATCCGGAGCTTACTTGGACCCGATCGAAGGTGACACGACTCTCGGATCGAAGCTTCACTTCTGCGAGCAAAGGTATGAACTCCCTCTTCGCCCGAGCTTCGGTCGATTCTCCATTTTGATTGGCTTGATTTCATAGCATGTTCACCGTATGGATGTGTTCGTCTCTTCGAGACGAATCCATAGAGCATAAGAACACGAAAATCCGTTGAGAATCGAGTGAGTTCTTAGGGTTAGAGTGTGGACGGTCACGGGATCGCACCGGTCGTAGACGATGACCGAGAGCCGTCGGATCGCGCGTGTATCGGATGGACGGCTTGGATTGCGTCGGACCGGCGGATGGTACGTGAACCGCGGGGCCCGGGCAGCCGAGTCGGATGGCGGCGTCGAATGGGAGCGCGCCGCGTGGTCGTTCGGAGATGCCGAGGATGACAGGGCGCCGACTCGGATAAGTAGAAAAATAGGAATTTTTTGATTTATTTAATTCCCTAAACTTCAAAAATTTATAACTTTGTGTAGGAAAATCATAAAAATAAAATAAAAATACCCTCTTGCTCAGTGAACAGAGGAGAATAATGTGGAAAAGAAATCATTTAATTTCATCTAGTATTTTATTTTTAATAATTTATTTACTCCTGCATTGTTTTAATTCTCCATGCATGCATACAATTCACCATGGCATGAGGTCATAGGGCTTTTGAAGCCTACGAACTTGGGAACATTCCCTGAATTTTCCAAGGTCGGAGGCCATCTCTGTGAAAAGTTATTGATTTTTCAAATGCATGTTCTTGTTTTGAGTATTTTAATTCCAAAAATTAGCATGTTGTGAAATAAATTCTAGGAAAATTTGGTGATGTTCTTTATGACCAGAAGAACACTAGGAAAAATAGGACTTGAGTTAATTCACTCAGATTAACCCTAATTGGCCTAAATACCCAAAATTGAAATTTAATTAATTAGAGTTAACCATAGATCAAATTGACTTGAAATCAATTCTCCACTGACCTTTAGGATTAGAGGAATCCACCATAAAAATTTCAAGTTAATTGGACTTGGTTAGCCCCATCAAATGGGTTGATTAAGCCACTTAGCCAAAATTAAACTTTAAAATTTCATAACTTTCAAAATACTTTTCAAAAATTCACCAAATTGGTTTTGAAGCCTCTCTGATATCAGGAGAATTTAAGAAAATTAAAATTGTAATTTTCTAAAAAAGTTGATTTTTTATCATTATTTTAATATTTTAATAATTAAAAAATAATAAAAATTACAAAAATAATAAAATTCACCAAAATGTCACATTTTGAATTCTAACCACTTAGGAACAAACCCCATATTTTTCTTATGTCTCTAGGTTGAGATATTAAATTTTAAAGCCTTGGGGTAATTTCTTAAAAATTAAAAAATACATTTTCTAGCATTTCCACTAAAATAGTTCCAATAAATTAAGGAAAAATCAGAAAATTGTAAAATTTGGTTCTCTAGAATCCTTGATATCAGACAGAATTTTAAAAATTATAAAATTCATTTTTCAACTTATATTCTATTTTTAAATTAATTAATACTCCAGAACTTAATATAATTTTAATAAATAAAATATAATTCAAAAAATCACAAAAATTGGTCCAAGTGGTCCTCTGGTCATTAGGAATGTCCCATAATTTTCTTAAGAATAGAAACTTTCCTTTGGTCATATTATTAAATTTTCCTTGGAAATCCTTATTTTCCACCAAAAATAATTACACAAATAAATTAAATAAAAAAAATTCACATTTTCTCCTCTAATGTCTTTATTGACATATGAGTGAGGTCACATAAAAATTTCAAATTCATTTGAGCTCAATTTAGTGAGTTATGAAATTATTAAGCTTGAAGGGCAAAATGGTAATTAAAATTTTAACCCTTAATTAAAACTTTAGGCTTAATAAAATTAAAGAGTAAAATATTTGATCTTAGCCTGATTTGGATGATTGAAATTTAAATAAGTAAAGGGTAGAAACCTATTAAACAATTCAACAATAATTGAAATGAATTTTAATTAAAATAATTAATTAAATTTGGAAGAATAATAAAATTGGAATTATTAAAATAGGGATGTTATTAGGAAGAAATTTGTTCTTTAATTTAAGAATCCCTAAATTAATCATCTCAATAATATTTAATCCTAATTAAAATGATAATCCAGTCTTAAAATTTAAAGTGCTAAAAGATTTAATCATTAAATTAAATCAAAGTTAAAATTATTTAAAGTAAATCCCTTTAAAATATAAATATTAAATTAAATTAAATTAAATTAAATTAAATTAAATTAAAAAATTAAATTAAATCAAATTAAAAATTAAATGAAATTAAAATTAAATTAAATTAAATTAAATTAAATTAAATCATATTAAATTAAATAAATAATTAAATTAAATTAAATTAAATTAAATCAAATTAAATTAAACTAAATTAAATAAAATTAAATTAAATTAAAACTAAATCGAATTAAATTAAATCAAATTGAATTAGATTAAGCTACAGCATATCATATTAAATTAACTTAAATTAAATTAAATTAAACTAAACCACATTAATTTAAGTTAAGTTAAATTAAATTAAATTAAATATAACATCACCGAGACATGAAGAATTCAAAATAAATCTAAAATAACTTGAACACTTATTCAAACTTAAATCATTAATTTGAATTTAAATTTGAATCACAAATCATTAAATATCATTTTGCCCTTAGGAACTTTTATTATTATAACTCCTAAATGGAGTATCGAATGAAATGTCATTTCACTCATAAGGATATTCGAACATCCTAATTCACTCGAGCGAAATAAAACTTAACTTGAACACCACAGATGATTAATTCACCTGCATGATAGAATTCATTCGGACTTAGGACGATTCCGAAATATTGAAAAGATGTTTAAGATTCGTCTTAAACACTTCCTCGATATGATGGAATGTCCTTAAGAACAAATTGAGCTTAGTTGTTCTTTGGTGAAGAAAATCATCCTTAAAACTAAAATTGAAGACACTAGACGTCATAGGAATGACTAGCTATAGGATTAGGATTTTGGTAGAAAACCATAACCTTTCCCTTAGCTTTACCTAGGAAATTCTTATAAATGCTTAAATGCTCTAAATTGTATTTTAAGTGCGGCTTGGAATGACGGGAAGACCCTCAAGGTACGCTTTTATTTTATTGCAAATCTTACTGCAATTCATTTATTCGTGTTGCACTTTACCTTTCTTGCATGATAAACAACAGTTGCATGAAAACCTACACCTCTAGGACAGAAACCAAAACTAAAACCCATAACTAAATTAAAAGACACTACAAGATAAAATTCACCACCACAACATTCAAAATATAAAACAACTCGAAATTTAATCACAAACGAACAACAAAACTACAACTACAACTAAATTAAAACGTCTCGTTGGATGATCGGTAATACCTCAGATGATGTAGCCCATGTGTTGCTAACGGGATTTCCCACGGTCTAAATGAAAGAGTGGAACTCATTTAGTTGAGTTTAGCAAATTCATATGGACTAAGTGAATTCGATGAAAATAACGGTGTCGGGATGACGGAACCGTGGGATCTTAATCGGTTCTGTTTAATCAACTTTAAGACCTGTTTTAATTAAAATATTAAAGACACATGGAAATTAAGACTTTCTCTAAAACCAAACACTTTCGATTTATGACTTCTACAACTAAACCTCTGCAACAACAAGGAGCTCGGAGCATGGTGGGCAGCACGGCCATCGTCATCGGCGAAACCCGAGTCTACTTCAGCAAAACTTTCCTTAGAATTAAATAACCAAGTCGTAGGACTTCGAGGTAGCTTTCACTAGTGCAACATAAATCCTCGACTCTTCGTTAGGCATTTGCATGATCGTATCATGTAAATTAAGCCCTATACGGTCTTAGGACTCCGAGGTAGTCGTCCGATACGATATAAACCCTCACATCTTCGAGGCTATTGGTATGATTTTATCATACTAATATAAGTCCTAATTAATTAAAATTGGCAAGATCAAAACATTAAATAAACATTAGGACTTTCCTAAATTCAGACGAAACAATAGGATAGTCGGGAAATTGCCGAAGTTCGCTTCGAATCCGTGATTTCTCCTACCTTTCTTCCTTCGGATTCCCAAAATATAATGTTCAAAATTTGATCCATTCCCTATTGAAATTCCAAAATTCAATCCCTTGAAAACTTAAACTTTGAAATTCTTGAGAGCAGAATCTACGATTATTATCGAGAGTTTTCTTAGGTGATTCCGTCACTTAAGATGTAATTAACTATAGAGGCTTGCCCTTATAGGGAACTTTAAGAACCCGTGTAATATAAACCCCGCTTAATTCATTTATATGAAGCGAGGGAACTTGTCGGCTTATAAAATTGGTTCGCGGACCAAACGGATGTCACAAACCCTTCTAGTTTATTTAATCGAGCCCCATCATCGAGCGGTGTGTCTATTCTTCGGGATAGATACACGGTTTGTAGTGCGGCGCTCGTTTATATAAACTATTCGGGATGTGAGATCAGTTTGATTTCATATCTTAAAATTTTCAAATTTAAAAAATTATTTTCAAAATCAAATACTACTTTTCAAATTATTTATTTTATTTAAATTAAAATTCGCCGACAATTTCTGTAGGTGACCCCCTTTTCAAAATTAAACACACAAACCTAAAAATATGCCGACAGTGAGATCAGTTTGATTTCATATCTTAAAATTTTCAAATTTAAAATTATTTTCAAAATCAAATACTACTTTTCAAATTATTTATTTAAATTAAATTAAAATTCGCCGACAATTTCTGTAGGCGACCCCCCTTTTCAAAATAAAACACATAACCTAAAATAAGCCGTACAGTAGTATGTTAGTTTTTCTTTAAATGTGTTGTTTAAGTTTTATAAGTTGTGAACTTTAATTTTAGATTGTTTTAGTAACCTAGTTGATTGGATGTGTAATAGTAGATTAAGTTTTAATCTGTTTGTGTTTTTATACTTATTTCAAAATTTCTTTACCCAACACTCTCTTTTAAATACTATATATATGGAAGAATACTAACAGTACAGATTCTTTAAATAATGAAAAAGCTCGCAAAAATTTCAAGGAAAAGAAATACCTAAAGCTCAAAGGTATGATGTAAATTCATTGTATATTTTCCTTTTCACCATTTAGAAATAGATAGAAAAATTTAAGTTTGGGGGAGGAAAAATACAAATTTAATTATTAAATTGTTCTCAATTTCTATTTTCAAAGAAAAAATATATATTATTATTTGATTTTCTGTAATAATTTTTAATTCAGTAACTTGAATTAATTTATATAATTATTATAGAAAGTTGAATAAAATATTTCTAGAAATCCAAATTAATTTAATAGAATAAGATGTTTGGATAAAAGGAATAAGAATATAGTAAACTATTTAAAGTAAGGGAAATGATATTCTAAAATTGAAATTCTTAAGTATTTAAGTGAAAAAGAAGAGATTGAAACTCAATGAAGTAAATGCTATGAAATACATATAAGCAAAGAAATATTTTAAGTTTCAAATTTAGGAAGAGAAAGTTGAAGTTCAAAATTATTAACAAGCTATCCAGATATAGTAATCCTCACTTGAAAAAGAAAAAGAGAAAAATTGAAAATCAATCCAAAAAGAAAAAAAAAAGAAAAGAAAAATATAAGTGAGGAGAAGCTTGAGGAGATGTCTTATCAAAAATTGGCTTCAATGGAATCAACCTAAAGGGTAAAACTCAAATATATTTCTAAACTTATATATATGGATTAGTATTTTACTAAATAGTGTTTTCTTGAACTTCCTATCATCTAAATATCTTAAGTAAATTAATCTTTTAAATATAGTCTTTCTTGAAATAAATAGAGAGCTAGAAATCTTAGAACTGATAACTAAATAATCTTATATATATAAAGTTAATTTAATTACTTAAAAATATTTCTATTTAACTTTACTGTAGTATTATTTAAATTTAATTCATAGTTTATTTGAATTAAAAAATTCTATTACAAAAATCATTGTTTTTATTTAGTATAAAAATTACTTGAGGACAAGTAATAATTAAGTTTGGGGGATTTTGATCACAAAAAAATATGTTAAGAAATTCATACCTATTTTTTATGAAATTGCACTTTAAAGAAAGGTATTTTCTTTATTTTATTGCAGGAACGAAGATTTATAAGTGATGGAAGAAAAAAAGCATAAAATAGAGCAAATTTGGATCAAAAAGGAAGAAATACATGCAAATGAACTAAGTCACGGACGGCGAAATCGAGCCCGCCGACGACGAGATTATAAAGAGAATTTCTTAAAGGTTTGCAACTACCTCACCGACAACGAGCCCGAGTCCGCCGACAGCGAGATCGCGTGGTTTGAAGACTTTCTAGAACCCCGCTGACGGTGAGGTCGTTTCTCGCCGATTGCGAGACCGTTCAAAATGCCAGATACATTGAACCTGGATGCTTTTTGAAGAGGTGCTTAAGTACCTCTTGGACCTTTGTCTACCTCTATAAAAAGAGGACGAATTTTAGTATGTAGTGTGTCTATTTTAGGAGTCTTAGAGCATTCTATTAGTGTGCTTTTGAGTCTAAGTTGAAGTTTAGTGTGAGTAAGTGTAAGTAGTGAGTTAAGAAGTGTGTTGTACTAGAAGGAAAAATCAAAGGAACTTCGAGGAGTCTGTCGGGGAGGAAATTGAGATAAGTATCTTTGTTTATTGTTGTTAACTTTAAATGAAATTCATGCTTTGTTTAATTCCCATGCATTCCGAGTACTTTTCTTAGTCTTTCTCCTTGTTTATGAAATTATGTGAATTGATGAAATTAAATAGAGGTGCCTAATATATTAAAATAAATTGTGATAATCTTTTACTTAAAACTTAATTTACTTTCAATCTGGCCAATTGAATTGTTAAAATATGTTGAATTATCAACAATAGTAAAGATTACATCCAATATTCAGGGAAGTTAAAAGCTTTGGAAGGAGGGTGCAAATAAATAGGGAAATATTATTTATCGGACGTAGAATTGGACATTTTAGTGTGACAGACTAAAACATTCAATTTGATCCTATTGTTTGAGAGTCTGAAATGTAGATGTTAGCCCTCGAGTGAGGGGAACGTGGGAGCTACGAAGTGGCAGCTAGTATCCTCCCAGCCTAGCCGCAGATTCAGTAATCAAGCATAGGACTAGTCAATGTTCTTTGGACCTGGACCAAAGGGTAAAAAATAGGAATGCTCCTATTTGTCGCAATACAATAAAAACATCTATTTGAATTCATCATTCACTTAAGTTTCTAAAAACAAGGGGAAGGATACTTTTTCTGAAATCTTTAAATCAACTTTATTTAAAGCATTAGTTTACTTTAGATCGCTTTAGTTAAGTATTCTAAATTTCGTATACTATGAGTAAGTAAATCCTTTAAATTTATCTGTTACAAATTTTTTAAAACCTCCCTGTGGGATCGCTAACCAGGACTCCACTAGAGCCCTGTATTACTTGATACGATACGTATACTTGCGTAGAATCCACATTATACATTCCATCATAAAATTAAATATATATTAAGCGGGATCAAGTTTTTGGTGCCGTTGCTATTTTTGTAAACATTAAAAAGTGGGTCAATACCCTTGAGCTTCAATATATCATCAGTTGGTAAGAATTTTCTGAATAGCTTCCAATAGAAGAATGACATGGAAGGTGATAAAAATTTATTCCATATTAATTTGCCCTTGTCATTATCAGTCCATGATCCATTAGAAAGATAAATGAACTTAGAGAGACTTTGATAAGCAGGATTCTTAGTGATTAATCTGTCCCTCCTATCAGCCTGAATAGGAACAGTTAAGATTTTATCTAAGGTCTCCTTGTTAACATCAGTATTAATTAAGGGTGCATTCCAAGTTCCATTAATCCAGCCATCTGAAACTTTATGAATTGCAGAAAACTGATTATATTGATCTAACAAAGATTCATTAAACAACCAAGTTTCCCTCCAGAAATCAATTTGGCCCTCACCAACATCCCACACAAAGAGCTTTTCAGCAAACTCCCTGAACTTCAGTAGTTCTTTCCAGGTCATAGAATCCCCTAGTTTAGCATGAATTTGAGTAGGATGAGAGCTATATCAATACTTTCCATGCATAAATCTAGCCCAGAGTGAATTTTTAGATCTAAAATTCACCCACTGTTTACAGTAATAAGCAAAGCTTAAATGATGAAAGCTTTTAAAACCCAATCCTCCACATGACATGGGCTTACATAATTTTTCCTAGTTAGACCAATGCATTTGTTTATGTTGACCTTCCCATAGAAACTTATTGAATATGATGGAGAGTAATTTTTGAGTACTTTTCTTCATTCTAATCATTTGGATAGTGTAAAGAGGAAAGAAAGTTAATACACTTCTAAGTAGAGTGATTCTACCTCCATTGGATAGAAAGGAACTGGACCAATATTGGATTTGGGAAGAAATTTTAGTAACTACATCATCATAGTGGGAAAGCTTTCTTCTGCCTTTAATCAAAGGAAAACCCAGATATTTGAGTGGATAAACTGCTTCTCTAAATCCAGTAAAGTCTGATATCCATTTCCTTATATGCACATTCATTAAAGAACTAGGTAGAAATTGGAATTTGGATTTATTAAAGGCCATTCCAGAAACATCTTCAAAACAAGCTAATGTCTTCATAATGCATTTAATAGAGTTTTTACTGCCATTACAAAATACAATGACATCATCTGCATAAGCAAGATGACTAACCATTTAGTTAGATCTGTGTTGAAATTGAACGTGAGGATGGTTGAGCTGCAATTGATTTAACATTCTAGAGAGATAATCAAAGACCAAGATACAGATATAAGGAGACAAGGGATCCCCTTGTTTAATACCTCTACCAGCTTGAAAGAATCCCTGACACCTTCCATTAATCAAGAGGCTATAGTAGTTGTTTTGAAACCAGCTAGAAATAAGATTACAAAAATCTGCTCTAAATCCTCTAGCAGCTAACACTTTCAAAACAAAAAGCCCAGCTGATGGAATCAAAGGCTTTGGAGAGATCTAATTTGAAAATTAAATTAGACCCTCTACATGGCTTATTAATATCAGTAAGTAATTCTTGTGCAAGTGCATCTGCCTTTAATATAAGCAGATTGGTTATCAGAAATGTGATCAGCTAGATAAGGTTGTAGTCTTTCAACAATAACCTTACTGATAATTTTAGAAAAGATGGAAGTGATACAAATGGGTCTGAAATCATGCCATCCAGTTATAATCTTAAATTTAGGAATAATTATAATTGAAGATGCAGCAAAATATTTAGGATGCTCCACTCCTTGAAAAAATGCTTGAACAATAGGGATCACCTTGGCTTTAACTATATTCTAATGCTTTTTATAGAAATCTGATGTAAAACCATCAGGACCAGCTGTCTTATTACCATCTATGGAATTGATAGAGTTAAGAATCTCCTCCTCAACTGGTATTTGAATTAAATTAACTCCATTACCCCTGAATAAACCTTCTTTTAACAAAACAGCAGAGAATAAGGTGACATTAGTAGGCCTGAAAGAAAACAACTTTTGAAAATACATTATATCATCCTCAGCAATATCCTGATAATCATATAACCAGCCCTTTTGATCAAATTTGATTTTATAAATAGTATTCAGGGATCTACTATATTTAATGATAGCATGAAAGTATTTAGAATTCCTATCATCATAAAGAAAATGATTAGAAGAAGCCTTTTGCAATAGAAAAAGTTCCTCATTAAGAATAGCAGTATTTAATTTTTCATTAGCCTCAAATAGTTGAGTTTCAGCACATCTACCCTCCTCCACCTCCTTTTCCAGGACTTCAACTTGTTTTTCAGCCTTGATAATGTTATCTTTTAGATTTCCAAACACATTCAAGTTCCAAGCAGTTAATGCCTTTGCCAGCACTTTTTTACATTGCCATAGTTGAACCATAGGATTAGAATCAGAAAATCCCTGAGGATAGACCCAATTCTCCTCAATTACTTTGTAACATGTAGGATGGGCAGACCAAACATTCAAGTATCTAAAATAGTTGTGCTTAGCAGTAGGCATAACAGAAAAAGTAGATAACAAGGGGGGTATGATCAGAACCTAGTCTAGCTAGGTGCTGCACTTTATATATAGGAAACATCTCTAGGTATTCTTTGTTAACAAGGATTCTATCAAGCCTTTCATAAATAGATCCTCTCTTCCATGTAAAAGGAGACCCCTCAAAGCCAAGATCAAAGAGATTAACATCTTTAATTTGACTGGAAAAAGTAAGCAAATCCTGCAGCCTAGGATCCCTATCACCTTTCTTCTCACTAGGATGAGCAATAGAATTAAAGCCACCCCCAACAATCCATCCTTTATTAATATTCTGCCCAATAATATGCAATTAGTTCCATAACTCCTTTATATCATTAATAGAAGCAGCAACATAAGAAAATGATGCAAATCCACTGAATTGTTCAAGTTCAAAGTGAAAATGCAGAAATTGAATGGTCCTGAATAATATCTAGCTTTAACTCTTTTCTATAGATTAGCCAAATCTTGTTAGAAGAGTTAAAAGTAAAATCGTAACCATGAAATTTTTTAGTGAATCTGCCAAAGTTAGATTTCACCGAAGGTTCAAGTAGAACCACCACCCAAAACTTATGAATCCTGTTTAAACTTAATAATCTATTAAGGGAGCCAGGATGTACCACTCCCCTAATATTCCAACAAAGTAATTTAATCATTAATAACAAATCTTCCCCCTCTTGTCAGCCTAGAGAAGGAAAAAAGTAGAAGCACTTGAAGGAATAATGTTTGCCTTAGAAAGATTCTTCAATTCCAAGGATTTTTCTTTTTGATTTTCTGAATCACCCAGTCATTATTCAGCTCTTTAGTCACAGCAACTGTATTAGCACAAAGAAGAATCGTTGGTTGATCCCGTGAAGATTTGCATAGAATTCCTTCATAACTGGAAAGACTACGACAGCGGTAGTGTAACATAACACTTCCCAATGCCTTTCCTTAATTATCTCTTCAATTCTTGTAGTAGGATTATCCATACCTCGATTTATAAAGCCTCTTTTCTTGATAATCCTCCTCTTCATCATCACTTTATTGAACAATCGCTGTGCCTCAAAACTTATAAATTTCCTTCGGTTAAAAATACAAGATCGAGGGGTTTCTATGGAGTAGGAATCCATGGGATGCAAAATGGTAATGGTAGTTTTCGTTTTTATGGAGTTTGGAAGTCTAAAATAAGGTTTAGGGAGTTATAAAGATGAAGATCCCGCTCAAAACTGCCAAAACTCGCATTTTGAAACTCCAAAAACCATCAATAGGTTTTGGCCGCCGCCGGCGCTCGATAAGGCACCGGCGGCGCTTAAACCCCAAGTTCAGCCATTCTCTCTGTAATTAGGCGCCAGTGGTAAAAAATCTCACCGCACATCGTTTGGCCCAAAATATTCTAATATCTCAACTTGATCCAATATTTATCAATTTTAAAAGTATTTAGGAGCGATTAGGATTAAAAAATAACTGTCTAAAAAGCACAATTACAACAAACAAGCAAAAACACCACAAATATACATATGGGTTGCCTCCCATAAAGCACTTGGTTTAACGCAATCAACCCGACAAACCATTCAGTTAATCGAGATGACTCAACATTAAAATCTCTTTGAATTCAGGTTGAAACCCGTCAAAGTAAGGCTTTAATCGATGTCCATTAACTTTGAAAATCTTTCTAGTATCAAGATCTTTAATATCAACAGCTCCAAAAGAATGAACTTTTTCAACTGTAAAAGGCCTAACCATCTAGACTTGAGCTTTCCAAGAAATAACTTCAATCTTGTGTTGTACAACAAAACTTGTTGTCCAAATTCCAATTTCTTTTTCAATATCTTCCTATCATGCCACAATTTCATTTTCTCTTTATACATCCTGTCATTGTGATTTGATGCATTTCTAATCTCTTTTAATTGATTCAATTGCATAAATCTCATCTCTCCAGCATTTTTTAAATTAAAATTTAACTCTTTTATCGCCCAATATGCTTTATGCTCCAATTAAACCGGTAAATGACAATTCTTAATAAACACTAGTCTATAAGGAGACATTCCAATATGGGTTTTAAAAGCAGTCCTATAAGCCCATAATGCAGTATCTAATTGAGCAGACCAATCTAATTTATGATTATCCACAGTTTTCTTCAAAATTCTTTTAATTAATGATTAGACACTTCTGCTAAACCACTAGTCTGGGGATAATAAGCAGTAGAGATTCTATGAATAATATTATATTTCTCAATCAATCTCTTAATTTGATTATTCCTGAAATGGGTTCCTCCATCTGTTATAATCATTCTCGGCATTCCATATCTTATGAATATATTTTTTTAATAAAATTTTGAAACACTCCGAGCATCACATCTAGGTAAAGCAATAGCTTCAATCCATTTCGAGACATAATCAACTGCAATACGTATATATAATTTCCCAAATGAAGGAGTAAATGGTCTCATAAAATCTAATCCCCATACATCAAAAATTTCAACTTCCAAATTATAATTTAGAGGCATTTCATTTATTCTAAAGATATTACCTACTCTCTGACATCGATCACATGATCTTAAAAGCAGTTTTATCAACACCAAAATGACCTCCAAATTCAAAATCATGACATCATTGAATAATTAAATTCGTTTCTTCTTGTGGCACACTTCTCCTAATAATCAAATCTTTACACTGTTTATATAAATAAGGCTCATCCCAAAAATAAAATTTGGCATCATATTTAAACTTCTTTTATTGTTGCCTTGTTAAATCAGGTGGTACAATATCACTCACAATATAATTCACAATATCAGCATACCAAGGCAAATTTCTTCCCATGATAGTATAAAGTTGTTCATGAGGAAAAGTTTCTGTAACTTCCTTCTCAAATTCAGATAATTTATCATACTCTAATCTTAACAAATGATCAGCTATTTGGTTATCATATCCCTTCCTATCAACAATTATAAAATCAAATTCTTGCAGAAGAAGTATCCATCTAATCAGCCGAGGTTTTGCATCCTTCTATTCCATTAAATATTTTATAGCCGAATGGTCTGTATGCACAATACTTTTTTTCCAATTAAGTAAGGTCTAAACTTTTCAAAAGCAAATACTATAGCTAATAACTCTCTTTCAGTAGTGGTATAATTAATTTGTGCTTCATTAAGAGTTTTACTAGCATAGTAAATGACTTTGAAAACTTTATCATGCCTTTGCCCCAATGTACTCCAATCGCATAATCACTAGCATCACGCATGAGTTCAAATGGTTTCTCCCAATCTGGTGAAACAATTATAGGTGTCGTGATTAATTTCTCTTTCAATAATTCGAAAGAACTTAAACATTGATCATTAAAATCAAAATTTCTATCATTTTCTAGAAGTCGGCACAAAGGTTTAGTAATTTTAGAGAAATCTTTAATATTACACCTGTAAAATCCAGCGTGTTCTAAGAAACTCCTCACCTCTCTCACAGTAGTGGGTGGTGGAAATCTCTTAATCACTCTAATTTTAGCAGGGTCGACCTCCATACCATATTCAGAAATTTTATGCCCAAGCACAATTCCTCCTGCAACCATAAATTGACATTTTTTCCAATTCAGAACTAAATTTGTTTTCTCACAAAGCTCCAAAACTTTTGCTAAGTTTTCTAAGCATATCTCAAATGAAATTCCGAATACAGAGAAATCATCCATGAAAACTTCAATTCCATTATCTATCATATTACTAAAGATAGACATCATACATCTCTAAAATGATGCAGGTGCATTACACAGTCCAAAAGGCATTCTTCGAAAAGCAAAGGTTCCATAAGGGCTAGTAAATATTGTCTTTTCTTGATTCTCAGGAGCAATAGATATTTGATGGTAACTGGTATATCCATCCAGAAAGTAGTAGTACTTGTGTCCAGCAAGTCTATCCAACATTTGATAGATAAAGGAAGAGAAAAGTGATCTTTTCGGGTGGCGTCATTTAATTTCCTATAGTCAATACAAATTTGACATCCATTAATTTATCTTGTAGGTATAATTTCATTACATTCATTCACTTCAACAATCACTGCTCCCTTTTTCGGTACACAATGTATTGGACTCACCCAAGCACTATCTGAAATAGGATAAATAATTCCAGCATCCAACCATTTTAAAATCTCCTTCTTAACTACTTCTTTCATTATTGGATTCAATCACCTCTGCGGATCAACTCTCAGTTTATGTTCTTCATCTAATAAAACTTTATGCATACAAATCGAATGACCGATTCCTTTAATATCTGCTAAAGTTCATCCAAAAGCTTACTTGTATCTTTTTAAAATTTCCATCAACTTCTGTTCTTGATAATCGTTTAACTTCGAAGATACAATAACTTGCAGGGTAGATGATTCTCCTAAAAACATATACTTTAAATGACTAGGGAGAATTTTCATCTCAAGTTCAAGAGGTTTTATTATAGATGGAATTAAGCTTTTATTTTCACCTTCCATAGTGTCTAATACTTCAAACCTCTCCGGAACAGACTCTAAATCTTCATTCTTCTTACTATCTGAATTTTCTTCATTTTCAATTTCTTTTTCAAACATATTTTCATACTCTACTTCTTTTTCAAATATATTTTCAAAATGATCGTTTCTCAAATATTCACAGACCTCCATCCTAAAACATTCATTATCTTTTTCCATTGAGGGATACTTCATAGATTTCAAAATATTAAAGGTCACCTCTTGATCATTAACTCTCATAGTTAATTCTCATTTTTAAACATCAATCACTGCTCTTCGAGTAGCAAAGAATGGTCTTCCCAAAATGATTGTACTTTCTTTATCTTCCTCCATATCAAGTACAATAAAATCCACAGGAAAGATAAATTTATCCACTTTCACTGACACATCTTCCACCACTCTTTTAGGGTAAGTAATGGAACTATCGACCAACTGAAGAGTCACAGATGTAGGAAAATTTCTCCTATTCCCAACCTTTTGAAAGTTGATAAAGACATAAGATTAATACTAGCTCCCAGATCATATAAGACTCTTCTGAAAATTTTTCACCTATAGCAGATGGAATTGTGAAACTACCAGGATCTTTAAGTTTTTCTGTAAGCTTCTTCTGAATAATTGCACTACACACTCTGCTAAGTGCAACAGTTTCATGATCTGTAAACTTTCTTTTCTTTTTAAGAATATCCTTCATAAACTTAGGATAATCAGACATCTGTTCTAATGCTTCAACAAACAGAATATTTATCGTTAATTTCTTAAGGATCTCGAAAAATTTTCCAAATCTGTTATCCCTATTTTATTGCTTCAATCTTTGAGGAAATGGAGGTGGTGGTTTTTCAACAGTAAACTTCATTGGCTCAAGAAGATATTCCAAGTCTGGATAAATCTTGTTTGAACCTTTTTTCAATTTCCACCTTCTCCTTTTCTATTTCAATTTCTTTTTGCACTACTGTCTCTAATTATTTTCCACTCCTTAATTGAATAGCCTTAAGTTATTCCTTGTTTTGATCTTTTGGATTGATCCCAACATTACTTGGAACCGTTCCAGAAGGTCTATTATTAAGTGCAGTGAAATTATGCCCCAATTGATTTTCAATATTTTCCATCACAACACCTTGAGCTTGTAATTAATTTCGCATATTCAGAATCATTTCTTCAGTAGATAATTTCTTATCCTTAAATTGCGTGTTACTATTAAATCTAGGAGGATAAGATGATATAAAATTGGTATTTCCTTGATTGTTCGAATTTCCAACTGGATTTATAGAACTGTGCCCCTAATGTGGGTCAACATTGACATTGCTATTATTCCAGTTAAAATTTGGGTGATTCTTCCAACCAGGATTATAATAATTTGAATAAGGATTATTAGGTCTATTAATAGCATTCAAAGTCTCATAAGGTGTTTGAGATTCTATTATCTATCCAAATGAATTTTTCTCTAACACTTGAGGTGGTTGAGAATAATTCATTCCATTTTGATCTATTTTCTTAGAAAGAGCTGCAATTTGAGAAAATATCATAGTCATCATATCAGAATCATGAACACTAGCTACTCTTTTAGATTTACCCATTCAAATTGCCACTGAAAATTATTAATAGCCATTTCTTCAATTAATGTGTATGCTTCATCAAAAGGTTTTGACATTAACGATCCACCAGCAGCAGCATCTATAATTGATCTTAATGATCCCACTAATCCATTATAAAATGTTTGAATTATTAACCAATCTGGTAAAGTATGATGTGGGCACCTCCTAAGAAGATCTTTAAATCTCTCTCAAGCTTCATATATTGATTCTCTTTCAAACTGACCAAAAGATGTAATATCATTTCTTAACTTAGCAGTCTTTGATGGAGGGAAATATTTTGATAGAAACTTTTGAGAGAATTCTCCCCAAGTTCTAATAGATCCAGGTGCTAACGAATTTAACCACGCCTTAGCTTTATCCCTTAATGAAAAAGGAAAAAGTCTAAGTCTGACAGCATCACTCGACACTCCATCATATTTAAAAGTAGCAGACAGTTCTAGAAAATTAACGAGATGTAAATTTGGATCCTCATTAGGAGTTCCTCCAAATTGATTATTTTGTACCATTTGGATAATAGCAGGTTTAAGTTTAAATGAATTAGCAGCAACATCAAGATTTTGAATAGTTATATGAATTTCATCTGCTGTTGGGTTAGCATAATCTCTTAAAGGCCTTGAAAAATTTCCAATATCATTTTTCTGATTATTCGCCATTTCATAAGGATTTTCAGTTTGTTTTTGTTGTTTTCAAATTTTTTTAACATTACGCTCTAACTCTGAATCGTAAGGTACTAAACCTATAGATCCACTACGACGCATATAAAATCACACAAATACTTTAAAAAGTAAATAAACACACACAATTACACACTACAAAGTAAAGGTTTTCAGTTACTATATTATCAATAAATACTGTTTATATTCCTTCCTTCCCCGGAAACGGCGCCAAAAACTTGATGCGACAAACTTTAGTATTGCAAGAACTTATGAACTCAAATTTTTATATATTTTTTAATGATTTTGTAAAGTCCACGCATTCAACGCAAGTATACGTATCGTATCAAGTAATACAGAGCTCTAATGGAGTCCTGGTTATCGATCCAATAGGGAATGTATGAATCTTACAGTAGATAATGAAATACTGAATTCCAATACTCAATTTGCAATTAAAGTTTAATGTTTACTTCTACTACCAAGATGAAGAAAACAGTAGGAATTAAGTAAACTACAATTACTTCTAATATCGTTAAAACAGAATTTACTAACAGACACGCACTAAGCTATATATTTAAAAGGTTTTGATATATAAGAAAAGTATCTTTCCTCTTGCAACGAGAATATGATATGTGGATGATATGGAATGATTATCTTTGGTATTGTGCTAAATAGGAGCATAAATGTTTCTTTACCCTCAAAAGAGTACCCCCTCTTCTAAGCATGAAAAGAACATTGACATATCCTAAGTTCAGTCACTAAATTTAAGGCTAGGCTGAAAGGATACCGACTGTCACTACGGAGCTCCCACTCACCCTTCACCTCAAGGCTAACCTTCAAGTTTTGTTACTAATCTTAGGACCAAATTGGGGATCTCAACCTGTCACCCTGAAACCTCCAATTTGAAGTCCATCAAAATACATTTCCCTATTTATTTGCACACAATTCCCATCAACTATGCAATTCATCCATGGACATTGAATGGATTCTTCATTATTTTTGTAGGACACTAAATCCTTTTAGAGTTAATGTTCAACAACATATTTTAACAGTTCAATTGGCCAGATCGAAAATTAAATTAAGTTCGAAATGAAAAACCATCACAATTTCTTCAATACTTTAAAAAAACTTCAAATCTACATCATCACATGTCTATGCAAAAAGAAAAACAAAGGAGACTACTCAGAATTCATAGAGAAGACACAATAAAGCATGAATTTTATGAATAAAAGAAAAGTCATACAAACTACAAAAGTAAATACAACTTATCTCTTTTACTTCCCCAAGAAAATCCCTTGAAGTTCCTTTGAATCTTTTTCTCTCTTCTTTGCAACACTCAATTCCCTCTTTAGAATGGAAAGGAAGAAGCAATCTCTCACTTTACTCCTTTTCCTTCACTCCTTAGAGAAGAATCCCTCTCAAATCCTCACTTCTACACTCTTCTCTTACAAACCCTATCATTCAACACACTCACACACTTTATTTCTCACTACAACCACTTTCTCTCTCTCTAATTTCCTCCAAAAACAGTTACATATATGTTAGAAATGAAATCCGAGTTTCCTTAAGCATCCCTTCAAAAAGTCGCTAAAACTCTTTAAATTTGAATTGTACCGACATTGGCCGCCGGCGGTGCACTATTGCTCGATTAATTCTGGAGCTCTCGAGAAAATGGTGCCAATGGTGCCCATTCTAGCGCCGGCGGTGCCAAAAGCTGTTTTCTCCCATTTTGCTCTATTTCACTCCGAATTCGTTCATTTTTGCTTCTTTTCGCTTCAATCACCTAAAATCATCATACCTGCAACAAATCATGAAAAATAACTTTCTTTAAAGTGTAATATCACCAAAAATGAGTAAAATTATATAGCAAAAATAGTATATATTTTTGGTGCATTAACCACATGTGAATTTGCCGTGATTCCAGTAGAGGAAGGGGTCTACTGATCCATTCTGGAAGCAACAAGTGAATCTGCAGTGATGCCAGAGGATAGGAGATCTCTAGCAGTAGGAGCAGATGTCTTAGGGGGTGGGTGGAGCCTGTAGCATCTCTCAGTAGTATGCCTAAACATCTTACAATGGGAACAGTAATAAGGTTTTTGTTGCATATTCTCCTCCTGCCAAGTTCCATCTAGAGCTGATCCAATCCAAATTCTTTTGATTTCTGGAAGAGAGATATCTCTCTCAATTTGAATTCTGGCAGCTTCTGGTTTGGCTTTGTTAAAGGTTGCATCATCCAATTTCAAAGGTGTTTCAATAGCTCTTCCAATTTGGAATAAGGCATTCTGATTGAAAAATTTGTAGGGGAGGTTGGGGAACTTGAACCAAATAAGGACCACTGGGGGGTCCTTACTTGGGTCAAACTCAGGTGTCCACTTGAGTAGCTTCATCTCCATTCCTGTAATAGAAACCACCTCCTTAGCAAATAACCCGGAATAATCCTCCTCAGTTGTGAGATGGATAAGTAAATGTGTGCCATCAAGAAGTCCAATCTTCCAGTTGCCAATGAAATTGAGGGAATCAAAATAACTTCTGACCAAATCCATTTTAGGATGGCCCAGAGTAAATTTTTCAATCAAGGTGAGCTTAACCTCTGCATTAAGGGCCTCAAGTTCTTGCTCTGAGAAGAAGACAGCATGACACCCATCTTTAACTCCCATAGAATTAATAAACGGGCAGGTGCCCTTACCAACAGCTGCATCATGTAAAACGAACACTAGTTGAGCAGGGTCATTAAGAGTTGAAGGTCCCTTGCCAACTACCCCAGCATATGTGTCATTGGCCCAATCAATGCTAGTGTTCAGATCAACAAGAAAAGCCATAAATGCACAGCAGGAAAGCACCAGATGCCACAACCCACGCAATGAAACAGTAGAAACTTTAGAAAGGAATAACCCGGGAAAAACCAAAGTTTAGCAAATCCTCCCCAAGCAGCAGGAAGAAGCCCAGAAAACTCCAGGGAGCTTCTGGAGAAACCACCAACCTTCTCCACCGGACAGCACAACTACCAGCCATGCCCAAACCCTAGCAGAGCCCCGCCACCGCCAAGCATCCTGTTGCTTATATATATATATATATATATATATATATATATATATATATATATGTGTGTGTGTGTGTGTGTGTGTGTGTGTGTGTGTAGCTATATATATATATATATATATATATATATATATATATATATACACACACACACGCGCGCGTGAGAAAATGAAGGCTTATAAATTTAGGTCAAGATTAAAGATACAGCTTTATAAATTAAAATTGTACTTCTAAATAATATTCTTCATTTTGTAGACAGCAATTTTAGAACTTATCGCTTTGCAAACTAAGAAGAATACATCGTTCAAAACAGTTTACAAAATAAAAAATCTAATATAAAAATTATATCTCTATTATTTTTATTTCACCGCACTCAACATCTCCTTTCCTTCTTCCTAACTCCACCTGGGACCGTCGACCTCGCCTCATACTTTCCTACTCCGAACCTCCGGCCTTTTCAACTTAAATCACCAAATCCTACCAACTATAACCTAGCAGTCTGGATATTTGAAAATGATTAAGAAATCGGGAGCTATATTAACAGTTTTAAAAATTTATGCAGTCATTACACACAATTTGGAGATTAAACTTTTTAAAATTCAAAATTGATAAACCTAAATTTAAACCAAACAGGCCCGAAGAGTTCAAATCGTCAAGCAATAAAATATTTTTCGCAGCAGTCAGAATGCGATTAAGAAGACAGATGACATTCAAAGCTCAGAACTACGCACAAGGATGAATGGGGAAAACAATCACATGTATAATTTCTTCTATCACTTCTCCAATTCTTGCTTAAGAAGATATATAACACAATCCTTACATTTGGCAGAGAAAGAAAAACAAAAAATACTATAATCAATCAGCCAAAAATATTAATCCGGATCCGCCATTGTATCCATGGAAAAAATCCAATCTATTATACATTTCTCAAGAGCTAAAGGCAACTCCTCTCCCTTTTTAAAACCTCCGGCATAAATATTTGAGAATCATACATAATTCATCTTAAACTAAACCATTTAATTTTATTTGTATAATAACAGCTAAACAAATTCTATATACGAATTATAAGTTTAGTTTAAGATGAACTAAGCTGAGCCAAAAAAATATTCCTCCTAATGCCCTCCGCCACGAGCGCTTGGCCCAGAGGACAGCTTCTCCATCCATGATGCCATGAATGTCCTCTTTGTATAGTTGATCACTCTTCGCCCACCGTCAAAATTCTCGGGAATTGGCCGCATGGCTGCGATGCTCTGCATGTTAAATAGAGCCATGGCAATAATGACGACGATACTAAGTAGTATAGTTTGAGTGCTTAAACGACTCATTTCAAGAAAATAATCGTATGAGCAAGAAGAGCTCGTCTTCGTTCTTTGGTACGAGTATATATTAGACTTGTCTACGGTGGCTTCAAGGAAGTAGGTGAATTTATAAGGTCTTGGTTTTGGTGGGAATCAAAGGATGGCTAAAATGAATTTCTTGCTGACCTGCATTTAAAAAGAGGCTGGTTGTTGGTGCAATTTTGAATAAAAAAGAACTAGTTAGGTATACAAGGAAAGTTTTGGTTAATTAATTCTTATTTTCCTCAAGAAGAATAATCTATTTTAGTTTACATTAATGATGTGAACTGGACTTGTTTATGTGTGGCTTTTGAACCAATATTCTACGAGCCATCTTGACTTTATGTTTCATAGAAAGAAAGCTTAGAAGTTTGTAAGGTCGAAGAAGTATCGAATGGACAAGTTCATTTCAATTTTTTTTATTATATTGACCAACTTATGAGAATGGGAAATCAAACAAGTCTTCTCCGTTAGAAAGCCAAAAAAGTATGCATCGTATGTTTGCAAAAATCACAACCATGATTGACAGGGAGGGGGAGTGGGGTTTGGGGTTTGAGGGCAATATTTATGGAGAATTTATCTATTTTCTATGTATTACATGATGGATTTGAGCTGAATCCTTTCAAATAATTAAAAAAATGTTCTTAGTTTTCTTATATCCAGTTTTACTCCACTCGTTAGTAAATTTGAGATTTTGTTAAATCCTATAGCTCGACACTTTTAATTCCTATAAATTGAATCGAACGAAAACACTTAGGGTTGTAATTCAGTTCAGTCGATCTAAGTAATTCCCATATTGGACTTGGCATGCTCTTAGTAAAAGTTGTCCACATTCAGCTCAAACTCTAGCACAAGTTAAGATTTCAGCGATATGTTCATTCTTTGTTGTTTAATTTTAAAATAATCTTATTTAGCTTCAACTTGACTAGTTCATATTAATTCAATAATTATTGTAATAAATTAATAAATAAACTAAAAATTCAAATGATTTAATTTTCTTATATAATGTTATCGTATAAATTTCAAATTAATATCTAATTAGTTTACATATATATTGTAAGTTTTTTTAAAATCAAATACTAAAAAAGTTTAGAAACATATCACGAAAAGCCTTCATTTTAAAATATAAATGCAGTGATAGTTAAGATGTAATGCTATAGATTGGAGTGTTCAACATCGAATTATAAAAATTTAGGTGCTAGATATCTAAATATATAAAAATTGTGTGGCATTTATATGAATGCTCTGATAAATCAATGCTAACAAATAGTTCATTAAGGAAAAAAAGAAAGAAGACTAGTAAATTAATATGAATATTAATATACAAATAAATATATAAATAACAAATTCTAATCAATTAAAAATTATTCAAATAAAATAAATTATTTTATATGAGCTATAAAAAAATTTACTGGAAACATAACAAATTATGCATTAAAATGTCGATAAATTGGTTTGTGAACAAAAATAAATCGAGTAAGATTGCTATTCAGCTGAATTTTTAAACTTTTTAAAAATATTTAAATTTACTTATTTACCAGTTTAAACATATGTAACGGACCATTAATGAGTTGTATTCCGAATGTATTGGTTCAACGCTAGCGAGGCCATAGCCTGGTTTCCTTCCGTCAATTATTTTCTAATAGAAATTGGAAGGAAAAGAAAAGCTCCTACGCTGCCACATCACCGGGAAAGAAAAGCTCCTACGCTCCCACTGAATGCTATTTTAGCTGCATCTGATCACCACATCACCGGCAAAGCAATGCCCTTCGCTGCCATTAGAGCCTATTTTAGCTGCATCCAAAGCCCTTTTCTCAAATCTGCAGACATTAACGCCTACCGATTCACTTATTGCAGGTATCCGTTGCAGGATTAATTACTGCATCCGGACGTCGGACACAACTTCACGTCCGGCGTCCAATAACATCACTCCTCACCCCAAATAGTGTATGAGGGTGAGGCCCACTTTTTAATTTTATTTTTTTTTGAAAAAAATTTCTCATTGGTCGCCTGCGTCCAGCGTCCGGACGCAATAAAACCTCCCATTGCAGGTCGCATATCGCCCACAGAGCTCACTGCGTTGTTCTGAAAGCAGTCGCTACTGTGGGGTTAAAAATGAGTTTTGATACCTGTGTCATGTGTGTCCCGTAGATCACACCTAAAATATAGAAAGAGGAGAGAATAAATGCATAACTTCGACCGAGAATATCCACCAATTCATTTTTTTTATTTTTCTTTTGTGTAGAAATGACCCTAATTTATATGTTTTACGGATATCTAGTAAAATTATATGTTTATTCTTATTTGAGTAGAAATATTACACGTAATTATTATAAATTTTCATATTTGCAACGGAATTTAAGTTTTTCCGATGCATAACTGACATAAGAATGATTTTGTAATTATAAGTGCCTGAAGAGAGGCATTTAAAGACCCATTAAACTTATCATTTGATCAGCTGAAAAATTTTGGTCAGAAGGCATACATTCGGTCGGCTGAGAAGTCATCTATCAGCCCTCTCAATTGAATCTTTAGTAGCAGCTCTTCTGTCGTTAAGATGGACTTGGGTTGTTAGGCAAAGGAGTATCACCATAAATTGTGGGGCAGCTCTCTTTGGACAAGGGCACAATTTAAAGGATTAGAAAGGTGTTTCCGCAGGGTACCCTCTAGCCATCTTAATGAGAAATTTTGTAATCGGTTGAGGTGCTAACCATGAATGATTGTTCCTGGAATTGGGGGCTTTCTATTCATTCGTTCAATGTGCTCTCATGTGGTCAGTGATCCCGACAATATGTTTGTGCTTCGTGTGCAATTACTTCAATTTTAATTCCAGATAACGGCGCGAACAACTTAACTCCAATTGCCCGTGTGTGCTTGCACCCTAATTTTCAAGTGTTATATATCAAATAATTCTCATTTTTCTCAACAATTCAAATTTACACACTAAGGATGCTACGCAAGTGCACGTATCGTTCAAGTAACGTAAAGCTTTATTTCAAAAACTCTAAACATCAATCCTACGAGGGAAGGTGTTAATTCGTAACGACTTCAGTAAAAGTTCTAGTTTACAGTAACCCTTCTTAGCTTGTAATTTTTGAAAAGTTTGATTTTCCAAAATTCACTACTTTATTCTAAACATAAAGTTAACTAAATTAAATAAAATCCTAATCTACAGAGACTAGTTAAAGTTTGGAAAGTTCTTCTATAATCAAAATCACTTTTCTCTTGCATTGAAGATAATAACATAAGCAATAGAAGAATTTATAGAATTATATAATGATTTTTGTGTTAATATGGAATATCTGTCTATCTACCCTCTTCCCAGTGTAAAGATGAGCTTAATATTCTTTTAGCTTCACACAACTAGCAGAGATGCGAAGGTGGTAAAAAAGCCTTACAACTCATGAAAAAGAAATCATTTACTTACATCAATTGTCACCCAGAAGCTCGTAATAGAAACAGGTTATGAATTATATTTCCTTTAAAAGTTGCATTGTGATACATCTAAAATATATAGTATTTTTATGCACATTTTTATACCTATTTTTAATGATATTGCACTTTAATGGAAGGTATTTTGTGTTTTTCTTGCAGGTATGATGAAAATAGATGGTCATGATGAAAGGAGCAAAATTGGATCAAATTTGGAGCAAAAAAATGAAAAATAAAAAATTTGACACTGGCGGCTAAGCGCCGCTGGGCCGGCGCTTAGCCGCCACAGTTATAAATCGAACTTTAATTAGATTTGGCGCCAAATTCAAAAAGGAATGGATGCAACTCTTGGTTGTAACGTCCATAACTTCCTTTGGGTGGCAAATTTGAATGAAGGGGTGCGTTCCTTGGTAGATACATCGAATCTGGACACATTTTGAAGAGACACCAAGGCACCTTTTGGTTCACTATTTAAGGAGAGTCTTAGAAGTGAAGAAGTGAATAATTGAAGAGGCTCTTCACTGTATTTCGAAGAGAGGAATTTAGGAGATTCTTCCACTGTATTTAAATTTTTTATTTAGAGTAGGAGTAGAGAGTAGAAAGGAGAAAAGGGTCGAAGTTAAGAGTTCTTCTCCCACTTCTTTTCTTTCTTTTAGTTTAGTTTTTATTGAAGTACGAAGTACGTATTCTTAGTCATCGGAGTTTGGAGACTTGCTACGAGAAGTAGTTTAGCGAAGAGTCGAAGTTTCAGAGGAACTTCCTTAGTCTTGTGGAAAGGATTTTCAGATAAGTGTTTACTTTTATTTTGTTTATCAATACTTTCTTTCGTTTATTATTTTTCTTATCTGTTTTAATTTCAAATCAATTTGTTTTTATATTTTCCCAATGCATTCTGAGTAATTTACTTTATCTTTTTCTTTCTTAAAATGGAGAAGTAATTAACTTAAAGAGAATTGTTGTGGAAAGTATGAGTGTTTAAAAGTTGGAAGAAGTTGTGAAGATTGATTCTGAGAACTTTGTTTACTTCTTAATTTGTCCTGTTATGTTGTAAAATTTCTTGAGATTATGTAAGATCCAATGCGGTATTATCTCATTAAAGTTAGTAGGAATCACATGCAATTATATGGGTGAGAACTGTAGTCCATATAAGTGAATGTAATATTAGAAGATATTTTTATAGAAGGGAGTAAAATTAGAGGATTTTAGAGTGACGAGCTAAAACTCCTAATTTGGTTTGAAATTTTGAGTTTTGTTATGAGAAGTTAGCTCCGAGGTGGTTGGAATCGAGGGAACTCTAGAGTGAGACAACTTGGTATCTTCCACTGCCTAACCATGTTCAAAATAATATAAATTTCAAATTAACTTATGTTCTTTATAGAACCAAGTAAGGGTAAAGAACACATTTGCTTCTATGTGTCACAAAAAAATTTAAATGCTTCCACAACAATACTTTAAGAATTATTTCTACTTCATGAAAGGAAAGAAAAAGATATTTTAGTTAATAGTATTTTTACATCCAGTGTTATTAGTTATTGAAACCTTTACTTTCATTGCTTAGCATTTTATTAAGAAAATTTCAAAAAGACAAATCAACTTTCTAAAACTTTTCAAAATCAAGACATACTATTTCAAAAATAATTAAAGAAAGTAAAAAGATAATTTTCAAATTCCTTTAAAGATTTTCAACTTTTCCGTGTGGGTTCGATATCTCGGGGCTTAATAAGAAAGTCCTATATTACTTGATAAACGATGCGTATACTTGCGTAGTATCCCATATTATAAAATCATAATTTTCATATCTTAAATCATCAACGCACTTCTATCCAGCGAAGTTAAGTTTTTTGGCAACCGTTGTACTTATATTCCTCGCGGCCCAAGTACTTTGGCGTCGTTGCCGGGGAAAATTAATTAAATTCCATTTTAAAGAGAATTAAGAAATTTAAAATTTTTTACTTTTCTTTGTTTTTTTAGTGTGTTGTGTTTTGTTTTTTTATTGTTGTATGCTTAGTTCAGGTTCTGAAGGACTTGTGCCTTATGATTCTGAATTAGAAAGAACTATTAGAAAAATCAAAAAAATTAAAAATAAAGAAAAAAATATTCAAGAAATGACAAATCATCAAGATCAAAATTTTGGCATCCATCAAGAATTAAGACCTTTAAGAGATTATGTTAACCCTACGGTAGATGAACTTCGTGCTAGTTTTCAAAACCTGCTTGTATTGCTTAATTCTTTTGAGCTTAAACCTGTTATTATCCAAATGGTGTCTAATAATTAGTTTAGGAGAGCAACAACTGAAGATCCTAATTTGCATCTTGCTAATTTTCTAGAGTTGTGTGCTACTTTTAAATATAACGGTGTTTCGGATGATATTATTAGACTTAGACTTTTTCCTTTCTCACTAAGGGATAAAGCTAAAATGTGGTTACATTCGTTAGCACCTGGATCAATTAGAACTTGGGGTGAACTGTCACAAAAATTTCTTGCTAAATATTTTTCACCATCTAAGACTGCTAAGTTGAGAAATGATATAACATCTTTTTGTCAGTTTGAAGGGGAATCAATATATGAAGCATGAGAAAGATTTAAAGATCTCATCAAGAAATGTCCACATCATGCGATACCGGATTGGTTAATAATTCAAACTTTTTATAATGGATTAGTAGGATCTCTTAGATCAATCATCGATGCTGCTGTTGGTGGATCATTAATGTCTAAACCATTTACTGATGCTTATGATTTAATTGAAGAAATGGCTACTAATAAATTTCAATGGCCTTCTGAAAGGTTAAATCCTAAAAAGGTAGACAGTTTTTATGAAAATGATGATTTTACAATGTTAGCGAAATCGAGTTCTTCGTTGTATCGAGGAAGATAGACCAATTTGGGATGAATTTTTCTTAGCAAATCTCATGATTGAAGAAAATTCATTATGCCGAATGGTTGATTCTTATTCTTCACCGAAGCTTGTGAATGCTTATAATCAAACCTAATAACCCATATTCCGATTATTATAACCCGGGTTGGAAGAATCATCCAAATTTTAACTGAAATAACAATAATCGGGGTGGTGTTAATCAACGATAGGGGAACACCGAGTAAACCCATTGGGGAATTGGAACAACCAAGGTAATAATAATAATAGATTAACTTATCCTTCAGGTTATAACAATGCTTTACAATTTAAGGAGAAGAAGTTATCTATGGAAGAAGTAGTATCACATATGGGAAATAAATTACAAATTCAAGGAGCAACCATCAGAAATATTGAAAATCAATTGGGACAAATTGCAAATACCTTAAGTAATAGATCCCAAGGAATGCTTCCAAGTAATACTGAAGTGAATCCATGAGAAAAGAATAAAGAACAAGTGAAAGCAATTCAGTCGAGAAGTGGAAAAGAATTGGAAGGTAGAGTTCGAAAAGATACTGAAGTAGAGAAGAAAAGATTGAAAGACCTAAAGAGGACGCTCCAAAAGGTTTTGAAAGACCTATTTCTCCACCTAAGGTTGATTTAGAAAAATCACCACCTCCATTTCCTCAGATACTTCGTCAGCAAAAGTTGGATAAGCAATTTTTAAAATTCTTGGAGATATTAAAGAAGCTTACCATTAATATTCCATTTGCTGAAGCCCTAGAATAAATGCCAAGCTATGCGAAATTTATGAAGGATATTTTAATAAAAAGAGGAAGTTTGAAGAAAATGAGATTCGTTGCACTTAGTGAGGAGTGCGGTGCGATAATTCGGAAAAAGCTTCTGAAAAACTTAAAGATCTGGTAGTTTCATAATTCCATGTGCAATCGGAGAAAGATTCTATGGAAAAGCTTTATGTGATTTGGGTGCAAGCATTAACCTTATGCCTCTAATATTCAAAAGACAAGGACTATGAGAAATAACCCCAACTACTATCACTCTATAATTAGCAGATCGTTCGATCACATATACTAAAGGAGTTATAGAAGATGTTTTGGTAAAAGTAGATCAATTTATTTTTCCTGTGGATTTCATTGTGTTAGATATGGAGGAAGATAAAGAGATACCCATAGTTTTGGGGAGACCTTTTCTAGCTACGAAGCGAGCCATGATAGATGTGCAAAAAGGGGAATTAACGATGAGGGTTAATGATCAGACTGTTACATTTAATATTTCAAAATTGATGAAATATCCTGCAAGAGGTAAAAAAGATGAGACTTATAAGATGGATGTTATTTATTATTTAAGTGAATGTCATTTCAAATCAACTTATGAAGAGAATGTTGAAAGAGAAGAATTTGAATATAAGCAAGAAGAGGAGTTATTTGATTCTGAAGATTTTCAAGAGGAAGATTTAAAATGAGTTCGTGAAAGTTTTGAATTGTTGGATATGGCTGAGAAAGATAAATCTTATGGTCCATCAATTGAAAAACCTCCTGAACTTGAGCTAAAAATGCTTCCTGAAAATTTGAAGTATGCTTTTCTAGGTGAATCCTCAACCATGCCTATTATAATTTCCTCTCAATTAACTAAAAAAGAAGAAGAGAGTTTACTTGAAGTTTTGAAGAAGTACAAGAAAGCCTTTGGATGGACAATTGATGATATTAAAGGAATCAGTCCTTCAATTTGTATGCACAGAATTCTTATGGAAGATAATTGCAAACCGCGGGCTGATCGCCAAAGAAGATTAAATCCTATTATGAAAGAAGTTGTTAAGAAAGAAATTTTAAAGTGGTTGGATGCTGGAATTATCTACCCTATTTCAGATAGTGCATGGGTTAGTCCCATTCATCTGTGTTCTAAGAAAGGAGGAGTAAGCTGTGATTCGTTAATGAAAAGAATGAAATAATACCAACAAGACAAGATTACTGAGGTGGCGAATATGCATTGATTATAGAAAATTAAACCTTGCCACAAGGAAAGATCATTTTCCACTCCCTTTCTAGATCGAATGTTGGATAGTACGGTCGGGCATAAATACTTTTGTTTTACGGATGGATATACTTGGTTACCACCAAATTCGAATTGCTCACGAGGATCGAGAAAAATACGTTTACCAGTCCTTATGGTACGTTTGCTTTTAGAAGAATGCCCTTTGGTTTATGTAATCCCCCTACTACATTTCAGAGATGTATGATGGCTATTTTTTGTGATTTATTTGAAAAAGGGATTAAAATTTTTATGGTTGACTTTCAGTGTTTGGAATTTCGTTTGAATCATGTTTAGAACATCTAGCTAAAGTTCTATAACGCTGTGAAGAAACTAATTTGGTCCTTAATTGGGAAAAATGGCAATTTATGGTAGCAGGAGGAATTGTTTTGGGACATCGGATTTCAGAAAAAGGTTTGGAGGTAGATCCTGCAAAAATTCAAGTTATATCTAATTTACCTTGCCCAACAAATGTAAGCAGAATTAGAAGTTTTTTAGGACATGCTGGATTCTACAGGCGTTACATTAAAGACTTTTCAAAAATTACAAAACATTTATGTCGTTTCCTGGAAAATGATGCAATTTTTAATTTTGATGATAACTGCCGTAAAGCCTTTGAAACATTAAAAGAAAAAATTAATCATCGCACTTTGTAATAATTTCACCAAATTGGGAAAAACCTTTTGAATTAATGTGTGATGCTAGTGATTATGCTATTGGTGCTTGATTTGGGTCGAAATATGATAAAATTTTTAAAGTAATTTATTATGCTAGTAAAACTCTTAATGAAGCTCAAATTAATTATACCACTACTGAGAAAGAGTTATTAGCTATAGTATTTTCTTTTGATAAATTTCGATCATATTTAATTGGAACTAAATTTGTTATGCATACTGATCATTCTGCTATCAACTACTTAATGAAGAAAAATGATGCAAAATCGAGACTTATAAGATGGATTCTTCTTTTGCAAGAATTTGATTTTAAAATAGTAGATTGGAAGGGTTCTGATAATCAAATTGCTGATCATTTGTCCAGACTTGAAATTGAAAAATCTCTCTGTGATATTGAAGAAATTAATGAACATTTTCCTGATGAAAATCTGTTCACTGTTAAAAAAAGAATGTTCCGTGGTATGCAAACATAGTAAACTTTATTGTTAGTAATATTATACCCTATGATTTGACATATCATGAAAAGAAGAAATTTCTGTCTGATGCTAAGATTTATTTTTGGGATGACCCATTTTTATATAAACAAGGAAAGGATCTTATAATTCGAAGATATGTACCTTTGGAAGAGACTTATGAAATTATTCAAAAATGTCATGATTCGATTATGGGGGACATTTTGGAAGTGATAAAGCTGCATATAAAATATTACGATCGGGATTTTATTGGCTTATAATTTTTAAGGATGTGAATGATTATATTAAAAATTGTGATAGATGTCGGCGTGTAGGCAATATTTCTAGAAGAAATGAGATGCCCCTCAATTATATGTTGGAAGTTGAAATATTCGATGTTTGAGGATTAGATTTTATGGGACCATTTACACCATCTTTCAGAAATGTTTATATTTTAATAGCAGTAGATTATGTTTCCAAATGGATTGAAGCTATTGCTTTACCTCGATGTGATGCTCAAAGTGTTTAAAGTTTTTAGAAAAGAATATATTTTGCAGATTTGGAATACCAAGAGTAATCATAATTGATGGGGGAAGTCATTTTAGAAATGCGATTATTGGGAAGTTAGCAAAGAAATATCATATTAATCATCGCATTGCTACTGCTTATCTTCCGCAGACAAGTGGTTTGGTTGAATTATCCAATCATGAAATTAAAATAATATTGGAAAAAATGTTAATCCAAATAGAAAATATTGGTCAATTAAACTGGATTTTTCTTTGTGGGCTTATAGGACTGCTTACAGAACATCTATAGGAATGTCCCCATATAGGCTGATTTTTGGATAAGCTTGTCATTTACCTTTTGAACTTGAGCATAAAGCTTATTGGGCTATAAAAGAGTTTGATTATAATTTGAAAGATGCTGCTGAAAAGAGATTATTGCAATTGAATGAGCTTGAAGAAATAAAGAATGAATCTTATGAAAATGCTTAAGATTTATAAGGAAAAGATGAAATTATGGCATGATCGGAAGATTCTTACCAAAAATCTTGTACCGGGACAACAAGTTTTGCTGTATAATGCTAGATTGAGAATATTTTCTAGAAAACTTAAGTCTAGGTGGATGGGTCCATTCATTGTGATAAAAGTTTATTCTTATGGAGCTGTAGATATTCAAGATCCTGAGACTGGAAAAAAATTTAAAGTTAACGGACATAGACTTAAACCATATTTTTCAGTTAATAAATCTAAATCTGATGAGAATTTAATGTTGGGTCACTCAGAATGAGTTCTGGGTATGTCAGGCTGAAGATGTTAAAACAAGCACTTTGTGGGAGGCAACCCATATTTATCGGTGTGCTTTGCTTTATGTTTGTTTTGTGTGTTTTGTTTGCTTTGTTTGGATTGTTTTTATGTTTTTAATGGTAGTAATTTGGAGTTTCTTAAACTTAAGTAGAGTTTATTCGACCTTAATTGATGATTTAGTGAAGTCAGAATGAAAATTTGGACACTTAGCGGACCTGTGCTAAAATGTGCACTATCGGCTAAGCGCCGACTAGTTGGCGCTTAGGCGCCACAGTTATAAAAAATGAGAAAAATGTGGATCTAGAAGCCTAGATCGTGTGGGGGAGAAGTTATGGGAGTTATTTAGAAGATTCTAAACGTCTAGGGGAATCTTCAAGCATCTTCCAAGTCTATAAAAAGGACTAGACTTGATAGAAACACTTACCATAAGTTCAAATTTCATTTCTGAAGTCTAAGAAGAAAATTTTGAAGAGCACCATGTCTTCCTGGGAGAACGAGATGAAGAAGAAGCAAGATTCCGGTAAAAGTAAGTTCATTAGTGATAATGCTAAAGAGTTATTTAATGAATATCTGGCTATTAGTATTCAAGTTATAGCAGAGATGATTGCAAAAATTGAAGCCCAAGTGACTTCAATGGAAGCAAAAATCAATGATATTCCCTTACATCTGTATCACATGGGATGGCAACTCAAGATGCAATTCAATCATTCGAGGTACGTGGAAGAAATAGATAAAGCGATGTTTGTGAAAAATAAATGCATTAAAGATGATGATATAAGAATGAACAATGATCGCCCGTTCTATCAAATTTATATTCCTGAAGGGTCAAATGAGAATAATAGTGGTCCTGGTTATATTCCGCTTAATGGAGAGTGGAATTAAATGTGTTTTGTTTGTATCTGTTTAGTGTCTTAATGTGTTATGTTAGTGTTCTTGTGAGTTCATGTTTGATGTGTTTAGTGTTTTTATATATGCAGGATGATGTGATGGGTACATCTTACAGATGTACACTTATCAGCTTAAGATTATAGTGTCTTGTATTTTGAGAATTTTATCCTTTATGTTTGGATAGAAATTCTAGTGTTGTATTAAATGTTATGTTTGTTTTGAATATAAGTTTGTGCTTTGTGAACTTTTTATGGAATCAATAGTTATTAAACTTTGATTTGGAGTATTAGAAGACTTATGTGGGAGAATTAATTATTGTGGACTAATTAAGGTTAATTAACAAAGTGATTTAGTGCTTATACCTTAATTATAAAAATTTGGGTACTGGCAGCTAAGCGCCGGAATGCTGTCGCTTACGCTCCAGATTTTGCGGCCAATCGCCGATAGTTCGCACTTAGACGCCAGTTCGTGAAAATTGATTCCCGAAAGTTAAAAACCCGAAAATTGCCATTTTCAACCACCCCATTATCTTCAACCTTTGTTTTGCCACGAAAGAGGAGCCTGGGTATCATATTGTAGATCATTTAAAAGCCGATCTCAACAAAAATTGTTAGATTTGGATTCTTTGAGGTAAGAGCACTACTCCTAAGTAAAAATTTTTTATTTTCAGCATGTATTTTGAATACATTATGGAAAATCTTAAAATCACTATTCATGTTGAAAATTTGAAGAAAAACTTGATAAATTGCTTGGATTTAGTGAAAATATCTTTTGGAAGATAATTTAGCAATTTTAGTTTGATTTTGGAATTTATGGTGAATTTTTCGTGAATTTTTAGAGATGGCTCCAAAGTCAAAGCGTGCTCGAGATAAGACGAAGTTTGATTCTGACAAATTTGTTAGTTTGAGGGTTGAGGAACGATACGTCGATGCATTGCAATCACGTAAGTAGATTCCTGAGTGAGTTTTTAGTAAGCCAGGAAAGGTGATTGAAGATATGATTGCAAGAAGAAACTGGCGAATTCTTCGTTGCTTCTCCGTCGATGCTTGTTGTTTACGTGGTAATAGAATTTTATGCAAATTTACGTGCTGCAGAGGAAAATCAGGTGATGGTTAGGAGGCATGAAGTAAACTTTTCTTCAGGTGCAATCAATACCTTTTATGTACTACCTCCGGATATATTTTGTTTTTATTCTAACTATCATCCTTCGGGAGGAGAATTAGATGAGATTATGGAGTTTCTGACTGATGGAAGAGGATTATGGAAAATTACAAATGGTAGAAGAGTGAACTTTCTTGCTTCAAAATTGAATGACATTTCTAAGGCATGGCATTATTTTATCTCATCTAAGTTGTTACCTTCAAGTCACACTAGTGAAGTGACAAGAGAAAGCGCGATGTTGAACCATTGTATTCAGCATGGGAAGCCTATTGATATTGGAGGGATAATTTATGATTATGTTTTGAACTGTGCTAGATCAACCACAACTGCAGGTATGAGATTACCTTCCTTGATTCATTCACTTTGTGAAAGATCTGGAGTGAAGTTCGAAACTTGGGAAGAGGTACTTCAGCCATTGAGACCAATTACTAGTGTAAACGTTAGTGCTTACACTGTGCATTCAAAGTTTGGTTGGAGAGGAGGATTTGGTAGGGCTTCTACTGCTTCTGCTTCTACTGCTTCTACTTCTCGTGCTACTACTTCACGTGCTTCGTCATCTACTGATTAACAGACTAGTTTATTAAGAAAGATTTTGAAAAAAGTGAGTCTTACTCGAGAGCATGTGAGGATATGGATGGTAAGCTGGATAATGTTGAGAGATATATTGTAAAACATGATGAATATGAGGAGAATTATCAGCAATATTTGGATAGACTGATTAGTGGAGATTAGAGTGCTGAGATGCCACCTCATCCATTTTATATACCTTAAGTGCCATCCAGAGATTGGAATGAGCAAGATGATGATGATGATGAGGATGAAGAGTAGTTGTATGTGTGTTTGTTTTAGTTATTGTGTTGTTGTGTTGTGTTTTTGTATGCTTCATCTAGTTTTTTGTTTGATGATTGTATTGTTATGTAAACCTTGATAGTATGCAGATTGTAGTTGTACTATTTATCTGTTATGCATATTCAGGTATTGTTGTTGTTTTATTATGGATTTATATGTTGCTGTGTGGTAGTGTGTAATTGTGAATGTTTTTTATGTGTATGTTATGTCAGAGTTTTTAATAGTGTGTACTTTAACTCAAAAATTGTTAGGAGATTATAAACCAATATTAGAAACTTCTACTTAGGAAAACTACATGTTTAAAATTCTTCAAATTCCATTATTATCTGTTATCTATATCAGTGTGTTATTTTAGTTGGTGTGTATTTGCTTTGAAAACCTCCACTACTGTAGAAGTCTTTTGAAATTTTTACTTTTCTTACTATAAAAAAAAGAAAAAAAAATGTTTTGAAAAACTAAATTTTATTTCATGTTACTCCTATTATTTAAATTGTTATACTTGCATATTAGGATATTAAAAATTCATGCAAGCATGTTATGTCAGTTTTTTATTTTTCACCCTTGTATCATTTCTTATGCTTAAATGTTTTATCTTAATTAAAAATTTAAATTATGGGGGGGGGATTTTAAAAACAAAGATTTTCAAAAACCTAAAATATTATTTGACTCTCAAGAATACTTAAAATAAATCTTATTTTTGATTGAGAACAATTATGTACATGAAGTTATATTAGGGGAATAAAATTTTGAATATAGAAATGAATAAAAGAATTTAGTTAAAATTTATAATAATCATGAAAAACTTAAAGTTAAAATTTTCTTAATGAAGAGGTGTTAAATAAAGTTAAACTATCTTTAGTAAGAAGTTTTGTTTTTTCGGATAAATAGAAGATTTGACCTTTATTCTTCAAAACTTAAATTTATTTTATTGAAGAGTAATTTTCAAATACTATTATTATTATTTTTAAGTGAACGGTGTATATCTGACCTTTATTTTAAATGTAAGGGTGGAATTCAAAATCATTAAAGGCCTATCCAGATATAGTAATCCCTACCTTAAAAAAAAAGTGAAGAAAAAAAGTGATAAATAATATATGAAAAGGGAGGAGAAGCTTGAGAATTTAAGGGCCTAATAAAAAATTGGTTTCATACTTAAAGTTTAAGATATAAGATCAGAGAAAATCTAAAGCTTAAAGTTGTAATATAGTAAGTAAAATTATTTTTCAAATAAAGATTTTTAAGTAAGAAAAATAAATGTTTGAATCCTATATTTTGAAAAATCTACAAATATTTCTAAAATAGATAGAGACTTATATTTATCATTTTCTTCTACTTAAGATCTTTCTAAACTTTAAGTTAGTTTTAATTACTGAAATTTTTTCTAAATTGGACTATTCCATTTCTAGAACAAAATTTTGTTATCTTTCTAAGAAACTCATTACATAATTTGCATGCTAAAATGTTTTATGAGATTAAGCGTCACTTGAGGACAAGTAACATTTTAAGTTTGGGGGATTTTGATACACCTAAAATATATAGTATTTTTATGCACATTTTTATACCTATTTTTAATGATATTGCACTTTAATGGAAGGTATTTTGTGTTTTTCTTGCAAGTATGATGAAAATAGATGGTCATGATGAAAGGAGCAAAATTGGATCAAATTTGGAGCAAAAAAATGAAAAATAAAAAATTTGGCACTGGCGGCTAAGCGCCGCTGGGCCGGCGCTTAGCCGCCACAGTTATAAATCGAACTTTAATTAGATTTGGCGCCAAATTTAAAAGGAAATGGATGCAACTCTTGGTGGTAACGTCCATAACTTCCTTTGGGTGGCAAATTTGAATGAAGGGGTGCGTTCCTTGGTAGATACATCAAATCTGGACACATTTTGAAGAGACACCAAAGCACCTTTTGGTTCACTATTTAAGGAGTGTCTTAGAAGTGAAGAAGTGAAGAATCGAAGAGGCTCTTCACTGTATTTTGAAGAGAGGAATTTAGGAGATTCTTCCATTGCATTTTAAGTTTTTATTTAGAGTAGGAGTAGAGAGTAGAAAGGAGAAAAGGGTCGGAGTTAAGAGTTCTTCTCCCACTTCTTTTATTTCTTTTAGTTTAGTTTCTATTGAATCTGTATTCTGAGTCATCGGAGTTTGGAGACTTGCTCTGAGGAGTAGTTTAGCGAAGTGTCAAAGTTTCAGAGGAACTTCCTTAGTCTTGTGGAAAGGATTTTCAGATGTGTTTACTTTTATTTTGTTTATCAATACTTGCTTTCGTTTATTATTTTTCTTATTGTTTTTAATTTCAAATCAATGTTTTCTTATATTTTCCCAATGCATTCTGAGTAGTTTACTTTATCTTTTTCTTTCTTAAAATGGAGAAGTAATTAATTTAAAGAGAATTTTTGTGGAAAGTATCAGTGTTTAAAAGTTGGAAGAAGTTGTGAAGATTGATTCTGAGAACTTTGTTTACTTCTTAATTTGGCCTGTTAAGTTGTAAAATTTCTTGAGATTATGTAAGATCCAATGCGGTATTATCTCATTTGAGTTAGTAGGAATCTCATGCAATAATATGGGTGAGAACTGTAGTCCATATAAGTGAATGTAATACTAGAAGATAATTTTATAGAAGGGAGTAAAATTAGAGGGTTTTAGAGTGACATGCTAAAACCCCCTAATTTGGTTTGAAGTTTTAAGTTTTGTTATGAGAAGTTAGCCCCTAGGTGGTGGGAATTGAGGGAACTCTAGAGTGAGATACTAGTATCTTCCGTACCTAACCATGTTCAAAATAATATCAATTTCAAATTAACCTATGTTCTTTATAGAACCAAGTAAGGGTAAAGAACACATTTGCTTCTATCTGTCACAACAAAATTTAAATACTTCCACAACAATACTTTAAGAATTATTACTACTTCATGAAAGGAAAGAAAAAGATATTTTAGTTAATAGTATTTTTACATCCAGTGTTATTTGTTATTGAAACCTTTACTTTCATTGCTTAGCATTTTATTAAGAAAATTTCAAAAAGACAAATCAACTTTCTAAAACTTTTCAAAATCAAGACATACTATTTCCAAAACAATTAAAGAAAGTAAAAAGATAATTTTCTAAATTCCTTTAAAGATTTTCAACTTTTCCCTTTGGGTTCGATATCTCGGGGCTTAATCAGAAAGTTCTATATTACTTGATAAACGATACGTATACTTGCGTAGTATCCCATATTATAAAATCATAATTTTCATATCTTAAATCATCAACGCACTTATATCCAGCGGAGTTAAGTTTTTTGGCAACCGTTACATTTATATTTATCAGGGATCACGTTGCTGCCTGCCTACTTTATCATAACCAACCAGATAATGTGTGTGCACTCAAGTTGTGAAGTCACTACTCTTCAGAGTCTTTGTATCAACTTACTTCAGATTTTAACTTAACATGTGGCCAATATGGAATGATAATGAAGCAACAAATACTTTCTCGATCACATGAAAATTAAAATTATTCTATCATAAAATAAATTTTCTTGCGCATACCACTATTTCATAACAAGAGGAAAGAGTAAGGAAAACTGCTCACTAAACATGAAGAAAATACATGGATTCTTCATTGCAAATGACAATAAAATAATACTTCTAAATTGCAATAACTCAAAGCAAATTCAAAAAGAGTACAAGACTTTTCTTTACGGAAGACTCATGCCCTCCTTGCACGGCAAATTGCAATCACTTACACTCTGCTCCGATCTCTAAAAGATAAATATAAGAAATGAAGAAATCTCTTAATTCCTCCCTTTATCTCTTCTTCGTAAGTGTCAAGAGTCACTAAGAACTCTAAAAGAAACTTCTTAAACAAAGAGACACTAAGCCCCCCTGTTTCTCCTTTTTATTTTAAGTCCCCTTAAAATATAACCCTCGAAATCCCTAAGAGTCATTTCGGATACCTCTTCAAAATATTTCCAAATACATTGCATTAAAAAAATGATTTTGGTGCCTAGGCGCCTAACTGTGGCGCTTAGGAGCCTGTCTTTTAAAAGCGTAGGATAACTGCTTGGCGGCTAGTGCTAGTTTTGACGCCGTGGGGCTGGGCTCTCTGTTTCCACGTACAGGGTCTGACGCTTAGGCGACAGTTCACTTAGTGCTCCTTTGTTCTATTTGGCCCCATTTTGCTCTGTGTTTGCTCCTTTTTTGCCAATTGCTTAAAATATTATACTTGTAACTAAAAACACAAAAATACCTTCTTTTAAAGTGCAATAAGAATTAAATGTAAATAGAAAAATATCAAAATTTTCAGGCATTTCAAAATCCCCCAGACTTAAACATTACTTGCCCTCTAGTAATACTACGACCTTTAAAGCTTGAATATCTTGATTTATGTTAGTGGGTTTATTTATGATGAAATATATATTACTCTAGACATGTTATAGTTAAACCTAGAATAAGTTCCAATAAATTAGATGATATGTAAAGTCACAAATTATTTTGTATTAAACTTAGGAATATTGATTTTCTATCTAATTCAAAAATAATTAAATTTTTTCCAAACTATAGATTCTTAGAAAAATTTAAATTTCAAAATTAATAACTCTATTTTGAAAAGAATTTTACTAACCTTTCTTGAAAATAATTCAAGTTCCAGATATTTCCTAAGTCTCCTTCTATAGAAAGATTCAAGTGAAATCAATTTTTAGTTAGGTCCTAATCCTCAAGCTTCTTCTCTATCTTTCATACTTTACTTTTCTTTTTTTTCTTTTTTAGAATCTTTTTTAATCATTTACTTTTTATTTTAGGCGATGATTACTATATCTGGATGGGCTTTTAATGATTTTGAATTTCACTATCATTTTTCTAAAGTCAAAAACTCATTATTTATCCTTAACTTATAACGTAGCATTATTTTTTGCAAAAGAATTTTAGTAGAGTATGAAATCTTAAAGTATTCTCCAAAAATCCTTAATTTTTAAAAAATTCATTATTTTCCTTCAACAAATTGTAAAATCATTTTCTATGCTTTTCTACTAAATATCTTAACACTAGTTTCATCCTTTTCATTAAATGATTCTACTAAGTATTTCTATTTCATTTCTGTAATTTAATTTTAGTATCGTTAAAATAACTCCACATAACAAAAATCAAATTTTAAATTAAATTTATTTCTAGTCTCTTTAATGGCAAATAAAGTTTAACTTTGAAATTCATTTCTTCCTCGCCAAACATGATTTTTAAATATTTTACAATCACTACAGTTATATATAGTTAGGTGTAAAAATAAAATTCATAAATACAAGCTCAAAATTAAACTAAACTAAAAAGAAAGCATAATCCTTAACATAGGTACTAAAAATAAAAGTAGACAAGTATAAATATCTGGTTCGCAAGTTAATAGTGAGAATTTCTATAAATTAATAAGGCATGAATATAAATAAAGCCTAATTACAACATAAATCTAAGTTCATTCCATGAAAACAATGATATAAACACTGTTCGAATACATAAACATATACATCGCTTCTAAACAAACATACACACATAAATCCAACATAAACTGATAAGCAGAGACAAAAAACAAACATACAAACATGTAAACTTGCCAACACCTACAAATCAGAGTTCAACACATAATATCTACAACATGCTTTCATTAGCAACACTATCCTCATCTATATTCTCGTCATGTAGCTCTCATTATCACTTAATAACCACACAATTGTAAAACTTTACAAGGACAAACAACATAAATCAATCCACATAGATAACCATATTTTCATCTTTTTCTTACAAATTTTTGCATTCTCATAAGATTATTTTCTAATTTTCTTGAGTTCATTTAATTGCAATAATCATTTCATACGAGCATATTTCAAATTATAATTAAATTCATTTAAGCCCAACAAGCTTTATGCTCATGTTCTACTAGTAATTGATACGCCTTTGCAAATATGAGCTTATATGGAGAGATTCCTATAAGTGGTTTATATGAAGTCCTATAGGCCCATAATGCATTATCAAGTATAGAGGACCAATTCTTTATAGTATGATTAACTGTTTTTTCAAATATTCTTTTAATTTTATGATTGGATACTTCGACTATGACCACATGGTCCGAGGATGATAAGCCGTAGCACTTCTATGTTTAATTTCAAAATTTTCAATTAATGTTTCAACTCTTTTAATTTTAAATGACTTCCCCCATCCATAAGGATTACTCTTGTCATTCCAAATCAATTAAAAATACTTCACTTTAAAAATTTTTCAACGCTCTGCATCACAACGGGTCAAGCAACTGGTTCAATCTATTTAAAAACATAATCCACAATAGTAAGAATATATATTTTTCTCGAAGATGGTATATATAGACTCATAAAATCAAAACCCCATACATCAAAGTTCCCAACTTCTAAAGTAAAATTTAGGGGCTTTTGATTTATTTTAGAAATATTGTCTATTCTCTCACATCTATCACAAATTTTCACACATATGTTTACATCCTTAAAAAGAGTAGGCTAATAAAATTCAGATTGTAAAATATTTAATACATTTTTATCAGGTCTTAAATGTCCTCTGAAAACAAAGTCGTGACAATTGTGCGTAAGTACTTAGGTTTCTTCTAACGACACACATATTTGGATAAGTTCAGCCTTACATCTTTATATAAATATGGGTCATCCAAAAAGTAGAATTTTGCATCGTGGATAAATTTCTTTCTTTAGTGAAATGTTAGTTCGTGAGGTCTAATGTTACTTACTCTAAAATTTACAATATCAACATACCACAGAACATTTCTATTAGTCACATCATGTAGTTGTTCATCAAGTTCATTAATTCGCTTTCATAATCATACAAAATTTCCTGCTCTAGTCTTGCTAATGGTCACTATTTGATTATCCGGTCATTTCCATCAATCACCTAGAAATAAAATTTCTTCATCGAGTAGGACCCATATAATTAATCTTTCTTTTGCAGCCTTCTTACACATAAGATATTTAATGGCGGAGTAATTAGTATGCACTATGCATTTAACTCCAATAAGATAGGGTCTGAAACTCTCAAAAGCATATACTATTTCCAATAATTCCTTTTCAGTTTTAATGTAGTTAACTTGAGCTTCATTAAGGATTTTATTGGCATAATAAATTAGCTTAATAATCTTATCATATCTTTTCCCTAACACAACCCGAATAACATAATCACTCACATCACACATTAATCAAAAGGTTTTCCCTAATCAGGTGAAACAATAATAGGCGCGGTGATTAATTTTTCTATTAGTAAATTGAAGGAATTTAGGCATTTTTGGTTGAAATTAAATATCACATATTTTTCCAAAATAAAACATAAAAACTACGAAATTTTTGAAAATTCTTTAATATATTGCCTGTAAAGACCAGCATGTCCTAGAAAACTCCTAACTTCTCTCACTATAGTAAGAGAAGGTAGTTTGGCAATAACTTGAAACTTTTGTTGCATCTACTTCCATACAACTTTCAAAAATTTTATGCTCTAAAAAATTCCTCCTGTGACCATAAATTGGTGTTTTTCTTAATTGAGAACTAGGTTAGTCTCTTCATAACATTTAAGAACCTAAGCTAAATGGTTGACTGATCCACCATAAAATTACCTATTTTTAAAGTAAATTTAATACTCATTTTATAATCATTTTTAAGGATATTACAATTTAAAGGAAGGTACTTTTCACGTTTTTTGTTTCAGGTACAAGAAATAGAGTTGTGGAGAAAATGAAGCAAAACGGTGCAATTTGAAGTAAAATTGAGAGAGGAACAAAATTTTGATCCGACACATTTTGATAGGTCTATCTATCCTTAATCTTTTCCATATCTATCCCTTGTTTTTAAATGAAATTAAAATTTTAAAAAAGATTATTTCCATGTCTATTTTGCAGGTATAACAATAGGATTGAACAACTGAAATGGAGCGAAATGGAGCCAAAACGGAGCCAAACGAGTGTTTTCCCTGCAGGGTGGTGCTATAACACTTAAATTGGTGTTAAAGCACCAGTAATGGCCAGACACAGGTTTTATAATGCTAATTCTGGTGCTATAGCACCCGAGATGATTTTTAGATGAGTTTTGGGCAATTCCTGACCATTCTAGGATGATTTGGAAACATATAGATAACTTGCGGTGATTTAATGAATCTAGACACTTGAAAAAGCTTATGGATGAAGAGATGTGTCTCTTAGAGTGAAGAGGTGTGTCTCTTGGAGTGAAGGGGTGTGTCTTTTGGAAAAAGGAGGAGTGTTTTGCTTCTTTTTAAGTAGAGGGGGTTGGAGTCTCTCATGGAAAAGAATCAGTGTGTGTATTAGGAGGAGTTTTTAGAAGATCTTTAGAGAGTTTTGGGAATGATTATGGAGATTTAGATTTCTTCAGTTTTGGGAGAGATTGCTGAGGGATTTTGAGAGATACTGGTTGTGTTTTATCCATGCTTCTTAAATAGTTTTCTTTACTCTTTTCTTTTAATATGAACTAGTGGCATGTGTAGGAAAATTTGTTTTATGATAGAATTATTTTTATTTTCATGTGATGAATAATATCTCCTGTTCTTCATTAACATAACTTAAGTGGCAATAATTTATATTAAAATTTTTTGCAAGTGAAACTAAGACTCGGGAGAGCAGTGATCTTGCAACATGAGTGCACTCACATTGACTGGTTGGTTTGTAAACTAAATTAGGCGACAATGTAACTTTTATAAAAATATAATTTAATGATATGTTTCTATTAGATGCTTCTAGGTGACACATAATTGTACAAAAATAATAGAATACTAAGCATACCTATACACTCGGAAGAGGGTGGGTAGTCATATGTTCCTCGTTGGCACTTAATTGATTATTTAATTCTATCAATCCTTTTACTATTTATGCCATCATCTTCATTTTAATTTTCTTTTTTAATAAATTGGATGCATGTTTAGGAATCTAGATTTGCTGAGATATTCTATTATTTTATTAATGAGATGGATTTCACTTGGACTTTATTTACATTACAATTTAGACCTATTGTAATGTTAAAATTTGTTATAATTACATTAGAATCTGCAAGGACGGTGTAATTCTCAACTAAGTGGAACCACACTTAACTTTGGAAAGAGCCATTGCTATTGCCGAATGTTAGTGCAAATAGATATGGAGATAAGTTTTGTTGGGCAAATAATTGATGTTTCTAGAGTGATATGCTAGATTCTTTATCATTTTAGTGTAGAGTTCAGATCGTTACGGGTCCCTAGTAGGTCCTATAGAGAGGACATAGTGGGTAATCTGGAAGTGACAAGCCAACATCTACTCGACGACTAGTAAACAAGCTGGAGACAAAGTTTTTTATTGCCGATGTTCTTTTCTAGCATCGAGAGGGGGTAAATAATATGTATGCTCTTATTTTTCTCTGAAAACATTAAATTCTAAGCATTTCATTCATCTAAGTCATTGTACTAGAAGAATACATCTCAAAATTCTCCAATTTAATTTATCCAGATAAGTTATCTTTATATTTAATATTTTCATTTAGAAGATGTTAGAAAAACCACTTTAATCGACATTCCAAACTAAGGCCTAATATTAGTAGACTAGAATTAGCCTAAGAGATTCCTTACCTCACCTCTATGTGGGATCGATACTCTTGGTCTTAAAAAACAACCCTATACTACTTAAAATGATATGTATGCTTGCATAGTACCCCTAATGTGTAAAATATTTTTGAAATTTTAATATTTCGATTTTGCACACTAGCCGCTAAATATAAATTGGTTCAAGTTTTTTACCATCTTTTGGAAACTAAATTGCTGCGTAATTGCGGGTCGGGTCATTGACATGCATAAAAATGTGCTATTTAAATATATTTTATGATCATTTTTAATGATATTGCACTTTAATGGAAGTTATTTTGCATATTTTTGGTTTCAGGTACAAGAGATGTAGTTTTGGAGATAAAGAATCGAAAACGGAGAAAACCAAATGGAGCAAAGAAGCACAAAGTGAACTGGCATCTTGGCTCCAGCTTCTAACACCGAAGTGCCAGATAATGTACATGGTAAAAGAGAGACTAACACTATGGTTCTAGGATCTGGCGCCTAGGCACTGGGTAGTTATTTCATGATTCTAGAAGGTTGGCACATAGCGGCTCGACACCTAGTCATAGAATCGTTTTTTTTTTAATGCAACGTATTTGGATGAATTATAAAGGGGTATCTATAGTGACTCTTCAATTTTTTTAGGGTTATCATAAAGGGTGTAGATGAGTGTGTAATAGGGGTGTGAGTAGTGTAGTGAGTGTATTCTGGGGAGTCTTGTGGGGTTTGTCCCTCTGTATTGTGTTTGAGTGGAAGAAGAGTTTGAGAATTATTCAAATGAACTTTACAAGATTTGCTTAGGGAGGAGTTTAAGATAAGTATTTTGTAATTTTGTTTGAGTTTTTTAAAACCTTATTATACTAACCTGAATTTATATATCAATTCATGTGTTGTTATCTGTTCCCCATGAAATCTGAGTAGCTTCTTCATCTTTCTCCTTGTGATGAGAAATAATCATGTGCAGGATTAGACTTGTTTAGCTTTTCTTTTTTTTAATAATTAATTTGATTCATTACTTTCATACTTAATTTACTTATACAATTAGGCCATTTGTTAAGTTAAAACATCATTGTAAACCATAATGACACAGGAGGGCTATGGATTCCTCGACTAGTAAAAATTACATTAATCTAGTTGATGAAAAAGGTTTTCCATAGGTTAGTGCAAATAGATATGGAAATAAGTTTTATTAGGTGTAAATTGGTGATTCTAAGGTGATAAGCTAGAATCTTAACCAATTTGATCTAGTATTTAGAACTTAAAGAGTGGTTAGCCAAATTGAGGGCTTATGTGGGAATTTTAGGGTGACAAACTAGAATCTACTTAACATAATCAAGATTTAGAAACTTAAAACTAGGTTAGCCAATGTTCTTTTGGCACTCAGAAGAGGGTAAAAAATAGGTATGTTCCTATTAGTTACAAAACTATATTTCAATTTATAATTGTTTGATTCCTACACAAATTATAATCTCATTGCAATGAGAAAGATTTTCATACAATTTGAACTCTTCTACATAAAACTAGTTTAGAAACATTTAGCATTTTCTTTAAGTTTAGAAAATGAATTTGTAGGCATTAGTTACTTCTTTATACACATACAATTTCAACCTTAATTATAGATACTTTACCTGCAGTTTAAGTTGAGTTTTACTAAGTCGATTAAAAGAGTTTCTCCTTCCTTGTGGGAGTGATTCATGGGTACTAAAAGAAGTCCTATATTACTTGAAATGATACGTGCACTTACGTAGTATCCAAGTGTGTTAAATTGAATTGCGGAGAAAAGTGAGAATTATTTGTTAAATAGCACTCATTCAAGAATTAAGGGTACAAGGATAGTGAGAGTCGTGTTTTAGGCGCCATTGTCTAGGATTGAAATTGAAGTAATTACACACTAACTACGCACTATTGTGTCAGGATCAAGTTTTTGGTGCAGTTTCATGGAAAGTGATGGAAACTTTAACTTATAAATTTTAATTAAATTGTAGAATTATTTTAAAAAACTTGTAGTGTTGTTTTCCTATATAAGTTCTTGTTTGTGTGTTGAGAATATTTTTAAACAAAAAAATAAAAGAAATAATTATTTTTGACTGTTTTGTTTAATTTTCTTTTCTGAAATATTGCTTTTGTATGTGTAGTTTAGGATCTGAAGGTTTAATACCTTATGATTCTAAGTTAGAATTAACTATTAGGAAAATTCAAAAACAAATAGAACTTCACAATTTAAAGGAAATGACGAACAACTTTGATAATTAAAATACTGAAAAATTGAACATCATCATGTACAATTACCTTTAAGAGAATTATGCAAACCCTATAGCTGATGAAATTTACCTTGGTATACAAACTTCTGCTGTAGGTGCTAATTCATTTGAACAAAAACTTGCTATAATCCAAATGGAACAGAACAACCAATTTGGGGGAACTTCATCGGAGGATGCAAAAATACACCTAGCTAGTTTTCTAGAACTATGTACTTCATTTAAGTATGAACACATGTCAAATGGTACTGTTAGACTTAGAATTTCTCCCTTTTCCTTAAGGAATAAAGCTAAGATGTGGTTGAATTCCTTAACACCAAAATCTTTCAGAACTTGGGGTGATTTAGCATAAAAATACTTTGCTAAGTATTTTGCACATTCAAAACTACTAAGTCGATACGAATGTATACAAAGCATTGGTACTTATTTAAAGAAAGCCTTAAAAAGTGTCCAAATCACGCTTTGCTAGACTGGTTGATTATTCAAACATTTTACAATGAGTTAGTATGATCCCTTAGATCTATTATTGATGATACTGGTGGTGGTTCATTGATGTCAAAACCATTTGATGATGTATATTCTTTAATCGAAGAGTTAGCTACAACAACATTCAATGTCCCTCTGAAAGGGTGACCCAATTTTGTACTTCCAAATACAAGAATTTGTTACCACTGCTAGAAAATTTAATTTCTGGCGAAGGCGCGAAACACTTGACCTGGAATAACTTGCTATATAGATGTGTACCAAATAAAACTTTTTAAATATATGTTTATATAACAAAATATAATTTTAAAAAGAAAATATTTTATATACTTTTTGGGTACTACGCAAGTATACGTATCATTTCAAGTAATATAGGGCTTTGAAACAAAGACCCCAGAATCGATCCCACGAGGAAAAATTATAGTAATAAATTTTCTAAATATTGTATTTCCAAAAATCTTTTTATATTTTAATCTAACTATAAATTACTATTAATTTACTAGATGAAAATAAAGAAAACAATAATAAACCAATAATTTTATGAAAACTTATATAAAATAAACAACTTTCTTCCCTTCACTTAATCCAAGATTTTTAAGATAATTTAATATTCGTTGGAGAATTTGATTTATGGTATTGTGCCAAATAGAAGCATTCATATTCTTTACCCTTTGATCCAGGCGCAAAGAACATTGGCTAATTTATAGATCAGGTCCGGATGTATTGTTAGTAGAATGGGTTAATCTAGACTTACACTACTAGATGTCCAAGGGTGGCTATGGTTGGCCCTACTAGTGACCCTTTCCTAATCTATAAATCAAATTATAAGAATTTAGTCTTTCACCCTAAAAACTTATCAATTCTACGCCCTTTAAATCTTATCTTCCTATTTATTTGCACTTCACCTTGAATAGCCCACACATGGCCTTCGACTACCCAAGGATTCATGTGACACTTACAAGTTAAGAGTTCTTCTCCTTCTAGGTCTCAAAACTCTTCAATAGGTTTTAACAATTTAAATGGCCAATTTAAAAAGTAAAGTAAGATCGAGTATTAATGTCATCACAATGTTTTGAAAATATTTTGAATTTCAATTCTCCATCGAATCTTTTATTATCTTATTTATCTCTTCATAATTGAAGGAAGAAAGTAAACTAACTACTCGAGAACACATTGAATATAAACAACAAAACATAATAAATAAACTTTGAATCAAATATAAAATACTTATCTCAAATATTCCTTCTACAGATCTTCTGATTGCTACTGACTCCACAGTGTAATGAACTCCAGATGCAATAACTTGAAAATAAACTCACTAAACTAAACAAAAGTGGCCCTAAATTTCTCTTTCTATTTCTCTCTCTAAGGATGAGAGATCCTAAAGTGGATAAGAGAAAGGGGTTACAATGGGGGGGCACATTTTTCTGAAGAAATTGACCCCTATTTATAGGCTTCAAGGGTTGCCTTGAGGTACCTCTTCAAAACATGTCCACATTCAATGAATCTTCTAGAAGGTCTGTCTGGCGCCTAGGCGCCGGACACCGCGTCCAGTTCTTCGCACCTCTTCACTTTGGCTCGCACCTCTTCACGATTAAAACTGTTTTGGAGCATCCAAATGCAATGTATCACATGTCCTATTATCAAGGAACAACTGCCAGTCTTCTAGAATGTCCAATAACCTCTCACTCCGCCAAAATAACCGTTCAAACGTTGTCAAAAACTTGACAGTTTTTGTATCGAGTCTGCCGCTTAGGCGCCAACTTCTGGCGCCTAGGCGCCAGGCCATATATTTTTTTACTTTTTGTATTTTGCTCTATTTTTGATCCTTTTTGCTCATTTTTCCATTTTTGGACCTTTTTACATCACCTACATCCAAAAACACAAAAAATACCTTTCATTAAAGCATAATATCCTTAGAAATTGATAAAAATTAAGACATAAAAAATAGGTATTTTTTATGGATCAAAGGGTAAATCCTAAGAAGGTAGCCAGTGTTCATGATAATGATGTGATTACAATTCTTGCATCTCAGGTTGCAGCAATGTCTAGGAGTTAAACCAATTTAGAATTAACTTACCTCAAACACATCTTGTGATTGAAGAAAACTCATTGAGACAAGATTGATTCTCAATCACCTTAATATGAGACTTTAAAATGCAATTAATAATAAACCCAATAACCCATATTCTAACTATTATAACCTAGGTTGGAAGAAACATCTTAACTTTAACTAAATTAATAATCTTGGTAGTGAAAACCAATAATGGGAAAACATTCAAGTGAACCCATTTGCAAAGTGGAACAACTATCGAATTACTAAATATAAACCTTCTTATCCTCCTGGATTTAGTTATAACCAACAATTTATGGGTGAAAGTTCTCTATGGAAGAAGTGTTGTTATATATGGGGAATCAATTGCAAATTAAGAGTGCTACAAGTAGAAATATTGAGAATCAACTGGGACAAATTGCTAACAGATTTGGCAATAGGCCTCAAGGAACTTTTCCTAGTAACACCGAAATTAATTCTAAAGATAAAAAAAAGAGTAAGTTAAAGCTTTCAAGTTGAAACATAGTAGAGATTTGGATACTGAAGTGCAAAAAGAGATTGAATTTGAGAGAGTAATGAAGGAAAATGAGGAATCATAAAAAAATATTTCTGAAAATTTGGAAAAATAGATTTCTCTAACCAAAATTAATTTAAAAAACCACGACCTCCATTCTCTCAAAGACTTAGACATTAGAAGCTAGATCAACAATTTTCAAGTACCCGGAGATATTTTAAAAGCTAACGATAAATATTCTTTTCACTGAAGCTTTAGAATAGATTCCATGTTATGTAAAGTTTACGAAGGATATCTAAATAAGAAAAGGAAGTTTGGTGATCTTAAAATTGTGGCACTGAGTGAAGCATGCAGTGTAATAATTTTGATTTTTCTTCCTCGAAACTTAGAGATCCCGGTAGCTTTATTATTATCTGTACAATAGAAGAATGATTTTGTGGAAAATATTTATTAACCTCATGCACTTATCAATATTTAGAATGTTAGGCTTATGAGAGATTTCACCCATTATTATAACCCTTCTGTTAGCTGATCGACCAGTCACTTATCCTAAAGTATTACTGAAGATGTGGTTGTTAATGTGGATAAATTTATCTTTCATGTAGATTTTATCGTATAAGATATGGACGGAGATAAAGAAACACCAATCATTTCTAGGGAGACCTTTTCTTTCTACTGGATGGGTAATGATAGAGTTAACCATGAGAGTTAATGACCATGAAGTTACTTCTAACGTGCTAAAGGCAATGAAGTATTCAGCTTATGGAAAAGAGGATGAATGTTTCTGGATGGAGATAATGAATTATTTAAGTATTAACCATTTCCAAGTAAATTTTAGAAAAAAGACTGAAACACATGAGTTAACAAAAGAGAATTAAATGGATTTTCACAACGAGTTGAAGAAGTTATTTATTGAGGATTCATATTATGTTTAGGTGAAGTTTGAGATTTTAGATATTACATAAAATAGTGAATCTTTAATTCCACCTATTAAAGAACCTCTTGAACTTGAGATGAATGTGCTTCCTACGTATTTTAAAGTATGTTCTTCTATGTAACTCATATATATTGTCTGTTATAATATCCTCATTTTTTAATCAAATTCAAGGAGAAAAATTAATAGAAACTTTGAGAAATTATAAGAATGTCTTTCGATGTACGTTAGCAGATATTAATTTCAATGGAAGATAATCATAAGCCTAGGGAAAAATCCTCAAAGGAGATTATATCTTGTCATGAAAGAAGTTGTATAAAAAGATTTTTAAGTGGTTAGATTTTGGAATCATCTGTCATATTTCTGATAGTGCTTAAGTTAATCTGATTCACTGTATTCATAAGAATGGAGCAGTGACTGTAGCTATAAATGTACAGATTGAATTAATTCCAACAAGACAAGTCACTTGGTAGCAAATTTGTATTGATTATAGAAATTAAATCTCACCACAATGAAAGATCATTTTTCTCTACCTTTTCTGGACTTGCATAGGCTAGCTGGGCATCAATAATTTTTACTTTTTAGATAGATTTTCATGATACAACCATATACCTATAGCTCCTATGGATGAAGAAAATACAACATTCACAAGTCTCTATGGAACATTTGCATTTAGAAGAATGCCCTTTTGTTTATGCAATGCACCTGCAACTTTTCAAAGGTGCATGATGTCTATTTTTGTGATTTAATTAAGAAAGTAATTAAAGTTGTCATGAATTACTTTTCAATTTTTTGAAATTCCTTTGATTCTTTTTTAATAACTAAGTGAGAGTTTTAAAATTATGTGAAGAAGCAAATATAGTTCGCAATTGGGAAAATACTAATTTATGTTCAAAGAAGGAATTGTTTTAGGGCATAAAATTTCTGAAAATGGTATGGAAGTAAAGCCGGCTAAAATATAAGTTATTGCTAAACAATCTTCTAATACTACAGTGAGAGGAGTTAGGAGTTTTCTAGGACATGCAGAATTTTACAGGTGATATATTAACAACTGTTCAAAAATGGCCAAGCCTTTATGTCGTATGTTGGAGAAATATGCACTGTTTGATTTTAGCCTGGAATGCCTACAAGCCTTCAAGTTATTAAAGGAAAAATTAATCACAACACATATTATTGTTTCACGTGGTTGGAGAAAACCATTTGAATTAATGTGTGATGCAAGTTATTATTCTATTGTGGCCGTGTTAGAGAAAAAAATAATCTGAATTTTAAAGTTTTATACTGTGACAGTAAAAGTCTTAATGAAGCTCCGAAGAATTATACTACTACTGAAAATGAATCATTGGCAATAATATATGTTTTTGATAAATTTAGACCATACATGATTATAACAAAACGCATAGTTCATACTGATCATTCCGCGATTAACTATCTTATGCATAAGAAGGATGCTGAACCAAGACTTGATAGAAGGGTTATTTTGAAGCAAGAATTTGATTTCGAGGTTATTAAAAGAAAGGGATTTGATAATCAAATTATTGATCAGTTATAATGATATAATAGGAAAAATTTTATAATTTTGCTGATGAAAAAAATGAAAATTTTTCTGATAAAAAATTATACACTATTACTGAGTGGAGTTTTCCGTAGTATGCTGATATAGTTAATTCTATAGTAAGTGATACTATACCTGTCAGATTAACATTTCAACACTGAAAAAAAAATATATATGAAACCAAAACTTACTTTTGGGATGACCCTTATTTATATAACAAATGTTAGGATCAAATTATATAGAAATGTGTACTACCTGAAAAAACTCAAAAAATTATTCGATAATGTCTTGATTTTGAGTTTTGGGGAAATTTTGGAGTTGATAAAGCTGCATTTAAGATCTTACAATCTTGATTCTATTGGCCTGATTTTTTTAGGGATGTTAATAGTTATGAAAAAACATGTGATCGATGTCAGCGAGTAGGCGATATTTTTAGAAGTAATAAAATGCCCAAAAATTTTACTTTAGAAGTTGAAATTTTTGATGTATGAGGTTTGGATTTTATGGGACCATTTATACCATCTTTGGAAAATGTATATACTTTTGTTGTTGTGGACTATGTTTTTAAATGGATATAAATGGTTGCTTTACCCCGCCGTGATGCTCAGAGCATTGCAAAATTTTTAAAGAAATTATTTTTAGCAGATTTGGAATGTCAAGAGTAATCATTACAGATGGGTGTACGGCTTATTTTTAGGTTGTGTGTTTTGAAAAGGGGTGGTCGCCTACAGAAGTTATCGGTGAGTTTTCATATTTTAAATTTAATTTAAAAGTATATATATAATTTAGAAAGTAGCATTTGATTTTGAAAATAATTTTAAGTTTGAAAATTTTAAGATATGAAATCAAACTGATCTCACATTCCAAATAGTTTATATAAACGAGAACCACACCACAAACCGTGTATCTACCTTGAAGAATAGACACACTCCTTAATGATGGGACTCGATTAAATAAACTAGAAGATTTGTGACATCCGTTTATTCTGCGAACCAATTTTTATAAGCTGACAAGTTCCCCTGCTTAATATAAAGGAATTAAGCAGGGTTTATATTACCTGGGTTGTTAAAGATCCCTATAAGGGCAAGCCCCTATAGTTAATTACATCTTAAATGACGAGAATCATTTAAGAAAACTCTCGATAATGATCAGTGGTTTTGCTCTCAAGAATTTCAAAGTTTAAGGTTTCAAACAAATTGGACTTTAGAGATTTCAATAGGGAATAGCTCAAACATGGAACAATTTATTTTAAGAATCGAAAGGAAGAGAAGTGGAGGATGTCACGGACCCGAAGTAATCTTCGGTGACTTCCCAACTATCCTACGGTTTGGCTTCAATTTGAGAATTTATCTAATGTTTCAATCCTGCCAATCTTAATTAATTAGGACATATATTTATATTACATAATCATACAAATAGCCTCGAAGATGTGAGGGTTTATGTCATACAGAATGACTTCCTCGGAAGCCTAAGACCGATTACGACTAAATTTGCATAACATGACTATATAAATGCCTAACAAAAACTTTGAGGATTTATGTTGCACTAGGCAAACAACCTCGAATTCCTATGGCTTTATTGTTTAATGCTAAGAAAGGTTTTCATTGATGTAGATTCCGAGTTTGCTTGATGACGAAGGCCGTGCTTGCCCACTATGCTCCAAGCTCTTTGTTATTACAGAAGGTTTAGTTTTGGAAAGTGAAAATCAGGAGATGAGAGAAGTGTTCTGGTTTAGAAAAGTCTTAAGGTTTAGGTGTTTTTAACATTTTGTTAGGGGAATTGATCAAAGAAAAAAATACCTATTTTTATGCCTTGATTTTTATTAAATTTTAAGGATATTATGCTTTAATGAAAGGTATTTTTGTGCTTTTGGATGTAGGTGATGCAAAAATGTTCAAGAAGGAGAAAAATATAAAAAAGGAGCAAAAAGGAGCAAAAAGGAGCAAAAATAGAGCCAAAGTGCAAAATTGTCGAAATTACTGGCCTGATGCCTAGGAGCCAGAGTCCGGCGCCTAAGCTCCAGCTCGATACAGGAATCTGTTAAAATTTTGATGACTTTTGGGAGGTTATTTTGATGGTGTGAGTGGTTATTGGACCTTCTAGAAGACTGGCAGTTGTTCCTTGATAATAGGATATGTGATACATTGTATTTGGACGCTTCAAAATGGTTTAAATCGCGAAGAGGTGCGATACAAAGTGAAGAGGTGCGAAGAGCTGGACGCGGAGTCCGGCGCCTAGGCGCCAGATTCCAGTGCCTAGGCGCCAGACACACCTTCTAGAAGATTCATTGAATGTGGACACATTTTGAAGAGGTGCCTTGAGGCAACCCTTGAAGCCTATAAATAGGAGAGTATTCCTTCAGAGAAACATGCCTTTTTGGAAAGGCGAGTCTGGCGCCTAGGCGCTGGTTTGGCCTCAACCCGGAAACTCATCTTCTTAAAGCCCCCCACACCATTTACAATGCCTAAGCTTCCTTATCCACAGTTTTTTGTGAAAATACCACCTAGATATCCCATTTAGAGCCGGATTTTTAAGTTTTTGGGCTTGAAATCACCCAATTTCTTCATCTCAAGGTCAGATCTACATTCTAAACTCGTTATTTTTTATTTTGACCATGGATTTTGCTCTCATTTAGAAAAAAAAATTTTGAGAAAAATTTTGAATTTTTATGGTTAAATCCATGAATTTTTAAGCTTTTTCAAGTTTGAAAAGCTTAAATTATTTTATTTTACTAGTTCCGTTGAATTTATTTCACATTTTTCTTTCACGTTTAGATGGCACCCAAATCTAAGCGACAAAAGGAATGAGAAAATTTTGATCATAACAAGTTCGTCACTGCTGTTGCACACTTCCGATACAATGATTTTGCTACGACTCAGAAATTTATCTCGGAGTGAAGTTTTTATAATCTTGGAGGAAGAATTGAGGAAACAATCGTTGCACTCAACTGGCAACGATTCTGCTATTTCACTATTTTCATCGTTATCCCGGTGGTTAGAGAATTTTATGCTAATTTCATGGATGCAGAGGAATACAAGATTTTCGTTTGAGGAGTTGGAGTAGGAATCACTCCTGAACGCATCAACATTTTCTATGGCCTGCCGCCAAACATAGAGTGTTATTACTTAGGTTTATCTCCATCTGAGGGAGGTTTGGATATGATCATTGCCTACCTGATTGATAGTACTGGAGCCTGGGAGATTCAAAACGGAAACAGAGTAAATTTTTCATCTTCTAAGCTCAATGGTGTTTCCAAGGCATGACACTACTTTATTTCTGCTCGTCTCCTTCCATCCAATCATCTGAATGAAGTTACTAGAGATAGAGCTATTCTAAACTACTGCATTCAAGAGAGGAAGTCTATTGATGTAGGGAGCATTATTTATGATTCTGTAGAGGCTAATGCTCGTTCTAGCACTTCTATTGGACTTGGTTTTCCATCTCTGATCTATTCTCTATGTCAAAGTACTGGAGTAGTTGTTGAGCTTTCTGAGGAAAAGTTCAAGTCGACGAAGCCTATAGGAAGAGAAAGCGTCAGCATTTATGATCGACTGCGAGGTAAGAGTTCTACTGCACTTGCTGGTTCATTACCTACTTCAGGTAGAGCTTCTACTTCTAGACCATCTACTTCTGCTGAGCCATCATCTACTTTTTAGGAAACCATGCATGATCAGTTCATAGAGCATCAGCATAAGTTATTCTTAACTCACTGCAGAGTATATACTATAGACAAGAAAATTGATCATCTTTCTGAGTATACACAAAGAAAGAGTGATTTCAATGCTGAGTATTCAGAGTCTTTAGTGAGATTTCTGAAGGGTGAGCATGATGTTCAGTTCCCTACTTGTCCCAGATTTTTACCCTATGTTGATCCTAAGGATATGGAGTTCTTATTTGGTGATGATGATGATGAAGCTACAGACAGTGATTAGTAGTTTGATTTATCTCTAGAGATTGTTGATTCTGTTATTAGTGTGTTTCTTTTTTCTTGTGTTGTTTATTGTGATGTTTGTTGTGAACTTTTTATGTTAAAACTGTTTTTAGATTATCTGATGTGTGTTTAAAACTGAGATGTGAGTGAATTTCTATAAAATTTTATTTCTGTTTCAGCCTACTGTTTAGTGTTCATGAATAGTTAGTAGATTTCATGTTCTAAAATAAAAAAAATTAAAAAAAAATTTAGAAATTAACTCCTGCTCTACAAAACTTTTCTATATATGTTTAATCATTTTTGTTATATTCATATTGAAGCATGTGTAGAAGTAGAAGTTAGGTTTTCCTTACTACATCATTATTGTACTTAGATTGATTCCTATTTATTTCTTTCTCTCATGCTTTAGAAAATTTCATAATTCATATTTATACTAAAGCTGAAGTTTGGGGGAAGGAAAAATTTCTATCAAATTTAAATATTATTTGTCCTTAAAGAATTAATATTTTCTTTAAAAAATATATTAACATAACATAAGGAATGAAAAATCTATTTAAGATTACCTAAAATTTTGAATTTATAAATAAAATAGTAAACTTAACTAAAGTTTCAAAAATTTTGGTTGATTTTAAGAATAGAATTATTTAGCTTAAAGAATAATAAGATGAAAGTTTTTCTATTTATAGTAAAGAGAATTGTATTTTTGAAATACTAAGGAATCAAGATTATTGCTTGAAAAAGAAAAGATTGAAATAAGTTTTGAAAAATAATAATATATTAATGTCATATTTATTAAGTAAGAATGTATAAGTTTTTGAAAATAAGTTAAGGATAGTGAAGTTCAAAATCATTAACAGGTTATCCAAAAATAGTAACCCTCACTTAAAAAAAATGGGGGGGGGGGATTGAAAAAAAATCCAAAAAAAAGAAGAAATGAATAAAAAAAGAAGAAAAAAAAGTGAGGAAAAGCTTGAGGAAATGCCTAATAAAAAATTGGCTTCACTTGAATTATCTTATAGTAAGAAAACTGATTACATTTTTAACTTAATTTCTATGTACATATATTTTTACTAGAAAAATATTTCATGAAAATCTTCTTCTTGTAAATATTTTATGTGACCTTGATATGATAAACTACAATTATTCTTGAAATAAATAAAAAAATTGGAAGTCTTATGATTTGGTAGTTAAATGTTCTTAAATTCTTAAAATTAAACTTAATTAGTGAAATTTGGTTAATAATTTGCTAAAGCATTTATAAAACCAAAAATTATAAGGAATCTTAAATATTTTAACTTCATTCCAAATGTTATCTATTTTATGTAATTAAAAGGGTTACTTGAGGACAAGTTACGTTTAAGTTTGGGGGAATTTGATCTACCTAAAAAATACCCATTTTTATGCCTTATTTATGATTCAATTCTTAAGAATATTAAGCTTTAATGAAAGGTATTTTCATGTTTTTGGATGTAGATGATTAAAAAAGAGTCCAAGGAGGAAAAAGGAGTAAAAAGGAGCAAAAATAGAGCTTATGGAGCAAAATTTTGGAATTATTGGCCTGGCGCCTAGGCGCCAGAGTCCGACGCCTAAGCGCCAGTTCGATACAAACGCTATTAAGTTTTTTTTAATGACTTTGGGCAGTTATTTTGATGGTGTTAAGCGGTTATTGGAGCTTCTAAAAGACTGGAAGTTACTCCTAACATATAGGACATGTGATACAATGTATTTGGACACAAGGAAATGGTCTGGATCGCGAAGAGGTGCGACCCGAAGCGAAGAGGTTCGACCCAAAGTGAAGAGGTGCCAATGACCTGGTCACGGAGTCTGACGCCTAGGCGCGACGGTTACCTTTTAGAAGATACATTGAATTTGGACGAATTTTGAAGAGGTGCCTTAAGAAACCCCCAGTCAAATTCAGAGCTCTATAAATAGGAGCCCATTCTACAGAGAAAATTGTACCAAAACCCCACCTCTTAGTACACAAACCCATTTTAGCATCTTCTCTCTCATCTCTAGTTTTTTTTAGTCCCTTCCATACTTAGGGTGCCACTTTATTTTTTATCTAGTGAGTTTATTTTGAGTTTTTGTTGTGTATTATTGCTATTGGAGTCTTCCATCATTTCTTTGGAGTCAGTAGAAGTCAGCAGATCTCTTGAAGGAACACTTCAGATAAGTATTTTTACTTTGGTTCAAAGTTTTATAATTATGTTTTGTTGTATTATTTCAATGAGTTCTGAGTAGTTAGTTATCTTTCTCTTTTCAACTATGAAAAGATTATAAATTAAATAAATTTTGTAGGAGAATTAAATATAAAATATTTTAAAACATTGTGATGATATTAATACCTGATCTTAGTTTACTTTTTAAATTGGCCATTTAATTTATTAAAACCTGTTGAAGAATTATGAGACCTATCCGGAGATAAATTCTTAACTAGTAGATATCACATGAATCCTTAGGTAATCGCAGGCTATACACGGATTGTTAAAGGTGAAGTGCAAATAAATAAGAAGATATTATTTATTGGGCATAAAATTAATTAGTTTTTAGAGTGACAGACTAAATTCTAATATTTTGGTTTATAGAAAGGTAACGGGTCACTGATAGGGCCGACCATAGCCACCCTTAGACATCTAGTAGTGTGAGCCTAGATTAACCCATTCTACTAATAAAATATCCTGAGCCTAACTATAGATTAGTCGATGTTCTTTGCACTCGGACCAAAGGGTAAAGAATAGGAATGCTTCTATTTGGCACAATACCATAATCTTAATTCCCTACAAAAGATAATTAATTTATAATTCTTAGATTAGTTGAAAAAGGAGAAAGTCATTTTTATAATTACATTAAATTTAACTACTGCTTACTTTACTTTCCTGCTTATTGCTTACTTTCTTTTAGTAAAATTATTAGTTAATTAAATTTAATTATATATAAAAAAAATAATATATATAAATTGCTTTCAAAAATTTCAAAATATTACTTATATCTCTTACTTTTTATTTCACTATCCCTGTGGGATCGATAACCAGGACTCCACTAGAGCCCTGTATTACTTGAACGATACGTATGCTTGCATTTAAAATTGTGACTTTTACAATAATAAAATATAAATATAAAATGTTAAAAGTAAACCTCGCATATCAAGTTTTTGATGCCATTTGCTGGAAATTAAATATTCTAAAAAGTGGTATCAAATTCTTGTATTTTAAAGCATATTTAAAGTCCTATCGCATCATTACACCTGAAATATGTTCCAATAGTTTCATCGTATACTGGTAATGTTCTGATAGTCTTGGCTTCACAATCTTGTACATATTCGTCTATATGTTGAATGACCAGTTTTGGCTCGCAATAGATGGTGATATCCATTAATATCGTCAACTCTAATCTAGTTAGAAAAGCTTCGTACTTGGCCTCGTTGTTGGTACACAGCTTTGTAAAGTGGTAAGAGAATTTAAATATCCCTTGATCCGGTGCAACGAAAAATCAACCCAAATCTCGCATTGCTAGGTATCACTATCTATAGTCATCTGACCTTTCTAGCTAACAATGTTCCATCAAAACACATTTTCCAACATCGTGGACTTGGTCGTTCTATACGCAATATCTGTTCATCAGACAAGTCATTGTTGAGAGGGAACTCAACTGGTAGTGGGGGTGCCACAAGAAAGTCTGCTAAAATCTGTACTTTGATAGCACGAACGAGGACAAAGTTTATATCGAATGCAATAAAATTGTCGACAATCTAGTTATCCTACTGAAAAGCATTGGATGAGTCATCAAATATTGCAACAGATTAAACCTTGAAATCAAGTTGACCTTATGAGAAAGCATGTAATATCTAAGTTTTTAGAAGAAAAAAGAAAAGCTAGGAAATGCTTCTCAATAGAAGGATACTTCACCTCCGCCGGTATTAAACGTCGAGTAATAGAGTGTGTTTTGCTTACCCTCATCACTAACTTGGGCTAATAATGCTCTAAGGAAGTCATCTAAGGCTGCAGTATAAAGTATCAACGGTCAACCAGAATAAGAGCTTCCAACACAGGAAACAAAAATCTTTGAAGGCTCGCCAGCATTTCTCATCCCAAACAAACATTGTGTCCTTTTTTACCAATGCCGAAAAAGGTTGACACCGACCTGAGATATTAGATATAAAGCATCTTAGGTATGTCAATTCCCCCTGAAAAGATTATAGTCTTTTTAAGGTTTTGGGTGGTGGCGTTTCTAAGATAGCTTTAATCTTCTCTGGATCAATATCGATTCCTCGATGACGGACAATGAATCCTAGAAATTTCCCAGAGCTAATACCGAAATTGCACTTTAAGGGATTCATTGTAACATTATATATTTTTAATCGCTCAAATACGATCCACAAATCACACAGATGCTTATTCCTTTCGTCGCTCTTGATTACCAAGTCATTCACATAACACTCCACTTGATTGTGGATGAGATCAACGAAGATCATTGTCAATGCACGCTGGTAGGTTGCTCTTGCGTTCTTCAAGCCAAACAGAATCACTGTGTACCAATAGATTTTAATAGGAGTTCTGATTGCAATAAGCATCGTATCTACTGGAACCATCTTGATCTGATTGTATCTAGATGATCTGTCCAAAAATAAAAAGATCTCGTGTGATGACACAATGTCCACCATCAATTTCAGATGGCTAGCAACAACTCGTCCTTTGGACTTGGTTTACTTAAGTCCTTGAAGTCGATATACTGTTGGTTAACCTTGTTGGGTATTGTTCCTCTCGCTCAAATTTAGCGTCTATTAGCTTCTTTACCTTAGTGAAGACTTGTTCTATTTTGAGGCGCACTCTTGTGGGAACTTCTTTCACTCAAGTTATATATTGATTCCCTCCAAGCTTGTGATTGACAACTTCTGAAGACAATCCTGAAATATCATCGTAGCTCCAAGCAAAGAAATCCCTAAATTCTGACAATAACGTAATTAATCCGTAGATTCTTTATTACTGAGTAAAGAACATATGAAAGTAGGTCGGGGCAGCTCCTCTGTCCCTAGATTAATTTCTTTTTGTTTGTCGACTTTTATTTTGATTTCTTCCTCAAATTCTTGCAGAGTGTCACTATTGGGGGATCTTCAAAATCATCTTCAACATCCATAGAAGCCTCTTCCAACCCACTAGTAACAACCATGAAAAATTTGAATCATCGACTGGTCCTATCATACCAAATCTGACATCTTGCTTTGAGTTGAAAGTTTGACCTTTAGGGTTCCATAATTTCTCAAAGAGGTGTAACTTATCCTTTGTTATTTGCTTTGGCACACAATCCTATTGAATCAACTTTTGAACACAAGGAGAGTAATAACCAACTGATAATTCCATTAATTCATTAAAACATCCTCTCCTAAGTTTACATAGGTTTCAAAATTAAAATAAGGAGAGGAGTAATAAAAATAGATCGATTTTAAACCAACACTATGGACTTTGTTGACCTCCACACTCTCGACATTACGGGGGTGAATCGAAGTTAAGGACATGGCTTGCACATAGTGGTTGATCCGATAATATATCTGCTCATACTCACTTTTCTCTAAATCTTCCAAGGAGATCTCAAACTGGGGCTTCTTATATTTTACTGTCATTTTATATTTATCAAATTTATCCTTCTCGGAGCTTCCTTCGATGTTGATACTGATAGTTGGAGTTTTTTATTCAACAATCTTATCAGTTCTTCCTTGTCTGCGTCTCTGGGCTTGATCTTGGATGAGTGGGCTAAAAGAACCTCCACCGAGTCATTGTAAAGGAGCGTGGGAGTTCGTGAATTGGCATCTAGTGGTCTCATCCTTGTGGTCGTTCTGAATCTTTAATCTTGTTTAGCATGAAATCTCCAGAAAATTTGATTTTCTTTGGGGGAGCGTAGTAGGCGCTGTCTTCGTAGATGTCTATTTCTTGTATCGAGAACTGTTGTAGGTCTCCCTTTATGCATTGCTCTTGCCTTTCTTTGTAGGACTTAATACTTTGATGCAAAGAAGACGAAACCATGTCATACTCATGAAGCTAAGGTCGTCTAAGTAGAGTGTTGAACGAAGTCTCTATGTTGATGACATGGAATTTAGTGGTTGTTACTAGATCACCGGCCTTCAATAGTAGCGTAATGGATCCAAATGCTCTTTCTCCTCTCTAATTAAATCCACTTAATATCATCTCATTAGTGGTAAGCTCCTGAGTATTGATGTCTAAATATGCTAATGTTCATAGACTCATTAGGTTAGGTGACACTCCCGGATCTACTAAGACATTGGAAAGCAAAAACCTGCCGATGTTGATGGAAATGTTGAGTGGTCAGCAGTGCCAAGTTGAAAATCTTCATCGGTGAAGGTTATAACAAGTTGTTCCCTTAATGAACAAACTTCATCCGAGGATATGCTAGCCACTTTAGTTAAGCAAATTTTTGGATCAAGTAGAGCCTTGATCAGTGCTCTTCTCATCTCCTTTGACAGGACCAAAGCGTGGTAGATGCTTATGTTGGCTGGAAACTTCCTAAGATAAGCTAGTACGTTGTAGTTCACTTTATTTGAGCCTTCGAGTTCCTCTTGAGCATGTGTTTCTTTCATCGGCGGAGGTGGCTCCTTGACCAAAGAAAAATATATTGAGAAATTCATACCAATTTTATATGAAATTGCACTTTATAGAAAGGTATTTTCTATGTTTTATTTTAGGAATGAAGATTTATAGGCAATGGAGCAAAAAGATGGAAAAAAGAGCGAATCTGGAATGAAAAGGACCAAAAGAGATGAAAATTGAACTAGCCCGCCGATGGCGAGGGATAGGCCGTTGACGACGTGTTTTTCTAGAGGGATTTGAATATATTATGCAGGAGCCCGCCGACAGCGAGCCTTAGCAGTTGGCCAATGTTCTAGAAGCCCGTCGACGGTGCTAATGAGCCCGCCGACGGCGAGAAGGTCGGTTCAAGCCAAATACTTGGATATATTCCTTCTTCTTTAAATAGAGACGAATTTAGGCCGAAAGTGTGGAAGTCAGTAGTGTGTGGTGAGTCTATTGTGTGTTATTTTGAGTGCATTAGTGTGTTCTAGAGTATATTAGTGAGTATAATTGAGTGTGTTGTACAAGAAGGAAGAGTTAGAGGAACTTCAAGGAGTTTGCTTGGGGAGAAGATTCGAGATAAGTTTTGTTTATTGTTTTATAGCTTTAAATGAAATCCAAATTTTGTGTTATTCTTCCTATGCATTCTGAGTAGTTTTCTCTGTCTTTCTCTTTGTTGTTGAGATTTCATGAAATGGGAATTTGAATTAGTTGTGCCTTAAATATCAAATAAAAATTGTGATAATCTTTTACTTAAAACTTACTTTACTTTCAATCGCCAATTGAACTGTTAAAATATGTTGAATTACCAACTATAATAAATATAACAACCAAAAATCAGGGAATTCAAAAGCCTTGAAAGGAGGTCCAAATAAATAGGGAAATATTAATTATCGGGCGTAGAATTGAATATTTTAGTGTGGCAGACTAAAATTTTCAATTCGGTCCTATTTCTTAGGAGTTGAAGTGTAGATGTTAGCCTTCAGGCAAGGGGAACGTGGGAGCTCCTAAGTGAGAGATGATATCCTCCCAGCCTAGCCGCAGATTTAGTAACCAAGCATAGGATTAGTCAATGTTCTTTATGCTTGGACCAAAGGGTAAAGAATAGGAATGCTCTTATTTGGCACAATATAATTCTAACTAATTTATTTATCCACGCACTTAATTCTCTTAACAAGGAGAAAGATACTTTTTCTAAATTGCAATCTTCCATTCAAAATTAAGTAGTAGAAGTTAGTACAAGTGTTCTTTATTTCCGTATACTAGATAAAAATTGCATCTGCTAAAGTTAATTCTTAATCTCTAACTTCCCTGTGGTATCGATATCTAGGACTCCATTAGAGCCCTTTATTATTTGAACGAACGTATACTTGCATAGATACAAAAGGGGTACATTTGCTATTTTTACCTTATTAAACATTTATATAATTATAAAACTCCGCAACATATCTACATTGTGCCCCTCAACTGTTGTGTAGCGTTCAAGTTTTTTGTGCCGTTGCCGAGGAAGTAAAGTAATTATTAAGGTAATTAGCAAAATTAAGATAATTACTAGAGTAACGGACTATTTTAAATTTTTAAGTTCTGTATGCGTAAATTTGGAATCGAGAGTTTAATACCTTACGATTCGGAATTAGAACGCACTATTAAAAGAATTAGAAAACGAGAAAAAAGAAATTATAAATTTAATTCAAATGGCAAATAATCCGGAAATTGAAAATACAAATCAACCAAGACCTTTAAGAGATTACGCTAACCCTACATTAGATGAAATTCACTTAACTATCCAAAATCCTGATGTAGTGGCTAATTCATTCGAGCTTAAACCTGCAATTATCCAAATGGTACAGAATAATCAATTTAGTGGTTCGCCAAACAAAGATCCCAATTTACATCTTGCTAGTTTTTTGGAACTTTGTGCTACTTTTAAATATGACGGAGTATCTAATGATGGTGTTAGACTTAGGCTTTTTCTTTTTTTTTAAGGGATAAGGCTAAGATGTGGTTAAATTCGTTAGCACCTAGATCTATTAGAACTTGGGGAGAATTATCACAAAAATTTCTATCCAAATACTTTCCTCCTTCAAAAACTGCAAGGCTTAGAAATGACATAACATCTTTTAGTCAGTTTGACGGAGAATTAATATACGAAGCTTGGGAGAGATTTAAAGATCTTCTTAGGAAATGCCCACATCATGCGTTACTAGATTGGTTAATTATACAAACTTTTTATAATGGATTAGTAGGATCTCTTAGATCTATTATAGATGCTGCTGCTGGAGGTTCATTAATGTGATGAGGCTTATTCATTAGTTGAAGAAATGGCTATCAACAATTTTCAATGGCCTTCTGATAGGTTAAATCCTAAAAAGAATATAGCTAGTATCCATGACTCTGATGCAATATCTATGTTAGCTTCTCGGATTGCTGTTATATCTAAGAAATTAGATCATTTTGGAATGAATTATTCTCCTGCTATAATAGAAGAAAATTCATTTGGACAACTTATTGATGCTCAATCTTCATATGAGACTTTAAATGCTATTAATAATAGACCTAATAATCCTTATGCAAATTATTATAACCCTAGTTGGAAGAACTATCCAAATTTTAAATGGAATAACAACTCTACTAATCATCAATGGATGAAAAACTCAGTAAATCCATTAGGAAATTCTAATTATAAACCTTCATATCCACCTGGTTTTAATAAAAACTCTCAATTTAAGGAAAAAAAGCTATCTATGAAAAAATTAATATTAAGAATCACGGAAATCAGCTACAAATTCAAGGGAACCAATTACAAAATCAAGGAACTGCGATTAAAAATATTGAAACTCAACTTGGGCATATCGCTACTGCACTTAATAATAGAATTCCTGGAACTTTTCCTAGTAATGTGGAAATAAATCCTAAAGACAAAGGAAAAGAACAAATCAAAGCAATACAATTACGAAGTGGAAAAGCGTTAGAAACAAGAATACAGAAAGAAATGGAAAGAGAAAAAGAGAAAGTGGAAACTGAAAAAGAAAAGGATCAGCAAGATCGAAATTTAGAATATCCACTAATACCTATGAAAATTTCTGTAGAAAAACCACTACCACCATTCCCTCAGTGATTAAAGTAACATAAAAAGGATAAGCAATTTTCTAAATTTCTTGAAATCCTGAAGAAATTAACGGCGAACATTCCTTTTGTAGAAGCATTAGAACAAATGCCCCATTATGTGAAGTTTATGAAAGATATTTTAAACAAGAAGAGAAAGTTCACAGACGAAACTGTGGCACTTAGCGAAGAGTGTAGTGCAATAATTCAGAAAAAGCTTCCTGAGAAATTAAAAGATCCTAGTTTCATTATACCTTGCTATTGGAGAAAAATTTTATGGAAAAATTTTATGTGACTTAGGAGTCAGTATCAATCTTATGACTCTATGAATTTTTAAAAGATTAGGATTAGGAGAAGTCTCACCTACTTCAGTAACTCTTCAATTAACTTATCATTCAATGACATATCCTAAAGGAGTTATTGAAGATGTGTTAGTAAAAGTGGATAAATTTATCTTCCCTGTGGATTTTATTGTTTTAGATATGGAGGAAGATAAAGAAATACCCATAAGTTTAGGAAGACCCTTCTTAGCTACTGGAAGAGCTATGATTGACGTTCAAAAAGGATAATTACTATGAGAGTAAACGATCAAGAGTAACTTTCAACATAACAAAATCAATGAAATATCCTGCTATTGAAAGAGATGATGAATGTTTTCGAATGGAAATTCTTGAACATCTACAAAATGAACATTTTAAAGAATACTTTGAAGATAATTCAGAAATAGAAAATACATAGTTGATTGAAGAAACAGACAATGAAGAGTTAGATTATATACAAGAAAGATTTGAGATGATGGATATTATGGAAAATGCTGAGAAGAATATAGTTTCGTTGATTATTAAACCTCCTGAACTTGAGTTCAAAATTTTACCTACTCATTTAAAGTATGCATTTTTAGGTAAATCTTTAACCTTACCAGTTATTATATCGGCAGAATTAAATTAATTACAAGAGCGAAAACTTCTGGACACTTTAAAAAAGTATAAGAAAGCTTTTGGTTGGACCTTATCAGATATTAAAGGAATTAGTCCTTCAATCTGTATGCACAGAATTATTTTGGATAACGAACATAAACCAAGAGATGATCCCCAAAGGAAATTAAACCCAAAGATGAAAGATGTAGTCAAGAAAGAAATATTAAAGTGGTTAGATAAAGGTAATATATATCCTATTTCGGATAGTGCTTGGGTAAGCCCAATTCATTGTGTTCCTAAAAAAGGAGGAGTGACTGTTGAAACTAATGAAAATAATGATCTAATACCTATAAGACAAGTTACTGGATGGCGTATATGTATTGATTATAGAAAATTGAATGCAGCCACGAGGAAAGATCACTTCCCTTTACCATTCCTAGACCAAATTCTGGATAAACTTGTTGGGCACAAATACTTTTGTTTTTCAGATGGATATACTGGCTATCATCAAATTCCTATTGCTCCTGAGGATGAAGAGAAAACTACATTTACTAGTCCTTATGGAACATTTGCTTTTCGAAGAATGCCTTTTGGATTATGTAATGCACCTGCAACATTCCAGAGATGTATGATGTCTATATTTAGTAAATTAATTGATGATGAATAGAAGTATTTATGGATGATTTCTCTGTATTTGGAACATCATTTGAAATATGCTTGGATCATCTTGAAAAAGTCTTAGAGCTATGCGAAAAAACTAATTTAGTTCTAAATTGGGAGAAATGTCAATTTATGGTTGCAGGAGGAATTGTATTAGGGCATAAAATTTAGGAAAATGGCTTGGAAGTAGACCCTGCAAAAATTCAAGTTATAGCTAAATTACCACGTCCTACTACAGTAAGAGGGGTAAGAAGTTTTCTTGGACATGCCGGATTTTACAGACGCAACATAAAAGATTTTTCAAAAATTACTAAACCTCTATGCCAACTTTTAGAAAAAGACAAGAAATTTGAATTCAATACAGAATGCTTAAATGCTTTTGAAATATTAAAAGATAAAGTAATCACAGCACCTATAATAGTTTCACCCGATTGGGAGAAACTATTTGAACTTATGTGTGATGCTTAGTGATTATGCTTATAGAGTCATTCTTGGACAAAGGTATGATAAAATTTTTAAAGTTATATACTATGCTTAGTAAAACTCTAAATAATGCTCGAAATTAACTATACGATTCTGTAAAAAGAATTATTAGCAATTGTATATGCTTTTGATAAACTTAAATCTTATTTAATTGGAACTAAATGTATTGTGCATACTGATCACTCTGCTATAAAATATTTAATGCAAAATAAGGATACCAAACCAAGATTAATCAGATGGATATTACAGATGCAAACATTTTATTTTGAAATAATTAATAGAAAGGGAACTGATAATCAAATTGTAGATCATTTGTCAAGATTAGAATATTGTGAATTATCAGACACTAACAATGAAATTACAGACAGTTTTCCTGACAAACAACTGTATAATATAAAAGAGTGGAAAAAACCTTGGTATGCTGATATAGTTAATTATATTGTAAGTGATATTTTATCACCCATGTTAATTGTGCAACAACAGAAAAAATTCATTCATGATGCTAAAACATATTTTTGGGATGAACCATATTTATATAAGCAATGTAAGGATTTAATTATTAGAAGATGTGTGCCTTATGAAGAAACCGAACAGATCATCCAAAAATGTCACGATTTAGAATTTGGAGGACATTTTGGAACTGATAAAACTGCTTATAAATATTTACAATCTGGATTTTATTGGCCTACTCTTTTTAAAGATGTTTATAGATATATCAAAACTTGTAATAAATGCCAATGAGTAGGTAATATATCTTGAAGAAATGAAATGCCTCTAAATTTTATATTAGAAGTTGAAATTTTTTATGTTTGGGGACTAGATTTCATGGGACCATTTATTCCTTCATTTAAAAACTCATATATATTAGTTGCTGTTGATTATATTTCTAAATGGATTGAAGCACATGCCTTACCTCGCTGTGATGCTAAGAGTGTTTCAAAATATTTAATGAAAAATATTTTCACAAGATACGGAATGCCGAGAGTGATTGTCACTGATGGAGGATCCCATTTTAGGAATAAATATATTCACAAATTAGTAGAAAAATTCAACATTTTTCATAAAATTTCGACTGCTTATCATCCACAAACCAGTGGATTAGCTGAAGTTTCTAATCGAGAAATTAAACGAATCTTAGAAAAAACTGTAAACCCTAGTAGATTAGATTGGTCTACAAGACTAGACACTGGATTATGGGCATACAGGACTGCTTATAAAACCCCGATTGGAATAACTCCTTACAGACTTATCTATGAAAAGACTTGTCACTTACCAGTTGAATTAGAGCATAAAGCGTATTGGGCGATTAAAGAATTTAATTATAATTTAAAAGATGCTGGTGAGAAGAGATTGTTGAAGATGAATGAATTAAAGGAATTAAGGAATGAATCCTATAATAATGATAGAATTTATAAAGAGAAAATGACATTATGGCATGATCAGAAGATTAACCAAAAAAATTTTGAACCAGGACAAGAAATTTTTCTTTATAATACAAGGTTGAATATATTTTCTGGGAAATTGAAATCTCGATGGTTAGGACCTTTCACTATAACTCAAATATTTACATACGGAGCTGTAGAAATTGAAGATCCAAAGACTGGACACAGATTTAAAGTAAATGGACACAGATTAAAACCATATTTTGAAGGAAGAAGACCAAATTTTAAAGAGGTTTTAATGCTCAGTCAACCTGATTAATAACCAGAATAGGTCTGGCTGACGACGTTAAACCAAGCGCTTTATAGGAGGCAACCTATAGTAATCTTTATTTATGTATAATGATGGTATATTTATTTGATTTATTAATAATTATGATATAAAATGAATTCTACTACTCGTATTTATCTTTAAAATCATCATGATATTGGAACCATAGAAAAATTTGGAAAACATTTGGACCAGAGCAAAACTGGGCAATTTTTGCCTTAGCCGCCGATGGCGAGATCGATGCCGCCGACAGCGAGTTATGCCGCCAAAATTTAGTTTATATTATTTTAAGAATCCCACCGACGGTGAGATCGTTGCCGCCGATGGTGAGATTGGTGAAAGAGTGGTTTAGGGAGTTATTTTGACGGTTTTTTACAATTCTAAGTGTTTTTACTCTTTAAAAATGCCTAGAACTCGAATTCTAAACCATCTACTTCTTAAAAATGATTTGAAACTCCACAAAAACTCATCATTATGGCATCCAATCACCTTGAAATCCCTAGATCTTGAGTGTTCAGTCGAAGAAAATTTGTCAGTTATGAGGCTCAACGAATCTTCAACAAAGTTATGATGAAAAAGTGAATGATCAAAGAAAGAGGATTCGTGAATAGAGGAATGGAAAATTTGACAATGCCTATTGAAGAGATGATTGTGCGACGACGTGGGAGGTATTATGCTATACAACTTCTGCAGTAGTCATCCCTGTGGTAAAAGAATTCTACTCCAATCTTCACGAAATCAACAATGGAAACGTCTATGTGCGAGGCAGATGGGTAACTTTCACTACTTCTAGAAATAATGAATTCTATTCAATTGAGAATACACCTATTTGCCACTACTCCAACTTTGTTCCTACAAGAATTAATATGAATGAGATCTATCGATATTTGACTAATGAAGCAGAAGATTGGGAAACGATAGAAGACGGGTATGTTAGCTTTTCTGCATCACTTCTATACCCCGTCTCTAAACACTGGCACTTCTTTATTTCTTCAACATTATTACCGACTATGAGGGTAAATAAAGTTTTTAAGGAATGTGCAATTCTGAATTACTGTATTCAAGCGGGATTACCTATCGATGTTGGTTCAATTATTGTGAAGTCTGCTTTAGGCCTGATTGTTCATGGATCAATTTATGGGCTTGGACATCCTTGAATAATTTTTGCACTATGCAGTCAGTACCAAGTTTCATATGAAGCCTGAGAAAAGGTACTTTTGCCTTGGAAGCCTTTAGATCCAACTGATATGTTTCCTACTCTGGATAATGATAATGAGATAGCCATTATTATGGATCGAGCATCTCAAAATTCTCTTTCAATCAGACCCTTTACTGATTAAACTAATCTAATCTTACGAAGACTCAAAGGACTGGAAAAAGAGGTACAAAACTTGATGACTTCATGTAATAATATCTCTGATTTATTTGATCATATTCACTGGAGGATGAAGGAACACTTCGATCATTCTGGACATCTTGAGGCTAGTTTCATACGGCTTTTGAGAAAGAAAGGATGGATAGAAGAAGATTCTACTGAAGAATTTCCTTACAGGTCCTTCTACAATCTATTCGTTCACTTACATTCTATCGGTGATATCAGAGATGAATTTAGTACTGACACTGACGAGTAGAAGCATTCGTATTTGTTTATTTGTTGTGTTAGTTTGAATATAATTTTATTTGCACTTTTGATTTTTCATATATGATCTCAGTATAGATGAGATTATGCATTGTTTGTTTGTTTTCGGCGTTTTGAGTATTGTGGTTTGGATTGCGATGCTGAATTTGGTGTGTTAAGGTTGTGAAAATACCTTGTTAGTAATATTGTGTACGAATATTGTAACACTTGGATTTCATATAAAATATATGTTGTTTTGTGCTGTGTGAATTTATTTGAGTTTAAATAGTATCTAATCACAATAAAATATATTTAATCGATTGATCGGACGTTAATAAGGCTTGAAATGAATTAAAATTATTACAAAAATATTAAATTTAATTTTTGGAAAAATCCCGCCGACAGCGAGATCGACGCCGCTGACGGTGACTTTTTCCAGAGACTTTAGCCTACTTGAATTAATTAGCCCGCCGACGGTGAGATTTTTCCCGCTGACGGCGAGATCCCGAAAAACACTTATATCTGATCGGTCAACCGTCACTATTCATCGTCCCCATCGTTTAAACTTCAAAAAAATCGACCTAGGGCTTGAGAGATTTTAGATTAGAAACAATTTCAACACATTTTGACACTAGATTTCATCGTCCCTTGGTAAGAGCTTCACTCCCATGCAAACATTTTTTATTTTCACCATATATTTCTTCCACATTTGGAGATTTTGGAAAAAATTGAAATATGGAGAAATAGATGGAATAAATCCATGGAATTCATTTTAGATTACTTTAAGTCACCTTTGGAAGTCATTCTAGTATTATTTGGAATTTAGTTGAGATTTTTGTAAATTTGATAGATCGAGAAATGACTCCACGACAGAAAAGACGACTAGATTTTGACGAAACACGGATCGTGAATGCTAAAGCTCAATCAAGATACAACTTTAATATCAAAGCAAGAAAATGCATTCAGGACAAAGTCTTTAAGAATCCTGGAGGAGAAGTGGAACAAACGATAAAAGAGAGAAGATGGGAAAATTTACGTTATACAACAAACGAGTGCAGCAATTGAAGTTGTAAAAGAGTTTTATGCCAATTTGAACCGGATTGAGGATGAACCTATAAAGGTTAGAGAATTTTTAGTCGATTTTAATGCTGCTCGTATTAATTCTTTCTATGAAGTACAAGATCTTCATACCAGCGAGTACGATATATTCGAAACAATGGAAGGACCGCTGAAAGAGGTAATTAACTTTCTCACTGATGGGAAAGGGACATGGAAAATTAAGCAGCGTGAGCGGGTAAACTTCCCTCTCTCTATGTTAAATGAAACCTCTAAAGCCTGGCATTATTTTATTTGCTCTACTTCGTTACCTACCTATCACCATAGTGAAGTTACAAGAGATAGAGCAATTCTGATTTTTTGTATTCAGAACCACAAGAGTATAAATGTGGGGAGTATTATTTATAAAAATATATTAGCCATTGCAAGAAGTGAAAGTGGAGGAGGACTAGGACATCCTGGACTAATTTATGCACTCTGCCAATTGTCTGGAGTAGAGGCAGAAGATGATGAGGAATGGGTTGAACCTATGAAACCCATTACCCAAGCTAATATAAGAACTTATGAATCCCACGAGGGATGGAGATCCGGGACTAGGAGCTATGCACCTTCAACTAGTTGGGATATTCCCTCTACCAGTTATGACCCTCCTACCTATGGTTCTCTTACCCTTTATGATTTGATGAATGAACTGACTCTGCAGCGGAAAAGTTTTGAAAAGATTGAAGAAAAATTAGAAAATATAGATAAGAGGATTGGAGGATTAGAGCGAAGGCATGATTATGACAAGCGAAGGCATGATTATGACAGCGATTATCTCCAGAGACATTCTGAGTTTGAGATGGCATACTATGATGCTGAAAATCGTTATAGAAGAGGAGAGCTTGATGTTATATTTCCTGAGTGCCCTCGTTATACTCACTACCGACTCTACTCCACTCGTCGAACAAGGAGATGAAGATATAGTTTGGGATTTTAATGTTGATGATTAGATTCTATGATTAAATATTTATGTTATGTGATTGTTTGTTTATATTCTTAAAATCAGTATTGTTGTTTAGTTTATGTACTTTGATTATTATGTTGTGTAAGACATTTAAACTTAATTGTATAAGTGAGATTTGTGTGGCTTTTAAATTTTAACATTTCAGACTGTTATTGTCACCCTGAAACTGGATTTGTGAAATACATGTGGATGTTGTGTTAAATTGTGTTTAGTTTTATACTAAGTATAAGTTGTGTTAGTATTTTGTACTTATTTCAAAACTTTTTTACCCAGTAAAATTATTTGATATTATATATGTGTAGAAATTTATTAACAGTACAGGTTAATTAAGTGATGAAAAGAACCTGCAGAACTTCAAAAGGAGAAATACCTAAAGCATGAAGGTATGATTTAAATTTACAATTTGTTTTCTTTTCACCCTATATAAATAGATAGAAAAATTTAAGTTTGGGGTAGGGAAAAACAAAAATATAATTATTAAATTGTTCTCAATAAATTTTTTAAAAATTATTATAAAATGATTTTCTGTAATGAATTTAATTCAGTGAACTATAATTAATTTATTTAATTATTATAGAAAGTTAAACGAAATATTTCTAGTGATTAAACTAATTTTGTAGATTAAGATATTTGGTATAAGAGGATAAGGAATATAGTTAACTATTTAAAGTAAGAAAAACTATACTTTAAAATATGAAATTCTTAAGTATTTAGTTGAGAAAGAAAAGATTGAAACTCAATGAAGTAAAAACTTTGAAATACATATAAAGTAAGGAAATGTTTCAAGATTCAAATTTATGAAGAGGAAAGTGAAGTTCAAATTATTAACAGACAATCCAGATACAATAATCCTCACTTGAAAAAGAAAAAGAAGGATTGTAAAACAAACCCTGAATAGAAAAGAAAAAATATAGGATTGAAAATCAATCCAAATAGAAAAAAAGAAAAATTAAGTGAGGAGAAGCTTGAGGAGATGCCTTATCAAAAATTGGCTTCATTTGAATCAACCTAAAAGGTAAACTCAGTTACATTTTTGAACTTATATATATGGATAAATATTTTACTAAGTAGTGTTTTCATGTATTTCCTATCATCTGAATATCCTAAGTAATTTAATATTGCAAAAATATAGTCATTCTTAAAATAAATAGAAGACTAGAAATCTTAAACTTGATGACTAAATAGTCTTATATCTATAGAATTAATTTAATTATCTAAAAATCTTTCTAATAAAATTAACTATAATATTTATTTAAACCAAATTCATAGTATTTCTGAATTAAAACCTTATTACAAATAACCATTACTTTTATATAGTATCAAGATTACTTGAGGACAAGTAATAGTTAAGTTTGGGGGATTTTGACCAGAGAAAAATATATTGAGAAATTCATACCAGTTTTATTCGAAATTGCACTTTAAAGAAAGGTATTTTCTATGTTTTATTGCAGGAATGAAGATTTATAGGTAATGGAGCAAAAAGATGGAAAAAAGAGCGAATCTAGAACGAAAATGACTAAAAGAAATGAAAATTGAACTAGCCCGCCAACGGCGAGGGATAGGCCGCCGACGACGTGTTTTTCCAGAGAGATTTAAATATATTATACAGGAGCCCGCCGATGGCGAGATCGAGCCCGCCGAGAGTGAGCCCTAGCAGTTGGCTAATGTTCTAGAAGCCCGCCGACGGCGCCAACGAGCCCGCCGATGGCGAGAAGGTCGGTCCAAGACAAATACATTGAATCTGGAAGTTTTTTGAAGAGATGCTTAAGCAACCTTTGGATATATTCCTTCTTCTTTAAATAGAGATGAATTTAGGTCGAAAGTGTGGAAGTCAGTAGTGTGTGGTGAGTCTATTGTGTGTTATTTTGAGTGCATTAGTGTGTTCTATAGTATATTACTGAGTATAATTGAGTGTGTTGTACAAGAAGGAAGAGTTAGAGGAACTTCAAGGAGTGTGCTTAGGGAGAAGATTCGAGATAAGTTTTTGTTTATTGTTTTATAGCTTTAAATGAAATCCAAATTTTGTGTAATTCTTCCTATGCATTCTGAGTAGTTTTCTCTGTCTTTCTCCTTATTGTTGAGATTTTGTGAAATAGAAATTTTAATTAGTTGTGCCTTAAATATCAAATAAAAATTGTGATAATCTTTTACTTAAAACTTAATTTACTTTCAATCTGGCCAATTGAATTGTTAAAATATGTTGAATTATCAACTATAGTAAAGATTACATCCAAAATTCAGGGAATTCAAAAGCCTTGAAAGGAGAGTGCAAATAAATAAGGAAATATTTATTATCGGACATAGAATTGAATATTTTAGTGTGACAGACTAAAATCTTCAAGTCGGTCCTATTGTTTGGGAGCTGAAGTGTAGATGTTAGCCCTCAGGCAAGGGGAACGTGGGAGCTCCGAAGTGAGAGCCGGTATCCTCCCAGCCTAGCCGCAGATTCAGTAACTAAGCATAAGATTAGTCAATGTTCTTTATGTCTGGACCGAAGGGTAAAGAATAGGAATGCTCTTATTTTGCACAATATAATTATAACTAATTTATTTATCCACTCACCTAATTCTCTTAACAAGGAGAAAGATACATTTTCTAAATTGCAATCTTCCATTCAAAAATTAAGTAATAGAAGTTAGTATAAGTGTTCTTTATTTCCGTGTACTAGTTAAAAATTGCATCTGCTAAAATTAGTTCTTAATCTCTAACTTCCCTGTGGGATCGATATCTGGGACACCATTAGAGCCCTTTATTATTTGAACGATACGTATACTTGCGTAGATACAAAAGGGGTACATTTGCTATTTTTACCTTGCTAAACATTTATATAATTATAAAGCTCCGCAACATATTTACATTGTGCCCCTCAACTGCTGTGTAGCAGTCACTCCTCTCGAGTAACCACATATTTTCCCTTTTCTATTAGATCCATTCTCGGGGGTAACACTTTCTCACTTCTTAAATTCACCTCTTTTATCTCTTCAACCATTTGAATCACAACCAAAAATTCTTCTCTAAATCTTTTAGAAAAAACAAAAAAAAAACTGATGATACTAATGTCACTAGTGGTTATGTTCTCAAATTTTTGGTGGTAAAATATCATTTAAATTGACTAAACAAACACTAATATCTAGATTAACTATTGAAGTAAAATTTATAGCAGTTAATCTAATAGTTTTAAAACCAAGTTATAATAATAAACATGTATGTTTCTTTTAATAATCATGCATCAATAGCAAAACAAAAAAATGTTTAACGTAATGGTAAAAGATGTCTTATGAGAATTATGCAAGACTCTTCATATGAATTATATCATCGTGGTGTTTTCACCTATCATTTTAATTGCTTTGAGGAAAATAATGCAGATGCATAGACAAAAGGCTTATAACTGCTTCTGCATCGATGTTAGTAGAGGTGATGGAGTTGAAATAGTCATTATAATGGAAACCCAAGCTTCAGATTGGAAATCATATGATAAAAGCTTCAGATTGGAAACCAAATGCTACAATAATTTATATACTTAGTTCAAAACTTTAGTTACTAAGATATATTATTATTAGATTTTGGTTATACTAAGTGAATGTTCAAACCAAGAAAGTACTTTCATTAAATATATGATAAAAATTATCCAAAAATGAGGAATTTGATTTTTGAACTTGCTCTCTTCTAGTTAATCTATTTGTTATTAGGGAGGGAAATGCCAAATCTAATTAATAGGACAATAATAATTATGTTATAAGTTAATAATGTTTAAGATAATGTTATTAATAATATTAAATGTTAATGTTATAACTTATAATGTCAATTTAAATTAAAGATTGATAAATGAAGAAATTTATAACTTAAAGTAATTTTTATTAATGGCTATAAATCATAAAAAAATTTTTTTACTTTATCTCTTATATTTTAATTATAAGTAGATGTTAACATGATCTCTAGAAGCGATGAAAAATTATGAATTCTCTCTTACTTTCTCTATCAAAGATTTTTCCTCTTTTATAGTTTTTGGGTAACAAGAGACATGCGATTTGTTCGAAGTTCTGTTGATAATCGAGTTGCACGCTCAATCAAGTCAAGGGTATGAGCTGTATCTCCTGAGTAGAATAGATAGCCAAAATTAGTGCACCCAAGACTTAATCTACTTTAAGGATAGAGTCATTGATTTACCTCTCTCTTATGTTATTTTATTCCATCATTTTTTTTTCTGTCTAGTTATGTTGAATTTATTTCTTATTTTTCTGTTGTAAAATTACAATATGGTATAACAGTATTTTCTCAGGAAAACAAAAAACAAGCACTTCTTTTTTCAATTTTGCCTCATATGAGAGAATATGATCAAATTCGCCTTTATATAAGATTTAAATTTTAACTAAATTAGAAAAGTATAAAAAAATTAATTATAAAAAAGAAAATACAAACAACTTAAGATTATTTGAATTTCATTCCATATTTTACTCCGTCCTTCAATCCAAGCATCAAAATCTAAGATTTTCGCTGTAAATTTTACTGTTCGCGTAAGTGAATGAATGAAAGGAAAAGATAAGAAAAACACGTCGTCAAATGAACAAATAATTATAAGAAAAACATTAGACGATGCCTACAAATGTTAAAAAAATAATCCCGACATTGAATCTTTGTAGCAAATTCTGTTTTAATTATTTGCACCTTTCATGCTATTCTATCGTTATGATTACATTAAACATATACATTTCAATCACTTCATGATGAATTAACTAATAATATGAAGACAGAGAAAAAGAAAAATCTAAAAATGGTTCATTAGCTCTACATCTTAATGCCCGGCGCCTCTATTGCTAGGCCCAGATGGCAATTTCATCATCCACATGGTCCTGACCGTCTCCACCTTCGCATGCATACTCGAATCATAATCAATATGGATCTCCTCTGCTATCCTCGCCAGTTTCATCAACCTCGTCGCTTCGATGTCATGCATGCTCATAACAAAGACAATAACGACGATGAAGATGATTATCAAAAATCGGGCCCAAGTACTCGGTAATCTCATCATGGAGTTCTTAGAAGAATCAATATCAACAAGTTGAAGAGAGAAGGAAGTTAATTGTCCTATGAAGAGCTTTAAAGGGATTTATAAAGGTAATGTAAAGGGTTAAATAAGATGGTTTAAGATGTTTGAATAAATTTTGTGCCGTTTGAATTAAGGAATTGAACGAGTTTGACTGAGAGGGTAGGGAGCAGCAAAATGTTGAAGAACTCGTGGTTTCTTTTTAGTTGGCGCTTGTGGTAGTTAGTTGTCAGCTTTGAATTTCTGTAGATTTGTATACAATAGCTGGTACTTGCCTTTTATATATAACGCAGTAATTAATTGTGTTCAAATGCAAATTTAAGACGGTTTATTAGGTTTGATCTGATCTTTCATTGACATAGATGTGAAGGCTCAAGAGTTGTTGAGAATTTGGTATTTTGCGGAGTTCTTATGAGTCCCATAAATAATCCCAAGTCAACTTCCTATGTTAAGGTGGTTTCGAAAATTCCAAAAGTTGATTTATTGACTTTTGTAGTCAACATCTATCGTTTGAGGTTTGACGTGGCCACCTCAAAAGCCTAAGCAGTATGATAGTTTATTAATTTTGCTTCTAAATCGACTGAATTTAGTCTTTTTCTTGTGCTATGATAAAATCAAAATTTATTGGGCAACATTTTTTATATTTTTCTCAATTGAAATTAAGAGATTTAAATTTTTTTTTATATTAAGAGCTTCTGTTTTGTGGGATCCCTTTAATCAAATATGTAAAACCGAACACCCATTCGATCATTTTTTCACCATCATTAAATTTAAAATCAAAAAAATAAATAATTATATATATATAAATATATTATATATAAGATATTAGATTCATGTAACACGATCAATTTATGTTTTGATAAAAAGGGTTTGCCCATTATTACAGACAAGCTTGTGAGGCCCAACAGTTCGAGAAAGTAATTGGTATCATACTTAATAAAAATCAATGACTTAAATTAATGATGAAAAAAATAAAAAATGTGGACTTCAACGTTTTATTTAGAATTAAAACGTAGTTGAATTAAATAATAAAATAAAATTTTAAAAATATAATAATATTTTTATATTAGTTCTAAATTCAATATTCTAGCTCTGAATGTTTTCCTCTCAAATATTTTGAATGCGATTCTATATAAAAATTTTGAGATACGATATTTTGCTTATTTTCAAGTTTTAAGCTTTTTTTTTTTAAATCTGGTTAAAATTAAAAAAATAAATATAATCAATATTATAATATAATCATTCTTTAAAGTCGGACTGATTCATCAATCAACTGTTATTCTATAAAAAATAATTTGTATATACATATATGTGTGTGTGTGTTGAAATGATTAATTAGTTGGTATAGTAACAAGTTCGAGGTAGTCCTATTTATACGAAAACAAAGTCTTTCGGTAAATTTGACTAAAAATAATTCATATAACGAAATAAATCATGCAAGTTATCCCAAAAGATATGTATACTAAAACTATTATTCGAGTTCAACATAATGATGATTGATTAAGTAATTTTCTATTTCAGTTGGGTTATATCAATGATCGGCTTTAAAGTTCTTATCATTTTGCACTAGTTATGAATATTCTTCCTGAACTGTTATAGAAGGATGCGCCTACTTTCATGTATGTTATTTGATATTCTTCTTGTGGATAAGATTATAGAGAGTTCAAAAAATATTTAATTTATGGAAGTGAAGAATCTAAAGTCTTTCCTTGAGCAGATCTAAAGCTGAATATATGGATTATAATTTTAGCAGCAGTAGATCTGGTGGCAGGTTGTAGCATGCTTTAGATAACTTGGGTCTATTCATAATAAATCATTTAAATGAGTGAATGTTTTGGTATCTCGAGTCTATTATTCAAAGTGATGATGATATAAATGGGGATGTTATTAATAGAATTCAAGAGGATGGTAGAAATGGATGAAAGCATTGGGCTTACTATGTGATAGAAAACTACAACCAAAACTAAAAGATAATTTTATAAGATGGTGTGAGGTATGCAGAGCTCTATGGTTGAATGTTGGCTTGTGAAAGAGAAATATAAAATTAGGTGTTTTTGTGATGTGAATGCTGCCATGGATAAGTGGCTTTACACTTAAATACGAGATGTGAAAAAATATTTTTGAAAGGGTTGGAATACCTCTAATGATAGATAAGATTAGGAAGAGTCGCCTTAGATGATTTGATCACATTAAACATATACCATCTGATGATCCTGTTAGGAGAATAGATGTTTAGATTTGACTTATATTAATAAAGACAGAGCTAAATCTAAAAAGATATGAGCTTGCTATATAAAAAATAACCTTAATTTATTCGAATTAGTGCATCAGAACTCTTACTATCCCCAACGTTTAAAATGTAAGTTACGTCTTTTACTTCATAGGTAAGTTTATCATAATAAAAATTTTACAAATGTAAATAACAAACTTTAGCTGTTGGATACGTAAATAATAATATTTGTGGGGCATACATTCATCATGACGTGCGGCTTACGCCAGATTGATGCATTAATTTGTGGGGGCTCATTTATATGTAAATTTTCTATTAAATAAAGATTTCAGACTTGCAGCTGTCGATATGCTTCCCCCAAGTAATAATTGAGATCCATTATTTTATTTCGAAGGAAAATGCTTAAAATTAGAGTGATTTTAAATGCACGTTCTATTCTGAATTCTGATAGTCTAAAGGTATTGTTTTTGCTGAAGAGGTTGTCAAAGAATGCTGCTCATATATTTCATGTTCATTTATAGTAAAATAAATAAATAAATATTCAGTCTTGTTGGAATTTCAATGTTTTGAAAAGAATCGATAATTTCTTGGGATCAATAGTACGAGCCAAAGCCTAAATTAAGGGTCCCTACCAAAAGCCATGCCTTCTCTCGTGACCGAGCTACTCCCTCTCTTCTCTCGCAGCTGAGCCGAGCATCTCCCTAACCTTTCTCACGACCGAGCTTTCATCCCTCATCACCCTAGAGCTAAATTCACGGGTCGCCTCCTCCTATCAAGTCCGTGATTTGTGCCTCATATTTGCTTGGATCATTTCCTCTACTTCGGCCTGCAGAATTCTCTTCCAACTTTCATCTGCATTATGATTTTTTGATTGGTTTTCTGAGCTCTATTTAGTGGTTGATTTTGGAATGATTATTCTCTTGCTAGTTTTCGATTGGTTGTTCTCTTTACGGTTTTGTGTTGGTGTTGGTTTTTCTTTATCGGGGTGATGTCCTTCACTTTAGATTTGGAGGTGGTTGTTTCTTGGGGTGGTGGATTGCTGCTGCTTTAGGTGGTAGGTTGTTGGGCTTATTCTGGTCGTTGTACTTGTGGTGTGGTGGTTGTGGGTTGTGTTGGGTGCACTGTCTTATAGTGCATGTAGTGTGGTAAATTCAGAGCCTATTTTTGTGTGGTTAGCTTGTAATTGAGTGAATTTTACTAATAAACCCAAATGTCCCATCCACCTTCTCTTCCATCGTTACTTTATACCAATGGCATGGTGGTCGTGTGGTGTAGTGTGGTTAGCTGTGGGTTGGAGTGGTGCCTCTGGCTTGTGGTGGCTCTATTGTGGGTTGTGGTGGTACTGTGAATTCAGAGCATATGTGATTGTGCTGTGGTGGCTTTGAGTTTTGGCGAATGGTTGTGCTGTGGTAGTTTTGTGGTTGGTTGTGTTGTGGGCTGGGATGTTGTGCTTTTGGTGGTTTTGGCTTGCGTTGTGGGTTGTGTGGTTGTGTGGTGGTTTTTTGTTGGGGTGGTGTTAGTTGGCTATGGGTTGGGGATGTGGAATGTTATTGCTGTGTGGTTGCTCTCGCTTGGGATGTGGTGCATGGTGCAATTGCATTGTGGTTGTGTGGTTGTGGAGTGGTTGTGTGGTTGTTGTGATGGCTCTAGCTTGTGGTGGCTCTATTGTAGGCTATGATGGTTGTGTGAATTCCGAGTTTTTGTGGCTAAGCTATGGTGGTTCTTGGTTTTTGGTGCTAGTTGTGCTGTGATGTGGGTTGGGGTGCTATGGCACAATAATTTAACTTCCTAAATATGGCCAAAAACTTGACTCAATTTTTATTTAACAGCTAGTGTGCAAAATGGAAATGTTATAAAATATAGAAAATAGGTTACACACTAATGGTTCTACTCAAGTGCATGTATCGTTTCAAGTAATATAGACATTTCTTTAAAAACCCCAATATTGATCCCACAGAGAAGCGAGGTAAGAAATCTCTTAGGCTAGCTTCAGTCTACTACTATCAGTCCTTATTTTGGATAGTCGATTTAAGTGAACTTTCTAATAAGTACTCCTAATTGTAAGTCTTAAGTTTAAAAACAACCAATAACTATGCTTAAATGAAAATCTTAATTCTAATGATAACCCTTTTTGGATGAATTAGTTTAGAGAATTTTGAGATATTAAAAACTATCATTCTTATTTAATGAATTAGATAATATATAGAAATGAGATACATTAAATATTGTATGTGCCAAAGAGGAGCAATCTTATTCTTTCTCCTCTTTACGAGCGAAAAAAAACCTTGGCTAATCCAGTGTTTGGTCCCTAAATCCACGGTTAGGCTGGGAATGTACCGGCTCTCACTCCAGAGTTGTCATGTTCCTGTATTTATTTGTTTAGTTTCCAAATACCTGAACCAAATTGGGGATTCTTGTCTATCACCCTACAATCTCCTATTATATGCCCAAAAATGTATATTTCCCTATTTATTTGCACTCAACCCCATGGAATACATTCTCATCCATGAAATCAAATGTGATTCTTACTTAGTTGTAGAAAGCATAGCTCTCTCAAATCGTATGTTTCACATAAAAATTTAACAAATCAATTGTCCAGATCGATAAGTAAATAAAAATCAAGTAAAAACAATTATATTTATAATAAAAAAATTTATTCTAGCATGCATCTCAAAATCCTAAACATGAATCATACTCATTGAAAAGAAAAGCAAAATCAAAACAACGACATAATCTTCTCATGCCCCTATTTTCTAACAAGAAGAATGAGTAAGAAAAACCACTCACAAAACACGAAGAAGACACAACGAAAAACTTCATTTTATCAAAGCAAATCCACTAGATAAGTGTTTACAAAATCATTAGATAATGAAGAACATAATACATAGCTTTTTCCTCTTGAAAGAAAGATGAAGATCTCTCCCATAAGTCTACCGCTAATCCATGCAATGTTAGTACAATTTCTTATAGATTATCTCAAATCACCTCTCCAATCTCTCTAGAAAAGGTAGAAATTTTCATTTATACTATTATTCTAAGATCTCTAAACATTCCTCCTCTTATTTCAAACACACACACCTCTCTCCAACTAAAAGCTCCTTTATCTAACATAAAATCCTTATTTTATTATGTAGGGACGAATTTTCAATAGTTTCCTTAGGTACCCCTTCAAAATTCATCTAAATTCAAAGCATATGGAGGAATAACCATTTTGGCACCATTGGTGTCTGCTCTCTGGATTTTGGTGCCATTTGTGCCACTCTACAGGAAACTCCACCGTTTTGCTCCGTTTTGCTCTGTTTCAACTCCATTTTACTCTGTTTCAGCTCTGTTTCGTTCCAAACTATTATGCCTACAAGATAAGCATGAAAATAATTCATTTTTAAAGTATAATTTCATTCAAAAACATGTAATAAATGTAAAAAATATTAAGTATAGAAAGACATATTGAAATGTGTGACCCCTGATATTTTTGCTTACGTATTATAAATGAGTTTATACTTTATATTTCCTTTTAATTATATCTCTTTCTTTACAACGACGCCAAAAAACTAATGTCGATGCAAATGAGAGTTTAATTGATATAAATACAAAATGGAATTTTACGCAAGTATACATATCATTATCAAGTAATAGAGCGTTTCTGATTAAGGCCCGAATATCGATCCCACGAAGATTGAAGTTAGTCACAGTGGCTTTCACGAGAAGTTCCAGTCTACAATAACACACCCAAGTTTGGAAGGTCGATAAAGGTTTGGTTTTGATTATATCCTACAATTCTTACTACAATACTACTTCTAAATTAAAATACTTAGTGAAAATCAGAATGTGGGGTTTGATATATTGAAAGTACCATTCCTCATACAATGAAATTAGTGACATGTGTAAAAGTGAAATAATTGGTGAGAGAGATTGTGACAAATAAGAGTAATTATATTCTTTACTCTTACTAAAGATGATATAATGAACATTGATTAATCTAAAGTTTGAATAGTTCTGAAGACGGGCTAGGCAGGGAAGATACCAGCTCTCACTCTAAAATTCTCTCTTATCCCTCCACCTGGAGGCTAAAATCTCGCATCAAAACCTAAAACAATAAAACAAAATAGGGGATTTTAGCTTGTCACTCTAAAGTCTTCTAATTCTAAACCCTTCAAAGTTTATCCCCCTATTTATTTGCACTCAATTATATGAATTACATTCTAATCCATAAAATCTCATGTGATTCTACCACAATTTATTGAGACAATACTATACCGGTTCTTAGATGTTTTCGCAATAGATTTTAACATGCAAGTTAATCAAGTTAACATGTAAATGAAGAATAAGGTAAAATCATCACAATTCATTCTCAATTCTATATCCTACACATGCATTCTAATTCATTGCAAGAGGGAAGAGTAAAGAAAACTACTTACTACACATGGAGAAACAACAAGAACTTTTCATTGAACAAGACTTTTAAACCATGCAAACAAAGTACTAGATTCAAATCGAAATACAATGGAAATACTTATCGTTGATGAAAATCAGACTTTCCTTGTATAGCATAAGCAATCTCCTTACAATTCTCTCTAAGATTAAAGTGAAAAGAAAAAAAGAAATCTCTCACTCTCCCTCTTTATCTCTTACCTTGTCGCCCCACTTGGGGCTTTCGCTCAAGCCTTCTTCTTCTTCTCCAAGCCTTCTTCTCTTCTTCAAATTAGTTCTCCTTTCATGAGTGTAAAAAGTGTTTTTATAATTTCCCAAGAGGTGCTTAAGTGTCTTTTCAAAATTTTCCATAATCAATGAATCTTCCAAAGGGTAGCATAAGTGCCTCTTCACTCCAAGAGACATATCTTTTCACTCCAAGTGACACATCTCTTCATTCAAAAGTGTCTAGATTCATTTAATATCATCTTGAGGCGTTCATAACCACCTAGAATCTTCCAGAACATCCCGGAACCACCAATAATAGTCCAAAACCGTCTCTGGCACCTAGGAACCAGTTTTCGATGCTTAGGTGTTGTTTTCCCATCTTGATTGGTGCTTAAGCGCCGGTTTTGGCGCTTAGGTGCCACCATGCATGCAGCTCCACCGTTTTTGCTCCACTTCAGCTTCATTTTGCCCCGTTTCAGTTGCGTTTCACTCCTATCAGATATACCTATATGATAGATATGAAAATAAAATTTCTTTAAAGTATAATTCTATTAAAAAAATATGTGATAAATGTAAATCAGATTAAGCATAAAAAAATATATCAAGATGTGTCAGGTCAGAATTTTCTTCTTTGCTCGTTTTGGCTCCAAATTACACCGTTTTTGCTTCATTTTCTCCAAAATTCCATTTCATGTACCTGAAACAAAAAAACATGCAAAATACCTTCCTTTAATTGCAATAACATTAAAAATCACCAAATATAGGCATAAAAATTATATGAAAAATTTTAATTTTTATAGGTGCATCAAATTCTCCCAAACTTAAACATTACTTATCCTCAAGTAATACTACACTTTTGAAATAATTTCTGTAGATTAGAGCTAATGGTTCATCATTTAGAATTGCTAAAATTTTGTTCTAAAAATGTGATAGTTCAACCTAGAAGAACTTCTAGTGAATCAGACTAGCCCAGAGTCTACAATACTTATCATCAAACTTGGGAATTTTTTTTCCTATCTAATTCAGAAATATATGTAGATTTTCAAACTTCGTATTCTATGAACTTTACTTTGTAGACTTAAGAACTCTCTTACAAATAAATTTTACTATTATAAGTATAAAAAGTAAGCTTAGGATTATTCTAAGTTCTTTACTCTAGAAATACTCAAGTGAAATTAATTTTGATTAGGACCTATCCTTAAGCTTCTCCTCACACCCAATTTTTTTCTTTTTCTTTTTTTTAGGATCTTTTTGATCCATTTTTTTCTGCTCTTTTTTTTTTATATTTGTGAGGATTACTATATCTGGAGAAGTCGTTAAATGATTTTGAATTCAACTATCCTTCTTTAAAGTTAAAACTTATTACTTTCCTTCACTTGAAAAGATGTATATATATATATATATATATATATATATATATTAAATAATTTCTAAAAGATCCTTAAATGTTTGAAAATAAAAATTCTAAGAATCCTTAGCTTTTTAAAAAAATAATTCTTCCTACTAAAAATATTTATTAATTTTTCCCATTTCTCTAAATATCCTTAACTCTAGGTTCACCCTTTTCACTAAAAATATCAACTAAGTTTTCTTACTCCATTTCTATACTTAAAATTCTAATAATCTTAAGATGACTCCACATAACAATAATCATTGGAATTAAAATACAAATTTATTTGTAGTTTGTTGACCTCATTTTTACAATGGGTCGATACCTTTTTATCCAAAATGACAATTTTGGTCAAAATGGTCAATCCAGACCCAATGACCAACCCTGTTGACCCTACAGGTCAACCTCTTTACCTAAAAAGACAATTTTGGTCAAAATGGTCAAACCTGACCCAATGACCAACCCTGTTGACCCCATAGGTCAACCTTTTGACCCAAAATGACAATCTAGGTCAAAATGGTCAATCTTGACCAAATGACCAACCCTATTGACCCCACAGGTCAACATTTTGACCCAAAATGACAATTTTGGTCAAAATGGTCAATCCAGACCCATTGACTAACCTCGTTGACCTCACGAGTCAACCTTTTTACCCAAAATGACAATTTTGGTCAAAATGGTCAATCCCGACCCAATGACCAACCCCGTTGACCCCATAGATCAACCTTTTGACCCAAAATGACAATTTTGGTCAAAATGGTCAATTCTGACCCAATGACCAACCCTGTTGACCCAATAAGTCAACCTTTTAGCCCAAAATGATAATTTTGGTCAAAATGGTCATTCCAGACATAATGACAAACCCTGTTGACCCCACAGGTCAACCTTTTTACCCAAAATGACAATTTTGGTCAAAATGGTCAATCCTGACCCAATGACCAACCCTGTTGATCCCATAGGTCAACCTTTTGACCCAAAATGACAATCTTGGTCAAAATGGTCAATCCTGACCCAATGACCAACCATGTTGACCCCACAGGTCAACCTTTTGACCCAAAATGATAATTTTGGTCAAAATGGTCAATCCAGACCTAATGACCGACCCTGTTGGCCCCACAGGTCAACCTTTTGACCCAAAATGACAATATTGGTCAAAATGATCAATCCTGACCTAATGACCAACCCTGTTGACCCCACAGGTCAACCTTTTGGCCCAAAATAACCATTTTGGTCAAAATGGTTAATCCAGACCCTATGACCAATCCTGTTGACCCCACAGGTCAACCTTTTAACATAAAATGACAATTTTGGCCAGAATAACCAATCCAGATCCAATCACCAACCTTATTGACCCAATGGGTCAACACATGACCTAAAAAGTCAATATTGGTTAAAATGATCAATTTTTCATCAAACAACCAATGACATGTTTAAAACCCCACAATGACAAAAATTAATCAAATTAATTTCAAAAAAAATTAATTTGATTAATTAAATTGACTAATAATTTGATTTTCAATATTTTAATTAATTAAATGACATGATTAATTAAAATGAAAATTAACTTAAAAGTCATAAAATGACAAAATTAATCAAATAATTGATTTCAAAATTATTTTGATTAATTAATTGTCTAATGAATTAATTTTAAAATTTTAATTAATAACCTATTTAATTAAAATGAAAAATTAAATTCAAAAGCCATAAAATCACAAAATCCACAGATTGATTAAAAATAATGGAATTAATAAAATAATTGATTCCAAAATTAATTTTAATTAATTAATTGATCAATAATTTAATTTTCATATTTTAATTAATGACATAGTTAATTAAAATGAAAATTAAATTGAAAAGTCATGAAAAGAGACAAAAATCAATTTTAATGACATGGATATTAATCAAATAATTAATTTGGAATTATTTCCAATTAATTATTGATTAATAAAATAATTTTCAATATTTAATTAATGATATAATTAATTAAATATGGAAATTAAAATGAAGAGGGCATTAAATGGAATTTTTAAACCCTATGACATATGATTTTCTAAAAATTCTAAAACTCTTTTATGACATCACACAAGATCCATTAAAGAAAAATCAATTCATAAATCACTCACATTTAACCATGGTAAAGGCCATGTTGACCTCATTTTTGATGAGGTCTTCTCTTCTTCTTTTTAGTACTTAGGATCTAGCCTTAGGCTTTTCCTTTGACTATCCTAGAGGATTAGAATTGGGACCCACCACTTAGAAATTCAAACCACTTCTTAACTCCTCGCAAACTCCACAAACTTGATTGTAGACCCCTAATCACCTAGAGGGTTGAAATCGGATGTGGAAGTTTAAAGGATGAGTTCCCATATGACTCTTTGGCGCTTGGGACCGCCTACAGGTGGCTCAGTGCAGTGAAGGGTTGACTTTCACACATACTACACCTATACACTACACTTTCACACACCTCCTAAAAACACACCCATACCCATTTGACCTCCCGACTCATGCGGGTGGTTCACATGGATGGTCCTTAACCCCTAAGCCCTTGGCTAAGAGGTTAGGAACAACATAGTGGATGCCTCAAATGAGTCCCTTCATGGCTCATGTGGACTTGATATGGCTTCATGGCTCAACAAAAATGATTTCATTCCACTTACATTCACCCAATCTTCAATTTTCCGGATTTTCGATTTTTGACCCCGGGACCCTACACCACTTGCCTACCCAAAACCCTCGAAACCCCCAAAACTTGCAAAATCACTTAAATTACCCAAAATTCTCCAAAATCAATCCTAAACATTGCCTCACCAATCAAATTGATCATCCATACCCAAAAATTCCAAAATTCCAAAAATACCTCCCAATACCCTCCAAATACCCAAAATACCCCTGCTAGCCAAAAAATCCAAGAATTCAGAAAATTCCCAGAAAATTCCAGAAAATCCCAAATATTCCCAATTTCATTTTGTCGAACTACACCATGGGCCAATGTTGTCAATTTACCCCACTTTTATCAAAACCCCCAATTTGACCCATTTTAACCTAAAGTAAACCCAATGTCAAACTAAACCTACCCAATTGACCCAAATTCTGGTCCAATTCAATTCTAAACTTCAATTCAACATCCTCAACACCAATCTAGATCAAATCCAAGCCCAATTTGATTGGCATTGGGATCCAATTTCACTTTTGGCCTTAAAGCCCAATTTGGACCCATGACCCAAACTTAGCCCAAACTCACCCAATTCAACTCCAATTAACTCCAAATCTTTTCTAAACCTTCCTTAACATCCCCATAAACAAAACACTAACATGATTTGCCCAAGATTTTGACCCAAACCCCACTCAAATTCAACCCAAAATCAAAAAGCCCAATTTTGGCCTAAACCCAAACCTAACCCAAATAGACCCAAACCCCAAAATCAAAACCCAACCAAAGCCAAAACCTCTTTGAAACACTCCCATAAACATTTCCCAACATTTATTTTACATCAATTTCAATCATAGCCCAACATTGGCCCAAGTTAGCCCAATTTGACCTACATTGGCCCGTTTACCAAATAAACCCAAATTCAACCCAATTCAAACCCAAACCACCTTAAATCTATTTCAAATTGCTCATGAAACATCCCTAAACCAAAACCAACAATTATTTGGCCCAACCTTTTACAAAAATTCTCATCCATGAACACATTCTTAAACTTAAAAGCCCACTTCCCTTAAACCTTCCTAAAAGCCCATTTCCTTCAAAATTCAAAAGCCCAAATCATCCTAAAACCCACATGACACTTCCCCTCATCATCCATTTGATCAAAATCACCCCTAAGTTTCAAAATCATCAATTAAACCATTCCAAATCAAGCCACATGTCAAATTACCCCCTAAATGCCAAATATTTCTAAAACCCTTTTTCATGAAATAAGCCAACCTTTTCCCAAGCCAAATGGAGCCATGAACAAGCCATTCTCAAGCCACATGAAGCCATGAGGGCTTTGACTTGTCATTAGTCCATTTATGGCAAGAAGAGGGGGATCTTTCTTAAACCTCCCTTAAGCCTTTTTACCTTAAGCATGTCGCACTCTAAACCATGCTTTGCCACCTAATCCTTGATGGAGACCACACCATTCTCTCTTGGCCGACCCAACCGATCCTCTCGGCTCAAAATCAGAGCCATGGGAAGGTGCACCCAACCCAAACCAATGGGTTGACCAAATTGAAGCCAAATGACCCCTTCTCCATTCTATTTTAATTCAGTCACTTTACACATGGCAATGGCCAATTGCCTACACTAAACCCCAATCCTGACCCACCTGACCAAGATGGTGACCAATGCTCGGCCGGCCAGCCACCGGGTCGCCGGAAAACACCATGGCCGAGAGCTCACATGTGAGCCAACTTTGGGATTCTACCTTGTCGAGCCGCCCCATGCCCAATGGCCACCATGGCCGTTCCGCCCTCGACCTATGCAGTGATCCCAAGCCCTAACTCTCCCGGGAGGCCCTCCACCCTCTCCTATTTAAACACCACCCCTCTCGGCCATGAGAGGTGCTTGAACCAAACCTTAAGGAAACTCGTCAAAATCATTCCGGATCACTCTCCACACATAGAGCACTTGATCCCCACTTGAATTCCAGCCCCAATTCCCTCCAGTGAGCTCGATTTTGAGCTCGAACTTTAGCCCAAAAACCAGGCACACTTCTTCACGGTGAGCCAATCCCCAAATTGATTGGTCCTACACCTTCACTGGACCAAGAGGAGAAGTTTCCCACCGAAAGCCCCATCTCCGAGGCCACCCGGTTGCTCCAGGCCTCCAAGCTTTGTGATCGGGCGTGGTCACTTTCATAGCTAGACAATTCACTGAGCCGAGGGACTTCATCCGGAGCTTACTTGGACCCAATCGAAGGTGACACAACTCTCGGATCGAAGCTTCACTTCTCCGAGCAAAGGTATGAACTCATTCTTCTTCCCGAGCTTACGGAGATTCTCCATTTCATTTGAATGAATTTCAATGCATGTTTACCGTATGGATGTGTTCGTCTCTTCGAGACGAATCCATAGAAGCATAAGAACACGAAAATCCGTTGAGAATCGAGTGAGTTCTTAGGGTTAGAGCGTGGACGGTCACGAGATCGCACCAGTCGTAGACGATGACCAGGAACCGTCGGATCGCGCGTGTATCGGATGGACGACTCGGATTGCGTCGGACCAGCAGATGGTACATGAACCGCGGGGCCCCGGGCAGCCGAGTCAGATGGCGGCGTCGAATGGGAGCGCGCCGCGTGGTCGTTCGGAGAGGCCGAGGATGACAGGGCGCCGCGTGGATAAGTAGATAAATAGGGTATTTTCTGATTTATTTAATTCCCTAAACTTGGAAAATCCATATCTTTGTGTAGAAAAACAACAAAAATAAAATAAAAATACCCTCTTGCTCAGTGAACAGAGGAGAATAATGTGGAAAAGAAATCATTTAATTTCATCAAGTATTTTATTTTTAATAATTTATTTATTATCTGCATTATTTTAATTCTCCATGCGTTCATACAATTCACCATGGCATGAGACCATAGGGCTTTTGAAGCCTCTGAACTTGGGAACATTCCCTGAATTTTCCAAGGTCGAGGCCATCTCGTGAAAAGTTATTGATTTTTCAAATGCATGTGGTTGTTTTGAGTATTTTAATTCCAAAAATTAGCATGTTGTGAAACAAATTCTAGGAAAATTTGGTGATGTTCCTTATGACCAGAGAACCCTAGGAAAAATAGGACTTGAGTTAATTCACTCAAAACAACCCTAATTGGCTTAAACACCCAAAATAGACCCCCAATTAATTAGAGCTAACTATACATCAAATTGACTTGAAATCAATTCTCCACTGACCTTTAGGATCAGAGGAAACCATCACAAAAGTTTGAAGTCAATTGGACTTGGTTAGCCTTACTAAATGGGTTGATTAAGCCATTTAGTCATTTTAAACTTTAAAAAAATTCATAACTTTCAAAATACCTTTAAAAAATTCACCAAATTGGTTTTGGAGCCTCTCTGATATCAGGGGAATTTAAAAAAATTAAAATTTTAATTTTCTAAAAAGTTGATTTTTTGTATTATTTTAATATTTTAATAATTAATAAAATAATAAAAATCAAAAAAATAATAAAATTCACCAAAATGTCACATTTTGAATTCTAATCACTTAGGAACAAATCCCATATTTTTCCTAGGTCTCTATGATGAGTTATTAAATTTTAAAGCCCTAGGGTAATTTTAAAATTAAAAAAATGTATTTTCTAGCATTTCCACCAAAATAATTCTAATAAATCAAAGAAAAATCAGAAAATTGTAAAATTTGGTTCTTTGGAATCCTTGATATCAGAGAGAATTTTAAAAATTATAAATTTCATTTTTCAACTTATATTCTATTTTTTAAATTAATTAATACTCCAGAACTTAAAATAATTCTAATAAATCAAATATAATTCAAAAAATCACAAAAATTGGTCCAAGTGGTCCTCTGGTCATTAGAAATGTCCCATAATTTTCTTAAGGACAGAAACTTTCCCTTGGTCATATTATTAAATTTTCCTTGGAAATCCTTATTTTCCACCAAAAATAATTATATAAATAAATTAAATACAGAAAAATCACATTTTCTCCTCTAATGTCTTCATTGATATATGAGTGAAGTCACATAAAAATTTCAAGTTCATTTAAGCTCAATTTAATGAGTTATGAAATTATTAAGCTTGAAGGGCAAAATGGTAATTAAAATTTTAACCCTTAATTAAAACTTTAGGCTTAATAAAATGAAAAGGTAAAATATTTGATCTTAATCTGATTTGGATGATTGAAAATTAAATAATTAAAGGGTAAAAACCTACTAAGCAATTTAAAAATAATTAAAATAAACCTTAATTAAGTAATTAATTAAATTTGGAAGAATGAAAAATTGGAATTATTAAAATAGGGATATTATTAGGAAGAGATTTGTTCTTTAATTTAAGAATCCCTAAATTAATCATCTCAATAATATTTAAGTCCTAATTAAAATGATAATCCAAATTTAAGATTTAAAATTCTAAAAGACTTAATCATTAAATTAAATTAAAGTTAAATTATTTAAATTAAATCCTTTTAAAATTTCAATTAAATTAATACTTTAACAATTAAAATTAAATCATCTTTAAAACATAAAAAAATAAAATATTAAATTAAAATTAAAAACAAAATTAAATTTAAATTTAAATTAAATTAAATTAAATTAAATTAAATTAAATTAAAACATATTAAATTAAATCAAATTAAATCAAATTAAATTAAATTAAATGAAATGAAATTAAATTAAATTAAATCATATTAAATTAAATTAAATTAAATTAAATTAAATTAAATTAAAACATATTAAATTAAATTAAATTAAATTAAATTAAAATAAAACCAAGTTAAAATTAAAATTAAATTAAATTAAATATATCAAATTAAATTAAAATTGAAACTAAACCAAATTAAATTAAATTAAAGTTAAATTAAATTGAATTAAAAATAACATCACCTAAGACATGAAGAACTCAAAAATAAATCTAAAATAACTTGAACACTATTCCAAACTTAAATCATCAATTTGAACTTAAATTTGAATCACAAATCATTAAATATCATTTTGCCCTTAGGAGCTTTTACTATTATAATTCCTAAATGGAGTATCAAATGAAATGTCATTTCACTCATAAGGATATTCAAATGTCCTAAGTTCACTGAGCAAGACAACAAAACTTAAACTCTCGGACGATTAATTCATTTGTGTAATTAAATTCATTTGGACTTAAAACAATCCTAGAAATATTGAAAAGATGTTTAAGATTCGTCTTAAGCACTTCCTCAATATGATAGGATATTTATAAGAACAATTGAACTTAGTTGTTCTTTGATGAAAAAAATCGTCCTCAAACTAAAATACAAGAACCTAGACGTCATAGGAAATGACTAGCTATAGGATTAGGATTTTGGTAGAAAACCATAACCCTTCCCTTAGCTTTACCTAAGAAATTGCTATAAATGCTTAAATGCTCTAAATTGTATTTTAAGTGCAGCTTGGGATGACGGGAAGACCCTCCGGGTACGCTTTTATTTTATTGCAATTTATCTTACTCGCAATTCATTTACTCGTGTTGCACTTTACTCTTTTTGCATGATAAACAACGAGTTGCATGAAAACCTATACCTTTAGGACGAAACCAAAACTGAAACCCATAACTAAATTAAAAGACCTACAAGATAAAATTCACCGCCACAACATTCAAAATATAAAACAACTCAAAATTTAATCACAAACGAGAACAACAAAACTACAACTACAACTAAATTAAAACGTCTTGTTGGATGATCGGGAATACCTCGGATGATGTAACCTACGTGTTGCTAACGGGATTTCCCACGGTCTAAATGAAAGTGTGGAACTCATTCGGTCGAGTTTAGCAAATTCATCCGGACTAAGTGAATCCGATAAAAATAACGATGCGGAAGGATGGAACCGTGGGATCTTAACCGGTGTTGTTATAATCAACTTTAAGATTTGTCTTAACTAAAATATTAAAGACACATGGAAATTAAGACTTGCTCTAAAACCAAACACTTCTCTCATCTCCCGATTTATGACTTCTAAAACTAAACCTCTGCAACAACAAGGAGCTCGGAGCATGGTGGGCGACACGGCCATCGTCATCAAGCAAAACCCGAGTCTACTTCGACAAAACTTTCCTTAGAATTAAATAACCAAGCCGTAGGACTTCGAGGTAGTTTGCCTAGTGCAACATAAATCCTCAACTCTTCGTTAGGCATTTGCATGATCATATCATGTAAATTAAGCCCTAACCTAGGTCTTAGGATTTCCGAGGTAGTCGTCCGATACGACATAAACCCTTACATCTTCGAGGATATTTGTATGATTTTATCATACAAATATAAGTCCTAACTAATTAAAATTGGCAAGATCAAAACATTAAACAAACATTAGGACCTTCCTAAATTCAAGCCAAACAATAGGATAGTCGGGAAATTACCGAAGTTCGCTTCGAATCTGTGATTTCTCCTACCTTTCTTCCTCGAATTCCCAAAACAAAATGTTCCAAATTTGATCCATTCCCTATTGAAATTCCAAAAATTCAATCCATTGAAAACTTAAACTTTGAAATTCCTGAGAGCAGAACTATTGATTATTATCGAGAGTTTTCTTAGGTGATTCCCGTCACTTAAGATGTAATTAACTATAGGGGCTTGCCCTTATATGGAACTTTAAGAACCCAGGTAATATAAACCCTGCTTAATTCATTTATATTAAGCAGGGGAACTTGTCGGCTTATAAAATTGGTTCGCAGACCAAACAGATGTCACAAACCTTTCTAGTATATTTAATCGAGCCCCATTATCAAGTAGTGTGTTTATTCTTCGGGATAGATACACGGTTTGTGGTGCGGCGCTCGTTTATATAAACTATTCGGGATGTGAGATCAGTTTGATTTCATATCTTAAAATTTTCAAATTTAAAATTATTTTCAAAATCAAATATTACTTTTCAAATTATTTATTTAAATTAAATTAAAATTCACCGACAATTTCTGTAGGCGATCCCCTTTTCCAAATAAAACACCAAAACCTAAAAATAATGCCGACAGGCCATCATGACATGAAAAATTAGGTGGCAAAACCATGGTAATTTAAAGTGTGAGGTGTCTTGCCATGGTGAGGTTAGTTTAGTCACCACCCTAGCCATCCAATAGTGAGGAGACAAAGCTTTAACCATCCTTCACACCATGGTTAAAACCATAATGATATTTCATGAAAAATATTAAGAGAGGGGCTAATGTGTCACCATCTCATGAAATGGTAAATGAGGTGTTGCAAGGAGAGGGTCTCAACCATTTGAGTCACCATGAACCTCCCACTTAGCCAATGAAATGGAAACAAAGAGGCTAAAATCCATCATGACAAGATTTAAGCCAATATTGCCATGAAATATGCACTTGCTTAAGTGGCAAAACTCTCATGGAGGAAGAAGAGGTGAAGCTTGGTTTACATGGGGGAGGTTGTACTCTACAGCCCTAACTATACCATGGTCAAATATAAGCCAACCAAGGTTAATCCATAGCCATTCATGGCTATAAATACCCCCCTTGGCCAAAATATGCAAGAGGAGAGAATTAACCCATAGAATCCTATAGGCTGTCCAAATCCCTTGGCTCCCAACACAAAAAATCCATTTTGCCCAAATTGCTCACAAAAGCTAGCTACAAAACCAAATTGAAGTGACAAAGATCTTCTTTGGGAGTCCTAGAAGCTGACCATCAGGCCTGATCAAGCTCGACATACTTGTGGCCAAGGTATGGATTTATTTTCGCCAAAATAATTTGTATTTTCGAAATATCATGGGTTAAATTAGCCCAGAAATGCATCATCACCATATAGAAACATTCTATACGTCCAGATGATTCCATAGGTTCAGAAATCACTCAATTTCATTGAGAAATGAGTGAGATATTGAAGTTTGAAGTTTAACGGTTCGAAATTTTTCAAATTTTTAGGCGAATTATCTCCACCGTCCGTTCCCGTGTTTTGGAACGGACGGTGCTGATCGCACCATCCCGTGTCCGCTGTTCGGATCCGCGCACGGGATCTTTCCGCTCTTCGACACATATGAGGACGCGTGGCGTGCCGTGGGTTTTTCTGGGTTATTTTAATTCAGGAAAACCTTAAAAACTTCAAAATTCCATATCTTTTGATCCAAAGGTCACAAAAATAAAATAAAAATACCTCTGGAAAGCTCGTGAAGAGAAGAAAATTATGAGACCAAAATAATAATTTTATTCTCAGTATTTAATTTTTAATTAATTAAATACTCTCTAGAGTATTTTAATTATTAAAAATTATTAACAAATCAGAAAAATATGAAATTTTTAGGGAATTACCTTTACGTCCTTAGGCACATCTTCTGATTTTTCTAACTCTAGGATTGCTCTCTAGGTATGATTTCCTAATTTCCATGATATTTTGTAATTATTTTCAAAAATAATTATAAAATTTGGAAAAATTGGAAAATTTAAATGCAAAATGATTGAGAAAATTAGGATAATAGACAACAATCCTAAAACAACAATTCTCAAGTCATCAAAACAATCTAAAAGACATTTTGAAATAAGGTTAAAATTTATTAATTTTAAAATTAATAATTCAAAACCTTCTCTTCACATATTTAATCCATCTCATCATGGATTAAGCAAGTGATAAATTCAAATCAAATAATAATTAGGTTTAAAAACAACTTAAACCTAACTAAACCATTAAACCTTAGGGTTTAATTCAAAAATCAAATATTTAATTAAGTTTAAGGACATATTAAACTTAGATAACCAAAATCCAACTCTTTAATTAAGTTTAAGGACAAATTAAACTTAATTAATAAAAAACAAAATCTTTTAATTAAGTTTAAGGACATATTAAACTTAATTAACCAAAATCAAACCCCTTTAATTAAGTTTAAGGACATATTAAACTTAATTAACTCATTGAACCTTAGGGTTTAATTCAAAATCAAATCTTTAATTAAGTTTAAGGACATATTAAACTTAATTAACCCATTAAACCTTAACTAAATTAGGTTTAATACAAGAAAAAACCTTTAATTAAGTTTAAGGACATATTAAACTTAATTAACCTCCTTACACATTAGGTTTAAGACAAACCTAAAACCTAATTAGGTCTAACCCATTAGACCTAATTAAACATTAAACCTTAACTAACTAAGGTTTAATCAAACACAAACCTTAATTAGGTTTAATCCATTAGACCTAATTAAACTATTAGACATTAACTAACTAAGGTTTAATCAAACACAAACCCTAATTAGGTCTAATCCATTAGACCTAATTAAACCATTAAACCTTAACTGACTAAGGTTTAATCAAACACAAATGCTAATTAGGTCTAATCCATTAGATCTAAATAAACCATTAAACCTTAACTAACTAAGGTTTAATCAAACACAGACCCTAATTAGGTCTAATCCATTAGACCTAATTAAACCATTAAACCTTAATTAACTAACGTTTAATCAAACACAGACCCTAATTAAGTCTAATCCATTAAACCTAATTAAACCATTAAACCTTAACTAAGGTTTAATCAAACACTGACCCTAATTAGGTCTAATCCATTATACCTAATTAAACCATTAAACCTTAACTAACTAAGGTTTAATCAAACACAAACCCTAATTAGGTCTAAACCATTATACCTAATTAAACCATTAAACCTTAACTAACTAAGGTTTAATCAAACACAAACCCTAATTAGGTCTAATCCATCAGACCTAATTAAACCATTAAACCTTAACTAACTAAGGTTTAATCAAACACAATCCCTAATTAGGTTTAACCCATCAGACCTAATTAAACCATTAAACTTTAACTAACTAAGGTTTAATCAAACATAAACATTAATTAGGTGTAACCCATTAGACCTAATTAAACCATTAAACCTTAACTAACTAAGGTTTAATCAAACATAAACCCTAATTAGGTCTAACCCATTAGACCTAATGAAACTATTAAACCTTAACTAACTAAGGTTTAATCAAACATAAACCCTAATTAGGTTTAACCCATTAGATCAAATAAAACCATTAAACCTTAACTAACTAAGGTTTAATCAAACATAAACCCTAATTAGGTCTAACCCATTAGACCTAATTAAACCATTAAACCTTAACTAACTATGGTTTAATTAAACATAAACCCTAATTAAGTCTAACTCATTAGACCTATTTAAACTATTAAACATTAACTAACTAAGGTTTAATCAAACATAAACCCTAATTAGGTTTAACCCATTAGACCTAATTAAATCGTTAAGCCTTAACTAACTAAGGTTTAACCAAACCCAAACCTAAGTTCAAACTTTACCTAAGTTCAACCCATATTGAACTTAAGCCAACCCTAAGTCTAGGTTCAACCTAACTTGAACCTAACTTAACCTAAGTTAAATCTTAATTTGATTTCAACCCATATTGAACTTAAGTCAACCCTAAGTCTAGTTTCAACTTAATTTGAACCTAACTTAACCTAAGTTAAATCTTAATTTGAGTTCAACCCATATTGAACTTAAGTCAACTTTAAGTCTAGGTCCAACCTAACTTAATTCAAACAATTTAAACTTAACTTAAGCCTAACCTATATTAGACTTAAGTCAAATCATATTTAGGTTCAACTCAACATGAACCTAAATCAAATATGAACCTAACTTAAGTCTAACCCATATTAGACTTAAGTCAAATCATATTTAGGTTCAACTCGACATGAACCTAAATCAAACCTGAACCTAACTTAAGTCTAACCTATATTAGACTTAAGTCAAACCGATCTTAGGTTCAACCCGACATGAACCTAAATCAAACCTGAACCTAACTTAAGTCTAACCCATATTAGACTTAAGTCAAACCGAACTTAGGTTCAACCCGACATGAATCTAAATCAAACTTGAACCTAACTTAAGTCTAACCTATATTAGACTTAAGTCAAATCATATTTAGGTTCAACTCGACATGAACCTAAATCAAACCTGAACCTAACTTAAGTCTAACCCATATTAGACTTAAGTCAAATCATATCTAGGTTCAACCCGACATGAACCTAAATCAAACCTGAACCTAACTTAAGTCTAACCCATATTAGACTTAAGTCAAACCAAACATAGGTTCAACCCGACATGGACTTAAATCAAACCTAAACCTAACTCATGTCTAACTCACATTAGACTTAAGTCAAACCATACTTAAGATTCAACCTGACATGAACTTAAGTCTAACCTAAATCCGACATAAAATTTAATTAAGTCTATCACATTAGACCTAATTAAATCATTAAACCTTAATCAACTAAGGTTTAAATAAACACAAACCATGATTAAGTCTAAACAAATTTTGGACAAATCAAATTAGACTTAATTAAAACTTAAGCCTTACCTAAAAAGGACTCAGATGGTCTATAAATTCTAATTAAGTCTAATTTATTAGACTTAATTAACCTTTAAGTCCTATTTAAATAAGGTTTAAAACTTAATTAGGTCAATTCTGATTAAACCAAACCTTTTAACTTAAGTGAAATAGACATGAGCTCAAGTTAATTAGATTCAATCAACATTGAATTTAACTTAGGTTCAAACAGACATGAACCCATGTTAATTCAATCAATATTGAATCTAACTTTTAATCCTTTTAACTTAAGTTCAAACATACATGAACTCAAGTTAATTCAACTTAAATGCAAACAGACATGAACTCAAGATTTAAGTTTAAATTGACATAAAATCGACATTCTAATCAATAAATCGACATAATCGACATAAATTTGACATTCCAAACAATTAATCGACATAATCAACATAAATTTGACATTTCAAACAAAAATCGACAAAACCGACATAAATTCAACATTTCAAACATAACTAACATAAATCGACATTTTAAACCAAAATCAACATAACTGACATAAAATCGACATTCTAAACCAAAATCGACATAATCAACATAAATTTTACATTCCAAACAATTAATCAACATAACCGACATAAATTCGACATTTTAAACCAAAATCGACATAACCGACATAAATCTGACATTCCAAACGAAACTCAATTAATTCGACATTTCAAATGAAATTATTCGACATTAATCAACATTCCCAAACATTGACATTAAATGACATTAATCGACATTTCAAACCAAACTCAATATATCTCGACATAAAACGACATAATTCTTAAAGTTCGACCCACATTGAACTTAATTCGACATAAAATAAAAAATCGACAATCCAACCCAAATCAATATTCAAGACAAATAAAAATTTAAACATAAACTGACATAAACCTAAATCGACATTTCAACCAAACTTGGACATCCGATAACTATGGATCAACAGACACTTTGACCAGGTAATCTAAATATCTTGATTTGACATTGTTTCTAACTTTATTTTTCTTGCAGGATGAACACATGAAGATTCGTTTTGATTTTCTTTGCATGTTATAGGGTGTGTGACCCATATGCTATATATATGCGTACTAAAAATTCAATCCTCGGCAACGGCGCCAAAAACTTGACCCGCAATCCGCTGATGACAAATATAATAATTAATGATTTCAAATATATGTAATAGATAATAATAGCAACTAGTGTATACAAATATAATTTTATTGAAAAATATTTTACACACTAGGGGTACTATGCAAGTATACGTATCGTATCAAGTAATATAGGGCTTTGAAACAAAGATCCCAGCATCGATCCCAAGAGGAGTGAGTTATGGATTTTTAAATATTTTAATTTTATTTTTATGTATTTCTTTTATAGTTTATAAATTTGATATTTTTAATTTACTAGATGCAATAATAAAGCAGTAATGAAATATGCAATAATAAAGCAGTAATGAAATGATTGGTATAAATAGCAATAAGAACTCAACTTTCTTCCTTTCAATTAATCCAAGATTTTCTAAGATAATGATAATATTCGTGGAGAATATAAATTTATGGTATTGTGCCAAATAGAAGCATTCATATTCTTTACCCTTTGATCTAGGTGTAACAAACATTGGCTAGCCTATAGATCAGGTCCGAATGTATTGCTAGTAGAATGGGTTAATTTAGGTTCGCACTACTAGATGTCTAAGGGTGGCTATGGTCGGCCCTACTAGTGACCCTTTCCTTCTCTATAAACCAAATCACAAGAATTTAGTCTGTCACTCTAAATGCTTATTAATTCTACGCCCATTATATAATATCTTCCTATTTATTTGTACTTTACCTTGAATAACCCGCACAAGGCCTTCGACTACCCTAGGATTCATGTGATATCTAATAGTTAAGAATTCATCTCCTTCTAGGTATCAAAACTCTTCAACATATTTTAACAATACAAGTGATCAATTTGTAAAGTAAATGAAGATTTAGTATTAATATCATCACAATGTTTTAAAATATAAATAGTTTTTAATTCTCCATCAAATTTTATATTATCTTATTTATCTTTTCATAATTGAAAGGTGAAAGTAAACTAACTACTCAAAACACATTGAATTGAAACAACAAAACATGATAATAAAACTTTGAATAAAATTACAAATACTTATCTCAAGTGTTTCTCCTTCTGAAACTCTGAATTCTTCTGACTCCAAAGCAAATAAACATCAAAAGCACCAACTCTTTAAACTCTCAATACACACTCTAAATAAACTTACTAATTAATAAAAGTGGCCCTAAAGTATTTCTCTAATTCTCCCTCTAGATGGGGCTCTAGATAGGGGAACGTATGGGGGCGTATGGGGGCGTATGAGGGCCGTTTTTCTCTGAAAGAGTACCCTCCTATTTATAGGCTTCAAGTGTTGCCTTGAGGCACCTCTTCAAAATGTGTCCACATTCAATGAATCTTCTCGAAGGTGTGTCTGGCGCCTAGGCGCCGAACTCTGCGTCCAGTTCTTCGCACCTCTTCACTTTGGATCGCACCTCTTCGCGATTAAAACCGTTTCCAAGCGTCCAAATACATTGTATCACATGTCCTATAAACCAGGAACAACTGCCAGTCTTCTAGAAGGTCCAATAACCGCTAACACCGTCAAAATAACCATCTTAAAGTAGTTAAAAATCTTGACAGATCCCGTATCGACCTGGCGCGTAGGCGCCTAGGCGCCAGACCAATAATTTTGACAATTTTGCATTTTGGCTCCATTTTTGCTCCATTTTGCTCCTTTTTGTTCCTTTTTCACTTTTTTTCTTCTTGAACATTTTTCCATCACCTATATCAAAAACACAAAAATACCTTTCATTAAAGCATAATATCCTTAAAAATTTGATAAAAATCAAGGCATAAAAATGGGTATTTTTTTCATAGATCAAACTTAAATGTTACTTGTCCTCAAGTAACCATTTTTACTATATAAAATGTATAACATTTGGAATGAAAGATAATTATTTATGACTCCTTGTAATTTTTAATCTTATAAAGGCTTTAGTAAATCATTAACCAAATTTCACTAACTAAGTTTAATTTTAAGAATTTAAAGAATATTCAACTACCAAATCATAAGACTTCAAAAAATTTTCATTCATTTCAAAAATAATAGAAGTTTATTTTATTAAGATCACATAGATTATTTACAAGAAAAAGATTTTCATGAAAATTCTTCCTTAAATAAAGATTCATGCATGAAAATTAAGTAAAAGTATGTAACAAGTTTTCTTCATATAAGATAATTCAAGTGAAGCCAATTTTTTATTAGGCATATCCACAAGCTTCTCCTCTTTTTCTTTTTTTTTTTTCACAGTGATGATTACTGTATCTGGATAGCTTGTTAATGATTTTGAACTTCACTATCCTTAACTTATATTTTCAAACTTTTACATTTTCACTTAATTATTATACCATGAATAGAATTTCAAAAAGATTTTCAATCTTTTCTTTTTCATGTTATAATTTTTGATTTCTTAATACTTCTAAAATTCAATTATTTCTATTATGAATAGAAAAATTTCTTAATCTTATTCTTCTTTAAGTTAAATAATTCTATTCTTAAAATCAATCAAAGTTATTAAAATTTTGGTTAAGTACACTAAATTATTTATAATTTCAAAAATTTAAGTGATCTTAAATAGATTCTTCGTTCCTTATGTTATGTTAAGATTTTTTTTTTAGAAAATATTAGTTTATTAAGGACAAATAAAATTTAAATTTGCATGTATTTTCTCTTCCCCCAAACTTAAGTTTTGGTATATCATGAAAATAATAAAGTATGAGAGAAAGAAAAGTATAATTTAAAAAGGAATTTTATAAGCATGTAAAAAAAATTCTAGAAAGAAATATAATTTACTTCTACACATGCTTTTTATGAATATTACGAAATAATGGAGCATATAAAATTAAGCAGGCTAAAAAATTTTATATAGCGAGTAGTTGAATTAAATAACTATATTACTAACGTAAATAAAATAACATTACTAACTATTCTAGAATACTAAGCAATAGGCTGAAACAAAAAATAAACACAAATTCATTTAAATTTCAGTCTGCAACTAAATATCTAAAACAGTCTCAACATCAAATAATTCATACAAAGTCTCATAAATAAATCTAAACTAGTAAACAACAAACAACAATTCGTACTAGCAAACAAAAACTAAACTAACAACTGACTCAGCACATATCAGAGGTAAATCAGGCTACTAATCACTATCTGTAGCGTCGTCATCGTCATCACCAAAAGAGAACTCCACATCCTTAGGATCAACATATGGTGAAAATCTAGGACAGGTGGGAAACTGAATATCATGCTCACCCTTCAAGAATCTGACTAAAGACTCTGAATACTAAGCATCATATTCACTCTTCCTTTGGGTGTAATCAGATAGGTGATCAATCTTCTTATCCATAGTATCAACTCTGCAGTAAGTTATAAATAACTCATTCTGCTGCACCAGAAATTGATCATGCATCGATTCCTAAAAACAAGACGGTGGCTCAGCAGTAGAAGTAGAAGGTCTGGAAGTGGAAGGTCTACCTGGAGTAGGTGCAGAAGTAGAAGGGGCTGTAGATCTCTTTCCACGAAGATGATCATAGATACTAACACTCTCCTACCCAATTGGCTTGGTAGACTTCAGCTTCTCCTCAGAAATATCAGCAGTGACTCCATTGTTCACACATAAAGAATAAATCAGAGATGGGAATCCTAGTCCTACAGAAGTACTGGATCTGACAGTAGACTCCACAGAATCATAAATAATAATGCCGACATCTATCGGCTTCCTCTCCTGAATGCAGTAGTTTAAGATAGCTCGATCTCTAGTCACTTCGCTCGAGTGGTTGGAAGGTATAAGTCTTGCAGAAATAAAGTAATGCCATGCCTTTGAAATACCATTTAACTTGGAAGATTTGAAATTTACCCGTTTATCATTCCGGATCTTCCAAGCTCTAGTGCCATCAGTCAAATAAGCAATAATCATCTCAAGATCTCCCTCAGATGGAGATAATCTAGAATAGTGGCACTCGATGGTAGGTGGCAGTCCATAAAAAACATTGATCCTTTCTGGAGTAAATCCTACTCCAACACTTCTGACGAAGACTTCGTAGTCTTGCACATCCAAAAAGTTAGCATAAAATTCGCGCACGACTGGAATAACAGCAACAGCGCGAAATAACAGAATCGTTGCCAGTTGTGCGCAACGATCGTGTTTTCGATCATTTCATCGGGATTGTAAAAGCTTCGCTCAGAGATAAATTTTCTGGACGTCGCAAATTTGTGACATCGAAAATGCGCTGTCGCAGTCGCGAACTTGCTACTGTCAAAATTTTCTCGTGCCTTTCCTCGCTTAGATTTTGGTACCATCTAAACGTGAAAGAAAACATAAATAAATTAAGAAATCAAAGATTTAAACTCTTTTTAAGCTTATGAAACTTAAAATGAGTTTATAAATTCATGGAGAAATACTAAAAATCAAATTTTTTCTAAAAATTTTAGTTATTAGTCAAAAATAGGAAAAACTATGGTGAAAATAAAAAATAAATGGATTAGAGTGTAGATCTGACCTTGAGATGAAGAAATCAAGGGATTTCGGGCTCAAAATCTTGATGTTTTGACCTCAAAATGGATTTAGGAGGTGGGTTTTCGCGAAAAGAGGAAGAAGATGAAGCTTAGGCGTCAAAAATGGCTAATGGGGGTTTAAATGGTGTTTTTTGGTTAAGCAGGCCGAACCGGCGCCTAGGCACCAGACTCGCCTTTCCAAAAAAATCTCTTAAAAATTTTATTTTCCACCAAAATTCATAAATTAAACTTCTAATTACTCATATAAGAGTGTTGCTTCAGTTTCCATCTTCCAAAATATTTTCCAAAATTTTAAAAATTATAAATTAAATCCACCAATTAAACACAAGTTCAAATCAAACTATTCTAATTCTATTCATGATTTTCAATTTCGGGCTCAATACAATTCAGATAAGTATCATAACATGATTCAAGTTCTAACAACAATCAAACAACACAAATTTGAAAGAAAATACAACACACATTGAACATGAAAGCAAATACACAAACAAACACAATCGATTCATTAAATCAATACAACGACACAATAGATAAAACACAATCTCACCACATCACTATCTAATTCCCATTATCTTCACAATGAAGATTGCTTGGCCTTTTGGGGAAGAATACTAACGCTCTCGGAAAATCCGTAGCTATTTTCTGGTCGATCCAATTGTTCTTCGCATACATCTCCACTTGAGCATCTTGATAAGCCGCTAGATGATCAAATTGAAGTTTCGCCTGCCATTCCAGATGTTCAATTTGATGATACATCTCATGGAGGCGATCTCCAATGCTTTTAAACTCTACTTCAAACTTATCTAGACGACTAGAAATTTTCTCCAAACTTACAGCGATGAAACCATTGAAGTAGGGTTGAGGATCCTTTGAAACCTTGTCTCTAGCCTCTTCTCCAAGATTTCTCCTCTCCATTTCTTCAAAAATCCTCTCTAATCTCTCAAGAATGGAGTGTATGGGTCGAAATAATGATTGCATAAGGATTGGAGACGAAGATAGGGTCATTTATAAGAGAAAATCGTGTGAAAAACTGAACATTTTCGGTTTTGACACGATCCAGTAACTGTGGCACTTAGGCACCAAATCTGATGCTTGGGCGCCGGACCCATCGACACATAGTTTTACTCTGCCGCTTAGGCGCCAAATCTGGCGCCTAGGCGTCGGAACCATGTTCGACTCCGTTTCGCCTAACGTCAAATTTCAAAGTTTCGTTCTCCAAAATAGGTAATTTAGGATGGTAAGATCAATATAGACTCAGTAACACAAATTATAAGCAATCCTAATGAAAGTTAACTTGATCTCCTTTTTACTCATATATGAAGTAGAGTGATCCAATGTCTATGCTTTGTATAATTCGAGATAATTTTCAGCTTAATTCAATAAAGTCTTGTTAGCATTCAAATTTTCTAAAATAATATAAAATTAAACAAGACCGAGGCATAACCTTACATTACAAATGTAAAAACACACAAAACAACAAATAACTATGGGTTGCCTCCAACAAAGCGCTTGGTTTAATGTCGTCAACCCGACCTAATTAAGTCTTTTAATCAAGTAGACTCAACTCATAAGCCTCTTTATAAATCTTTTTAAAATCTCCCAAATAAGGCTTCAGTCTTAATCCATTAACTTTAAAAATTTTTCCCGTTTTGGGATCTTTAACATCCACAACTCCATAATGGTATACTTTTTCAATTATATATGGTCCTATCCATTTTGATCTTAATTTTCCAGGAAAAAGTCTTAAACGAGTATTAAATAATAATACTTCTTGTCTAGGCTCAAATATTTTTCCTGAAATCTTTTTATCATGTAATATTTTCATTTTTTCTTTATAAATCCTTGCATTTTCATATGATTCATTTCTTATTTCATCCATCTCATTCAATTGCAATAATCATTTTTCTCCTGCAGTATTCAAATCAAAATTAAACACCTTTATCGCCCAATAAGCTTTATGTTCAAGTTCAACAGGTAAGTGACAATGTTTACCATAAACTAATCGGTAAGGTGACATTCCGATTGGTGTCTTATAAGCTGTTCTATAAGCCCATAATGCAGAATCAAGTTTATCAACCCAATCAGCTCTTTTAGGATTAACGGTCTTCTCTAAAATTCTTTTAATTTCTCTGTTTGATACTTCAGCCATTCCACTTATTTGTGGGTGATATGCAGTTGCAATTCTGTATTTGATTCCAAAATTTTTCAATAATGATTGAATTCTTATATTTTTAAAATGACTTTCACCATCTGTGATAATTACCTTAGGCATTCCAAATCTTGAAAAAATCATCTTCTTTAAAAATTTTGAAGCACTTTTGGAATCACAGCTAGGTAAAGCTACAACTTCAATCCACTTTGAAACGTAATCAACCGCTAATAAAATATAAATCTTTCCAGATGATGGTACAAATGGTCCCATAAAGTTTAAACCCCATATATCAAAAATTTCAACTTCCAATATATAGTTTAAAGGCATTTCATCTTTCTTGGATATATTTTCCATCCTTTAACATCGATCACATGTTTTCACATAATGTCTCACATCTTTAAATAAGGTAGGTCAATAAAATCTTGAATTTAAAATTTTAAATGTAGTTTTATCTACTCCAAAGTGTCCTCCATATTCGGAATCATGACATTTTTGAATAATAGCATAAGTTTCTTCATAAGGTACGCATCTACGAATTACAAAATCTCTTCCTAATTTAAATAAATGAGGATCTTCCCAAATATATGATTTAGCATCATTTTTAAATTTCTTAATAAATTTGTTATCCAATCCATAAGGTAAAATATTGCTAACTAAATAGTTAACTATATCTGCATACCAAGGTGTTTGGTATTCTTGAATAACATATAAATGCTCATCAGGAAATTTCTCATTTATATTTTCTTCAGTAATAACATCATTCTTAATTCTATATAAAAGATTAGCAATTTGGTTGTCCGTTCCTTTTCTATCCACTATTTGAAAATCAAATTCTTGTAGAAGTAAAACCCATCTTATCAGTCTAGGTTTAGCATCTTTTTTCGTCATTAAATATTTAATAGCGGAATGATCAGTATGAACTATGCATTTGGTACCAAGAAGATAAGGTCTAAATTTATCAAAGGCATATACTATAGCTAAAAGCTCTTTCTCAGTAGTAGTGTAATTTCTTTGAGTTTCAGTAAGAGTTTTACTAGCAAAATATATAACTTTGAAATTTTTCTCATATTTTTGTCCCAATACAGCTCCAATTGCAAAATCACTTGCATCGCACATTAATTCAAAAGGTTTATTCCAATTAGGTGCAATAATTATAGGTGCAGTTATTAATTTGTCTTTTAAAATATTGAGCATTAACACAGTCTTCATTAAATTCAAATTTAGCTTCTTTTTCCAATAAATAACAAAGTGTTAACCTCATTTTTGATGAGGTCTTTTGCTTCTCTCTTTAGTACTTAGGATCTAGCCTTAGGCTTTTCCTTTGACTAATCTTAGAGGACTAGAAATGGAACCACCACTTATAAATTCAAACACTTCTTGACTCCCTACAAACCCCATAAGCTTGATTGTAGACCCCTAATCACCTAGAGGGTTGAAATCAAATGTGGAGGTTTAAAAGAATGGGTTCTCTATAAGACTTTTTGGCCTTAGGAATACCCTGGATGGCCTGGCCTGGTGAGGGTTGACTTGCACACACATTACACTCTCACACACATTCCAAGTCCTAAAACCACACTCTCACCCAACTTGACTTCCTGACTCACGTAGGTAATTCATATGGATGGTCCTTAACCCCTAAGCCCCTGGCTAAGAGGGTTAGAAACTACATAGTGAATACCTCAAATGAGTCCTCTCATGGCTCATATGGGCTTAATGTGGCTTCATGGCTCAACCAAAATGACTCCATTTCACTCACACTTGATCAATCTTCTTTTTTTTTCAAAATTTTAATTTTTGACCCCCCGGGACCCCGGACCCACCAAACCTACCAAAGACCCTTCAAATGACCCAAAATTTGCAAAGTTACCTAAATTACCCAAGATCCCTCAAAATCAATCCTAGACACTTCCCACCACTCAAATTGACCATCTTTGGCCAAAAATACCAAAATTTCCAAAAACACCCCTAAACCCCCCCAAAATTACCAAAATACCCTTTTACCCCAAAAATCCAAAAAATTCTAAAAATTCCCAGAAAATTCCAGAAAATCTCAAATATTCCCAATTTCATTTTGTTCACCAACACCATGGGCCAATTTTGACAATATACCCAAATTTTACCAAAACCCCCAATTTGACCCATTTTTAACCCAAGTGAACCCAATGTCAAACCAAACCACCCCAATTGACCTCACTTTTGGTCCAATTCAATTCTAAACTTCAATTCAATATCCCCAATATCAATTTAGACCAAATTCAAGTCCAATTTGATTGGCATTTGGGCCCAATTTCAATTTGAAGCTTAAAGGCCCAATTTTGGCCCATGACCTAAACCTAGCCCAAACCAACCCAACTCAACCTTAATTGTCCCCAAACCTTTCTAAAACCCTCCTAACATCCCCCCAAACAAAAAACTAACTTGATTTGCCCAAAATTTGAACCAAAACTCCACCCAAACCTAACCCAAAACCAAAATCCCTTAAATTGCCCTAAGCCCAAACCTAACCCAAATGGGCCCAAATCCCAAAATTAGAGCCCAACCAAAGTTGAAAACTCTTTGTAACACTCCCATAAACATTTTCCAACATTAATTTTACATCAAATCCAACATTAGCCCAACCTTAACCCAAGTTAGCCCAATTTGGCCCACCTTGGCCCCTTTACCAAAAAAGCCCAAATTCAACCCAATTCAATTCAAAATCACTTTAAACTTGTTTCAAATCACTCATGACACATGCCTAAACCAATTGCAACATTTATTTGGCACAATCCTTTACAAAATTTTCATCCTAAATTTATTTTAAATCCAAAAGCCCACTTTCTTAAACCACTTTAAAAGCCTATCCAAAATGATTCCAAAAAGCCCAAAATCAATCCAAAGCCTACATGACACTTTCATCTCATCATCCATTTAATTAAATCATTCCCTATGTTTCAAATTCATCATTGAATTTTTCTAAACTAAGCCATGTGCCAAATTACCCCCTAAATACCAAAAATCCTTAAAACCCTTTTTCATGAAACAAGCCAACCTTTTCCAAGCCAAATGTAAGCCAAATGTGAGCCATTTACAAGCCATATGAAGCCATGAGAGTTTTGACACCTCACAATGTCATTTATGGAAAATGGAGGGGCCCCTTTCTTAAGCCTTCCTTAAGCTTTTTTAACCTCATCCATGATACACACTAAACCAAGTTAGCCACCTAATCCTTGATGGAGACTACACAATTTCCTCTTGGCTGACCCAAATAAATCTTTTCAGCCTAGATCCAGGCCTTGGGTGGTGCACCAAGCACAAAACCATGGGTTGACCCATTTGAACCCAAAATAACCTTCTCCCCATGCCATTTCAATCCAACTCCTTTACACATGTCCAAAGCCAATTGTTGGCACCAAACTCAAGCACTGACCTACCTGACACTGAGGGTGACCCATGCCTGGCCGGCCAGCCACCACAGCCGCTAGAAACCACCAGGCCGAGAGGCTTAATTTGAATCAAATATTCAATTTGAATTAGCTAACTTGTCCCAACCTAAATGGCCATTGCAGTTGTTCTTCCCTTGCCACGAGCAGATGGATCCAAGCCATTAAACCCCACGGGAGGCCCTCCAGCCACCTCTATTTAAACCCACTCACCTCTCGGCCAAACAAGGTGATGAACCGGACCTTAAGGAAACTCCGCCAAAGTTGCTCCAGGATCTTCTCCTAACCTGGAGCGAGTTGATCCCCGAGTGTTCCTTTGCCCTAAACCCCATTAACGAGCTCGATTTCCGAGTTGAAAATCCACCTAAAAAACAGGAAACTTCACTACAGTGAGCCAATCTTCAAATTGATTGACCCTACACCTTCACCAGACCAAGAGGAGAAGTTCCCCAGCAAAAGCTCCCTCACCAGGCCAGCCATTGCTTCCAGCCTCCAAGCTTTGTGATCGGCCTTGGTCACTTTCATACTTAGACAATTCCCCAGAGCCAGAGACTTCATCTGGAGCTTGCTTGGACTCAATCGAAGGTGACACAACCCTCAGATCGAAGCTTCACTTCTCTGAGCAAAGGTATGAACTCACTCTCCCTCCCGAGCTTCCAGCAATTCTCCATTTTATTTGGGTTAATTTCATAGCTTATAAACCGTATGGATGTGTTCGTCTCTTCAAGACGAATCCATAGAGTATAAGAACTCGAAAATCCATTTTGAATCGAGAGAGATATTAGGGTTTGAGTGTGGACGGTCACGGGTGCACACCAGTCGTAGACGATGACCAGGAGCCGTTGGATCGCATGTGTATCGAGCGGACGGTCGAGATCAAGTCGGACAGCGCAATGGTACGTGAACCGCGGGCCGCTGGAGCACTGAGTCAGATGGAGGCGCCGAATCACAGAGTGACACGTGGGCTTTCGATCCGCCGTAGGTTGACGCGGCGCCGAGTCGGATAAGTAGAAAATTAGGATATTTTTGAATTATTTAAATACAACAACTTCAAAAATTCATATCTTTACATAGAAAAATCACAAAAATAAAATAAAAATACCTTCTTGCTCAGTGAATAGAGAAGAGTAATGCAGAAAAGAAATCAAGTTAATTGAATGAGTATTTTATTTTTAATAATTTATTTACTATTTCTAATGTTTTGATTCTCCATTTGCATAGACAATTCACCATGGCATGAGACCATAGGGCTTTTGAAGCCTCTGATCTTGGGAACATTCCCTGAATTTTTTAAGGTCAGAGGCCATCTCTGTGAAAGGTTATTGATTTTTCAAGTTCATGTCACTGTTTTAGGTATTTTAATTCTAATAATTAGCATGTTGTAAAATAAATTCTAGGAAAATTTGGTGATGTTTCTTTGGATCAGCGGACCCTATGAAAAATATATTTTGAGTACTTCATTCAAAGTAACCCTAATTGGCCTAAACTCCCAAAATTGAATTTGAATTAATTAGGGTTAATCACACACCAAATTGACTTGAAAACAATTCTCCATTACTCTTTAGGGTCAGAGGAACCTTACATAAAATTTTGAAATCAATTGGACTTGATTAACCCCACCAAATGGATTGATTAAGCCTCATAAGAAAAATGGAACTTTAAAAATTCATAACTCAAAAAATAATTTTCAAAATTCACAAAAATGGTTTTGGAGCTTCTCTGATATCAGGGGAGTCCAGGAAAATTAAAATTGGAATTTTCTAAAAAAGTTGATTTTTCACAATATTTTAATATTTTAATAATTAAAAAATAATAAAAATCACAAAAATATTAAAAATTATAAAAATGTCACATTTTCACTCCTAATCACTTAGGAACAAACCAAATATTTTTCCTAAGTCCCTAGGATAAGATATTAAATTTTAAAGGCTTAATGTAATTTTTAATATTAAAAAATGAATTTTCAACCTTTTTCACTAAAATAATTCTAATAAATCAAAGAAAAATCAAAAAATTATAAAATTTGTTTCTTTGGATTTCTTGAGGTCAGAGAAATTTAAGAAAAATATAAAATCTATTTTTCAATTTTTATTTTATTTTAAAATTAATTAATACTCTAAAACTCAAAATAATTATAATAAATAAAATATAATTAAAAAATCACAAAAATTGGTCCAAGTGGTCTTCTGGTCATTAGGAACATCCCATAATTTTCTTAAGGATAGAAACTTTACTTTAGTCATGTTGTTGAATTTTCTTTGAAAATCCCTATTTTCTACTAAAAATAATTATATAAATAAATTAAAGTAAAAAAATCACATTTTCTCCTCTAATGTCTTAATTGACATGTGAGTGAGGTGGCATAAAAATTTCAAATTCATTTGAGCTCAATTTAGTGAGTTATGAAATAAATAATCCTAAAAGGGCATAAAGGTAATTAAAAATTTTAACCCTTAATTAAAACTTTAGGTTTAATTAAAGGGGGGGGGGGTAAAATATTTAATTTTTAACTTTCTCTTGGATGATTGAAACTTAGGGAAATTAAAGGGTAGAAACCCATTAAACACTTTGAAAATATCAAAATGAAACTCTAATTAATTAAATAATTTAAATTTTGGAAAGAATATCTTTAAAACTTGGATTATTAAAATAGGGATATTATTAAGAGGATATTTATTCTTTAATCTAAAAATCCCTAAATAAGTCACTTTAATAATATTTAGTTCTTAATTAAAAATTAAAATAATAATCCAAACTAATTAAATTAAAAATTAAAAGAAGATAACCCTTAAATGAATTAAAGCATAAAATGTTAAATGGTCCAATAATTAAAATCAAATTTAAAATCTTGGAGTTAAATTAAATTAAATTAAATTAAGTCAAGTCAAAGTTTAAATTAAATTAAATTAACACCTTAAAAATTAAATTAAATTAAATTTAAAATATTGAAACTAAAATTAAATTAAATTAAATTAAATTAAATTAAATTAAAATTAAAATTAAATTAAATTTAAATTTAAATTAAATTAAATTAAATTAAATTAAATTAAATTAAACTAAATTAAATTAAAATCAAATTAAATTAAATTAAATTAAATTAAAATCACTTAACAACAAACCTAAATGAAATCATTAAGAGTTAAATCAAAACATATCAATAATTTCAACACCTCTTTTTATCTAAATAAAACTAAAACATGAACATCAATCTGAAATACTAAGATAATTGAAAGTGTAAAGATTTAAATTAAATCTAAAATAATTTGAACACTATTCCCAACTTAAAATTATTAATTAAAACCTCATAATTAAATTAAATCACTTTAAATCATTAACTCAAACTTTAAATCAAGAATGATTAAAATTCTCAATAAACCAACTTGCCCTTAAAGGCTTTAATTATTATAACTCTTAAATAGAGTATTAAAAGAGATGTCACTTCATTCATCAGGTAATCAAATACCCAGGTTCACTGAGCAAGAGACAAAGTTTAACTAAACTTCTGGATGATAAATTCACATGTGCAACTAAATTTACTTGAACTCAAAATAATCCCATAAGTATTGAAAAGATGTTTAGGACTCGTCCTAAGCACTTTCTCAATATGACGGGATGTTTTAGAAGAACAATTGAATTTAATTGTTCTTTGATGAAGAAAATCATCCTTAAACCAAACCAACAACCTAGACGTCATAAGGAGATGACTAGCAATAGGATTAGGAATTTGGTAGACAACCAAAACCCTTCCCTTAGCTTTACCTGGGTACTTGTTGAAATATTTAAATGCTCTAACATGTGTTTTAAGTGCAGCTTGGGATGACGGGAAGACCCTCCAGGTACGCTTTTATTTTATTGCGATTTACTTACATGCACTGTACTTTACTTTTCTTGCATGATAAATAAGACTGTTGCATGAAAACCAAAACCTTTAGGATAGTCCCTAAACTGAAACCAAAACTAAATTAAAAGTCATTGCAAGATAAAATTCACCACCACAACATTCCAAAATATAAAACAACTCAAAATTTAATCACAAACAGAACAACAAAACTACAATTGTAACTAAATTAAAACGTCTCGTTGAATGATCGGAAATACCTCGGATGATGTAACTCACGTGTTGCTAACGAGATTTCCCACGGTCTAAATAAAGTGTGGAACTCATTCAGTTGAGTTTAGCAAATTCATCTGGACTAAGTGAATTCGATGAAAATAACGGTGCCGGGATGACGGAACTGTGGGATCTTAATCAGTTCTGTTTAAACAACTTTAAGATTTGTTTTAATTAAGATATTAAAAAAAACACTTGGATCTTAAGATTTATCTAAACTAAAACACTTCTCTCATCACTTGATTTGTACATTCTAAAACTAAACCTCTGCAACAACAAGGAGCTCGGAGCATGGTGGGCAGCACGACCATCGTCATCAGCAAAACTTGGATCTACACCAGTTAAACCCTTCTTAGAATTAAATAACCAAGCCATAGGACTTCGAGGTAGTTTGCCTAGTGCAACATAAATCATCAACTTTTCGTTAGGCATTTGCATGATCATGTCATGTAAATTAAGCCCTAACCGGTCTTAGGACTCCGAGGTAGTCGTTTGGTACGACATAAACCCTCACATCTTCGAGGCTATTTGTGTGATTATATCATATAAATATAAGTCCTAATTAATTAAAATTGGCAAGATTGAAACATTAAGTAAATTCCCAAATCTAAGCCAAACAATAAGATAGTTTGGGAAGTTTCCAAGATTCTTCTTGGATCCTCAGCTTCTCCTACTTCTCTTCCTTTGGACTCTTAAAATAAACTTGTTCCAAATTTGATCAATTCCCAATTGAAATTTCCAAAATCCAATAGTTTGAAAACCTTAAACTTTGAAATTCTTGAGAGCAAAATCACTGATCATTATCGAGAGTTTTCTTAAATGATTCCCGTCATTTAAGATGTAATTAACTATAGGGGCTTGCCCTTATAAGGAACTTTAAGAACCCAAGTAATATAAACCCTGCATAATTTCTTTGTATTAAGCAGGGGAACTTATCGGCTTATAAAATTGGTTCGCAGACCAAACGGATGTCACAAATCTTTTAGTTTATTTAATCGAGCCCCATCATCAAGCAGTGTGTCTATTCTTCGGGATAAATACACGGTTTGTGGTGCGGTGCTCGTTTATATAAACTATTTGGGATGTGAGATCGGTTTGATTTCATATCTTAAAATTTTCAAATTTAAAATTTTATTCAAAATCAAATGCTTCTTTCTAAAAAATATATATATATATATTTAAATTAAATTTAAAATTTAAATTCGCCGACAATTTCTGTAGCCGACCCCCTTTTCAAAACACTTAGCCTAAAAATATGCCGACAAATTCTGGCGACTCCGCTGGGGATTAGTTTCTCTCTCCATTTTGATTAGATGGCTTTGCTTTCATAAATTGGTAGTGTATCCATGTCCCTAGTGGAGCAAACTACCATTCTTCCATTGGAATACCCTGTTCATTTCTTTCTTGAACGAGTATAGCCAACTCCTCTCGGATTTAGGAGCCACTGTTTAGACAACCCTAAACGGAGAGGTTCCGAGATCCTTTTACCACTTTTCTGAGGTGGGGTGGACCCCCGATAGGTGTTAATTTACGAGCGGTCCTTCGAGTCGAGAAGTCTTGCATAAGAATTTCTCTTCCTTTCCAATTCTAAATCGGGCCCTTTACCTTTTCTATAAGCTTTTCCCTTTAATCGTTTTGTTTCTAACAAATGAACCCGCTAATAAACAACCTTCTAATAAACAATCTCTTTTAAAAATCACAAATACACTAAGATAAACAAAAATGTGTTCGAACTCTTTCTTTTTCGTCCTAAACTTTACGATGAAAGGAAGCATAATTCGGGACTGACATTCGGAATCTGTCCTGCAGAAAAAGACTTCCCCAAAGTTAATCTTCTCCTTCACCAATGGAATGCACTTCGCCGTTTACAAGGATGAGCTGCCCGACAATGGGATCATCCGTTTTGGACAAGGATTCGGCAACACAGATATCAAGTTCGCTGACGTCACTCTCTTCACACTAATGGACAAAGTGTCAGAAACTGAGAAACCCTTGATTGAGTTCAACCTGAAATCGACTCAAGAATTCCCTCCCCTGCAAAGGGTTCCAGCTGAAAGGAGTACTACTGTTCGTAGGAGGACTGTTGTCTCTACCCCCACCTGTCTAGTCATCTCTGCACCTACCCCGACTTCTGTCAAACTGAAGGGGAAGGAAATCTAAGTTTGTGATGAGCCTGTCACCATGGAGGGTACAGATTTTGCTGCGATACCGTCTATTTTTGAAATTGGGTCAAGTTCGAGAGTTGCACCCCTAACTCGAACTCAAAGAAGGAATAAAAGCAGAAAGATCGCCAAGATCGAGAATGCTAAAGCTGCTGAAGTTGCTTTTCTAGAAGAAATCCCTGAGGAAAGAGAAGAACTGCCTGAGTATATACCTCTGTTGGAAGGGAGCAGGTTTCACCCTCTCTCTGCCGCATCAGATGAAGAGAATGTCCATAGGATCGCCACTGCATTACCCCGACCTACGTACTACAACAATTACAAGAGGAAGAGGGATAAGACTACGCCATTTGTTCGACTGCAAGCTGTGATAGAAAGATTGGAAAAGAAAAAATGATGCCCTGTGTCAGAAATCTTAAGAAGGATAGGACGGGTGCCAGCTAAATCCCACCTCGGACCGCGAATAGAGCCCGTTGTCGCCACAGAGAAACCAAAGAAGAAGATAAAAGCCAGTTCACCCGTTGTTGTAACGGGTCTACAAATTAGGGAGGATACCACCTTCCAGCATATAGCCGACAGACCATCCAGTCCTAGGCTTCCGGCTGTGAGAAGGATGGTATGGCGACCTACTACTGGCGAGCTAAGACCAAAACAATGTCCTGAGAAGAAAAGTCTCGTCAGGAGACTTGAATCAGAACAAAGTACTACTGCAATAAAGGGGACTCCCGGAAAGGAAATTCAACAACCATCACGTGACAACTGCGAGACCGTACGGAAAAGTCCACTAGAAGATGCCATGGACAAGTTAAGGACCGACATCCGACGGTTAGCAAAAGAAAGAGAAGAAAAACTAGAGGATGAAGTTGACTCATCAGAGTTCATGGATGACGAGTATGCTGAAATCAACATGGTTGAGACGCGAGCATCATCAGCTTCGCAAGGTGCTCAGGCAGCTGCAGAAAGAGATGAACTGGAAGTGATGAAGGCATAGCTTCGGGAAAGAGATGACACAATTTCCCAGATGGCAAAGAGGATGGAAGAGATGGCTGCTGCCTTAGCCACTCTCCAGAGTCAGGTACAACCTCAGAAAGAAACACCCCCAGAGATCATCCATATTGCAGATGGAGGAAAAGAGATCACATCCGTTAACGGAGACGAGCCACCAAAGAAGGATTCTGCACAAAGCATGATTCCAAAAATGGACATTAAGAACATGGTAGAACAGCAGGTGTGAGAAGCCCTAGCACAATCGAAGAGTGGAACAACTATTCAGACGGGTAGACCTTACCCCAAAGAGTTCGATGCGGTCCAATACCCGAAAGGCTTCGTACCACCTCTGTTTAAGACTTTTGATGGAACAGGAAACTCCCGGCAGCATGTCGCACATTTTCGTGCTAGTTGCTGCAATGCCGGTGGGAGTGACGCTCTACTCTTCCGTCAGTTCGTCAGCAGTTTGTCAGGGATTGCCTTCGACTGGTACGCAGAATTGCCGAACGGTTCAGTAAAGACCTTTTCAGAACTAGAGAATCTCTTCGTTAAGCAGTTTGCCTGGGCTCAGCACCACATCACTATTGGTGATCTAGTGGTGGAGCAACAAAAGCCGAACGAGACTTTAGTGGATTACATACTTCGATGGAGGAATTTAAGCATGAAGTGTGAACCACAGCTTCAAGAACAACATGCAGTCGGCATCTTGCTCAAGAGTATCCATGGCCCGATAGCACTTCTCCTTAAAGGATTTACAATCAAGACTTTCGAGAAGTTGCTTCACAAGGCCTGGAGCTTGCAAGAAGAGGCAAAGTAGTTAAGTTTCGTAGACAAGACCGATAAGCAGAAAACTGTGAAGACATTTAAAAGAAATCTGGAATCGTCACGGCAGTAGATAAGAGAAAGCAGCATATGCAGATACCGCCAGAATGACCACAGCCCAGTTATCAACCACAGCAACGGACTTACCAACAACCACCACAGATCTATCAGCAACCTCAACAGGGCAATCAACAACCTCAGCAGGGCTATCAGCAACCTCGTCCGAGCTATCAGTCGCCACGGTATTATGAACAACCGCCTCGTTCATCGCGTACCTTAAGAGAACTTCTAAATAGAGAATATCCATTCAAAACCGAAGCAATAGCGAAGATGTTCCGCGATTTAATGAAGACACCGGATTTTCGACTACCGCAGCCCAAGAGGCTGGAGGAAGTCAATAAGAAAGATCATCCGAACTATTGCCCTTACCATCAGATGCTCGGATACAAGATAGAGGATTGCATCACTTTCAAGAGTCGGCTTGATGATAATCTCCTGAAATGGAACATAACAATCCCAAAGGAATACATGAAGGAACCCCAAAAAGGAGGTTCCGTCAATGTTATCTCGACGGATCCTTATGTTTCGATAGACCCTTACACGACCGATGATGGATGGAGTACCGTCTGGATAAAGTCTTCAAAGAAAATTTTGGATCACATCTAGATCGCTTCGGTACGAGCTTCAACTCAGAGTTTAAAACCTGTCGAGCCGGCACTATCACTTGCGATTGAAGAACCACCCCAGAAGAAAGAGAAGATCGTAGAAGAAAAGAAGATCGAGGCTCCGAAGGGTAGACTAGGGGCTGCTTATCCTAGGATGGTTGTTTCTGATTCGGGGGAGAAATCCCTCGAACTCCTGACTCTGTATGATTATCTGCTCGTCCCGGTGGGATCTTATAGTGATAAGGGTTATGGCGTTGGCTACGTTTTGACTGTTTCTAAGGATTAACTAACGACAACCGGCTTAATTCGGATCTCGATTCCAATACAAATAACGATTCTCAAATCATACATAACCTCGATGACCACAACGAAGAAGATATTCACAAAGGAGGCTACGAAAGCTCGACAAGCAACGAGTCCATTTGTGAATTCCGAGGAGCTACAATCACAATAGAATTAGAACCATCAGACACCGAAGCAACTTCAGAAGAGCCCCGTTGTTCCGATTCAAGAGGAGACACCGGTAAATTTAGAAGAGATAACAGAGGTTAATCTAAGAAGCGGAGAAGTTCTACCCCCGAGAATGGGTCTAAAGGATAAAGGAAAGCAGGTGGTTGCTCAGGAAGAGTCAACCCCAGCAGAGGAACTGCCCATTCGGGAAGAAACCGAGGAACATGGTAATAAAGTGGACTACAACGTGCTAGCCCATCTTAGGAAGCTACCAGCCAAACTAAGCATATACGATGCTCTGATCCTATCAAAGGAGATGAGGGAGGCTCTGATAAAAGCTTTACTTGATCCAGAGATTTGTTTAGCTCAAATGGCCGGTAATTCCTTTGACGAGGTTTGCTCGTTAAGAGAACAGCGAGGTGTTACCTTCATGGACAATGATCTATTACTGGGAACAGCTGATCAAAACCGAACGTTGTACATTTCAGTCACTATTGGAAAGTTTACGCTCTCCAAAGTGTTGGTTGATCCGGGAGCATCAATCAACATAATGAATCTTCGGACGCTAGCATACTTGGAAATTGATGCTCGCGATCTTGAAGCAGACAAGATGTTATTAAGAGGCTTCAATCAAAAAGGAGAAAGAGCTCTTGGATCGATAACACTACTAATGAAGACCGGTGATTTAGCAAAGACAACCGCAAAATTCCACATAATTGATTCTGATACATCGTTCAACTCTCTACTGGGTCGGCCATGGATCCATGAAAACCGGATGGTACCGTCGTCTCTGCACCAGTGCATAAAGTATTACAAAGGAGGGGAACAGTGCATCAAAGGTGACTTGCAACCGTTCTCCGTGCACGAAATTGGAATTCATGAAGATGCGGCCTACTACGCGCCTCCGAAGAAAAAAATCTTTTCTAGAAATACCATACAAAATGAAGCAAAAGAAATTCCAGACGATGAAGAATCTAAAGTTCTAGTCCAACAGTTACTCACCACTCCCTTACGGCGAGATGGTGAAGATTTCTCCAGAACTAGCACCCGAGGTCGAGGCCGGGTACTAGGACGTGGAAGAAGCGTTGGAACAGTTGGATAGAAGAAATCGGTCATCAATGTTGACTGGGAGAATATTTCCGAAGAAGAAGAAGAATTTGAGAAAGAAGCAGCGACAATAAGTCAGAAGGAACCACAATTCAAGATTTCTCTCGAAGATGAAAGGAATGAAGAATACAAATCAATGTACGAGAATATTAACCATTATGTACATACTATGACCCTGACCCAGATCCATTCTAATAAGATCGAGGGTATGGTGGTCAAGGAAGTGCATGATGGTGGTGCGAAGCCAATCAAGTTCTACCGTGGTGCTTCTTCTTCCAATACTGAAAAAGATGTACAATTTGAAGATGTTACCTCTTCCGAATTAATGGAACAGCCTTTTGAGTGGTACTCTCCCTGTGTTTAAAATTTAATTCAACGTGGAGTCTTACCTCGACGATGGACAAAAGGTAAATCACAACATTTTGATAAATTATGGAATAATGCCAGTCGGCCTCCCAATTCAAAACATGGCCTCGGATTCGGCACTGTAGGGTCTGTTGACGATACATGATTTTGCTTGGTTGTCACTTGCAAACCTAATAAAGACTGCTTGGAAGCTTCAGAAGACCTCGAAGATCTACCAATCAGAGACGCTCCGCCAGAATTCGAAGAAGAAATCAAATCTACTATAGACGAGTTAACGGAAGTTAACTTAGGTACTAGCGAAGAACCTAGGCCTACCTTTGTTAGCTCCTTACTCAATAAAGAAGACTCCGAAAATATAATCAAGCTATTGATGGAATTCATGGACTGTTTTGCTTAGAGTTATGATGAAATTCCAGGATTAGCTCTAGAAGTTGCAGTTCACAAATTAGGAGTGGATCCCACTGCCGTTCCAGTTAGACAAGCTCTGAGAAGAATGCATCTAGAGATTGAACAACAAGTTATAGCTGAAGTTAAGAAGCTAATAGACGCTAAATTTGTCCGTGAAGAACAATACCCGACTTGGTTAGCCAATGTGGTACCGGTTAGAAAGAAGAATGGTCAGATCAGAATCTGCGTGGATTTCAGAGATTTAAATAAAGCATGTCCAAAGGACGAATTCCCTCTACCAATTCCAGAATTGATGATCGACATTGCTTCAACACATGAAATCTTTTCTTTCATGGATGGATCTTCGGGATACAACCAGATAAAGATGGCACCAGAAGATGAAAAGTTCACAGCCTTCAGAACGCCGATCGGGGTATACTGCTACACAGTGATGTCGTTTGGATTAAAGAACGCAGGAGTAACTTATCAATGAGCAATGACAAGAATTTTTTATGATCTCATTCACAACTAAGTCAAGTGCTACGTAGATGATGTGGTCATCAAAAGCAAACTAAAAGAGGATCATCTGTATGATTTAAGAATTGTTTTCGAGCTGCTAAGACAATTTAACCTTAAGATGAATCCCTTAAAATGCGCCTTCAGCATCACCTTCGGGAAATTCTTAGGATTTGTTGTCCGACATCGCGGGATTGAAATCGATCCTGAAAAGATTAAAGCTATTGTAGAAATGCCTCCTCCCAAAACTTTAAAACAACTACGATCCTTTCAAGGGAGGTTGGCATATCTTCGACGCTTTATCTCGAACTTGTCAGGTAGGTGTCAGCCCTTCTCGGCATTGGTTAAAAAGGACGCCAAATTCATTTGGGATGTGAAACACCAACGGGCTTTTAAGGACGTTAAGCAATATTTAATGACACCTCCTGTCTTAGCAGCCCCAGTCTCAGGTAGACCATTGATACTTTATACCGCGGCTTTAGACGACTTCCTTGGAGCCCTGCTAGCCTAGGTCAATGACGAGGGAAAAGAAAACGTCTACTACCTAAGTCGTCGTCTAATCCCAACGGAAGTAAAGTATCCTATGATTGAGAAACATTGTTTGGCCCTGATCTTCGCCGCTCAAAAGCTCAGGCATTACATGCTTTCTCATAAGGTCAACCTTATTTTGAGAGTTAATCCGTTGCAATACTTGATGACCCGACCGACGCTTTCCGCGGACTTGCCGTGTGGTCGATGATACTATTGCAATTCGACATAACTTTCGTTCCTCTTCGCACCGTAAATGGACAAGTCCTAGCAGACTTCCTCGCAGCACACCCTTTGCCGGTGGATTCGCCTCTCGATGACGATTTGTCTGACGAGCAGATAATGAGCCTAGAAGACCCTGATGATCGACGTTGGGAACTATACTTCGACGGTGCGTTCTCAACACAGAAAAACAAAGAATTGCAAATGATAGTGCCCGGTAAGGCAGGAATCAGACTAATCTTTATAACACCGGAGCGGGGGATGTTAAGGTACTCCTACCACTTAACAGAACCGTGTACAAACAACGAGGCAGAATATGAAGCCCTCATAACCGGATTAGAATTAATCATTCAGATGGGAATAACGGACATCAACATCTACGGAGATTCTCAGTTGATCATTCAATAAGTCGCCGGACAATACAGAATTCTAAAGCCAAGACTCGAACAATACTTTCAGTATGCCATGAAATTGTTGGAACAAATTCCAAACGTAACAATCTACAAGATTCCTAGAAGAGAAAATGCTTTCGCAGATGCGTTAGCCCGTCTTGCAAAGGAATTTGCCTGCTTGCATGATGAGTCAGTTGAAGTGTCAGTTCAAGGACGACAGATCCTATCACAACTCGACATGGATACAGTACACAAATCAGAAAAAAATAGAAGAATCAGTTGTGGCAATAACAGAAAATACAAAAGATTGGCGGCAACCATTAATAGACTACTTGCGGACAGAAGCTCGCTCGACGATAAGTCATTAGCCCATCAAATCAAGAAAATAACTCTGTCTTACGCATTAATAAACAATACGTTATACAGAAGGTCATTCGATTAGATGTGGCTAAGATGCCTGAGCGGGTCCGAGGCTCGTGAAATTATTAAAGAAGTACACTCAGGACTTTGTGGCGCTCATCAGTCGGGTCCGAAAATGAAAATGAAGATTAAAAGACTAGGGTATTACTGGCCCTCAATGATGACCGACTGTATGAAATTTGCCAAAAATTGTCACCAGTGCCAAGTGCACGGAGTGGTTCTACACCAACCTCCAAATGTGCTACATCCCACAATCGCGTCGTGGCCATTTGAGTGTTGGGGCACAGATATAGTGGGTCCGATAGAACCGCCTTCTTCAAGAGGACATCGCTTCATTCTTGCAGCTACATATTACTTTTCTAAGTGGGCAGAAGCTATACCACTCAGAGAAGTGAAGGCACACCACGTGCTACAGTTTTTCAAGCACCAAGTCGTCTACCGTTTTGGGGTCCGCGCAGGATCATTTCAGATAATGGGTCTGATGGCGATGAAATTATATGGATCGCATGTCGTTGCCGTCAATTCCTGTATCATGTCAATGTCAAGGAGTCGCCACTCTCTTTCTCTATTTATCACCCTAATTCTTATCTTACTTAGACTTGTTGTCAGAAGTCTTTGGAGAAAAGAAGGATTAATCATGATATAGATTGAGAGAAAAGAAGATTAAATGATAATCTCATAGAATAAGTCTTCAGATTGTGTAATTATTGAAGTTTTTCGTATGAGAAAATCATATGAAGATCTTGGGTAACCAGAGAGGTCTTGTAGGTAAAATACCTATTCTGAGTTCTTTAATCTCCTATAGGAGCAAGCTCCTATAGTTAATTACATCCTGAGCAATTAATACTGCCTAGGAAAACTCCTGATTAAGGTTAACATTTATCCTCGAAAAAGTGTAAGTGTTGTTGTAGCAGTGCGTTTCTGAAGAATCGATACTATTACAAAGTTTTATTTATGTTGGGTGGATGTCGTTGTTTTGTTATGTTTTGTTTTGTTATTTTGGTTTCATGTCATGTGATATGTCGAGATGTCGTAGTTTGTATTTCATGTCATGTCACAATTTGATGTCGTAATGTCATGTCATCTTATGTCATGTCTTAATGTGATGTCATAATGTAATAAGATGTCGTGATTAATATCTCAATTTGTCATGAGATATTTTATCTCCTATAAGAAGATGTTGTTATTATGTCATGAGATACCTTCTATGATGTCAAGAAGATATCATTATTTATTTATTTTTGTTATTTTGTTTATAATTCCCTTTTGTTCTAAATTTTTGTTGTGTCATGTCATTTTGTCATGTCTTAATGTGATGTCGTAATTTCATAAGATATCGTGATTAATATCTTGATTTTTCATGAGGTATTTTATCTCTTATGTCGTTATTATGTCATGAGATATCTTCAATGATGTCAAGAAGATATCATTATTTATTTATTTTTGTTATTTTGTTTATGATTTCCTTTTGTTTTAAGTTTTGGTTTTGTGGCCATCTCAATTTTATTTTGTCATGTCATTCTGTCATTTATTTTGTTTTGGTTTAGTGTCATGTCATCATTTTTTTGTGGTATAGAAATGTTGTTGTATGTTGATGTCATGTTGATGTCAATGTTAATGATTTTGTTGTTTTATTTCAGGTTTCGTGGCTAACCTAAAAGTTTAGTTGTTTTTATAGTTATGTCATTTTTTTTATTTTGTTGTTTGTAGAAAGTTTAGGTTTTATGACTATCCTAAAAGTTATAGTTTTGTTGTCGATGTTCCATCGTCGACGTCCTGCAAAACAGAGTTAACACACCCTATAACATGCAAAGAAAATCTAAACGAAATTTCATGTCTTCATCCTGCAAGGAAAATAAAGTTAGAAATAATGTCATATCAAGATATTTAGATTACCTGGTTAAAGTGTCTGTTGATCCAGAGTTGTCGGATGTCCGAGTTTGGTTGAAATATCGATTTAGGTTTATGTTAGTTTATGTTTAAATTTTTATTTATCTTGAATATTGATTTGGGCTGGATTGTCGATTTTTAATTTTATGTCGAGTAAAGTTCAATGTGGGTCGAATTTTAAGAATTATGTTGTTTTATGTCGAGATATATTGAGTTTGGTTTGAAATGTCGATTAATGTTATTTAATGTCGGTGATTGTTTAATGTGGTTTGAAATGTCATTTAATGTCGGTGATTGTTTAATTTGGTTTGAAATGTCATTTAATGTTGAATTTGATTTGAAATGTCGATTAATGTTATTTAATGTCGGTGATTGTTTAATTTGGTTTTAAATGTCAGATTTATGTCGGTTATGTCGATTTTGGTTTGAAATGTCGAATTTATGTCGATTATGTCAATATTCGTTTGAAATGTTAGATTTATGTCAGTTATGTCGATTTTGGTTTGAAATGTCGAATTTATGTCGATTATGTTGATATTCGTTTGAAATGTCGAATTTATGTCGATTTGGTTTAAAATGTCGATTTTATGACAGTTATGTTTGAAATGTTGAATTTATGTCGATTATGTCGATTAATTGTTTGGAATGTCAAATTTATGTCGATCATGTCAATTTATGTTTGAAATGTCAAATTTATGTTGATTATGTCGATTAATTATTTAAAATGTCGAATTTATGTCGATTTGGATTAAAATGTCGATTTTATGTCAGTTATGTTTGAAATGTTGAATTTATGTCGATTATGTCGATTAATTGTTTGGAATGTCAAATTTATGTCGATCATGTCAATTTAAGTTTGAAATGTCAAATTTATGTTGATTATGTCGATTAATTGTTTAAAATGTCGAATTTATGTCGATTTGGTTTAAAATGTCGATTTTATGTCAGTTATGTTTGAAATGTTGAATTTATGTCGATTATGTTGATATTCGTTTGAAATGTCGAATTTATGTCTTAACTTAAGTTTAAACTTAAATCTTGAGTTCATGTCTGTTTGAACTTAAGTTAAAAGGTTGAAAGTTAGATTCAATATTGATTGAATTAACTTGGGTTCATGTCTGGTGGAACCTAAGTTAAATTCAATGTTGATTGAATCTAATTAACTTGAGTTCATGTCTGTCTGAACTTAAATTAAAAGGTTGAAAGTTAGATTCAATATTGATTGAATTAACTTAGGTTCATGTCTGGTTTGACTTAAGTCTAATGTGGATTAGACTTAAGTTAGGGTTAGGTTAGACTTAGGTTTATGTCGGGTTGAACCTAAGGATGGTTTGACTCAAGTTTAATATGGGTTAGACAGAAGTTAGGTTTAGGTTTAGACTTAGGTTCATGTCGGGTTGAACCTAAATATGGTTCGTCTTAAGTCTAATATGGGTTAGACTTAAGTTAGGTTTAGTTTAAACTTAGGTTCATGTCGGGTTGAACCTAAGGTTTATGTCTTGGTTGAGGTCAAACTTAAGTTCATGTTCGGTTGAACCTAAGTATGATTTGACTTAAGTCTAATGTGGGTTAGACTTAAGTTAGTTTTATGTTAAACTTAGGTTCATGTCAGGTTGAACCTAAGTATGATTTAACTTAAGTCTAATGTGGGTTAGACTTAAGTCAGGTTTGAGTTAGGTTTGAACCTAAGTGTAGTTAGACTTAAGTCTAATGTGGGTTAGACTTAAGTTAGGTTTGAGTTAAGTTCATGTCAGGATGAACCTAAGTTTGGTTTGACTTAAGTCTAATATGGGTTAGACTTAAGTTAAGTTTTGGGTTAGGTTCATGTCAGGTTGAACCTAAGTATGGTTTGACTTAAATCTAATATGGGTTAGACTTAAGTTATGTTTTGAGTTTAGGTTAAGTTAGGTTCAAGTCAGGTTGAACGTAGACTTAAGGTCGACTTAAGTTCAATATTGGTTGAACTTAAGCTAAGGTTTAAGTTTAAGTTAGGTTCAAGTTAGGTTGAACCTAAGGTTGGTTTGACTTAAGTCTAATATGGGCTAGACTTAAGTTAGGTTTGGGTTAGGTTCATGTCAGGTTGAATCTAAGTATGGTTTGACTTAACTCTCATATAGGTTAGACTTAAGTTAGGTTTGGATTAGACTTAGGTTCATGTCGGGTTGAACCTAAGTATGGTTTGACTTAAGTCTTATATGGGTTAGACTTAAGTTATATATTAAGTTTAGTTAAGTTAGGTTCAAGTCAGGTTGAACCTAGACTTAAGGTCGACTTAAGTTCAATATGGGTTGAACTTAAGTTAAGCTTTGAGTTTCAGTTAGGTTCAAGTTAGGTTGAACCTAAGTTTGGTTTGACTTAAGTCTAATATGGGTTAAACTTAAGTTAGGTTTGGGTTAGGTTCATGTCAGGTTGAACCTAAGTATGGTTTGACTTAAGTCTAATATAAGTTAGACTTAAGTTAGGTTTGGATTAGACTTAGGTTCTGTCGGCATATTTTTAGGTTGAGTGTTGTATTTTTTAAAAGGGGTCGCCTACAGAAGTTGTCGGCGAATTTTAAATTTAATTTAAATATATATATAATTTAGAAAGTAGTATTTGATTTTGAAAATAATTTTAAATTTGAAAATTTTAAGATATGAAATCAAACCGATCTCACATCCCAAACAAGTTTATATAAAGGAGCACCGCATCACAAACCATGTATCTATCCCGAAGAATAGACACATTGCTTGATGATGGGGCTCGATTAAATAAACTAGAAGATTTGTGACATCCATTTGGTCCGCGAACCAATTTTATAAGCCGACAAGTTCCCTCGTCTAATATGAAAACATTAAACGGGGTTTATATTACCGGGTTCTTAAAATTCCCATAAGGGCAAGCCCCTATAGTTAATTACATCTTAAGTGACGGGAATCACCTAAAAAAACTCTCGATAATAATCGGTAGTTTCGCTCTCGGGAATTTCAAAGTTTAAGTTTTCAATGGATTGCGTTTTGGAATTTCGATAGGGAATGGATCGATTTGGAACATTTTATTTTGGGAATTCAAAGGAAGAAAGGTAGGAGAAATCACGGATTCGAAGCGAACTTCGGTAATTTCCCGACTATCCTATTGTTTGGCTTGAATTTAGGAAAGTCCTAATGTTTATTTAATGTTTTGATCTTGCCAATTTTAATTAGTTAGGACTTATATTTGTATGATAAAATCATACAAATAGCCTCGAAGATGTGAGGGCTTATGTAGTACCGAGCGACTACCTCGGAGTCCTAAGACCGGTTAGGGCTTAATTTGCAATGCCTAACAGAAGTTTGAGGATTTATGTTGCACTAGGCAAACTACCTCGAAGTCCTATGGTCTTGTTGTTTAATTCTAAGAATGTTTAGCTGATGTAGAGTTGTTTTGCTGACGAAGATGGCCGTGCTGCCCACCATGCTCCGGCTCCTTGTTGTTGCGAGCGGTTTAGTTTTAGAAGTCATAAATCAGGAGATGAGAGAAGTGTTCTGGTTTAGAGAAAGTTTTAATTTCCAAGTGTTTTTAATATTTTAATTAAACAAATTTTAAAGTTGATTATAACAACACCGGTTAAGATCCCACGGTTCCATCCTTCCGGCATCGTTATTTTTATCGGATTCACTTAGTCCAGATGAATTTGCTAAACTCAATTGAATGAGTTCCACACTTTCATTTAGATCGTGGGAAATCCCGTTAGCAACACGTAGGTTACATCATCCGAGGTATTCCCGATCATCCAACAAGACATTTTAATTTAGTTGTAGTTGTAGTTTTGTTGTTCTGTTTGTGATTAAATTTTGAGTTGTCTTATATTTTGAAATGTTGTGGCGGTGAATTTTATCTTGTAGTGTCTTTTAATTTAGTTTTGGTTTCAGTTTTAGGGACTATCCTAAAAGTTGTTTATCATGCAAGAAAAGTAAGTGCGATGCGATTAAATAAATTGCAGTAAAGTAAATTGCAATAAAATAAAAGCGTACCTGGAGGGTCTTCCCGTCATCCCAAGTCGCACTTAAAACACAGTTAGAATATTTAAGCATTTAAAGTAAGTTCCCAGGTAAAGCTAAGGGAAGGGTTATGGTTTTCTACCAAGTTCCTAATCCTATAGCTAGTCATCTCCTATGACGTCTAGGTTCTTGCATTTTGGTTTGAGGATGATTTTCTTCATCAAAGAACAACTAAGTTCAATTGTTCTTATAAATACCCTATCGTATCGAGGAAGTGCTTAAGACGAATCTTAAACATCTTTTCAACATTTCTAGGATTATTCTAAGTCCAAGTGAATTTAATTATACAAATGAATTAATCGTCCGGGAGTTTAAGTTTTGTTATCTTGCTCAGTGAACTAGGACATTTGAATATCCTATAAGTGAAGTGACACTTCTTTTAACACTTCTTTTAAGAGTTATGACATCACGAGCTTTAGAGGGCAAATTGATGTTTGATTTTAGTTAATGGATTTAAGTTTGGAATAGTGTTCAAGTTGTTCTAGATTTATTTTGAATTCTTCATGTCTTAAGTGATGTTATATTTAATTCAATTTAATTTAATTTAACTTAATTTAATTTAATGTGGTTTAATTTAATTTAATTTAACTTAAGTTAATTTAATATAATATGGTTTAACTTAATTTAATTTAATTTGATTTAATTTTAATTTGATTTAGTTTTAATTTAATTTAGTTTAATTTAATTTAATTTAATTTAATTTTAATTTAATTTAATTTAATTTAATTTAATGTAATTTAATTTAATTTAATTTAATTTAATTTAATTTAATTTATTTTATTTTAATTTAATTTAATTTAATTTAATTTAATTTAATTTAATTTTAATATGTTTTAATTTAATTTAATTTAATTTAATTTGTTTTAATTTAATTTAATTTATTTAATTTAATTTAATTTAATTTAATTTAATATTTTATTTAAAAAAAGGTTTGCTTTAAATAATTTAACTTTAACTTAATTTAATGATTAAATCTTTTAACATTTTAAATCTTAAAATTAGATTATCATTTTAATTAGGAATTAAATATTATTGGGATGATTAATTTAGGGATTCTTAAATTAAAGAATAAATCTCTTCCTAATGACATCCCTATTTTAATAATTCCAATTTTATTATTCTTCCAAATTTAATTAATTATTTTAATTAAAGTTCATTTCAATTATTGTTGAATTGTTTAATAGGTCTCTACCCTTTAATTATTTAAATTTCAATCATCCAAATCAGATTAAGATCAAATATTTTACCTTTTCATTTTATTAAGCCTAAAGTTTTAATTAAGGGTTAAAATTTTAATTACCATTTTGCCCTTCAAGCTTAATAATTTCATAACTCATTAAATTGAGCTCAAATGAACTTGAAATTTTTATGTGACTTCACTCATATGTCAATGAGGATATTAGAGGAGAAAATGTGATTTTTCTGTATTTAATTTATTTATGTAATTATTTTTGGTGGAAAATAGAGATTTCCAAGGAAAATTTAATAATATGACCAAGGGAAAGTTTCTGTCCTTAAGAAAATTATGGGACATTCCTAATGACCAGAGGACCATTTGGACCAATTTTGGTGATTTTTTGAATTATATTTCTTTTATTATAATTATTTTGAGTTTTGGAGTATTAATTAATTTAAAAATAAAATACAGGTTGAAAAATGAATTTTATATTTTTCAAAAATCTCTCTGATATCAAAGAAATCAGAGAATCAATTTTTATAATTTTTTGATTTTTCTTTGATTTATTAGAATTATTTTAGTGGAAATGCTAGAAAATACATTTTTTTATTTTTAAAATTACCCTAGGGCTTTAAAATTTAATAACTCTTCATAGAGACCTAGGAAAAATATGGGGTTTGTTCCTATGTGATTAAAATTCAAAATATGACATTTTGGTGAATTTTATTATTTTTGTGATTTTTATTACTTTATTAATTATTAAAATATTAAAATAATACAAAAAATCAACTTTTTTAGAAAATTGAAATTTTAATTTTCTTAAATTTCCCTGATATCAGAGAGGCTCCAAAACCAATTTGGTGAATTTTAGAAAAGTATTTTGAAAGTTATGAATTTTCAAAGTTTAAATTGGCTAAATGGCTTAATCAACCCATTTGATAGGACTAACCAGACCCAATTGGCTTCAAATTTTTATGGTGGGTTCCTCTAATCCTAAAGGCCAGTGGAGAATTGATTTCAAGTCAATTTGATATATGATTAGCTCTAATTAATTAAGAACCTATTTAGGGTGTTTAAGCCAATTAGAGTTATTCTAAGTGAATTAATTCAAAACCTATTTTTCGTAGGGTCCTCTGGTCATAAGAAACATCACCAAATTTTCCTAGAATTTATTTCACAACATGCTAATTATTGGATTTAAAATACTCAAAAAAGCAACTTGAATTTGAAAAATCATTAACTTCTCATAGGGATGGCCTCTGACTTTGGAAAATTCTGGGAATGTTCCCAAATTCAGAGGCTTCAAAAGCTCTATGGTCTCATGCCATGGTGAATTTCCTATATGCATGGAGAATTAAAACAATACAGAGGGTAAATAAATCATTAAAAATAAAATACTTGGATGAAATTAAATGATTTCTTTTCCACATTATTTTCCTCACGTTCATCTGAGCGAGAGGGTATTTTTATTTTATTTTTCTGATTTTTCTACACAAAGTTATGAATTTTCGAAGTTTAGGGAATTAAATAAATCGGAAAATCCCTATTTTTCTACTTATCCGAGTCGGCGCCGCGTCAGCCTTAGCATCTCCGAAGCGCCGCGTGTCGCCTTCGATTCGGCGCCGCCATCCGACTCGGCCCGTCCCGGGACCCGCCTTTCACGTAACATCTTCTGGTCCGACGCGATCCGAGCCGTCCATCCGATACACGCGCGATCCAACGGTTCCCAGTCATCGTCTACGACTGGTGTGAACCCGTGACCGTCACCCTTCTAACCCTAATTTCTCACTCGATTCTCAACGGATTTTCGTGTTCTTATGCTCTATGGATTCGTCTTGAGGAGACGAACACATCCATACGGTAAACATGTGTTTAAATTGACTCAAATTAAATGGAGAATCTCTGTAAGCTCGGGAAGAAGAGTGGGTTCATACCTTTGCTCGGAGAGCCGAAACTTCGATGCGAGAGTTGTGTCACCTTCGATTGGGTCCAAGTAAGCTCCGGATGAAGTCCCTTGGCACAGTGAATTGTCTAGCTATGAAAGTGACCACAGCTCGATCACAAAGCTTGGAGGCCTGGAACAAGCCGGGTGGCTCGGGGATGGGGCTTTCGGTGGGAAACTTCTCCTCTTGGTCCGGTGAAGGTGTAGGACCGATCGATTTGAAGATTGCTCCACTTGTGAAGAAGTGTCCTGGTTTTTAGGCTAAAGTTTGAGCTCAAAATTGAGCTCAGTCGGAGGAATTGGGCTGGAATTCGGTGGGGATCAAGTGCTCTATGTGTGGAGAGTGATCTGGAATGATTTTGGCAGAGTTTCCTTAAGGTTTGGTTCAGCACCTCTTATGGCCGAGAGGAGGTGGTGTTTAAATAGGAGAGGGTGGAGGGCCTCCCAGGGGGGTTTACGGCTGGGGATCAACTGCTCTGGTGAGGAGAAGAAGAGCTATGCTGTCCATTTGGGTTGAGACAAGTCAGCAAGGGAGAATTGAATTTTTGGCTCCTCCCGAGGTCTCGGCCATGGTGTTTTCCGACGGCACAGTGGTGGTCGGCCGAGCGCACCGGTCACCATCTTGTTCGGGTGGGTCGAGTCGGGGTTTAGTGCAGTCAATTGGCCATGGACATGTGTAAAGGAGTTTGATTTAAATGGAATGGGAGAAGGCCCATTTTGGCTTGGTTTGGTTCAACTCATGCATTTGGGCTAGGTTCACCATCCAAGGCTTGACCTTGGGCTGAGGGAGAATCATTTGGGTCACTGAATTGGGGTAGTGAAGTCCCCATCCATGGTGAGGTGGCTAAGCATGGTATAGTGTGTGACATGCTTAAGGTAAAAAGGTTTAAGGGAGGTTTAAGAAAGAACCCCCTCTTCTTGCCATAAATGGACTAATGACAAGTCAAAGCCCTCATGGCTTCATGTGGCTTGAGAATGGCTTGTTCATGGCTCCATTTGGCTTGGGAAAAGTTTAATCAACTTCATGGAAATAGAATTTAGGAATTTTGGTATTTTGGTGGAGAATTTTCATGAAGCTTGATTTGGAATGGCTTAATGATGATTTTAAAACTTAGGGGTGATTTTGATTAAATGGATGATGTGGGTAAATGTCATGTGGGCTTTGGATTAAAAACTTGGGCTTTTGAAATGGTCTTGGGTGGACTTTTTAAAGTGGTTTAAGGAAGTGGGCCTTTAGGTTAAGAATGAGTTCATGAATGGGAATTTTTGTAAAAGGTTGGGCCAAATAATTGTTGGTTTTGGTTTAGGGATGTTTCATGAGTAATTTGAAATAGATTTAAGGTGGTTTGGGTTTGAATTGGGTTGAATTGGGGTTTATTTGGTAAATGGGCCAATGTAGGTCAAATTGGGCTAATTTGGGCCAATGTTGGGCTAGGGTTGAAATTGATGTAAAATAAATGTTGGGAAATGTTTATGGGAGTGTTTCAAAGAGGTTTTGGCTTTGGTTGGGTTTTGATTTTGAGGTTTGGGTTTATTTGGGTTAGGTTTGGGTTTAGGTCAAAATTGGGCTTTTTGATTTTAGGTTGGATTTGAGTGGGGTTTGCATCTAAATTTTGGGCAAATCATGTTAGTGTTTTGTTTATGGGGATATTAAGGAAGGTTTAGAAAAGATTTGGGGTTAATTGGAGTTGAATTGGGTGAGTTTGGGCTAAGTTTGGGTCATGGGTCCAAAATGGGCTTTAAGGCCAAAAGTGAAATTGGATCCAAATTTCAATCAAATTGGACTTGGATTTGGTCTAGATTGGTGTTGGGGATGTTGAATTGAAGTTTAGAATTGGATTGGACCAGATTTTGGGTCAATTGGATAGGTTTGGTTTGACATTGGGTTCATTTTGGGTTAAAATGGGTCAAATTGGGGATTTTGACAAAAGTGGGGTAAATTGACAAAATTGGCCCATGGTGTAGTTTAACAAAATGAAATTGGGAATATTTGGGATTTTTTGAAATTTTTTGGGAATTTTCTGAATTTTTGGATTTTTTGGCTAAGAGGGGCATTTTGGGTATTTGGAGGGTATTGGGAGATATTTTTGGAATATTTGGTATTTTTGGGTGTGGATGATCAATTTGAGTAATGTGGGAATGTTTAGGATTGATTTTGAGGATTTTTGGGTGATTTAGGTGATTTTGCAAGTTTTGGGTGGTTTCAAGGGTATTGGGTAGAGTTGGCGGGTGTAGGGTCCCGGGGTCAAAAATTGAAAATTTGGAAAATTGAAGCTTGGGTGAATGTAAGTGGAATGAAATCATTTTGGTTGAGCCATGAAGCCATATCAAGCCCACATGAGCCATGAAGGGACTCATTTGAGGCATCCATCTATGTTGTTCCTAACCCTGCTTGCCGAGGGCTTAGGGGTTAAGGACCATCCATGTGAATCACCTTCATGAGTCGGGAGGTCAAGTGGGTATGGGTGTGTTTTTAGGAGGTGTGTGAAAGTGTAGTGTATAGGTGTAGTGTGTGTGTAAGTCAGCCCCTTCACTGCACCGGGCCACCTGTGGCGGTCCTAAGGCCAAAGAGTCCCATGGGAACTCATCCTTTAAACTTCCACATTTAATTTCAACCCTCTAGGTGATTAGGGGTCTACAATTAAGTTTGTGGAGTTTGCAGGGAGTTAGGAAGTGGTTTGAATTTCTAAGTGGTGGGTCCCAATTCTAATCCTCTAGGATAGTCAAAGAAAAAGCCTAAGGCTAGATCCTAGGTACTAAAGAGAAGAAGAGAAGACCTCATCAAAAATGAGGTCAACAGGTTCATGTCGGGTTGAACCTAAGTATGGTTTGACTTAAGTCGAATATGGGTTAGACTTAAGTTATGTTTTGAGTTTAGGTTAAGTTAGGTTCAAGTCAGGTTGAACCTAGTCTTAAGGTCGACTTAAGTTCAATATAAGTTGAACTTAAGTTAAGGTTTGAGTTTAAGTTAGGTTCAAGTTTGGTTGAACCTAATTTTGGTTTGACTTAAGTCTAATATGGGTTAGACTTAAGTTAGCTTTGGGTTAGACTTAGGTTCATGTCAGGTTGAACCTAAGTATGATTTGACTTAAGTCGAATATGAGTTAGACTTAAGTTAGGTTTGGGTTAGACTTCGGTTCATGTCAGGTTAAACCTAAGTATGGTTTGACTTAAGTCTAATATGAGTTAACTTAAGTTAGGTTTGGGCATGATTAAACCTTAATTGGTTAAGGTTTAATAGGTTTGATTAAGTATAATGTGGTAGAGTTAATTAAGGTTTATGTTTGATTCAACCTTAGTTAATTAATTTTTAATAAATTAATTAAGTCTAATGTGATAGACTTAAGTAAGTTTGACTTAGATTCAAGTTGGGTTGAACCTAAGTATAGGTTAAGGTTAGGTTCATGTATATTGAACTTAAAAGGTTTAACTTAGGTTTAAATTGGGTTGAATCTAAGTATAGATCAAGGTTAGGTTCATGTATGTTGAACCTAAGGTTTTAGTTTGACTTAGGTTTAACTTGGGTTGAACCTAAGTATAAGTTAAGGTTAAGTTCATGTATGTTGAACCTAATGTTTGATGTTTGACTTAAGTTCAAGTTGGGGTTGAACCTAAGTATAGGTTGAACTTGGGTTCATGTTGTGTTGAACCTAAGTTAAAAGTTGAACTTGGGTTCATGTTTTGTTGAACCTAAGTTAAGTGTTAAACTTGGGTTCATGTTGTGTTGAACCTAAGTTAAGAGTTGAACTTGGGTTCATGTTGTGTTGAACCTAAGTTAAGTTTATTTTGGGTTTGAGTTTGATTAAATCTTAATTGGTTAAGGTTTATTAGATTAATTAAGTCTAATGCGGTAGACTTAATTAGAGTTTAAGTTTGATTAAGTCTAATTTAGTTAAAACTTAATGATTTAATTAGGTCTAATGGTTTAGACCTAATTAGGGTTTAGGTTTGATTAAATCTAATTTAGTTAAAATTTAATGATTTAATGAGGTCTAATGGGTTAGACCTAATTAGGTTTTAGGTTTGATTAAGTCTAATTTAGTTAAGACTTAATGGTTTAATTAGGTCTAATGGGTTAGACCTAATTAGGTTTTAGGTTTTATTAAGTCTAATTTAGTTAAGACTTAATAGTTTAATTAGGTCTAATGGGTTAGACCTAATTAGGGTTTATGTTTGATTAAACCTTAGTTAGTTAAGGTTTAATGGTTTAATTAGGTCTAATGGGTTAGACCTAATTAGGGTTTATGTTTGATTAAACCTTAGTTAGTTAAAGTTTAATGGTTTAATTAGGTCTAATGGGTTAGACCTAATTGGGGTTTGTGTTTGATTAAACCTAATGTTTAAGGAGGTTAATTAAGTTTAATATATCTTTAAACTTAATTAAAAGTTTGATTTGCATTAAACCTAATTTAGTTAAGGTTTAATGGGTTAATTATGTTTAATATGTCCTTAAACTTAATTAAAGATTTGATTTTGGTCGATTAAGTCTAATACGTCCTTAAACTTAATTAAAAAGTTTGCTTTATGTATTAAACCTAATTTAGGTAAGGTTTAATGGGTTAATTAAGTTTAACATGTCCTTAAACTTAATTAAAGATTTGATTTTGGTTAATTAAGTTTAATATGTCCTTAAACTTAATTAAAGGGCTTGATTTTGATTAATTAAGTTTAATGTGTCCTTAAACTTAATTAAAGAGTTTGATTTTGATTAATTAAGTCTAATATGTCCTTAAACTTAATTAAAGAGTTTGATTTTGTTAATTAAGTTTAATATGTCCTTAAACTTAATTAAAATGTTTGATTTTGGTTAATTAAGTTTAATATGTCCTTAAACTTAATTAAAAGGTTTGATTTAAATTAAACCCTAAGGTTCAATAAGTTAACTAAGTTTAATGTGTCCTTAAACTTAATTAAGAGGATTTAGTTTTAGTTAATTAAGTCTAATATGTCCTCAAACTTAATTAAAGAGTTTTGATTTTGGTTAATTAAGTTTAATATATCCTTAAACCTAATTAAGAGAGTTTAGTTTTGGTTAATTAAGTTTAATATGTCCTTAAACTTAATTAAATAGTTTTGATTTTGGTTAATTAAGTTTAATATGTCTTTAAACTTAATTAAAAGAGTTTAGTTGTGGTTAATTAAGTTTAATATGTCCTTAAACTTAATTAAAGAGTTTTGATTTTGGTTAATTAAGTTTAATATGTCTTTAAACTTAATTAAAATTTATTTATATTAAACCTAATTTAAGTAAGGTTTAATGGGTTTAAATGTTATTTTAAACCTAATTAAGTCTAATTTTGTCATTTTAGACTTAAGTGAAGTTTACCATTAGTCTATCATAGACTAGGACCATTTTCAAACTTAGATTATTGATGAAAATAGGCTAAGTTTAGAAAGGGTTATTTTTAGGATTAAAATTATTTAATTAATAAAGAATTTCAACCCTAAATTTCAAAATACCATTCAAAATAATTTCTATGACTTAGAAATGGTTTTCTTAGGGTTATTGTCTGTTGCCTTATCATTTCTAGTCTTTTGCATTTTATATTTTTTTAATTTTCAATTTTTTATAATTATTATTTGAAATAATTACAAAGAAACTTGAAAATTAAAGAAAGGTATCTTAGACATGTTTTCTGTCCTTGGAAAAATCATGGAAGGTTCCTAAGAACATAAAGATAAATTCCTCAAAGTTTCATAATTTTTTTATTTATAAATAATTTTTAATAATTAAAATACTCCAGAGAGTATTTAATTAATTAAAAATTAAATACTGAGAACAAAATTATGATTTTTGTCTCATAATTTTCTCCTCTTCAAGAGCTTTCCAGAGGTATTTTTATTTTATTTTTATGACCTCTGGATCAAAAGATATGGATTTTTGAAAAATTTTAAGGTTAATCTGAATTAACCTAGGCCAGAAAATTTGACGGCGCGACACGTGTCCTCGTACCGTCGAATGAGCGGGAGGATCCGGTGCGCGGCGCAGAACAGCGGACACCGTATCATTAGATCAGCGCCGTCCGTTCCAAAACACGGGAACGGACGGCGGAGATAAATCCTTCAGAAATTCGAAAATATTCGAACCGTCCAACTTCAAAACTCAATATCTCACTCATTTCTCAACGAAATTGAGTGATGTTTTTTTTAAAATAATCATCTGGATGAGAAGTATCCATCTATATGGTGATGATACTTTTGGGCTAGTATAACACATGATATATCAAAAAAATGAATTATTTTGTGAAAAATAATTCCATACCTTTGCCACAAGCAAATCAAGCTAGATCAGACCTTGTAGCTGCCTTCTAGGATCTCAATGGAAGATTATTGCTGTAGCAATTTGATCCAGAAGTCGGGCTTAGGGGAGAATTTTGAAGAAGTACCTAATTTGGGCTGTTTTTGAAATTTGATCGAATTGGCTCAAATAGGCTCAATCTATGGCTTGGATTTGATCCTAATAGATTCGTTGAGACTCTTAGGAAGAGTTTTTATGTTGGGAGCAAGTGGATTTGGGCAGCTTATAGTTCTCCCTAATTTTTTCTTCTTCTTGCTAGGCTTGGGTATGGGCTCCTTTTATAGCCAAGGGGAGGCCATGGTTTAGCTTAGGTTGTTCTAGGGGAGTAGTTATCTCTCCTATTAGTCCATTGGGTGAAGAAATTCGCTGAGGATATGCATGGTTCTTTCTCCCTAAGCTTTCCATGATGACTTCCTTTGTTTTCTCTCTCTCCCATTGGCTCATGTAAGAGGTGCATGGGGAGCTGCCTCTATTCTTCTTAGGGAGCTTACACATCATCCTTTGGGCTTGGTAAATGGTGACACACAAGCTCATCCCTCATCATTCCTTCTAACCATGGTAAGGGGGGGGTTTCATGCATGGTTTTCCTTCCATTGGGTAGCATGGGAGGTGGGAGGTGAGGCCACATGTTGGCCGGCCATCTCATGGCTAAATGAAGCCTAGGGTGAAGGAGGAAGAGACACCTCACCCCATGCATCATGATGGGTGTTAACCCACGGCTAAGTGTTTTTAAAGTGGGCTTAATTATGTGTTAACTATGCCTTAAGATGGGTTTAGCCTAACTAATAATGAGAAGGCTATGTGTCATTTCATTTCTTTTTATTTTCCATTTTAATTAATTATTTTATTAATTAAAATTGTTGGAAAATGTTTTATTAATCAATTTATTAATTGAAAATAATTTCAATTTAATTAATTGATTAATTTTATCACTTTTGTCATTTTATGATTTTAATTTAATTTTCATTTTAATTAATTATGTCATTTAATTAAAATATTGAAAATTAAATCATTAGTCATTTTAATTAATCAAAATAATTTTGAAATTAATTATTTGATTAATTTTGTCATTTTTATTTCATTTTTATCTATTTTAATCAAAATAGATAGGTGTTGACAAATTTTGACTTGGGTTGACCTAAGTCGACCTAAATTGATCATTTTAATTTTAAAATGTCCAAGTATTTGTGATTTTGTCATTGTGGGGTCTTAAATGTGTCATTGGGTGAAAGGGTTGACTTATGGGTCAACAGGGCTGGTCATTGTGTCTGATTTGACCATTTTGACCAAAGTTGACTTTTTAGGTCATAAGGTTGACCTATGGGGTCAACAGGGTTGGTCATTGGGTCTGGTTTGACCATTTTGACCAAAGTTGACTTTTTAGGTCATAAGGTTGACCTATGGGGTCAACAGGTTTGGTCATTAGGTCTGGTTTGACCATTTTGACCAAAGTTGACTTTTTAGGTCATAAGGTTGACCTATGGGGTCAACAGGGTTGGTCATTGGGTCTGGTTTGACCATTTTGACCAATGTTGACTTTTTAGGTCATAAGGTTGACCTATGGGGTCAACAGGGTTGGTCGTTGGGTCTGGTTTGACCATTTTGACCAATATTGACTTTTTAGGTCATAATGTTGACCTATGAGGTCAATAGGGTTGGTTATTAGGTCTGGTTTGACCATTTTGACCAATGTTGACTTTTTAGGTCATAAGGTTGACCTATGAGGTCAACAAGGTTGGTCATTAGGCCTGGTTTAAGCATTTTGACCAATGTTGACTTTTTAGGTCATAAGGTTGACCTATGGGGTCAACAGGGTTGGTCATTGGGTCTAGTTTGACCATTTTGACCAAAGTTGACTTTTTAGGTCATAAGGTTGACCTATGGGGTCAATAGGGTTGGTCATAAGGTCTGGTTTGACCATTTTGACCAATGTTGACTTTTTAGATCATAAGGTTAACCTATGAGGTCAACAGGGTTGGTCATTAGGTCTGGTTTGACCATTTTGACCAAAGTTGACTTTTTAGGTCATAAGGTTGACCTTTGGGGTCAACAGGGTTGGTCATTGGGTCTGGTTTGACCATTTTGACCAAAGTTAACTTTTTAGGTCATAAGGTTGACCTATGGGGTCAACAGGGTTGGTCACTGGGTCTGGTTTGACCATTTTGACCAAAGTTGACTTTTAGGTCATAAGGTTGACCTATGGGGTCAACAAGGTTGGTCAATAGGTCTGGTTTGACCATTTTGACCAATGTTGACTTTTTTGGTCATAAGGTTGACCTATGAGGTCAACAGGGTTGGTCATTAGGTATGGTTTGATCATTTTGACCAAAGTTGACTTTTTAGATCATAAGGTTGACCTATGAGGTCAACATGGTTGGTCATTATGTCTGGTTTGACCATTTTGACCAAAGTTGACTTTTTAGGTCATAAGGTTGACCTATGGGGTCAACAGGGTTGGTCACTAGGTCTGGTTTGACCATTTTGACCAAAATTGACTTTTAGGTCATAAGGTTGACCTATGAGGTCAACAGGGTTGGTCTTTGGGTCTGGTTTGACCATTTTGATCAAAGTTGACTTTTTAGGTCAAAAGGGTGACCTATGGGGTCAACAGGGTTGGTCATTGGGTCTGGTTTGACCATTTTGACCAAAGTTGACTTTTTAGGTAATAAGGTTGACCTATGGGGTCAACAGGGTTGGTCACGGTCTGATTTGACCAATTTGACCAATGTTGACATTTTAGGTCAAAAGGGCATTGACTCATTATAAAATGAGGTCAACAAAAGGGCCCCCATTATGTGTAGAATACTATATAAGTATTCTGCACATATTGGCGTTGACCGAAGCGGTCTAAGAGATGTCTCATAATGGTCAGGAAAGGAGGGGATGTCATATCGCTCCCAGAGGATGTCAGATGTCTTTTATGTCGGTTCTAAGAAGAGATTTTCTTCTTGTATTTGAAAAGAGATTTATTGGGAGGGAAAATGGATGTCATATTTCATTTCTCAAAATGTCGATGTCGATATTTTGCTAAAGGAATGCCGTGATTTCCGTGTCAGGAAAGGACGTATATCCTATAACAGGAGGGATAAAATGGATGTCATTTTCCATTTCTCAAAATGTTAATGTGATATTTGGTTAAAGGAAAGTCGTGATTTCCGTGTCAGGAAGGGACTTATATCCAATAACCGGAGAGAGAAAATAGATGTCATTTTCTATTTTCCAGAATGTCAGTGTTAAGATTTGGTTAGAGGAAAGCCGTGATTTCCGTGTCAGGAAAGGACTTATATCCAATAACCGAGAGAGAAAATAGATGTCATTTTCTATTTTCCTCAAAATATTGATGTCAAGATTTGGTTAAAGGAAAGTCGTAATTTCCATGTCAGGAAAGGACTTATATCCAATAACCGAAGAGAGAAAATAGATGTCATTTTCTATTCTCCTCAAAATGTCGATGTCAAGATTTGGTTAGAGGAAAGTCGTAATTTCCGTGTCAGGAAAGAACTTATATCCAATAACCGAAGAGAAAAAATAGATGTCATTTTCTATTCTCCTCAAAATGTCGATGTCAAGATTTGGTTAGAGGAAAGTCGTAATTTCCGTGTCAGGAAAGAACTTATATCCAATAACCAAAGAGAGAAAAATAGATGTTATTCTCTATTTTCCTCAAAATGTCGATGCAAGATTTAATTCATGGAAAGTCGTAATTTTCGTGTCAGGAATGGACTTATATCCAATAACCGAAGAGAGAAATAGATGTCATTTTCTATTTTCCTCAAAATGTCGATGTCAAGCTTTGGTTAGAGGAAAGTCGTGATTTCCACATCAGGAAATGACTTATATCCAATAACCGAAGAGAGAAAATAGATGTCATTTTCTATTTTCCTCAAAATGTCAATGTCAAAATTTGGTTAGAGGAAAGCCGTGATTTCCACATCAGGAAAGGACTTATATCCAATAACCGAAGAGAGAAAATAGATGTCATTTTCTATTTTTCTCAAAATGTCAATGTCAAGATTTGGTTAGAGGAAAGCCATAATTTCCGTATCAGGAAAGGACTTACATCCAATAACTGGAGAGAGAAAATAGATGTCATTTTCTATTTTCCTCAGAATGTCAATCAGGATTTGGTTAGAGGAAAACCAATATTTTCGTGTCAGGAAAGGACTTACATCCAATAACTGGGAAGAGAAAATGGATGTCATATTCCATTTCTCGGGAACGTCAAATGTCGGTGTCAAGTCAGAGGAATGCCATATTCTGTATCAGGAAAGGACTTATATCCAATAACTAGAAAAGAGTGGCAAACTCAAGACGAAGAGTGTATCCGCTGGGGATTTGATCTTTATAGGTCGAAAGATATTAATCATCACAAGTTGTTTGTCTTTTTTAATTTAAAATCCTTGTTTTAGCATTTTTGGAACTGTCGATGTATTGTAGACAATTGAGGAAAGAGAACAAATGTCATATTCAATTTTCTCTAAAAAAATTTCAATGTCAAAACGTCGATTTTGGAGTAGGAATACGTTTGAGACTTATATCCTATCCAAAGAAAGGTTGTTAAAGGAAAGCCAATGTCTGATGGTCTTACATCTAATAGCGAGAAAGAGAGTAGATGCCATCTTCCATATAAGGAGGTCTTACACTATCTCTTAGAAACGTCAATGTGGATATGTCGGTTTTGGAATAGGAATGCATATAAGACTTATATCCTATCCAAAGAAAGGTTGCTAAAAGGAAGTCGATGTCCGTTGGTCTTACATCCAATAGCGAGAAGAGTAGATGCCATCTTCCATTTAAGGAGGTCTTACACTATCTCTTAGAAATGTCAATGTCAAAATGTCGATTTTGGAATAGGAATGCGTATGAGACTTATATCCTATCCAAAGAAAGATTGCTAAAGGAAAGCCAATGTCATGATGTTCTTATATCCAATAGCTAGAAAGAGAGTATATGCCATTTTCCACTTAAGGAGGTCTTATACTACTTCTTAGAAATGTCAATGTCAAAATGTCGATTTTGGAATAGGAATGTGTATAATACTTATATCCTATCCAAAGAAAGATTGCCAAAGGAAAGCCAATGTCATGATGGTCTTACATCCAATAGCGAAAAAGACAGTAGATGCCGTTTTCCACTTAAGGAGGTCTTATACTACTTCTTAGAAATGTCAATGTCGATTTGTCGGTTTTGGTTGTTTGTTTCCCAGTTTACAAAACTAGTCATTTATTTTTATTTATGTCGCATCTTTTTCAAATACTACCCATTGATTGGGTGTATTATGTTTTTCTTAGTAGTCTCTCAACTGACAGGATTTCCCCAAATGTGTCTTCTTAACAAGCATATGGGCCCTCTCATGAGGATAGGTATTTGAAGTCCTAAATCCAAATCCCTGATCTGAGTGTCCTAGGGTGAACCAATTTATTATGGGCCCGTACAATGCTTGCTAGTCTTCCAAGCTTCCAAGTTCTCCGAGCTGTAATTTCATATTTTTTGTTATTTCGTCTGCGAATGTCATTTATAGGTAAGATCATTGCACTTCAAGTGGAAGCACAACTTAGGGCCCATTCTTTAGAGCAAATGATGTAGTTCATGTAGGTTCATAAAGCTTCCATTAATCACCAATTCTATAAAGATCATTCAGATTGTCCTTCAAAAATCACTTTAACATTTCCAAATTGGGATTGGGGTTGGATCTTTGGAAAATTATGACTTCGAGTATAATTTCCATTAATCTCCAATAACAAAGCCATTTACCTTAGTTCTTTCTGGGTCTTAAGAATTTTTTGAAAATGTGATCAAAATATCTTTTATCTTCTAAAGATATGTCTGAACCAATTAATAGTCAACCAAAAGATGAGATCACTTAATTCTTTCCTGAATATAATATCGAAAGAATTTTCTTAAGACGTTTTTCAAGATTTATCAATTAGGGGAGAATTTGAACACCAATTTTTGATTTTATGCTCACCTCAAGCTTCTTCTCAGGGAATTACTATATCTGGTGGAGCATGTTTTAGATTTTGAATGTTTGAATTGAGACACCAATTTTTGATTTTGTGCCCACCTCAAGCTTCTTCTTAGAAACATCTTTTTTTTCTTCTTTTTTATGTTTTTTTTGGTAGGGCACACTTAATGATTTTGAATGCCTGAACTCAAACACCAATTTTTGATTTGCTACTCACCTCAAGCTTCTTCTCAAAGAATTACTATATCTGGTAGAGCATGTTTTAAGGGTTTTGAATGTCCAAACTCCCCTAATTAATAATTCTCAAATATTTCTTAAGAGGAATTCTGAGATATTATAACTCATTCAGAAGTCAGGACCCAATCACATGACAGAAGATTAAGAGGCTCGTGACATCTTTAGTCAATTACTTGCATTTTGATCACAATATTTAATTCTTCATTTAGGACCCATTCTAAAAATTTAAGATAAAGGGCCCAGTTATTAGGGCATTAATTTCATTTTCCCCTTGAAATCATAATTTTCTTGTCAAAATGTCAGATTTTTTTATCTTGAATTCTTCCTTTCTGAGTTGTCTTTATGTCAATAGGTGAATGAGAAGAATATTTCCAAAGATATTAAATCCAAAGATTTCAAATTTCATTCTACCTCACAGATCAATTTGGGTTTTATTTCCAAAGATATTAGATCCAAAGATTTCAAATTTCATCCATCGTCACAGATCAATTTTCATTCTCCACAAAGGACATGCTAGTTGACTAGTCCTAGAACTAGACTAAACATAGATCAGATTTTTGCTCCGGTTGATTTCTTTCTTTCTGCAAAGCTGTCCTAAGGGAAACCCTTGATGGAATTTATCCAAAAGTGATCGTCTTCCCAAAATTTGATTAATGATTTTGATTTTTAGAGTCTTTGGTAGATTGACAAATCAAAACCTTGAGGGTAAGAAAAAGATCAACCAGAGGAGTGGTTCAGAGGCTGTGAAAAGCATAACCATGAAGAATAGGTTCATAGGCCATAAAAAGCATAACCTAGGGGAGTGATTCAGAGGCTGTAAAAAGCATAACCACGAAGAATAGGTTCAGAGGCCATAAGGGCATAACCTAAGGGAATGGTTTAGAGGCTGTAAAAAGCATAAACACGAAGAATAGGTTCAGAGGCCATAAAGGCATAACCCAGGGAAGTAGTTCAGAGGCTGTAAAAAGCATAACCACAAAGAATAGGTTCAGAGGCCATAAAGGCATAACCCAGGGAAGTGGTTCAGAGGCTGTAAAAAGCATAACCACGAAGAATAGGTTCAGAGGCCATAAAGGCATAACCCAGGGAAGTGGTTCAGAGGCTGTAAAAAGCATAACCATGAAGAATAGGTTCAGAGGCCATAAGGGCATAACCTAAGGGAGTGGTTCAGAGGCTATAAAAAGCATAATCACGAAGAATAGGTTCAGAGGCCATAAGGGCATAACCTAAGGAAATGGTTCAGAGGCTATAAAAAGCATAACCACTAAGCCAGATAAACTGAACATGTTTGGCTGAGAAAGTATTTGTCTGAACTTATTCAAAACGGCAATATCGGTACGTTCGACAACGGAATCGATGAACACTCCGTACACTAGGTGGGAAGGGAGGGAACACATGTTGTTTTTGTATGTCTTTTATGTCATTTTGGTCTGTCGATTATGGAAATGTAAGACTCTAGGATTTGTTTGTCTTGAACAAATCTTTGAATCGAAGAGGTATTAGTTCTATTTTACTCGAGATTGAGTAAGATATAGAATTAAAGAAAGGATTATTTAGTCTTTCAACAGACAAATTGTCATAGTCATAAGGACAAATTGATTAACCAAAAATGGGGAGAGAGAATGTCCCCAGCGGAGTCACCACTCTTTGATGGCGATGAAATTATATGGATCGCATGTCGTCGCCGTCAATTCCTGTATCATGTCAATGTCAAGGAGTCACCACTCTCTTTCTCTATCTATCACCCTAATTCTTATCTTACCTAGACTTGTTGTCATAAGTCTTTGGAGAAAAGAAGGATTAATCATGATATAGATTGAGAGAAAAGAAGATTAAATGATAATCTCATAGAATAAGTCTTCAGATTGTGTAATTACTGAAGTTTTTCGTATGAGAAAATCATATGAAGATCTTGGGTAACCAGAGAGGTCTTGTAGGTAAAATACCTATCCTGAGTTCTTTAATCTCCTATAGGAGCAAGCTCCTATAGTTAATTACATCATGAGCAATTAATACTGCCTAGGAAAACTCCCGATTAAGGTTAACATTTATCCTCGAAAAAGTGTAAGTGTTGTTGTAGCAGTGCGTTTCTGAAGAATCGATACTACTAGAAAGTTTTATTTATGTTGGGTGGATGTCGTTGCTTTGTTATGTTTTTTTTTGTTATTTTGGTTTCATGTCATGTGATATGTCGAGATGTCGTAGTTTGTATGTCGTGTCATGTCATAATGTGATGTCGTAATGTCATGTCATTTTATGTCATGTCTTAATGTGATGTCATAATGTAATAAGATGTCGTGATTAATATCTCGATTTGTCATGAGATATTTTATCTCCTATAAGAAGATGTTGTTATTATGTCATGAGATACCTTCTATGATGTCAAGAAGATATCATTATTTATTTATTTTTGTTATTTTGTTTATGATTCCCTTTTGTCCTAAATTTTTGTTGTGTCATGTCATTTTGTCATGTCTTAATGTGATGTCGTAATTTCATAAGATATCGTGATTAATATCTTGATTTGTCATGAGGTATTTTATCTCCTATGTCGTTATTATGTCATGAGATACCTTCAATGATGTCAAGAAGATATCATTATTTATTTATTTTTGTTATTTTGTTTATGATTTCCTTTTGTTTTAAGTTTTGGTTTTATGGCCATCTCAATTTTATTTTGTCATGTCATTTTGTCATTTATTTTGTTTTGGTTTAGTGTCATGTCATCATTTTGTTGTGGTATAGAAATGTCGTTGTATGTTGATGTCATGTTGATGTCAATGTTAATGATTTTGTTGTTTTATTTCAGGTTTCTTGGCTAACCTAAAAGTTCAGTTGTTTTTATTTTTATGTCATTTTTTTATTTTGTTGTTTGTAGAAAGTTTAGGTTTTATGACTATCCTAAAAGTTATGGTTTTGTTGTCAATGTTCCGTCGTCGACGTCCTGCAAAACAGAGTTAGCACACCCTATAACATGCAAAGAAAATCTAAACAAAATTTCATGTCTTCATCCTGCAAGGAAAATAAAGTTAGAAACAATGTCATATCAAGATATTTAGATTACCTGGTCAAAGTGTCTGTTGATCCAGAGTTGTCGGATGTCCGATTTTGGTTGAAATGTCGATTTAGGTTTATGTCTGTTTATGTTTAAATTTTTATTTATCTTGAATATTGATTTGGGTTGGATTGTCGATTTTTAATTTTATGTCGAGTTAAGTTCAATGTGGGTCGAACTTTAAGAATTATGTCGTTTTATGTCGAGATACATTGAGTTTGGTTTGAAATGTCGATTAATGTTATTTAATGTCGGTGATTGTTTAATTTGGTTTGAAATGTCATTTAATGTCGGTGATTGTTTAATTTGGTTTGAAATGCCATTTAATGTTGAATTTGATTTGAAATGTCGATTAATGTTATTTAATGTCAGTGATTGTTTAATTTGGTTTGAAATGTCAGATTTATGTCAGTTATGTCGATCTTGGTTTGAAATGTCGAATTTATGTCGATTATGTCGATATTCATTTGAAATGTCAGATTTATGTCGATTATGTCGATTTTGGTTTGAAATGTCGAATTTATGTCGATTATGTCGATATTCGTTTGAAATGTCGAATTTATGTCGATTTGGTTTAAAATGTCGATTTTATGTAAGTTATGTTTGAAATGTTGAATTTATGTCGATTAATTGTTTGGAATGTCAAATTTATGTTGATCATGTCAATTTATGTTTGAAATGTCAAATTTATGTTGATTATGTCGATTAATTGTTTAAAATGTCGAATTTATGTCGATTTGGTTTAAAATGTCGATTTTATGTCAGTTATGTTTGAAATGTTGAATTTATGTCGATTATGTCGATTAATTGTTTGGAATGTCAAATTTATGTCGATCATGTCAATTTATGTTTGAATTGTCAAATTTATGTTGATTATGTCGATTAATTGTTTAAAATGTCGAATTTATGTCGATTTGGTTTAAAATGTCGATTTTATGTCAGTTATGTTTGAAATGTTGAATTTATGTCGATTATGTCGATATTCGTTTGAAATGTCGAATTTATGTCTTAACTTAAGTTTAAACTTAAATCTTGAGTTCATGTCTGTCTGAACTCAAGTTAAAAGGTTGAAAGTTAGATTCAATATTGATTGAATTAACTTGGGTTCATGTCTGGTTAAACCTAATTTAAATTCAATGTTGATTGAATCTAATTAACTTGAGTTCATGTCTGTCTGAACTTAAATTAAAAGGTTGAAAGTTAGATTCAATATTGATTGAATTAACTTGGGTTCATGTCTGGTTTGACTTAAGTCTAATGTGGGTTAGACTTAAGTTAGGGTTAGGTTAGACTTAGGTTTATGTCGGGTTGAACCTAAGCATGGTTTGACTCAAGTTTAATATGGGTTAGACTGAAGTTAGGTTTAGGTTTAGACTTAGATTCATGTCGGGTTGAACCTAAATATGGTTCGTCTTAAGTCTAATATGGGTTAGACTTAAGTTAGGTTTAGGTTTAAACTTAGGTTCATGTCGGGTTGAACCTAAGGTTTATGTCTTAGTTCAGGTCAAACTTAAGTTCATGTCCGGTTGAACCTAAGTATGATTTGACTTAAGTCTAATGTGGGTTAGACTTAAGTTAGTTTTATGTTAAACTTAGGTTCATGTCGAGTTGAACCTAAGTATGATTTACTTAAGTCTAATGTGGGTTAGACTTAAGTCGGGTTTGAGTTAGGTTTGAACCTAAGTGTAGTTTGACTTAAGTCTAATACGGGTTAGACTTAAGTTAGGTTTGAAGTTAGGTTCATGTCGGGATGAACCTAAGTTTGGTTTGACTTAAGCTCTAATATGGGTTAGACTTAAGTTAAGTTTTTGGGTTAGGTTCATGTCAGGTTGAACCTAAGTATGGTTTGACTTAAATCTAATATGGGTTAGACTTAAGTTATGTTTTGAGTTTAGGTTAAGTTAGGTTCAAGTCAGGTTGAACGTAGACTTAAGGTCGACTTAAGTTCAATATTGGTTGAACTTAAGTTAAGGTTTGAGTTTAAGTTAGGTTCAAGTTAGGTTGAACCTAAGTTTGGTTTGACTTAAGTCTAATATGGGTTAGACTTAAGTTAGGTTTGGGTCAGGTTCATGTCAGGTTGAACCTAAGTATGGTTTGACTTAAGTCTAATATATGTTAGAATTAAGTTAGGTTTGGATTAGACTTAGGTTCATGTCGGGTTGAACTTAAGTATGGTTTGACTTAAGTCTAATATGGGTTAGACTTAAGTTATGTTTTGAGTTTAGGTTAAGTTAGGTTCAAGTCAGGTTGAACCTGACTTAAGATCGACTTAAGTTGATATGGGTTGAACTTATGTTAAGGTTTGAGTTTAAGTTAGGTTGAACCTAAGTTTGGTTTGACTTAAGTCTAATATGGGTTAATTTTAAGTTAGGTTTGGGTTAGGTTCATGTCAGGTTGAACCTAAGTATGGTTTGACTTAAGTCTAATATAGGTTAGACTTAAGTTAGGTTTGGATTAGACTTAGGTTCATGTCGGGTTAAACCTAAGTATGGTTTGACTTAAGTCTAATATGGGTTAGACTTAAGTTATGTTTTGAGTTTAGGTTAAGTTAGGTTCAAGTCAGGTTGAACCTAGACTTAAGGTCGACTTAAGTTCAATATGGGTTGAACTTAAGTTAAGGTTTGAGTTTAAGTTAGGTTCGAGTTAGGTTGAACCTAAGTTTGAGTTTGACTTAAATCTAATATGGGTTAGACTTAAGTTAGGTTTGGGTTAGACTTAGGTTCATGTCGGGTTGAACCTAAGTATGGTTTGACTTAAGTCTAATATGGGTTAGACTTAAGTTAGGTTTGGGTTAGACTTAGGTTCATGTCGGGTTGAACCTAAGTATAGGTTTGACTTAAGTCCAATATGAGTTAGACTTAAGTTAGATTTTGGTTAGACTTAGGTTCATGTCAGGTTAAACCTAAGCATGGTTTGACTTAAGTCTAATATGAGTTAGACTTAAGTTAGGTTTGGGCATGATTAAACCTTAATTGGTTAAGGTTTAATAGGTTTGATTAAGTATAATGTGATAGACTTAATTAAGGTTTATGTTTGATTCAACCTTAGTTAATTAAGGTTTAATAAATTAATTAAGTCTAATGTGATAGACTTAATTAAGTTTGACTTAGATTCAAGTTCGGTTGAACCTAAGTATAGGTTAAGGTTAGGTTCTTGTATATTGAAATTAAAAGGTTTAACTTAAGTTTAAATTGTGTTGAACCTAAGTATAGATCAAGGTTAGGTTCATGTATGTTGAACCTAAGGTTTGAGTTTGACTTAGGTTTAACTTGGGTTGAACCTAAGTATAAGTTAAGGTTAAGTTCATGTATGGTGAACCTAATGTTTGATGTTTGACTTAAGTTCAAGTTGCGGTTGAACCTAAGTATAGGTTGAACTTGGGTTCATGTTGTGTTGAACCTAAGTTAAAAGTTGAACTTGGGTTCATGTTGTGTTGAACCTAAGTTAAGAGTTAAACTTGGGTTCATGTTGTGTTGAACCGAAGTTAAGATTTGAACTTGGGTTCATGTTGTGTTGAACCTAAGTTAAGTTTATTTTGGGTTTAAGTTTGATTAAATCTTAATTGGTTAAGGTTTAATAGATTAATTAAGTCTAATGTAGTAGACTTAATTAGAGTTTAAGTTTGATTAAGTCTAATTTAGTTAAGACTTAATGATTTAATTAGGTCTAATGGTTTAGACCTAATTAGGGTTTAGGTTTGATTAAATCTAATTTAGTTAAGATTTAATGATTTAATGAGGTCTAATGGGTTAGACCTAATTAGGTTTTAGGCTTGATTAAGTCTAATTTAGTTAAGACTTAATGGTTTAATTAGGTCTAATGGGTTACACCTAATTAGGTTTAAGGTTTGATTACGTCTAATTTAGTTAAGACTTAATGGTTTAATTAGGTCTAATGGGTTAGACCTAATTAGGGTTTATGTTTGATTAAACCTTAGTTAGTTAAGGTTTAATGGTTTAATTAGGTCTAATGGGTTAGACCTAATTTGGGTTTGTGTCTGATTAAACCTAATGTTTAAGGAGGTTAATTAAGTTTAATATGTCTTTAAACTTAATTAAAGGTTTGATTTGCATTAAACCTAATTTAGTTAAGGTTTAATGGGTTAATTAAGTTTAATATGTCCTTAAACTTAATTAAAGATTTGATTTTGGTCGATTAAGTCTAATACGTCCTTAAACTTAATTAAAGATTTTGATTTTTGTATTAAACCTAATTTAGGTAAGGTTTAATGGGTTAATTAAGTTTAATATGTCCTTAAACTTAATTAAAGATTTGATTTTGGTTAATTAAGTTTGATATGTCCTTAAACTTAATTAAAGGGCTTGATTTTGATTAATTAAGTTTAATATGTCCTTAAACTTAATTAAAGAGTTCGATTTTGATTAATTAAGTTTAATATGTCCTTAAACTTAATTAAAATGTTTGATTTTGGTTAATTAAGTTTAATATGTCCTTAAACTTAATTAAAAGGTTTGATTTTAACTTAAGCCCTAAGGTTCAATAAGTTAACTAAGTTTAATGTGTCCTTAAACTTAATTAAGAGGATTTGGTTTTGGTTAATTAAGTCTAATATGTCCTCAAACTTAATTAAAGAGTTTTGATTTTAGTTAATTAAGTTTAATATATCCTTAAACCTAATTAAGAGAGTTTAGTTTTGGTTAATTAAGTTTAATATGTCCTTAAACTTAATTAAAGAGTTTTGATTTTGGTTAATTAAGTTTAATATGTCTTTAAACTTAATTAAAAGAGTTTAGTTTTGGTTAATTAAGTTTAATATGTCCTTAAACTTAATTAAAGAGTTTTGATTTTGGTTAATTAAGTTTAATATGTCTTTAAACTTAATTAAAATTTAATTTTTATATTAAACCTAATTTAAGTAAGGTTTAATGGGTTCAAATTTTATTTTAAACCTAATTAAGTCTAATTTTGTCATTTTAGACTTAAGTGAAGTTTACCATTAGTTTATCATAGACTATAACCATTTTCAAACTTAGATTATTGATGAAAATAGGCTAAGTTTATAAAGGGTTATTTTTAGGATTAAAATTATTTAATTAATAAAGAATTTCAACCCTAAATTTCAAAATACCATTCAAAATAATTTCTATGACTTAGAAATGGTTTTCTTAGGGTTATTGTATGTTTCCCTATCATTTCTAGTCTTTTGCATTTTATTTTTTTTTAATTTTCAATTTTTTATAATTATTATTTGAAATAATTACAAAGAAACTTGAAAATTAAAGAAAGGTGTCTTAGACATGTTTTCTGTCCTTGGAAAAATCATGGAAGGTTCCTAAGAACATAAAGATAAATGCCTCAAAGTTTCATAATTTTTTGATTTATAAATAATTTTTAATAATTAAAATACTCCAGAGAGTATTTAATTAATTAAAAATTAAATACTGAGAACAAAATTATGATTTTGGTCTCATAATTTTCTCCTCTTCAAGAGCTTTCCAGAGGTATTTTTATTTTATTTTTATGACCTCTCGATCAAAAGATATGAATTTTTGAAGATTTTAAGGTTAATCTGAATTAACCTAGGCCAGAAAATTTGACGGCGCGACACGTGTCCTCGTACCGTCGAATGAGCGGGAGGATCCAATGCGCGGCGCGGAACAGCGGACACCGGATCATTAGATCAGCGTCGTCGGTTCCAAAACACGGGAATGGACGGCGGAGATAAATCCCCCAGAAATTCAAAAATATTCGAACCGTCCAACTTCAAAACTCAATATCTCACTCATTTCTCAACGAAATTGAGTGATTTTTTTTAAATGATCATCTGGATGAGAAGTATCCATCTATACAGTGATGATACACTTCTAGGCTAGTATAACACATGATATCTCGAAAATACGAATTATTTTGCGAAAAATAATTCCATACCTTTGCCACAAGCAAATCAAGCTAGATCAGACCTTGTAGCTGCCTTCTAGGATCCTAAAGGAAGATTATTGCTGCAGCAATTTGATCCAGAAGTCGGGCTTAGGGGAGAATTCTGAAGAAGTACCTAATTTGGGCTATTTTTGAAATTTGATCAAATTGGCTCAAATAGGCTCAATCTATGGCTTGGATTTGATCCTAATAGATTGTTGAGACTCTTAGGAAGAGTTTTTATGTTGGGAGCAAGTGGATTTGGGCAGCCTATAGTTCTCCCTAATTTTTTTCTTCTTCTTGCTAGGCTTGGGTATGGGCTCCTTTTATAGCCAAGGGGAGGCCATGGTTTAGCTTAGGTTGTTCTAGGGGAGTAGTTATCTCTCCTATCAGTCCATTGGGTGAAGAAATTGGCTGAGTATATGCATGGTTCCTTCTCCCTATGCTTTCCATGATGACTTCCTTTGTTTTGTCTCTCTCCCATTGGCTCATGTAAGAGGTGCATGGTGAGCTGCCTCTATTCTTCTTAGGGAGCTTACACATCATCCTTTAGGCTTGGAAAATGGTGACACACAAGCTCATCCCTAATCATTGCTTCTAACCATGGTAAGGGGGGGGGGGGGGTTCATGCATGGTTTTCCTTCCATTGGGTAGCTTGGGAGGTGGGAGGTGAGGCCTCATGTTGGCCGGCCACCTCATGGCTAAATGAAGCCTAGGGTGAAGGAGGAAGAGACACCTCACCCCATGCATCATGATGGGTGTTAACCCATGGCTAAGTGTTTTTAAAGTGGGCTTAATTATGTGTTAATTATGCCTTAAGATGGGTTTAGCCTAACTAATAATGAGAAGGCTATGTGTCATTTCATTTCTTTTTAATTTCCATTTTAATTAATTATTTTATTAATTAAAATTGTTGGAAAATGTTTTATTAATCAATTTATTAATTGAAAATAATTTCAATTTAATTAATTGATTAATTTTATCATTTTTGTCATTTTATGATTTTAATTTAATTTTCATTTTAATTAATTATGTCATTTAATTAAAACATTGAAAATTAAATCATTAGTCATTTTAATTAATCAAAATAATTTTGAAATTAATTATTTGATTAATTTTGTCGTTTTTATTTCATTTTTATCTATTTTAATCAAAATAGATAGGTGTTGACCAATTTTGACTTGGGTTGACCAAGTCGGCTCAAATTGATCATTTTAATTTTAAAATGTCCAGTATTTGTGATTTTGTCATTGTGGGGTCTTAAATGTGTCATTGGGTGAAAGGGTTAACTTATGGGTCAACAGGGCTGGTCATTGGGTCTGGTTTGACCATTTTGAACAAAGTTGACTTTTTAGGTCATAAGGTTGACCTATGGGGTAAACAGGGTTGGTCATTGGGTCTGGTTTGACCATTTTGACCAAAATTGACTTTTTAGGTCATAAGGTTGACCTATGGGGTCAACATGGTTGGTCATTAGGTCTGGTTTGACCATTTTGACCAAAGTTGACTTTTTAGGCATAAGGTTGACCTATGGGTCAACAGGGTTGGTCATTAGGTCTGGTTTGACCATTTTGACCAATGTTGACTTTTTAGGTCATAAGGTTGACCTATGGGGTCAATAGGGTTGGTCACTGGGTCTGGTTTGACCATTTTGACCAAAGTTGACTTTTTAGGTCATAAGGTTGACCTATGGGGTCAACATGGTTGGTCATTAGGTCTGGTTTGACCATTTTGACCAAAGTTAACTTTTTAGGCATAAGGTTGACCCATGGGGTCAATAGGGTTGGTCATTAGGTCTGGTTTCACCATTTTGACCAATGTTGACTTTTTAGGTCATAAGGTTGACCTATGGGGTCAACAGGGTTGGTCATTGGGTCTGGTTTGACCATTTTGACCAAAGTTGACTTTTTTGGTCAAAAGGTTGACCTATGGTGTCAATAGCGTTGGTCATTAGGTCTCGTTTAACCATTTTGACCAATGTTGACTTTTTAGGTCATAAGGTTGAACTATGAGGTCAACAGGGTTGGTCATTAGGTCTAGTTTGACCATTTTGACAAAAGTTGACTTTTTAGGTCATAAGGTTGACCTATGGGGTCAACAGGGTTGGTCATTAGGTCTGGTTTGACCATTTTGACCAATGTTGATTTTTTAGGTCATAAGGTTGACCTATGGGGTCAACAGGGTTGGTCATTTGGTCTGGTTTGACCATTTTGACCAAAGTTGACTTTTTAGGTCATAAGGTTGATTTATGGGGTCAATAGGGTTTGTCATTAGGTCTAGTTTGACCATTTTGACCAATGTTGACTTTTAGGTCATAAGGTTGACCTATGAGATCAACAGGGTTGGTCATTAGGTCTGGTTTGACCATTTTGACCAAAGTTGACTTTTTATGTCATAAGGTTGACCTATGGGGTCAACAGGGTTGGTCACTGGTCCGCTTCGACCATTTTGACCAAAGTTGATTTTTTAGGTCATAAGGTTGACCTATGGGGTCAACAGGGTTGATCACTGGGTCTGGTTTGACCATTTTGACCAAAGTTGACTTTTTAGGTCATAAGGTTGACCTATGGGTTCAACAGGGTTGGTCATTAGGTCTGGTTTGACCATTTTGACCAAAATTGACTTTTTAGGTCTTAAGGTTGACCTATGGGGTCAATAGGGTTGGTCATTAGGTCTGGTTTGACCAATTTGACCAATGTTGACTTTTTAGGTCATAAGGTTTACCTATGAGGTCAACAGGGTTGGTCATTAGGTGTGGTGTGACCATTTTGACCAAAGTTGACTTTTTAGGTCATAAGGTTAACCTATGGGGTGAACAGGGTTGGTCACTAGGTCTGGTTTGACCATTTTGACCAAAGTTGACTTTTTAGGTCATAAGGTTGACCTATGGGGTCAACAGGGTTGGTCACTGGGTCTGGTTTGACAATTTTGACCAAAGTTGACTTTTTAGGTCATAAGGTTGACCTATGGGGTCAACAGGGTTTGTCATTAGGTCTGGTTTGACCATTTTGACCAAAATTGGCTTTTTAGGTCATAAGGTTGACCTATGGTGTCAACAGGGTTGGTCATTGGGTCTGGTTTAACCATTTTGACAAAAGTTGACTTTTTAGGTCAAAAGGGTGACCTATGGGGTCAACAGGGCTGGTCATTGGGTCTGGTTTGACCATTTTGACCAAAGTTGACTTTTTAGGTCATAAGGTTGACCTATGGGGTCAACAGTGGTTGGTCATCTGGTCCAGTTTGACCAATTTGACCAATGTTGACTTTTTAGGTCAAAAGGGCATTGACTCATTGTAAAATGAGGTCAACAGGGTCTGCATTCAAAAGTACAAAGATAAACAATTTTGTCAGAAGACACAGGATCGATTGGCGATACTCAACGATCTACTACCCAAGAGCAAACGGCTTGGTCGAGGCTTTTAATAAAACTCACGTTCAGATTTTAAAGAAAACTTTGGACGACAACAAGAGAAATTGGCACGAGAAGTTGTTAGAAGCCTTATGGGCCTACAGGACGACTTTTATGACTCCTACTCAGTTTATGCCCTATGCTTTAGTGTACGGGTCCGAGGCCGTCTTGCCCCTGGAAGTTCAGCTTCTGTCACTCCGAATTGCAGTTGCAGAAAAGATCACTACAGAAGAAAACGCCAGACTACGATTGGAAGAATTGGAAAGCTTGAAAGGGAAAAGACTTTCCACGCAGCATAATTTGGAACTGTATCAAGCCAAGATGATCCAGGCCCATGATAAATTAGTCCGTCCCAGGACATTCATAGTCGGTGACTTGGTTTTGGTTCTCAGAAGACCTATTAATGCACATCGCAAGATAGGTGGTAAATTTGAACCAACATGGGAAGGGCCTTTCGTGGTCGAGACAGTCTACTCAGGAGGTTCTTACCAACTGGTGAATTGCCGTGGAGAACGACTCATGCTTCCAATCATTGGACGATATTTAAAGAAGTATTACGCAACCTGATGTTTCGAAGGGTGGCCTCTAAAGTAGAATCTTATCCCTAGAAACACGGGTGAAGTAATCACTTTGTGATTGGGTCCGAACCCAAAACGAAATAAAATGGATGATAAAAAAAATCTCATCGATGAAAATGTTAAAAAGAAAACATGGGAAATCGTAATAATAAAATGTTAATCTTTCCTTTTAAATCCATTCATTCTTGATATTTTCTCATCTTTTCCTACTTTCTTTAAATTTAAAAGAAGTGAATAAGAATTTCTAAATGTTTTTTTTATTGTTCTTGTTCTTAGTACAGCCCCTGATCCTTTCCTTGTTTTTTTTCACAGGGAAATGTCGAACGGGCCGTTGGTTCTAAACTTTAGAAATTGCGTGAGTCTAGCAGTTGATGAAAAGAGGGTGAGGGATGGAGCAGTGATAGAGATTGACTCAGACTTCACACCAGCCGGTACGAAGAAAATGATTGGATCCCAGTTGATCGAGAAGAACTTCACAGCCAGAAAGTGATGAAAATGGGTGGCCCGAGCCACCAATCCAGCAGCAAGAAAAGAAAAGCAAACGCCGCTCATGCAATCGGAGAAGATAAGAAAGTTAAGTCCATGGTTTCCACAGCAGAGGGTAGGCTTGTCAGCGCCGCGCTCGCAAAAATTCAAGGGGTAAGGAGAGCTACTCTCACTGCTACCCAACGAAGAAATAAGAATCGTCACATTCGCAAAATGTTGACCAAGTTAGCAGAAGATCAACATAAATAGACAATGGATACCGTTAGTGCAAATGCTCCAAGGAGACCGGTTCATCAGGAACTAGAAAGAAGAAAGTCAATTCCAAGAAAGTCGGAACAGATAAGAGAAATACCAAGAAAAATAGAAATAGAGTCAGTACCTCGATGCCGAGCAGAGGTACCGGATCCGAAGAGTCTGGTTGCGAAAGCAACCCCGGAGGATGTCCCTACAGAGACTATCCCCGAGGAGCCAAGACATGCAGAAGAACGTGCTGGGGTTGAGCCATACATCCCGCAGTATGTTACTAGACACCGAGGACTTCAGATAATCCTGGAATACGAGCTGGAGAAAATGCGACTAGTTGAGAAGAAAACCTTTGAATACTTTGAGAGAATTGGAGACAAGAGGGTCAACATCTTGGAAGGCCTCGAGCTGAATACAGATGTATTCTCAGATTATGAAAAACAACAAATTGTAGACTGCATCCTCGAATTACAGAAAATGGGTCGAGCTGGCCGCCTGAGAGAAAAGACATTCAGAACCCCGAAGATGGATGCCAGGAAAAGGAAGAGTTACAATCCAATGCGAATGTTGCTACAATTTTGCCATAGACAGAAAAGGAAATCCACCAGGGATACTCCGTCGCAGTGAGGTGAATCTGATGCCAAGAATCATTAAGAGAATGGTGAAAAGGATGATAACAGGAGGGTATTGCCTGCAAATTGCATATCCAACAGCTGCATTATTAACATCTACAAGGAAGGCGACTGCATACCTCCACATATAGACCATCATGACTTTGTTAGACCCTTCTGCACAGTGTCATTCGTCAACCAGTGCAACATCATGTTCGGATCTAACCTCCGGATTGCAGGCCCCGGTGAGTTCCGAGGGCCGGTGGAGATACCACTACCGGTAGGTTCCGTCCTGGTGTTAAAAGGAAACGGAGCAGACGTTGCGAAGCATTGCATTCCAGGAGTGCCTGTGGAGCGGATCTCAGTTACTTTTAGAAGAATGGACGACAGAAAAATGCCTTACCACTTTCAGCCAGATCCAGAATTGGAGAGTCTCCGGCCCTATGAGCTGTGAGTTACATGGGAAATAGCACACCTCCAATACACATCCATGCGGCATTCCTGCCAAGGGTGGCTTGGAAGGTGATGTTATTGCCCATGTTTCTTACTATTCAGACATGGATTTTTGACAGACGCTTTTGGATGGATCAACAAGAAGCTTACACAATCCGTTTTGGATTTACATGGATTATATGAGACATTAAATTTCCGAGGAAAATGTCATCATGATTAGATCAAGTTGTATGATGTACTTTCAGCAAGTTGGAATGAAAACGACTGCGTCATATTTTGCCTTCACCTCTTTTTGTGTAAATTGACTGGGAAACGCCATTAGAGTTAAATGAACATTAAATGAAGAACAAAAAAGAAAAGAAAATAAATGAGAACTTTTCCTAAAAAAAATCTGAATATTAAAATGAACTTCAAATTCACATGAACACTAAATAAACAACAAAAAATAAAATGGGATCGTTAAAGGACAAACAAAATGAACCTAAATCTCAAATTGAATTCTGATCTGAATCCTCTGATTCGAACCTTTCAGTTCTTTCCTCAATCGAAATCTGTTGGAAACTCTTTTGAAATTTGAATATTTTCCTCGACTGGTCGTTAAGTCAAGTCTTTTCAGCTTGGTACGCTTACCAGTTCCTTTCAGTTCTCTTTCCTCTGTGTTTTAGAGGATCGACTAGTTCTGTTGACACGGAGCCACGAACTTTGTTCGATTTGGTTCTGATGGCATGAGACTGGGTCCCTCTTCATACAGATAAACTTTCGAGACTGGTACCAAATTCCAGTTCTCTTCCTTCGAGGTCGGTACCAAATTTCGACTCTTATTCGAATTGATACCTAAATTTCAATTCTAAACTTTCAAGACTGGTACCAAATTCCAGTTCTCTTCCTTCGACGTCGGTACCAAATTCCGACTCTCATTCAAATTGATACCTAAATTTCAATTCTAAACTTTCGAGACTGGTACTAAATTCCAGTTCTCTTCCTTCGAGGTGGGTACCAAATTCCGACTCTCATTTGAATTGATACCTAAATTTCAATTCTAAATTTCCGAAACTGGTACCAAATTCCAGTTCTCTTCCTTCGAGGTCGGTACCAAATTTTGACTCTCATTCGAATTGATACCAAAATTTCAATTCTAAATTTCCGAGACTGGTACCAAATTCCAGTTCTCTTCCTCCGAGGTCGGTACCAAATTCCGACTCTCATTCGAATTGATACCTAAATTTCAATTCTAAATTTCCGAGACTGGTACCAAATTCCAGTTCTCTTCCTTCGTGGTCGGTACAAAATTCCGACTCTCATTCGAATTGATACCTAAATTTCAATTCTAAATTTCTGAGATTGGTACCAAATTCCAGTTCTCTTCCTTCGAGGTCGGTACCAAATTTCAACTCTCTTTCAAGGTTGATACTAAATTTCGATTCACAACTTTCGAGACTGGAACCAAATTCTAGTTCTCTTCTTTCGAGGTCGGTACCTAAATTCTGACTCTCTTTCCAAGATCGATACCTAAATTTCGATTCTCTTTCGAGGTTGATACCAAATTTCAATCCTCTCTTTTGAGACTAGTACAAAATTCCAGTTATCTTCTTTCGAGGTCGGTACCTAAATTCCGACTCTCATCCGAATTGATACCTAAATTTCAATTCTCTCTTTCGAGACTGGTACGAAATTCCAGTTCTCTCCTTTCGAGGTCGGTACCAAATTCCGGCTCTCTTTCCGAGTTCGATACCTAAATTTTGATTCTCTTTCAGGTTTGATACTTAAATTTCAAATCTCACTCTCTCGAGATCAGTACCTAAATTCTGGTTCTCATCCTTTTTCCGTAGATACTTAAACTCTGATTCTCACTCCGAGGCTGGTGCCTAAATTCCAGTTCTCTTCGCAATCCCGAGGTTGAAACCCAGGTTTCAATTCTCATTTCAAATCCAAATTTCAAATTCAAAATTTCCTTAAATTGATTTTAAATTTAAACTTCAATCGAAATTGAAACTCAGAACAAATCGAAATCTAAACTCACACATTGAAACTTGAAATTTAAAAGTAAAATGAAATCTAAATCGAATTCTCCAGATCTTGTGATTTGGAGTTCACCTCCTTTTCCATTCCCCAGCGAGAGTTCAGGAATTTCCATTCTTGGAAATATACCTGATACTCCCCAGCGGAAATTCTTCTACTTCATCCTAAGTTTGTCACTTGGACATCTGTGTTGGTTTTGTTGATCTCTTCGATCAACGCCAATACGCGTGGTGTGCTTGGTTAGCACACCACACCTATTGGGGGTCCATTTGTTGACCTCATTTTTGATGAGGTCTTTTGTTTCTCTCTTTATTACTTAGGATCTAGCCTTAGGCTTTTCCTTTGACTAATCTTAGAGGACTAGAAATGGAACCCACCACTTAGAAATTTAAACACTTCTTGACTCCCTGCAAACCCCATAAGCTTGATTGTAGACCCCTAATCACCTAGAGGGTTGAAATCAAATGTGGAGGTTTAAAAGGATGAGTTCCCTATAGGACTTTTTGGCCTTAGGAATACCCTGGATGGCCTGGCCTGGTGAGGGTTGACTTGCACACACATTACACTCTCACACACATTCCAAGTCTTAAAACCACACTCTCACCCAACTTGACTTTTTGACTCATGTATGTAATTTATATGGATGGTCCTTAACCCCTAAGCCCCTGACTAAGAGGGTTAGGAACAACATAGTGAATGTCTCAAATGTGTCCTCTCATGGCCCATATGGGCTTAATGTAGCTTCATGGCTCAACCAAAATGATTCCATTTCACTCACAATTGATCAATCTTCTTTTTTTTTTCAAAATTTCAATTTTTGACCCCCGGGACCCGGACCCACCAAAACTACCAAAGACCCTTCAAATGACCCAAAATTTGCAAAGTTACCTAAATTACCCAAGATCCCTCAAAATAAATCCTAGACACCTCCCACCACTCAAATTGACCATATTTGGCCAAAAATACCAAAATTTCCAAAAATACCCCTAAACCCCCCCAAATTACCAAAATACCCTTTTACCCCAAAAATCCAAAAAATTCTAAAAATTCCCAGAAAATTTCAGAAAATCTCAAATATTCCCAATTTCATTTTTTTTCAACTACACCATGGGCCAATTTTGATAATTTACCCCACTTTTACCAAAACCCCTAATTTGACCCATTTTTAACCCAAGTGAACCCAATGTCAAACCAAATCACCCCAATTGACTTCAATTTTGGTCCAATTCAATGCTAAACTTCAATTCAATATCTCCAATATCAATTTAGACCAAATCCAAGTCCAATTTGATTGGCATTTGGGCCCAATTTCAATTTGAAGCCTAAAGGCCCAATTTTGGCCCATGACCTAAACCTAGCCCAAACCAACCCAACTCAACCCCAATTGGCCCTAAACCTTTTATAAAACCTTCCTAACATCCCCACAAACAAAACACTAACTTGATTTGCCCAAAATTTGAACCTAAACTCCACCCAAACCTAACCCAAAACCAAAACCCCTTAAATTGACCTAAGCCCAAACCTAACCCAAATGGGCCCAAATCCCAAAATTAGAGCCCAACCAAAGTTGAAAACTCTTTGTAACACTCCCATAAACATTTTCCAACATTAATTTTACATCAAATCAAACATAGACCAACCTTAACCCAAGTTAGCCCAATTTGGCCCACCTTGGCCCATTTACCAAAAAAACCCAAATTCAACCCAATTCAATTCAAAATCACATTAAACTTGTTTCAAATCACTCATGACACATGTCTAAACCAATTGCAACATTTATTTGGCACAATCCTTTACAAAATTTTCATCCTAAATTTATTTTAAATCCAAAAGCCCACTTCCTTAAACCACTTTAAAAGCCCATCCAAAATGATTCCAAAAAGCCCAAAATCAATCGAAAGCCTACATGACACTTTCATCTCATCATCCATTTAATTAAATCATTCCCTATGTTTCAAATTCATCATTGAATTTTTCTAAACTAAACCATGTGCTAAATTACCCCCTAAATACCAATAATCCTTTTTCATGAAACAAGCCAACCTTTTCCAAGCCAAATGTAAGCCAGATGTGAGCCATTTACAAGCCATATGAAGCCATGAGAGTTTTGACACCTTGCCATGTCATTTATGGCAAATAGAGGGGCCCCTTTCTTAATCCTTCCTTGAACTTTTTTAACCTCATCCATGATACACACTAAACCAAGTTAGCCACCTAATCCTTGATGGAGACTACACCATTTCCTCTTGGTTGATCCAAATGAATCTTTTCAGCCTAGATCCAGGCCTTGGGTGGTGCACCAAGACCAAAACCATGGGTTGACCCATTTGAACCCAAAATAACCTTCTCTCCATGCCATTTCAATCCAACTCCTTTACACATGTCCAAAGCCAATTGTTGGCACCAAACTCAAGCACTGACCTCCCTGATCCTGAGGGTGACCCATGCCTGGTCGGCCAGCCACCACAGCCGCCGGAAACCACCAGGCCGAGAGGCTTAATTTGAATCAAATATTCAATTTGAATTAGCTGACTTGTCCCAACCTAAATGGCCATTGCAGCTGTTCTTCCCTTGCCATGAGCAGTGAATCAAAGCCATTAAACCCCCCTGGGAGGCCCTCCAGCCACCTCTATTTAAACCCACTCACCTCTCGGCCAAACAAGGTGATGAACCTGACCTTAAGGAAACTCGCCAAAATTGCTCCAGGATCTTCTCCTAACCTAGAGCAGTTGATCCCCAGTGTTCCTTTGCCCTAAACCCCATTAACAGAGCTCAATTTCTGAGTTGAAAATCCACCTAAAAAATAGGACACTTCACTACAGTGAGCCAATCTTCAAATTGATTGACCCTACACCTTCACCAGACCAAGAGCAAAAGTTCCCCAGCAAAAGCCCCCTCACCAGGCCAGCCATTGCTTCCAGCCTCCAAGCTTTGTGATCGGCCTTGGTCACTTTTATACTTAGACAATTCCCCAGAGCCAGAGACTTCATCTGGAGCTTGCTTGGACTCAATCGAAGCTGACACAACCCTCAGATCGAAGCTTCACTTCTCTGAGCAAAGGTATGAACTCACTCTCCCTCCCGAGCTTCCAGCGATTCTCCATTTTATTTGGGTTAATTTCATAGCTTATAAACCATATGGATGTGTTCGTCTTTTCAAGACAAATCCATAGAGTATAAGAACTCAAAAATCCATTGAGAATCGAGAGAGATATTAGGGTTTGAGTGTGGACGGTCACGGGTGCACACCAGTCGTAGACAATGACCAGGAGTCGTTGGATTGCGCTTGTATCGAGCGGATAGTCGCGATCAAGCAGGACAGCGCAATGGTATGTGAACCGCGGGCCCTTGGAGCGCTGAGTCAGATGGCGGCACCGAATCACAGAGCGACGCTTGGGCTTTCGATCCGCCGTAGGTTGACGCGGCGCCGACTCAGATAAGTAGAAAATTAGGATATTTTTGAATTATTTAAATACCAGAACTTCAAAAATTCATATCTTTGCATAGAAAAATCACAAAAATAAAATAAAAATACCCTCTTGCTCAGTGAACCACTAAATTGATTATTTTGTACCATTTGGATAATTGCAGGTTTAAGTTCAAATGAATTAGCAGCTACATCTGAGTTTTGAATAGTTAGGTGAATTTCATCTAATGTAGGGTTGGCATAGTCTCTTAATGGTCTTTGTTGGTTTATATTTTCAATTTCTGGATTATTTGCCATTTGTGTTAAATTTATAATTTCTCTCTTTTGTTTTCTAATTTTTTTAATTGTGCGTTCTAATTCCCGAATCGTAAAGTATTAAATTTTCGTTTCCAAATTTACGCATACAATTTTTAAGTAATATTTAAAATAGTCCGTTACTCTAGCAATTATTTTAATAATTCTATTAATTACATTAATAATTACTTTACTTCACTTCCCCGGCAACGGCGCCAAAAACTTGATCCACTTTTCGATATTTATACTTACAATTGTGATATAAAAAGTTAGCAATGGCACCAAAAACTTAATCCGCACTGAATATATACTGATGATTCTGTAATGGATTTTATGATTGATATTGTGGATACTACGCAAGTATACGTATTGTTATCATGTAATATAGGGCTCTAATGGAGTCCTAGATATCGATCCCACAGGGAAGTTAGAAAATTTCAAAGACAAATTAAAGTAAACTTACTTACTAATCTAGTATATGGAAATTAAGAAGACTTAGACTAAATTAAACTAATGCTGAATATAAGATTTCAGAAAAGTATCTTTCTCCTTGTTTTAGAGAATTAAGTGAAAGAAGAAATAAATAAGTTTTTAATTGTATTGTGCCAAATAGGAGCATTCTTACTCTTTACCCTTTGGTCCACGTGCAAAGAACATTGACTAGTCTTATGTTTGATTACTGAATCTGCGGCTAGGCTGGGAGAATACCAACTGCCACTTCAGAGCTCCCACGTTCCCCTCGCCTAAGGGCTAACATCTACACTTCAGCTCTCAAACAATAAGACCGAATTGAATATTTTAATCTGCACACTAAAAATGTCCAATTCTACGCTCGATAGTTAATATTTTCCTATTTATTTGCACCCTCCTTCCAAGGCTTTTGACTTCCTTAAATCTTGGATGTAATCTTTACTATGGTTGATACTTCAACATATGTTAACTAATCAATTGGCCAAATTGAAAGTAAATTAAAATTTAAGTTAAAGATTAGCACAATTTCTATTTTCATATTTTTAGGCACAATTACTTTAATTCATCATTTCACGAAATCTCGATAACAAGGAGAAAGACTAAGGAAACTACTCAGAATACATGGGAAAAATAACACAAAGCATGGATTTCATTAAAGTTAACAAAAAAATAACAATTATACTTATCTCAATTCTTCTCCCCAAGCAGATTCTTGAAGTTCCTTTGACTCTTCCTTCCAGTACAGCACACCAAAACGCTAAACACTTTATCTACTCACTCAAAAGACTCTTAAATTACACTTAACTTCCACACAAATGTCACAAAACTGACACACAAATGAGTAAAATTTGTCTCTTTTTATAGAAGGGGTCAATTCTCCAAAGGTTGCTTAAGCACCTCTTCAAAAAGCGTCCAGGTTCAATGTATTTTGGTTCTTTTCAACTGTCTCGCCGTCGGCGGCTTGATCTCGCCGTCTGCGGGCTTCTATAAGATAGGCTAACCGCGCTGATCTCACTGTCGGCGGGCTCGATCTCGCCATCAGCGGGCTCCTTATAATATATTAAAAACCTTTCGGGAAAATCTCGCCGTCGGAGGCCTAAATCTCGCCGTCGGCGGGTCAGTTCAATTTTCATCAAATTGAGTCCTTTTGCTCCAAATCCACTTCTTTTGTGCTTTTTGCTTTCAGTACTTATAAATCTTCATTCCTGCAATAAAACAAAGAAAATACCTTTTTTTAAAGTGCAATTTCATATAAAATTGGTATGAAATTCTTAATATATTTTCTAGTGATCATATATGCACTAAATCACTTGGTTAATCACTCGTAGTTACTCCAGAATAATTATTTCTCCCCACATAAATCTTCCAATATTCCAAATCAAAATTTAATATCCATTGATTCCACACAAATTTCACAAAAACACAAACTTATATTAAAATAAACATAACACTTAATACAATTCTAGAATTTCTATCCACACATAAAGGATGAAATTCTCTAAATACAAGAGTCTTTAATCTCAAACTGATAAGTTTACATCTCTAGGAAGTAACCATCACATCATCAGGCTTAGTTAAAACTTAAATATAAACACTAAACACACCAAACATAACACACATAAACACTAAACATAACACATAAGAACATTGAACAAATAAGAACAAAGCACTCTTAATTCCATTCTCCATTAGGTGGATTATATCCAGGACCACTATTATTCTCATTTGACCCTTTTGGAATATAAATTTGATAGAACGGGTGATAATTGTTCATTCTTACATCTTCTTCTTCAATCCATTTGTTCTTTACAAACATCGCCTTATTCACTTCTTCCACGTACCTTGAATGACTGAATTGTATCTTGAGTTGCCATCCCATGTGCTCCAACTGTAAGTTAGTTTCATTGATCTTTGCTTCCATTGAAGTCACTCGGGCTTCAATATTTGCAATCATTTATGCAATACCTTGAATACTAACAGCGTGATATCCATTGAATAATTCTTTAGCACTATCACTTATGAACTTACTTTTGTCAGAATCTAGTTTCTTCTTCATCTCATTCTCCCAGGAAGACATGATGCACTCAATACTCTCTTCTTAAGACTCAGAAATGAAAATAGGACTTGGGGCAAGTGTTTCTCTTAAATCAGGTCCTTTTTATAGACTTGGGAAGTGCTAAAACAGCCCCAAGACGTTTTAAAACTCCAAAATAACTTCCAAAACTACTCCCCCACGATCTAGGCTTCTAGAACCTCATTTTTCACATTTTTTATAACTGCGGCGCCTAAGCGCCAACTAGTCGGCGCGTAGCCGCTAGTGCTTAATTTAGCACAGGTTTGCTAAGTGTCCAAATTTTCATTCTGACTTCTCTAAATCATCAATTAAGGTCAAATAAACTCTACTATAGTTTAAAAACTCCAAATTACTACCACTAAAAATATAAAAACAAACTAAACAAAGCAAACAAAGCACACAAAACAAACATAAAGCAAAACACACCGATAATTATGGGTTGCCTCCCACAAAGCGCTTGTTTTAACGTCTTCAGTCTGACATAACCAAAACTCATTCTGAGTGACCCATCATCAAATTATTATCAGATTTAGATTTATTGACTGAAAAATATGGTTTAAGTCTATGTCTGTTAATATTAAATATTTTTCCAGTCTTAGGATCTAGAATATCTACAGCTCCATAAGAATAAACTTTTATCACAATAAATGGACCCATCCACCTGGACTTAAGTTTTCCAGAAAATATTCTCAATCTAGCATTATACAGAAAAACTTTTTGTCCCGGTACAAGATTTTAGTAAGAATCTTCCGATCATGCCATAACTTCATTTTTTCCTTATAAATCTTAGCATTTTCATAAGATTCATTCCTTATTTCTTCAAGCTCATTCAATTGTAATTATCTCTTTTCAGCAACATCTTTCAAATTATAATTGAACTCTTTAATAGCCTAATATGCTTTATGCTCAAGTTCAAAAGGTAAACGACAAGCTTTTCCAAAAATCATCCTATATGGGGACATTCTTATAGGTGTTCTGTAAGTAGTCCTATAGGCCCACAAAGCATAATCCAGTTTGATTGACCAATCCTTTCTATTTGGATTAACAGTTTTTCCAATATTCTTTCAATTTCATGATTGGATAATTCAACCAAACCACTTGTCTGCAGATGATAACCAGTAGCAATGCGATGATTAATATGATATTTCTTTGCTAACTTCCCAATAATCACATTTCTAAAGTGACTTCCCCCATCAGTTATGATTAATCTTCGTATTCCAAATCTACAAAATATATTCTTTTCTAAAAACTTTGCAACACTTTGAGCATCACATCGAGGTAACGTAATAGCTTCAATCCATTTGGGAACATAGTCTATTGCTATCCAAATATAAACATTTCCGAAAGATGGTGTAAATGGTCCCATAAAATCTAGTCCCTAAATATCAATTATTTCAACTTCCAACATATAATTGAGGGGCATCTCATTTCTTCTAGAAATATTGCCTACACGCTGACATCTATCACAATTTTTAATATAAACATTCACATCCTTAAAAATTGTAGGCCAATAAAATCCTGATTATAATATTTTATATGCAGTTTTATCACTTCCAAAATGTCCCCATAATCAGAATCATGACATTTTTAAATAACTTCATAAGTCTCTTCCAAAGGTACACATCCTCGAATTATTAGATTCTTTCCTTGTTTATATAAAAATGGGTCATGCAAAAAATAAGTCTTAGTATCAGACAAAAATTTCTTATTTTCTTGGTATGTCAAACCATAGGATATAATATTACTAAAAATAAATTATACTATGTCTGCATACCACGGAACACACCATTTTTTAACAGTGAACAGTTTTTCATCAGGAAAATATTCATTAATTTCTTCAATATCACAGAGAGATTTTTCAATTTTAAGCCTGGACAAATGATCAGCAATTTGATTATCAGAATCCTTCCTATCTACTATCTCAAAATCAAATCCTTGCAAAAGAAGAATCCATCTTATCAGTCTTGGTTTTGCATCATTTTTCTTCATTAAGTATTTAATAGCAGAATGATCAGTATGCACCACACATTTAGTTCCAATTAAATATGATCAAAATTTATCAAAGACAAATACTATAGCTAATAACTCTTTCTCAGAAGTAGTATAATTAATTTGAGCTTCATTAAGAGTTTCACTGGCATAATAAATTACTTCGAAAATTTTATCATATTTCTGACCTAAAACAGCACCAATAGCAAAATCACTAGCATCACACATTAATTCAAAAGGTTTTTCCCAATTTGGTGAAATTATTACAAGTGCGGTGATTAATTTTTCTTTTAATGTTTCAAAGGCTTTGAGGCAATCATCATCAAAATTAAAAATTGCATCCTTTTCTAGTAAATAACATAATGGTTTTGTAATCTTTGAAAAGTCTTTGATGTAACGTCTTTAGAATCCAGCATGTACTAAAAAACTTCTAATTCCCCTTACATTGGTTGGGCAAGGTAAATTAGATATAACTTGAATTTTTGCAGGATCTACCTCCAAACCTTTTTCTAAAATCCAATATCCCAAAACAATTCCTCCTGCTACCATAAATTGGCATTTTCCCAATTAAGGACCAAATTAGTTTCTTCACGGTGTTTCAGAACTTTAGATGGATGTTCAAAACATGATTCAAATGAAATTCCAAACACTGAAAAGTCATCCACAAAAACTTCAATCCCTTTTTCAATTAAATCACAAAAAATAGCCATTATACATCTCTGAAATGTAGCAGGGGCATTACATAAACCAAAGGGCATTCTTCTAAAAGCAAATGTACCATAAGAACTAGTAAACGTAGTTTTCTCTTGATCCTCAGGAGCAATTTGAATTTGGTGGTAACTAGTATATGCATCCAGAAAACAAAAGTATTTATGCCTAGCCAGTCTATCCAACATTTGATCGAGAAAAGGGAGTGAAAAATGATCTTTCCTTGTGGCAAGGTTTAATTTTCTATAATCAATGCATATTCGCCACCCTGTAACTTGTCTTGTTGGTATCATTTCATTCTTTTCATTAACGATCATGATTACTCCTCCATTCTTAGGAACACAGTGAATAGGACTAACCCATGCACTATCTGAAATAGGGTAGATAATTCCAGCATCCAACCATTTTAAAATTTCTTTCTTAACAACGTCTTTCATGATAGGATTTAATCTCCTTTGGGGATCAGCCTACGGATTGCAATTATCTTCCATAAGAACTCTGTGCATACAAATTGAAGGACTGATTCCTTTAATATTAGCAATTGTTCATCCAAAGGCTTTCTTGTGCTTCTTCAAAATTTCTAGCAAACTCTCTTTTTTTTTCAGTTAATTGAGAAGAAATTATAACAGGCAAGGTTGAGGATTCACCTAGAAAAACATACTTCAAATGATCAGGAAGCATTTTTAGCTCAATTTTAGGTGGTTTTTCAATTGATGGACCATAAGATTCATCTTTTTCAGTCATATCCAACAATTCAAAACATTCATGAACATACTTTAAATCTTCCTCTTGAAAATCTTCAGAATCAAATAACTCCTATTCTTGCTTATATTCCAATTCTTCTCTTTCAGCTTTCTCTTCATAAGTTGATTTGAAATGACATTCACTTAAAAATTTAATAACTTCCATCCTATAACACTCATCTTCTTTACCTCTACCAAGATATTTCAGCGATTTTGAAATATTAAATGTAATAGTCTGATCATTAACCCTGATCGTTAATTCCCCTTTTTGCACATATATCATGGCTCTGCCTGTAGCTAGAAAAGGTGTCCCCAAAATTATGGGTATCTCTTTATCTTCCTCCATATCTAATACAATGAAATCCACAAGAAAAATAAATTGATCCACTTTTACCAAAACATCTTCTATAACTCTTTTAGGATATGTGATCGAACGATCTGCTCATTACAGAGTTACAGTAGTTGGGGTTATTTCTCCTAGTCCCAGTCTTTTGAATATTGATTGAGGCATAAGGTTAATGCTTGCACCCAAATCACATAAAGCTTTTCCACAGAATCTTTCTCCGATTGAACATGGAATTGTGAAACTACCAGGATCTTTAAGTTTTTCAGGAAGCTTTTTCTGAATTATCGCACTGCACTCCTCACTAAGTGCCACAGTCTCATTTTCTTCAAACTTCCTCTTTTTAATAAGAATATCCTTCATAAATTTTGCATAGCTTGGCATTTGTTCTAGGGCTTCAGCAAATGAAATATTAATGGTAAGCTTCTTTAATATCTCCAAGAATTTTGAAAATTGCTTATCCAACTTTTGCTGACGAAGTCTCCGAGTAAATGGAGGAGCTGGTTTTTCTAAATCAACCTTAGGTGGAGAAATAGGTCTTTCAAAAGCTTTTGGAGCGTCCTCTTTAGGTCTTTCAATCTCTTCTTTCTCTACTTCAGTTTCTTTTTGAACTCTACCGTCCAATTCTTTTCCACTTCTCAGTTGAATTACTTTTACTTGTTCTTTATTCTTTTCTCTTGAATTCACTTCAGTATTACTTGAAAGCATTCCTTGGGATCTATTACTTAAGGCATTTGCAATTTGTACCAATTGATTTTCAATATTTCTGATGGTTGCTCCTTGAATTTGTAATTGATTTCCCATATGTGATACTACTTCTTCCATGGACAACTTCTTCTCTTTATTTTGTAAAGCATTGTTATAACCTGAAGGATAAGTTAATCTATTATTATTATTACCCTGGTTGTTCCAATTCCCTAATGGTTTTGCTTGGTGGTTCCCCCATTATTGATTAACACCACCCTGATTATTGTTATTCCAGTTAAAATTTGGATGATTCTTCCAACCTGGGTTATAATAATTGGAATATGGGTTGTTAGGTTTACTTAAGGCATTCACAGTTTCTGGTGAAGAATAAGAATCAACCATTTACCTAATGAATTTTCTTCAATCATGAGATTTGGCTAAGAAAAATTCATCCCAAATTGGTCTATCTTCCTTGATACAGCAGCAACTTGATTTGCTAACATTGTAAAAGCATCATTTTCATAAAAACTGGCTACCTTTTTAGGATTTAACCTTTCAGAAGGCCATTGAAAATTATTAGTAGCCATTTCTTCAATTAAAGCATAAGCGTCAGAAAATGGTTTAAACATTAATGATCCCAAGATGACGGCATTGATGATTGATCTAAGAGATCGAACTAATCCATTATAAAAAGTTTGAATTATTAACCTGATACGGTATCGCATGATGTGGACATTTCACGAGGAGATCTTTAAATCTTTCCCATGCTTCATATATTGATTCCCCTTCAAACTGACAAAAAGATGTTATATCATTTCTCAACTTAGCAGTCTTAGATGGTGGAAAATATTTAGCAAGGAATTTTTGTGACAGTTCACCCCAAGTTCTTATTAATCCAGGTGGTAATGAATGTAACCATATTTTAGCTTTATCCTTTAGTGAGAAAGAAAAAAGTCTAAGTCTAATAGCATCATCCGAAACACCATCATATTTAAAAGTATCACACAACTCTAGAAAATTAGCAAGATGCAAATTAGGATCTTCAGTTGTTGCTCCCCAAAATTGATTATTAGACACCATTTGGATAATAGTAGGTTTAAGCTCAAAAAAATTAGCAGCTACAACAGGGTTTTGAATACTACCACGAAAATCATCTACTGTAGGGTTAACATAATCTCTTGAAGGTCTTAATTCTTGATGGATGCCTACGTTTTGATTTTGATGATTTGCCATTTCTTGAATATTTTTATCTTTTTCTGTATTTTTAATTTTTTTTATTTTTCTGATAGTTCTTTTAATTTCAGAATCATAAGGCAAAAGTTCCTTAGAACCTGAACTACGCATACAACAATAAAACTAAACAAAACAAAACACTACACACTAACAAAAACAAAGAAAAGTAAAAATTTAAAATTTCTTCATTCTCTTTAAAATGCAATTTAATTATTTTTCCCCGGTAACGGTGCCAAAAACTTGATCCCCGATAAATATATGTGCGCCAAAAACTTGACTCCACACCAAATATATGTGTTGATGATTTAGATATGAAAATTATGATTTTATAACATGGGATACTACGCAAGTATACGTATTGTTTATTAAGTAATATATGGCTTTTTGATTAAGCTCCGAGATATTGAACACACAAGGAAAATTTGAAAATCTTTAAAGGAATCAGAAAAATTATCTTTTTACTTTTTTTTTATGGCTTTTGAAATTATATCTTGATTTTGAAAAGTTTTGAAAGTTGATTTGTCTTTTGAAATTTCCTTAATAAAATGTTAAGCAAGAAATTAAAATTATAATAACTATTAACACTGTATGTAAAATACTATTAACTAGAATATCTTTTTCTTTCCTTTTATGAAAAAGTAATAATTATTAAAGTATTGTTGTGGAAGTATTTAAATTTGTTGTGACAGATAGAAGCAAATAAGTTCTTTACCCTTACTTGGTTCTATAAAGAACATAGGTTAATTTGAAATTTTTATCATTTTGAACATGGTTAGGCAGGGAAGATATCAGTCTCTCACTCTAGAGTTCCCTCGATTCCCACCAAGTGGGGGCTAACTTCTCATAACAAAACTCAAAACTTAAAACCAAACTAGGGGGGTTTTAGCCTGTCACTCTAAAATTCTCTAATTTTACTCCCTTCCATAAAAATATCTTCTAATATTACATTCAATTATATGGACTACAATTCTAACTCATATAATTGCATGTGATTCTTACTAACTTTTATGAGACAATACCGCATTGGATTTTACATAATCTCAAGAAATTCTACAACTTAACAGGCCAAAATAAGAAGTAGACAAAGTTTTCAGAATTAATCTTCACAACTTCTTCCAACTTTTAAACATTTATACTTTCCACAACAATTCTCTATAAATTAATTACTTCTCCTTTTAAGAAAGAAAAAGATAATGTAAACTACTCAGAATGTATTGAGAAAATACAAAAAATACATCAATTTGAAATTAAAAGCCATAAAAAAAAATAACAAACAAAAACAAGTATTAATAAAAAAACTAAATGTAAGAATAAAAGTAAGCACTTATCTGAAAATTCTCTCCACAAGACTCAGGAAGTTCCTCTGAAACTTTAACTCTTCACTAAACTACTCCTCAGAGCGGATCTCCCAACTCCAATGACTCAGAATAACTTCATACTTCAATAAAACCTAAACATAAAAGAAAGAAAAGTAGTGGGAAGAAGAAGACTTACCCTTTTCTCCTTTCTACTCTTTACTCCTACTCTTAATAAAAACTCTCGCAAAATAAAAGTAAAATACTATAAAAACTCTCTTCAAAATGCATGTGGAAGAGAGATAGAAAGAAAGAACCCTTCAAAAAGCAGAGAAAGAGTTATTTAATCTTTCCTAAGACTCTCTTTAAATAGTAAACCAAAAGGTGCCTTGGTGTCTCTTCAAAATGTGTCCAGATTCAATGTATCCACCAAAGAATGCACCGCTTCATTCAAACTTGCCGCCCAAAGGAAGTTATGGAAGTTACCACCAAGAGTTGCATCCCATTCCACTTGAAATTGGCACCAAATTCATTTGAGTTTCGATTTTTAACTGTGGCGCTTAAGCGCCGGCCCAGCGGCGCTTAGCCGCCAATACCTAAATTTCCATTTTTCATCTTTTTTTCCACCAAATTTGATCTAATTTTGCTCCTTTCATCATGACCATCCATTTTCATCATATCTGCAAGAAGAACACAAAATAAATACCATTAAAGTGCAATATTATTAAAAATAGGTATAAAAATGTGCATAAAATTATTATATATTTTAGGTGTATCAGTTTCTTATATGCTGTTCTCTAAGCCTATAATGCAGAATCAATTCTATCAACCCAGTCAGTTCTTTTAGGATTAACAGTCTTTTCTAATATTTTTTAATTTCTCTGTTTGATACTTCAGCCATTCCACTTGTTTAAGGATGATAAGCAATTGCAATTCTATGTTTAATTCCAAATTTCTCTAGTAATTATTGAATTCGTATATTTCTGAAATGACTTCCCCCATCTGTGATAATTACCCTGGGCATTCGAAATCTTGTAAAAATCATTTTCTTTAAAAATATCGAAACACTTTTGGAATCACAATTAGGTAAAGCTATAGCTTCGATCCAGTTTGAAACATAATCAACTGCTAATAAAATATAAATTTTTCCAGATGATGGTACGAAAGGTCCCACAAAGTCTAAACCCCACACATCGAAAATTTTAATTTCTAATATAAAGTTTAGAGGCATTTCATCTTTTCTGGATATATTTCTCATTCTTTGACATCGATCACAAGTTTTTACATAATGTCCAACATCTTTAAATAATGTAGGCCAATAAAATCTAGAATTTAAAATTTTAAATGCAGTTTTATCTACTCCAAAGTGTTCTCAAAATTCAGAATCGTGACATTTTTGAATTATTGCAAAAGTTTCTTCATATAGTACACATCTTCGAATCAGAGAATCTCTTCATATTTTAAATAAATGAGGATCTTCCCAAATATATGATTTACAATCATTCTTGAATTTCTTAATATAATTGTTATTCATCCCATAAGGTAAAATATTGCTAACCAAAGAGTTAACTATATCAGCATACCAGAGCCTTTGCAATCCTTGAATAACATATAATTGTTCATCCGGGAATTTCTCATTTATATTTTTTTCATAATTATTCTCTTTATTATTTTTTTATTCTTGATAAATGATCAGCAATTTGGTTGTCAGTTCCTTTTCTATTTACTATTTCAAACTGAAATTCTTGTAAAAGTAAAACCCATTTGATCAATCTAGGTTTAGCATCTTTTTTAGACATTAAATACTTAATTGCAGAAAGATCAGTATGTACGATACATTTTGTTCCAAGAAGATATGGTCTAAATTTATCAAAGGCATGTACTATTGCTAACAGCTCTTTTTCAGTAGTAGTGTGATTTATTTGAGTTTCATTTAAAGTTTTCCTAGCATAGTATATAACTTTGAAAATTTTCTCATATTTTTGTCCTAATACAGCTCCAATTGCATAATCACTTGCATCACAGATTAATTCAAAAGGTTTATTCTAATCAGGTGCAACAATGACAGGTGTTGTGATTAATTTTTCTTTTAAAATATTGAACGCATTCAGACAATCTTCATTAAATTCAAATTTAGCTTCTTTTTCCAATAAATGGTAAAGAGTTTTAGCAGTTGTAAAAAATCCTTTATATATTATCTATAAAATCTAGCATGACCCAGAAAACTTCTCACATCAGTAACGGTATTAGGTGGTTTAAGTTCAGCAAAAATTTTCACTTTTGCCTGATCAAGTTTCATTCCTATTTGTGAAATTTTGTTTGTACAATTCCTTCTGTGACCATAAATTGACATATTTCCCTGTTTAGAACTGAATTTGTTTCTTCACATCTCTTCAAAACTTTTGTTATATTTTCCAAGCAAGATTCAAAAGAAGTTCCAAAAACCGAAAAATTGTCCATAAATTCTTTAATTCCTTTATCATCAAATCACAAAATATTGACATCATACATCTTTGAAAAGTTGCAGGTGCATTGCATAAACCGAAAAGCATTCTTCTAAAGGCAAATGTTCTATAAGGACTTATAAATGTTGTCTTCTCTTGATCCTCAAGAGCAACAGGTAATTGATGATAACCATAATATCTATCCAGAAAATAGAAATATGAGTGTCCAGATATTTTATCCTTCATTTGATCTAAGAAAGGTAAAGGAAAATGATCCTTTCTAGTTGCGTTGTTTTAATTTTTGATACAACAACAACAACAAAGCCTTAATCCCACTAAGTGGGGTCGGCTACATGAATCCTTTTTCTCCATTGCGTCCTATTTAGTGTCAAATTTTCATTTAATTCTAATAGATTAAGATCATTTTTTATGCGATAAGCCCAAGTTTTCCTAGGTACGCACTCTCGCCTTTCTTAACATAAGTTGTATTTAAAACATCTACTCTCCTAATCGGATCATCGGGTGGTCGACGTTTAATGTGACCAAACCATCTAAGGCGACTCTCTCTAATTTTATCCGTCACTGGTGCAACTCCAACCCTATTACGGATATATTCATTTCGCATTTTGTCTCTAAGTGTAAAGCCACTCATCCATCTAATCATTCTCTTCTCGGCAACACCTAACTTAACATTATGCTTCTCTTTTAAAGGCCAACATTCAGCACCATAGAGCATTGAAGGTCTCACCACCATCTTATAAAATTTTCCTTTCAGTCTAAGCGGTACTTTTACTATCACACAATAGGCCGGATGCATTCCTCCACTTCGACCAACCAACACTGAATTCTACTTATTAACATCCCCAACTATATCACCATCGCTTTGAACAATGGAGCCGAGATATCTAAATCGTTCACACCTTTTAATAATTTGATCACCTAAAGTTACACTTCGTCACTAGACCTACTTATTACTAAAATTACATTCCATGTATTCGGTTTTAGTTCTACTCAAACGAAGACCTTTAGACTCCGATGTAGACCTCCATAATTAAAGTTTTTCCTGGACTTTTTCTCTTGTCTTATCCACCGGGAGGATATCATCAGCAAAAAGCATACACCAAGGTACATCCTCTTGTAAATGGCCGGTAAGACCATCCATAAATAAAGCGAAAAGATATGGGCTTAAAGCCGATCCTTGATGTAAACCAACGAAATAGTAAAATACTTGGTCGATCCTCCTTCGGTTCGAACACATGTAACGGCTACTAGCATACATATCTTTAATGACTTGAATATAAGTCAAATCAACACCTTTCTTCTCGAGGACTCTCCAAAGAACATCTCTAGGAACCTTATCGTAAGCTTTTTCTAAATCGATAAAAATCAAATGTAGATCCTCCTTATTATCTCTCGTACCTCTCCATCAAACCTCTTAATAAATGTATAGCTTCCATGGTAGACCTACCCGGCATAAATCCAAATTGATTATGAGAAATCTTCGTAATACGTCTTAACCTATGTTCGATTACCCTCTCCCATAACTTTAAAGTATGACACATCGATTTAATTCCTCTATAATTTGCACACTCTTGTGCATCTCCTTTATTCTTAAAAATGGGGACCAAAATGCTCTTTCTCCACTCCTCGGGCATCTTTTTTGTTTTTAAAATAATATTAAAAAGTTTAGTAAGCCGGAAACCCCCGAATCACCTAAACATTTCCACACTTCGATTGGGATATCATCGGGTCCTACAGACTTTCCCCCTTGGTTTTCTTTAAAGCCTCATCAACTTCTTTTTTACTAATGCGACGGTAAAAGTGAAAAGTTTTATTATTATTAACGATATTAAGATCACTAAGGTCGATCGTACTTTCAGCATCATCATTAAAAAGTTTATCAAAATAACTCACCCACCTATGTGGAAAATTTTTTTTTAAGAAAAACACTTTTTGATTTTCATCTTTAATACACTTTACTTGAGTTAAATCTTTACTTTTCTTTTCTCTTTGTTTGGCTAGTTTATACATATATTTTTCACCCTCCTTAGTATCTAACATGTTATAAAGATCACTAAAAGCAGAATTTTTAGCGTCACAGTTATTCTTTTACACTCCTGCGGGCCATTTTATATTTTTCCCAATTCTCTACGCTTTTACATTTAAACCAATTTTTATAACATAACTTCTTATATTTTATCTTTTCTTGCACATTATTATTCCACCACCAACTATTTTTATTTATAGAAACTTTTTCTTTTGATTCTCCAAGTACATCTTTAGCCACTTGTTTAATAGTATTAGTTAATTTTTCCCACATAACATTCGCGTCTTCATGAGCATCCCAAATATTTAAATCTTGAATTTTACTCATAAAAATAATTTTATTTGTGTCTTTTAGGTGCCCCCATCTTATTCTACGATGTTGAATCCTAGTATTCTTTATTTTACAACTCTTCATCTTAAAATCTAGAACTAATAATCGATGTTGGGTACTTAATTGCTCACTTGGAATGACCTTACAATCCTTACAATCTCGACGATCTCTTCTTCTCATAAGAAAATAATCAATTTGTATTTTATTAGATCCATTCTTATAAGTAATAAGATGCTCATCTCTTTTCTTGAATAAAGTATTAGTAATAATCATATCATACGCTAAAGCAAAATCTAAAATGGCTCTACCTTCTTCATTAATCGCTCCATAACCGTAGCCACCATGAATATTTATGAAATCTTCTACCACTCTACCGACATGTCCATTTAAATCTCCTCCGATAAAAATTTTTTCTTCAAGGAGTATCAAGTGTATTAAGTCTTCTAAATCATTCCAGAATTTATCTTTAGAGTCTATATCTAAACCAACTTGAGGAGCATAAGCACTTATAATATTAAAAATCTTAGTATCAATAATAATCTTAAGTGCTTATAATTCTATCTCCAACTCTATTAATTTTAACAACATTATCTTTCAAACTTTTATCTATAATTATACCTACACCATTTCTAGTACAACTCTTACCGAGAATACCATAGTTTAAAACCTAAGTTATCAATTTCCTTAGCTTTTTCTCCAACCCATTTAGTTTCTTGAATACATAGGATATTTATCTTTCTATGGATCATAATATCAACCAATTCCATTAATTTACCATTGAGAGTACCTATATTCCAAGATCCTATCCTAATACTAGTATCATGAACTAACTTCTTTACCCGCATCCGTCCGTAATGTGGGAACCCTTGCTTACTTGACACTACACCCGGGCGCCGGTGTAGCGGCCCTTGCACACTTTCCACTGTATTCAGGCCATACAGCGCGTCGCTTCCAGGGGACACCCTAGCACTTACACAATGATCAAAAGGATTCATGTCATGATTTAATTTTTGATAGTCAATGCAAATTCGCCGTTCAGTAACTTGTCTTGTTGGGATTAATTCATTTTTTTCATTAACAATGACAGTTACTCCTCCTTTCTTCGGAACATAATGAATAGGACTTACACATTGGCTATCCGAATTAGGATAAATAATTCCAGCATCTAACCATTTAAAAATCTCTTTCTTAACAACCTCTTTCATAATTGGGTTTAATCTTCTTTGGGGTTCAATAGTAGGTTTATAATTTTCTTCCATTAAAATCCTATGCATACAGATTGAAGGGCTTATTCTATTTATATCTGTAATAGTCCAACCAAAAGCTTTCTTATAATTCTTCAGAACTCTTATTAATTTTTCTTCTTGATCTTTGCTTAATTCTGAAGATATAATTACAGGTAAATTTAATGAATGTGCAAGAAATGCATACTTTAAATGTTCGAGTAACATTTTTAATTCCAGGTTCAAGGGCTTTTTCAATTGAGGGTAAAAGTATATCATTTTTAGTTGTGTCTAAAATTTCCCAGTTTTCATGAATATAATGAGTTTCTTTAAATAAATTTTCTTCATTTAATTTTTCAATTTCTTCATTTAATGACTCATTATATAACATAGATTCTTTATCTTTATCATCAGAAATAACCTTACATTTTTCTTGATAATGCTTTTCAATTATATAATAAAAAATATCCATCTGATAACATTCTTCTTTATCAGGATACCTCATTGATTTGAGAACATTGAATGTTATCTCTTGATCATTAACTCTCATTGTTAATTTTCCTTTTTGCACATCAATCATAGCTCGTCCGGTAGCTAGAAAAGGACTCACTAAAATGATAGGTATTTCTTTATCTTCTTCCATATCTAGAGCAATGAAATCCACAGGGAAGATAAATTTATCTACCTTAACAAGGACATCCTCTATAACTCCTTTAGGATAAGTGATCGATCGATCAGCTAACTGAAGAGTTATAGTGGTAGGAGAAATCTCTCCTAAATCTAACCTTTTAAAGATTAAAAATGGCATGAGATTAATACTTGCTCCTAAATCACATAAGGCTTTTCCACAAAATTTTTTTCCAATAGCACATGGTATAGTAAAACTTCCAGGATCTTTAAGTCTCTTAGATAATTTCTTCTGAATTATTGCACTACATTCTTCACTTAATGAAACAGTTTCATAAGCTTCAAATTTTCTCTTCTTGCTTAAAATATCCTTCATAAATTTTGCATAGCTTGACATTTGCTCCAAAGCTTCAGCGAACGGAATGTTGATGGTAAGTTTCTTAAAAATTTCAAAGAACTTAAAAAATTGATGGTCAAGCTTCTGCTGTTTAAGTCTTTGAGGAAAAGGTGGTGGTGGTCTTTCAACTTCCACTTTAATAGGTATTACAGTCTGATTTTTACTTGGAGAAAGGGAATCTTTAGAATTTTCAATCTCTTCAACTTCTTTCTCTTTTTCAATCTCATTCTGTGTTTTCTCTTTTAATTCCTTTCGACTTCTAAGTTGTACAGCTTTTGCTTGTTCATGTTGTTTCCTAGTTTCTTTAGGATTAATTTCGACATTGCTAGGTAGTGTTCCTTGAGGTCTGTAATTAATGAAATTAGCAATTTGACCCATCTGATTCTCAATATAACAAAAAGCAGTGTTTTGACTTTGTAGCTGATTGCTTAGTTACAAGATCAATTCTTCTACATAAAACTTTTTCTGTTGATTGTTATAACTAGGAGGGTAAGTTATTCTATAGTTTGAATTTCCTTGATTGTTCCAATTTGGATTAACTTGATTATTATTCCATTGTTGATGTCCATTACTTCAATTAAAATTAGTATGATTTTTCCAACCGGGATTATAATAATTAGAATAAGGGTTATTAGTTTTACTAGCAATAGCTTGCAAAGTTTCCATTATTTGAGAATCATCAGAATTTGCAGAATTATCATTACTTACATGCGATATGTTAATAGGAAAATTATCTAATTTCTTAGATATCGCAGCCACTTGTGAAGCTAAAATAGAGAAGGCTTCATTATCTTGAATACTAGCCATTCTTTTAGGATTAACCCTTTTAAAAGGCCATTGAAAATTATTATTAGTCATTTCATCAACTAAGGTATAAGCTTCTTCAAATGTCTTAGCCATTAAAGAACCACCAACAGCAACATCAATAATAAATCTACGTGATCCAATAAGTCCATTATAAAATATTTGAATGATTAACCAATCTGGTAAAGCATGATGAGGACATTTTTTTAATAGTTCTTTAAATCTTTCCCAAGCTTCATAAATTGTTTCTCCATCAAATTGCGTAAATGAAGTAATATCATTTCTCAATTTAGCAGTTTTAGAAGGAGGAAAATATTTAGCAAGGAATTTTTGTGCCATATCTGACCAAGTTTTAATAGAATAAGTTGCTAATGAATTAAGCCACATCTTTGCTTTATCTTTTAAGGAAAAAGGAAAGAGTCTAAGCCTAATAGCATCATCAGAAACATTATTATATTTAAAGGTAGCATAAAGTTCTAAAAAACTAGCAAGGTGTAAATTTGGATCCTCATTCGGTGTTCCTCCAAATTGATTATTTCGAACCATTTGAATAATAGAAGGTTTAAGCTTAAAAGAATTAGCATCTACAGCTGGCATTTAAATACTAACATGAAGTTCATCAGCTGTAGAGTTTGCATATTCTCTTAATGGTTTATAAATATTTTGTTCATTAATTTCGATTAGATTTTGATTATTGTTATGTAGGTTAGCCATTTCTTGATGTTTTGAAATTTTTTTTCCTTTTTTATTTCTTTTAATTGTTTTTTCTAATAAAGAATAGAAAGGTAGTAATCTTTCAGATCCAGAACTACGCATAAAATTTAAAATATTTTTGTTTTGTTTTTTTTTGTTTTTGTTGTTTTTTTGTTTTGTTTTTTCTTTTTTCTTTTTACTTTTTATTATATTCTATCCCCGGCAACGGCGCCAAAAACTTGATGCGATGCGACTTTATATATGCTTTTAAATACAAGAATTTGATTCCACTTTTAGAATATTTAATTCCTGGAAAATGGCTTCAAAAACTTGATGTGCGATGTTTGCTTTTACTTATGAATTTATATTTAGATTTTATAATAATTATTGTAAAAGTCACAATTTTAAACACAAGTATATGTATCGTTCATGTAATACATGGCTATAGTGAAGTCCTGGTTATCGATCCCACAGGGATCATGTTTTTATAAAAAGTAAGAAATGTAAGAAATATTTGGGAATTTTTCAAATTAAAAATAATTTATATATATATATATATATATATATATATATATATATATATATATATATATATATATATATATATGTGTGTGTGTGTGTGTGTGTGTGTGTGTGTGTGTGTATTTTATTTTTCAAATTTAATTTACTAACAATTTTTACTATAAGCAAGTAAGCAGTAAGCAGTAATTAAAATTCAATGCAAGTATAAAAACGACTTTCTCCTTTTCAACTAATCCAAGATTTTTAGAATAATTATCTTTTGTGGGGAATTTAGATTATGGTATTGTGCCAAATAGAAGCATTCCTGTTCTTTACCCTTTGGTCCAGATGCAAAGAACATTGACTAATCTACAGATCAATTCAGGATGTTTTATTAGTAGAATGGGTTAATCTAGGCTCACACTACTAGATGTCCAAGGGTGGCTATGGTCGGCCCTACCAGTGACCTAATCCCTTTCTATAAACCAAATTATTAGAATTTAGTCTGTCACTCTAAACGCTAAATAATTTTACGCCCATTAAATAATATCTTCCTATTTATTTGCACCTCACATTGAATAACCCGCATAAAGCCTTCGACTATACAAGGATTCATGTGATATCTACTAGTTAAGATTTTATCTCCGGATAGGTCTCAAAATTCTTCAACAGGTTTTAACAATTTAAATGGCCAATTTAAAAAGTAAACTAAGATAAGGTATTAATATCATCACAATGTTTTAAATATTTTAAATTTAATTCTCCTACAAAATGTAATTAATTTATTATCTTTTTATAGTTAAAAGGAGAAAGATAACTAACTACTCAGAACACATTGAAATCACAAAACAAAACATATTTATAAAACTTTGAACCAAGGTACAAATACTTATCTGAAGTGTTCCTTCAAGTGAACCGCTGACTTCTACTGACTCCAAAGCAATGATGAAAGACTCCAACAACAACAACACACAATAAATACTCAAAATAAACTCACTAGATACAAAGTAAAGTGGCACCCTAAGTGTAGAAGAGACTAAAAAAACAAAGGAAAACTAAAGGGGGGAGAAAAGGTGCTAAAAGGGGCCATATTCTCTGTAGAGTGGGCTCCTATTTATAGAGTCTGAATTTGACCAGGGGTTACTTACGGCACCCCTTCAAAATTCGTCCAAATTCAATGCGTCTTCAAGAAGGTAACTGTCGCGCCTAGGCGCCGGGATCTGGCGCCTAGGCACAGGACTCCGTGACCAGGTCTTCGCACCTCTTCACTTTGGATCACACCTCTTTGCGATTAAAACCATTTCCTTGTGTCCAAATGCATTGTATCACATGTCCTATATATTAGGAGTAACTTCCAATCTTCTAGAAGCTCCAATAACCGCTTAACTCTGTCAAAATAACTGCCCAAAGTCGTCAAATATTTTAGTAATGTCTTTATCGAGCTGGCGCGTAGGCGCCGGATTCTGGCGCCTAGGCGTCAGGCTAATAATTCCAATATTTTGCTCCAAGAGCTCCATTTTTGCTCCTTTTTGCTCCTTCTTCCTTCTTTTTCTTTCTTGGACTCTTTTTTAATCATATACATCCAAAAACATGAAAATACCTTTCATTAAAGCATAATATCCTTAAGAATTGAATCATAAATAAGGCATAAAAATTGGTATTTTTTAGGTAGATCAGCGTGCGACTCTAGGAATGCAATGATTCGCTAAGTTTGCTCCATTTCCTTCTAAAATATTTATCTCCCTTTTGAATAGAATGTTTCTTCTACTCATGAACAAGACTGTGCAAAAAGGCCTGACGAAGTTGCGGTGGTCAATATGAGGAGGAATGTGGTGCGACGTTTTTAATTTGCTAAAATTTATGAACTGAGATTTAGATTTACATATTGATTTAAATGATAATGAGTCACACAATTAACACAAGTATACGTATCCCTCAAGTAATACAGGGCTCTAGCGGAGTCCTAGAATATCGATCCTATAGGGAGGCTTTACTTTTATGGCGTAGCACACAAATCTCTTATCGAATCACAACACAATTGTAAGTTGTTTAATTCTTGAAGTATAGACAAACAAGTTCAGTTACTATATTTACCAAAACACATTCTAAACTCTAGCAAGTTAAACTAACACAAGAGTCTTCCTCCTTTCCTTTCATAATATGATGATTATTGTGACATAGATCAGTGATGCAAATGTATTGTGCCAAATAGGAGCATTCATATTCTTTACCCATATTTCAACGTATAAAGAACATTGGCTAATCCTAAGTCTAGTCTCCAAATTCTTGGTTAGGCTGGGAGGATACTGGCTCTCACTCCGGAGCTCCCACTTCCCTTCACCTGAAGGCCAACTCTCACTTCAGTTTCTAAACATTAGGATCAAATTGAGGATTTCAGCCTGTCACTCTGAAATCTCCAATTCTACACCCATCAAAGTATATTTCCTTATTTATTTGCACTCGACCCCCATGAACTTCACCATCCATGGAATTTGAATGTGACCTTCAATTTTGTTGTGGAACTCATAATACTTTTGGAACATATGTTTCCCAACAAGTTTTAACAATTCAATTGTCCAGATCAAAAAGTAAATGAAGCTCTAAGTGAAAAGGTCATCACAAATTCTCCATAATAAATCGACACATCATTTTCGTTTCACAACATCAACACATCACATTAAGAGGAGAAAGACAAAGAAATCTACTCAAGACTCATAAGGAAAAAATGTCAAAACATGGATTTCATATATAAAAACAACGCCATACAAATAGAGTAAAGTAAAGACAGCATATCTCAAACTCTTCCCCAAGCGAATCTCAAGGAATTCCTTTGACTTATCTTCTTTCTTCACAAAAATACACAATTCTCTCTTTAGAATAGTAATGAAGAAGAAATCTCTTACTTTCCCTCTCCTCTCACACTCCATAGAAAGGAAAACACAAACCTAACTTCCTACAAAAAAATGGAAAGAACTCACCCTCTCAACTCTAAACTCTTCTCTTCCTTTCTTTCCCCCTTTGAAATGTGGCTCCAAAAGTGTTTAAATTCGGCCAAAACTAAATTCCCAAGAGTTTCCTCAAGCAACCTTTAAAAATTTGGCAAAAAAAATTGAATCTAGTTTAAAATTGGGATAAGGCGCTGTCCAGCGCTGGTAGGAGCGCTGTTCGATGCATATTCCGCCAAAACGTCGTAACTCTCTGGAAACTGGTGGTATTCAGTGCTAGTGGTAGCGCCGTTCAACGCTAGTTCAATAAAATGCACTGTTTTCCTTCATTACTCCAAATTTGCTCCTTTTTTGCTTCCTTTTGCTCCAAAGGCCTAAAATCATTGTACCTGCATGAAATCTTCAAAAATACTTCCCTTTAAAGTGCAATATCTTCAAAAAAAGGTATGAAATAAATAGTAAAAATCTATCAATTTTTTAGTGGATCGAAATGCAGTCTCCTTCTTCGTATATGTTGATGATGGAGCTGTTTAGAATGCAATTCATTGGGAATATATGCCACTCCACCATCCTTTTGACCATTTTCTTTATCATGGACAGCATGGGGTCCACTTCATCTTACATCAGAATTCCTAGGAGATTTCCTTGTCTATACTTTGCAAAATTGTAGCAACAACCACATTGAATCATGATTCTATGCTTTCCCCTCTTCCATTTCTATGGCTCTGAGTATGTCTTCTCCCTCAAACAGGCTGCCGGCCCAAGTCCCTAATCCTTGATATTTATGCATGTTTTATATATGAATTGATACTTCTCTTTAAGGATATCTCTTTCTTTAAAACAACACAAAAAACTTGATGCCAATGTAAATAAGAGTTTTAATTGATATTAAGAAATGAGATATTACGTAAGTATACGTATCATTATTAAGTAATATAGGACTTTCTGATTAAGCCCCGAGATATTAAACCCATAGGGAAAATGTCAAATAGTTTTAACAAAGAAAACAAAAAATATTTTTTTTACTCTGTAAAAAGATCTTACTCAAATTAAAGACAATATTACAGGAAGGAAAGTTCAATTCTTTTTGCTAATTTTTGTAATTTGAAATGAAAGTAAACCACTAGTTTAATTATATTTTTATAAGATGAAAACAAATGCAAATAAATTATCTTTTTCCATATCATAAATCAGTAAGAAGTCATGGAATTCTATTGTGGAAGTATCTAAAGCATGTTGTCAAAAATAGGAGCAATTATTTTGTTTACCCTTACTAGAGATGCTATAAAGAATGTTGCTTAATCTATAGTTTTGATAATCTTAAAGGCAGGCTAGGTGCGAAAGATACTAGCTCTCACTCTAGAGTTTTCTCTTCTCCTTCCACTTGAGGGCTAAAACCACGTATTAAGACATAAAACAATAGATTGAACTGGGGGCATTAGCTTGTCACTCTAAATTCCACTAATTCTACTTCCGTCAAAATATATCTCCCTATTCATTTGCATTCAACAATAATGATGACATTCTCACCCATAGAATCTCATGTGATTCTTTCCAATTATTGATTGAGACAATACCATTCCAGTTCTTACAGGTTCTCACAGCATATATTAACATCTTAATTGGCCAAATCAAGAAGTAATGAAGTGCAAGTTTTTTAATCATCACAACTTCTTCAACATTGATTTCTCACAACATCCATTCACAACTTAATTATTTCATCATTCAAAGGAAAAGGATAAAGAAAACTTTTCAAAATTCAAAAGAAAATGCCATCACAACTTGGTTTAAAAGTAGAAATCATAGTGAAAACACAAGAAATCATAAATAAAAATGAAATGTAATAACAAAGATAAAAACTTATTTGAAAATCCTCTCCACCAAACTCTTGAAGTTCCTTTGAAAATTTAGCTTTTTCTTACAATACTCCTTATAGGTTGGCGCCCAACTCTAAGGATTCCAAATTTCACTTCCAATCCTAATAAAAATTATATTAAAGTAAGTAGAAATGGTGAAGTGGAGCATTGTATTACTTAAAACACTCTTACACAATAAACATAAAATACACACTCTTCAACAACAACCAACCACTATTTTTCAGATCTCTAAGTCCGCTTTTTATAATTTTCCAACAAGTGCATTTAAATTACTTCAAATAGTATCTAGATTCAATGAATTCTCAAAGAGATACATCCATTCAAGGGTAATTTAAATTAATTTTGGCGCTAATAGGGAGTTACCCACGTTTGTACCAAGTTATGCCTAAAAGACCTCTTAAAAATGGTGATTAAAATTAAATAACTCCTCTAAAGTAAATGTTGTGTGTAAGCACAAGGTCTTGGCACTTAGCGGCGGGTCTTCTAGCATGTAAGTTCTAGATATGGGCGCATAGCCACGGGGCTCTAGCGCGTAAGCGCAGATCCAGGCGCTTAGCCGCCACAGATCGATTTTGCACCTTTGTTCGATTTTGGTCCAAATTTGGTCCTTTTTCACTCATTTCATCAGAATCATCCATTTAATCAGAACTACAAGAAAAATACACAAAATACCTTCCATTAAAGTGCAATATCATCAAAAGTAGGTATTAAATTGTGTATAAAAATACTATATATTTTAGCTGTATCAAGATCTCGCAAACTTGAAATGTTACTTGTCCTCAAGTGACACTATAATCATAAAAAATCAAATAAGAAGATTATGTGATGAGTTTCTTTAGGAGCTTTTAAAATTTTATTCTAGAAATGTAGTGGTCAAATTTAGAAAAAATATTAGTAAATGAGACCAATTTAAAGTTTAAAAACATCTTAGGTCAAGGTTAATGAAAAATATGAGTTCTAATTTTATTCAAAAATATTTGTAGATTTTTCAAAATATAGGGCTTAGGCATTTTATTTTCTTTACTTAAAAATATTTATTAAAAACAATTATACTAACTATATTATATTCATAAGCTTCAAGATTTTCTCAAATCTTGTACCCTCGAATGATCATGTGTGGAACCAATTTTTGATATTTTTCTCAAATCTTTTGAATTTCTTTTATATTGATGAAAATTTTTCTTTTGAATTTTCTTTTATTCAAAAGACTTCTAAAGTAGTGGAGAAAATAAAAGCAAATTCACACATACTTAAATAGAAATCCACAACTAAAATATATGGTAGTAAATTGAAAAGTTAATAATGAAATTTAAATAGTGGATTTTAATAGTGTCTTAAGCCTTCCTAATAGTGTCTTAAATAAGTTCTACACTAACAACCAAAGTACACTACAAACTCACTAACACATTACTACCATAAAGAATCTACCATTCACATCACATGATACAAACAAACAACATCCATAAATAGCATGGAAACAAACAAAAGTATCTCAACATCTAATACATAATCAATAACATCCAAACATAAATAGAAACTTAACAACTCATACAGAGTAAAAAGTCCAAACATACAACATAACATAAATACAAAACATAAATCCTAGTCCTCATCTCCTTCATCATCACCTCCTTCATTCCAAGCACGAGTAGGCACATATGTGGTAAAATGCGGATGCAGAGGTAACAAAGCACGATAATCTCCTCTGATCAATCTATCTATAAAACTGTGATGGCTCTTCTCATATTCACTATGTCCCTGCAGATAATTCCCAAAATCATCAACCTTTCCTTATATATCATGAACTCGATCCATAGTATAATTGATATTATCTTTCTTTTCATTCAACTGTTCTACTTGCAAATTAGAAAATTGACCTAATGATGTCTGAGATGTGGAAGCACGAGATGCAGAAGCAGTAGAAGTTATTTTCCATAATCCTCTTCAATCTATCAAAGTAGAAATAATTTCATCGAATTCTTATTCTATAGGATTATAATTTGAATAAGAACAAAATGTAGTTGGTGGAAATAGATAAAACTCATTTATTACATCAGCAGTAAAATGAACCAACTATCTTTGAACCATCACAAAGTTTTCTTCTGACTCAGAGAGATTTGCATAAAACTCCAATACAACAGAAATCATAGCTACGACCGAGAAACAGTAGAATCTATCCCACTCTTCTAATAATCATATTGACTAGCACTCCACCGGGCTTATCAAAGCCTCGCTATTGAATCAATTTACGCGATTGTAGAGCTTGCAAGTATCAATTCTGAGCTTTTGAACTTACAAACTTGTCTGAATCAAATGTGGATCTCCTCTTGTTTCTCATTGGTGCCATTTTTAAAATTTGCATAAAAATTACCATAAATTCCAAAATTAAGCTAAAATCACTAAACTCAACTTCTAAAGGCTTAAACTACAAATTCCATGTAATTTCCAAAGCTTTTTCTCAAATTTTCACCATGAATAGTGATTTCCAGATTTCTCCATAATGTTACATAAATACATGATGAAAATAAAAAAAATTTATGTAGGAGTAGTGCTCTTATTTCAAGAAGATCAAATCTAACAAATTTGGCTTGAAATGGCTCAAAAATCACAAATTTGGAGATGCCCTAACTCCTTATGTTGCGAACTCTGAAGAAAGAAGAAGATGGGGAGAAGAAAAATGGAAATTTTTTGGTTTTTAAAACCTAAAAAGTTGATTTTCACGAGGCGCTTAGCCGCGAGGCACTAGCGCTTAAGCGCAGGGTCTTGACGCTTACCTGCGAATTAGCTAATTTCAATTTTTTATTATTGTAATTTTTTTAAGTTCACAATTAAGCTTATTTAATCAATCCTAAATTGTTTTAATAAGTGTATCTTCTCCTTATATTCTTCTTATCTTTAGAATCACGCTTTTATATTAAACTAGATTTAATTCAAGTTCTACACAAACATAAAATGTTTTTAATAAAAATCAAACCAATAAACACGTACAAACCACAAGTCTTTAATCAAAGATTCATGGATAAGATATCTTCATCTCTCACACTTTAACACATTAAACAAAATATAAAAAAATAAAACATAACAAACTTATAACACATGACAATTCATAAAACACTAAACACTAACAACAAGCATAACTAACTCATAACTTAATATGACTCAGGAACTTAATTCCATTCTCCATTAGATGGAACATATCCAGAACCTCCATTAGTTCCATCTGAACCATTTGGTATATAGATTTGATAAAATAGGCAATGGTTGAAAACTCTTACCGAATCTTCTTCTATCTATTTGTTCTTAAAAAACATTGCTTTATCAACCTCTTCAACATGGCTAGTATAACTAAACTGTATCTTTAATTGCTATCCAATATGTGCTAAATATGCATCAATTTCATTTACCTTTGCTTTAATTGATGCCACATCAGCCTCGATCTTTTCAATCTTCTCTATTATTTCTTGAATACTAACGGCTAAATATCCATTATATAACTCTTGCGTACTCCTACAAATGAACTTCTTCTTGTTTACATCCTCTTTCTTCTTAATTTCACTCTCCCAAGTAGACATTTTTGTGACTTAAACTCTTCCTTTAGGCTCTTAGGATGAATAATTGAAATGGGATGAATATCTTTTGTTTTGGTTCCTATTTATAAGCTTTAAATGCTTTAGAACCGTCCTTCCACATTGAAGAACCATAAAATCACGTCCCATACAACTTTTCCGTGATTAGGACTTCTAGAAACTCATTTTTAACGTTTTTCATAACTTCAGCGCCTAAGTTCCAACTTCTAGCGCTTAGCCGCCAGTGCTCATTTTAGCGGAGGTCTGCTAAACATCTAAATAAAAATTTTAGCTCATCCAATTTATCAATTAAGGTCTCATTAATCTCCACTAACATAATATAATCATAATACTACCATATAATTCTTATTTCAAACCAAACAAAACAGAAAAAATAAACTTAAAACAACGCATACCAATAACTATGGGTTGCCTCCCACAAAGCGCTTGGTTTTACGTCGTCAGCCCGACATAGCCAATATTTAATTTGGATGACCCAACATCATATTTTCATCAAGTTTAAGTTGATGTACTGAGAAATAAGGTTTCAATCTATGACCATTAACTTTAAATATATTTTATATTTTAGGATATTTAATATCCAAAACTCCATAAGGATAAACTTTTATTACAATGAAAGGGCCCATCCACCTGGACCTAAGTTTTCTAGCAAATAATCTTAATCTAGCATTGTTAATCTCTTCTTTCTAAAAAATTCATAAATTCCACAATTTAGATTTGATTGCAATAACACGTAATTTTTACACAAACAAACACTTTCATTCACAAATTCAACAAATACAAACAAAATTCACACAACTAATCACCACTCCAAAATGTTTTGGATGAGATAACATCTAAATACATCACAAAACAAGACAAATTTAACATCAAACACTTACAACAATCAAATACTAACAACATGCAAACTAACTAGACTCTCAAATTTAATTCCATTCTCCATTAGGTGGAGCATAACCCTAGCTTTCATTTTCTCCTTCTGAACCATTTGGCAAATAGATTTGATAGAACAAATATGATGAAGAATTCTTTTTTGAATCCTCTACTATTCACTTGTTTTTTAGATACATCACCTTGTTCGTTTCATCAACATAACTTGTATGACTGAATTTCATTTTGAGTTGTCATCCAATATGTGTCAAGTGTGAGTTAGTTTCATTTACCTTTGCCTCAATTGAGCCACATCAGCTCAACTTTTGCAATCTCCTCCACTATTCCTTCTATGTTATCGGCTAGGAATCCGTTGTATAACTCTTGCGTACTTTGACTTTCAAACTTCTTCTTGGTGGCCTCATCCTTCTTCTTCAATTCATTCTCCAAAGTAGACATTTTGGCTAACTTAAAAACTTCTCTTTCAACTCAAATCTCTCTTTACTTGAACTTTAGAATGAAAATTTGGAGGGGCAAAAAATCTCTTCTTTTTCATGCTGTTTATAGACTTTAGAGGAGCCTATACCCACTTCCCAAGCTTAAAAACCACCAAATAGCTTTCAAGAACACTTTCCCACGTTTAATTCTTCTAGAACATTCTTTAGGAATGATTTTTTAACTTATGTGCTTAAGCGCCAAACATGGGCATTTAAGAACTAATGCTCATTTAAGCATAGGTCACCTTAACGTCCAAATACACATTTTAACACGTCTAAGACATCAATTAAGGTCTTAAAACTATCATAACATATTCAAATTACTACCACAATTTTCAAAAACAAACAAAACAACATAACATTAAAAACACACTGATTACTATGTGTTGCCACACACAAAACGGTTTGTTTTACGTCGTTAACCCGACATACCTAGTGCTTATTCTGGGTGACCCAACAACATAAGATTATTCAATTTAGCTTAAACCCTTATGAAATAGGGTTTTAATCTATGACCATTAACTTTGAATATTTTCTAGGTTTTAATATCTTTAATATTCACAGCTCCATAGGATTAAACTTTTATCACAATAAATGGGCCCATCCACCTGGACTTAAGTTTGCCTAAAAATAAACTCAATCTTGCATTATAAAGCAATACTTGTTGCCCTGACTCAAAATTTTTAGTAAGAATATTTCGATCATGACACTTTTTATCTTATCTTTATAAATCTTAGTATTTTCATAAGATTTATTCCTTATCTCTTCTAACTCATTTAATTGAAAAAATCTCCTTTAACCAGTGTCCTTCAAATTATAGTTAAATTCCTTAAGAGCCCAATATGTTATTTGCTCAAGTTCAACAGGTAAATGACAAACTTTTCTATGTATTAACCTATATAGGGACATTTCTATAGGAGTTATATATGTAGTCTTACAAGCCCACCAAGCATAATCAAGCTTGACTGACCAATCCATTTTTGTTGGATTTATAAATTTTCAAAAATTCTTTTAATTTCATGATTGAAAACATTAGCCAAAACACTTGTATGAGGATGATAAGTAGTAGAAATTCGATGATTAATATGATATTTTATTACTAATTTCTCTATTATCGCATTCATGAAATGACTTCCCCCATCAATTATTATCACTCTCGGCATTCCAAATCTACAAAATATGTTTATTCTTAAAAACATTACAATATAGGAGTTCCCTATTCAAGATATGGCAAACCAGATTGATATGATATTTCTTTACAAAATATGATTGTTTTTAAATACAGAAAAAATTCATAACATATAACGAGATTTTTGTAAGATTAAAGAAGTATGGATGAAAATATCTTTTTCCTTATCATGAATAAGTAATAAGTACATGAGTTATATTGTGGAAGTATTCAAAATATGCTGTGCCAAATTGGAGCAATATTATTCTTTACCCTTACTAAAGATGCTATAAAGAACTTTTGGCTAGTTTAAAGTTTAATTAGTTTTGAAGGCAGGTAAGGTAGGGAAGATTCTAGCTCTCACTCTACAGTTCCATCTTTTCCCTCCACCTGGGGACTAACATCTTGTATTAAAAGCTAAAACAATAGACCAAGTTGGGGGCTTTATTCTGTCACCTTAAAGTCCGCTAACTCTACACCCATCAAACTAGATTTGCCTATTTATTTACACAAAATTATATAAATTACATTCTTATCCATACAATCTCATGTGATTACTACCAATAACTGACTGAGACAATACCATCCCAGGTCTTACATTTTCTCACAATAAATGTTAAGATCTTATTTGGCCAAATTAAGAAGTAAATGAATTGCAAGGATTAAATTATGACAATCAATTCCAGCATTAAAAAACAATACTTCCACAACATTCATCCAACACTTAATTACTTCTTTTTTTAAGAAAAAAGATAAAGAAAACTACTCAGAAACCATGGAGAAAGCACAACAACAAATCATTTTAAAAGTAAAAATCATGTGGAAACACATGAATGCTTAATTAAAACCAAATGAAGTACAATGATAAAAACTTATCTCAAGTTCCTCTCCACCAAACTCTTGAAGTTCCTTTAAATCTGTTCCTTTCTCTTACAAGCCTCATCAGGACTGGTTGCCCAACCCTAGAGGGTTAAAATCTCTCTTAAACAATGGATTATTATCTAGAAATCTCTACCCACCTTCCCTTCTACTAGGAATGATATAAGTGTGAAGAAATTCTAATTAATAATCCTACAACTTCATAATACAACCACTATTTTCTAACTCTCTCTACATACTTTTTTAGCCTCCCTTAAATTCTCTTCAAGTCCTTTCTTTTATATTTTCTCAAAAGGTGCATTGGTGTCTATTCAAAATGTTTCCATATTCAATGAATCCACCCAAAAGATACATTCTTTCAAGAGTTATTTGAATGTATATTGGCGTCGTTTATCAATTAATTACGTTTGTACCAAATGTTGCCTCAAACATCCCTTCAAAATTTTACAATAATTTTTTGAAATCCATAGTAACTACCCTAAGCATAAGCACGGGCCTTTGGCACTTAGGCGCCGGGCTTCTAATTGAAAAAGATTATCAGTTAAGTACGTTTATCAGTTAACTATGTTTGTTTAAGAAAATAGCTTGGATTGAAGAAGATTCAACAGATGAAGTTCTGTATCGTCCTTTCTATAACTTGTATTTTGACCACTAATCTATTGGAGACATCAGAGGAGATGATAGCTTGGATGACGAAGAGGAGTAGTCATTTTGAAAAAAAGGACTCTTTAGTATATGAAATTATGTGTGAGTGTGTTGAACATTCTTAATTAAGGATTTTGACACTTTTACTACTTTACATTTATATTTCATATTTTGTTTTTAGTGTTAGTTTGTTGAGGTGTTAATTCGACGCTTAAATAGATCCGTGGTTTATAATAATTATGTGAAAGTGTGGATTGAGATTTGTGTTTGTAAGTGTTTAATTTTATTTATAAATGTCAAGTCTTGTGTTTGTTGTGAAAGTTTTTGTTTTTAGATCACTTAATTATAAAAATTATTGTTGAATCAGGCTAAATTGATGATGGCATGGCTTAGAAATGATTGTAATCGTGAAATATTTGAGTTACTGAAATTTTCGGTCTGGCGTCGAATGCGCTAAAAGACCAAAACTTTACAGGACATTTTAATTTTGCAAAAATTGTACAATAAAACCTGTTTTTACTATTTTTGTTCACCTTCTTCCTCTATTCAAGGATGAAACTTTACAGGGCTTGCATAAATTCAAATTCAAGGTGATTTTAAGGCTATAAAGACTTGGATTTTATCTACTCTTAGTAAGAGCTCTACTTTAAACTAGAAATTCTTTATTTTCACCATGGATTTCTCCTATATTATAGAGATATAAAAAAATTAAGTGTTTCAAAAAAACATGGAGAGAGTCCATGGTGTTAAGTTTTTTACTTTTTGGATTAATTTTTTGGAGTTTTCTAGATTATTATTATGCATTTATCTGGATTTAATTTTTATTTTATACAAATTCTTTTGGCTCTAGAAATGAAGAGAAAATCAAATTTTCATGAAAAGAGATTTATAAATGTTAAAGCTCAATATCATTTTAACACCAAACTCTGGAGGAAAAACTAAATTCAAGAATGAGCTTTTGTAAAACTAGGTGTTGTAGAAAGGTTAATAGTTTCTCATAAGTGGGAAACCTTTTGCTACTTCACAGCACTAGCAGTGGTTAATGTTGTGAGAGAGCTTTACGCTAATCTTAAGGAGACTTCAAAAAATCAATATCCAAACAAGGTAAAATGGTGAATTTTACTCCAGAACAGATGAATGCCTTATATCAGCTAGAGGATACTTATATTCATGAATATTCATCATTCAGTGCAACTGATTTTGCGTGGGATGAAGTCATTGCTTGGAAAGTAAAAACCATAAGGTAAACTTCTCTGCTTCTATGTTAAATGCACCATCTAAGGCATGGCATTACTTTGTTTCTACTTGACTTTTTTCTACTTATTATCATAGTGAAGTATCTAGAGAGAGATCTATCTTAAATTTCTACATTCAATAAATGAAATGAATTAGTATCGGCTCTATTATTAGTATAAATGCAGTGGTTATTTCTAATGGAGAGACTACTGGAGGTTTAGGGTATCCTGCCCTGATTTACACCATGTGTAAACAATCTGGGGTAGATTTTGATCAGAATGAAGAATTAATTGGGCCTCTAAAACCTATGAGTAAGATCAATATTCTTACTTATGAATCTCATGTTGGATGGATAACTAGAGGTAGGAGTCGTGACATTCCTTCTACCCCTAGCACTCCTTCTCTACATGGTTTTATGGAGCAGCTTATGATCCAACAAGGAGATTTATTGACTATTCAGAATAGAATTGTAGCTTGGAGGCCCGATGTGCTTATAAAGATGAATATATGAATAAGAAAGTTGATTATTATATTTCTTATAATGAAGCCATGGTAGATATTTGAGGGGATATAATTATGTAGAATTCGCAGCAAGCCCCAACTTCATTCCATTTGTGTGTGATATTGAAGATAAAGAGGTAGAAGCTTATAATGAAGAGGAGGATGATGAATAATTTATTGTGATTTGTGTCATTGGAGTACTCTTTGTTTTTAATAGTTTGTTTGTTTTATTTGAAATAGTTGAACTTTGCTTTTTGTTGGTTTGCTAATTTAGATGTTGAACTTGTAGTGTAAATTTAGATTGTTGTTATTGTTATTTTTTATTTTCTGCTATCTTTTAAATTTAATTTTTTTTTTGTTCATAAATAATATGTTGTGAATTTCCTTTATCCTGCAAATCTTCTAAAGTATAATGTTTATGAATTTTCTACATCACTATATATACTTTCTCTTTTTAAATAATACGTGCATAGTTTCATATTTATAAATCCATCACAAAAATGTTAATCTTTTTGAATTCATTTAATGTTTTCTTTCCACCTACATTTTTGTGATAAATGTTTACACATTGAAAAGGGTAAGTTTGGGGGGAAAGAAAAATTTTTCTTAAAAAAAGACTAAAACATTATTTGACCTCAATGAACTAAAATTTTTTTAACATGATTTTTTGTAAGAATGTAACTTTAGAAAGTTATATTTTCTATTTTATTTAAATATCTTAGTAGACTTAAAAATTAAGCTTTAATAGTGAATGTTAACTCTAAAGTTAAGATATTTACTATAATAGTATTAGACTATAGTTTACTATTTAATGTAAAGGAAAAGGTATTCTTGAAATTTTAAGAGTCTTAGGATTTCATTTAAAAAGAAAGGATTGAAAATTATTGAAATAAAGTTAATACTAGTATTGATGTATAAAGAAGAGAAATGTAATAATTTATAAATTATGGAAGAGGATAGTGAAGTTCAAAATAATTAAAGGCTATCGAGATATAGTAATCCTAACATGAAAAGAAAAAAAAGAAAGAAAAGTAAGGATTGAAAACTAATCCATAAAAAAAATAAAAGAAAAAGAAATGCAAAAGAAAAGAAAAATATATGTGAGGAGAAGCTTAAGCAAATGCCTAATAAAAAATTTGCTTCACTTGAATCACCCTAAAGGAAAGAACTTAACAACAATTTTGGATTTATATTTATGTATTATTATCTTTATTAATAGAGTTTTCATGAGAATTATTTTCATATGATTTCTCTAAGAATCTTTAATATAACATATTAGACTTATTCTTAAAATGAATATAAAAAAAAACTCCTAAACTTGATAACTTAATACTCTTACCTATAGTTTGACCCTAAGTTATTAGGACTTATTTAAAAGTCTCGCTATTATATTTATGAAACAGAAAATATAGCAATTATAAAGTTGAAGTTCAGTACCATGAGTCATAGATTTTAAGTAATAAAAGAGTTACTTAAGGACAAGTGACAAATAAATTTGGGGGATTTTGATACACAAAAAAATATTTGAATTTTCATATATATTTAATGCTCATTTTTGGTGATATTGCACTCTAAAGGAAGGTATTTGATGTTTCTTTTAGATATATTGATTTAGGCATTTAGAGTAAAAAAAAGAAAGCAAAAAGGTAAAAAATTGGAGACAAGAGAAGCATGTTGCGAAATATACTGGCCCCGACGACGCCTGAATTGGTGACGACGGTGCCCTAATCCAGAGAAGACAAAATATCTAGGGCCGACGACGCCAGCGACAATTATGCCAAAAAAGTTCCTTGAGTTTAGACCATTTTTGGAGAGGCACTTGAGGCAGCTCTTTAGTAAATTTATTCTAATCTTATAAATGAGTGAGTTTAAGTCAAAGAAAATGTAGAGGAGGAAGTGGTGTAGGTGTAGAGTGTTTTTAGATAAGCTTGAATTTGGATTTTATAAAAGAGTTGTAGGAGAAGAGGGAAAGTAAGAGATTTCTTCTTCCTTACCTTTCTAAGTGAGAATTGAGTTGTCTTGTAAAGAGAGAGTCAAAGCAACTTCAAGGAATTTGCATGGAGAAGAGTTTGAGATAAGTTGTGTCTCTTACTTTGTGTGTTGTATGAACTTGATCTTATATGTAAAATCCATGTTCTTTTTATATCCTCCTCGTGAATTCTGAGTAGATTTCTTTGTCCTCCTTGCAATGAGATATGGTCTGGTGATGAATCAGAATTGTTGTGCAAAAATAAATGATAAAAATTTTGATGAATAAAACTTATAACTTCCTTCACTTTTCAATATGGTCAATTGAAATGTTAAATTTTGTTGTGAAACATACGATCCGAATGGATTATGCATTCAACAATAAAGTGAGAGGCGCATTCAATGTCATAGATGAGAATGAATTACATGGGGTTGAGTGCAAATAAATAGGAAAATAAAATTTGATAGGCGTAGATTGGAGATTTTAAGGTGACAGAATAAAATCTCCCATTTTTGTCCAAGTGTTTAGAAACTAGAGTGAGATGTTAGCCCTCAGGCCTGGGGGAAGTGGAGCTCTGGAGTGAGAACCAGTATCCTCCCAACCTAACCACAAATTTAGCAACCAAACCTTGGATTAGCCATTTTTCTTTATGCTCTCGAGAGAGGTTAAAGAATAGGAAATCTCTTATTTGATACTATAAATTCTGAACAATTTGAATCATTCACAAACCATAACCTCATTGCAGGTTGAAGGATACTTTCTCCATTTGAATCTTTCGTTACAAAAACTTTTCTTAGAGTTAGTAAATTTTACTTTGAAGTTTAAAAATTAGTTTAGTAAGCTTACTACTTTTAGAAACATTAAAAATTATCTACTTATGTTTATTACTTAAGTTTTATTAGTTTGAATATTGTGTGTTGTGCTACCATCATAAATTTATCTCCTCCATGTGGGATGGATACTTAGGACTCAATTAGAGCCCTTTATTACTTGAGTAATTGTACGGCTTATTTTTGGGTTATGTGTTTTATTTTGAAAAGGGGGTCGCCTATAGAAGTCGTCGACGAATTTTAAATTTTAAATTTAATTTAAATATATATATAATTTAGAAAGTAGCATTTGATTTTGAAAATAACTTTAAATTTGAAAGTTTTAAGATATAAAATCAAACCGATATCACATCCCGAATAGTTTATATAAACGAGCACCGCACCACAAACCATGTATTTATCCCGAAGAATAGACACACTGCTTGATGATGGGGCTCGATTAAATAAACTAAAAGATTTGTGACATTTGTTTGGTTTGCGAACCAATTTTATAAGCCGACAAGTTCCCCTGCTTAATATAAAGGAATTAAGTAGGGTTTATATTACCTGGGTTCTTAAAGTTCCATATAAGGGCAAGCCCCTATAGTTAATTACATCTTAAATTACATGAATCGTTTAAGAAAACTCTCGATAATGATCAGTGGTTTTGCTTTCAAGAATTTCAAAGTTTAAGGTTTTCAAAGGATTGAATTTAGGAATTTCAATAGGGAATGGATCAAATTTAGGACAATTTATTTTGGGAATTCAAGAGAAGAGAAGTAGGAGAAGTTGAGGATCCAAGAAGAATTTTGGCAACTTCCCAAACTATCCTATTATTTGGCTTCGAGTTTAAGAAAATTATTTAATGTTGCAATCTCGGCAATTTTAATTAATTAGGACTTATGTTTGTATGACATAATCACACAAATAGCCTCGAAGATGTGAGGGTTTATGTCGTATCAAGCGACTACCTCGGAGTCCTAAGACCAGGTTAGGGCTTAATTTGCATAACATGATTATACAAATGCCTAACGAAAAGTTGAGGATTTATGTTGCACTAAGCAAACTACCTCGAAATCCTATGGCTTTGTTGTTTAAAACTAGGAAAGGTTTTGCTGAAGTAGATTCAAGTTTTGCTGATGACGATGGTCATGCTGCCCACCATGCTCCAAGCTTCTTATTGTTGCAGAGGTTTAGTTTTAGAAGGTGAAAATCAGGGGACGAGAAAAGTGTCTTGGTTTAGAGAAAATCTTAAAATCTTAGTGTTTTTTAATATTTTAATTAACACAAATCTTAAAGTTGATTATAACAACACCGGTTAAGATCCCACGGTTCCATCATTCCGGCATCGTTATTTTTATCGGATTCACATAGTCCAGATGAATTTGCTAAACTCAACTGAATGAGTTCCACACTTTCATTTAGACTGTGGGAAATCCCATTAGCAACACGTAGGTTACATCATCCGAGGTATTCCCGATCGTCCAATGAGATATTTTAATTTAGTTGTAATTACAGTTTTGTTGTTTTGTTTTTGATTAAATTTTGAGTTGTTTTATATTTTGGAATGTTGTGGCGGTGAATTTTATCTTGTGATGACTTTTAATTTAGTTTTGGTTTCAGTATTGTTGCTATCCTATAGGTTTTGGTTTTCATGCAACAGTTGTTTTACCATGCAAGAAAATTAAAATGCAGCACATGTAGGTAAATTGCAACAAAGTAAAAGCCTACCTGGAGGGTCTTCCCGTCATCCTAAGCTACACTTAAAACACATGTTAGAGCATTTAAACATATTTTTGCAAGAAAACCTAGGTAAAGCTAAAGGAAAGGGTTTTGGTTGTCTACCAGAATCCTAATCCTATTGCTAGTCATTTCCTATGACGTCTAGGTTGTTGGTTTGGTTTAAGGATGATTTTCTTCACCAAATAACAATTAAGTTCAATTATTCTTCTAAAACACCCCCATCGTATCGAGGAAGTGTTTAAGACGAATCTTAAAAATCTTTTCAATACTTCTGGGATTATTTTGAGTTCAAATGAATTTTATTGTATTGGTGAATTAATCATCAAAGGATTTTAATTTTGTTTTGTTTCTTGCTCAGTGAACTTAGGACATTTGAATATCTTATGTGTGAAGTGACACTTCACTTGATGCTTCATTTAAGAGTTATAACAATAAAAGCTTTTTAAAGGCAAAGTAATAAATACTTTAATGATTTAATTTGATTTGATTTAATTATAAAAATTAATTAATGATTATTAAGTTTGGAATAGGGTTCGAGTTATTTTAGATTTAATTTAAATCTTTACACTTTAAGTGATATTATATTTCAGATTAACTTTTTATGTTTTAGATTTACTTATATTGAAAAAGGTGTTGAAATCTTTCATATGTTTTGATTTAACTCTTAATATTTTCATTTAGGTTTGTTGTTAAGTGATGTTAATTTAATTTAATTTAATTTAATTTGATTTAATTTAATTTAATTTAGTTTTATTTAATTTTAATTTTAATTTAATTTTAATTTAATTTAATTTTAATTTTAATTTAATTTTAAGTTAATTTAATTTTAGTTTCAATATTTTAAATTTAATTTAATTTAATTGTTAAGGTGTTAATTTAATTTAATTTAAACTTTGACTTGACTTAATTTAATTTAATTTAATTTAACTCCAAGATTTTAAATTTGATTTTTATTATTGGACCATTTAACATTTTAAGCTTTAATTCATTTAAGGGTTATCCTCTTTTAATTTTTAATTTATTTAGTTTGGATTATTATTTTAATTTTTAATTAAGAACTAAATATTATTGAAGCGATTTATTTAGGTATTTGTAAATTAAAGAATAAATATCCTCTTAATAATATCCCTATTTTAATAATCCAAATTTTAAATATATTCTTTCCAAAATTTAAATTATTTAATTAATTAGAGTTTCATTTTGATATTTTCAAAGTGTTTAATGGATTTCTACCCTTTTAATTTCCCTAAGTTTCAATCATCCAAGAGAAAATTAAAATCAAATATTTTACCCTCCATTTTGATTAAATCTAAAGTTTTAATTAAGGGTTAAAATTCTTTGATTACCTTTATGCCCTTTTGGGCTTATTTATTTCATAACTCACAAAATTGAGCACAAATGAATTTAAAATTTTTATATCACCTCACTCACATGTCAATTAAGACATTAGAGGAGAAAATGTGATTTTTCTGGCTTTAACTTATTTATATAATTATTTTTAGTAGAAAATAGGGGTTTTCAAAGAAAATTCAACAACATGACCAAGGTAAAGTTTCTGTCCTTAATAAAATTATGGGATGTTTCTAATGACCAGAGAACCACTTGGACCAATTTTGGATATTTTTTGAATTATATTTTATTTATTATAATTATTTTGATTTTTAGAGTATTAATTAATTTTAAAATAAAATAAAAATTAAAAAATAGATTTTATATTTTTCCTAAATTTTTCTGACCTCAGGGAGTCTAGAGAAACAAATTTTATAATTTTTTGATTTTTTTTTGATTTATTAGAATTATTTTAGTGAAAAAGGTTGAAAATTCATTTTTTAATATTAAAAATTACATTAAGCATTTAAAATTCAATATCTTATCCTAGGGACTTAGGAAAAATATTTTGTTTGTTCCTAAGTGATTAGGAATCTAAATATGACATTTTTATGATTTTTAATATTTTTGTGATTATTATTATTTTTTAATTATAAAAATATTAAAATATTGTGAAAAATCAACTTTTTTACAAAATTCCAATTTTAATTTTCCTGAACTCCCCTGATATCAGAGAAGCTTCAAAACCATTTTTGTGAATTTTTTAATAGTATTTTGGAGTTATGAAATTTTAAATTTCCATTTTGCTCATGAGGCTTAATCAATCCATTTGGTGGGGTTAATCAAGTCCAATTGATTTCAAAATTTTATGTAAGGTTCCTCTGATCCTAAAGAGCAATGGAGAATTGTTTTCAAGTCAATTTGGTGTGTGGTTAACCCTAATTAATTCAAATTCAATTTTGGGATTTTAGGTCAATTAGGGTTATTATGAATGAATTAACTCAAAATATATTTTTCTTAGGGTCCCCTGATCCTAAGAAACACCACCAAATTTTCCTAGAATTTATTTTAAAACATGCTAATTATTGGAATTAAAATACCTAAAACAGTGACATGAACTTGAAAAATCAATAACTTATCACAGAGATGGCCTCTGACCTTGAAAAATACAGGGAATGTTTCCAAGATTAGAGGCTTCAAAAACCCTATGGTCTCATGCCATGGTGAATTGTCTATACAAATGGAGAATCAAAACATTGGAAACAGTAAATAAATTATTAAAAATAAAATACTTATCCAATTAACTTGATTTCTTTTCCACATTATTCTCCTCTTTCACTGAGCAAGAGGGTATTTTTATTTTATTTTTTGTGATTTTTCTATGCAAAGATATGAATTTTTGAAGTTCTGGTATTTAAATAAATCCAAAAAATCCTAATTTTCTATTTATGTGACTCGGCGCCGCGTCATCCTCGTCCGGATCGAAAGCCCACGCGTTGCTCCGTGATTCGACGCCGCCATCTGAGTCAGCGCTATAGGAGCCTGCCATTCACGTACCATTGCGTTGTCCGACTTGATCTCGACCGTCCGCTCGATACACGCGCGATCCAACGGCTCTTGGTCATCGTCTCCTACTGGTGTGCACCCGTGACCGTCCACACTAAAACCTTAAGATCTCACTCGATTCTCCATGGATTTTTGCGTTCTTATACTCTATCGATTTGTCTTGAAGAGACGAACACATCTATACGGTTAAAGTGCATTGAAATCAACTCAAACTAAATGGAGAATCTCTAGGAGCTAGGGAGCAAGAGTGAGTTCATACCTTTGCTCAGAGAAGTGAAGCTTCGATCTGAGGGTTTTGTCACCTTCGATTCAGTTCAAGCAAGCTCCAGATGAAGTCTCTTGCTCTGGGGAAATGCCTAGGTACAAAAGTGACCAAGGCCGATCCACAAAGCTTGGAGGTGGAAGCGATGGCTCGCCACAGTGAGGGGCTTTTGCTGGGGAACTTCTCCTCTTGGTGCGAGTGAAGGTGTAGAGTCAATCAATTTGAAGATTGGCTCAGTTGTGGTGAAGTGTCCTGATTTTGGGCTTGAATTTCAACTCCAAAATTGGACTCGCGAGAGAGGGCTTTAGAGTTGGATTTCGGTGGCGATCAAGTTCTCTATGTACGGAGAGGGATCTAGAGTGATTTTGGCGAGTTTTGGTAAGGTTTGGTTCAACACCTTTTTTGGCCGAGAGGATGTGGTGCTTAAATAGAGGTGGCTGGAGGGCTCACTGGGGGTTTGATGTCTTGGATCAGTTGCTCGGGGCAAGGGAAGAACGGCCATGGTGTTCGATTGGGCTGGGACAACTCGGCAAGGAGAAATTCAAAAATTGGCTCACATGGGTGCTCTCGGCCTGGTGGTTTCCGGCGGCTGTGGTGGCTGGCCGGCTAGGGTCAAGTCAATGTTGTCATCAGGAGGGTCAGGGGTTGGCAATGGTGCAAGAAATGGAGATTGGCCATGTGTAGAAAGCTTTATTCAAAATGGAATGGGGAAGGGGCTCTTTTGGACTCAATTTGGTCATCCTATGGGTTTGGGTTGGGTGTACCTTTCCAAGCTCGATTTAGGTGAGGGAGGTCGGGTGAGTCGGCTAGATTAGTGGGGAGAAGTCACTATCCAAGCATGTTTAAGTTTAAACATAGTTTAGGGGAAGCATGAAAAGGTTTAATCACCTTTAAGAGAATCCTTAAAGAGGCTCCTCCTCTTGCCATTTATGGGTAGTCACATGTCAAACTTCTCATGGCTTTACATGGGGCTTAAGGATGGCTTCATGGCTTCATTTGGGCTTGGGGATGGCTTAGTCAATTTCATTGGAATGGATTTTAGGAATTTTGGCATTTTGATTGGAATTTGGATAAAACCTAATTTAGAATGATTTAATCATAGGTTTCAAACTTTAGAGAATGATTTTATCAAGTGGATGATGAGAAGGAATTGTCATGTGGGCTTTGGATGAATTTTTGGGCTTTTGGGTTTGGTGGAAGTGGGCTTTTTAAAAGGCTTAAATGGGTGGGCCTTTATATTTCAAAATGGACTTTTGGATGAAGAATTTTGTGAAAGACCATGTCGAATAAATGTTGGGTTTAGTTTAGGGATGTTTCATGAATGGTTTGGAATCAATTTGGTGTGATTTGGAGTAGAATTGGGTTGAATTTGGGCTTTTTTGGTAAAGGGGCCAAGGTGGGCCGAATTGAGCTAACTTGGGCTAAGGTTGGGCTAAGGTTGAATTTGGTGTAAACTTAATGTTGAAAAATGTTTATGGGAGTGTTACAAAGAGTTTTCAACTTTGGTTGGGCTCTAATTTTGGGATTTGGGCCCATTTGGGTTAGGTTTGGGCTTAGGTCAATTTAAGGGATTTTGGTTTTGGGTTAGGTTTGGGTGGAGTTTAGGTTCAAATTTTGGGCAAATAAAGTTAGTGTTTTGTTTATGGGGATGTTAGGAAGGCTTTAAAAAAGATTTGGGGCCAATTGGAGTTGAATTGGGCTAGGTTTGGGTCATGGGTCAAAATTGGGCCTTAAGCCCCAAATTGAAATTGGGCCCAAATGTCAATCAAATTGGAGTTGGATTTGGTCTAAATTGATATTGAGGGTACTGAATTGAAGTTTAGAATTGAATTGGACCAAAATTTAGGTCAATTGGGGTGGTTTGGTTTGACATTGGGTTCACTTGGGTTAAAAAATGGGTCAAATTGGGGGTTTTGGTAAAAGTGGGGTAAATTGGCAAAATTGGCCCATGGTGTAGTTTAACAAAATGAAATTGAGAATATTTGGGATTTTTTGGAATTTTCTGGGAATTTTTAGAATTTTTTTGATTTTTGGGGTGAAAGGGTATTTTGGTAATTTTGGAGGAGTTTAGGGGTATTTTTGGAAATTTTGGTATTTTTGGCCAAAGATGGTCAATTTGAGTGGTGGGAAGTTTTTAGGATTAATTTTGAGGAATCTTGGGTAATTTAGGTAATTTTGCAAATTTTGGGTCATTTCGAGGGTATTTGGTAGGTTTGGTGGGTCAGAGGCCGAGGTCAAAAGCGAAATTTTGAAAAAAAGAAGATTGATCAAGTGTGAGTGAAATGGAATCATTTTGGTTGAGCCATGAAGCCATATTAAGCCTATATGAGCTATGAGAGGACTCATTTGAGGCATCACTATGTTGTTCCTAACCCTCTTAGCCAGGGGCTTAGGGGTTAAGGACCATCCATATGAATTACCTACATGAGTCAGAAAGTCAAGTTGGGTGAGAGTGTGATTTTAGGACTTGGAATATGTGTGAGAGTGTAGTGTATGTGCAAGTCAACCCTCACCAGACCATGCCATCCATGGTATTCCTAAGGCCAAAAAGTCCTATAGGGAACTCATCCTTTAAACCTCCACATTTGATTTCAACCCTCTAGGTGATTAGGAGTCTACAATCAAGCTTGTGGGGTTTGCAGGGAGTTAAGAAGTAGTTTGAATTTCTAAATGGTGGGCTCCATTTCTAGTTCACTAAGATTAGTCGAAAGGAAAAGCCTGAAGGCTAGATCCTAAGTACTAAAGAGAGAAGCAAAAGACCTCACCAAAATTGAGGTCAACAAATGGACCCCTAATAGGTGTGGTGTGCTAACCAAGCACACTGCGCGTATTGGCGTTGACCGAAGAGATCAACAAAACCAACATAAATGTCCAAGTGACAAACTTAGGACGAAGTAGAAGAATTTCTGTTGGGGAGTATCGGAGTATATTTCCAAGGCGGAGATTCACGAACTCTCGTCGGGGAATGGAAAAGGAGGTGAACTCCAAATCACAAGATGCAGGGAATTCGATTTAGATTTCATTTTACTTTTAAATTTCAAGTTTCAATGTGTGAGTTTAGATTTTGATTTGTTCTGAGTTTCAATTTTGATTGAAGTTTAATTTAAAATCAATTTAAGGAAATTTTGAATTTGAAACTTGGAATTGAAATGAGAATTGAAACCTGGGTTTCAATGTCGGGATTGCGAAGAGAACTGGAATTTAGGTACCGACCTCGAGTGAGTATCGAGTTTAAGTATCGATGGAAAAAGGATGAGAATCAGAATTTAGGTACTGATCTCGAGAGAGTGAGATTTGAAATTTAAGTATCAATCCTGAAAGAGAATCGAAATTTAGGTATCGATCTCGGAAAGAGAATCGAAATTTAGGTACCGACCTTGAAATGAGAACCAGAATTTAGGTACCAGTCTTGAAAGTTGTGAATCGAAATTTAGGTATCAATTCGAATGAGAGTCGGAATTTGGTACCGACCTCGAAGGAAGAGAACTGGAATTTGGTACCAGTCTCGAAAATTTAGAATTGAAATTTGGTATCAATTCGAAAGAGTGTCGGAATTTGGTACCGACCTCGAAGGAAGAGAACTGGAATTTGGTACCGATCTCGAAAATTTAGAATTGAAATTTGGTATCAATTCAAAAGAGAGTCAAAATTTGGTACCGACCTCGAAGGAAGAGAACTGGAATTTGGTACCAGTCTCGAAAATTTAGAATTGAAATTTGTTATCAATTCGAAAGAGAGTCAGAATTTGGTACCGACCTCGAAGGAAGAGAACTCGAATTTGGTACCAGTCTCAGAAATTTAGAATTGAAATTTTGGTATCAATTCGAAAGAGAGTCGGAATTTGGCACCGACCTCGAAGGAAGAGAACTGGAATTTGGTACCAGTCTCGGAAATTTAGAATTGAAATTTGGTATCAATTCGAAAGAGAGTCGGAATTTGGTACCGACCTCGAAGGAAGAGAACTGGAATTTTGTACCAGTCTCTAAAAATTATCTGTATGAAGAGGGACCGAGTCTTATGCCATCAGAACCAAATTGAACAAAGTTCGTGGCTCCGTGTTAACAGAACTAGTCGATCCTCTAAAACACAGAGGAAAGAGAACTGGTAAGCGTACCAAGCTGAAAAAACTTGACTTAGCGACAAGTCGAAGAGAATATTCAAATTTCAAAAGAGTTTCCAACAAATTTCGATGGGAGAAAGAACTGAAAGGTTCGAATGAGAGGTTCGAGATCGAAATTCAATTCGGAGTTTAGATTCGTTTTGTTTGTCCTTTAACTATCCCATTTTATTTTGTGTTGTTTATTTAGTGTTCATGTGAATTTGAAGTTCATTTTAATATTCAGATTTTTAGGAAAAGTTCTCATTTATTTTGTTTTCTTTTCTCTTCTTCGTTCAAAGTTCATTAAACTCTAATGGCGTTTCCTAGTCAATTTGCACAAAAAGAGTTGAAGGCAAAATATGACGTAGTCGTTTTCATTCCAACTTCCTGAAAATACATCATACAACTTGATCTAATCATGATGACATTTTCCTCGGAAATTTAATGTCTCATACAATCCATGTAAATCCAAAACGGATTGTGTAAGATTCTTGTTGAACCATCCAAAAGCGTCTGTCAAAAATCCATGTCTGAATAGTAAGAAACATGGGCAATAACATCACCTTCCAAGCCACCCTTGGCAGGAATGCCGCAAGGATGTGTATTGGAGGTGTGCTATTTCCCATGTAACTCACAGCTCGTAGGGCCGGAGATTCTCCAATTCCGGATCCGGTCGAAAGTGGTAAGGCATTTTTCGTCATCCATTCTTCTAAAAGTAACTGAGATCCGCTCCACAGGCACTCCTGGAATGCAATGCTTCGCAACGTCTGCTCCGTTTATTTTTAACACCAGGACGGAACCTATCGGTAGTGGTATCTCCACCGGCCCTCGGAACTCACCGGGGCCTGCAATTCGGAGGTCAGATCCGAACAGGGTGTTGCACTGGTTGACGAATGACACTGTGTAGAAGGGTCTAACAAAGTCATGATAGTCTATATGTGGAGGTATGCAGTCGCCTTCCTTGTAGATGTTAATAATGCAGCTGTTGGGTATGCAATCTGCAGGCAATACCCTCCATGTTATCATCCTTTTCACCATTCTCTTAATGATTCTTGGCATCGGATCCACCTCACTGTGATGGAGTATCCCTGGTGGATTTCCTTTTCTGTCTATGGCAAAATTGTTGCAACATCCTCATTGGATTGTAACTCTTCCTTTTCCTGGCATCCATCTTCGGGGTTATGAATATGTCTTTTCTCTCAGGCGGCCAGCTCGGCCCATTTTCTGTAATTCGAGGATGCAGTCTACAATTTTTTGTTACTCGTAATCTGAGAATACATCTATATGCAGCTCGAGGCCGTCTAAAATATTGACCCTCTTGTCTCCAAATCTTTCAAAGTATTCAATGGTTTTCTTCACAACTAGTTGCATTTTCTCCAGCTCGTATTTCGGGATTATTTGAAGTCCTCGGTGTCTAGTAACATACTGCGGGATGTATGGCTCAACCCCAGCACGTTCTTCTGTATGTCTCGGCTCCTCGGGGATAGTCTCTGTAGGGACATCCTCCGGGGTTGCTTTCGCGACAAGACTCTTCGGATCAGATACATCTGCTCGGCGTCGAGGTACTGACTCTATTTATGCTTTTCTTGGTACTTCTTTTATCTGTTCCGACTTTCTTGGAGTTGACTTTCTTCTTTCTGGTTCCTGACTAACCGGTCTCCTTGGAGCATTTGCACTAACGGTATCCACTGTCTGTTTATGTTGATCTTCTACTAACTTGGTCAACATTTTACGAATGCGACGATTCTTATTTCTTTGCTGGGTAGCAGTGAGAGTAGCTCTCCTTACCCCTTGAATTTCTGCGGGCGAGGCGCTGACAAGCCTACCCTCTGTTGTGGCAACCATAGACTTAACTTTCTTATCTTCTCCGGTTGCATGAGCGGCGTTTGCTTTTATTTTCTTGCTGCTGGATTGGTGGCTCGTGCCACCCATTTCCATCACTATCTGGCTGTGAAGTTCTTCTCGATCAACTGGGATCCAATCATTTTCTTCGTATTGTAAGCCGGCTGGTGTGAAGTCTGAGTCAATCTCTATCACTGCTCCATCCCTCACCCTCTTTTCATCAAGTGCTAGACTCACGCCATTTCTAAATTTTAGAACCAACCGCCCGTTTGACATTTCCCTGCGAAAAAAATAAGGAAAGGATCAGGGGCTGTACTAAGAACAAGAAAAATAAGAAAAACACTTAAAAATTCTTTTTCACTTCTTTTAAATTTAAAGAGTGTAGGAAAAGATGAGAAAATATCAGGAATGAATGGATTTAAAAGGAAAGAATGACATTTTATTATTACAATTTCCCATGTTTTCTTTTTAACATTTTCGTTGATGAGATTTTTTTTTATCATCCATTTTATTTAGTTTTGGGTTCGGACCCAGTCACAAAGTGATTACTTCACCCGTGTTTCTAGGGATAAGATTCTACTTTATAGGCCACCCTTCGAAACATCAGGTTGCATAATACTTCTTTAAATACCGTCCATTGATTGGAAGCATGGGTCGTTCGCCACAGTAATTCACCAGTTGGTAGGAACCTCCATAGTAGACTGTCTCAACCACAAATGGTCCCTCCCAGGTTGGTTCAAACTTAGCTCCTTTCTTGTGGTGTGCAAGGATATGTCTCTTGAGAACAAGAACTAAGTCACCGACTTTGAAAATTCGTGGGTGGACCAGTTTATCATGGGCCTGGATCATCTTGGCTTGATACAGTTCCAAATTCTGCTGCGCGGAAAGTCTTTTCCCTTCCAAGCTTTCCAATTCTTCCAGTCGTAGTCTGGTATTTTCTTCTGTAGTGATCTTTTCTGTAACTGCAATTCGGAGTGATGGAAGCTTAACTTCCAGGGGCAAGATGGCCTCGGACCCGTACACTAAAGCGTAAGGCGTAGACTAAGTAGGAGTCCTAAAAGTCGTCCTGTAGGCCCATAAGGCTTCTATCAACTTCTCGTGCCAATTTCTCTTGTTGACGTCCAAAGTTTTCTTTAAAATTTGAACGAGAGTTTTATTAAAAGCCTCGGCTAAGTCGTTTGCTTTTGGGTAGTAGATCGTTGAGTATCGCCAATCGATCCAGTGTCTTCTGACAAAATTGTTGATCTTTGTACTTTTGAATGCAGACCCATTATCTGAAATGATCCTGCGCGGTACCCCAAAATGGTAGACGATTTGGTTCTTGAAAAACTCTAGCATGTGGTGTTCCTTCACTTCTCTGAGTGGCATAGCTTCTGCCCATTTAGAAAAGTAGTCTGTAGCTGCAAGAATGAAGCGATGTCCTCTTGAAGAAGGCGGTTCTATCGGACCCACTATATATGTGTCCCAACACTCGAATGACCACGACGCGATTGTCGGATGTAGCACATTTGGAGGTTAGTGTAGAACCACTCCGTGCACTTGGCACTGGTGACAGCTTTTGGCAACTTTCATACAGTCGGTCATCATTGAGGGCCAGTAGTACCCTAGTCTTTTAATCTTCATTTTCATTTTCGGACCTGACTGATGAGCGCCACAAAGTCCTGAATGCACTTCTTTGACAATTTCACGAGCCTCGGACCCTCTCAGGCACCTTAGCCACATCTGGTCAAAAGACCTTATGTATAATGTATTGTTTATTAATGCGTAAGACAGAGTTCTTTTCTTGATTTGACGGGCTAACGACTTATCGTCAGGCAGGTTTCCCGTCTGCAAGTAGTCTATTAATGGCTGTCGCGAATCTTCTGTATTTTCTATTATTGCCGCAACTGATTCTTCTGCTTTTTCTGATTTGTGTATTGTATCCAAGTCGAGTTGTGATAGGACTTGTCGTCCCTGAACTGACATTTTAACTGACTCATGTCGGCATATTTTTAGGTTATGTGTTTTATTTTGAAAAGGGGGTCGCCTACAGAAATTGTCGGCGAATTTTCATATTTTAAATTTAATTTAAATATATATATAGTTTAAAAGATAACATTCGATTTTGAAAATAATTTTAAGTTAAAAGTTTTAAGATATGAAATCAAACCGATTTCACATCCCAAATAGTTTATATAAACGAGCACCGCACCACAAACTGTATATCTATACCGGAGAATAGACACACTGCTTGGTGATGGGGTTCGATTAAATAAACTAGGAGATTTGTGACATCCGTTTGGTCTGCGAACCAATTTTATGAGCCGACAAGTTCCCCTGCTTAATATAAATGAATTAAGCGGGGTTTATATTACCTGGGTTCTTAAAGTTCCCTATAAGGGCAAGCCCCTATAGTTAATTACATCTTAAATGACAGGAATCACTTAAGAAAACTCTCGATAATGATCAGTGGTTTTGCTCTCAAGAATTTCAAAGTTTAAGGTTTTCAAACAATTGGATTTTGGAAATTTCAATTGAGAATGGATCAAATTTGGAACAGTTTATTTTAGGAGTCCAAAGGAAGAGAAGTAGGAGAAGTTGAGGATCCAAGAGGAATCTTAGCAACTTCCCGACTATCCTATTGTTTGGCTTCAATTTTGGTAAATTCTAATATTATCTGATATTTCAATCTTGCCAATTTTAGTTAATTAGGACTTATATTCGTATGACATAATCATACAATCAGCCTCGAAGATGTGAGGGTTTATGTCGTACTAAACGACTACCTCGGAGTCCTAAAACCGGTTAGGGCTTAATTTACATGACATGATCATGCAAATTCCTAACGAAGAGTTGAGGATTTATGTTGCACTAGGCAAACCACCTCGAAGTCCTATGGCTTGTTTATTTAATTCTAAGAAAGTTTAGTTGAAGTAGATCCGAGTTTTCGTTGATGACGATGGCCGTGCTCGCCCACCATGCTCCGAGCTCCTTGTTGTTGCCTGAGTTTTAGTTTTAGAAGTCATAAATCAGGAGATGAGAGAAATGTTTTGGTTTAGAGAGAATCTTAAAATCCAAGTGTTTTTTTTAATATTTTAATTAAAACAAATCTTAAAGTTTGATTAAACAGAATCGATTAAGATCCCACGGTTCCGTCATCCCGGCACCGTTATTTTCATCGAACTCACTTAGTCCAGAAGAATTTGCTAAACTTAACTGAATGAGTTCCACACTTTCATTTAGACCGTGGGAAATCCCGTTAGCAACACGTGGGTTACATCATCCGAGGTATTCCCGATCATTCAACGAGACGTTTTAATTTAGTTGCAATTATAGTTTTGTGTTCTATTTGTGATTAAATTTTGAGTTTTTTTATATTTTGGAATGTTGTGGTGGTGAATTTTATCTTAGGGTGATTTTTAATTTAGTTTAGGTTTCAGTTTAGGGACTATCCTAGAGGTTTTGGTTTTCATGCAACAGATTATCATCATGCAAGAAAAGTAAAGTGCATTTCGCAATAAAGTAAATTGCAATAAAATAAAAGCGTACCTGGAGGGTCTTCCCGTCATCCCAAGCTGCACTTAAAATTCATGTTAAGGCATTTAAATATTCTAACAAGTACCTAGGTAAAGCTAAGGGAAAGGTTTTGGTTGTCTACCAAAGTCCTAATCCTATAGCTAGTTATCTCCTATGACGTCTAGGTTCTTGTGTTTTGGTTTAAGGACGATTTTCTTCATCAAAGAACAATTAAGTTCAATTGTTCTTATAAATATCCTATCATATTGAGGAAGTGCTTAAGACGAGTCTTAAACATCTTTTCAACACCTCTAGGATTGTTTTAAGTCCAAGAGAATTTAATTATACAAGTGAATTAATCATCCAGAGTTTAAGTTTTGTTATCTTGCTCGGTGAATTAGGACATTTGAATATCCTATAAGTGAAGTAACACTTCACTTAATACTCCGTTTAGGAGTTATGGCAACAAGAGCTTTTGAGGGCAAATTGATGTTTAAGTGATTTGCGATTTAATTTAATTTTAATTAATGGGTTTAAGTTTGGAATAGTGTTCAAATTGTTTTAGATTTATTTTTGAATTCTTTATGTCTTAGGTGATGTTATATTTAATTCAATTTAATTTAATTTAATTTAATTTAATTTAATTTAATTTGGTTTAGTTTTAATTTAAATTTAATTTTATTTTTTAATTTTAATTTAATTTAAATTTTATTTTAATTTGATTTTATTTTTTTATTTAATTTAATTTAATTTAATATGTTTTAATTTAATTTAATTTAATTTTAATTTTAATTTAATTTAAAATTTAATTTAATTTTATTTTGATTTTAATTTAATATTTTATTTTTTATGTTTTAAAGATGATTTAATTTAATTGTTAAAGTTTTAATTTAATTGAAATTTTGGAAGGATTTAATTTAAATGATTTAATTTTAATTTAATTTAATGATTAAGTCTTTTAGTATTTTAAATCTTGAGTTTGGATTATCATTTTAATTGGGAATTAAATATTATTGAGGTGATTAATTTAGGGATTCTTAAATTAAAGAACAAATGTCTTCTTAATAATACCTCTATTTTAATAATTTCAATTTTTATTAATTTTCCAAATTTCATTAATTAAATGATTAAAGTTTACTCTAATTAATCTTAAAAATGATTGATGGGTCTCTATCCTTTAATTATTTAAATTTCAATCATCCAAATCAGATTAGGATCAAATATTTTACTTTCTCATTTTATTAAGCCTAAAGTTTTAATTAAGGGTTAAAATTTTAATTACCATTTTACCTACGCAAGCTTAATAATTCCATAACTCACTAAATTGAGCTTAAATGAATTTGAAATTTTTATGTGGCTTGACTCACATGTCAATTAAAACATCAGAGAAGCAAATGTGATTTTTCTGTATTTAATTTATTTATATAATTATTTTTTGTAGAAAATAGAGATTTCCCAGGAAAATTCAATAAGATGACCAAGGGAATTTTTCTGTCCTTAAGAAAATTATGGGGCACTCCTAATGACTAGAGGACCATTTGGACTAAATTTGGTGATTTTTTGAATTATATTTTATTTATTAGAATTATTTTAAGTTTTGGAGTATTAATTAATTTTAAAATAAAATTAAAGTTGAAAAATGGATTTTATATTTTTCTTAAATCTCTCCGACCTCAAGGAGTCCAGAGAAATAAATTTTATATTTTTTTTATTTTTCTTTGATTTATTAGAATTATTTTAGTGGAAAAGTTGGAAAATACATTTTTTTAATATTAAAAATTACATTAAACCTTTAAAATTCAATATCTTACCCTAGGGACTTAAGAAAAATATTTGGTTTGTTCCTAAATGATTAGAATTCAAAATGTGACATTTTTGTGATTTTTAATATTTTTATGATTTTTATTATTTTTTTAATTATTAAAAATATTAAAATAATGATAAAAATCAACTTTTTAGAAAATTACAATTTTAATTTTCCTAAATTCCTCTGATATTAGAGAGGCTCTAAAACCATTTTAGTGAATTTTTGAAAAGTAATTTGTGAGTAATGAATTTTTAAAGTTTAATTTTACCCATTTTTGCTTAAGAGGCTTAATCAACCCATTTGGTGGGGTTAACCAAGTCCAATTGGTTTCAAATTTTTATGTGGTGTTCTCTTATCCCTAGGGGACAGTGAAGAATTGTTTTTAAGCTAATTTGATGAATGGTTAACCCTAATTAATTAAAGTTCAATTTTGGGTATTTAGGCCAATTAGGGTTGTTCAAAGTGAATTAACTCAAAACTTATTTTTCCTAGGTCCTCTCGGTCACAAGAAACATCACCAAATTTTCCTAGAATTTATTTCTCAACATGCTAATTATTGGAATTAAAATACTCAAAACAGTAACATGAACTTGAAAAATCAATAACTTATCATGGGGATGGCCTCTGACCTTGGAAAATTCAGGGAATGTTCCCAAGTTCAGAGGCTTCAAAAGCCCTATGGTCTCATGCCATGGTGAATTTCCTATATGCATGGAGAATTAAAACAATCTAAAAAGTAAATAAATCATTAAAAATAAAATACTTAATGAAATTACTTGATTTCTTTTCCACATTATTCTCCTCTATTCACTGAGCAAGAGGGTATTTTTATTTTATTTTTAGAATTTTTCTACACAAAGTTATGAATTTTTGAAGTTCTGGGTATTTAATAAATAAGAAAAAATCCCTATTTTCCTACTTATCCACGCGGCGCCGCGTCAACCTCGGCAGCTCCGAAGCTCCACGCGGCGCCTCGTCAACCTCGCAATCCGACGGCTCCTGGTCATCGTCTACGACTGGTGTGAACCCGTGACCGTCAACCTTCTAACCCTAATTTTTCACTCGATTCTCAACGGATTTTCGTGTTCTTATGCTATATAGATTCGTCTTGAAGAGACGAATACATCCATACGGTAAACATGCATTGAAATTGATTCAAATTAAATGGAGAATCTCTGTAAGCTTGGGAAGAAGAGTGAGTCCATACCTTTGCTCAGAGAAGTGAAGCTTCGATCTGAGAGTTGTGTCACCTTTGATTGGGTCCAAGCAAGCTCCAGATGAAGTCCCTTGGCCTGGTGAATTGTCTAGGTATGATTTCGACCACAGCCGATCACAAAGCTTGGAGGCTGGGAGCAATGGCTGGCCTGGTGAGGGGGCTTTTGCTGGGAAACTTCTCCTCTTGGTCCGGTGAAGGTGTAGGACCAATCAATTTGGAGATTGGCTCATCGTGGTGAAGTGTCCTGGTTTTGAGCTTGGATTTCAACTCCGAAATTGAGCTCACAGAGGGGAAATGGCAGGGGGATTTCAGTGGGGATCAAGTTCTCTATGTGTAGAGAGTGGTCTGGGATAATTTTGGCAGGGTTTCAGTAAGTTTTGGTTCAGCTGCTCTGGTGAGGAGAAGAACAGCTGCAATGGCCATTTAGAGTGAGGCAGCTCAGCAAGGTGGAATTCCAAAATTGGGCTCCTCCCAAGGTCTCGGCCATGGTGTTTTCCGGCGATCCAGGCGGCTGGCCGGCAGGCATGGGTCACCCTCAGGTTCGGGTGAGTCGGGTGCGGAGGTTTGTGCAAGCAATTGTCAATGCCATGTGTAAAGAGCTTGGATTAAAATGGCATGGGGGAGAGGCCATTTTGGCTTGATTTGGTCCAAGCCATGGTTTTGGGTTAGTTTCACCTCCCCATGACCTGGTTTTGGGTTGAAATAATCAGTTGGGTCAGCTAGGAAGGGGTGGTGAAGTCCCCATCCAAGGTGATGTGGTTAAACATGTTTTAGTGTGTAGCATGGTTATGGTTAAAAAAGCTTAATGAAGGATTAGGAAAGGGGGCCCTCCTTTTGCCATTAATGGCTTGGTCACATGTTAAACCTTCCATGGCTTCATATGGCTTGTAAATGGCTTGCTCATGGCTCCATGTGGCTTGGGACAAAGCTTGGTCATTTACATGTAAGAAGGTTTTGAATTTTTGGGACTTATGGGTGATTTTGGCATGAGGCCTAATTTAGGGTTATTTTATGATTGATTTAGGACTTAAGGGATGATATCAATTAATGGGGTGATGAAAAGAATGTCATATGGGCTTTAGCATGAAGTTTGGTCCTTTGAAATTTAGTGAAGATGGGCTTTTAAAATGGTTTAGGGAAGTGGGCTTTTTGGATTTTAAAAATGGATTTTAGGATGGAGGTTTGGTAAAGTCTTGGGCCAAATAATTGTTGGGTTTGGTTTAGGGATGTGTCATGAGTGATTTGAAATAAATTTGAGGTGATTTGGGCTTGAATTGGGTTGGATTTGGGTTCATTTGGTACATGGGCCAATGTAGGTCAAATTGGGCTAACTTGGGCCAATGTTGGGCTAGGGTTGAAATCAATGTAAAATTAATGTTGGGAAATGTTTATGGGAGTGTTTCAAAGAGATTTCAACTTTGGTTGGGTTTTGGTTTTGGGACTTGGGCTTATTTGGGTTAGGTTTGGGTTTAGGTCAAAATTGGGCTTTTTGGTTTTGGGTTGAATTTGAGTGGGGTTTGGGTCCAAATCTTGGGCAAATTATGTTACTGTTTTCTTTTTGGGGATGTTAGGGAAGGTTTAGAAAAGGTTTGGGGTCAATTGGAGTTGAATTGGTTTGGTTTGGGCTAAGTTTGGGTCATGGGTCCAAATTGGGCTTTAAGGTCAAAAGTGAAATTGGATTCAAATGTCAATCAAATTGGACTTGGATTTGGTCTAGATTGATATTTCAAATATTAAATTGAAGTTTAAAATTGAATTAGACCAAAATTGGGGTCAATTGGGTAGATTTGGTTTGACATTGGGTTCACTTGGGTTAAGAATGGGCTAAATTGGGGGTTTTGGTAAAAGTGGGGTATATTGACAAAATTGGCCCATGGTGTAGTTAGACAAAATGAAATTGGGAATATTTGGGATTTTTTGGAATTTTCTGGGAATTTTTTGAATTTTTGGATTTTTGGCTAAGAGGGGCATTTTGGGTATTTGGAGGGTATTGGGGGGTATTTTTGTAATTTTTGGTATTTCTGGCTATGGATCATCAATTTGATTGGTGAGGAAATGTTCAAGGTTAATTTTGGGGAATTTTGGGTGATTTGGAAATTTTGGAGGATTTTGGCAATTTTAAGAGCTTTTAGTAGGTTTGATGGGTGTAGGGTCCCCGGGGTCAAAATTGAAATTTTGGAAAAAAGAAGATTGATCAAATATGAGTGAAATGGAAGCACTTTGGTTGAGCCATGAAGCCATGTTAAGCCTATATGAGCCATGAGAGGACTCATTTGAGGCATTCACTATGTTGTAGGGGCTTAGGGGTTAAGGTCCATCCATATGAATTACCTACATGAGTCAAGGAGCCAAGTTGGGTATGTGTGTGGTTTTAGGATTTGGATTGTGTGTGTGAGAGTGTAGAGTATGAGTGTAGTGAGTGTGTAAGTCAACCCTCACCAGGCCAAGCCACCCGGGGTGGTCTTAAGGCCAAAGAGTCCTATAGGGAACTCATCCTTTAAACCTTCACATTTGACTTCAACCCTCTAAGTGATTAGGGGTCTACAATCAAGCTTGTGGGGTTTGCAGGGAGGCAAGAAGTGGTTCAAATTTCTAAGGGATGGGTCCCAATTCTAGTCCTCTAAGATAGTCAAAGGAAAAGCCTAAGGCTAGATCCTAAAAACTAAAGAGAGAAGAGAAGACCTAATCAAAAATGAGGTCAACAAATGGACCCCCAATAGGTGTGGTGTGCTAACCAAGCACACCGCGCGTATTGGTGTTGACCGAAGAGATCAACAAAACCAACACAGATGTCCAAGTGACAGAATTAGGACGAAGTAGATGAATTTTCGCTGGGGAGTATCAGGTAAATCTCCAAGACTGAAGATTCCAGAACTCTCGCTGGGGAAAAAGGAGGTGAATTTCAGATCACAAGATTTCAAGAGATTGGATCTTAGATTCGTTTCATTTTTTTTATTTTAAGTTTTAATTATGAGTTTGAATTTCGATTCGAGTTTTAATTTTGATTTTATGCGGAGAAAAGAGTAGAGCTGAGGCCCACCCGAATGCATTTGTATACTGAGAAGGAAGCGAGATCGAACCTATTCCAAATGCCGAGGAAGAATAGGACAAAGCCTATCCGGAATGCGAGTGCTTTAATTTCAATTTCTTGCTGAGAGGATCAAATTTTGAGATTGTCTGAGAAAGGAGTAGGATCGTGCCTTATCCCGAGTGCTGAGAATTGCTCGAGATGGGAGTAGGGCGAAGGCCTATCCCGAATGCTGAGATTTGCTGAGATGGGAGTAGGGCGGAGGCCTATCCCGAATGCTGAGATTGCTGAGATGGGAGTAGGGCGGAGGCCTATCCCGATTGCTGAGATGGGAGTAGGGCGGAAGCCTATCCCGATTACTGAGATGGGAGTACGGCGGAAGCCTATCCCGATTGCTGAGATGGGAGTACGGCGGAAGCCTATCCCGATTGCTGAGATTTAGTTTATGCAGTGGTTGTGAAAAATTTTGTCGATATTTGATTTATGCTGTGACTATGCAGAATTTTACTGAGATTTGGATTTAGCGGGAGATCGAAATGAGATATGAAAGTGTTCCATATCCCATGGGAATCAATCAAAGTCTGATTACTTGGCGAAGGGTAGAAACCCATGCCATCCGAATCAAATTGAAAATTCTTCGTGATTCTGAAATCATCCCGAGAGAGGGTTTCAGAGGAGGTCTGGAATAGATCTTGATTTGAAGAAGGATTGGAGGATTTGAAAAGATGGACGTAAACTGGAATTCAATTTGAGCTTTAGGTTTGTTTTGTTTTTTTCTTTAACTATCCCGTTTTTTTTTTATTTAGTGTTCATGTGGATTTGAAATTCTTTTTAATGTTTGGATTTTTATGGAAGAGAGTTTTTATTTATTTTCTTTTTCTTTTTTGTTCTTTGTTCGAAGTTCATTTAACTTTAATGGCGTTTCCCAGCCAATTTGCACAAAAAGAGGTGAAGGCAAAATGTGACATGGTCACTTTCATTCCAATCTTGTTGAAGATACATCATACAACTCGATCTAAAATATCTCTCATATAATCCATGACTCAAAACGGACTATGTATGATTCTTGTTGATCCATCCAAAAAGTGTCTGTCAAATCCATGTCTGAATAATGAGATACACGGTCAATAACATCACCTTCCAAGCCATCCTTGGTAGGAATGCCGCATGGATGTGCATTGGAGGTGTGCTATTTCCCATGTAACTCACAGCTCGTAGGGCCGGAGACTCTCCAATTCTGGATCTAGCTGGAAGTGGTATGGTGCCTTTCTGTCGTCCATCCTTCTAAAAGTGACGGAGATCCGCTCCACCGGTACTCCCGGTATGCAATGCTTTGCGACGTCTGCTCCATTTCCTTGTAATATCATGACGGAACCTACCGGAAGTGGTATCTCCACCGGCCCTCGGAACTTACCCGGGCCTGTTATCCGGAGGTCAGATCCGAACATGATATTGCATTGATTGACTAACGAAACTGTGCAGAAAGGTCTGACAAAGTCGTGGTGGTCTATGTGTGGAGGTATGCAGTCGCCCTTCTAATAAATGTTGATGATGCAACTGTTGGGTATGCAGTCTGCTGGCAGTACCCTACACGTTATCATTATTTTCACCATTCTTTTAATTATTCTCGGCATTGGATCCACCTCACCGTGACGGAGTATCCCTGGTGGATTTCCTTTTCGTCCTCTCGCGAAGTTATAACAACATCCGCATTGTATTGTGACTCTTCCTTTCCCCGGCATCCATTTCCGGGGTTCCGAATAAGTCTTTTCTTTCGGACGGCCTGCTCGACCCATCTTCGAAGTTCTAGAATGCAATCCACGATCCGCGTTGCTCGTACTTTGAGAATACACCCGTGTGTAATTCGAGGCCTTCCAAAATGTTGATTCTTCTGCCTCTAATCCTTTCAAAATATTCGAAAGTCTTCTTCTCAACATTTTGCATTCTTTCTAGTTCATATTCCTGGATGATCTGCAAGTGACGAGGCTTAGTAACGTATTGCGGGATGTATGGCTCAATCCCGTCACGTTCTCCTGCATACCTTGGCTCCTCGGGGATTGTCTTTGTCGGGACATCCTCCGGGGTTGCTTCCGCAACAAGGTTCTTCGGATATGGTATCTCGCTCGGCGTCGAGGCACGCGATTCTATCTCTGTCCTTCTTGGCACTTTTTCGATCTGTTCTGATTCTCTCGGCGTTGACTTTCTTCTTTCTGGTTCCTGCCGAACCAGTATCTTTGAAATGTGTGTCTGCGAAGGTGGCTGTTTCCTCGTGTTGATCTGCTGCAAGCTTAGTCAACATCTTGCGGATACGGAGATTCTTATTTCTTCTTTGAGTAGCAGTGAGCGTAGCTCTCCTCACTTCTTGAATTTCGCGGCGCGGCGGCGACGAGCCCGCCCTCTGCCGTGGCAGCTACTGACTTGATTTTCTTGCTTTCTTCAATGTTTGTCTTTCTTTTCTTGTTGCTAGATTGGTGGCTTGGGCCACCCATCTTCATTACTGTCTGGCTATGAAGCTCTTCTCGGTCCACTGAGATCCAGTCATTTTATTCATACTCTGTAGATTTGGCGGTGTGAAGTCAGAATCAATTTCTATCACTGCTCCATCCTTCACCCTCTTTTCATCGAGTGCGAGACTCACGCCATTTTTAAAGTTTAGGACCAACCGCCCGTTCGACATTTCTCTGCAAAGAAGACAAGGAAAGGATCAGGGGCTCTACTAAGAACAAGAACATTAAGAAAATATTTACCACTGAAGATTCTTATTCTCTTATTCCAATTTTAATTTTTAAGGAAAGTAGGAAAAGATGAAGAAAGATCAGGAAAAAGATTTGATTTGAAAGGAAGGGTAAAACTTTATTATTATGATTTGACATATTTTATTTTTAGCACATATATTTTTTTATTTTATCCATTTTTATGTTTTTGGGTTCGGACCCAGTCACAAAGTGATCGCTTTACCCGTGTTTCTAGGGATAAGAATATATTTTAGAGGCCACCCTTCGAAACATCAGGTTGCGTAATACTTCTTCAAATATCGTCCATTGATTGGAAGCATTTGTCGTTCTCCTTGGTAATTCACAAGTTGGTAGGAGCCTCCTGAGTAGATTACCTCGACCACAAACGGCCCTTCCCAAGTCGGTTCAAATTTTCCTCCTATCTTGCGATGTGCAAGAATAGGTCTTCTGAGAACAAGAACTAAGTCACCAACTTTGAAAGTTCTCGGGCGGACCAGTTTATCATGGGCCTGGATCATCTTAGCTTGGTACGAGTTCCAAATTTTGTTGCTGCGCCAGTCTTTTTCCTTCCAAGTTTTCCAGTTTTCCGGTCGTAATCCGGCATTTTCTTCGTAGTAATTTTATTTGCAACTCGCGATTCTGAGTGATGGAAGCTGGACTTCCAATGGTAAAACTGCCTCGGACCCGTATACTAAAGCATAAGGCGTAGACTGAGTAGGAGTCCTGAAAGTCGTCCTGTAGGCCCATAAGGCTTCTAACAACTTCTCGTGCCAATTTCTCTTGTTGTCATCCAAAGTTTTCTTTAAAATTTGAACGAGAGTTTTATTAAAAGCCTCGGCCAAGCCGTTTGCTCTTGGGTAGTAGATTGTTGAGTATCGCCAATTGATTCCATGTCTTCTGACAAAATTGTTGATCTTTGTACTTCTGAATGCGGACCCATTATCTGAAATGATTCTGCGCGGTACTCCGAAACGGTAAACAACTTGATTTTTGAAAAACTGTAGCACGTGGTGTGCCTTTACTTCTCTGAGTGGGACTGCTTCTGCCCATTTAGAAAAGTAGTCTGTAGCTGCAAGGATGAAGCGATGTCCTCTTGAAGAAGGTGGTTCTATCGGACCCACTATATCTGTGCCCCAACACTCAAATGGCCATGACGCAATTGTCGGATGTAGCACGTTTGGAGGTTGGTGTAGAACCACTCCGTGCACTTGGCACTGGTGACAACTTTTGGCAATATTCATGCAATCGGTCATCATCGAGGGCCAGTAATACCCTAGTCTTTTTATTTTCATTTTCATTTTCGGACCCGACTGATGAGCACCAAAAAGTCCTGAATGTACTTCTTTGACAATTTCACGAGCCTCGGACCCGTTCAGGCATCTTAACCACATTTGATCAAAAGACCTTCTGTATAATGTACTGTTTATTAATGCGTTAGACAGAGCTCTTTTCTTGATTTGATGTGCTAATGACTTATCGTCTGGTAATTTCCCTGTTTGCAGGTAGTTTATTAGCGGCTGACGCCAATCTTCTGTGTTTTCCGTCACTGCTGCAACTGATTCCTCTGTTTTTTCTGATTTCTAAATTATATCCATGTCGAGCTGTGATAGGACCTGTCGTCGTTAAACTAACACTTCAACTGACTCATCTTGTAAGCAGGCAAACTCTTTTGCAAGGCGAGCTAGCGCATCCGCGAGAGCATTTTCTCTTCTGGGGATCTTGTAGATTGTTACATTCGGAATTTGTTCCAACAGTTTCATGGCATACTGAAAGTATTGCTCGAGTCTTGGCTTTAAGATTTTGTATTGTCCTGCGACCTGTTGAATGATCAACTGAGAATCTCCGTAGATGTCGATATCCGTTATTCCCATTTGAATAGTCAGTTCTAGTCCTATTATGAGGGCCTCGTATTCTGCCTCGTTGTTTGTGCACGACTCTGTTAAGTGGTAGAGTATCTTAACATCCCCCGCTCCGGTGTTATAAAGATTAGTCCGATTCCTGCCTTACCGGGCACTATTGTTTGCAATTCTTTGTCTTTCTCTGCTGAGGACGCTCCGTCGAAGTATAGTTCCCAACGTCGATCATCAGTGTCTTCTAGGTTCATTATTTGTTCGTCTGGTCGTCGAGAGGCGAATCTGCCGGTAAAGGGTGCGCTGCAAGGAAGTCAGCTAGCACTTGTCCCTTTACGGCACGAAGAGGAACGAAAGTTATGTCGAATTGCAATAGTATCATCGACCACTCCGGAAAGTCCGCGGAAAATGTTGGACGGGTCATCAAATATTGCAACGGATTAACTTTTGAGATGAGGTTGACCTTATGAGAGAGCATGTAATGCCTGAGTTTCTGTGCGGCGAAGATCAGGGCTAAACAATGCTTCTCAATTGGAGGATACTTTACTTCCATCGGAATCAAACGACGGCTTAAGTTGTAGAGAGCATTTTCTTTTCCCTCATCATTGACCTGGGCTAGCAGGGCTCCAAGAGAGTCGTCTAGAGCCGTGGTATAAAGTATCAACGGTCTACCTGAGACTGGGGCTGCTAAGACAGGAGGTGTCATTAAGAATTACTTAATGTCCTCGAAGGCCCGTTGGCATTTCTCTTCCCAAACGAATTTGGCGTCCTTTTTAACTAATGCCGAGAAGGACTGACACCTACCTGACAAGTTCGAAATAAAGCATCGAAGATATGTCAGCTTCCCTTGAAAGGATCGTAGCTGTTTTAAGGTTTTGGGAGGCGGCATTTCTAAGATAGTTTTAATCTTTTCTGGATCAATTTCAATTCCGCGATGTCGGACAACAAATCCTAAGAATTTCCCAGAGGTAATGCCGAAGGCGCATTTTAAGGGATTCATCTTAAGGTTGTATTGCCTTAGTCGCTCGAAGACAATTCTCAAATCATACAGGTGATCTTCCTTCAGTTTGCTTTTGATGACCACATCATCCACGTATCATTCGACTTGGTGTTGACCTCATTTTTGATGAGGTCTTCTCTTCTTCTTTTTAGTACTTAGGATCTAGCCTTAGGCTTTTCCTTTGACTATCTTAGAGGAGTAGAATTGGGACCCACCACTTAGAAATTCAAACCACTTCTTAACTCCCTGCAAACTCCACAAACTTGACAGTAGACCCCAAATCACCTAGAGGGTTGAAATCAAATGTGGAAGTTTAAAGGATGAGTTCCTATAGGACTCTTTGGCCTTAGGATCGCCCAGGTGGCCCGGGTCCGGCGAGGGCTGACTTACACACACACACTACACTTATACACTACACTTTCACACACCTCCTAAAACCACACCTATACCCAACTTGACCTCCTGACTCATGAGGGTAATTCACATGGATGGTCCTTAACCCCTAAGCCCTTGGCTAAGAGGGTTAGGAACAACATAATGAATGCCTCAAATGAATCCTCTCATGGCTCATATAGGCTTAACATGGCTTCATGACTCAACCAAAATGATTTCATTTTACTTACATTTACCCAATTTTCAATTTTCCAAATTTTTAATTTTTGACCCCGGGGACCCAACACCCGCCTAGCCTACCCAAAACCTTTGAAATTACCCAAATTTTTTAAAATTCTACAAAGTCACCCAAATTCCTCAAAACCAATCCCAAACATTTCCACACCACTCAAATTGATCATTCATAGCCAAAAATACCAAAAATTCCAAAAAAACCTCCCAATACCCTCCAAATACCCAAAATGCCCCTCTTAGCCAAAAAATCCAAAAATTCAGAAAATTTCTAGAAAATTCCAGAAAATCCGAAATATTCCCAATTTCATTTTGTTAAACTACACCATGGGCCAATTTTGTCAATTTACCCCACTTTTGTTAAAATCCCCAATTTGACCCATTTTAACCCAAAGTGAACCCAATGTCAAACCAAACCTACCAAATTGACCCAAATTCTGGTCCAATTCAATTCTAAACTTCAATTCAACATTCCCAACACCAATCTATACCAAATCCAAGTCCAATTTGATTGGCATTTGAACCCAATTTCATTTTGGATCTTAAAGCCCAATTTGGACCCATGACCCAAACTTAGCTCAAACTCACCCAATTCAACTCCAATTAACCCCAAATCTTTTCTATACCTTCCCTAACATCCCCACAAACAAAACACTAACATGATTTGCCCAAAATTTAGACCCAAACCCCACTCAAATTCAACCCAAAGCTAAAAGACCCAATTTTGACCTAAGCCCAAACCTAACCCAAATAAGCCCAAACCCCAAAATCAAAACCCAACCAAAGCCAAAACCTCTTTGAAACATTCCCATAAACATTTCCCAACATTAATTTTACATTAATTTCAACCTTAGCCTAACATTGGCCCAAGTTAGCCCAATTTGACCTACATTGGCCCATTTACCAAAGAGGTCCAAATTCAACCCAATTCAAACCCAAACCACCTCAAGTTTGTTTCAAACCACTCATGACATACCCCTAAACCAAACCCAACAATTATTTGGCCCAAGCCTTCACCAAAATTTCATCCTAAAATCCATTTTAAAATCCAAAAGCCCATTCCCTTAAACCACTTTAAAAGCCTACCTTTACCAAATTTTAAAAGCCCAAACCCATCCTAAAGCCCACACTACAATCTCATCTCATCCTCAATAAATTAATATCACTCCCTAAGTTCTAAATCCATCATGAAAATCAAACCAAAATGGTATTATGCCAAATCCCATCAAATGACCCCAAAATATCCAAAATCCTTAAAAATCCATTTTTATGAAATCGACCAAACCTTTTTCCAAGCCATAGGCAAGCCATGAAGCCATGCATGAGCCACATGGAAGCCATGAAAGCCCTTTACATGTCACCATGCTATCTTGGGCAAATGGAGGGGGTCCTTTCCATATTCCCTTAAGGTGATTAACCATGTTCATGTCTCCCCTAAACCATGTTTGATCTTAATTGTACTTAGATGGTGACCTTTCCCCACTAATCAAGCTGACCTAAACCACTTTCTCTTCAGGCCAAACTAGCCATGGGGAGGTCCACCTAGCCCAAAAGGATGGGTTGACCCAAATCAAGCCAAAATGGCCTCTCCCCCATACCATTTTAATCCAAGCCCTTTACACATGTCCATGGCCAATTGACTGCACAAATCTCCAGCCCTGATCCACCTGACCCTGAGGGTGACCCATGCCTGCCGGCCAGCCACCTGGGCCGCCGGAAAACGCCATGGCCGAGACATGGGAAGGAGCCAAGCATTGAAATTCCACCTTGCTGAGTTGCCCCATGCCCAGTGGCCATTGCAGATGTTCTTCCCTTGCCAAGAGCAGCTGATCCTAGTCACTAACTCCCCCTGGGAGAGCCTCCAGCCTCTCCTATTTAAACACCACCCCTCTCGGCCATGAAGGAGGTGCTGAACCAACCTTAAGGAAACTCTACCAAAATCATTCCAGACCACTCTCCACACATAGAGCACTGGATTCCCACTGGATTCCAGCCCAATTCCCTCCAGTCGAGCGCGATTTTGAGTTCAAACTTCAGCACAAAAACCAGGACACTTCTTCACGAGTGGACCAATCCCCAAATCGATTGATCCTACACCTTCACCGGACTGAGGAAGAAGTTTACCAAGCAAAGCCCCTCACCGAGCCAGCCATTGCTTCCAGCCTCCAAGCTTTGTGATCGGGCTTGGTCGAAATCTTACCTGGACAATTCACTGTGCCAAGGACTTCATCTAGAGCTTGCTTGGACCCAATCGAAGGTGACACAACTCTCGGATCGAAGCTTCACTTCTCCGAGCAAAGGTATGGACTCACTCTTCTTCCCAAGCTTACGAGAGATTCTCCATTTAATTTGAGTCAATTTAAATACATGTTTACCGTATGGATGTGTTCGTCTCCTCAAGACGAATCCATAGAGCATAAGAACACGAAAATCCGTTGAGAATCGAGTGAGAAATTAGGGTTAGAAGGTTGACGGTCACGGGTGCACACTAGTCGTAGACGATGACCAGGAGCCGTCGGATTGAGCGTGTATCGAGTGGACGGTCTGGATTGAGCCGGACAGCGCGTTGGTACGTGACCCGCGGGGCCCTGGATCACTGAGTCGGATGGCAGCGCCGAATCAGAAGACGACACGCTGCGCTTCGGAGATGCCTAGGTTGAGTTGGCGCCGCGTGGATAAGTAGGAAATTAGGTTATTTTCCTATTTATTTAATTCCCTAAACTTTAAAAATGTATAACTTTGTGTAGGAAAATCAGAAAAATAAAATAAAAATACCCACTTGCTTAGTGAACAGAGGAGAATAATGTGGAAAAGAAATCATTCAATTTCATTGAGTATTTGATTTTTAATAATTTATTTACTCTATGCACATTTTCAATTCTCCATGCATGTATACAATTCACCATGGCATGAGACCATAGGGCTTTTGAAGCCTCTGAATTTGGGAACATTCCCTGAATTTTCCAAAGTCAGAGGCCATCCCTATGAAGAGTTATTAATTTTTCAATCCTAGGTTCTTATTCTGAGTATTTTAATTCTAATAATCAGCATATTGTGAAATAAATTCTAGGAAAATTTGGTGATGTTTATTATGACCAGAGGACCCTAGGAAAAATAGGTTTTGAGTTAAATCACTTGGAATAACCCTAATTGGCTTAAACACCCAAAATTGAGCTTTAATTAATTAGAGCTAATCATACATCAAATTGACTTGAAATTAATTCTCCACTGACATTTAGGATTAGAGGAACCCACCATAAAAGTTTGAAGTCAATTGGACTTGGTTAGCCCTATCAAATGGGTTGATTAAGCCATTTAGCCAAAATTAAACTTCAAAAATTCATAACTTTCAAAATACTTTTCAAAAATTCATCAAATTGGTTTTGGAGCCTCTCTAATATTAGGGGAATTTAAGAAAATTAAAGTTGCAATTTTCTAAAAAAGTTGATTTTTTGCATTATTTTAATATTTTAATAATTAAAAAATAGTAAAAATCACAAAAATAATAAAATTCAACAAAATGTCACATTTTGAATTTTAATCATTTAGGAACAAACCCCATTTTTTTTCTTAAGTCTCTATGGTAAGATATTAAATTTTAAAGCCCTAAGGTAATTTTAAAATAAAAAAAATTTATTTTCTAGCATTTCCACTAAAATAATTCTAATAAATCAAAGAAAATCAGAAAATTATAAAAATTGGTTCTCTGGTTTCCTTGATATCGAGAGATTTTTGAAAAATATAAAATTCATTTTTCAACCTTTATTTTATTTTTAAATTAATTAATACTCCAAAACTCAAAATAATTATAATAAAAATAATATAATTCAAAAAATCACCAAAATTGGTCCAAGTGGTCCTCTGGTCATTAGGAATGTCCCATAATTTTCTTAAGGACAGAAACTTTCCCTTGGTCATGTTATTAAATTTTCCTTAAAAATTCCCATTTTTCACCAAAAATAATTATATAAATAAATTAAATACAGAAAAATCACATTTTCTCCTCTAATGTCTTGATTGACATATGCGAGAAGTCACATAAAGATTTCAAGTTCACTTAAGCTCAATTTAGTGAGTTATGGAATTATTAAGCTTGAAGGGCAAAATGGTAATTAAAATTTTAACTAAAACTTTAGGCTTAATAAAATGAAAGAGTGAAATATTTGATCCTAATCTGATTTGGATGATTGAAATTTAAATAATTAAGGGTAGAAACCTACCAAATAATTTAAAAATAATTAAAAATAAACCTTAATTAAATAATTAATTAAATTTGGAAGAATAATAAAAAAATTGGAATTATTAAAATAGGGATATTATTAGGAAGAGATTTATTCTTTAATCTAAAAAAATCCCTAAATTAATCACCTCAATAATATTTAATTCCTAATTAAAATGATAATCCAAACTCAAGATTTAAAATACTAAAAGACTTAATCATTAAATTACATTAAAATTAAAACATTTGAACTAAATTCAATCAAAATTTCAATTAAATTAATACTTTAACAATTAAATTAAATCATCTTTAAAACATAAAAAATAAAATATTAAATTAAAATTAAAATTAAAATTAAATTAAATTAAATTAACTTAAATTAAATTAAATTAAATTAAACCACATTAAATTAAATTAAATTAAATTAAATTAAAGCATGTTAAATTAAATTAAATTAAATAAAAAATAAAATCAAATTAAAATAAAATTTAAATTAAATTAAAATTAAAAATAAAATTAAATTAAAATTAAAACTAAACCAAATTAAATTAAATTAAATTAAATTAAATTAAATTAAATTGAATTAAATATAACATCACCTAAGACATAAAGAATTCAAAAATAAATCTAAAACAACTTGAACACTATTCCAAACTTAAACCCATTAATTGAAATTAAGTTAAATCATAAATCATTTGAACATCCATTTGCCCTCGAAAGCTCTTGTTGTCATAACTCCTAAATGGAGTGTTAAGTGAAGTGTTACTTCATTCATAGGATATTCAAATGTCCTAGTTCACTGAGCAAGATAACAAAACTTGAACTCCTGGACGATTAATTCATTTGTATAATTAAATTCTCTTGGACTTAAAATAATCTTAGAAATATTGAAAAGATGTTTAAGATTCGTCTTAAACACTTCCTCGATATGATAGGATGTCTATAAGAACAATCGAACTTAATTGTTCTTTGATGAAGGAAATCGTCCTCAAACCCAAAATACAAGAACCTAGACGTCATAGGAGGTGACTAGCTATAGGATTAGGAACTTGGTAGAAAACCATAACCCTTCCCTTAGCTTTACTCAGGAACTTGCTTTAAATGCTTAAATATTCTAATTGTGTTTCAAGTGCAGCTTGGGATGACGGGAAGACCCTCCGGTACGCTTTTATTTTATTGCAATTTACCTTATTGCAATTTATTTAATCGCATCGCACTTACCTTTCTTGCATGATAAACAACTGTTGCATGAAAACCAAAACTTTTAGGGTAGTCCCTAAAACTGAAACCAAAACTAAATTAAAAGTCATTACAAGATAAAATTCAGCGCCACAACATTTCAAAATATAAAACAACTCAAAATTTAATCACAAACAAAACAACAAAACTACAACTACAACTAAATTAAGACGTCTTGTTGGATGATCGGGAATACCTCGGATGATGTAACCTACGTGTTGCTAACGGGATTTCCTGAGTCTAAATGAAAGTGTGGAACTCATTTAGTTGAGTTTAGCAAATTCATCTGGACTAAGTGAATCCGATAAAAATAAAGATGCCGGAAGGATGGAACCGTGGAATCTTAACCGGTGTTGTTATAATCAACTTTAAGATTTGTTTTAATTAAAACATAAAAAACACTTGGACTTTAAGATTTCTAAAACAAAACACTTCTCTCATCTCCTGATTTATGACTTCTAAAACTAAACCTCTGCAACAACAAGAATCTCGGAGCTTAGTGGGCAGCACGGCCATCGTCATCAGCAAAACCTGAGTCTACTTCAGCAAAATTTTCTTAGAATTAAATAACCAAGCCATAGGACTTCGAGGTAGTTTGCCTAGTGCAACATAAATCCTCAGCTCTTCGTTAGGCATTTGCATGATCATATCATGTAAATTAAGCCCTAACTAGGTCTTAGGACTCCGAGGTAGTCTTTTGGTACGACATAAACCCTCACGTCTTCAAGGCTATTTGTATGATTTTATCATACAAATATAAATCCTAATTAATTAAAATTGGCAGGATTAAAACATTAAATAAACGTTAGGACTTTCCTAAATTCAAGCCAAACAATAGGATAGTCGGGAAGTTACCGAAGTTCGCTTCAAATCTGTGATTTCTCCTACCTTTCTTCCTTTGAATCCCCAAAATAAAATGTTCCAAATTTGATCCATTCCCTATTGAAATTCCAAAATTCAATCCCTTGAAAACTTAAACTTTGAAATTCTTGAGAGCGGAACTACCGATTATTATCGAGAGTTTTCTTAGGTGATTCCCGTCACTTAAGATGTAATTAACTATAAGGGCTTGCCCTTATAGGGAATTTTAAGAACCTGAGTAATATAAACCCCGTTTAATGTTTTCATATTAGGCGAGGGAACTTGTCGACTTATAAAATTGGTTCGCGGACCAAACGGATGTCACAAATCTTCTAGTTTATTTAACCGAGCCCCATCATCGAGCGATGTGTCTACTCTCCGGGATAGATATACAGTTTGTGGTGCGGTGCTCGTTTATATAAACTATTCGGGATGTGAGATCAGTTTAATTTCATATCTTAAAATTTTTAAATTTAAAATTATTTTCAAAATCAAATACTACTTTTCAAATTATTTATTTAAATTAAATTAAAAATTCGCCGACAATTTCTGTAGGCGATCTCTTTTCACAAATACAACACACAAACCTAAAAATATGCCGACACTTGGTTGTGAATGAGATCATCAAAAATCTTTGTCATTGCTCTTTGGTTTGTTGCTCCTGCGTTCTTTAGTTCGAATGGCATTACTGTGTAGCAATACACTCCGATTGGTGTTCTGAATGCCGTGAGCTTTTCGTCTTCTGGTGCCATCTTTATCTGGTTGTATCTTGAAGATCCATCCATGAAAGAGAATATTTTATGTGTCAAAGCGATGTCGATCATTAACTCTGGAATTGGTAGTGGAAATTCATCCTTCGGACATACTTTGTTCAAGTCTCTGAAATCCACGCAGATTTTGATCTGACCATTATTCTTTCTGACTGGTACCACATTGGCTAGCCAAGTAGGGTATTGTTCCTCACGGACAAATTTAGCGTCGATTAGCTTCTTAACTTCGGCTATTACTTGTTGTTCAATTTCCAAACGCATTCTTCTGGAAGCTTGTCTGACTGGAACGGAAGTAGGATCCACTCCTAGCCTGTGAACTGCGACTTCTGGAGCTAATCCCGGCATTTCGTCGTAACTCCAAGCAAAACAGTCCTTGAATTCCATTAATAGCTTGATCATTTCCTCGGAATCTTCTTTATTGAGTAAGGAGCTAACAAAGGTTGGTCTAGGCTTTTCATTAGTTCCTAAGTTAACTTCCATTAACTCATCTATTGTAGATTTGATTTCTTCTTCGAACTCTGGTGGAGCGTCTCCAATTTGCAGATCTTCAAGCTCTTCTGTAGTTTCCAAGCAGTCTTCATTAGGTTCGCAAGTGACAACCAAACAAAATTCCGTATCGTAAACTGAACCTACTGTGCTGAATCCGAGACCATGTTTTGAATTGGGAGGCCGACCGACATTATTCCATAATTTTTCAAAGTGTTGTGATCGGCCTTTTGTCCATTGTCGAGGTAAGACACCACGCTGAATTAAATTTTGAACACAGGGAGAGTACCACTCAAAAGGTAATTCCATTAATTCGGAAGAAGTGACATCTTCAAATTGTACATTGTTTTCAGTATTGGAAGAAGAAGTGCCACGGTAAAATTTAATTGGCTTTGCACCGCTGCTATGTACTTCTTTGACCACCATACCCTCGATCTTATTAGACTGGATCGGGGTCAGGGTCATAGTGTGTACATAGTGATTAATCTTCTCGTACATCGATTTGTATTCTTCGTTCTTCTCATCTTCGAGAGAAATCTTGAATTGTGGTTTCTTCCGGTTTATTGTAGCCGCTTCTTTCTTAATTTCCTCTTCTTCCTCAGAGCTGTTTTCCCAATCAATGTTAATCATCGGCTTTTTCTGTCCAACTGTCCCAGTGTCTCTTCCACGACCTCGTCTCCGGCCTCGACCTCGGATGCGAGTTCTGGAGAAACCTTCACCATCTCGCCGTAAGGGAGTGGTGAGTGACTGTTGGACTAGAACTTCAGGTTCTTCTTTGTCTCATATTTCTTTTGCTTCATTTGGCACGGTGTTTCGGAGAAGATTGTTTTCTTCGGAGGTGCGTAATAAGTCGCATCTTCATGGATTCCAATCTCATGTACGGAGAAAGGTTGCAAATCAACTTTAATGCAGTGTTCTCCTCCTTCGTAGTATTTTATGCACTGATGCAGAGACGATGGTACCATCCAGTTTTCATGGATCCACGGTCGACCCAATAGAGCGTTGAACGATGTCTCAGAGTCAATTATGTGGAATTTTGCGGTTGTCTCTGCTAAGTCACCGGTCTTCATCAATAGTGTTATTGATCCAAGGGCTCTTTCTCCTTTCTGGTTGAATCCTCTTAGTAACATCTTGTCCGCTTCAAGCTCGCGAGCATCAATTTCCAAGTATGCTAGCGTCCGAAGGTTCATTATGTTGATTGATGCTCCTGGATCCACCAATACTCTGGAGAGCGTAAACTTTCCGATTGTGATTGAAATGTACAACAGTCGGTTGTGATCGGCTGTCCCGAGTAGTAGATCATCGTCCGTGAAGGTAACACCTCGCTGTTCCTTTAACGAGCAAACCTCATCTAAGGAATCTCCGGCCATCCGAGCTAAACAAATCTACCGGATTAAGTAAGGCCTTGATCGAGCTTCTCTCATCTCTTTTGATAAGATGAGAGCGTCATAGATGCTCGGTTTGGTCGGTAGTTTCCTAAGATGGGCTAGCACGTTATAGTCCACTTTGTTACCATGTGTCTCAGTTTCTTCCCGAATGGGCAATTCTTCTGCTGAGGTTGATTCTTCCTGAACAACCACCAGCTTTCCTTTGTCTTTTGGACCCATTCTCGGAGGTAGAACATTTCCGCTCCTTAAGTTGACTTCGTGATTTCTTCGAGTCCGGTGCCGAGTTTCTCGGTGTCTCCTTTTGAATTGGCATGACGAGTTCTTCGGAGTCGCTTCGGAATCCGAAAGCTCTAACTCTATTGTGATTGGAGTTCCTTGGAATTCACAAATAGATTCATTGCTTGTTGAACTTTCGTAGCCTTCTTGGTGAATATCTTCTTTATCATCATGATTGTTGAGGTCGTGTATGATTTGAGAATTGTTATTGGTATCAGAATCGAGATCCGGATTAGATTGGTTGTCGTTAGTTACGTAATCGTTAGAAACAGTCAAAACGTAGCCAATGCCATAACTCTTATCATTATAAGATCCCGCCGGAGCGAGCAAATAATCATACAGAGTCAGAGGTTCGAGGAATTTTTTCCCCCGAATCGGAAACAACCATCCTAGGATAAGCAGCTCTTAGTCTAGCCTTAGGAGCCTCGGTCCTTCATCTTCTTCGATCTCCTTCTTTTCTATGATCTTTTCTTCCTGGGGCGGTTCTTCAATTGCAAGCGACATCGCCGGCTTGACAGGTTTCAAACTCTGAGTTGAAGCATGCGCCGAAGCGGTTTGGATGCGATCCAAAATTTTCTTCGATGACTTCGTCCAAGCGGTACTCCATCCATCATCGGTCGTGTAAGGGTCTATCGGAACAATGGGATCCGTTGAAATAACATTGACAGAACCTCCTTTCTGGGGTTCTTTCATGTATTCCTTTGGGATCGTTATGTTCCCCTTTCGGAGATTGTTGTCAAGCCAACTTTTGAAGGTGATGCAATCCTCTATCTTATGTCCAAGTATCTGGTGGTAAGGGCAGTAGTTGGATGGTCTTTCTTGTTGACTTCTTCTGGCTTCCTGGGTTCTGGCAGTCAAAAATCAGAAGTCTTCATCAAACTGCGGAACATCTTTGGCACTGCCTCATTCTTGAATGGATACTCTCATTTATAAGCTCCTTTAACGTGCGCTGTGGGCGAGGCGGTTGCTCATATTGTTGAGTTGACTGATAACCGGGTTGAGGTTGTTGGTAGTTCTGCTGAAGTTGTTGATAGCTGGGCTGCGGCTGTTCCGGCTGTATTTGCATTGGCTGCTTGCCCTTATCGACCGCCACGACGATCCCGGATTTCTTTTCAAATGTCTTCACAAGCTTCTGTTTGTTTGTTTTGTCGATGAAACTTAGTTGCTTCGCTTCTTCTTGCAAGCTTCCGGCCTTGCTTAACAACTTCTCGAAAGTCTTAATTGTAAATCCCTTAAGGAGAAGTGCTATCGGGCCGTGAATGCTTTTAAGCAAGATACCGACTGCATGCTTGCTCTTGTAGGCCGTGGCTCACACTTCATGCTTAGATTTCTCCATCGAAGTATGTAGTCCACTAAAGTTTCATTCGGTTTCGTTTCTCCACCACTAAGTCACCGATGGTGATATGGTGCTGAGCTCCGACAAACCGTTTCACGAAGAGGTTTTCCAATTCTGAAAATGTCTTTACCGAACCGTTCGGTAACTCTGCGTACCAATCGAAGGCGATCCCTGACAGGCTGCTGACGAATTGTAGGAAGAGTAAGGTGTCACTCCTACCGGCGTTGCAACAACTAGCACGAAAATGTGCAACATGCTGTCATGGGTTTCCGGTACCATCGAAAGTCTTGAACATAGGTGGTACGAAGCCTTTTGGGTATTGCACTGCATCAAATTCTTTGGGGTAAGGTCTACCTGTCTGAATAGATGCTCCGCTCTTAGACTGTGCTAAGGCTTCTCGCACCTGCTGTTCGACCATGTTCTTGATGTCCTTCTCCGGAATCATATTCGGGTAGAATCTCTCTTCGGTCGATCGTCTCCGTTAACGAATGTAATCTCTTTTCCTCCGTACGTAATATGAATAACTTCGGAGGCGTTTCTCTTGGGGTTGAGCCCGACTGCGAAGAGTGGCTAAGGCTGCGACCATCTCTTCCATCCTTTTTGCCATTTGAGAGATTGTATCATCTTTTTCTCGAATTTGTGCTCTTAATGCTTCTGGTTCATCTCTCTCCGTGGCTGTCGGGGCACCTTGCGAAGCAGACGATGCTCGTGTTTCAACCATGTTGATCTCCGCATATTCGTCATCCATGAACTCCGACGAGTCAACTTCATCTCCAAACTTTTCTTCTCTTTCTCTTGCTAATCGTTGAATGTCGGTTCTTAGCTTTTCCATAGCGTCCTCCAATGGTCTTTTTCGTGCGGTTTCGCAGTTATCATGTGATGGTTGTTGGGTTTCCTTCTTGGGAGTCCCCTTCATTGCAGTGGCGCTCTCTTCGGACTCGAGTCTCCTAACGAGACTTTCCTTTTCGGAGTCGTTGTTTTAGTCTCGATTGGCCGGTAGTAGGACGCCATACCATCCTTCTAGCGGTAGAAGGCCTAGGACCGGATGGTCCGTCGGTCGAATGCTTGGAAGGTGGTATCCTCCCGATCCGTAAACCCGAAACAACAACGGGTGGACTAGCCTTCATCTTCTTATTCGGCTTTTCTGTGGCGATAACGGGTTCTACTCGTGGCCGAGACGGGACTTGGGCGGCACCCGCCCTATTCTTCTTAAAATCTACGATACGGGACATTTCTCTTTCTTTGCTAACTTCTACATCACGGTCACGTAGTCGGGCGAATGGTGTAATCTTAGCCCTTTTCTTTCGAGCTGTCGCTATAGTATACGGGTCGAGGTAATGCGGAAGCGATCTCGCGGACATTTTCCTCATCGATTCGCGGCGGAAAGGGGATGGAATCTACTTCCTTCCAAAGCGGAGTATACTCGGGCAATGGTATGTACTCGGGTAGTGGTGTGTACTCGGGTAGTGGTGTGTACTCGGGGATTTCTTCTAAGAAAGCGACTTCGGCGGCTACGGCCTTCTCGGCATTCTTCCTACCACTGTTTCTTCTCTGAGTCCGTGTTAGGGGTGAAACCCTCGAGCTGGACCCAATTTCGAAAACAGAAGGTCTCGTACGGAGATATGTACCCTCCACGGTAACATGCTCGTTGCAAATTTGAATTTCCTTCCCCTTCAGTTTGGCCGAAGCAGGGGTAGGTGCAGAGACGACTAGACCAGTGGGGGTAGAGATAACAGTCCTCCTATGGACAGTAGTATTCCTCTCAGCTGGAACCCTTTACAGGGGAGGGAACTCTTGAGTTGACTTGAGGTTGAATTCGATCAAAGGTCTTTCAGTTTCAGATACTTTATCTGTAAGTGTGAAAAGGGTAATGTCAGTGATCTTGACATTTGTGTTCTCGAATCCTTGTCCAAACCGGAAGATCCCATTGTCGGGCAGCTCATCCTTGTAAACAGCGAAGTCCAGTCCATTGGTGAAGGAGAAAATCAGCTTTGGGGCAGACATCTTCGCATGGTAGATTCGATTGTCGATCCTAAGTTATGCTTCTTCTCATCGGGACGAAAAGAAAGGAATCGAAAGAGTCCGAACACATTTTCGTTCATGTATTTATAAAAAAGGAGTTATTTGTTAAAAGAGTCATTCATTAGAGGGTTTGTCTATTAGGAACGAAATGTTCAAAGGTGTAGAGAAGGTAAGGAATCTGATTCAGAATTTGAAAGGAAGAGAAAGTCTTATGCAAGACTTCTCGACTCGAAGGACCGCTCCTAAACTAACAGCTATTGGGGGTCCACCCCACCTCAGAAAAGAGGTAAAAGGATCTCGGAACCTCTCTGTTTAGGGGTGTCTAAACGAGTGGCTCCTAAATCCGAGAGGAGTTGGCTATACTCGTTCGAGACGAAATGAACGGGGTATTCCAACGGAAGAATGGTAGTTTGGTCCACAAGGGGCAAGGGCTTACTACCGATTTATGAAAGCAAAACCATCTGATCAAAATGGAGAGAGGAACTATTCCCCACCGGAGTCGCCAGAAGTTGTCGGCATATTTTTAGGTTATGTGTTTTATTTTGAAAAGGGGGTCGCCTATAGAAATTGTCGGCGAATTTTCATATTTTAAATTTAATTTAAATATATATATAGTTTAAAAGATAACATTTGATTTTGAAAATAATTTTAAGTTAAAAGTTTTAAAATATGAAATCGAACCGATCTCACATCCCAAATAGTTTATATAAACGAGCACCGCACCACAAACTGTATATCTATCCCGGAGAATAGACACACTGCTTGATGATGGGGTTCGATTAAATAAAATAGGAGATTTGTGACATTAGTTTGGTCTGTGAACCAATTTTATGAGCCGACAAGTTCCCCTACTTAATATAAATGAATTAAGCAGGGTTTATATTACCTGGGTTCTTAAAGTTCCCTATAAGGGCAAGCCCCTATAGTTAATTACATCTTAAATGACGGAATCACTTAAGAAAACTCTCGATAATGATCAGTGGTTTTGCTCTCAAGAATTTCAAAGTTTAAGGTTTTCAAACAATTGGATTTTGGAAATTTCAATTGGGAATGGATTAAATTTGGAACAGTTTATTTTTGGAGTCCAAAGGAAGAGAAGTAGGAGAAGTTGAGGATCCAAGAGGAATCTTGGCAACTTCCCGACTATCCTATTGTTTGGCTTCAATTTGGGCAAATCCTAATATTATCTGATATTTCAATCTTGCCAATTTTAGTTAATTAGGACTTATATTTGTATGACATAATCATACAATCAGCCTCGAAGATGTGAGGGTTTATGTCATACCACGACTACCTCGGAGTCCTAAAACCGGTTAGGGCTTAATTTACATGACATGATCATGCAAATGCCTAACGAAGAGTTGAGGATTTATGTTGCGCTAGGCAAACCACCTCGAAGTACTATGGCTTGTTTATTTAATTCTAAGAAAGTTTAGCTGAAGTAGATCCGAGTTCTGCTGATGACGATGGCCGTGCTGCCCACCATGCTCCGAGCTCCTTGTTGTTGCAGAGTTTTAGTTTTAGAAGTCATAAATCAGGAGATGAGAGAAGTGTTTTGGTTTAGAGAGAATCTTAAAATCCAAGTGTTTTTTTCAATATTTTAATTAAAAAAAATCTTAATGTTTGATTAAACAGAACCGATTAAGATCCCACGGTTCCGTCATCCCGGCACCAGTATTTTCATCGAACTCACTTAGTCCAGATGAATTTGCTAAACTCAACTGAATGAGTTCCACACTTTCATTTAGACCGTAGGAAATCCCGTTAGCAACACGTGGGTTACATCATCCGAGGTATTCCCGATCATTCAACGAGACGTTTTAATTTAGTTGCAATTATAGTTTTGTGTTACGTTTGTGATTAAATTTTGAGTTGTTTTATATTTTGAAATGTTGTGGCGGTGAATTTTATCTTGCAGTGATTTTTAATTTAGTTTTGGTTTCAGTTTAGGGACTGTCCTAAAGGTTTTGGTTTTCATGCAACAGTTGTCTATCATGCAAGAAAAGTAAAGTGCATTTGCAATAAAATAAAGCGTACCTGGAGGGTCTTCCCGTCATCCCAAGCTGCACTTAAAATTCATGTTAAGGCATTTAAATATTCTAACAAGTACCTAGGTAAAGCTAAGGGAAAGGTTTTGGTTGTCTACCAAAGTCCTAATCCTATAGCTAGTCATCTCCTATGACGTCTAGGTTCTTATGTTTTGGTTTTAAGGACGATTTTCTTCATCAAAGAACAATTAAGTTCAATTGTTCTTATAAATATCCTATCATAATGAGGAAGTGCTTAAGATGAATCCTAAACATCTTTTCAACACCTCTAGGATTGTTTTAAGTCCAAGAGAATTTAATTATACAAGTGAATTAATCATCCAGGAGTTTAAGTTTTGTTATCTTGCTCAGTGAATTAGGACATTTGAATATCCTATAAGTGAAGTAACACTTCACTTAATACTCCGTTTAGGAGTTATGACAACAAGAGCTTTTGAGGGCAAATTGATGTTTAAGTGATTTGTGATTTAATTTAATTTTAATTAATGAGTTTAAGTTTGGAATAGTGTTCAAGTTGTTTTAGATTTATTTTTGAATTCTTTATGTCTTAGGTGATGTTATATTTAATTCAATTTAATTTAATTTTATTTTATTTAATTTAATTTGGTTTAGTTTTAATTTAAATTTAATTTAATTTTTTAATTTTAATTTAATTTAAATTTTATTTTAATTTGATTTTATTTTTTTATTTAATTTAATTTAATTTAATATGTTTTAATTTAATTTAATTTAATTTAAATTTTAATTTAATTTTATTTTAATTTTAATTTAATATTTTATTTTTTATGTTTTAAAGATGATTTAATTTAATTGTTAAAGTATTAATTTAATTGAAATTTTGGAAGGATTTAATGTAAATGTTTTAATTTTAATTTAATTTAATGATTAAGTCTTTTAGTATTTTAAATCTTGAGTTTGGATTATCATTTTAATTGGGAATTAAATATTATTGAGGTGATTAATTTAGGGATTCTTAAATTAAAGAACAAATGTCTTCTTAATAATACCCCTATTTTAATAATTTCAATTTTTATTAATCTTCCAAATTTCATTAATTAAATGATTAAAGTTTACTCTAATTAATCTTAAAAAGGATTGATGGGTCTCTATCCTTTAATTATTTAAATTTCAATCATCCAAATCAGATTAGGATCAAATATTTTACTTTCTCATTTTATTAAGCCTAAAGTTTTAATTAAGGGTTAAAATTTTAATTACCATTTTGCCCTTCATGCTTAATAATTCCATAACTCACTAAATTGAGTTTAAATGAATTTGAAATTTTTATGTGGCTTCACTCACATGTCAATTATGACATTAGAGGAGCAAATGTGATTTTTCTGTATTTAATTTATTTATATAATTATTTTTTGTATAAAATAGGGATTTCCAAGAAAAATTCAATAAGATGACCAAGGGAATTTTTCTGTCCATAAGAAAATTATGGGCACTCCTAATGACCAGAGGACCATTTGGACTAAATTTGGTGATTTTTTGAATTATATTTTATTTATTATAATTATTTTGAATTTTGGAGTATTAATTAATTTTAAAATAAAATTAAAGTTGAAAAATGGATTTTATAGTTTTCTTAAATCTCTCTGACCTCAAGGAGTCTAGAGAAATAAATTTTATATTTTTCTGATTTTTCTTTGATTTATTAGAATTATTTTAGTGAAAAAGTTGGAAAATACATTTTTTTAATATTAAAAATTACATTAAACCTTTAAAATTCAATATGTGGTTTGTTCCTAAATGATTAGAATTCAAAATGTGACATTTTGGTGATTTTTAATATTTTTATAATTTTTATTATTTTTTTAATTATTAAAAATATTAAAATAATGATAAAAATCAGCTTTTTTAGAAAATTACAATTTTAATTTTCCTAAATTCCTCTGATATCAGAGAGGCTCCAAAACCATTTTGGTGAATTTTTGAAAAGTAATTTGTGAGTAATGAATTTTTAAAGTTTAATTTTACCCATTTTTGCTTAAGAGGCTTAATCAACCCATTTGGTGGGGTTAACCAAGTCCAATTGGTTTCAAATTTTTATGTGGTGTTCTCCTATCCCTAGGGGATAGTGGAGAATTGTTTTTAAGTTAATTTGACGAATGGTTAACCCTAATTAATTAAAGTTCAATTTTGGGTATTTAGGCCAATTAGGGTTGTTCAAAGTGAATTAACTCAAAACTCATTTTTTCTAGGTCCCTCTGGTCACAAGAAACATCACCAAATTTTTCTAGAATTTATTTCTTAACATGCTAATTATTGGAATTAAAATACTCAAAACAGTAACATGAACTTGAAAAATCAATAACTTCTCATGAGGATGGCCTCTGACCTTGGAAAATTAAAGGAATGTTCCCAAGTTCAGAGGCTTCAAAAGCCTTATGGTCTCATGCCATGGTGAATTTCCTATATGCATGGAGAATTAAAACAATGTAGAGAGTAAATAAATCATTAAAAATAAAATACTTAATGAAATTACTTGATTTCTTTTCCACATTATTTTCCTCTGTTCACTGAGCAAGTGAGTATTTTTATTTTATTTTTAGGATTTTTCTACACAAAGTTATGAATTTTTGAAGTTCTGGGTATTTAATAAATAAGAAAAAATACTTATCCACGCGGCGCCGCGTCAACCTCGGCAGCTCCGAAGCTCCACGCGTCGTCTCCTGATTCGGTGCTGCCATCTGACTGGGATGCCACACGGCCCGTGGTTCATGTCCAGTTGCTCCGTCCGGCGCGATCCTGGCGGTCCGCTCGATACACGCTCAATCCGACGGCTCCTGGTCATCGTCTACGACTGGTGTGAACCCGTGACCGTCAACCTTCTAACCCTAATTTCTCACTCAATTCTCAACGAATTTTCGTGTTCTTATGCTCTATGGATTCGTCGTGAAGAGACGAACACATCCATATGGTAAACATGCATTAAAATTGATTCAAATTAAATGGAGAATCTCTGTAAGCTCGAAAAGAAGAGTGAGTCCATACCTTTGCTCAGAGAAGTGAAGCTTCGATCTGAGAGTTGTGTCACCTTCGATTGGGTCCAAGCAAGCTCCAGATGAAGTCCCTTGGCCTGGTGAATTGTCTAGGTATGATTTCGACCACAGCCGATCACAAAGCTTGGAGGCTGGGAGCAATGGCTGGTCTGGTGAGGGGGCTTTTGCTGGGAAACTTCTCCTCTTGGTCTGGTGAAGGTGTAGGACCAATCAATTTGGAGATTGGCTCACTGTGGTGAAGTGTCCTGGTTTTGAGCTTGGATTTCAACTCTGAAATTGAGCTCACAGAGGGGAAATGGCAGGGGGATTTCAGTGGGGATCAAGTTCTTTATGTGTAGAGAGTGGTCTGCGATGTTTTGGCAGGGTTTCAGTAAGTTTTGGTTCAACACCTCTCTTGGCCGAGAGGAGGGGGTGTTTAAATAGGAGAGGCTGGAGGGCCTCCCAGGGGGGTTTAAGGGTTGGGATCAGCTGCTCTGGTGAGGAGAAGAACAGCTGCAATGGCCATTTGGAGTGAGGCAGCTCAGCAAGGTGGAATTCCAAAATTTGGCTCCTCCCAAGGTCTCGGCCGTGGTGTTTTCCGGCGATCCAGGCAGCTGGCCGGCAGGCATGGGTCACCCTTAGGTTCAGGTGAGTCAGGGCTGGAGGTTTGTGCAAGCAATTGGCCAATGCCATGTGTAAAGAGCTTGGATTAAAATGGCATGGGGGAGAGGCCATTTTGGCTTGATTTGGTCCAAGCCATGGTTTTGGGTTAGGTTCACCTCCCCATGACCTGGTTTTGAGCTGAAAAAATCAGTTGGGTGAGCTAGGAAGGGGTGGTGAAGTCCCCATCCAAGGTGATGTGGTTAAACATGTTTTAGTGTGTAGCATGGTTATGGTTAAAAAAGCTTAATGAAGGATTAGGAAAGGGGGGTCGTCCTTTTGCCATTAATGGCTTGGTCACATGTTAAACCTTCCATGGCTTCATATGGCTTGTAAATGGCTTGCTCATGGCTCCATGTGGCTTGGGACAAGGCTTGGTCATTTACATGAAAGAAGGTTTTGAATTTTTGGGACTTATGGGTGATTTTGGCATGAGGCCTAATTTAGGGTTATTTGATGATTGATTTAGGACTTAAGGGATGATATCAATTAATGGGGTGATGAAAATAATGTCATATGGGCTTTAGCATGAAGTTTGGGCCTTTGAAATTTAGTGAAGATGGGCTTTTAAAATGGTTTAGGGAAGTGGGCTTTTTGGATTTTAAAAATGGATTTTAGGATGGAGGTTTGGTAAAGGCTTGGGCCAAATAATTGTTGGGTTTGGTTTAGGGATGTGTCATGAGTGATTTGAAATAAATTTGAGGTGATTTGGGCTTGAATTGGGTTGGATTTGAGTTCATTTGGTACATGGGCCAATGTAGGTCAAATTGGGCTAATTTGGGCCAATGTTGGGCTAGGGTTGAAATCGATGTAAAATTAATGTTCAAAAATGTTTATGGGAGTGTTTCAAAGAGATTTCAACTTTGGTTGGGTTTTGGTTTTGGGACTTGGGCTTATTTGGGTTAGGTTTGGGTTTAGGTCAAAATTGGGCTTTTTGGTTTTGGGTTGAATTTGAGTGGGGTTTGGGTCCAAATCTTGGGCAAATTATGTTAGTGTTTTGTTTGTGGGGATGTTAGGGAAGGTTTAGAAAAGGTTTGGGGTCAATTGGAGTTGAATTGGTTTGGTTTGGGCTAAGTTTGGGTCATGGGTCCAAATTGGGCTTTAAGGTCAAAGGTGAAATTGGATTCAAATGTCAATCAAATTGTACTTGGATTTGGTCTAGATTGATATTGTGAATATTAAATTGAAGTTTAAAATTGAATTGGACCAAAATTGGGGTCAATTGGGTAGATTTGGTTTGACATTGGGTTCACTTGGGTTAAGAATGGGCTAAATTGGGGGTTTTGGTAAAAGTGGGGTAAATTGACAAAATTGGACCATGGTGTAGTTGTACAAAATGAAATTGGGAATATTTGGGATTTTCTTGAATTTTCTGGGAATTTTCTGAATTTTTGGATTTTTGGCTAAGAGGGGCATTTTGGGTATTTGCAGGGTATTGGGGGGTATTTTTGGAATTTTTGGTATTTCTGGCTATGGATGATCAATTTGATTGGTGAGGAAATATTCAAGGTTAACTTTGGGGAATTTTGGGTGATTTAGAAATTTTGGAGGATTTGGGCAATTTTAAGGGCTTTTAGTAGGTTTGATGGGTGTAGGGTCCCCGGGGTCAAAAATTGAAATTTTGGAAAAAGAAGATTGATCAAATATGAGTGAAATGGAAGCACTTTGGTTGAGCCATGAAGCCATGTTAAGCCTATATGAGCCATGAGAGGACTCATTTGAGGCATTCACTATGTTGTTCCTAACCCTCGTAGCCGGGGGCTTAGGGGTTAAGGTCCATCCATATGAATTACCTACATGAGTCAAGGAGCCAAGTTGGGTATGTGTGTGGTTTTAGGATTTGGATTGTGTGTGTGAGAGTGTAGAGTACGAGTGTAGTGAGTGTGTAAGTTAACCCTCACCAGACCAAGCCACCCGGGGTGGTCCTAAGGCCAAAGAGTCCTATAGGGAACTCATCCTTTAAACCTTCACATTTGACTTCAACCCTCTAAGTGATTAGGGGTCTACAATCAAGCTTGTGGGGTTTGCAGGGAGGCAAGAAGTGGTTCAAATTTCTAAGGGATGGGTCCCAATTCTAGTCCTCTAAGATAGTCAAAGGAAAAGCCTAAGACTAGATCCTAAACACTAAAGACAGAAGAGAAGACCTCATCAAAAATGAGGTCAACAACTCATCCTGTAAGCAGGCAAATTCCTTTGCAAGACAGGCTAATGCATCTGCGAGAGCATTTTATCCTCTGGGAATCTTGTAGATTGTTACGTTTGTAATTTGTTCCAACAATTACATGGCATACTGAAAGTACTGCTCGAGCCTTGGCTTTAAAATTCTATACTGTCCGATGACCTGTTGAATGATCAACTGAGAATCTCCGTAGATGTTGATGTCCGTTATTCCCATCTGAATGGTTAATTCCAGTCCTGTTATGAGGGCTTCGTATTCCACTTTTTTGTTTGTACACGGTTTCGTTAAGTGGTAGGAGTATCTTAACATACCCCGCTCCGGTGTTATAAAGATTAGTCTGATTCCTGCCTTACAGGGCACTATCGTTTTCAATTCTTTGTTCTTCTGTGTTGAGGACGCACCGTCGAAGTATAGTTGCTAACGTCGATCATCAGGGTCTTCTAGGCTCATTATCTGCTCGTCAGGCAAATCGACGTCGAGAAGCGAATCCGCCTGTAAAGGGTGTGCTGCGAGGAAGTCTGCTAGGACTTGTCCCTTTATGGCGCGAAGAGGAACGAAAGTTATGTCGAATTGCAATAGTATCATCGACCACCTGGCAAGTCTGCCAGAAAGCGTCGGTCGGGTCATCAAGTATTGCAACGGATTAACTCTCGAAATAAGGTTGACCTTATGAGAAAGCATGTAATGCTTGAGCTTTTGAGCGGCGAAGATCAGGGCCAAACAATGCTTCTCAATCGGAGGATACTTTACTTCCGTCGGGATTAAACGACGGCTTAGGTAGTAGAGAGCGTTTTCTTTTCCCTCGTCATTGACCTGGGCTAGCAGGGCTCCGAGAGAATTGTCTAAAGCCGCGGTATAAAGTATCAACGGTCTACCTGAGACTAGGGCTGCTAAGACAGGAGGTGTCATTAAATATTGCTTAACGTCCTTGAAAGCCCGCTGGCATTTCTCATCCCAAACGAATTTGGCGTCCTTTTTAACCAATGCCGAGAAGGGCTGACACCTACCTGACAAGTTCGAGATAAAGCGTCGAAGATATGCCAACTTCCCTTGAAAGGATATTAGTTGTTTCAAAGTTTTGGGAGGAGGCATTTCTAAAATAACTTTAATCTTCTCCGGATCGATTTTAATCCCGCGATGTCGGACAACAAATCCTATGAATTTCCCGGAGGTGACGCTGAAGGCGCATTTTAAGGGATTCATCTTAAAGTTAAATTGTCTTAGTCGCTCGAAAATAATTCTTAAATCATACAGGCGATCTTCCTTCAGTTTACTTTTGATGACCACATCATCCACATAGCACTCAACTTGGTTGTGAATGAGATCATCAAAAATCTTTGTCATCGTTCTTTGGTATGTTGCTCCTGCGTTCTTTAGTCCGAATGGCATTACTGTGTAGCGATACACTCCGATCGGCGTTCTGAATGCCGTGAGCTTTTCGTCTTCTGGTGCCATCTTTATCTGGTTGTATCCCGATGATCCATCCATAAATGAGAAGATTTCATGCTTCGAAGCGATGTCGATCATCAGTTCTGGGATTGGTAGTGGAAATTCATCCTTTGGACATGCTTTATTCTAATCTCTGAAATCCACCCAGATTCTGATCTGACCATTCTTCTTTCTGACTGGTACCACGTTGGCTAACCAAGTTAGGTATTGTTCTTCACGGACAAATTTAACGTCTGTTAGCTTCTTAACTTCGGCTATTACTTGTTGCTCAATTTCTAGACGCATTCTTCTGGGAGCTTGTCTGACTGGAACGGAAGTAGGATCAACTCGAGCCCGTGAACTCGCGACTTCGGAGCTAATCTCGGCATTTCGTCATAACTCCAAGCAAAACAGATCCTCGAATTCCATTAATAACTCGATTATGTCTTGGAGTCTTCTTTATTGAGTAAGGAGCTAACAAAGGTAGGCCTAGGCTCTTCGCTAGTACCTAAGTTAACTTCCGTTAACTCGTCTATTGTAGATTTGATTTCTTCTTCGAATTCTGGTGGAGCGTCTTCGATTGGTAGATCTTCGAGGTCTTCTGAAGCTTCCAAGCAGTCTTTATTAGGTTCGCAAGTGATAACCAAGCAAAATCCCGTATCATCAACTGATCCTACTGTGCTGAATCCAAGACCATGTTCTGAATTGGGAGGCCGACCGGCATTATTCCATAATTTTTCAAAGTGTTGTGATCGGCCTTTTGTCCATCATCGAGGTAAGACACCGAACTGAATTAAATTTTGAACACAGGGAGAGTACCACTCAAAAGGTAGTTCCATTAATTCAGATGAAGTAACATCTTCAAATTGTACATCACTTTCAGTTTTAGAAGAAGAAGCACCACGGTAGAACTTAATTGGTTTAATATCGCCACCATGTACTTCCTTGACCACCATACCCTCGATCTTATTAGAATGGATCGGGGTCAGGGTCATAGTATGCACATAGTAGTTAATCTTCTCGTACATTGATTTATATTCTTCATTCTTTTCATCTTCGAGAGAAATCTTGAATTGTGGTTTCTTCTGACTTATTGTCGCTGCTTCTTTCTCAATTTCTTCTTCTTCGAAACTGTTCTCCCAATCAACATCGATGACCTGCTGCTTCTGTCCAACTATTCCAACGTTTCTTCCACGTCCTCGTCCACGGCCTCGACCTCGGGTGCGAGTTTTGGAGAAATCTTCACCATCTCGCCGTAAGGGAGTGGTGAGTAACTGTTGGACTAGAACTTCAGGTTCTTCATCGTCTCAAATTTCTTTTGCTTCATTTGGTATGGTATTTCTGGAAAAGATTGTTTTCTTCGGAGGCACGTAGTAGGCCGCATCTTCATGAATTCCAATTTCATGCACGGAGAACGATTGCAAATCACCTTTGATGCACTGTTCCCCTCCTTCGTAATACTTTATGCACTGGTGCAGAGACGACGGTGCCATTCGGTTCGCATGGATCCACGGTCGGCCCAGTAGAGCATTGAACGATGTCTCAGAATCAATTATATGGAATTTTGCGGTTGTCTTCGCTAAATCCCCGGTCTTCATTAACAGTGTTATTGATCTGAGATCTCTTTCTCCTTTCTGGTTGAAACCTCTTAATAACATCTTATCTGCTTCAAGCTCGCGAGCATCAATTTCCAAATACGTTAGCGTCCGAAGATTCATTATGTTGATTGATGTTCCTGGATCAACCAACACTCTGGAGAGCATAAATTTTCCAATAGTGACTGAAATGTACAACGGTCGGTTGTGATCAGTTGTTCCCAGTAATAGATCATTGTCCGTGAAGGTAACACCTCGCTGTTCTTTTAACGAGCAAACCTCGTCGAAGGAATCACTGGCCATTTGAGTAAAACAAATCTCTGGATCAATTAAAGCCTTGATCAGAGCTTCCCTCATCTCCTTTGATAGGATCAGAGTAACGTATATGCTTAGTTTGGCTGGTAGCTTCCTGAGATGGGCTAGCACGTTGTAGTCCACTTTATTACCATGTTCCTCGACTTTTTCCTGAATGGGCAGTTCCTCTGCTGGGGTTGACTCTTCCTAAGGAACCACCTGCTTTCCTTTATCTTTTGGACCCATTCTAGGGGGTAGAACTTTTCCGCTTTTAGATTGACCTCTGTTATCTCTTCCAAATTTACCGGTGTCTCCTATTGAATCAGAACAACTGGCTCTTCTGAAGTTGCTTTGGTGTCTGATAGTTCTAATTCTATCGTGATCGGAGCTCCTCGGAATTCACAAATGGACTCATTGCTTGTCGAGCTTTCGTAGCCTCCTTTGTGAACATCTTCTTCGTCGTGGTCATCGAGGTTGTGTATGATTTGAGAATCGTTATTTGTATTAGAATCGAGATCCGGATTAAGCTGGTTGTCGCTAGTTACGTAATCGTTAGAAACAGTCAAAACGTGGCCAATGCCATAACCCTTATCATTATAAGATCCTGCCGGGGCGAGCAGATAATCATACAGAGTCAGGAGTTTGAGGGATTTCTCCCCTGAATCGGAAAAAACCATCCTAGGATAAGCAGCCCCTAGTCTACCCCTTGGAGTCTCAGTCTTCTTCTCTTCTACGATCTTCTCTTTCTTCTGGGGTGGTTATTCAATTGCAAGCGATAGTGCCGGCTCGGCAGGTTTCAAACTCTGAGTCGAAGCGCGCACCGAAGCGGTCTGGATATGATCCAAAATTTTCTTCGATGATTTTGTCCAGACAGTACTCCATCCATCATCAGTCTTGTACGGGTCTAGCAGAACAATGGGATCCATTGAAATAACAATGACGGAACCTCCTTTCTGGGGTTCCTTCATGTATTCCTTTGGGATCGTTATGTTCCCTTTTCGGAGATTGTCATCAAGCCAGCTCTTGAAAGTGATGCAATCCTCTATCTTGTGCCCGAGCATCTGGTGGTAAGGGCAATAGTTTGGATGATCTTTCTTATTAACTTCCTCCGGCCTCTTGGGCTCTGGTAGATGAAAATCTGGTGTCTTCATTAAACCGCGAACATCTTTGCTACTGCTTCAGTTTTGAATGGATATTCTCTATTTAGAAGTTCTCTTAAGGTACGCGATGAACGAGGCGGTTGTTCATAATGTTGAGGCGACTGATAGCTCGGACGAGGTTGCTGATAGATCTGTTGCGGTTGTTGGTATGTCCGTTGCGGTGGTTGGTAACTAGGCTGTGGCCGCTCCTGTCCGTATCCGAATCGAGTCGCTTGCCCTTATCTCATCGCCGCGACGATTCCGCATTTCTTTTCAAATGCTTTTACGGGCTTCTGCTTATCGTTCTTGTCCACGAAACTTAACTGCTTTGCCTCTTCTTGGAAGCTCCCGGCCTTGCTAAGCAACTTCTCGAATGTCTTGATTGTAAATTCTTTAAGGAGAAGTGCTATCGGGCCATGGATACTCTTGAGCAAGATGCCGACTGCATGTTGTTCTTGAAGCTGTGGTTCACACTTCATGCTTAAATTCCTCCATCGAAGTATGTAATCCACTAAAGTCTCGTTTGGTTTCTAGTGCTCCACCACTAGATCACCGATGGTGATGTGGTGCCGAGCCCCGGCAAACCGCTTAACGAAGAGGTTTTCCAATTCTATGAAGGTCTTAACTGAACCATTTGGCAATTCTGCGTACCAGTTGAAGGCTATCCCTGACAAACTGCTGACGAACTGACGGAAGAGTAAAGCGTCACTCCCACCGGCATTGCAGCAACTAGCACGAAAATGTGCGACATGCTGCCGGGGGTTTCCCGTCCCATCAAAAGTCTTAAACAGAGGTGGTCGAAGCCTTCAGGTATTGGACTACATCGAACTCTTCGTGGTAAGGTCTACCCATCTGAATAGATGTTCCGTTCTTAGATTGTGCTAAGGCCTCTCACACCTGCTGTTCTACCATGTTTCTGATGTCATTTTCTGGAATCATGCTTTGTACAGGATCTTTCTTTGGTTGTTCGTCTCCGTTGACGAATGTGATCTCTTTTCCTCCATCTGCAATATGGATAATTTCTGGGGGTGTCTCTTTCTGAGGCTGAACTCGACTCTGGAGAGTGGCTAAAGCGGCAGCCATCTCTTCCATCCTCTTCGCCATCCGGGAAATTGTATCATCCTTCTCTTGAAGTCGTGCTCTTATCACTTCCGGTTCATCTCTTCTGCACTGCGCTGGAGCACCTTGTGAAGCTGATGATGCTCGCGTCTCAACCATGTTGATTTCAGCATACTCGTCATCCATAAATTCTGATGAATCAACTTCACCTTCTAGTTTTTCTTCTCTTTCTTTTGCTAATCGTCTGATGTCGGTCCTTAACTTGTCCATGGCATCTTCTAGTGGCCTTTTCCACACGGTCTCGCAGTTGACACGTGACGGTTGTTGAACTTCCTTTCCGGGAGTCCCTTTACTGCAGTAGCACTTTCTTCTGATTCAAGTCTCCTGACGAGACTTTTCTTCTCAGGACATTGTTTTGGTCTTAGCTCGCCAGTAGTAGGTCGCCATACCATCCTTCTTGCAGCCGGTAGCCTAGGACCGGATGGTCTGTTGGCTATATGCTAGAAGGTGGTATCCTCCATAATTTGCAGACCCGATACAACAACGGGTGAACTGGCTTTTATCTTTTTCTTTGGTTTCTCTGTGGCAGCAACTGGCTCTATTCGCGGTCTGAGGCGGGATTTAGCTGGCACCCGTCCCATCCTTCTTAAGATTTCTGACACAGGGCATTATTCTTTCTTTGCCAATCTTTCTATCACAGCTTGCAGTCGAGCAAATGGCGTAGTCTTATCCCTTTTCCATTTGTAATTCGCCGTAGTACGTGTGTCGGGTAATGCAGCGGCGATCCTTCGGACATCCTCTTCATCTGATGCGACAGAGAGAGGGTAAAACCTGATCCCTTCCAACAGAGGTGTATACTCGGGCAGTTCAGGGATCTCTTCCAGGAAAGCAATTTCAGCGGCTTTGGCCTTTTCAACCCGGGCTATCTTTCTGCTTCTATTCCTTCTTTGAGTTTGAGTTAGGGGTGCAACTCTCGAACTGGATCCAATTTTAAAAATAAACGGTATCGCAGCAAAATCTGTACCCTCCACGGTGACAGGCTCATCACAGACTTGGATTTCCTTCCCCTTCAGTTTGGCAGAAGTCGGGGTAGGTGCAGAGATGACTAGACCAGGTGGGGGTAGAGACAACGATCCTCCTACGAACAGTAGTACTCCTTTCAGCAGGAACACTTTACAGGGGAGGGAATTCTTGAGTCGATTTCAGGTTGAACTCAATCAGGGGTTTCTCAGTTTCTGACACTTTGTCTACTAGTGTGAAAAGAGTGACGTCAGTGATCTTAATATCTGTGTTGCCGAATCCTTGTCCGAAACGGATGATTCCATTGTCGGGCAGCTCATCCTTCTAAACGGCGAATTCCATTCCATTGATGAAGGAGAAGATTAACGTTGGGGCAGTCATTTTCTGCAGGGCAGATTCCGAATGTCAGTCCCGAATTATACTTCCTTTCGTCGTAAAGTTAGGACGAAAAAGAAAGAGTCCGAACACATTTTCGTTTATCTTAGTGTATTTGTGATTTTTAAAAGAGATTGTTTATTAGAAGATTGTTTATTAGCGGGTTCATTTGTTAGAAACAAAATGATTAAAGGGAAAAGGTTATAGAAAAGGTAAAGGGGCCGATTTAGATATGGAAAGGAAGAGAAAGTCTTATGCAAGACTTCTCGACTCGAAGGACCGCTCCTAAACTAACACCTATTGGGGGTCCACCCCACCTTAGAAAAGAGGTAAAAGGATCTCGGAACCTCTCCGTTTAGGGGTGTCAAACGATGGCTCCTAAATGCGAGAGGAGTTGGCTATACTCGTTCAAGACAGAAATGAACGGGGTATTCCAACGGAAGAATGGTAAATTGCTCCACTAGGGAAATGGATACACTACTGATTTATGAAAGCAAAACCATCTGATCAAAATGGAGAGAGGAACTATTCCCCAGCTGAGTCGCCAGAAATTGTACGGCTTATTTTTGGGTTATGTGTTTTATTTTGAAAAGGGGTCGCCTACAGAAGTCGTCGGCGAATTTTAAATTTTAAATTTAATTTAAATATATATATAATTTAGAAAGTAGCATTTGATTTTGAAAATAACTTTAAATTTGAATGTTTTAAGATATAAAATCAAACCTATCTCACATCCCGAATAGTTTATATAAACGAGCACCGCACCACAAACCGTGTATTTATCCCGAAGAATAGACACACTGCTTGATGATGGTGCTCGATTAAATAAACTAAAAGATTTGTGACATCCTTTTGGTCTCGCGAACCAATTTTATAAGCCGACAAGTTCCCTCGCTTAATATAAAAGAATTAAGCAGGGTTTATATTACCTGGGTTCTTAAAGTTCCCTATAAGGGCAAGCCCCTATAGTTAATTACATCTTAAAGGACATGAATCATTTAAGAAAACTCTCGATAATGATCAGTGGTTTTGCTCTCAAGAATTTCAAAGTTTAAGGTTTTCAAAGGATTGAATTTTGGAATTTTAATACGGAATGGATCAAATTTAGGACAATTTATTTTGGGAATTCAAGGGAAGAGAAGTAGGAGAAGTTGAGGATCCAAGAAGAATTTTGGCAACTTCCCAAACTATCCTATTATTTGGCTTCGAGTTTAAGAAAATAATTTAATGTTGCAATCCTGCCAATTTTAATTAATTAGGACTTATGTTTGTATGACATAATCACACAAATATCCTCGAGGATGCGAGGGTTTATGTCGTATCAAGCGACTACCTCGGAGTCCTAAGACCGGTTAGGGCTTAATTTGCATAACATGATTATATAAAAGCCTAAAGAAAAGTTGAGGATTTATGTTGCACTAAGCAAACTACCTCGAAATCCTATGGCTTTGTTGTTTCAAACTAGGAAAGATTTCTTGAAGTAGATTCAAGTTTTGCTGATGACGATGGCCGTGCTGCCCACCATGCTCCAAGCTCCTTGTTGTTGCAGAGGTTTAGTTTTAGAAGGTGAAAATCAGGGGATGAGAAAAGTGTCTTGGTTTAGAGAAAATCTTAAAATCAAAGTGTTTTTAATGTTTTAATTAAAACAAATCTTAAAGTTGATTATAACAACACCGGTTAAGATCCCACGGTTCCATCATTCAGTCATCATTATTTTTATCGGATTCACTTAGTCCAGATGAATTTGCTAAACTCAACTGAATGAGTTCCACACTTTCATTTAGACCATGGGAAATCCTGTTAGCAACACGTAGGTTACATCATCCGAGGTATTCTCCATCGTCCAATGAGATATTTTAATTTAGTTGTAATTGCAGTTTTTTTGTTTTATTTGTGATTAAATTTTGAGTTGTTTTATATTTTGGAATGTTGTGGCGGTGAATTTTATCTTGTGATGAGTTTTAATTTAGTTTTGGTTTCAGTTTTGTGGCTATCCTATAGGTTTTGGTTTTCATGCAACAGCTATTTTACCATGCAAGAAAATTAAAATGTAGCACATGTAGATAAATTGCAACAAAGTAAAAACATAGCTGGAGGGTCTTCACGTCATCCCAAGCTACACTTAAAACACATGTTAGAGCATTTAAACATATTTTTGCAAGAAATACCTAGGTAAAGCTAAGGGAAAGGGTTTTGGCTGTCTACCAGAATCCTAATTCTATTGCTAGTCATTTCCTATGACGTCTAGGTTGTTGGTTTGGTTTAAGGATGATTTTCTTCACCAAAGAACAATTAAGTTCAATTATTCTTCTAAAACACCCCATCGTATCGAGGAAGTGTTTAAGACGAATCTTAAACTTCTTTTCAATACTTCTGGGATTATTTTGAGTTCAAATGAATTTTCTTATATTGGTGAATTAATCATCAAAAGATTTTAATTTTGTTTTGTTTCTTGCTCAGTGAACTTAGGATATTTGAATATTTTATGTGTGAAGTGACACTTCACTTGTTGCTTCATTTAAGAGTTATAACAATAAAAGCCTTTTAAGGGCAAAGTAATAAATATTTTAATTATTTAATTTGATTTGATTTAATTATAAAAATTAATTAATGATTATCAAGTTTGGAATAGGGTTCGAGTTATTTTAGATTTAATTTAAATCTTTACACTTTAAGTGATATTATATTTCCGATTAACTTTTATGTTTTAGATTTACTTATATTGAAAAAGGTGTTGAAATATTTCATATGTTTTGATTTAACTCTTAATGTTTTCATTTAGGTTTGTTGTTAAGTGATGTTAATTTAATTTAATTTAATTTAATTTGATTTAATTTAATTTAATTTAATTTAATTTAATTTTAATTTAATTTTAATTTAATTTTAATTTAATTTAACTTATTTTAATTTTAATTTAATTTAATTTTAATTTTAATTTAGTTTTAATGTAATTTAATTTTAGTTCCAATATTTTAAATTTAATTTAATTTAATTGTTAAGGTGTTAATTTAATTTAATTTAAACTTTGACTTGACTTAATTTAATTTAATTTAATTTAAATCCAAGATTTTAAATTTGATTTTTATTATTGGACCATTTAACATTTTAAGCTTTAATTCATTTAAGGGTTATCTTCTTTTAATTTTTAATTTATTTAGTTTGGATTATTATTTTAATTTTTAATTAAGAACTAAATATTATTGAAGTGATTTATTTAAGGATTTTTAAATTAAAGAATAAATATCCTCTTAATAATATCCCTATTTTAATAATCCAAATTTTAAATATATTCTTTCCAAAATTTAAATTATTTAATTAATTAGAGTTTCATTTTGATATTTTTAAAGTGTTTAATGGGTTTCTACCCTTTTAATTTCCCTAAGTTTCTATCATCCAAGAGAAAATTAAAATCAAATATTTTACCCTCCATTTTGATTAAACCTAAAGTTTTAATTAAGGGTTAAAATTTTTTAATTACCTTTTTGCCCTTTCGGGCTTATTTATTTCATAACTCACTAAATTGAGCTCAAATGAATTTGAAATTTTTATGTCACCTCACTCACATGTCAATTAAGACATTAGAGAAGAAAATGTGATTTTTCTAACTTTAATTTATTTATATAATTATTTTTAGTAGAAAATAGGGGTTTTCAAAGAAAATTCAACAACATGACTAAGCCAAAGTTTCTGTCCTTAAAAAAATTATGGGATGTTTCTAATGACCAGAGAACCACTTGGACCAATTTTGGTGATTTTTTCAATTATATTTTATTTATTATAAATATTTTGATTTTTAGAGTATTAATTAATTTTAAAATAAAATAAAAACTGAAAAATAGATTTTATATTTTTCTTAAATTTCTCTGACCTCAAGGAGTCCAAATAAATATATTATATAATTTTCTGATTTTTCTTTGATTTATTATAATTATTTTAGTGAAAAAGGTTGAAAATTCATTTTTTAATATTAAAAATTACATTAAGCCATTAAAATTCAATATCTTATCCTAGGGACTTAGGAAAAATATTTGGTTTGTTCCTAAGTGATTAGGAGTCAAAATGTGACATTTTTATGATTTTTAATATTTTTGTGATTTTTATTATTTTTTAATTATTAAAATATTAAAATATTGTGAAAAATCAACTTTTTTACAAAATTTCAATTTTAATTTCCTTGAACTCCGCTGATATCAGAGAAGCTCCAAAACCATTTTTGTGAATTTTTGAAAAGTATTTTTAGAGTTATGAATTTTTAAAGTTTAATTTTGCTTATGAGGCTTAATCAATCCATTTGGTGGGGTTAATCAAGTCTAATTGATATCAACATTTTATGTAAGGTTCCTCTGACCCTAAAGAGCAATGGAGAATTGTTTTCAAGTCAATTTGGTGTGTGGTTAACCCTAATTAATTCAAATTCAGTTTTGGGACTTTAGGCCAATTAGTGTTATTATAAATGAATTAACTCAAAATATATTTTTCATAGGGTCCCCTAGTCCTAAGAAACACCAACAAATTTTCCTAGAATTTATTTTACAACATGCTAATTATTGGAATTAAAATACCTAAAACAGTGACATGAAATTGAAAAATCAATAACTTTTCACATAGATGGCCTCTGACCTTAAAAAATTTAGGAAATTTTCCCAAGATCAAAGGCTTCAAAAACCCTATGGTCTCATGCTATGGTGAATTGTCTATGCAAATGGAGAATCAAAACATTGGAAACAGTAAATAAATTATTAAAAATAATATACTCATCCAATTAACTTAATTTTTTCCCACATTATTCTCCTCTGTTCACTGAGCATGAGGGTATTTTTATTTTATTTTTGTGATTTTTCTATATAAAGATATGAATTTTTGAAGTTCTGGTATTTAAATAAATCCAAAAAATCCTAATTTTCTATTTATCTGACTCGGTGCCACGTCATCCTCGTCCGGATCGAAAGCCCACACGTCGCTCCGTGATTCGACGCCACCATCTGAGTCAGCGCTACGGGGGCCAGCCATTCACGTACCATTGTGCTGTCCGGCTTGATCTCGATCGTCCGCTCGATACACGCGCGATCCAATGGCTCCTGGTCATCGTCTTCGACTATTGTGCACGCGTGACCGTCCACACTAAAACCTTAAGATCTCACTCGATTCTCCATGGATTTTTGCGTTCTTTTACTCTATCAATTCGTCTTGAAGAGACGAACACATCTATACCGTTAAGGTGCATTGAAATCAACTCAAACTAAATGGAGAATCTCTAGGAGCTCGGGAGGAAAAGTGAGTTCATACCTTTGCTCAGAGAAGTGAAGCTTCGATCCGAGGGTTAGTGTCACCTTCGATTGAGTCCAAGCAAGCTCCAGATGAAGTCTCTTGCTCTGGGGAAATGCCTAGGTACAAAAGTGACCATGGCCGATCACAAATCTTGGAGGCTGGAAGCAATGGCTGGCCTGGTGAGGGGACTTTTGCTAAGGAACTTCTCCTCTTGGTCTGGTGAAGGTGTAGAGTCAATCAATTTGCAGATTGGCTCACTGTGGTGAAGTGTCCTGGTTTTGGGCTTGAATTTCAACTCCAAAATTGGACTCACACAGAGGGCTTTAGGGCTGGATTTCAGTGGGGATCAAGTTCTATATGTCTGGAGAGGGATCTAGAGTGATTTTGGCAGAGTTTTGGTAAGGTTTGGTTCAACACCTTTTTTGGCTGAGATGAGGTGGTGCTTAAATAGAGGTGGCTTGAGGGCTCTCCAGGGGGGTTTGATGGCTTGGATCAACTGCTCAGGGCAAGGGAAGAACAACCATGGTGTTCAATTGGGCTGGGACAACTCGTCAAGGAGAAATTCAAAAATTGGCTCACATGTGTGCTCTCAGCCTGGTGGTTTCCGGCGGCTGTGGTGGCTGGCTGGCTAGGGTCAAGTCACTGTTGTCATCAGGAGGGTCAGGGGTTGGCAATGGTGCAAGCAATGGAGATTGGCCATGTGTAGAAAGCTTCATTCAAAATGGAATGGGGAAGGGGCTCTTTTGGACTCAATTTGGTCATCCTTTGGGTTTGGGTTGGGTGCACCTTTCCAAGCTCTGATTTGGGCTGGGGAGGTCAGGTGAGTCGGCTAGATTAGTGGGGAGAAGTCACTATCTAAGCATGTTTTAGTTTAAACATAGTTTAGGGTAAGCATGAAAAGGTTTAATCACCTTTAAGAGAATCCTTAAAGAGGCTCCTCCTCTTGCCATTTATGGGATGGTCACATGTCAAACTTCTCATGGCTTTACATGGGGCTTAAGGATGGCTTCATGGCTTCATTTGGGCTTGGGGATGGCTTAGTCAATTTCATTGGAATGGATTTTAGGAATTTTGGCATTTTGATGGGAATTTGGATAAAGCCTAATTTGGAATGATTTAATCATAGGTTATAAACTTTAGGGAATGATTTTATCAAGTGGAGGATGAGAAGGAATTGTCATGTGGGCTTTGGATGAATTTTTGGGCTTTTGGGTTTGGTGGAAGTGGGCTTTTTAAAAGGCTTAAATGGTTGGGCCTTTATATTTCAAAATGGACATTTGGATGAAGAATTTTGTGAAAGACCATGCCAAATAAATGTTGGATTTAGTTTAGAGATGTTTCATGAATGGTTTGGAATCAATTTGGTGTGATTTGGAGTAGAATTGGGTTGAATTTGGGCATTTTTGGTAAAGGGGCCAAGGTGGGCCAAATTGGGCTAACTTGGGCTAAGGTTGGGCTAAGGTTGAATTTGGTGTAAAATTAATGTTGAAAAATGTTTATGGGAGTGTTACAAAGAGTTTTCAACTATGGTTGGGCTCTAATTTTGGGATTTGGGCCCATTTGGGTTAGGTTTGGGCTTAGGTCAATTTAAGGGATTTTGGTTTTGGGTTAGGTTTGAGTGGAGTTTAGGTTCAAATTTTGGGCAAATCAAGTTAGTGTTTTATTTATGGGGATGTTAGGAAGGCTTTAAAAAAGATTTGGGGCCAATTGGAGTTGAATTGGGCTAGGTTTGGGTCATGGGTCAAAATTGGGCCTTAAGCCCCAAATTGGAATTGGGCCCAAATGTCAATCAAATTGGACTTGGATTTGGTCTAAATTGATATTGGGGATATTGACCCACTTTTTGTATGTATGCAATTTATGTTTATAGTAACGGAACCAAAAACTAGATCCCGATTTAAATATAGGTATATGATTTAATGTATAATGTGGATTCTACGCAAGTATACGTATCGTATCAAGTAATACGAGGCTCTAGTGGAGTCTCGGTTATCGATCCCACGGGGAAGTTTTTAACGAATTGTTATCGGCTAAATTTAAAGGAATTACTTACTAATAAAGTTAACGGATATTCAAAGTAACTATAATAAACTAAAGTAAACTAATGCTTGAAATAAGTTGATTTAATTAATTCGAAAAAGTATCCTTCTCCTTGTTTTTAGAAAACTAAGTGAAATGATGAATTTAAATAGAATTTTTAAATTGTATTGTGACAGATAGGAGCATTCTCGTTCTTTACCCTTTGGTCCGAGTGCAAAGAACTTTGACTAATCCTATGTTTGATTACCGAATCCGCGGCTAGAGTCGGAGGATGCCGGCCGCCACTTCGAGCTTCCACGTTCCCCTCACTCGAGGGCTAACATCTACACTTCGGCTCTCAAACGAGTAGGATCGAATTGAGTATTTTAGTCCGTCACACTAAAATATCCAATTCTACGCCCGATAATTAATATTTCCCTATTTATTTGCACCCGCCTTCCAAGGCTTTTGACTTCCCTGAATATTTGATGTAATTTTTACTATAGTTGATAATTCAACAAATTTTAACTACTCAATTGGCCAGATTGAAAGTAAATTAAGTTTTAAGTAAAAATTATCACAATTTATATTATATTAAGTGTTTTTATTTAATTTCATCAATCCGCATAATTTTCATAAACAAGAAGAAAGACTAAGAAAACTACTCAGAATGCATAAGAATAAAACAAAGCATGGATTTCATTTAAAGTTAACAACAATAAACAAAGATACTTATCTTAATTTCCTTCCAAGCGAGACTCTTGAAGTTCCTTTGACTTTTCCTTCTAGTACAACAACTAAATAGCACTCAATGAACTCACTAAATACACTCAAACTAAATTAAACTCACACAAATTACACTATTTTAGTCTGTCGGCAGGCTCGGGCTCGCTGTCGGCGACGCAGTTATAATTCCTTCAAAAATTTCTCCTCACGATCTCGCCGTCGGCGGCCTCGATCTCGCCGTCGGCGAAGTAGTTATATTTGCATGAATTTCCTCCTTTTTGATCTAAATTTGCTCCATTTCATGCTTTTTGCTTCTATCACTTATAAATCTTCATTCTGCAGATAAAATAAAGAAAATACCTTTCTTTAAAGTGCAATTTCATCAAAAATAGATATGAATTTCTTGATGTATTTTTACGTGATCAAAATCCCCCAAACTTAATTATTACTTGTCCTCAAGTAATTTTAATACTAAATAAAAATAATGATTTCTATAATAGAATTTTTCAACTCAGATAATATATGAATTAAATTTAAATAACATTATAATAAAGTTAAATAGAAATATTTCTAAGTAATTAAATTAACTTTATAGAGATAAGATTATTTAGTTATCAGGTCTAAGATTTCTAGCTTTCTATTTAATTCAGGAATGAATATATTAAAAATAATAAATTACTTAAGATATTTAGATGATAGGAAATTCAAGAAAACACTATTTAGTAAATTACTAATCCATAAATATAAGTTTAGAAATATAATTAAGTTTTACCCTTTAGGTTGAATCCATTGAAGCCGATTTTTGATAAGGCATATCCTCGAAGCTTCTCCTCATTTTATGTTTTTCTTCTCTTTTCTTTTCTTTTCTTTTTCTTTTTCTTTTCTTTTCAAGTGAGGATTATCGTATCTGGATAGCTCGTTAATAATTTTGAACTTCAATTTCTCTTCCTAAATTTGAAACTTAAAATATTTCTTTGCTTATATATATTTCATAGCCTTTACTTCATTGAGTTTCTATCCTTTCTTTTTCACTTAAATACTTAAGAATTTTCAATTTTTAGAATATAGCTTCCCTTACTTTAAATAGTTTACTATATTCTTATTCCTTTTAACCAAATATCTTATTCTATTGATTAATTGAATTACTAGAAATATTTTCTTTAACTTTATATAATAATTAAATAAAGTAACTCATATTTATTGAATTGAAAACTACTATAGAAAATCATTTAATAATAATTTTTGAAAATAGAAATTGAGAAAAATTTTAATAATTAAATTTGTATTTTTACCTTCCCCCAAACTTAAATTTTTCTATCTATACTACATAGTGAAAAAGGGAAAGTATATAAATAAAATTCATCATACCTTTGAGCTTTAGGTATTTCTTTTCTTTGAAATTTTTGCGAGCTTTTTCATTACTTACGGAACTCATCTTGTTAGTATTCTTCCATATATAATATTTAAAGAGAAAGTGCGGGGATGGAAATTTTTAAAATAAGTATCAAACATAACAAAGAAAACTTAATTTGTTACTACACATACATTTACAATTTAAACAATATATTAAAGAAAGACTAACATCCTATATATATAAAAATTTGAAACTAATTTAACACACATAAGAAATTTAACATCACTGCTCAAACAAAAAAATAACATATCAAGTCCAAAGTCCACAGAAAGTACTAAAATATTACACACAGAAATAATAAAGTTTGCAAAACAACAAATCTAAACAAACCAAACAAACTAAACAAAGATTCTAATCCTCTACATCAAAGTCCCAAGCTATGTCATCTCCCTGATCTCCGAGTCGAGAAGGTGAGCAGGTGCAGTACTTGTGTATAACGGGGGCACTCGGGAAAGACAACATCTAAATCACCACTCCTATAACGACGCTCGGCTTCATAGTATGCAATCTCGTACTCCGAATGTCGCTCGGAGATATTCGCTATCATAATCGTATCTTCTCTCCAAGCCTCAGATTCTTTGATCTATATGCTCAAATCTTCTTTCCATATTTTCTCCAAATGACTCAAAACTCTTTCTACTCGGGGTTAATTCATTCATCGGATCTTGAAGGGTAGGAGAGGTGTGCGAGGGGTGGTTCATAACTAGTAGAGGTATATCTCTACTTGAAGAAGGTAAATAATCCCTTGTCCCGGATCTCCATCCTTCGTGGGATTCATATTTCTTTATATTAGCTTCGAGTAAGGGGTTTCATAGGTTCTATCCATTCCTCATCATCTCTTGCCTCTACCCCGGATAATTGGCAAAGTGCATAGATAAGACCGGGATGTCCTAGTCCTCCTCCACTTTCATTTCTAGCAGTGGCTAATATGTTTTTATATATAATATTTCCCACATTAATACTCTTCTGGTTCTGAATACAGAAATTCAGAACTGCTCTATCTCTTGTTACCTCACTATGGTGGTAGGTAGGTAACAAAGTAGAACAAATAAAATAATGCCAGGCTTTTGATGTTGCATTTAGCATAGAAAGAGGAAAGTTTACCCGTTCCCGCTGCTTTATCTTCCAGACTCCTTTCCCATCGGTGAGAAAGTCGATCACCTCTTCCAATGGTCCTTCCATAGTTCCAAAAGTTTCATATTCGCTCGAGGTGTCTCGAACTTCATAATAACCGTTAATTCTAGTAGCGCCGAAATCTACAAAAATCCTCTAACCTTAACCGGTGCATCTTCGACTTGTGTTAAGTTTGTATAAAATTCCTTCACAACTTCTACCGCTTGCTCTGTTGGTAACGAAACAGAAGTTTTCCCATCCTCGTTCCTTTATAACTAGCTCTACTTCTCCTCCTGGATTCTTGAAAACTCGATCTTGTATGCACTTTCTTGCTTGAATGTTTTGAAAATATCGAGTTTGTGCGCTCGCATTAATGAATCGAGTTTCGTCAAAATCTAATCGTCGCTTTTGTCGTGGAGCCATTTGTTGATCTGTGAAATTTACAAAAATTTTAACTAAACTCCAAAATATTACTAAGAAGGCTTCCTACAACAACTAAAATCCATTTAAATCAATTTCTATGAAATTCTTCCAAGTATTTTCTTCACATTTCAAAATTTTTCAAAATATCCCAATGTAGAAGAAATTCATGGTGAAAATCAAAAATTTTTGCATAGGAGTGAAGCTCTTACCAAGGGAAGATAAAATCCAGTGTCAAAAAGTGTTGAAATCGCTTCAAATCCGAGATCTCTCAAGCCCTAGGTCGGTTTTTTCGAAAATTTGAGGAAAGGGATGATGAATAGTGTCGGTTGATCGGTCAAATATAGGTCTTTTCGCGTTCTCGCTGTCAGCGAGGTTTTTCACGCCGTCAGCGAGCTAATTAATTTCATAAGGTAAAAGTTTCGGGAAAAATCCGCCGTCGGAGAGCTCGGTCTCACTGTCAGCGGGTTTTCTCGCCGTCGGTGAGGTCCCAAAAATTTTCAATTTTTGAAATTCGTCAATCATTTTCAACCTCGAATTGCCCTTAATCAATCTTCCGATCACTTAATTTAATAATAATACGAATATTAGGTACTTATACTCACAAAAAGTCACACAAAACAAACAATATAACTTCATAAATGAAATCCATGAAACTTACAAATTTCACACAAACAATTTCACACATACTTAACTTAATTGTTCAAATCCATAATACTCAGCATCGCAATCCAAACCACAACACTCTAAATGCTGAGACATAACCATTTACATAAAATCTCATCAAATTTGAGATGATCAAATCAAAGTTCGACTTATAATAAAACTTAACTCCAAATTAAACGCACACATATTCAAATATAACATAAACATAGAAATCTTTCCTACTCTTCGATGTACGAACCGACATCTTCTACGATATTTCGATGTGACGCGAGTGCACAAATAAATTGTAGAAAGGCTCGAAAGGGAATTCTCACGAGTAGAGTCTTCATTAATCCATCCTTTCGGTCTTAGTAGATGAATAAAGCTGGCCTCCGGATGTCCAGGTATGATCAAAGTGCTCCTTCATTCTCCAATCAATATGATCAAACATATCGGAGATATTGTCGATAGAATTCATCACATTTTGCAATTCTTTCTCCAATCCTTTAATCTTCTTCGGAATGAAATTAGTCTTATCGGTAGAGGGCCTTGCTAAAGGATTGTTACGTGATGCTCTGTCGAAATAACGGTGATCTCATCATTGTTATCCAAAGTGGGAAACATATCGGTAGGATCCAGGTGGTTTCCATGGTAAAAGTACTTTTTCCCGAAGCTTCATAAGAAACTTGGTACCGGCCGCATAAAACAAATATAGTAGATGGGTGTCCGAGTCCATGAACTGACCCATGCACAATTAATCCCAATGCAGACTTTACTATTATTGATCCAACATCGATAGGTAATCCAATTTGAATACAATTGTTTAAAATAGCCAATTCCTTTGAAAGTTTATTTACTCTCATGGTAGGTAATAGTTTTGATGATATAAAGAAATGCCAGTGCTTCGAGACAGGGTTTAGAAGTGATGCAGAAAAACTGACATACCCGTCTTCGCGTAATTCCCAATCATCCGGTTCATCGATCGAGTATCCATAGATTTCGTTCATATTGTATCTTGAAGGCACAAAGTTGGAATAGTGACAAACAGAGGTATTTTCTATAGAAAACAATTCATTTACCCTTGCAGGAGTAAATGTTACCCATCTTCCTCTGACGTACACATTTCCATTGTTGATCGCATGTAAATTAGAGTAAAACTCTTTAACTACTGGTATAACTACAGCGGAAGTTGTATAACAAAATACCTCCCAATGCCGTTGTGCGATCATTTCTTCGATTTTTGTAGTAGCATTCTCTACTCCTCTATTTACGAATCCTCTTTCTTTGATAAGTCTTTTCTTCATCAAGCTTTTGTTGAAGATTCGGCGAGCCTCCGAGCCGACGAATTTTCTCCGGTTGAAAACTTCGGTTTTGTGGTTTCTAGGAATTTGGAGGCCATTTTGGATGGAATGGATTGGTCTCTAGTCGTTCCTAAGGAAGAAAATGGTGTAAAATCGGATTTGGAATAATTTCTTACGAAGGAGTGGCTTAGATCCGTCCAAAACAGCAAGAAAAATCTTTAAGAAACCAAATTTTTAACTGCCTCGCAGTCGGCAGGAAGTTCCTCGCCGTCGACTTTGTTATAAAACTGAATGAGTAATGGTCCACGATCTCGCTGTCAACGGGCTCGGGCTCGCTGTCGGCGAGATTCATAAAAATCGCCCATTTTAGCTCGGGTTTGAATATTTTCTGATCTCATCTAATAAGTTCAATTTTTGTGATGATTCTAATAAAAATTTGAGTAGTAAGATTTATTTTAATAATATAGACTCACTAATATGTAGATTTTTAAAAATAAAAGACTACCATGGGTTGCCTCCCATAAAGCGCTTGGTTTAACGTCGTCAGCCCGACCTAATTCAGTTAGTGTTCAGGTTGACTAAGCATTAAAACCTCTACAAAATTTGGTCGTCTATTTTCGAAATATGGTTTTAATCTATGTCCATTTACTTTAAATCTATGTCCTGTTTTTGGATCTTTAATTTATATAGTTCCATATGAAAATATTTGATTTATGGTGAAAGGTCCTAGCCATCGAGATTTCAATTTCCCAGGAAATAATTTCAATCTAGTATTATAAAGCAAAACTTCTTGTCCTGGTTCAAAATTTCTCTGATTAATCTTCCGATCATGCCATAATTTCATTCTTTCTTTATAAATCCTATCATTATCATATGATTCATTCCTTAATTCTTCCAATTCATTTAATTTCAACAACCTCTTCTCACCAGCTTGTTTCATATTATAATTAAATTCTTTAATCGCCAAATATGCTTTATGTTCTAATTCAACTGGTAAGTGGCAAGTTTTTCCATATATAAGCCTATAAGGAGTCATTCCAATCGGTGTTTTATAAGCAGTCTTGTATGCCCATAATGCAGTGTCTAGTCTTATAGACCAGTATGATCTATTAGGATTTACAGACTTTTCTAATATACGCTTAATCTCTCGATTAGAAACTTCAGCTAATCCACTAGTTTGTCGATGATAAGCAGTCGATATCTTATGCATAATATTATACTTTTTTACTAGTTTGTGAATATATTTGTTTCTAAAATGAGTTCCTCCGTCAGTGATAATCACTCTCGGCATTCCAAATCTAGTAAAAATATTTTTCATTAAGAATTTTGAAACACTTTTAGCATCACATCTAGATAAAGCTTGTGCTTCAATCCATTTGGAAACATAATCAACAGCTTCTAATATATATGAGTTTCCAAATGACGGAATAAAAGGTCCCATGAAATCTAATCCCCAAACATCAAAAATTTCAACTTCTAATATAAAGTTCAGAGGCATTTCATTTTTTCTTGATATGTTTCCTACTCTTTGGTATTTATCACAGGTTTTAATATATTTATATACATCTCTAAATAGAGTAGGCCAGTAGAATCCAGATTGTAGAATTTTATATGCAGTTTTATCTGTCCCAAAATGTCCTCCAAAATCAGAATCATGACATTTTTGAATAATTGGTTCAATTTTTTCATAAGGCACGCATCGTCTAATAATTAGATCCTTACATTGCTTATATAAGTATGGTTCATCCCAAAAATATGATTTAGTATCGTGAATGAATTTTTTCTGTTGTTGCAAAGTTACCATAGGTGGTAAAATGTCACTTACAATATAATTTACTATATCAGCATACCAAGGTATTTTTAACTCATTAATATTATAAAGTTGTTCATCGGGAAAAGCTGTCTAAAATTTCATTATCAATATTAGATAATTCATGATTTTCTAATCTTGATAAATGATCAGCAATTTGATTATCGAGTTCCCTTTTGTTAACTATCTCAAAATCAAATTCTTGCATTAATAATATCCATCTGATTAATCTTGGTTTAGAATCATTCGTTTGCATTAAATATTTTATAGTAGAATGATCAATATGCACAATGCATTTAGTTCCTATTATATAATGCTGAAATTTATTAAAAGCATATACAGTTGCTAATAATTCTCTTTCTATAACTGTATAATTTATTTCAGCATCATTTAGAGTTTTACTAGCATAATATATAACTTTGAAAATCTTATCATATCTTTGCCCAAGAACTGCTCCTATAGCATAATCACTAGCATCACACATAAGCTCAAATGGTTTCTCCCAATTAGGTGAAACTATTATAGGTGATGTAATTAATTTATCTTTTATTAATTCGAAAGCATTTAGGCATTCAGTTGTAAATTCAAATTTTTTGTCCTTTTCAAGAAGTTGGCATAGAGGTTTAGTAATTTTTGAAAAATCTTTAATATAACGCTCGTAAAATCCAAGCATATCCAAGAAAACTTCTTACCCCTTTTACCGTAGTTGGAGGTGGTAATTTAGCTATTACTTAAATTTTTGCGGGGTCTACTTCCATGCCTTTTTCTGAAATTTTATGCCCTAATACAATGCCGCCTGTAACCATAAATTGACATTTCTCCCAATTAAGAACTAAATTAGTTTTCTCACATACTTCAAATACTTTTTCTAGATGATTTAAGCATGTGTCAAATGTTGTTCCAAATACAGAGAAATCATCCATAAATACTTCTATTCCATTATCAATTAATTTACTAAATATAGACATCATACATCTTTGGAATGTTGCAAGTGCATTACATAATCCAAAAGGCATTCTTCGAAAAGTGAAAGTTCCATAAGGACTAGTAAATGTAGTTTTATCTTGATCCTCGGGAGCAATTTGTATTTGATGATAACCGGTATATCCATCTAAGAAACAAAAATATTTATGTCCGACTAATCTATCTAACATCTGGTCTAGAAATGGTAAAGGGAAGTGATCTTTTCTAGTGGTCGTGTTTAATTTTCTCGTAATCAATACATATTCGTCATCCAGTAACTTGTCTTATAGGGATAAGATCATTATTTTCATTAGCTTTGACAGTCACCCCTCCTTTTTTAGGTACACAGTGAATTGGGCTTACCCAAGCACTGTCAGAAATATGATATATAATTCCATTATCTAACCATTTTAAAATTTCTTTCTTGTCTACTTCTTTCATTATCCGATTTAATCTCCTTCGTGGATCTGCTTTAGGTTTATGTTCATTATCTAAAATAATTCTGTGCATACAGATTGAAGGACTAATTCCTTTAATATCTGCTAAAGTCCAACCAAAAATTTTCTTATATTTTTTTAACGTATCTAAAAGTTTTTGTTCTTGAGATTCATTTAATTCGGATGAAATAATAACTGGTAGAGTTGAAGAATTACCTAAGTAAGCATATTTTAAATGATTAGGTAACATTTTTAACTCAAGTTCAGGAGGTTTAATAATTGATGGAACTATATTTTTTTCAGTGTTTTCAGTGTTATCCAAAAATTCAAATTTCTCTTGAATATAATCTAATTCTTCATTTCTCTCAGATTTTTCAATTAATTCAATATTTTATTTTTCTAATTTTTCTTCATAATATTCTTTAAAATGTTCTTTTTGTAAATGATTGAGTACTTCCATTCGAAAACACTCATCATCTTTTTCTCGCGCAGGATATTTCATTGATTTAGCAATATTAAAAGTTACTTTTCGGTCATTTACTCTCATAGTTATTCTCCTTTCGAACATCAATCATAGCTTTTCCAGTGGCTAAAAATGGTCTTCCTAAAATGATAGGAATTTATTTATCTTCTTCCATATCTAGAACAATAAAATCTACAGGGAAGATAAATTTATCCACTTTTACTAATACATCTTCAATAACTCCCTTAGGATATGTAACATAACGGTCACTAACTGAAGAGTTACTGAAGTAGGTGAAATTTCTCCCAATCCTAATCTCTTAAAAATTTATAGAGGCATTAGATTGATGCTTGCTCCTAAGTCACACAAAGCTTTTCCATAGAATTTTTCTCCAATAGCGCAGGGTATAGTGAAACTACCAGGATCTTTTAATTTTTCAGGAAGTTTTTTCGAATAATAGCAATACACTCTTCACTAAGTGCAACCATTTCATTCTCGGTAAATTTTCTTTTTTTATTTAGAATATCTTTCATGAATTTTACATAGTTTGGCATCTGTTCTAAAGCTTCTACGAAAGGAATATTTATCGTTAATTTCTTCAAAATTTCAAGGAATTTAGCAAATTGTTTGTCTTTTTTATGTTGAATTAGTCGTTGAGGAAATGGTTGATTAGTTGTATTATTATTCCAATTAAAATTAGGATGATTTTTCCATCCAGGATTATAATAGTTTGCATAAGGATTATTGGGTTTGTTGTTAATTGCATTAATTGTTTCATATTGAGATTGAGATTCTATAAGTTGTCCAGATGAATTTTCTTCTGTTATAGTTGGAGAGTAATTCATTCCAAAATGATCTAATTTTTTAGATATAGCAGCGATTTGTGAAGCTAACATAGATATTGCATTATTTTCATGAATACTAGCTATTTTTTTTGGATTCATTCTATCGACGAGCCATTGAAAATTATTTGTTGCCATTTCTTCGATTAGTGCATAGGCTTCATCAAATGGTTTTGACATTAATGATCCTCCAGCAGACAGCATCGATGATTGATCTTAAAGATCCTACTAATCCATTATAAAAAGTTTGGATAATTAACCGATACGGTAACGCATGATGTGGGCATTTCCTAAGAAGTTCTTTAAATCTCTCCCAAGATTCATATATTGACTCTCCATCAAGCTGACTAAAAGATGTTATATCATTTCTAAGCTTAGCAGTCTTAGATGGTGGAAAATATTTGGATAAAAATTTTTGTGATAATTCTCCCCAAGTTTTAATAGATCCAGGTGCTAACGAATTTAACCGCATTTTAGCCTTATCCCTTAAAGAAAAAGGAAAAAGTCTAAGTCCGATAAGCATCGTTAGATACTCCTTCATATTTGAAAGTAGCACATAATTCTAAAAAACTAGCAAGATGTAAATTAGGATCTTCAGTAGGTGAACCACTAAATTGATTGTTTTGTACCATTTGGATAATTACAGGTTTAAGTTTGAATGAATTAGCAGCTACATCAAGGTTTTGAATAGTTAAATGAATTTCATCTAATGTAGGGTTGGCATAATCTCGTAATGGACTTGGTTTGTTGACATTTTCATTTTCAGGTATATTTGCCATTTGTGTTAAATTTATAATTTCTCTTTTTTGTTTTCTAATTCTTTTAATTGTATGCTCTAATTCTGAATCGTAAGGTATTAATTTTTCGTTTCCAAATTTTCGCATACAATTTAAAAAAAATAGTCCGTTACTTTAGTAAATAATTTCTTTACTTCCCCGGCAACGGCGCCAAAAACTTGACCCACTTTTTGTATATATGCAATTTATGTTTATAGTAACGGAACCAAAAACTAGATCCCGCTTTAAATATAGGTATATGATTTAATGTATAATGTGGATTCTACGCAAGTATACATATCATATCAAGTAATACAGGGCTCTAGTGGAGTCCTGGTTATCGATCCCACAGGGAAGTTTTTAACGTAATTGTTATCGCCTAAATTTAAAGGAATTACTTACTAATAAAGTTAACAGATATTCAAAGTAACTATAATAAACTAAAGTAAACTAATGCTTGAAATAAGTTGATTTAATTAATTCAGAAAAAGTATCCTTCTCCTTGTTTTTAGAAAACTAAGTGAAATGATGAATTTAAATAGAATTTTTAAATTGTATTGTGACAAATAGGAGCATTCTCGTTCTTTACCCTTTAGTCCGAGTGCAAAGAACTTTGACTAATCCTATGTTTGATTATCGAATCCGCGGCTAGGTCCGGAGGATACGGCCGCCACTTCGGAGCTCCCACGTTCCCCTCACTTCGAGGGCTAACATCTACACTTCAGCTCTCAAACAGTAGGATCGAATTGAGTATTTTAGTCTGTCACACTAAAATATCCAATTCTACGCCCGATAATTAATATTTCCCTATTTATTTGCACCCGCCTTTCAAGGCTTTTGACTTCCCTGAATATTGGATGTAATTTTTACTATAGTTGATAATTCAACATATTTTAACTACTCAATTGGCCAGATTGAAAGTAAATTAAGTTTTAAGTAAAAATTATCACAATTTATATTATATTAAGTGCTTTTATTTAATTTCATCAATCCGCATAATTTTCATAAACAAGGAGAAAGACTAAGAAAACTACTCAGAATGCATAGGAATAAAACAAAGCATGGATTTCATTTAAAGTTAACAACAATAAAAAAAGATGCTTATCTTAATTTCCTTCCCAAGCAGACTCCTTGAAGTTCCTTTGACTTTTCCTTCTAGTACAGCAACTAAATAGCACTCAATGAACTAACTAAATACACTCAAACTAAATTAAACTCACACAAATTACACTAGAAATAGACTCACAGAAGACTCAAAAGACACACACACACTCTAGAATTCGGCCTCTATTTATAGAGGTAGGCAAAGGTCCATGGGGTGCTTAAACACCTCTTCAAAAAGTGTCCAGGTTCAATGTATATGCATTTTGAACTAGCTCGCCGTCGGCGGGAAACGACCTCGCCATCAGCGGGGCTTCTAGAAGGTCTTCAAACCGCGCGATCTCACTATCGGCGGGCTCGGGCTCGCTGTCAGCGAGGCAGTTATAATTCCTTCAGAAATTTCTCCTCACGATCTCGCCGTCGGCGGCCTCGATCTTGCCGTTGGCGAAGTAGTTATATTTGCATGAATTTCCTCCTTTTTGATCCAAATTTGCTCCATTTCATGTTTTTTGCTTCTATCACTTATAAATCTTCATTCCTGCAATAAAATAAAGAAAATACCTTTCTTTAAAGTGCAATTTCATCAAAAATAGATATGAATTTCTTGATGTATTTTTCTGTGATCAGATATTGAATTGAAGTTTAGAATTGAATTGGACCAAAATTGAGGTCAATTGGGGTGGTTTGGTTTGACATTGGGTTCACTTGGGTTAAAAAATGGGTCAAATGGGGGTTTTAGTAAAAGTGGGGTAAATTGAAAAAATTGGCCCATTGTGTAGTTGAACAAAATGAAATTGAGAGTATTTGGGATTTTCTGGAATTTTCTGGGAATTTGTAAAATTTTTTGGATTTTTGGGGTAAAAGGGTATTTTGGTAATTTTGGGGGGTTTAGGGGTATTTTTGGAAATTTTGGTATTTTTGGCCAAAGATGGTCAATTTGAGTGGTGGGAAGTGTTTAGGATTAATTTTGAGGAATCTTGGGTAATTTAGGTAATTTTGCAAATTTTGGGTCATTTCAAGGGTATTTGGTAGGTTTGGTGGGTCCGGGGCCCTGTGGGTCAAAAACTGAAATTTTGAAAAAAAGAAGATTGATCAAGTGTGAGTGAAATGTAATCATTTTGGTTGAACCATGAAGCCATATTAAGCCCATATAAGCCATGAGAGGACTCATTTGAGGCATTCACTATGTTGTTCCTAACCCTCTCAGCCAGTGGCTTAGGGGTTAAGAACCATCCATATGAATTACCTACATGAGTCAGGAAGTCAAGTTGGGTGAGAGTGTGGTTTTAGGACTTGGAATATGTGTGAGAGTGTAGTGTATGTGCAAGTTTACCCTCACCAGACCAAGCCATCCAGGGTATTCCTAAGGCCAAAAAGTCCTATAGGAAACACATCCTTTAAACCTCCACATTTGATTTCAACCCTCTAGGTGATTAGGGGTCTACAATCAAGCTTGTGGGGTTTGCAGGGAGTTAAGAAGTAGTTTGAATTTCTAAATGGTGGGTTCCATTTCTAGTCCTCTAAGATTAGTCAAAGGAAAAGCCTAAGGCTAGATCCTACGTACTAAAGAGAGAAGCAAAAGACCTCACCAAAATTGAGGTCAACAGTAATATGTATTCTTGTGTTTGCAACCTAGTGAAACCATATAATAATCATAATAACCCATTAAATCACTAGGAGTGGATGCTTTAAGATAAAACTGATTATGCTGAAGTGAATTGATTGTGATTGCTAATTAATATTTCTTAAATTAGCTGCCTTATGTGTTGTAGTGTTGAAAGAAATTTATAGCACACATAAATATACCGTGCATTAATGGTAAGGTAGTAGTAATCCTATGGATGCTCTCATCTCCATTAGTGCCTGACAATGGGTTAAAGCTACTCCCTCGAAGGAGAGAAGCTAACAGACCAAGTTCCTCTTGCTGAGGAATCTCTTTAATGATAGGCAAACTTATAGCTTGAGCACTGAAGACTCTCAAAATCTCGCGGCTGCGGTTCCCTCTCTAAGACCTACTGTGCGTAGTAACTCTGGAATTGGAACTAACCTCGAACACTAATGGTGAGGCAAGAGGGACATCAACAAAATCCTCTTCATACAAAACTCCTTCTCTTTAGCAAACGAGAATGCTAGTGCAGTGACAGAAAATCTAGTGGCAGTAGAGGTAATAATCCTCCATGGTGTAGAAGGAACTGACTTAACGGTGGCGACAGTAACCTTTGCCTTCTTAGCAGAAGGGAAGTCTTGGTGGTAGTTCAAGTCAAACTCAGTGGAAGGTTTTTGAATTTTGGGGCGGTGCTTTCACAACGACGAACGTGGCTTTACCAAGAACAACTTCAAACTCGCTGAATCCAAATATGATTGTGGGCGCTACGAGATGAGCTTCACAGCCGGTGGGCATTTTGCAGGATAAAGTATGCATTGGGGTTGTCATTGCAACTGTCAAAAAAAGGTACCATAAGTTTAGTAATGGCCCACACCTTGTAATCATAGTGCAAACACTATGAATTAACAAAGGTTGTTTCTATGAATTGGGTACAACTTTTCCATTTCATTTCATTTTGTCTTTCAAGTGTTTTATCTTGTTTGTTCTTTTATCTTTTCAAACATTCTCAACATGTATTTAATTTCTTCATAGATTTGAAGAGTTAACATTTAATTTCAAAAATTAATAGCAATTTATGATTCGTAAAAGAGTTGGCTCAATTTGCGGATGGCAAATCAAGCCCGATATACACAGAGCAAAATTGAAATACAGGATCCTGTGCGGGACCCTATTCACAAGGCACCTCATGTTTCCGAAATTAGTTCACCAACACACCTTTTGACGGTTTGATCCTACACAAAAAGAAAAATCCTAAAAACTTCTGAACCCCTATGCCTAAGGGTGGTCAAACTGATTGTCCTTGAGTCCATTGCACTTTCCTAAGAAAGAAACATGTAAAGCACATCAACGAACGAAGGGTAATCAGTCTTTGAGGGACATAGACACATTAACAATGTATGAAGACATAATTTCCTCATCAAAATGAAGAGAGAAGCTAGTCGTCAGCGGAGGCTCCAGAAATTGTCGGCCATAAAAAATTTTAAATCGTCTGTTGCCGGAATGGAAATCCCATCGCTTGCTTTAAAATATATTTAATAATATATATATATATATATATATATATATATATATATATATATATATATATATATATATATATATATATATATAATAACTTTGTATGAGAAGGGCAACATAAGCAAATGCATTGGACAAATTGAGAGAAGTTATGTAAGCCAATTGATTGTGGTGGGTTAGGTTTTAAAAGCTTTCAAGCATTCGAGTTTTACATTCTATTGTAAGCAATGGATCGGTTTCGTATCACAACGGTCTTTGTGGGCAAGATTTATGAAGGCTAAATATTGTCATAATGAACATCCAGCTAAGGTCAGTCTTAAGCCTGGAGATTCTAAAACTTGGAAAGAGTTGCTTAAAGTAAGACTTTATGCTGAAAAGATGTTTATTTGGGAAATTGGTAATGGACAAATTGACTTCTGGTTTGATAGTTGGTTGTTTGATGAGTCTCTTCAAGCACATTATAATCATAACCTTCCTATTCGACAAATTGCTGAGTGTTGGAGTGATGGTGTTTGGAATTTGCATAAATTCCAAGATTATGTTCCTGCTGTATTCATAATAAGATCTTAAATACCCTTATTCATCCTTGTAGAAAAGATAGACTTATTATCAAAAAGCCTCATAATCAAAGTTTATCTAAATTCATTTATCAAAATTGTTTTACTTGGGAAAAGAATGATTGGGGCGCTAAGCTTTGGAGTAAATTTATAAATTGTGCTGAAGAGACTATTGGGCATATTTTTCTAAATTGTGACTAGGCATAGGAGGTATGGAAAGCCGTGTTATTTGCTGTGGGACTGCAAACTCATTACTCTTCTTGGAGTTCAATCAATGATTGCTGGGAAGAATGGAAAGCTACTTCTTATTATTTCATCCCTTTTATCATTTTCTCGGTTTTTATGGCTAGCCGAGAATGATTTAATTTTCAATAACAAGGTGTTCTCTTCTAATTTTATCATTAGAAACTATCTTAATTTTCTCAGTAAGATACATAATTTTGTCCATTCTTCAACTCATGGCCCCAAAAACAAAGTTATGCTTCGTTATATGGAGACCACCTAAGAACCTATGGCTTAAGATTAATATTGATGGAAGCTTCGAACTTCTACGACTGGTATTGGAGGTCTTTGCAGAAATTTTAAAGGTCACTGTTTATGGTTCTTCTCAGCACCTATTATTGCTTTAAATGCTTTGGAAGCTGAAGCAATTGCTGCCTTTTGGGACTCGAAAATTGTTATTATGCGGAATAATCAATTTGTGCACTTGGAAATGGACTCCTTGCATTTACTACAGATCTTATCGTCACAAGTTGCTCGTGCCTTGGTTTCTTCGGATCTGGATAAATAAAATTAGCTTACTCTCTTCATCTATTGCAGTTCTCTAGAGTCATACTTATAGGGAGGGTAATCAACCTGCTAATTGGCTTGCAACTAAGGCTTCTTCATCTCGTGGATGTTATTTATAGTGCTAATTACTCTTCTTTTCCTTTATTTAGTTCTCTTTTACATAGGTATTTAATTGAAATCCCTCATGTTAGATGTAAGACTTTCTTTGAATAAAATTTTGGTTTTTTTTAATATATATATATATATATATATATATGGGTTATTTAAATATATATATATATTGCTGATAATATACATATATATATATATATATATATATACATATATATATATATACATACATATATATATATATATATATATATAGATACATATATATATATATATCTATGAATTTGTAACTTTTAAAAAATAATTTTGAAAATATGAAATCAAAATTGATCTCATATATGCAATAGTTTAAAAAAAAGAGCATAACCTTGCAAGCTATGCATCTACACCAAAAAATAGACACATTACTTGACGATGAGGCTTAGTTAAATAAATTAAAGAATCTATAGCATCAATTTAGCCTACAAACTATTTATGTTGATAAAAAATTTTCCATATTTAATATAAAATATTAAATAAAGTTTATATTACATGGGTTCTTTAAAATTTCTATAAGGGCAAGCCTCCGAGGAAATCTCTTTAACAGTTGTAGGTTGTCTCCTTTGAGGGATTCCTGATCATCCAATGAGGGTGTATTAATTTAATTATCATTCTTTTGTTTTGAAAATTTTGTTAAATTTTTTAAAAGAAGTTTTGTTTTATCATGCAGGTTTCTAAGTAAGTACAATACTAAGTTAATTGCTGGTAAGTAAGTGCAGTGAAAGTAAAGTAAAAGTAAACTTCAATACGATAATATAAAAGTGTTCCTGTTATCTTCTTGCACTCTCGCTGAAATGTTAGATCTTGCAACATATATACATACATACATACATACATACATACATATATATATATATATATATATATATATATATATATATATATATATATATATATATATATATATATATATATATATATATATATATATATATATATATATATATATATATATATATATATATATGTAAATATAATATAAAATGGCGGACTGGTTTGGAGGGAAGTGCTCGCTAGGGTTTCCATGGAGGTAACTCGGTAAGGTGAGCGATCTGTGGTGCGGTGGTGGAGAAAGGTCGTTGGTAAGAAGCCGGAAGCCTACTCGGCTCTTTTCTTTCTTTGGTTTTGGGTGAGGGTGATTTTCTCTCCTTCCCGGGCTCTTTATTTTTTGATTTTTTGTTGTGGTACTCGTTACATTGACAATGGCACATGATCTCACTCGGGCTGATCCCCACTTTGTTGGAAGGGGTACTTTTGCTGAAGTTATAGTGAGGAAAGATGGTGGAACCACTCTTGGAGATAAACTGGTGTTCCCTCAATTATTTCATGATGCAATGGATGGGAAAGCGAGTGTGAGTTTATTAGGAAATGTACTAGGAAGGCTGGGAAGCCGGCTCGATTTTCACCGAGGAGGAGATTCTGAACCGTCGGAGCCCTATAAGTTTACCTTGGTAGGGAAATTCCAGTTGGCCATCCTAAACTCGGATATCTCGAGAAAAGTCGTTGATGATTTCAAGCCGGAGGGCGGTTGGAAATTAGGGGTTTTTGACGAGTAGACACATTATGTTACAGCTTGCTAAGGAGGAGGATTATGCACAGGTATTTTCTAAAAAAGTTATAATGATAGATGGGAAACCCATGAAGCTCCTTAAGTGGACATTGGACTTTGATCCAACTAAAGAACCACCTATAGTTCCAGTGTGGTTCAGTCTTCCTAACTTAAAACTTCCATTTAACAATCATAGAATCATCTATGATATAGCTGATGCTATGGGAAGGCCACTTAAACTTGATATCCCCTCTGCTAATGTTACCAGGATATCTAATGCAAGATTTCTAGTAGAAAGGGACATTACTCAACCTTATTTGGATGGGGTTTGGCTAGGTACTGCTAATAATGGATACTGACAACCCATTATTATGGAATATCAACCATTGTATTGCAAGCATTGTCACCTATTTGGACACACCATGGAACAATGCTTTAAACTTCACCCTGAATTAAGACCTTATAATGTCAATAATAAGGTTACTAAGAAGACTGACAATCCATCTATATCTCCAGAGATTCCAGTGACACTGTCCCAGCTACTACCCAAGATTTGAATAATGAACATCTTGCAATTCTAAATCCAGGTCTTACTGGGATTGTTGAAAAGGAGGGGATTTTAATGCGATCAAATTGGGCAGTAGCTATTGGGAAATATGCGATCTACCAATAGAGATTAGAGACAATGTTATGAATAATGCCGCATTTGTTACCGAAGCCGATGAAGTGAGTTCGGATAATTCGATGCGAAGGGGCCCGGTCTCAACAAGGAAGTAGGAGGAGGAGGACAAAGAATTTACAACAAAAGGAGCCTACGACCGCCACCACACCTAGGATCACAAGTGTCTGTACGAGGAGTTGATGCTACTAAAAATGTGATCCCGCATCACTCGATGCAGAGTGCCACTTTTATAACCCCCTTAAGTCCCATAAATGGGGAATCTACCCAAATTATTCTCGAGAAGTTAGCAACTACCGCCGATGGTGCTTGGTCTCAATGTAAAAGTAGAAGGAGGAGAAAAGATATTATGGAGCCGCAAAGTTTATCTAAGTCTAATATTATTGGTATGGATCACTCGATGCAACACCCCCTAGAATTACTAGGACTGGTAAGGCATTACACCATGATTAACCTGATTTGTTGGAATGTTAGGGGTGTGGCAAGTCCTGGCACCCTTAATAGATTACTACATCTTAACAGGACTTTTAAACCTTGGATTATAGCCTTACTTGAACCTATGGTGCATACCAACATCTCTAAATTCACTAAAAGATTTCCTGGTTTCCATTTTCACTCCAACTGCAACAATAAGATCTGGATTTTTACAAGAAAGGAGCTAAACTGCAATGTTCAACTTGATAATTATCAATTTCTCCATTTACAGTTTGGAATGGATTCTTTCCAGGAAGTGCTACTATCATTTATGCTGGGTGTACTCCTATGGATAGAGATTCTCTTTGGAAAGAGCTGTGGCAGATTAGTACTAATAACCCTTCAAAATGGATTGTCAGTGGGGATTTTAACTGCATTAGAGATCCCAGTGAGAAAAAGAGGGGAAGAACTCCTGATCTTAATACCATGTTACAATTCTCTCAGAATATTACTAATGCAGAGATTATTTGATCTAGGCTACATTGGTACCCCTTTCACATGGAAGAGAGGTAATTTGCTTGAGAGAATTGATAGAGTTTTAGCTAATGACCTATGGCTCAACACCTTTCCCATAACTCAAGTGCAAGCATTTACACGTAGCAACATCCGATCACTCCCCACTACTAATCCGCATTTCTTTCAGTTCTTACAAAGGGTACTCCCAGTTTAGATTTCTCAATGTTTGGTGCACTCATAATAGCTTTTTAGCTGAAGTACACAGAGCCTGGAATGTGTCTGATCACACTAGTTGTAGTCCTCTTGTCAGACTGTGGAGATTGCAAAAGAATGTAGCTTTTAAATTGAGACTGTGGAATAAGACACAGTTTGGAAATGTTTTTCAACAAGTTAAAGATGCATAAGCTAAATTCCATTTGTTGGAAGCTGCTAATGATTTGGGAGGGGATCAGGCACATGAACTTGCAAATGCCCAGTCAATTTTTTTCCAAGCACTGGAAAGGGAAGAGGCTTTTCTACAACAAAAAGCTGTTGTGAACAAGTACCTTTATGGGGACAGGAATTCTAAGTATTTTCATGCAGTCATTAAACACAGAAGAAAAATAAATGCTATACTTAAAATCAAAGATGAGGCTGGCAATTGGGTTACTGACCAATCTTCTATTGCACAAAGTGCCGTATTACATTTTCGTAATTTGTTTGTCGAATGTACTCTATATCCTCTAATTCATTTGTTGTCGAGATGTTTTCTCGATCATCAAGATTATGTGAATCAGCTTAATTTAACTTTCCTACCGGATAAACAGGAGATAATGCAGGCTTTAATAGCATTGATGGTAATAAAACAACAGAGTCCCGATGGGTTCACTTCAACATTTTATATTAAAGCTTGGGATATTGTGGGTGCTCGATCTTATTCAGCAGTCCATTCCTTCTTTCTTGGATCCGATCTTCCTAAATACTTTGCAGCGAACTAACATTGCTCTTATTCCCAAAGGAATGCAAAAACTCGATGGATCGATTTCGGACCTATTAGTCTTACTACTACTTTTTCTAAAATAATTAGTAAAATTCTTGTGGGGAGACTACAACCCTATCTTAACCAACCGATCGGCTCTAACCAATCCGCTTTTGTGCGAGGCGTAACTATTATTGATAATTGTCTATTGGCTCGGAACCGTTACTTGATATTGATAAGAAATGTAGGGGACACAATTTACTCCTCAAGTTGGATCTTAAAAAGGCTTATGATTCTATCGCTTGGAAATTTATTGATCTAGTACTTAAAGCTAGGGGTTTCCATCCCGATTTTTGTACTTTAATTCAAAGATGGCCGTCCAATGCCTATTACGAGTGTCCTCGGTTAATGGCCGTAGCCGTGGTTTCTTCAAAGCCGGGAGGGGTCGAAACAAGGAGACCCACCGTCTCCAACTATCTTCATCTTGGCTTTTGATTACTTCTCGTAACTCGAATGCTGCTCAAACACTCTATCCTTATCTTCATTTTAAGCATGGTTCTTCACAGATGATAAGTCATTTGGCATATGCTGATGATGTTATCATTTTCACCAATGGAAGTAAGCTTGCTGTAAAGAAAACCTTGCAACTGACTTATCACCTAGCCTTGGTTGCAGGTCTGGAATTAAACCAAAGGAAGTGTCAATTTTTGGCTGGCAAAGGGTTCAAATATCAACAGTGGGTGAAAGAGTACACGTGGTTTTCAACTGCTGATCTCCCTCGAAATATTTAGGAGTGCGCTTAATTAAAGGAAGGAGGAAGCAATCCCGCATGATAAAGTTGTCGTGAAGATTACATCAACTTTAAACTCGTCGGACTAATACCTTTCTATCTAATGGTGGAAGATTAACTTTACTTAAGAGTATACTCTCAACCTTTCCCCTTTATCAGTTACAAATAGTTAGAATGAAAAAGAGCACCCAGAAAATGATTTAAACAATGTTTAATAAATTCCTCTGGGAGGGCCAAACCAAACAATATCATTGGGCTATATGGAACAAGGTTTGTAAACCAACCAAGGCTGGGGGACTAGGGCTGAGAAATTTCCAACGGATGAGCCATTTGTTCTACCGTAAGCAATGGATTAAATTCGAAGGAAAGATACCATGTGGGCAAAATTCTTATTTGACAAGTATTGCTGGAAAGATCACCAAAATTCAGTTGTGCCAAGACAAGGGGATTCTAAGCACTGGAGAAGTTTGTTGAAAGTTAGGGATATGGCCAACCAGTATTTCTGCTGGGAAGTGGGCAAGGGGGAGGTGAATTTTTATTATGACAACTGGATTGGAGATGGTACTTTAAATTTTACTGCAGATTTCAATCACCAACTAACTGTTGCAGATTTTTGGGTGGAGGATCACTGGAATGTCAACAGGCTGAATGAAATTTAGGATGGGGAGAGCATACAGCAGATTATTCAAATCCCTATTAATCCAACTAAACCTGATCGAATCCTATCGAAGCAATCTAATAAAAAATCTTTCAATCAAATGATTCATAGCTCTCTTCAACTTTGGCTCGATACTTCGTGGGGAGAAAATCTGGACCAGGCTTTTATCCCCCTCTATGTCTTACTTCTGCTGGCGAATGTTCCATCATTACCTTCCATTAGATGATATTTTAAAACTCAAAGGCCTAAGACTTGCTTCTAGATGTTGGCTCTGTCAAGCTCAGGAAGAATCACTTTCCCACCTCTTCCTCCATTGCACTGTCACTAAACAGGTGTGGATTATTGTTTTAAAACAATTCCATCTTAATCACCTTAATCAAAATTGGCTCAATTGGGAGGCTTGCTGGGAGGACTGGAAAAATGAAAAACGGTTCCATTTACCTTTAGTTATCTGCTGGTTTGTTTGGATGCATAGGAATCAAGTGAAGTTTGACAACGTAACTTGCAATATTAATCATATGGTGGCTAACTCGCCGCAGTTTTCTCGAGTAAGAAGCCAATGTTGGAGCCCACAAATAAAAGAAAACCTACTTTGTCTGAAGTGGTCCCTTCCACCTCCACCATGGATAAAATAAATATAGATGGGAGTTTCACTAACTCTGCCGCCGGAATCAGGGCGTTTGTAGAAATTCCGGAGGTAAGTTACTCGTGGTATTTCCAAGTACATATCATCTCACCGTCGCCTCTCCACTCGAACTCCAAGCCGCTTATCGGGCCCCGATTATCGCTAAAGCTTTGAATTACCAATTTGTCCGGATTGAATCCGACTCTCGGCAGCTTGTTAATATAATACAAAGATTATCCCCTCCTCCATGGAATTTGGTATACCCTTACGAACATTGCTCTCTACCTTTGGCTCTCTCACACTCAAGTGGTCTCATATCTTTAGAGAAGGTAACCAACCCGCTAACTCGGTTGGACAAACGTGCTACCGTGCAGCTCAAAGGATAATTTTTTCTCGTTAAACCCGATGATCCTTTAAAGCTTTTAATTTTTGGGGATTTGATCGATATTCCCTATATTAGATGTATGTAAAATTTGTTGACTTTTGCCGAATGAATTTTTCCTTTTCTTAAATATATATATATATATATATATATATATATATATATATATATATATATATATATATATATATATGTATATTATCAGCAAGATTCTTGTGGCCAGAATTCAGCCTTTTATGGATACATTGATCTCAGAAAATCAATCTGCTTTTGTCAAAGGAAGAAGTATTAGTGAAAATATTTTATTGGCTCAAGAATTGCTCACTGATATTGATAAGCCTTGTAGAGGTTCTAATCTGATTCTTAAACTGGATCTTTCTAAAGCCTTTGATACTATAAGTTGGTCCTTTATTCTTAAAGTACTTTCTGCTAAAGGGTTCAGTTCTGATTGTTGTGGACTTATTTCAAGGTGGCTAAGTAATAATTATTACAGTGTTTTCATTAATGGAGAGAGCAAAGGGTTTTTTCAAGCAGGTAGAGGCATTAAACAAGGAGACCCCCTTTCTCCTTATATCTTTATATTGTCATTTGACTACCTCTCCAAGCTCATTAATAATGTTCAGGTCACTCATCCTTTTACCCAGTTTCAACACAGATCTACTCAACTCATTACCCATCTTGCTTTTGCTGATGATGTCATTGTTTTCTGGAATGATAGTAAAAATTCCATCAGATGTTTAATGAAGACTTTGGCTGATTTTGAAGATGTTTCTGGTATGACTTTCTACAAGTCCAAATGTCATTTTTTACCCAGTTCTAACATCAATGCTAACTCTAAGATGTGGATTGCTGATTTCACTGGTTTTAAGGAAGCCAAATATCCCTTCAAGTATTTGGGATTTCCTTTAATCAAAGGTAGACTAAGACATTCTCATTATGATGATGTGGTAACTAGAATTTCTGCTCAAATTCAATGTTGGACAAATTCATTTTTGTCAAATGGTGGTCGAATTTCTCTTCTCAAGAGTATTTTAACATCTTATCCTCTCTATATCCTCCAATTGATCAAGATGAAGAAAAGCACACAAAAATTACTTTCAATTATCTTCAATAAATTTCTTTGGGAAGGTCATCATAAACAAATGCATTGGACCAATTGGGATAAAGTTTGTAAACCTATTGCTAGTGGTGGCATAGGTTTTAAAAGTTTTCAACAAATTAGTTTTTACTTTTACTGTAAACAGTGGATTAATTTTAGAGCAAAGATTTCCTTATGGTCTAAGTTTTTGCATGGGAAGTACTGTCATAATATTCATCCCACTCAAGTTCGTGTGAAGGTCAGGATTCAATAAACCGGAAGCAATTACTGAAAATTAGAGATGAAGCTAAACAACTTTTTGTTTGGGAGCTTGGGGATGGGTAAATTCATTTTTGGAGGGATAAGTGGTTTTTTAATGATTCTTTGTTTGAACATTATGCTAACCATTCCATTCAGAAAGTAGCTGATTATTGGACCAACTCAGAATGGGATATCAATAAGCTTAGTAGCTGTGTTGATTATGCAACTCAAAAAAAGATTATGAATATTTTTATTCACCCAGCCAAAAGAGATAGATTAGTAACAAAGATTCAACCAAATCAAAGCTTGTCTAAATTTCTATTTATAGAAACCTGTTCTACTAATGACTGGGGGAAGAAGCTTTGGAATAAAATTTTAACACCTTCCATGTCTTTTTTCTGTTGGAGACTTTTTAGGAAGTTTCTTCCAACAGATGATATTTTAAAATTAAAGGGCATTCGGGGACCTTCTATTTGTTATTTCTGCCATTCTAATGAAGAATCCATTTCTCACATATTTATAAGGTGCTTTGTTGTTCAAGATGTATGGAAATCTGTTTTGGATATTCTTGGACTATCTTCTAAATGTTTTTCATGGCTTAGCATTGATTTATGTTGGCAAGATTGGAAAAGTTCTCCTGATTATTATATCCCTCTTATTATCTTTTGGTTTATCTGGATGGAGAGGAATGATGCTATTTTTAACAGCAAGGAATGTTCTATTCAGCATATTACCAGAAATTGTCTAAATTATATTCATAAGGCTAGGCAAATACTTAATTCCCAACAGATTTCAGTTATTAACAAAATCAAACTTGTTATTTGGAGATTGCCTAAGGCTCCTTGGATTAAAATAAATACTGATGGAAGCCTTTCTTCTTTGGATGCTGGAATTGGGGCAATTTGCAGGAATTATCATGGTAATTGCATTTGGTTTCTATCTGCTCCAATTATGGCTGAGAATAGTCTTGAAACTGAAATAATTGCTGCTTACTGGGGTCTTAAAGCTGCCTTCCTTAATAACCAAAATTTCATTCACATGGAGATGGAATCATTGCTCTTAGTGCAGATGTTATTGAATAAAGTTGCTGTCCCTTGGAATATTCTTATTTGGATTAATATGATCTTAAAGTTATCCACTAAGTTAACTGTTATTTGGAGTCATGTTCATAGAGAGGGGAATCAACCTGCAAATTGGTTGGCCAAGAGAGCTTCTTCTAGTAAGGAAATAATTTGTAACTCCAGCTCTTCTTCAGAGTTTCTATCTTCTTCCTTTTCTGTTTAGAGCTCTTTTGCATGGGGACTTATTAGCCTTTCCTCATGTCAGATGTAATAAAACCACCTTTACTTAATAAAATTATCTTTTTTTTGGTTATATATATATATATATATATATATATATATATATATATATATATATATATATATATATATATATTTATATATTCGACAAAATAAAAATATATTAATCAAGAGAGTCTAGTACATCCGATATGAGGAAAAGAAAGCAGGTCCCCATGTAAAAGAATTCTAAACTCCCTAAAGGTAGGAGATTTAGGATCCAAAAAGAATAAGGAATGCATAAAATATCATCGGAGGAACTGGCTCTAAGTAGCAAGCTAATTAGTCGGCCGATTTCCCTCTCTATGAATGTGACTCCAAACAATAGATATATTAGATGCCAATAAAGAAATTTTATTGATCCAAACTTGAAGGTACCATGGAGTAGCTGATTTATGTAGTAGAATATTCAGTAGTAATAAGGAATCCATCTCCACATGAATTGGACTTTGATGATTCATAATGGCTGTCTTTAGACACCAGAAAACATCCATAGCTTTAGATTATAATGCATTAATGGCAGCAATAGGGGCAGAGATAATCCATAAACAAATACCCATATGATTTCTGCATAGAGCACCAATACCAGCATTGGAATAATTACCAGCATTGGAAGGTTTAAAACTTCCATCTGTATTTATTTTAACCCATGGGAATTTGGGAGTTCTCCAAATGATCAATTGAGCTTTGGAATAAGAAGGCTTATCATTTAAATTCAATAAAGCTGTTATCTTATGAAGATAGTTCGTGCAATGTTTAATGATAACCTTGGCTCGAAAAAACCATATTGTTATGGATAATCTCATTCCTAGCCATCCAAGTAAACCAAAAAATAATCAAGGGAATGTAGAATTCTCGCTGTCTTCTTCCAATCTCGCCAACGAATAAAAAAGCTTAACCCATCGACAATATCCGTGAAGCAATCCCTTTGTTTAAGAACATCCTTCCATACCTCCCGTATAGCATTGCAACTGAGAAATAAATGGTTAATAGATTCTTCACTTGAGAGACAAAAAGGACACATAGAAGGTCTCTGAATTCCCTTTAACTTCAGAATATCATCTGTTGGTAAAAAACTTCTGAAAAGTTTCCAGCAGAAAAATGACATAGAAGGAGTTATGTACTTATTCCAAAGTAGCTTGCCCCAATCATTATATGTCCAATTATTGCTAGAGAGATAGATGAACTTGGAAAGGCTTTGTGTAGATGGATTCTTGGTAATCAATCTATCCTTATTATTAGGTCGTAAAGGAATAGATAGAATTTTGTTAACCAAATCTCGTATTTACAAGTAGCCTTTCAATTTATCCTCATCCCATTTGAAATTGGTCCAGTAAATCGAAACTTTATGAATGGAAGAAGATAATCCTTGCTTATTTAGATAATCATTAAATAACCAATTGTCAAGCCAAAAATCTACTTGGCCATCACCAATATCCCAAATAAAAAGTTTTTCAGCAAATTCTCTTACTTTTAAAAGCCTTTTCTAGTTTTTATAATCACCTATTTTAGCTTGAACCTGAGAAGGAAGGAATATTTTGCAATATTTACCATGAAGAAAAAGAGACCAAAGAGAACTCTTTGTTCTAAATTTAACCCATTGCTTACAATAATAAGAGAAGCTGAGATGTTGAAAACTTTTAAATCCAAGACCTCCACAAGCAAGAGGTTTACACAATTTATCCTAATTTGACCAATGCATTTGTTTATGTTGTCCTTCCCATAAAAATTTGTTGAAAATAATTGATAACAGTTTTTGAGAGCTTCTCTTCATATTAACCATTTGGAGAATATATAAAGGGAAAGTAGTTAAAATGCTCTTCAAAAGAGTAACTCTACCACCATTTGATAAAAAGTAATTTGTCCAACATTGAATTTTAGAACAAACTTTGGTAACCACATCATCAAAATGAGACAACCTTATTCTTTCTTTTGACAAAGGAAAGCCCAAATAAACAAGAGGATAATTAGCTTCTTTAAATCCAGTATAATCAGATATCCAATTTTTCATATGAACCTTCATCATTGAGCTAGCAAGAAAAGAACATTTGGCTTTATTGAATTCCATTCCGTAAACCGCTTCAAACCGGACATAGTTTTCATAATACATTTAATTGATTGCTTGCTCCCATTACAAAAAACAATAACATCATCTGCATAAGCCGGATGACTAACCAAAATATTAGATCTATGCCGATATTGGACATAAGGATTATCCACATGAACCCGATTTAATAACTTAGAAAGGTAATCAAAAGCCAAAATGAATATATAAGGGGATAAGGGATCTCCTTGTTTAATCCCCCTACCAGCTTGGAAAAAGCCATGAGTACATCCATTAATCAAAACACTATAAAAATTATTCTCCAGACCATCTAGAGATTAAGTTGCTAAAATCGCAGTGGAAACCTCTAGCAGCCTAAGACATCAAGAATGAAAGACCAATTGATTGAATCAAAAGCTTTAGAAAGATCCAGCTTAAGAATAATATTAGAACCCCTACATGGCTTATCAATATCAGCAAGAAGCTCCTGGGCAAGAAGAATATTATCACTAATACATCTCTCTTTGATAAAAGCAGATTGGTTTTCGAAATTAAATCCAATAGAAAAGGTTGTAGCCTGTCCACTAGAAGCTTACTAATGATCTTGGAGAAAGTAGAAGTAATGCTTATGGGCCTAAAATCCTTCCAGCAGTTTTTAAATTTATCTTTAGGAATAAGGATGATAGTAGAGGAAGCAAAATATTTTGGCGATTAGAACCTTGAAAAAAGCTTGGATAGCATCAATCACCACATGCTTAATAATAGTACCAAAACTTTTTATAGAAATCGAAGAATAACCATCCGGCCCAGCCTATTTTGTTGTCGTCCAAAGAATCAATAGCAAAAAAACTTCATTTTCAGTAGGAGGAAGAGTTAAAAGATCAGCATTTCCTTTAAACATGCCAGATTGCAACAGCTGAGCAGAAAAAGATGAAGAATTAACTGGATGAGAAGAAAAAAGATTCTAAAAATATAAAACAGCATCATCAGCTATGTCTTGGGAATCATAAAGCCATCCTTTAGTAGAAGATTTAATTTTTAAAATCGAATTAAGAGATCTCCTATATTTGTTCTGGAAAAACTTAGAATTTCTATCACCATATAGAAAGTGATTTGCTGAAGCTTTCTGTTGAAGAAACAGTTCCTCCTGAAGAATGGCAGTGTTTAATTTTTCATTTGCTATGAATAATTCATGATCAGAACAAGAGCCATTTTCAACATCTCTTTCAGTTTTGGAAACCAACTCTTCAGCATCCTTTATATTGGAGTTAATATTGCCAAAATCACTCCAATTCCAACTAGTTAAAACCTTAGAAAGTTATTTCTGAATCTGCCATAGCTGAATAAGAGGATTTGTATTTAAGAAATCCTTTGAAACAATCCAATTAGACTCAATTAACTTCCTGCAATTAGGATGGGAAGACCATACATTCAAATATCTGAAGCAGGTTTTGTGAACAAAATTGGCCACCGCAAGTTTAATAAGAAGAGGAGAATGATCAGACCCCAATCTAGCAAGATGCTGAACTTTAGAAATAGGAAACAAATCAAGCCAAGGCTTGTTAACAAGAACTCTATCCAATCTTTCATAAATTCTTCCCCTCCTCCAAGTAAATGGTGAACCTTCAAATCCAATATCAAACAGTCCAACATTTTTGATATAATCAGAAAAAACCAGCAAATCATTTAGATTAGGATTCCTTCCTCCCTTCTTCTCACTAGGATGAGAAATGCAGTTGAAATCACCTCCAACCATCCAGCCCTCATTGATGGTTTGACCAATCTCATGCAATTGAGACCAAAGAACCTCTCTATCCACTTTAGATGATGCAAGCATAAACAAAAGAAGCATATCCTTTAAAAGAATCAATCTCAAAATGAACATGTAAAAGCCGAGAATGATCCACTAGTATATCCACCTTTAATTCTTTCCTATAAAAAACCCAAATTTTATTGGAAGAATTAAATACAAGATTATACCTGTGGAACTTTCTAATAAATATGTCAAAGTTAGATTTAACCATTGGCTCAAGAAGAACCACCACCCAACATTTATGAACCCTGTTAATTCTTAATAATCTATTAAGGGAGCCAAGGTTTGCCACTCCCCTAATATTTCAACAGAGAAAATTAAGCATGATGGATAGATCTACCTCCCCTAGTCAATCTAGAGAAGGAAGATGTAGTAGGACTGGATGGAATAATGTTCTTAGCAGATAGATGATCAACTGACTTTTTCTTCTTGCTTCTTTTCACTACCCAATCCTCATTAAGCTCACTATTAGCAATAGCCATATTATTATTAATATCAGGAATCTCCTGTGGCTTAATATTAAAAACTGGATATTGCATTGCTGGAGGCAACACTTCTTTGGATAAATAATGATTGATATCAGTATTATCAGCTGGAATTGAAATTACTGCATTGGCTAAAGTAGAATCCAATCCCTGAGAACCAGTAATTAAAGTAGTATCAGAATTGATTTGTGGAATGGGAATAATATTTATTAAACCAGTTTCAGAATTAACAGCTCTTTCAATAACCATAGGCAAAACAACGAGTAATTCGAAGGAACGACGGCAGGTAAAATAATTGAAGGAGTCCCGAGAATCATTGGAATTAATAATAGAACTTTCTACCATTATGGAAGACTCGAATTAAAATTCGAATATGAATAGGATCTTGAGAACCATCGGCAGTTTCCATAACAGTAGCAAAATTTGATTACCGGAATCCGTAGCACCAACGAGTATCAATAATCCCAGCGGATATGTTATTGGCAGTAGTTTGTGTAATCTGATTTCCAGCTGCTAAAGAAACTTCAGGCAATGAACCATCCTTAGCCAATATGGAAGAATTAACATTTTAACAGGTTTAAGGTTTGGTTTCAATCTATAACAGCCTTCTTTAGAATGTCCAAACATTCTACAATGATAACAATAAGAAGGCTTTTGTTCCACAACTATGGGTTGCCAATAGCCATTATGAGGAGAGCCAAGCCAAATTTCATCAATTTCAGGGAGAGTAATGTCTCTTTCCACAAGAATTCTGGCTAAGTATGGTCTAGAAAGATTGAATGTGGACATATCCAATTTTAAAGGTCTCCCTATAGCAGTCCCTATAGCATAAATAACTTGATGATTGAAAAAATGAAGTTTCAAATTGGGAAGCCTATACCAAATAGGAATAATAGGAGCTTCTTGATTTGGGTCAAAGTTAGGGGACCATTTCAAAATCTTCATATATCTTCCTTCTATCATAATAAATTTCCTGGAAAAAAGATTAGCATAATCTTCTTCTTTTGAAAGATGGATCATAATGTGCCTACCATCAAATAAACAAACCTTCCAATTCCTTACCAATTTCAGCCCTTCAAAAATCCTTCTAATGTTATCCATTTTTGGATGACCATATTGAAACTTACCAATTAATGTGAATTTATGAACATCCACCAGAGATGATAATTTTGAATCAGAGAAAATAAGGGCAGGCTTTCCACCCTTCTTAACCACTTGTTTGATGAATTGACAATCACCCTTCCCAGCAGCCGTGTCATGATAAGATTGAGGGAAGGTTAGTTTGTCTTGCTGTTCAGAAATACCCATACCAGCAACTTCAAGAAAAGTAGCTTTGCTAGTATTCAAGTCAGCCATCAGGAATCAAGAACCACCAGAGAAGAACAGTGAAGCAAAAAGAAATCCAGGAAAGGAGAATCAAGAACCCAGAAAAGAGAAAGAGGAGTCTAAAACAGAAAATAAGAAGTCCAGGATTTGAAAAACAAATGCCAAGGAAGAAGAAAACCTCAGCAAGAACCTTCAAATGAATGGGAATACAAGCAATTCTGGAGCAAACAGCAGAAGAAACAGGAAAACCTGAGGAGATTTGAAAATCGCCTCAAGAATCCTCCCTAAAAATCAGGAGCTTCTCTCTCCTATATATGTATATATATATACACACACACACACACACACATAAGAAGATGGTGGCGGCTGCAGAGAGAGAAGCTCTGCTAGGGTTTTTGCTTGGCGGCAGGGTCCATGGAAGGTGCTGGTAGGTTTTCTCACTGGTCCTGCTCTCTGGTTTGGCTCCATCTCTAGTGTTGTTGCTTTGATTCTGGTTTTCAAGCTTCCTGGGCTTTGAAATTTCAAAAGTGTTACTGTTCCATTGCCTCCTCCTTAGGAGCTGGGCTGAAGTTTTGTTTGTGCCTGGGTGAAGATTCTGCCTGGGTTTCTTTTCTGTTTCTCTGACCCTATCTTGGCTTGGCTGTGCCCATGGCAAGCCCCATTGACTTACAGACCAACATTGAGTGGGCTAAAGCCACTTATGCTGGTGTTGTAGGAAATGCTCCCTCCATTTCAGATTCTGCAAAACTGATTTTTCCACAAAGACTGCATGATGCAGCAGCTGGTAGGATTTCCTGCCCCTTCATCAGACCTATAGAGGAGAAAGAGGGCTGCCCGGCAGTAATCTTTACTGAGCAGGAATTAGAGGATTTGGATGCAGAAGTTAAACTTACCTTAATTGGCAAGTTCCTTTTGGGCCACCCAAAGATGGACCTGGTGAGAAAATTCTTTGAATCTCTGAATTTTAAAGGCAGTTGGATGCTTGGACTCTTGGATGGTAGGCACTTGCTCATCAACTTTACCTCAGAAGAAGACTATGCATTACTTTTTGCTAAACAAGTAGTGGGCATTGCTGGTGTTGAGATGAAAATTATAAAATGGACATCTGATTTTGATCCCAGCAAAGATCCCCCATAGTACCAATTTGGTTTAAATTCTCAAACCACCCCTATAGATATTTCAATCAAAATGCATTATTTCAAATTGGGAGATCATTGGGAACCCCTCTCAAGCTGGATGCTGCTACCATTAACAAGGCAAAACCAGAAATGGTAAGAATTCAAGTAGAAAGAGATATCTCACTACCTGAAATAAAAAAGATTTGGATTGGAACAGCCAAGGATGGATAGTGGCAAGAGGTTATTATGCAGCAAAAACCATATTTTTGTTCTCACTGTAAAATGTTTGGCCACCCTATGGAGAAATGCTATAGAATCCACCCTCCCACTAAAGGAACTACTACTCAGAGTCAAGACAATGTACATGTGCAAGCAGTTGGTGAATCTGGAGCAGTTATGATGCAGTACGGCTAGGGTCTCTACTCAGCCACTACAAGATAATATCTATGCAGCTTCAAGAATAAATGCTTCTCCTCGGAAAACAAAATCTTCACATTATCGTTAGGGGATCCCTATCCCCCATTGGCAGTGGGTCTCCACCGGTGAGCCGAGGACCATCAAAATTGGTGCAGAAGTGAATTAGAGGAAGTCAGAATTCTGACTCCCTCCCAATCAACTAAACAGCTTCCTGATACACAGGCCCCAACTGACCTTGTTGTCAATGATATGCAACAGGCATTAGAAGGGAAATGGCACATCCAAAATTCTAGAAAAAAGAAAAGGAATTCTGCTTCTGAAGTACAGAAGTTAGGCACCCCTTTATCTGAGGGGGAGTTGGCTGGTACTTCAAAGACTAGAGGGAGATCTAGATCGAGATCTCAACCTTCTTATCCTTACCCCCCCCCAAATAATGATCAATTTCCTTTGCTGGAATATCAGGGGTATTGCCAACCCCTTATCTATGAAAAGATTGCTAAATCTCAACAAAAAATATAAGTTTTGGTGTATCACTATTTTGGAACCTTTGGTCCACAAATATCCTCAAAAAGTCATTAAGAAGCTGCATGGTTTTAATCACTATTCCAACTGCAATAACAAGATTTGGGTTTTCTGTAGAAGTGAGATTACTTGGTCTATCCTAATTGATAATAAACAGTTTTTACTTTCCTCATTCTAAATTAATGTAAAAAGTGGAGTGGTGACCTTTGTGTATGCAGGCTGCAGTAGGGAGGATAAACAACTCCTCTGGGCTAATCTTCAAAATATTAGTGATCATCTGAACTCCCCCTGGATGGTGGGTGGAGACTTTAACAGCATTGGCTCTACTGAAGAAAAACTGGGGGGCAGGGCTCCTAACATTTCTAACATTACTGTTTTCAATGATAATATCCAAGCAGCACAGCTTTTTGACATTGGCTTTAGGGGACCTGCTTTCACTTGGAAAAGAGGAAATATTTGGGAAAGGCTGGACAGAATTCTGGTTAACAATTGCTGGATCACCAATTGGCTTCTCACTTATGTAACCATCTCAGCTTGGCTAGCTCTGATCACAGGCCCCTCCTGATTTCCATTACCTCCCCTAATCACCCAAATAATCCCCCTCCCTTCAGATACCTCAGTGTCTGGTCTACATATGATGAGTTTCTAAACATCATTCAGGCCAATTGGTGTAACAATGAACATCCTGATCCTCTCACTAAGTTAAGCCTTTTGCAGATAAAGCTCAGCTAATTACTTAGAAAATGGAGCTGGAACTTTGTGGGTGACTTCTCCATTGTTGTCCAAAAAGCTGAAAAAGAGGTTAATTTGTTGGAAGCCAATCTCCAAGTGGGTGCTGCTACTGAGGAACAACTCTCTTCTGCTCAAACTAATATGCTATCTGCTAATTAAAAACTAGGACAATATCTTAAACAAAAAGCTGCACTAAGCCACTTCCTCAATGGGGACAGGAATACCCCTTTCTATCATGCCTGTATTAAATACAGAAGGAAATGCAACATTATTCATTCCATTTTTTCTGATGAGGATGGCAAACTCCAGGACAACACAAATATTGCTCAAGATGCTGTCAAGCACTTTAAAAACTTACTAAATCACTCCGCAATGCACAGAATGTCTATTGATGGATCTCTCTTCCTAAATGAATTCCAATACACAAGTGAGCTGGTACTTACAGATATCCCTTCTGAGCAGGAAATTTGGAGTGCTTTAAATACTGTGGACAGTTCTAAAACTGCTGGGCCCGATGGCTATGCAACAGATTTTTACAAAAAAACTTGGAGCCTGACTGGTAAGGATGTGGTTACTGCAATTAAAAGCTTCTTCCAAGGTGAAACTCTCCCTAGCTATTTATGTGCTTCTAACTTTGTGCTGATTCCTAAAAACACCACTTTACAAAGATGGGACCACTATAGACCTATATGCCTCACCTCCGTGATTAGCAAGATTATTAGCAAAATCCTTGCGGGGAGACTGCAGCCACACCTTGAGAGATTGATCAGCTTGAACCAATCAGCATTTGTAAAAGGAAGATCCATTATTGATAATGTCCTTCTTGCCCAGGAGCTGATGCTGGATTTGGATAAAGTCCATAGGGGGGGCAACTTGATCTATAAACTGGACATCCAAAAGGCCTATGACACTCTGAATTGGGACTTCATTATGGAAGTCCTCTCAGCTAGAGGGTTTAATTCCCAATTCTGTCACCTTATCAGCAGGTGGCTGAATTCCAATGAGCATTCCATTTTGATCAATGGCCAAGCTTGGGGCAATTTTCATGCAACTAGAGGACTTAAACAAGGAGATCCACTATCTCCAACCATTTTTATCTTAGTTGTTGATTATTTCTCCATACTGATTGATAAAACCATTCAAAGCAAAGGCTATGCCAGGTACCACCATAGATCAAACATACCTATCACTCACCTTATGTATGCTGATGATATCATGATTTTCTCAAGTGCTCACAAAACAGCAGTGAAAAAGTTGAATCAGTGCATTAACACCTTTCAGAATCAATCAGGTATGATGCTTAACTCTGATAAATGTCATCTAATCTTCTCTAAGAAGATCCCAGCACACATCAAACATTGGATCAGGGAATTCACTGGATTCACCTACAGTAGTCCTCCCATTAAATATCTTGGTGCCTACTTAATCCTGGATAGGATCAAACAAATCCAATTTGATGATATCCTCACTAAGATCAATTCACAACTCAATTGCTGGACAAACTCTTTCCTTTCAAATGGTGGAAGGATCACTCTGCTGAAGAGCATACTCACCACCTTCCCCTCTTATCTTCTACAAATGATAACCATGAAAAAAAGTACACAATTACAAATGGAAAGGGCTTTTAATAGGTTCCTTTGGTCTGGTCAGAGAAAGCAAATGCAATAGACTTCATGGCAAAAAGTAACTAAACCAACCTTGGCTGGTGGTCTTGGCCTCAAAGGCATTCCTCACATGCAGCAGGTTAACCTATGTAAACTATGGAACCATTTCCGAGCACAGAACTCATTATGAGCTAATTTTATGAAAGGGAAGTACTGCAGGTCCATTCACCCTTCCCTTGCTATCAGGAAACTAGGTGATTCCAGTATTTGGGTTAAGCTGCTCAAAATCAGACAAATTGCTGAAGACCTTTTTATTTGGTAGTTGGGGAAGGGTGAAATCAACTTCTGGCTGGATAATTGGTGCCCCAAGGATTGGTTAATTCCTAGAGGGGACATCACTGATAATACCTTTAGAGTGGCTGATTGCTGGGATGGTCAAAACTGGTCACTTCCACACCTTACAACTATTCTTCAGGATCAATCTGCCCACCAAATTTCCACTATTAAATTTAATAGAGGGGCACTTGATAAAATTAATTGGCATGCTCATCAGTCTCAAAGTATCACCAAAGCCATATACAGGAAGTTATATACTTGGCCTTCTGTTTATTGGAGTAATTCCCTTTGGGGAAAGTACTTGTCCCCATCTATGTCTTTCTTGTGCTGGAGAACCTTTCATAGCATTATCCCAACTGATGATATTCTGAAATTGAAAGGTCTTGGGGGCCTTCAAAGTGTGTGCTGTGCAATAAGCAGGAATAATCCATCTCTCAACTCTTTTTCAACTGTTCTTTCTCCCAGGCAGTCTGTTTGGAGCTAAGTTTATGTTTTGGGAGGTTAACTTTTCAATGGGAAGATTTCCATAAGTGTTGGAGTGAAGGGAATAATCAGGATATTCATACTGTGCATCTCATTGTCATATGGTTCATCTGGATGGCTAGGAACCAAATAAAATTTAAAGGAATCCTGATTACTATGGCAACAGTTAGTAGAAACTGCAAAGCCTATCTGGAAAAGATCATCATCTATAAAAACTTCCATAACATACTTCACATTGATCTTCCAATTGTGGCAGGCACCTTTGTTAGAACTGTTAATTGGGATCCCCCTAGCAGCCCTGTCATTAAAATCAACACTGATGGCAGCTACTCCAATGATAACTCCACTGTTGGGGGAATCTTTAAAAACCACCTTGGCAAGTGTTTACTATTCTTCTATGCACCAGTGATAGCACATGATGCTCTTGAAACTGAGTTAATTGATGTACTGTGGGCACTGCAATTAGCAAGGATTGCTAACTGGAGAAACATATGGATTGAAGTTGATTCTACTGAGGTATTAAACAAATTGGAGAACAATACACATACCCAATGGATTCACAACTACTGGTTAAACTAAATTCAAAATTTCAGACCCCCTCAGATTGTTTGTTCTTCTATACTAAGAGAGGGAAATAAATCTGCTCATTGGCTGGCTTGTACTGGTGCTGCTACCCATCAGGTTTTGGTGTCTAAATCCCCCCAATCGAACCGGAGTTCTTTATTGCCGGAGATCAGTCGAGGCTCCCACACCTCGAGTCGGGTTCATATGCCCACAATTGACCCTCCCTGCTCCACCTGGCTGTAGTTTGTGTTACCTTCCGAATTTTCTTTTCTTTGTTTCATGTGGGTTTGTATACTACTAAGGAAGTTGGCACCTTGGCTTATGTCCTGGTTTTGTATGGCTTTGCTTAATATGGTGTTCTTTAGTCTGTGGAATCACCCTTTTATCCTTGTTTGTAACCGGATTAGAAACATGTAAGGAGCATTAGCTCTTTTCTTTATATATATATATATATATATATATATATATATATATATATATATATATATATATATATATATATAAATTTTGCAGGATAAATTACAGGAATGTAGAGCAAGAAAGACCAGTTTAATGTGTATATACCGAGTCCTAGGTCATAACCTGGTGGGTTCATGTTCACTTAGATTGAAGGATCATTGTCATGAAAAGACATAATGAGTTAAGTTTTTCCTCCAAGATATCTAAAAGACTATAAAAGAGTGTGATCCACTGAAAATTTGATAGCTTTCTAATGTACATTTCATACCTATTATTGATGATATTGCACTTTAAAGAAATGTATTTTTCATGATTTCATGCAGGTACAATGATTTTAGGCTTTTGGAGCAAAAGGAAGCAAAAAAGTGCAAATTTGGAGCAAAATGAAGCAAAATACATTTTATTGAACTAACGTTGAACAACGTTGTCACCAGCGCCGGACTGCATAAATTTACAGAGAGTTTTGACTAGAAGGCAGAAAATAGTGTTGGACGGTGCCCTATCTTGTGTCGAATCGTGCCCTATCCCGATTTTAAACTAGATTCAATGTATTTGGCCAGATATTGGAGGGATGCTTGAAGAAACTCTTGAGAAATCAGTTATGGCTGAATTCAAATTATTTTGGAGCCAAGTTTAGAGAGGGGGAGAGAGACTTTTGTGTGAGGGAGTGAAGAGTGAGTGTCTTTTCATAGTTTTAGTGTAGAGAGTTCATCTAGGGTTTGTGTGTGTTCTCTTCTAAGGAGAGTAGGAGGAGAGGAAAAGGGAGAGATTTCTTCTTCCTTACTTATCTAAAGAGAGAATTGTGTGTTGTTTTGAAGAAAGAAGAGAATTCAAAGGAATTCCTTGAGATTTGCATGGGGAAGAGTTTGAGATAAGTTGTCTTTTCTTTACTCTGTTTGTTTGATATTGTTTTTAAATATAAAATCCATCTTTTGTCATCTTTTCCTCATGAGTCTTGAGTAGATTTCTTTGTCTTCCTCCTTTTCATGTGATGTGTTGATGTTGTGATAAGGAAATAATGTGTTGATTTATTATGGAGAAATTGTGATGACATTTTCACATCGTACATCATTTACTTTTTTATCTGGCTAATTGAATTGTTAAAACTTGTTGGGAAACATATGATCCTAAAGGAATATGAGTTCCACAACAAAAGTTAAGGTCACATTCAATGCCCATGAATGAGTAACGTAGTTCATGGGGGTTGGGTGAAAATAAATAAGGAAATATGTTTTGATGGGCGTAGAATTGGAGATTTTAGAGTGACAGACTAAAATCCCTAATTTAGTCTGAGGGTTTGGAAACCAAAGCGAGAGTTAGCCTTCAGGGGAAGGGAAGTGGGAGCTCTAGAGTGAGAGCCAGTATCCTCCCAACCTAACCTCAGATTTGGGGACTGAACTTAGAATTAGCCAATGTTCTTTATGCGCTTGGAAGATGGTAAAGAATAGGAATGCTCCTATTTGGCACAATACATTTGCATCATTAGTCTATATCACTAAATCATCACATTATTATTAGATAGGAGAAGAATCTTTCTTACAATTGAACTTTTGTTATAAATTTAGTCTTGTGTCAGTTAGCTTTGCTAGAAAGTTAGAACGTACTTTAGTAGAATTAGTAACTACAACTGTTTGCTCTTTTTTTATTTTTGGTAGTTACCTGCAAATGTGTTGTGATACGTGAAGTGTTTTCTGTGCTACTGATCTACCTAAAAAATGCCCATTTTTATGCCTTATTTATGATTCAATTCTTAATGATATTATGCTTTAATGAAGGGTATTTTTATGTTTTTGGACGTATATGATTTAAAAAGAGTGCAAGAAAGAAAAAGAAGAAAAAAGAAGAAAAAAAGAGCAAAAATGGAGCTTATGGAGCAAAATTTTGGAATTATTGGCCTGGCGCCTAGGCGCCAGAATCCGGCGCCTAAGCGCCAGTTCGATACAGACGCTGTCAAGATTTTTTGATGACTTTGGGCAGTTATTTTGACGGTGTTAAGCAGTTATTGGAGCTTCTAGAAGACTGGAACTTTCTCCTATTATATAGGACATGTGATAAAATGTATTTGGACACAAGGAAACGGCCTGGATCACGAAGAGGTGCAACCCAAAGTGAAGAGGTGCGAAAGACCTGGTTACGGAGTCCGACGCCTAGGCGCCAGATCCCGGAGCCTCGACATGAAATTTACCTTCTAGAAGATACATTGAATTTGGACAAATTTTGAAGAGCTGCCTTAAGCAACCCCTGGTCAAATTCATAGCTCTATAAATAGGAACCCATTCTACAGAGAAAATGGCACGAAAACCAGCCTCTTAGTACACATACCCATTTTAGCATCTTCTCTCTCCTCTTTAGTTTTATTTAGTCTCTTCCATACTTAGGGTGCCACTTTATTTTTTATTTAGTGAGTTTATTTTGAGTGTTAATTGTGTATTATTGCTGTTGGAGTCTTTCATCATTGCTTTTGAGTTAGTAGAAGTCAGCGAATCACTTGAAGGAATACTTCATATAAGTATTTGTACTTTGGTTCAAAGTTTTATAAATATGTTCTGTTGTGTTATTTCAATGTGTTCTGAGTAGTTAGTTATCTTTCTCCTTTTAACTATGAAAAGATTATAAATTAATTAAATATTGTAGGAGAATTAAATATAAAATATTTTAACACATTGTGATGATATTAATACCTGATCTTAGTTTACTTTTTAAAATGGCCATTTAAATTGTTAAAACATGTTTAAGAATTTTGAGACCTATCCGGAGATAAATTCTTAACTAGAGATATCACATGAATCCTTAGGTAATCACAGGCTATACACGGATTATTTAAGGTGAAGTGCAAATAAATAGGAAGATAATATTTATTAGGCGTAAAATTAATTAGTATTTAGAGTGGCAGACTAAATTCTAATAATTTGGTTTATAGAAAAGTAACGGGTCACTGGTAGGGCTGACCATAGCCACCCTTGGATATCTAGTACGTGAGCCTAGATTAATCCATTCTACTAATAAAAAATCCTGAGCCTATCTATATATTAGTCAATGTTCTTTGCACCTGGACCAAAGGGTAAAGCATTGGAGTGCTTCTATTTGGCACAACAACATAATCTAAGTGCCCTACAAAAGATAATTAATCTATAATTCTTGGATTAGTTGAAAAAGGAGAAAGTCATTTTTATACTTGCATTGAATTTTAATTACTGCTTACTTTACTTTACTGCTTACTGCTTACTTGCTTTTAGTAAAAATTATTAGTAAATTAAATTTGAATATATATATATATATATAAAGGTGTATATAAATTGCATTTAATTTGAAAATTCCAAAATATTACTTATATTTCTTACTTTTTATAAATTCACTATCCCTGTGGGATCGATAACCAGGACTCCACTAGAGCCTTGTATTACTTGAACTATAAGTATACTTGCATTTAAAATTGTGACTTTTAAAATAATAAAATCTAAATATAAAATTATAAAAGTAAACCTCGCACATCAAGTTTTTGAAGCCATTTGCCAGGAATTAAATATTCTAAAAAGTGGTATCAAATTCTTGAATTTTTAAGCATATATAAAGTCGCATCGCATCAAGTTTTTTGGCGCCGTCGCCGGGGATATGATAGAATATAATAAAAAGTAAAAAGTAAATAATATAAAATATATAAAATATATAAAAAAAACAACAAAACAAAAATCTTTTAAATTTTATGCGTAGTTCTGGATCTGAAGGATTACTACATTTTGATTCTGAATTATAAAGAACAATTAAAAGAATTAAAAAAAGAAAACAAATTTTGAAACATCAAAAAATGGCTAACTTACATAACAATAACCAAAATCCAATTAAAATTAATGAGAAAAATATTTATAAACCATTAAGGGAATATGCAAACCCTACAGCTGATGAACTTCATGTTAGTATTCAAATTCCAGCTGTAGATACTAATTCTTTTGAGCTTAAACCTTCTATTATTCAAATGATTCAAAATAATCAATTTGGAGGAACACCTAATGAGGATCCAAACTTACATCTTGCTAGTTTTTTAGAACTTTGTGCTACCTTTAAATATAATAATGTTTCTGATGATGCTATTAGGCTTAGACTCTTTTTTTTTTCCTTAAAAGATAAAGCAAAAATATGGCTTAATTCATTAGCAACTTGTTCTATTAAAACATGGGCAGATATGACACAAAAATTCATTGCTAAATATTTTCCTCCTTCTAAAACTGCTAAATTGAGAAATGATATTACTTCATTTACGCAATTTGATGGAGAAACAATTTATGAAGCTTGAGAAAGATTTAAAGAACTATTAAGAAATGTCCTCATCATACTTTTCCAGATTGGTTTATTATTCAAACATTTTATAATGGACTTATTGGATCACTTAGATCTATTGTTGATGCTGCTGCTGGTGGTTCTTTAATGGCTAAGACATTTGAAGAAGCCTACACCTTAATTGAAGAAATGACTAATAACATTTTTCAATGGCCTTCTTAAAGGGTTAATCCTAAAAGAAAGGCCAGTATTCATGATAATGAAGCCTTTTCTATTTTAGCTTCACAAGTGGCTGCAATATCTAAGAAATTTGATAATTTTGCTATTAATATATCGCATGTACATAATGATAATTCTACAAATTTTGATGATTCTCAAACAATGGAAACTTTGCAAGCTATTGCTAGTAAAATTAATAACCCTTAATCTAATTATTATAATCCTGGTTGGAAAAAACATCCTAATTTTAATTGGAGTAATGGACATCAAGCTAATCCAAATTGGAACAATCAAGGAAATTCATACTATAGACCAACTTATCCTCCTGTTTATAACAATCAGCAGAAAAAGTTGTCTGTAGAAGAATTGATCTTGCAACTAAGCAATCAACTACAAAGTCAAAACACTGCTATTCGTCATATTGAGAATCAGATGGGTCAAATCGCTAATTTAATTAATTACAGACCTCAAGGAACACTGCCTAGCAATGTCAAAATTAATCCTAAAGGATATGGAAAAGAACATGAACAAGCAAAAGCTGTTTAACGCAGAAGTGAAAAGGAATTAAAAGAGAAAACACGGAATGAGATTGAAAAAGAGAAAGAAGTTGAAGAGATTGAAAAACCTAAAGATACCCTTTCTTCAAGTAAAGACCAGACTGTTGTACCTATTGAAGTGGAAGTTGAAAGACCACCACCACCTTTTCCTCAAAGACATAAACAACAGAAGCTTGACCATCAATTTTATAAGTTCTTTAAAGTTTTTCAGAAACTTACCATCAACATTCCTTTTGCTGAAGCTTTGGAGAAAATGCCAAGCTATACAAAATTTATGAAGGAAATTTTAGACAAGAAGAGAAAAGTTAAGGCTTATGAAACTGTTGCATTAAGTAAAGAATGTAGTACAATAATTCAGAAGAAATTACCTCAGAAACTTAAAGATCCTGGAAGTTTCACTATACCATGTGCTATTGGAGAAAAATTCTGTGGAAAAGCCTTATGTGAATTAGGAGCTAGTATTAATGTCATGCCATTTTCAATCTTTCGAAGGTTAGATTTAGGAGAGATTTCTCCTACCACTGTAACTCTTCAGTTAGTTTATCGATCGATCACTTATCCTAAAGGAGTTATAGAAGATGTTCTTGTTAAGGTAGATAAATTTATCTTCCCTGTGGATTTCATTGTTCTAGATATGGAAGAAGATAAAGAAATACCTATCATTTTAGGGAGATCTTTTCTAGCTACCGGTCGAGCTATGATTGATGTGCAAAAAGGAGAATTAACGGTGGGAGTTAATGATCAAGCGATAACATTCAATGTTCTGAAATCAATGAGGTATCCTGATAAAGAAAAATGCTAACGGATTGATATTTTTGATTATATAATTGAAAAGCATTACCAAGAAAAATGTAAGGTCATTTCTGATGTTAAAGATAAAGAATCTATGTTATATAATGAGTCATTAAATGAAGAAAATTTATTTGAATAAACTCATTATATTCATGAAAAATGAGAAATTTTAGACACAATTAAAAATGATATGCTTTTAACCTCAATTGAAAAAGCCTCTGAACTGGATTTAAAAATGTTACCTGCACATTTAAAGTATGCATTTCTTAGAGATTCATTAACTTTACCTATAATTATATCTTCAGAATTAAGCAAAGACCAAGAAGAAAAATTAATAGGAGTTTTGAAGAATTATAAGAAAGCTTTTGGTTGGACTATTGCAGATATAAAAGGAATAAGCCCTTCAATCTGTATGCATAGGAGTTTAATGGAAGAAAATTGTAAACCCACTATTGAAACTCAAAGAAGATTAAATCCAATTATGAAAGAGGTTGTCAAGAAAGAGATTTTGAAATGGTTAGATGCTAGAATTATTTATCCTATTTCGGATAGCCAATGGGTAAGTCTTATTCATTGTGTTCCAAAGAAAGGAGGAGTAATTGTCATTGTTAATAAGAAAAATGAATTAATCCTAACAAGACAAGTTACTGGATGACGAATTTGCATTGGCTATCAAAAATTAAACAACACCACTAGAAAGGATTATTTTCTTTTACCTTTCTTGGATCAAATGCTGGATAAACTAGCTGGACACTCATATTTCTGTTTTATGGATGGATATTCTGGTTATCATCAATTACTCGTTGCTCCTGAGGATCAAGAAAAGACAACATTTACAAGTCCTTATGGAACATTTGCCTTTAGAAGAATGCCTTTCGGTTTATGCAATGCACCTGAAACTTTTCAAAGATGTATGATGTCAATATTCTATGATTTGATTAATAAAAGAATTGAAGTATTTATGGATGATTTTTCAGTTTTTGGAACTTCTTTTGAATCTTGCTTGGAAAATATAACAAATATTTTGAAGAGATGTGAAGAAACAAATTTAGTTCTAAACTGGGAAAAATGTCAATTTATGGTTACAGAAGGCATTGTACTTGGACATAAAGTTTCACAAATAGGGATGGAAGTTGATCAAGAAAAAGTGAAAAATATTGGTAAACTACAACCACCTACTACCGTTACTGATGTGAGAAGTTTTCTTGGTCATGCTGGATATTATAGGAGATAAATAAAGAATTTTTCTAAAATTGCTAAACCTCTTTGCCATTTATTCGAAAAAGAAGCTAAATTTGAATTTAATGAAGATTGTCTGAATGCGTTCAATATTCTGAAAGAAAAATTAATCACTGCACCTGTCATTGTTGCACCTGATTGGAATAAACCTTTTGAATTAACGTGTGATTAAGTAATTAAGCAATTGGAGCTGTATTAGGACAAAAATATGAGAAAATTTTCAAAGTTATATACTATGCTAGCAAAACTCTTAACGAAACTCAAATAAATTGCACTACTACTGAAAAAGAGCTTTTAGCAATAGTATATGCATTTGATAAATTTAGACCATATCGTCTTGGAACAAAATGTTTCATGCACACTGATCATTGTGCTATTAAGTATTTAATATCTAAAATGGATGCTAAACCTAGATTGATCAAATGGGTTTTACTTTTACAAGAATTTGATTTTGAAATTGTGAACAAAAGAGGAACTGACAACCAAATTGCTGAACATTTATCAAGAATCAAAAATAATAATGAGATTATTTATGAAGAAAATATAAATGAGAAATTCCCAGATGAGTAATTATATGTCATTCAAGGATTACAAATACCTTGGTATGCAGATATAGTTAACTACTTGGTTAGAAATATTTTACCATATGGGATGAATAGTAAATACGTTAAGAAATTCAAGAATGATTGTAAATCATATATTTAGGAAGATCTTCATTTATTTAAATTAGGTAGAGATTCTATGATTCGAAGATGTGTACCTTATGAAGAAACTTTTGAAATTATTCAAAAATGTCATGATTCTGAATTTGGAGGACACTTTGGAGTGGATAAAACTGCATTTAAAATTTTAAATTCTAGATTTTATTGGCCTACTTTATTTAAAAATGTTGGACATTATGTGAAAAATTGTGATCGATGTCAAAGAATGGGAAATATATCTTGAAAAGATGGAATGCCTCTGAACATTAGATTAGAAATTGAAATTTTTTATTATGAGGTTTAGACTTTATGGGACCTTTCGTACCATCTTCTAGAAAGATTTATATTTTATTAGTAGTTGATTATGTTTCAAAGTGGATCGAAGCTGTAGCTTTACCGAACTGTGATTCCAAAAGTATTTTGAAATTTTTAAAGAAAATGATTTTTACAAGATTTTGAATGCCTAAGATAATTATCATAGATGGGGGAAGTCATTTCAGAAATATAAGAATTCAATCATTGCTGGAAAAATTCAAAATTAATCATAGAATTGCAACTGCTTATCATCCTCAAACAAGTAGAATGGCTGAAGTGTCAAATAAAGAAATTAAAAGAATATTAGAAAAGACTGTTAATCCTAAAAGAACTGATTGGGTTGATAGACTTTATTTTGCATTATGGGCTTAAAGAACAGCTTATAAGACACCTATCAGAATGTCACCTTATAGGTTAATTTATGGTAAACATTGTCACTTACCTGATGAACTGGAGCATAAAGCATATTGGGCGATAAAGGAGTTCAATTATAATTTGAATACTGTAGGAGGAAAACGATTATTACAACTGAATGAAATGGAAGAGATAAGAAATGAGTCTTATGAAAATGCAAGAATTTATAAGGAAAGAATGAAGAAATTGCATGAAAAAATGATTTCATGGAAAATACTCGAGTCTAGACAAGAAGTATTATTATTTGATGCTCGTTTAAAACTTTTCCCAGGAAAATTAAAATCTAAATGGATGGGACCAATTATAATTAAGAAAGTATACCCTTATGGAGTTGTGGATATTAAAAATCCCAAAACTGGAAAAGCATTTAAAGTTAACGAATTAAGACTGAAGCATTCTATAAGAAGAAATGAAATTAAATTACAAAGAGGCTTATGAGCTGAGTCTACCCGTTTAATTTAGTTAATTAGGTCAAGCTGACGACGTTAAACCAAGCGCTTTGTGGGAGGCAACCCATATTTATTAATGTGAGTTTAATTATTGATGTAAGGTTATGCTTTGATCTTGACCAAGTTTGTATATAACTTCTAGAAATCGAAGGCTAACAAGTCTGTATTGGCTTAAGCTAAACATTTTCTTGAAGTATATAGAAATTGGAATTGGACCACTTCATGTCAAATGTGAGTAAAAAGGAGATCAAGTTAACCTTCGATTGTGATTGTTTGTGATTTGAAGTTTTCATAATTGTGTTTGTGTGTTGATCATACCTGTTTATTAGACTTATTTTTACGACTGAAACTTTACAAAATTTGATGATAGGCGAATCAGAGTCGATCGAGGTTCCGGTGCCTAGGCGCCAAAAGTTGGCGGCTAAGCGCCAGAGTGGCCTGCGTATCGATGATCCGACGCCTAGGTGCCAGCTTCCGGCGCCCAAGCACCACTGTTCCAGATCGTGAAAAAATCAAAATTCATCAGTTTTTCACACGAAATCTCTTTATATATAGCCTATTTTTCATCCCCAATCCCATAGAAACACTAATTTCGACCAGAGCAATCCATTTTGGAGGAGTTAAAAAGGATTTGGAGGTAGTGGATAGAGGAAATCAAGGAAATGAGGTAAGAGACAAATTTCCTAAAGATCCTCAGCCTTATTTTAATGGTTTTGTTGCTGTTAGTTTGGAGAAAATATTTAGTCGATTAGATAAGATTGAAGCGGAACTTTAAAGTATTGGTAATCGTCTCCATGAGATGTACCACCATTACGAACACTTGGAATGGAAAACCAAACTTCAATCTGATCATATGGCTACTTATCATGATGCTCAAGTAGAAATGTACGCGAAGAACAAGTGGATCGATGAAAAGACGGCTTTGGAATTTCCAATGGCGTTGGTGTTCTATCCCTTTGGTCCTAGCGAACTTCATTGCAAAAGAGATTGTAATTGAAGATCGGTGTTAAGCAAATCCTATATGTGTTTTAGGTGTGATCGAGTCTTGTGTTAGTGTGTTGAATATCTAATTTGTGAGTTTGTTTAATTTTTCAATGTGTGTTGCTGGATTTGAATGTTTACTTTGAATATGTTGTTGTTTGTGTTATTTATAAAATGATGAACCATGATACAGTCTTGTACTGAAAGTTATTAAATTTGGAATGGATGTTAGAATTAGAATTAAAGAATTTGGATACATTTTTTTGGATCAATACTATCATTTTAAATAAATTGTGAAAATATTTGGAGGATATAAAATGGATTAATACTCTCATAAGAGTAATTAGGAGTCAAATTTGCTATGATTTGGTTGAAAATATTTAATTTAAATCAATTTTTTGGAAAGACGAGTCTGGCGCCTAGGTGCCAGAATTCGGCGCCTAAGCGCCGGTTCGGCCTGAACCCGAAAACTCATCTTCTTAAACCCCCCACGCCATTTTTGACGCCTAAGCTTCCTTCTCCACTATTTTTCGTGAAAATACCACCTAGAGATCCCATTTAAAGCCAGATTTTAAAGCTTTGAGCTTGAAATCACCTGATTTCTTCATCCCGAGGTCAGGTCTACATTCTAAACTCATTATTTTTTATTTTCACCATGGATTTTTCTCTCATTAAGAAAAATTGAAATTTTGAGAAAAATTTTGATTTTTTATGGTTAAATCCATGAATTTTTAAGCTCTTTCAAGATTAAATAGATTAAATTAGTTTATTTTCCTATATCCGTTGAATCTATTTCACGTTTTTATTTTCACATTTAGATGACGCCCAAATCTAAGCAAGGAAAGGAACGAGAATAATTTGATCGTAGCATGTTCTTCACTGCTGCTGTACACTTCCGATACAATGATTTTGCTATGACTCAGAAATTTATCTCAGAACAAAGTTTTTTTAATCATGAAGGAAGAATTGAGGAGACAATCATCGCGCTCAACTGGCAACGATTCTGCTATTTCACTGCTATTGTCATTATCTCAGTTGTTAGATAATTTTATGTTAATTTCGTGGATGCTGAAGAATACGAGATTTTTGTTCAAGGAGTTGGAGTAGGATTCACTCCTGAACGCATTAATATTTTCTATGGCCTGTCGCCAAACATAGAGTGTTATTACTAAGGATTATCTCCATCTGATGGAGATTTTGATATGATCAATGCCTACCTGACTAATAGTACTGGAGCCTGGAAGATTCAGAACGGAAAAAGGGTAAATTTTTCATATTCTAAGCTTAATGGTGTTTCAAAGGCATGACACTACTTTATTTCCACTCCTCTCCTTCCATCTAATCATCTGAGTGAAGTTACCAAAGATAGAGCTATTCTCAACTACTGCTCGTTCTAGCACTTCTATTGGACTTAGTTTTCCATCTCTGATTTATTCTCTATGTCAAAGTGCTGGAGTAGTTGGTGAGCTTTCTGAGGAAAGCTCAAGTCGACAAAGCCTATAGGAAGAGAAAGCGCCAGTATTTATGATCGATTGTGAGGTAAGAGTTCTAATGCAACTTTTGGTTCATTACCTACTTCAGGTAGAGCTTCTACTTCTGGACCATCTACTTCTGCTGAGCCACCATCTACGTTTTTGGAAACCATGCATGATTAGTTTAGAGAGCAGCAGCATGAGTTATTCTTAACTCATTGTAGAGTAGATAAGATAGACAAGAAGATCGATCATCTTTCTGAGTATACACAAAGAAAGAGTGATTACGATGCTAATTATTCAGAGTCTTTAGTGAGATTTCTGAAGGGTGAGCATTATGTTCAGTTCCCTACATGTCCCAGATTTTCACCATATGTTGATCCAAAGGATATAGAGTTTTCTTTTGGTGATGACGATGATGAAGCTACAGAAAGTAATTAGTAGCTTGACTTACATCTAGAGATTGTTGATTCTATTTTTAGTGTGTTTTCTTGTTTCTTATGCTGTTTAGTGTGATTTTGTTTGTTAGTGTTTATGTTAACTTTTTATGTTAAAACTGTTTTTAGATTATCTGATGCGTGTTTAAGACTGAAATGTGAATGAATTTCTATAAAAGTTTATTTCTGTTTCAGCCTACTGTTTAGTGTTCATGAATAGTTAGTAAATTTGCATGTTTCAAAAATAAAAATAAAAATAAAAGATTTATTTCTAGAAATTAACTCCTACTCTGTAAAACTTTTCTATATATGCTTAATCATTTCTGTTATATTCATATTGAAGCATGTGTAGAAGTAGAAGTTAGTTTTTCCTTACTGCATCATTATTGTACTTAGATTAATTCTTGTTTATTCTTTCTCTCATGCTTTAGAAAATTTCATGATTCATATTTATACTAACGCTGAACTTTGGGGGAAAGGAAAACATTTATCAAATTTAAATATTATTTGTCCTTAAAGAACTAATATTTTCTTTAAAAATATATTAACATAACATAAGGAATGAAAAATCTGTTTAAGATTACCTAAATTTTTGAATTTATAAATAATTTAGTAAACTTAACTAAAACTTCAAAAAATTTTGGTTGATTTTAAGAATAGAATAATTTAGCTTAAAGAATAATAAGATCAAAATTTTTCTATTTATAGTAAAGAGAATTGTATTTTTTAAATACTAAGGAATCAAGATTATTGCTTGAAAAAAAAAGATTAAAATAAGATTTGAAATATAATAAATTATTAATGTCAAATTCATTAAGTAAGAATGTATAAGTTTTTAAAAATAAGTTAAGGATAGTGAAGTTCAAAATCATTAACAGGCTATCCAAAAATAGTAATCCTCACTTAAAAAAAAAGGATTGAAAAACAATTCAGAAAAAAAATAGAAAAGAAAAGAAAGAAAAGAAAGTGAGGAGAAGCTTGAGGAAATGCCTAATTAAAATATGGATTCACTTGAATTATCTTATAGAAATAAAACTGATTACATTTTTAACTTAATTTCTATGTGCATATATTTTTACTAGAAAAATATTTCATGAAAATCTTTTTTTTTTGTAAAAATTCTATGTGACCTTAATATGATGAACTACAATTATTCTTGAAATAAATAAAAAATTCGAAGTCTTATGATTTGGTAGTTAAATGTTATTTAATTCTTAAAATTAAACTTAATTATTGAAATTTGGTTAATGATTTGCTAAAGCATTTATATAACCAAAAATTACTAGGAATCATAAATATTTTAACTTCATTCCAAATGTTATCTATTTTATGTAATTAAAAGGGTTAATTATGGACAAGTAACGTTTAAGTTTGGGCGAATCTGATCTACTTATAAAATACCCATTTTTATGCCTTATTTATGATTCAATTCTTAAGAATATTATGCTTTAATGAAAGGTATTTTTATGTTTTTGGATGTAGATGATTTAAAAAGAGTCCAAGAAAGAAAAAGAAGGAAAAAGGAGCAAAAAATAGCAGAAATGGAGCTTATGGAGCAAAATTTTGGAATTATTGGCCTGACGCCTAGGCACCAGAATCCGGCGCCTAAGCGCCAGTTCGATACAGATGCTGTCAAGATTTTTTGATGACTTTGGGCAGTTATTTTGACGGTGTCAAGCGGTTATTGGAGCTTCTTGAAGACTGGAAGTTACTCCTAATATATAAAACATGTGATATAATGTACTTGGACAAAAGGAAATGATCTGGATCGCGAAGAGATGCGACCCAAAGTGAAGAGGTGCGAAAGACCTGGTCACGGAGTCCGGCGCCTAGGCGCCAGATCCCGGCGCCTAGGCGCGACGATTACCTTCTAGAAGATACATTGAATTTGGATGAATTTTGAAGAGGTACCTTAAGCAACCCCTGGTCAAATTAAAAGCTCTATAAATAGGAGCCCATTCTACAGAGAAAGTGGCACCAAAACCACCCTCTTAGTACACCTACCCATTTTAGCATCTTCTCTCTCCTCTTTAGTTTTATTTAGTCTCTTCCATACTTAGGGTGTCACTTTATTTTGTATCTAGTGAGTTTATTTTGAGTGTTAATTATGAGTTATTGCTGTTGGAGTCTTTCATCATTACTATGGAGTCAGTAGAAGTCAGCGGATCACTTGAAGGAACACTTGAGATAAGTATTTATACTTTGGTTCAAAGTTTTATAAATATGTTTTGTTGTGTTATTTCAATGTGTTCTAAGTAGTTAGTTATCTTTCTCCTTTCAACTATGAAAAGATTATAAAATAATTAAATTTTGTAGGAGAATTAAATATAAAATATTTTAAAACATTGTGATGATATTAATACCTGATCTTAGTTTACTTTTTAAATTGTCCATTTAAATTGTTAAAACCTGTTGAAGAATTTTGAGACATATCCGGAGATAAATTCTTAACTAGTAGATATCACATGAATCCTTAGGTAATCGCAGGCTATACGCGGATTATTTAAGGTGAAGTGCAAAACAATAGGAAGATAATATTTATTAGGCGTAAAATTAATTAGTATTTAGAGTGACAGACTAAATTCTAATAATTTGGTTTATAGAAAGGTAACAGGTCACTAGTAGGGCCGACTATAGCCACCCTTGGGCATCTAGTAGTGTGAGCCTAGATTAACCCATTCTACCAATAAAACATCCTGAGCCTATCTATAGATTAGTCAATGTTCTTTGCACCTAGACTAAAGGGTAAAGAATATGAATGCTTCTATTTGGCACAATACCATAACCTAAATTCCCTACAAAAGATAATTAATCTATAATTCTTGGATTAGTTGAAAAAGAAAAAGTTGTTTTTATACTTGCATTTAATTTTAATTACTGCTTACTTTACTTTATTGCTTACTGCTTACTCGCTTTTAGTAAAAATTATTAGTAAATTAAATTTGAAAATATATATATAAGAAAAAAGGGTATATATAAATTGCATTTAATTTGAAAATTCCAAAATATTACTTATATTTTTTACTTTTTATAATTTCACTATCCCTACAGGATCGATAACCAAGACTCCACAAGAGCCCTGTATTACTTGAACGATACGTATATTTGCATTTAAAATTGTGACTTTTACTATAATAAAATCTAAAAATAAAATTACAAAAATAAACCTCGCACATCAAGTTTTTGAAGCCATTTGCCAGGAATTAAATATTCAAAAAAGTAGTATCAAATTCTTGTATTTTTAAGCATATATAAAGTCGCATCGCATCAGTTACCTTGTCAAATAAATAGCCTCCTCATGCGATCGATAACCAGGACTCCATTAAAGTCATGTATTACTTGAGCGATACGTATACTTGTGTTTAATTATGTGACTCAATAGAAAACTAAATCAATATATATATATATATAAATTTGAGTTCATAAATTTTAGCCATTTAAAATAGTCGCACTAAGTTTTTGGTGCCATTTCGAGGGAGGTAACTGTAAAAATTTATTTGGTAGTATTTGAAAGCTATATTTGAATCAATAGTCATAATTAAGTGTCTTTGTTTATTGTTAGTGTGCTTGTTGTGATTGTATGCGTAGTATCAGATCCATAGGTTTAGTGCCTTACGATTCTAAATTAGAGCATACTATTGGAACAATTCAAAAACAATAAAAATAAACTTAAAATCCTCACAAAATGGCGAGCAACTTGAACAATCAAAACAGTCAAAATGAAAATATACCAAGACCTTTAAGAGATTATGCTAATCCAATAACAGATGAAATTCACTTAACTATCCAAAACCCAAATGTTGTTGCTAATTCATTTGAGCTTGAATCTCCTATTATCTGAATGGTACAAAATAATTAATTTAGAGGAACACCTAATGAAGATCCTAACTTACATCTCGCTAGTTTTCTAGAACTGTGTGCAACCTTTAAATATGATGAAGTGTCAAATGATGCTATTAGGCTTAGACTTTTTCCTTTTTCATTAATCAAAATGGCTAAGGTGTGGTTAAATTTGTTAGCACCTGGATCTATCAGAACTTGGGGAGAACTTTCACAAAAATTTCTGTCAAAATATTTCCCTCCTTTAAAAACTGCTAAGCTGAGGAATGATATCACATCTTTTAGTCAGTTTGATGAAGAATCTATATTTGAAGATTGGGAAAGATTTAAAGATTTCAAATAAAATCTCTGCATCATGCTTTACTAGGCTAGTTAATAAATCAAACATTTTATAATGAATTAGCGGGATCTTTGAGATCGATTATAGATGCTGCAGCTGGTGGATCATTAATGTCAAAACCTTTTGATGAAGTTTATTCGTTAATTGAAGAGATGGATACTAATAATTTTTAATGGCCCTCTGAGCGAGTAAATTCTAAGAGAGTAGCTAGTATTCATGATTCTGATGCGATAACCATGATAGTCTCTCAAATTGCTGCACTTTCAAAGAAAATAGATCAATATGGAATGAATTATTCTCAAACACCCATAGTGTTAGAAGAACATTCATCTAGATAGATGATAGAATCTCAAGCACCTTATGAAACCTCGAATGCTATAAATAATAAATTCAAAAACTAGGAGAAAGACAGAGAAGACTACTCAGAATGCATAGGAAGAATAACATAAATCTTGGATTTCATATATAATTAAAGTTATAAAACAATAAAAAAAACTTATCTCGAATTTTCTCCCCAAGAAGACTCCTTGAAGTTCGTCTGACTTTCCTTTTTGTATAACACACTCAGTTAAACTCACTAATATACTCTCTAGAACACACTCACACACTAAATACATTAATTATTGACACACCAAGGTCACAAAGAAGACACCTAGAATATACCAAAAAGGCACACACAAGACACACAGTTGGCCTAAAATTGTCACTATTTAAAGAGGAAGAAAGATTTCCAATGGTTGCTTAAGAACCTCTTCAAAAAGCGTCCAGATTCAATGCATTTTGCTTGAACTGACCTTCTCACCGTCGGCGAGTTTCTAGAACGTAGGCTAACTACTTAGGCTCGCTATCGGCGGGCTCGATCTAGCCGTCGGCGGACTCCTTTACAATATATTCAAATGCTCTCGGGAAAAACACGCTGTTGGTGGCCTATTCCTCGCGGTCGGTGGGCTAGTTAAATTTTCATCTCTTTTAGTCTTTTTCGTTCCAAATTCGCTCCTTTTTCCATCTTTTTGCTCCATTTCCTATAAATCTTCATACTTGCAATAAAACATAGAAAATACCTTTCTTTAAAGTACAATTTCATCAAAAATTAATATAATATTGGTATGAATTTTTCAATACATTTTTCTCTGGTCAAAATCCCCCAAACTTAACTATTACTTGTCCTTAAGTAATCTTGATACTACATAAAAGTAATGATTATTTCTAGTAAAACTTTAATTCAGAAATACTATGAATTTGATTTAAAAAATAATTATAGTAAAGTTTATTAGAAAGATTTTTGGATAATTAAATTAATTCTATAGTTATAAGGTTATTTAGTCATCAAGTTTAAGATTTCTGGTCTTCTATTTATTTCAAGAATGACTATATATTACAATATTAAATTACTTATGATATTCAGATGATAGGAAATTCATGAAAACTCTACTTAGTAAAATACTAATCTATATATATAAGTTCAGAAATGTTATTGAGTCTATCCTTTACAATGATTCAAATGAAGCCAATTTTTGATAAGACATCTTCTCAAGATTCTCCTCACTTACTTTTTTATTATTATTATTTGGATTGCTTTTCAATCTTATATATATATTTATTTTTTTCTTTTCTTTTCAAGGATTGTTTTTCAATTCTTCTTTTTATTTCTTTTTCAAGTGAGGATTACTATGTCTGGACAACCTGTTAATAATTTTGAACTTTATTTTCCTCTTCCTAAATTTGAAACTTCAAACATTTCCTTACCTTATATGTATTTCATAGTTTTCACTTCTATGAGTTTCAATCTTTTCTTTCTCAACTAAATACCTAAGAATTTAATATCTTAAAATATAGTTTTCCTTACTTTAAATAGTAAACTATATTCTTATCCTTTTATTCCAAATATCTTAATCTATAAAATTAGTTTAATCACAAGAAATATTTCTTTTAACCTTTAATAATAGTTAAATAAAACAATTCTAGTTTATTGAATTAAATTTACTACAAAAAATCATTTTATAATAATTTTTAAAAATATAATATTGAGAACAATTTAATAGGTAAATTTTCGTTTTTCCTTCCCCCAAACTTAAATTTTTCTATATAATCATAAGGGTGAAAAGAAAATATACTGTCAATTAAATCATACCTTCGTGCTTTAGGTATTTTTCTTCTTGAAGTTTTGCAGATTCTTTTCATCACTTAATTAACTTGTACTGTTAATAATTTTCTACACACATATAATATTGAATTAATAGTCATAATTGAGTGTCTTTGTTTATTGTTAGTGTACTTGTTGTGATTTTATGCGTAGTATCAGATCTATAGGTTTAGTGCCTTACAATTCTGAATTAGAGCATACTATTAGGAAAATTCAAAAACAATAAAAAAAACTTAAAATCCTCACCAAATGACGAGCAACTTGAACAGTAAAAACAGTCAAAATGAAAATATACCAAGACCTTTAAGAGATTATGCTAATCCAACACAACAGATGAAATTCACTTAACTATCCAAAACTCAAATGTTTTTGCTAATTCATTTGAGCTTAAATCTCATATTATCTAAATGGTACATAATAATCAATTTAGAAGAACACCTAATGAAGATCTTAACTTACATCTCGCTACTTTTCTAGAACTATGTGCTACCTTTAACTATGATGAAATGTCAAACGATGCTATTAGACTTAGACTTTTCCTTTTTCATTAATCGAAATGGCTAAGGTGTGCTTAAATTTGTTAGCACCTGGATCTATCAAAACTTGGGGAGAACATTCACAAAGGTTTCTGTCAAAATATTTCCCTCCTTTAAAAACTGCTAAGCTGAGGAATGATATCACTTCTTTTAGTGAGTTTGATGAAAATCTATATATGAAGCTTGTGAAAGATTTAAAGATCTTCTAAGAAAATGTTCACATCATGCTTTACCAGGCTAGTTAATAAATCAAACATTTTATAATGAATTAGCGGGATCTTTGAGATCGATTATAGATGTTGCAGCTGGTAGATCATTAATGTCAAAACCTTTTAATGAAGTTTATTCATTAATTGAAGAGATGGATACTAATAATTTGTAATGGCCCTCTGAGCGATTAAATTCTAAGAGAGTAGCTAGTATTTATGATTCTGATGCGATAACCATGATAGTCTCTCAAATTGCTGCACTTTCGAAGAAAATAAATCAATATGGAATGAATTATTCTCAAACACCCACAGTGTTAGAAGAACATTCATCCAGATAGATGATAGAATCTCAAGCACCTTATGAAACCTTGAATGCTATAAATAATAAAGTCAACAATCCTTATTCAAATTATTATTATCCTGGTTATAAGATTCACCCAAACTTAAACTGGAATAATAACAATGTTTTTGTTAACCCGCAATGGGGAAACAATTCTATGAATCCAATTGAAAATCTGAACAACCAAGGAAATACCAATTATAGACCTTCTTATCCTCTTGGTTTTAATAGTGACCCACAATATAAGGAAAAGAAGTTTTCTACTGAAGAAATAAATCTTAATATGGGGAATCAAATTAAGCTCAAAATGTTGCGATGGCAAACAATGAGAATTAATTGGGACATATTTTTACTGTGATTAATAATAGACCTTCTGGAAATCATCCTAGCAATGTTGAGATCAATCCAAAAGATCAAAACAAGGAGCAAATTAAGACTACTTAATTAAGGAGTGGAAAAGAATTGGAATCAAGAGTACAAAAAGAAGTTGAAGTTGAAAGAAAGGAGGTGAACATTGAAAAAGGTTCTAAAATGATATATCCAGACTTAGAATATCTGATTGAACCAATAAAGATTACTGTTAAAAAACCACCTCCTCTATTTCCTCAAAGACTATAAAATTAGAATAGGGAAAATAGATTTGCAATGTTTTTGGAAATCCTTAAGAAATTAATGATTAATATTCCCTTTGTTGAAGAATTAGAGCAGATGCCTGATTATGCAAATTTTATGAAGCATATTCTTAAAAAGAAAAGAAAGTTCAAAGACCACGATACTGTTGCACTTAGCGGTGAGTGTAGTGTAATTTATTCAGAAGATGCTTCCTGAAAAACTTAAAGACCCTAGTAGTTTTACTATCCTGTGTGCTATAGGTGAGAAATTTTTCAGAAGAGTTTTATGTGATCTGTGAGCTAGTATTAATCTTATGCCTTTATTAACTTTCAAAAGATTGAGAATAGGAGAAATTTCACAAACATATGTGACTCTTTAATTGGTTGGTCGTTCTATCACTTATCCTAATGGAGTTGTGGAAGATGTATTAGTGAAGGTGGATAAATTTATCTTTCTTGTGGATTTTATTGTATTAGATATGGAGGAAGATAATGAAATTCCAATTATTATGGGAAGACCATTCCTTACTACTGGGAGAGCTATGATCAATGTTAAAAAAGGAGAACTAACTAGGACAGTTAATGATTAAGAGGTAACTTTCAATATTCTAAAATCTATGAAATACCCTTCAGCTGAAAAAGATGATGAGTGCTTTCGAATGGAAATCTGTTATTATTTGAGAGAAGATCATTTTAAAGAAGTGTTTGAAGAGAAATTGGAATGTGAGGATGAAAGTGAAAGTTAAGATGATTTGGATGATATGAAGAACGAAAAGTTATAATTATTTGAAGAAAGATTTGAAAGATTAGATAATATGGAAAGTGGAGATAAATGTATATTTCCATCTATCATAAAACCCCCTGAACTAAAGATAAAAATTCTCCGTAATTATTTGAAGTATATGTTTTTAGGAGAATCATCTACCTTACCAGTCTTTGTATCTTTGGATTTAAATGAATATCAAGAACAAAAAGGCTTTTGGTTGGTCCTTAGCAGATATTAAAGGAATTAGTCGTTCAATCTATATGCACAAAATTTTGTTGAATGAACAACATAAACCTAGAGTTGATCCACAATGGAGACTGAACGCAATGATGAAAGAAGTGGTTAAAAAAGAGATTTTAAAGTGGATAGATGCTGGAATTATATATCCTATTTCTGTTAGTTTTTGGGTAAGCCCAAATCATTGTGTTCCTAAGAAAGGAGGAGTGGTTGTTGATGTAAATGAACGAAATGAAATCATACCGATGAGACAAGTCACTGGTTGGCAAATATGTATTGATTATAGGAAATTAAATGCCGCCACCAGAAAAGATTACTTCCCTTTACCTTTTTTAGACCAAATGCTAGATGGACTTGCTGGACACAAGTATTATTGCTTTTTGGATGGATATACCGGTTATCACCAAGTACCTATTACACTTGAGGATCAAGTGAAGACTACATTTACTAGCCCTTACGGAACTTTTGCTTTTAGAAGAATGTCATTTGGATTATGTAATGTGCATGCAACATTTCAAAGATGTATGATGTCCATATTTTGCAAATTAATAAATGATGGAATAAAAGTATTTTTGGATGATTTCTTAGTATTTGGAGATTCATTTGATGCATGCCTACGCAACATAGAAAAAGTATTAGAGGTATGCGAAACAACAAATTAAGTCCAAAACTAGGAAAAGTGTCAATTTATGGTTGCAGGAAGAATTGTGCTTGGGCATAAAATATTTGAAAATGGCATGGAAGTAGATCCTACGAAGATTCAAATTATAGAAAAAATACCACCTCGAACAACTTTGAGAGGGGTAAGAAGCTTTGTGGGACATGTAGGATTCTACAGGCTATATATTAAAGACTTTTCAAAAATAACTAAGCCTCTATGCTAACTTTTGGAAAAAGATAAGAAGTTTGATTTTATTGATGATGCTTAAAATATTTTGATTTATTAAAGAAAAAATTAATCACTGCTCCTATAATAATTTCACCTGACTGGGAGAACAATTTGAATTAATGTACGATGCGAGCGATTATGCTAGTGGAGTAGTTTTAGGGTAAAGGCATGAGAAAATGTTTAAAGTTATATACTACGCTAGTAAAACTCTTACTGTTGCTCAAATTAATTACACTACTACAGAAAGAGAGTTATTAGCTATCGTTTATGCCTTTGAAAATTTTAGATCTTACTTAATTGGAGCCAAATGTATAGTGCATACTGATCATTCTGCTATTAAATATTTAATGCAAAAGAAGGATGCTAAACCAATATTGATTCGATGGACACTTTTAATGCAAGAATTTGACCTTGAGATCGTTAATAGAAAAGGGGGCGATAATCAAATAGCTGATCATTTATCTAGACATGAACAACCTAAACTGGCTGAATTTGAAAAGGAAATAATAGAAACATTCTCTGATGAGTAGCTATATAATATTATAGAAGGAAATATACCATGGTATGCTGATATTGTAAACTACATTGTTAGTAACATTTTACCACCAGAATTAATAATGCAACAATGGAAGAAATTCAAACATAATGCTAAATTTTATTTTTGGGATGATCCTTATCTGTATAAGCAATGTAAAGATCTTATTATTTGGAGTTGTGTTCCTTATGAAGAAACTGAATGAATTATTCGAGAATGTCATGATTCTAAATTTGGAGGACATTTCAAAATTGATAGAACAACACATAAGATTTTACAATCTGGATTTTATTGGCCTACTATTTTTAGAGATGTTTATAGATTTATCAAAACCTTTGATCGATGTCAGAGAATATGCAATATATCTAGAAGAAATGAAATGCCTCTTTATTTTACTTTGCAAGTTGAAATTTTTGATGCTTGGGGATTAGATTTTATGGGACAATTTATTCCTTCATTTAGGAATTTATATTTAATTGTTGTTGATTATGTATCAAAATGGATTGAGGCAATAGCTTTACCTAAGTGTGATGCTAGAAGTGTTTCTAGGTTTTTATGAAAAATATTTTCATAATGTATGGAATGCCTAGAGTAATCATCACTGATGAAGGATCCCATTTTAAGAAAAATCTGATCGAGAAATTGGTAGAAAAATATAATATTATACATAGAATATCTACAACTTATTATCCCCAAACTAATGGCTTAGCTGAGGTATCTAATTGTGAAATTAAACAAATTTTGAAAAAAGTCATAAATTCAGATAAGTTAGATTGGTCTGCTAGATTAGACACTGCTTTATGGGCATACAGAACTGCTTATAAAACTAATATAGGAATGTCCCCTTATAGATTAATCTTTGGTAAGACTTAACACATGCCAGTTGAATTAGAATATAAAGCATATTGGACGATAAAAAAAAATTGAAATTTAATTTGAAAGGTGCTATTGAGAAAAGACTATTGCAATTAAATGAGTTGGAAGAAATCAAAAATGAATAATATGATAATGATAGAAAATACAAGGAGAGAAGAAAAATATGGCATGATCGGAAGATTGTTAAATAAAAGAATTTGATCCAGGACAAAATTTTTACTATATAATATAAGATTGAAATTATTTCCTGGGAAACTGAAATCTAGATGGACAAGACCATTCACAGTCGTAAAAATCTATTAATTTGCAGCTGTGATTATTGAAGACCCTAAATCTAGAAGAATATTCAAAGTTAATGGACAAAGATTAAAACCATATTTTGAAGGAAATAGACATAATTTTAAAGAGGTTTTAATGTTGGATTAACCTGAATAACTTGAGGTTATGTCGGGCTAACGACGTTAAACCAAGCGCTTTGTGGGAGGCAACCCACAGTTATTGAGTGTTTGCTTGTTTGATGTGTCATTTGTGTTTTTTTGTTACTTAATTACGTCCTACCATTCCATAAATATCATTAAAAGCATTAAAGAAATGAATCAAATCGAAGTTTGGAAAAAACTTATACAAAATGAAGTTTGGCAAAAATTGAACTAGCGGCGAACAGCGCTGCTATCAGCGCCGAACCGCGCTGTTGTTCAGAAAACAGTTTTTAATCCTTAAAACTATATTTTGGCGGTTCTTGGTAGCAATTCTTCCATTTAAACTCCCAAAAACCTCCCCTAGAAGCAAAAACTACCAGAGAAACGAAAAGGAAGATCCCAAATCTCTTCCAAATGGATTCCGACTCGATCGAAACTTCAAGATTTCAAGTTTTCAACCGTAGAAAGTTTGTCAGTTTCGAAGCGCAAATTCTATTCAACAAGAATATCTTAAAGAAAAGTCTGATTAAGGAGCAAGACTTCATGAATCAAGGTATGAATTCTCCTACTACTCGAATTAAAGAAATCATTGTTCAGAGACTTTGGGAAGTGTTATGTTATACTACTGCCACCGTAGTCGTCCCCATTGTGAAAGAAATTTATGCAAAATTTCATAGAATTAACCAAGGATCAATCTATGTGTGATGTAAGTTTGTCACATTTAATACTTCAAAGATTAATGATTTATATACGATTAAGAATGTGCCAATCTGCCACTATTCAAACTTTGCCCAACGAAGGACAACATGAATGATATATACAAATATTTGATGGATGAAAGTGATGATTGAGAAATAAGAGATAACAGGTATGTGATTTTTTTGACCACACTGCTAAATCCTACGTCGAAGCGCTTACATTATTTATATGTGTAAAATTACTCCCAACTATGAAAATCAGTAAGGTAACCTTGGAATGTGCTATTTTGAACTATTATATTCAGATGGAGATGTCTATTAATGTTGGTTCTATAATTGTGAAATCTAACTTGGGATTGATCGTTCACTGATAAATGTATGGGCTTGTACATCCTTCCACCATATTTCTCATCTGTTGCTAGTCACAAGTGCCATATGAAAATTATGAAAGAGTAATTCTACTTCGGAAGCCTATAGACCCAACGGACGAACATAGTAAACATGTAGTTGGTGATATGAATGACATGAGTATCATTGAAGATTAACCATCTCAGAGTTCAACACCTATTCCACCTTACTTTCCTGAACGTTCATAGATCTTTTTAAAGAAAATTAAGAAATTAGAGAAAGAAATGCAACACTTGATGAATGCAATCAACAATTTATCTAACTTCTTTGATCACCTGTATTAGAGAATAATGGAACACTTTGATCATTCTGGGTAACTTGAAGGAAGTTTGATATGTTTGATGAGTAAAAAAAGCTGGATTGAGGAGGATTCAACTAAAGAATTCTCGTTTCGTCCATTCTACAATCTGGAGGGGGTGGTGTGGTGGCGAAAGCGTACAACATATATAAATTTTTAATCAAAATTAAAAATAATATTCAATAATAACAAAGTTACCCCTTTTATTAACGCAAGTATACGTATTGTTCAAGTAATACAAGGCTCTAATGGAGTCATGGATATTGATCCCACAGGGAAGTTAGAGATTATGAACTAATTTTTAGCAGATGCAATTACTATCTAGTATAAGAAAATAAAGAATACTTATACTAAGCTCTATTTTTGAATGGAAGATTGCAATATAGAAAAGTGTCTTTCCCCTTATTTAAGAGAATTAAGTGAAAGGATAGTCAAATTAGTTAGAATTACATTGTGCCAAATAGGAGCATTCCTATTCTTTACCCTTTGGTCCAGGCATAAAGAATATTGAATAATCTTATGCTTGGTTACTGAATCTGCGGTTAGGCTGGGAGGATACCGGCTCTCACTTCGGAGCTCCCACATTCCCCTCGCCTGAGGGCTAACAACTACACCTCAGCACCCAAACGATAAGACCGAATTGAAGATTTTAGTCTGTCACTCTAAAATATCCAATTCTACACCCGATATAAATATTTCCATATTTATTTGCACCCTCTTTTCAAGACCTTTGTTTTCCCTGAATTTTGGATGTAATCTTTACTTTAGTTGTAAAATCAACATATTTTAACAGTTCAATTGGCAAAATTGAAAGTAAATCAAGATTCAAGTAAAAAATTATCACAATTTTTATTTAATATTTTAGGCACAACTAATTCAATTTTCCATTTCACAAAATCTCAAAAACTAGGAGAAAGACAGAGAAGACTACTTAGAATGCAAAGGAAGAATAACACAAATCTTGGATTTCATATAAAATTAAAGTTATAAAACAATAAACAAAACTTATCTTGAATTTTCTCCCCAAGCAGACTCCTTGAAGTTCCTCTAACTTTTCCTTCTTGTACAACACACTCAATTAAACTCACTAATATACTCTCTAGAACACACTCACACACTTAATACACTAATTAATGACACACCAAGGTCACAAAGAAGACACCTAGAAGATACCAAAAAGACACACACAAGACACACACTTGGCCTAAAATCATCATTATTTTAAAGAGGAAGAAAGATTTTCAATGGTTTCCTAAGCACCTCTTCAAAAAACATCCAGATTCATTGCATTTTGCTTGAACCAACCTTCTCGCCGTCGGCTGGTTCGAACTCGCCGTCGGCGGGCTTCTAGAACGTAGGTTAACTGCTCATGCTCGCTGTCGGTGGGCTCGATCTCTCCATCGGTGGGCTCCTTTATAGTATATTCAAATGCTCTCATAGAAAAGACGCTGTCGGCGGCCTATTCCTCGCTTTCGGTGGGCTAGTTCAATTTTCATCTCTTTTAGTCTTTTTCGTTCCAGATTCGCTCCTTTTTCCATCTTTTTGTTCCATTTCCTATAAATCTTCATACCTGCAATAGAACATTGAAAATAACTTTCTTTAAAGTGTAATTTCATAAAAAATTAATATAATATTGGTATGAATTTTTCAATACATTTTTCTCTGGTCAAAGTCCCCCAAACTTAACTATTACTTGTCCTCAAGTAATCTTGATACTACATAAAAGTGATGATTATTTGTAGTAAAACTTTAATTCAGAAATACTATGAATTTTATTTAAATAAATATTATAGTAAAGTTTATTAGAAAGATTTTTGGATAATTAAATTAATTCTATAGTTATAAGGTTATTTAGTCATCAAGTTTAAGATTTTTAGTCTTCTATTTATTTCAAGAATGATTATATATTACAATATTAAACTACTTAGGATATTCAGATGATAGGAAATTCATGAAAACACTACTTAGTAAAATACTAATATATATATAAGTTCAGAAATGTTATTGGGTATATCCTTTAGGTTGATTCAAATGAAGCCAATTTTTGATAAGGCATCTCCTCAAGCTTCTTCTCACTTACCTTTTTTTGTATTATTTGGATTGCTTTTCAATCCTATATATATATATATATATATATAATTTTTTTTTCTTTTCTTTTCAGGGATTGTTTTTCAATCCTTCTTTTTCTTTCTTTTTCAAGTGAGGATTACTATATCTGGATAGCCTATTAATAATTTTGAAACTTGAAACATTTTTCTTACCTTATATGTATTTCATAGTTTTCACTTCATTGAGTTTCAATCTTTTCTTTCTCAACTAAATAGTTAAGAATTTTATATCTTTTTTTTTTGAAGGAAGGAGCAACACATGGCTCCTTACAAGTTACTAAAGTCAAAGGTACAGAAAATGAAGGGAGAGGGTCCCCATCTAATCAACAAAAAAAATACATGAGTAGACCTATGGGGTTCCTCATCCACAATACAATTCCACCAAACAAAGAAGCTGAGAAATGATAGTGAGCCAAAAAACTAAAAAAAAAAACCAGTATACTAACACCCAAAAAGAAAAACCGGAAAGCAGCAGAGATAGATGGAGCAGTACAACTGAGGCAGAAAAATAGTCCAAGTAGATGACCTGCACAGCCTCCATAAGATAAAAAACTAGTCCATGCTGTGGTTTATTAATTCTAAGATGGGGAAAAGGCATCTGATCACCAGCAAGCAGGAAGGAGAGGGGGGGAGGAGGAGAGTTAGAAATTCTGCTGGTGCAAGTAGACATGGTTTCCCTAGCTAACCAGTTAGCTGGATTGTTGCCCTCTCTATATATGAACTGAAAGTGGTAGTTGCAATTTCTCTTGAAATCAGATATTTTATCTATCCATTGTTGGATATGCCAAGGGAGGGAGTCAGCTTCAACTAGTGATTGAAACAGATTCGAAGAATCCACTTCAACAATCAGGGAGGACCACAAAAAGTGTGCAGCTACCTTGAAAGCCCAGTAAACTGCAATAAATTCTGCCTCAAGAGCATCTACAGCAATAATAGGGATCTGGAAGAAGATCAAACATTTACCCCCTATAGTTCCTGAAAACACCCCCAAGCCCATCTCCCTGAGGGGAGAAGCTGCCATCAGTGTTGACCTTGATAAAGGGGTAGATAGGGTTTTTCCACTCCACAAGGGTGATGGTAGGAGGCACCCTCCCAGCAGCAGGAGGGAGAGAGCAGAAATTAGGATATCCTTTCCAATTGATTAACTTGGCAATGTAAGAGAGACTATTTCTAGCCACTTTCTTGACATAAGGGGTATCCTCATTAAAGGTAGAATTGTTCCTGCTCATCCATATAAACCAAGCAATAATATATGGGACTTCCCCCAATTTTGCTTCCTGCCAATCTTTCCAGCAAGTAGAGAGGCTCATCCAGAAGAAACAAATGAGATTCAACTTGAAGAATCTAGTGCAATAAGCCCAAACTTGTTGAGAGAAAGAGCATTCAAAGAAAAGATGGATAGAGGATTCCTCACTCTTTTTACACAGTCTGCAGCAAGAAGGTCCCCACAAACCTTTTAACTTGAGGAGATCATCAGTGGGAAGAACAGTGTGAAGTAGTTTCCAGCAGAAAAAGGACATGGAGGGAGATAGATATTTATCCCATATGGCAATATCCCTTAGAGAAGCCTGCCACTGGAACAGTTTGGAGTAAATGGCTTTGGATAAGCTTTGGGATTTGTAAGCTGCCCAACTGATGCTGTCAGGTCTGTAGGGATGCAGAGGGATTATGGCCACAAGCTTAGCAGATTGGGGTTGGAGAAGTGAATTGAGCATGGGAAGAGACCATTCTCCATTGATCCAGCAATCAGCAACTTTCAGCTGGGGGGCTTTAGTGACATTGGGGGCTGGCAGGAGCCATTCCTCAGGGCACCATCTGTCCAACCAAAAAGAAATCTGACCAAAACCCAGCTCCCAGGGGAACATATTGCAAGCCTGGGGTCTAACCTAAAGCATGTTAGACCAAACTCTAGAGTCTCCCAACTTCCTTGAGACCAAAGCTGGGTGAATGTCTCTACAATATTTACCCTTCAGAAATTTTGCCCAAAGTGAATTCTGTGATTGAAACCTGATCCACAGCTTACAGTGGTTAATCTGAGAAAGTTGTTTCAGACTTCTAAAACCAATACCCCCAGCCCAAGTAGGTTTGGCAACTTTTTGCCAAGAAGTCCAATGTATTTGCTTCCTTTTCCCTGACCACAAAAATCTGTTAAATAGTCTTTCCATCTGCAGTTGGGTAGATTTAGTCATGGCTATCATCTGGTGGGTGTAAGATGGGAAGGTAGTGAGAATACTTTTAAGGAGAGTGATCTTCCCTCCACTTGATAAAAAGGATTGAGACCAGCTAGAGAGTTTAGTGTGAATCTTTTGCAAAATAGAGTCAAAGTGAGTCTGCTTAACTCTACCTTTGAGTAATGGGACACCAAGATAGATTAAGGGGCCTGGGGAACTTCTGAAACCAGTACACTCAAGAAGCCAGTTTTTATGACTGAGAGACATTCTTTTGTGACAAATCAGATGGCACTTATCAGCATTGAAATTCAAGCCAGAGCAAGACTGGAAATGTTGAAGGCATTTCAGTATGTTCTTAACTGCATTTTTCTGAGCATTAGAAAAAATGATCACATCATCAGCATAGATGAGGTGGGAAATGTGTAAATTGGACTTGTGATGGTATCTGTATTGGTGCTGGGAGTGTTTACAGGAGTTGAGCACCCTGGAGAAATAGTCCATGGCCAAAATGAAAAGAGAGGGGGACAATGGGTTTCCTTGCTTTAGACCTCTGGTGGCAAAGAAGTTTCCCCAAGACTGACCATTAATGAGTATGGAGTGGCTGTTAGATTGGAGCCATCTGTGAATGAGATTACAAAACTTCCTAGAGAATCCCCTAGCAGATAACACATCCAAAAGAAACTCCCAATGAAGAGTGTCATAAGCCTTGCTGATGTCCAGTTTATAAATGAGATTACCTCCTCTACAAATCTTATCCAAATCCAAAAGCATTTCTTGGGTCAGAAGAACATAATCAGTAATAGATCGACCATGAACAAAGGTAGATTGGTTAGGAGAGATAACTTTATCCAAAAGAGGCTGCAATCTAGAAACCAGGATCTTGTTAATGGTCTTACTGATAACAGAAGTGAGACTAATTGGCCTATAGTGATTCCAGGAGTAAACCATAGCAGATTTAGGAATTAAGACTATATTGGAATGGCTGAAGTAGTATGGAATGTCATGCCTCTGTAAGAATGTCTGGATTGAACAGATCACATCCATCTTTATAATGCTCCAAGTTTTCTTATAGAAGTCTGCAGTGAATCCATCAGGACCTGCAGCTTTGGAACTATCAAGGGTGGAAAGGGCAGCCCAGATTTCCTGCTCATTAGGGGTATTACACAGATCAGCATTTCTGATGAACTGGGCATCCTGATCAAACAATGATTTATCAAATTGGGTTCTCTCAGTCTGGGGTTGGCTGAGAATAGTTTTGTAGTACTTGACATCATCAAGAGCAATGGCAGTATTATCAGTTAGGGGAATTCCATCAGCAGAAATGATATTGTGAATAGTATTGCATCTTCTCTTATGCTTGATATGAGCATGAAAAAAATTTGTGTTCCTATCTCCATAAAAAAAAATATTCACAGCTACCTTCTGGTTTAAAAAAAGTTCCTGAATAATGGTGGTAGTGAGTAAATTCTCCTGGGCTTGAAGAAGAAGCCCATCCAGGGACTCGTCTTCTAAAGCATCCTTCTCCAATTGAGCAACTTTCCTGTTTGTAGCATCCACAATAGAGAAAACATCTCCAAACACATCCCAACTCCACTTCTTGAGGCCCTTACCCATCTTCTGATGTAGTAGGCAAAGTCTAGTCCAATGATCAGGATGAGAGACCCCAGACCACAAAAAGGCCACCACAACAAGGAAAGAGTCATTAGATGTCAAAAAATTGAGGAATCTGAAAGGGGACTGATGGCAGGTGGAGGGAGGAGAAGTAATGGTAATAAGTAAAGGTCTGTGATTAGAACCAGCAAGGGGAAGATGGTTCACAAAGGTATGGAGAAAGTGGGACTGCCAGCTGCCATTCACTAGGAATCTGTCCAGTCTCTCCCACAGACTACCTCTTTTCCAAGTAAAATCTGGACCAGAAAAACCCAAATCAAAGAGACCAACATGAGATATATTATTGCTGAATTCATTCATGATAGTGAGATTAGGTGGTCTCCCTCCCAACTTTTCAGCAGAGTTGGAGAAGCAATTAGAGTCTCCCCCTACTAACCAAGGAGAGTCCAGATCATTACCAATAGAATGTAAAGAAGACCACAGCTCCCACCTGTCAGTTTTAGAACAACCAGCATAGATGAAAGAGGCTACTCCTTGCATACCATTCAGTGAGATTGAAATATGAAGGAGTTGCCTTTGGTCCAGCAGTACTGACCAAGTGAGTTCATATCTACAGAATATCAAAATTTTATTACTGATGTTGGAATAGTGGGAAAAGCAAGGGAATTTAAGGAGAATTTTCTCAGGTCCTTTGTGGACCATGAGTTCAAGGAGGACTATGCACCAGAATTTTTTCTTTCTATTTAGATTAAGTAATCTTTGGAGGGATGAGGGGTGAGCTGCCCCTCTAATGTTCCAACAAAGGATTTTAATCATTGGATTTTTTGTGCTGGGGGGTAAATAGATGATTGAGATTTGGATCTGGATCTCCCCCTGGTATTCACCTGGGGTGCAGTTGCCAGGAGAGAGTCCAACTCTTTAGCAAAAGGGTTAGGGTGGAGTCTGAGGAGTTCTTTATTGTTTTTCCTTTTCTTTTTGGGAGTAATGACATGCCACTCTCCCTCAACCGATTTATTCTCACAAGCAGCAGGATCAGAAGAAGTGAGGGGGGAGGTGATAGCTACGGAAAGACTTCCTCCCTCATCCTACCCATAGGAGAGCGATCGAGGAGGGGGGAAGATAGGGGGAAGAGGTTGAATGTGCGGATTCGGATAAGTTGGCTAAGGGTGGGGGGGAAGGGAGGGGAGCTGGACTAGTTCTCCTTACTTTAAATAGTTAACTATATTCTTATCCTTTTATTCTAAATATATTAATCTATAAAATTAGTTTAATCACAACAAATATTTCTTTTAACCTTTTATAATTGTTAAATAAATCAATTCTAGTTTATTGAATTAAATTTACTACAGAAAATAACTTTATAATAATTTTTAAAAATATGATATTGAGAACAATTTAATAGTTAAAGTTTCGTTTTTCCTTCCCCCAAACTTAAATTTTTCTATCTAATCATATGGGTGAAAAGAAAATATACTGTAAAATTAAATCGTACCTTCGTGCTTTAGGTATTTTTCTTCTTGAAGTTCTGCAGGTTCTTCTCATCACTTAATTAACCTGTACTGTTAATAATTTTCTACACACAAATAACATTAAAGAGTTTACTGGGTAAAAAAATTTTGAAATAATTACAAAATACTAACACAATTTACTACTACATTTAATTATTTTACCAATTAAAGTACTAAGCACAATTAACACAACATCCACATATATTTCACTAATCCAGTTACAGAGTTACAATCATAGTCTTAAATATAAAAATTTAAAGCTACACAAATTTAACTTACACAACATAATAATCGAAATACATAAACTAAACAACAATACTAAATTGAAGATAATAAACAAACACATAACATAAATACATAACAGAATCTAATCTTCATCATCAAAATCCTAAACTATATCCTCATCTCCTTGTTCAACAGGTGGAGTAGGCTAGTAATGAGTATAACGGGGGAACTCAGGAAATATAACATCAAGCTCTCATCTCCTATAACGATTTTCAGCATCATAGTAGGCTATCTCAAACTCAGAATGTCTCTGGAGATAGTCACTGTCATAATCGTGCCTCCGCTCTAATCCTCCTATCATTTGATCTATTCGCTCCAACCTTTCATCCATTTTCTCAAAATTTTTTCGATGCAGAGTCAGTCCATTCATCAAGTCATAAAGGGTAGGAGAACTGTAGGTAAGAGGGTTGATCCCCTAATATTTATACTTACAAATATATAGGAAAATTGGTAATGACATCAAAAACTTGATACTGTCCTGTAAATGTAACGACGCTAAAAACTTGATTCCCAGCAAACAGTGCCAAAAACTTAGGTCGTTAGGAATATATGCGCTGATGATTTAGATATGAAAATTATGATTTTATAATATGGGATACTACGCAAGTATACGTATCATTTATAAAGTAATATATGACTTTCTGATTATGTCCCGAGATATTGAACCCACATGGAAAATATGAAAATTTTTAAAGAAATCAGAAAATTATCTTTTTACTTTTTTAAATTATTTTTGAAAAAGTATGTCTTGATTTTGAAAAGTTTTGAAAGTTGATTTGTCTTTTAAAATTTTCTTAATAAAATGTTAAGCAAGAAATTAAAATTATAATAACTAATAACATTGGATGTAAAATACTATTAACTAGAATATCTTTTTGAAGTAGTAATAATTCTTAAAGTATTGTTGTGGAAGCATTCAAATTTGTTGTGACAGATAGAAGCAAATGTGTTCTTTACCCTTACTTGGTTCTATAAAGAACATAAGTTAATTTGAAATTTCTATTATTTTGAACACGGTTAGGCAGGGAAGATACCAGTCTCTCACTCTAGAGTTCCCTCGATTCCCACGACCTGGGGGCTAACTTCTCATAACAAAACTCAAAACTTCAAACCAAATTAGGGGGTTTTAGGTTGTCACTCTAAAATCCTCTAATTTTACTCCCTTTTATAAAAATATCTTCTAATATTACATTCAATTATATGGATTACAATTCTCACCCATATAATTGCATGTGATTCTTACTAACTTTTCTGAGACAATACCGCATTGGATCTTACATAATCTTATGAAATTTTACAACTTAACAGACCAAATTAAGAAGTAAACAAAGTTCTTAGAATCATTCTTCACAACTTCTTCCAACTTTTAAACACTTATACTTTCCACAACAATTTTTTGTAAATTAATTACTTCTCCATTTAAGAAAGAAAAAGATAAAGTAAACTACTCAGAATACATTGAGAAAATAGAAAAACACATTGATTTGAAATTAAAAAAAATAAGAAAAATAACGAACTAAAGCAAGTATTAATATAAAGATTAAAAGTAAACACTTATCTGAAAATCCTCTCCACAAGACTAAGGAAGTTCCTCTGAAACTTTGACTCTTCGCTAAACTACTCCTCAGAGCAAGTCTCCTAACTCCGATGACTCAGAATACAGACTTTAGACTTCAATAAAAACTAAACTAAAAGAAAGAAAAGAAGTGGGAAGAAGAATACTTTACTCCGACCCTTTTCTCCTTTCTACTCTCTACACCTACTCTAAAATAAAAACACTTAAAATGCAGTGGAAGAACAAAACAAAGAAAGGAAGAACCTTTCAAAATGCAAAGGAAGAGTCTCCTAATCTTCCTAAGAGTCTCTTTAAATAGTAAACCAAAAGGTGCCTTGGTGTCTCTTCAAAATGTGTCCAGATTCAATGTATCTACCAAGAAACACACCACTTCATTCAAACTTGCCGCCCAAAGGAAGTTATGGTAGTTACCACCAAATGTTGCATCCCATCCCCTTTGAAATTTGCACCAAATTCATTAGAATTTCAATTTTTAACTGTGGGGGCTAAGCGCCGGCCCAGCGGTGCTTAGCCGCCAGTGCAAAAATTTTGATTTTTCATTTTTTTGCTCCAAATTTGATCCAATTTTGCTCCTATCATCATGACCATCCATTTTCATCATACCTGTAAGAAAAATACAAAATACCTTCCATTAAAGTGCAATATCATTAAAAATAGGTATAAAATGTGCATAAAAATACTAATTATTTTAGGTGTATCAAAATCCCCCAAACTTAAAATGTTACTTGTCCTTAAGTGACAGTTAATCTCATAAAACATTTTAGCATGCAAATTATGTAATGAGTTTCTTAGGAAGATAACAAAATTTTGTTCTAGAAATGGAATAGTCCAATTTAGAAAAAATTTCATTAATTAAAACCAACTTAAAGTTTAGAAAGTTCATAAGTAAAGGAAAATGACAAATATAAGTTTTTATCTATTTCAGAAATATTTGTAGATTTTTCAAAATATAGGATTCAAACACTTATTTTTCTCATTTAAAAATCTATATTTGAAAATAATTTTTACTTGCTATATTTTGACCTTAAGCTTTAGATTTTCTCTGAACTTAAATCTTAAACTTTAGGTATGAAACCAATTTTTGATTAGGCCCTTAAATCCTCAAGCATCTCCTCCCTTTTCACATACTATTTTTCACTTTTTCTCTTTTTCTTTATATTGCAAGGATTACTATATCTGGATAGGCCTTTAATGATTTTGAATTCCACCCTTCCATTTAAAGTAAAGGTCAGATACACATCTTTTACTTAAAAATCATAATAATAATATTTGAAAATTATTCTTCAATAAAAGAAATTTAAGCTTTGAAGAATAAAAGACAAATCTTCTATTTATCCAAAAATACAAAACTTCTACTAAAGATAGTTTAACTTTATTTAACACCTCTTCATTAAGAAAATTTTAACTCTAAGTTTTCATGATTACAATAAAATTTAACTAAATTTTTTTATTCATTTCTATATTCGAAATTTTGTTCACCTAATATAACTTCATGTACAAATTGTTCTCAATCAAAAATATGATTTATTTTTAAGTATTCTTGAGAATCAAATAAAATTTTAGGTTTTTGAAAATCTTTGTTTTTTTAAAAAAAATAATTCCCCCCAAACTTTAATTTTTTAATTAAAATAAAACCTTTAAGCATAAGAAATGATATAAGGGTGAGAAATAAAAACTGACAAATCATGCTTGCAGGAATTTTTAATATCCTAATATGCATGTATATCAATTTAAATAACAGGAGTGAAATGAAATCAAATTTAGTTTTTCAAAACATATTTATATTTTTTTATACATAGAAAATTAAAAATTTCAAAAAGACTTCTACAGTAGTGGAGGTTTTCAAAGCAAATACACACAACCTAAAATAACACACTGATACAGATAACAGATAGTAGTGGAATTTGAAAAATTTTAAACATGTAGTTTCCTAAGTAGAAGTTCATAATAGTGGTTTATAATCTCCTAACAGTTCTTGAATTAAAGAGCACACTACTAAAAACTCTAACATAACATTCACATAAAAAACATTTACTATTACACACCATCACAAAGCAACATATAAAACAACAACACAACAACAATACCTGAATATGCATAATAGAAATTAGTAAAACTTCAATCTGCATACTATCAAGGTTTACATCACAATACAATTATCAAACAAAATACTAACAAAACAAACATACATCCACAACAAAAATAAATAACACAAATCTACTCATCATCCTCATCATCATCATCATCATCATCATCATGCTCGTTCCAATCCCTGGATGGAACATAAGGTATGTAGAATGGATGAGGGGGCATCTCAGCACTCTGATCACCTCTAATCAGTCTATCCACATATTGCTGATAATTCTCCTCATATTCATCATGTTTTACAATATATCTTTCCACATTATCCAACTTACCATCCATATCTCTCATATGCTCTCGAGTAAGACTCACTTTTTTCAAAATATTTCTTGATAAACCAGTCTGAGAATCAGTAGATGATGAAGCACGTGAAGTAGTAGCACGAGAAGTAGATGCGGCAGAAGCAGAAGCAGTAGAAGCCCTACCAAATCCTCCTCTCCAACCAAACTGCGAATGTACGGTGTAAGCACCAACATTTACACTAGTAATTGGTCTCAATGGCTGAAGTATCTCTTCCCAGGTTTCAAACTTCACTCCAGATCGTTCACATAGTGAATGAATCAAGGAAGGAAATCCCAAACCTGCAGTAGTGGTTGATCTAGCATAGTTCAAAACATAATCACATATTATACTTCCAATGTCAATAGGCTTCCCTTTGTGAATACAATGGTTCAACACAGCTCTTTCTCTCATTACTTCACTAGTATGACTCGAAGGTAACAACTTAGATGAGATAAAATAATGCCACACCTTAGAAATGACATTCAGTTTGGAAGCAAGAATGTTCACTCTTCAATCATTTGTTATTTTTCATATCCTCTTCCATCAGTCAGAAATTCCATGATCTCAACTAATTCTCCTTCCGAAGGATGATAGTTAGAATAAAAACAGAACATGTCAGGAGGTAGTCCATAAAAAGTATTGATTGCACCAGAAGAACAGTTGACCTCCTGCCTTCTAACCATCACTTGATTCTCTTCAGCAGCATGTAAATTTGTATAAAATTCTCTAACCACAGAAACAACAGCAACAGCAGAGAAGCAACAGTAATTTTCCCAGTTTCTTCTAGCAATCATATCTTCAATCACCTCTATTGGCTTACTAAACACACGCTCAGGAATCAACTTACATGACTGCAATGCATCGACGTATCGTTCCTCAGCCCTCATACAAATAAATTTGTCATAATTAAACTTCATCTTTTCTCGTGCACGCTTTGACTTTGGAGCCATCTCTAAAAATTAACAAAAAATTTACCATAAATTCCAAAATCAAACTAACTTGCTAAAATATCTTCCAAATGATATTTTTACTAAATCCAAGTAATTTCTCAAGTTTTTCCTTAAATTTGCCCCATGAATAGTGATTTTAAGATTTTCCATAATGTACTCAAAATACATGGTGAAAATAAAAAAATTTTACTTAGGAGTAGTGCTCTTACCTCAAGGGATTCAAATCTATCAATTTTTGTTGAGATCGGCTCTTAAATGATCCACAAAATGATACCCTAGGCTCCTCTTTCATGGTAAACCGAAGGTTGAAGATGATGGGGCGGTTGAAAATGGAAATTTTCGGGTTTTTAACTTTCGGGAACCAATTTTCGCGAACTGGCGCCTAAGCGCGAACTTTCGGCGCTTAGCCGCAAAATCTGGCGCGTAAGTGCCGGCACTCTGGCGCTTAGCCGCGAGTACCCAAATTTTCATAATTAAGGTATATCCACTAAATCACTTTATTAATTACCTTTAATTACTCCAGAATAGGTATTTCTCGCCACAAATCTTCCAATACTCCAAATCAAAGTTAAATAACCATTGATTCCACACAAATTTCACAAAAACACAAACTTATATTAAAACAAACATAACATTTAATACAATACTAGAATTTCTATCCAAACATAAAGGATGAAATTCTCTAAATACAAGAGACATTATTCTCAAACTGATAAGTATACATCTCTAGGATGTAACTATCACATCATTAGGCTTAGTTAATACTTAAATATAAACACTAAACACACCAAAAATAACACACAAGAACACTAACATAAAACAAAACAAAGCACTCTTAATTCCATTCTCCATTATGCGGAATATATCCAAGACCACTATTATTCTCATTTGACCCTTCTCAAATATAAATTTGATAGAACGGGCGATCATTGTTCATTCTTACATCATCTTCTTCAATCCATTTATTCTTTACAAACATCGCCTTATCTATTTCTTCCAAGTACCTTGAATGATTGAATTGCATCTTGAGTTGCCATCCCATGTGATACAAATGCAGGTTAGTTTCATTGATCTTTGCTTCCATTGAAGTCACTCGGGCTTCAATTTTTGCAATCATTTTTGCAATACCTCGAATACTAACAGCGAGATATACATTAAATAACTTCTTAGCACTATCATTAATGAACTTACCTTTGTCAGAATCTTGCTTCTTCTTCATCTCGTTATCCCAGGAAGATATGATGCACTCAAAATTCTCTTCTTAGATCTTCAGAAATGAAAATAGGACTTGTGGCAAGTGTTTTTGTTAAGTCAAACCCTTTTTATAGACTTAGGAAATTCTAGAATATTTCCCAAGACGTTTATAAACTCCTAAATAACTCCCAAAACTTCTCCCCCACGATCTAGGCTTCTAGGTCCACATTTTTCACATTTTTTATAACTGTGGCGACTATGCGCCAACTAGTCGGCGCTTAGTCGCCAGTGCACAATTTAGCACAGGTCCACTAAGTGCCCAAATTTTCATTCTGACTTCTCTTGATCATCAATTAAGGTCAAATAAACTCTACTTAAGTTTAAAAACTCCAAATTACTACCACTAAAAACTTAACGTCAAATAAAATCTACTCAATCATTGAAATTTAATTTGAAAGATGCTAGTGAGAAAAGACAATTGCAATTGAAGGAGTTGGAAGAAATCAGAAATGAATAATATGATAATGATAGAATATACAAGGAGAGAAGAAAAATATGACATGATCGGAAGATTGTTAAAAAAAGAATTTTATCCAGGACAAAAGTTTTACTATATAATACAAGATTGAAATTATTTCCCGGGAAACTGAAATCTAGATGGACAGGACCATTCACTGTCGTAAAAATCTATTAATTTGCAGCTGTGATTATTGAAGATCCTAAATCTAGAAGAATATTCAAAGTTAATGGATGAAGATTAAAACCATATTTTGAAGGCAATAGATCTAATTTTAAAGAGGTTTTAATGTTGGATTAACCTGAATAACTTGAGGTTATGTCGGGCTAAAAACGTTAAACCAAGCGCTTTGTGGGAGGCAACCCACAGTTATAGAGTGTTTGCTTATTTGATGTGTCATTTGTGTTTTTTGTTACTTAATTACGTCCTACCCTTCCTTAAATATCATTAAAAGCATTAAAGAAATGAATCAAATCGAATTTTGGAAAAATCTTATACAAAATGAAGTTTGGCAAAAATTGAACTAGCGGCGAACAACGCTGCTATCAGCGCCGGACCGTGCTGCTGTTCAGAAAACAGTTTTTAATCCTTAAAACTATATTTTAGTGGTTCTTGGTGGCAATTATTCCATTTAAACTCCCAAAAACATCCCCTAGAAGGAAAAACTACCAGAGAAACGAAAAGGAAGATCCCAAATCTCTTCCAAATGGACTCCGACTTGATTGAAACTTCAAGATTTCAAGTTTTCAACCGTAGAAAGTTTGTCAATTTTGAAGTGCAACATCTATTCAACAAGAATATCTTAAAGAAGAGGCTGACTAAGAAGCAAGACTTCATGAATCAAGGTGTGAATTCTCCTACTACTCGAATTAAATAAATCATTGTTCGGAGACGTTGGGAAGTGTTATGTTATACTACTGCCACCGTAGTAATCCCCATTGTGAAAGAATTTTATGCAAATCTTCATGGAATCAACCAAGGATCAATCTTTGTGCGATGTAAGTTTGTCACATTTAGTACTTCAAAGATTAATGATTTATATACGATTAAGAATGTGCCGATCTGCCACTTTTCAAACTTTGCCCAACGAAGGACAACATGAATGATATATACAAATATTTGATGGATGAAAGTGATGATTGAGATATAGGAGATAACAAGTATGTGATTTTTTTGACCACACTGCTAAATCCTACGTCGAAGCACTTACATTATTTATATGTGCAAAATTACTCCCAACTATGAAAATCAGTAAGGTAACCATGGAATGTGCTATTTTGAACTATCATATTCAAATGGGGATGTCTATTAATGTTGGTTCTATAATAGTGATATCTGATTTGGGATTGATCGTTCACTGATAAATGTATGGGCTTGTACATCCTTCCACCATATTTCTCATCTGTTGCCAGTCACAAGTGCCATATGAAAATTAGGAAAGAGTAATTCTACTTTGGAAGCCTATAGACCCAACAGACGAACATAGTAAACATGTAGTTCGTGATATGAATGACATGAGTATCATTGAAGACCAACCATCTCAGAGTTCAACACCTATTCCACCTTACTTTCCTAAATGTTCACAGATCTTTTTGAAGAAAATTAAGAACTTGGAGAAAGAAATGCAACACTTGATGAATGTAATCAACAATTTATCTAACTTCTTTGATCACCTGTATTAGAGAATAATGGAACACTTTGATCATTCTGGGTACCTTGAAGGAAGTTTGATATGTTTGATGAGTAGAAAAGGCTGGATTGAGGAGGATTCAATTGAAGAATTTTCGTTTCGTCCATTCTACAATCTTAAGGGGGTGGTGTGGTGGCAAAAGAGTACAACAACTATATAAATGTTTAATAAGAATTAAAAATAATATTCAATAATAACAAAGTTACCCCTTTTATCAATGCAAGTATACGTATCGTTCAAGTAATACAAGGCTCTAATGGAGTCCTGGATATCGATCCCACAGGGAAGTTAGAGATTATGAACTAATTTTTAGCATATGCAATTACTATCTAGTATACAGAAATAAAGAATACTTATACTAAGCTCTATTTTTGAATGGAAGATTGCAATATAGAAAAGTATCTTTCCCCTTATTTAAGAGAATTAAGTGAAAGGATAGTCAAATTAGTTAGAATTATATTGTGCCAAATAGGAGCATTCCTATTCTTTACCCTTTGGTTCAGGCATAAAGAATATTGACTAATCCTATGCTTAGTTACTGAATCTGCGGCTAGGCTGGGAGGATACCGGCTCTCACTTCGGAGCTCCCACATTCCCCTCGCCTGAGGGCTAACATCTACACCTCAGCACCCAAACGATAGGACCGAATTGAAGATTTTAGTATATCACTCTAAAATATCCAATTCTACACCCGATAATAATATTTCCATATTTATTTGCACCCTCTTTTCAAGGCCTTTGCTTTCCCTGAATTTTGGATGTAATCTTTACTTTAGTTGTAAAATCAACATATTTTAACAGTTCAATAGGCAAAATAGAAACTAAATTATGATTCAAGTAACAAATTACCACAATTTTTATTTAATATTTTAGGCACAACTAACTCAATTTTCCATTTCACAAAATCTCAAAAACTAGGAGAAAGAGAGAGAAGACTACTCAGAATGCAAAGGAAGAATAACAAAAATCTTAGATTTAATATAAAAATAGAGTTATAAAACAATAAACAAAACTTATCTCGAATTTTCTCCCCAAGCAAACTCCTTGAAATTCCTCTGACTTTTCCTTCTTGTAAAACACTCTCAATTAAACTCACTAATATACTCTCTAGAACACACTCACATACTAAATACACTAATTAATGACACACCAAGGTCACAAAGAAGACACCTAGAAGATACCAAAAAGACACACACAAGATACACACTTGGCCTAAAATCGACACTACTTTAAAGAGGAAGAAAAATTTCCAATGGTTGCTTAAGCACCTCTTCAAAAAGCTTCCAGATTAAATGTATTTTGTTTGAACCAACCTTCTCACCGTCGGCAAACTTGATCTCGCCGTCGGTGGGCTTCTGGAATGTAGCCTAACTGCTTAGGCTCTCTATCGGCAGGCTCGATCTCGCCGTCGGTGGGCTCCTTTATAATATATTCAAATACTCTCGGGGAAAACACGCCGTCGGCGGCCTATTCCTCGCCGTCGGCGGGCTAGTTCAATTTTCATCTCTTTTAGTCTTTTTCGTTCCAGATTCGCTCCTTTTTCCATCTTTCTACTCCATTTCCTATAAATATTCATACCTGTAATCAAATATTGAAATTACCTTTCTTTAAAGTGCAATTTCATCAAAAATTAATATAATAGTGGTATGAATTTTTCAATACATTTTTCTCTGGTCAAAATCCCCCAAACTTAACTATTACTTTTCCTCAAGTAATCTTGATACTACATAAAAGTAATGATTATTTGTTGTAAAACTTTAATTCAGAAATACTATGAATTTGATTTAAATAAATATTATAGTAAAGTTTATTAGAAAGATTTTTGGATAATTAAATTAATTCTATAGTTATAAGGTTATTTAGTCATCAAGTTTAAGATTTCTAGTTTTCTATTTATTTCAAGAATGACTAAATATTACAATATTAAATTACTTAGGATATTCAGATGATAGAAAATTCATGAAAACACTACTTAGTAAAATACTAATCTATATATATATAAGTTCAGAAATGTTATTGGGTCTATCCTTTAGGTTGATTGAAATGAAGCCAATTTTTGATAAGGCATCTCCTCAAGCTTCTCCTCACTTACCTTTTTTTTTATTATTATTTGGATTGCTTTTCAATCCTATATATATATATATTTTCTTCTCTTTTCAGGGATTGTTTTTCAATCCTTCTTTTTCTTTCTTTTTCAAGTGAGGATTACTATATCTGGATAGCCTGTTAATAATTTTGAACTTCATTTTCCTCTTCCTAAATTTGAAACTAGAAACATTTTCTTACCTTTTATGTATTTCATAGTTTTCACTTCATTGAGTTTCAATCTTTTCTTTCTCAACTAAATATTTAAGAATTTAAAATCTTAAAATATAGTTTTCCTTACTTTAAATAGTTAACTATATTCTTATCCTTTTATTACAAATATATTAATCTATAAAATTAGTTTAATCACAAAAAATATTTCTCTTAACCTTTTATAATAGTTAAATAAATCAATTCTAGTTTATTGAATTAAATTTACTTCAGAAAATCATTTTATAATAATTTTTAAAAATATAATATTGAGAATAATTTAATAGTTAAATTTTTGTTTTTCCTTCCCCCAAACTTAAATTTTTCTATCTAATCATATGGGTGAAAAGAAAATATACTGTAAAATTAAATCATACCTTCGTGCTTTAGGTATTTTTCTTCTTGAAGTTATGCAGGTTCTTCACATCACTTAATTAACCTGTACTGTTAATAATTTTCTTCACACAAATAACATTAAAGAATTTACTGGGTAAAGAAATTTTGAAATAATTACAAAATACTAACACAATTTCCTACTACATTTAATTATTTTACCAATTAAAGTATTAAGCACAATTAACACAACATCCACATATATTTCACTAATCTAGTTACCGAGTTACAATCATAGTCTGAAATATAAAATTTTAAAGATACACAAATTTAACTTACACAACATAATAATCGAAATACATAAACTAAAAAACGATACTAAATTGAAGATAATAAACAAACACATAACATAAATACATAACAGAATCTAATCTTCAGCATCAAAATCCTATACTATATCCCCATCTCCTTGTTCAGCAGGTAGAGTGGTCTAGTAATGAGTATAACAGGGGCACTCAGGAAATATAACATCAAGCTCTCATCTCCTATAACGATTTTCAGCATCATAGTAGGCTATCTCAAACTCATAATGCCTCCGGAGATAGTCACTGTCATAATCGCGCCTCCGCTCTAATCCTCCTATCATTTGATCTATTCGCTCCAACCTTTCATCCATTTTCTCAAAACTTTTCTGATGCAGAGTCAGTCCATTCATCAAGTCATAAAGGGTAGGAGAACTATAGGTAGGAGGGTTGATCCCTCGATAATTATACTTACAAATATATATATATATATATATATATATATATATATATATATATATATATATGAAAATTGGCAACGACACCAAAAACTTGATACTCGTCTCGTAAATGTAACGACGTTAAAAACTTGATTCCCAGCAAACAAGTGCCAAAAACTTGGGCGACTAGGAATATATGTGCCGATGATTTAGATATGGAACTTATGATTTTATAATATGGGATACTACGCAAGTATACGTATTGTCTATCAAGTAATATAAGATTTTTTGATTAAGTCTCGAGATATTGAACCCACATGGAAAATATGAAAATTTTTAAGGAAATCATAAAATTATCTTTCTAATTTTTTTAATTGTTTTTGAAAAAGTATTTCTTGATTTTAAAAAGTTTTGAAAGTTGATTTGTCTTTTAAAATTTTCTTAATAAAATGTTAAGCAAGAAATTAAAATTATAATAACTAATAACATTGGATGTAAAATACTATTAACTAGAATATCTTCTTCTTTCCTTTTATGAAGTAGTAATAATTCTTAAAGTATTGTTGTGGAAGTATTCAAATTTTTTGTGACAGATAGAAGCAAATGTGTTCTTTACCCTTACTTGGTTCTATAAAGAACATAAGTTAATTTGAAATTTTTATTATTTTGAACATGGTTAGGCAGGGAAGATACCAGTCTCTCACTCTAGTGTTCCCTCGATTCCCACCACCTGGGAGCTAAATTCTCATAACAAAACTCAAAACTTCAAACTAAATTAGAGGGTTTTAGGCTGTCACTCTAAAATTCCCTAATTTTACTCCCTTTTATAAAAGTATCTTCTAATATTACATTCAATTATATGGATTACAATTCTCACCCATATAATTGCATGTGATTCTTACTAACTTTTATGAGACAATACCGCATTGGATCTTACATAATCTTAAGAAATTCTACAACTTAACAGACCAAATTAAAAAGTAAATAAAGTTTTTAGAATCAATCTTCACAACTTCTTCTAACTTTTAAACACTTATACTTTCCACAATAATTCTTTGTAAATTAATTACTTCTCCATTTAAGAAAGAAAAAGATAGAGTAAACTACTCAGAATACATTAAGAAAATACAAAAACACATTGATTTGAAATTAAAAACAATAACAAAAATAACAAACTAAAGCAAGTATTAATATAAAGATTAAAAGTAAACACTTATCTGAAAATCCCCTCCACAAGACTAAGGAAGTTCCTCTGAAACTTTGACTCTTCGCTAAGCTACTCCTCAGAGCAATTCTCTTAACTCTGATGTCTCAGAATACAGACTTCAGACTTCAATAAAAACTAAACTTAAAGAAAGAAAAGAAGTGGGAAGAAGAATACTTCACTCCGAACCTTTTCTCGTTTCTACTCTCTACTCCTACTCTAAAATAAAAATACTTAAAATGCAGTGGAAGAACAAAAGAAAGAAAGAAAGAACCCTTCAAAATGCAAAGGAAGAGTCTCATAATCTTTCCTAAGACTCTCTTTAAATAGTAAACCAAAAGGTGCCTTGGTGTCTCTTCAAAATGTGTCCAGATTCAATGTATCTACCAAGGAACGCACCCCTTCATTCAAACTTACTACCCAAAGGAAGTTATGGTAGTTACCACCAAGTGTTGCATCCCATCCCCATTGAGATTTACACAAATTCATTTGAATTTTAATTTTTAACTATGGCGGCTAAGCGCAGGCCCAGCGGCGCTTAGCCGCCAGTGCCAAAAATTTGATTTTTCATTTATTTGCTCCAATTTTGGTCCTTTCATCATGACCATCCATTTTCATCATACCTGCAAGAAAAATACAAAATACCTTCCATTAAAGTGTAATATCATTAAAAACAGGTATAAAATGTGCATAAAAATACTAAATATTTTAGGTGTATCAAAATCCCCCAAACTTAAAATGTTACTTATCCTCAAGTGACAGTTAATCTCATAAAACATTTTAGCATGCAAATTATGTAGTGAGTTTCTTAGGAAGATAACAAAATTTTGTTCTAGAAGTGGAATAGTCCAATTTAGAAAAAATTTCAGTAATTAAAACCAACTTAAAGTCTAGAAAGTTCTTAAGTAAAGGAAAATGACAAATATAAGTTTCTATCTATTTCAGAAATATTTGTAGATTCTTCAAAATATAGGATTCAAACACTTATTTTTCTCACTTAAAAATCTTTATTTGAAAATAATTTTTACTTACTATATTTTAACCTTAAGCTTTATATTTTCTCTGAACTTAAATCTTAAATTTTAGGTATGAAACCAATTTTTGATTAGGCCCTTAAATCCTCAAGCTTCTCCTCCCTTTTCACATACTATTTTTCACTTTTTCTCTTTTTTTTTTTATATTGCAAGGATTACTATATCTGGATATGCCTTTAATGATTTTGAATTCCACCCTTGCATTTAAAATAAAGGTCAGATATACATCTTTTACTTAAAAATCATAATAATAATATTTGAAAATTATTCTTCAATAAAAGAAATTTAAGCTTTGAAGAATAAAAGTTAAATCTTTTATTTATCCAAAAATACAAAACTTCTTACTAAAGATAGTTTAACTTTATTTAACACCTCTTCATTAAGAAAATTTTAACTCTAAGTTTTTCATGATTACTATAAATTTTAACTAAATTCTTTTATTCATTTCTATATTCAAAACTTTGTTAACCTAATATAACTTCATGTACATAATTGTTCTCAATCAAAAATATGATTTATTTTTATGTATTCTTGAGAATCAAATAAAATTTTAGGTTTTTGAATATCTTTGTTTTTTAAAAAAGAAAAATCCCCCCAAACTTTAATTTTTTAATTAAGATAAAACATTTAAGCATAAGAAATGATATATGGGTGAGAAATAAAAACTGACATATCATGCTTGCAGGAATTTTTAATATCCTAATATGCAAGTATAACAATTTAAATAACAGGAGTAAACTGTAATCAAATTTAGTTTTTCAAAACATATTTATATTTTTTATACATAGAAAAGTAAAATTTCAAAAAGACTTCTACAGTAGTGGAGGTTTTCAAAGCAAATACACACCAACTAAAATAACACACTGATACAGATAACAGATAGTAGTGGAATTTGAAAAATTTTAAACATGTAGTTTCCTAAGTAGAAGTTCCTAATAGTGGTTTTTAATCTCCTAACAGTTCTTGAATTAAAGTGCACACTACTAAAAACTCTGACATAACATACACATAAAATACATTTACTATTACACACCATCACAAAGCAACATATAAAACAACAGCACAACAACAATACCTGAATATGCATAATAGAAAAATAGTACAAGTACAATATGCATACTATCAAGGTTCACATCACAATACAATTATCAAACAAAATACTAACAAAACAAACATACATCCAAAACAATACCACAACAAAAACAAATAACACAAATCTACTCATCATCCTCATCATCATCGTCATCCTGCTCGTTCAATCCTTGGATGGCACATATGGTATGTAGAATGGATGAGGGGGCATCTCAGCACTCTGATAACCTCTAATCAGTCAATCCACATATTGCTGATAATTCTCCTCATATTCATCTTGTTTTACAATATATCTTTCCACATTATCCAGCTTACCATCCATATCTCTCATATGCTCTCGAGTAAGACTCACTTTTCTCAAAATCGTTCTCAATAAACCAGTCTGAGAATCAGTAGATGATGAAGCACGTGAAGTAGTAGCACGAGAAGTAGATGCCGCAGAAGCAGAAGCAGTAGAAGCCCTACCAAATCCTCCTCTCCAACCAAACTCTGAATGTACAGTGTAAGCACCAACATTTACACTAGTAATTGGTCTCAATGGTTGATGTATCTCTTCCCAGGTTTCAAACTTCACTCCAGATCGTTCACATAGTGAATGAATTAAGGAAGGAAATCCCATACCTGCAGTAGTGGTTGATCTAGCACAGTTCAAAACATAGTCATAAATTATACTTCCAATGTCAATAGGCTTCCCTTGCTGAATACAATGGTTCAACGCAGCTCTTTCTCTCGTTACTTCACTAGTATGACTCAAAGGTAACAACTTAGATGAGATAAAATAATGCCACGCCTTAGAAATGACATTCAGTTTGGAAGCAGGAATGTTCACTCTTCTATCATTTGTTATTTTCCATATCTGCTTCCATCAGTCAGAAATTCCATGATCTCATCTAATTATCCTTCCGAAGGATGATAGTTAGAATAAAAACATAACATGTCAGGAGGTAGTCCATAAAAAGTATTGAGTGCACCAGAAGAAAATTTGACCTCCTGCATTCTAACCATCACTTGATTCTCTTCGCATGTTGGTAAATTTGCATAAAATTCTCTAACCACGTAAACAAGAAGCAATGACAGAGAAGCAACGAGTAATTCTCCCAGTTTCTTCTAGCAATCATATCTTCAATCACCTCTCCCGGCTTACTAAACACAAGCTCAGGAATCAACTTACGTGACTGCAATGCATCGACGTATCGTTCCTCAGCACTCATACTAACAAATTTGTCAGAATTAAACTTCGTCTTTTCTCATGAACACTTTGACTTTGGAGCCCTCTCTAAAAATTCACGAAAAATTCAACATAAATTACAAAATTAAACTAACTTGCTAAAATATCTTCCAAAAGATATTTTCACTAAATCCAAGTAATTTTTCAAGTTTTTCCTCAAATTTTCACCATGAATAGTGATTTTAAGATTTTCTATAATGTACTCAAAATACATGGTGAAAATCGAAAATTTTTACTTAGGAGTAGTTCTCTTAGCTCAAGGGATTCAAATCAAACAATTTTTGTTCAGATCGGCTCTTAAATGATCCACAAAATGATACCCTAGGCTCCTCTTTCGTGGTAAACTGAAGGTTGAAGATGATGGGGCGGTTGAAAATGGCAATATTCGGGTTTTTAACTTTCAGGAACCAATTTTCGCGAACTGGCGCCTAAGCGCGAACTTTCTGTGCTTAGCTGCAAAATCTAGAGCGTAAGCGCCTGCACTCTGGCGCTTAGCCGCCAATACCCAAATTTTCATAATTAAGGTATATCCACTAAATCACTATGTTAATTACCCTTAATTACTCCAGAATAATTATTTCTAGCCACAAATCTTCCAATACACGAAATCAAAGTTAAATAACCATTGATTCCACACAAATTTCACAAAAACAAAAACTTATATTAAAACAAACATAACATTTAATACAATTCTAGAATTTCTATCCAAACATAAAGGATGAAATTCTCTAAATACAAGAGACATTAATCTCAAACTGATAAGTATACATCTTTAGGATGTAACTATCACATCATTAGGCTTAGTTAATACTTAAATATAAACACTAAACACACCAAACATAACACACAAGAACACTAACATAAAACAAAACAAAGCACTCTTAATTCCATTCTCCATTATGCAGAATATATCCAGGACAACTATTATTCTCATTTGACCCTTCTCAAATATAAATTTGATAAAACGGGCGATCATTGTTCATTCTTACATCATCTTCTTCAATCCATTTGTTCTTTACAAACATCGCCTTATCTATTTCTTCCACGTACCTTTAATGATTGAATTCCATCTTGAGTTGCCATCCCATGTGATCCAAATGCAGGTTAGTTTCATTGATCTTTGCTTCCATTGAAGTCACTCGGGCTTCAATTTCTGCAATCATTTCTGCAATACCTTGAATACTAACATCGAGATATTCATTAAATAACTCCTTAGCACTATCTCTAATGAACTTACTTTGGTCAGAATCTTGCTTCTTCTTCATCTCGTTCTCCAAGGAAGACATGATGCACTCGAAATTCTCTTCTTAGATCTTCAGAAATGAAAATAGGACTTGGGGCAAGTGTTTTTCTTAAGTCAAATCCTTTTTATAGACTTGGGAAATGCTAGAATATTCCCCAAGATGTTTATAAACTCCTAAATAACTCCCAAAACTTCTCCCAACTAGTCGGCGCTTAGTCGCCAGTGCACAATTTAGCACAGGTCCGCTAAGTGTCCAAATTTTCATTCTGACTTCTCTTGATCATCAATTAAGGTCAAATAAACTCTACTTAAGTTTAAAAAATCGAAATTACTACCACTAAAAACATAAAAACAAACCAAACAAAGCAAACAAAACACACTAAATAAACATAAAGCAAAGCACACAGATAAATATGGGTTGCCTCCCACAAAGCGCTTGTTTTAACGTCTTCAGCCTGACAAACCCAAAACTCATTCTGAGTGACCCAACATCAAATTCTCATCAGATTTAGATTTATGGACTAAAAACTATGGTTTAAGTCTATGACCGTTAACTTTAAATATTTTTCCAGTCTGAGGATCTTGAATATCTACAGCTCCATAAGAATAAACTTTTATCATAATAAATGGACCCATCCACCTGGACTTAAGTTTCTTAGAAAATATTCTCAATCTAGCATTATACATCAAAACTTTTTGTCCTGGTACAAATTTTTGGTAAGAATCTTCCGATCATGCCACAACTTCATTTTTTCCTTATAAATCTTAGCATTTTCATAAGATTCATTCCTTATTTCTTCAAGCTCATTCAATTGCAATAATCTCTTTTCAGCAGTATCTTTCAAATTATAGTTGAACTCTTTAATAGCCCAATATGCTTTATGCTCAAGTTCAAAAGGTAAATGACAAGCTTTTCCAAAAATCAGCCTATATGGGGACATTCCTTCATATAGGTGTTCTGTAAGCAGTCCTATAGACCCACAAAGCATAATCTAGTTTAATTGACCAATCCTTTCTATTTGGATTAACAATTTTTTTAAATATTCTTTTAATTTCACGATTGGATAATTCAACCAAACCACTTGTCTGCGGATGATAAGCAGTAGCAATGCGATGATTAATTTGATATTTCTTTGCTAACTTCCCAATAATCACATTTCTAAAATGACTTCCCCCATTAGTTATGATTATATTTGGTATTCCAAATTTGTAAAATATATTCTTTTCTAAAAACTTTGCAACACTTTGAGCATCACATCGAGGTAAAGGAATAACTTCAATCCATTTGAAAACATAGTCTACTGCTATCAAAATATAAACATTTCCGAAAGATGGTGTAAATGGTCACATAAAATCTAGTCCCAAACATCAAATATTTCAACTTCCAACATATAATTGAGGGGCATCTCATTTCTTCTAAAAATATTGCCTACACGCTGACATCTATCACAATTTTTAATATAAACATTCACATCCTTAAAAATTGTAGGCCAATAAAATCCTGATTGAAATATTTTATATGCAGTTTTATCACTTCCAAAATGTCCCCCATAATCAGAATCATGACATTTTTGAATAAATACATAAGTTTCTTCCAAAGGTACACATCTTCGAATTATAAGATCATTTCCTTCTTTATATAAAAATAGGTCATCCTAAAAATAAGTCTTAGCATCAGACAGAAATTTCTTCTTTTCATGATATGTCAAACCATAGGGTATAATATTACTAACAATAAAGTTTACTATGTCTGCATACCACGGAACACGCAATTCTTTAACAGTGAACACTTTTTCATCAGGAAAATGTTCATTAATTTCTTCAATATTACAGAGAGATTTTTTAATTTCAAGCCTGGATAAATGATCAGCAAATTGATTATCAGAACCCTTCCTATCTACTATCTCAAAATCAAATTCTTGCAAAAGAAGAATCCATCTTATCAGTCTTGGTTTTGCATCATTTTTCTTCATTAAGTATTTAATAGCAGAATGATCAGTATGCACAATGCATTTTGTTCCAGTTAAATATGATCGAAATTTATCAAAGGCAAATAATATAGCAAATAAGTCTTTCTCAGTAGTGATATAATTAATTTGAGCTTCATTAAGAGTTTTACTAGCATAATAAATTACTTTGAAAATTTTATCATATTTCTGACCCAAAACAACACCAATAGCATAATCACTAGCATCACACATTAATTCTAAAGGTTTTTCCCAATTTGTTGAAATTATTACAGGTGCAGTGATTAATTTTTCTTTTAATGTTTCAAAGGCTTTACGACAGTCATCATCAAAATTAAAAATTGCATCCTTTTCTAGTAAACAGCATAAAGGTTTTGTAATCTTTGAAAAGTCTTTAATGTAATGCCTGTAGAATCCAGCATGTCCTAAAAAACTTCTAATTCCCCTTACATTGGTTGGGCAAGGTAAATTAGATATAACTTGAATTTTTGCAGGATCTACCTCCAAACCTTCTTCTGAAATCCAATGTCCCAAAATAATTCCTTCTCCTACCATAAATTGGCATTTTTCCTAATTAAGGACCATATTAGTTTCTTCACAGCGTTTAGAATTTTAGATAGAAGGTTTAAACATGATTCAAACGAAATTCCAAACACTAAAAAGTCATCCATAAAAACTTCAATCCCTTTTTCAATTAAATCACAAAAAATAGCCATCATACATCTCTGAAATGTAGCAGGGGCATTACATAATCCAAAGGGCATTCTTATAAAAGCAAACGTACCATAAGGACTTGTAAACATAGTGTTCTCTTGATCCTCAAGAGAAATTTGAATTTGGTGGTAACCAGTATATCTATCCAGAAAACAAAAGTATTTATGCCTAGCCAGCCTATCCAACATTTGATCTTTAAAAGGGAGTGGAAAATGATCTTTCCTTGTGGCAAGGTTTAACTTTCTATAATCAATGCATATTCGTCATCCTGTAACTTGTTTTGTTGGTATCAATTCATCTTTTCATTAACAGTCATAGTTACTCCTCCTTTCTTAGGAACACAGTGAATAGGACTAACTCATGCACTATCTGAAATAGGGTAGATAATTCCAGCATCCAACCATTTTAAAATTTCTTTCTTAACAACGACTTTCATGATAGGATTTAATCTCCTTAGGGGATCAGCCCGCGGTTTGCAATTATCTTCCATAAGAATTCAGGGCATAAAAATTGAAGGGCTGATTCTTTTAATATCAGCAATTGTCCATCTAAAGGCTTTCTTGTGCTTCTTCAAAATTTCAAGAAAACTCTCTTCTTCTTTTTCAGTTAATTGAGAGAAAATTATAACAGGCAAGGTTGGGGATTCACCTAGAAAAAAACATACTTCAAATGATTAGGAAGCATTTTTAACTCAAGTTCTGGAGGATTTTCAATTGATGGACCATAAGATTTATCTTTCTCAGTCATATCCAACAATTCAAAACTTTCACGAACAAACATTAAATCTTCCTCTTGAAAATCTTCAGAATCAAATAACTCCTCTTCTTGCTTATATTCAAATTCTTCTCTTTCAGCTTTCTCTTCATAAATTGATTTGAAAAGACATTCACATAAATATACAACAACATCCATCTTATAACACTCATCTTCTTTACCTCTAGCAGGATATTTCATCGATTTTGAAATATTAAATGTAACAGTCTGATCATTAACCCTCATCGTTAATTCCCCTTTTTGCACATCAATCATGGCTCTGCCTGTAGCTAGAAAAGGTCACCCCAAAATTATGGGTATCTCTTTATCTTCCTCCATATCTAACACAATGAAATCCACAGAAAAAATAAATTGATCCACTTTTACCAAAACATCTTCTATAACTCCTTTAGGATATGTGATCGAACAATCTGCTAATTGCAGAGTTACAGTAGTTGGGGTTGTTTTTCCTAGTCTCAGTCTTTTAAATATTGATAGAGGCATAAGGTTAATGCTTGCAACCAAATCACATAAAGCTTTTCCACAGAATCTTTCTCCAATTGCACATGGAATTATGAAACTACCAGAATCTTTAAGTTTTTCAGGAAGCTTTTTCTGAATTATCGCACTGCACTCCTCACTAAGTGCAACAGTCTCATTTTCTTCAAACTTCATCTTTTTATTAAGATTATCCTTCATAAATTTAACATAGCTTGGCATTTGTTCTAGGGCTTCAGTAAATGGAATATTAATGGTAAGCTTCTTTAATATCTCCAAGAATTTTGAAAATTGCTTATCCAACTTTTGTTGACGAAGTCTCTGAGGAAATGGAGGTGGTGGTTTTTCTAAATCAACCTTAGGTGGAGTAATAGGTCTTTCAAAACCTTTTGGAGCGTCCTCTTTAGGTCTTTCAATTTCTTCTTTCTCTACTTCAGCTTCTTTTTGAACTTTACCTTCCAATTCTTTTCCACTTCTCAGTTGAACTACTTTTACTTATTCTTTATTCTTTTCTCTTGGATTCACTTCAGTATTACATGGAAGCATTCCTTGGGATCTATTGCTTAAGGCATTTGCAATTTGTCCCAATTGATTTTCAATATTTCTGATGGTTGCTCCTTGAATTTGTAATTGATTTCCCATATGTGATACTACTTCTTCCATAGACAACTTCTTCTCCTCATTTTGTAAAGCATTGTTATAACCTGAAGGATAAGTTAATCTATAATTATTATTACCTTGGTTGTTCCAATTCCCCAATGGGTTTACTTGGGTGTTCCCCCATTGTTGATTAGCACCACCCTGATCATTGTTATTCTAGTTAAAATTTGGATGATTCTTCCAACCTGGGTTATAATAATTGGAATATGGGTTGTTAGGTTGGATTATGGCATTCACATTTTCTGGTGAAGAATAAGAATCAACCATTTGGCCTAATAAATTTTCTTCAATCATGAGATTTGGCTGAAAAAAATTCATCCCAAATTGGTCTATCTTCCTTGATACAGCAACAACTTGATTTGCTAACATTGTAAAAGCATCATTTTCATAAACACCGGCTACCTTTTTAGGATTTAACCTTTCGAAGGCCATTGAAAATTATTAGTAGCCATTTCTTCAATTAAAGCATAAGCATCCGAAAATGGTTTAGACATTAATGATCCACCAAGACGAAGCATCGATGATTGATCTGAGAGATTCAACTAATCCATTATAAAAAGTTTGAATTATTAACCAATCTGGTATCGCATGATGTGGACATTTCCTGAGGAGATCTTTAAATCTTTCCCATGCTTCATATATTGATTCCCTTTCAAACTGACAAAAAGATGTTATATCATTTCTCAACTTAGCAGTCTTAGATAATGGAAAATATTTAGCAAGGAAATTTTGTGACAGTTCACCCCAAGTTCTAATTGATCCAGGTGCTAACGAATGTAACCACATTTTAGCTTTATCCCTTAGTGAGAAAGGAAAAAAGTCTAAGTCTAATATCATCATCCGAAACACCATCATATTTAAAAGTAGCACACAACTCTAAAAAATTAGCAAGATGCAAATTAGGATCTTCAGTTGTTGCTCCCCCAAACTGATTATTAGACACCATTTGGATAATAGCAGGTTTAAGCTCAAAAGAATTAGCAGCTACAACAGGGTTTTGAATACTACCACGAGGTTCATCTACTGTAGAGTTAACATAATCTCTTAAAGGTCTTAATTCTTGATGGATGCCAACGTTTTGATTTTGATGATTTGCCATTTCTTGAATATTTTTATCTTTTTTTGTATTTTTAATTTTTTTGATTTTTCTGATAGTTCTTTCTAATTCAAAATCGTAAGACACAAGTCCTTCAGAACCTGAACTACGCATACAACAATAAAACAAAACAAAACACAACACACTAACAAAAACAAAGAAAAGTAAAAATTTAAAATTTCTTATTTCTCTTTAAAATGTAATTAAATTAATTTTCCCCAGCAACGGCACCAAAAACTTGATCCCCTAATATTTATACTTACAAATATGATATGAAAATTGGCAACGACACCAAAAACTTGATATTGTCATGTAACGTAACGATGCTAAAAACTTGATTCCCGACAAACAGTGCAAAAAACTTGGGCCGCTAGGAATATATGCGCTTATGATTTAGATATGAAAATTATGATTTTATAATATGGGATACTACGCATGCATACGTATCGTTTATCAAGTAATATAGGACTTTTTGATTAAGTCCCGAGATATCGAACCCACAGGGAAAATATGAAAATTTTTAAAGAAATCAGAAAATTATCTTTTTACTTTTTTTTAATTGTTTTCGAAAAAGTATGTCTTGATTTTGAAAAGTTTTGAAAGTTGATTTGTCTTTTAAAATTTTCTTAATAAAATGTTAAGCAAGAAATTAAAATTATAATAACTAATAACAATGGACGTAAGATACTATTAACTAGAATATCTTTTTCTTTCCTTTTATGAAGTAGTAATAATTCTTAAAGTATTGATGTGGAAGTATTCAAATTTGTTGTGACAGATAGAAGCAAATGTGTTCTTTACCATTACTTTGTTCTATAAAGAACATATGTTAATTTGAAATTTTTATTATTTTGAACATGTTTAGGTAGGGAAGATACCAGTGTATCACTCTAGAGTTTCCTCGATTCTCACCACCTGGGGACTAACTTCTCATAATAAAACTCAAAACTTCAAACCAAATTAGGGGGTTTTAGCCTGTCACTCTAAAATCCTCTAATTTTACTCCCTTTTATAAAAATATCTCATAACATTACATTCAATTATATGGACTACAATTCTCACTCATATAATTGCATGTGATTCTTACTAACCTTTATGAGACAATACCACATTGGATCTTACACAATCTCAAGAAATTCTACAACTTAAGAAGCCAAATTAAGAAGTAAACAAAGTTTTTAGAATCAATCTTCACAACTTCATCCAACTTTTAAACACTTATACTTTCCACAACAATTCTTTGTAAATTAATTACTTCTCCATTTAAGAAAGAAGAAGATAAAGCAAACTACTCAGAATGCATTGAGAAAATACAAAAACACATTGATTTGAAATTAAAAATAATAAGAAAATTAACAAACTAAAGCAAGCATTAATATAAAGATTAAAACTAAACACTTATCTGAAAATCCTCTCCACAAGACTAAGGAAGTTCTTTTGAAACTTTGACTCTTCGCTAAACTACTCCTCAGAGTAAGTCTCCCAACGCCGATGACTCAGAATACAGACTTCAGACTTCAATAAAAACTAAACTAAAAGAAAGAAAAGAAGTGGGAAGAAGAAGACTTCACTCCGACCCTTTTCTCCTTTCTACTCTCTACTCCTAATCTAAAATAAAAACTCTTAAAATGTTGTGGAAGAACAAAAGAAAGAAAGAATGAACCCTTCAAAATGTAAAGGAAGAGTCACCTAATCTTTCCTAAGACTCTCTTTAAATAGTAAACCAAAAGGTGCCTTGGTGTCTCTTCAAAATGTGTCTAAATTCAATGTATCTACCAATGAATTCACCCCTTCATTCAAAATTACCGCCCAAAGAAAGTTATGGTAGTTACCACCAAGTGTTGCATCCCATCCCCTTTGAAATTTGCGTCAAATTCATTTGAATTTCAATTTTTAACTTTGGCGGCTAAGCGCCGGCCCTGCGGTGCTTAGCCGCTAGTGCCAAAATTTTGATTTTTCATTTTCTTGCTCCAAATTTGATCCAATTTTGATCCTTTCATCATGAACATCCATTTTCATCATACCTGCAAGAAAAACACAAAATACCTTCCATTAAAGTGCAATATCATTAAAATTAGGTATAAAATGTGCATAAAAATACTAAATATTTTAGGTGTATCAAGGGTCATAACTAGTAGTGGGAATATCCCTACTAGTCGAAGGTGCAGAGCTCCTAGTCCCAGATCTCCAACCTTCATGGTATTCATAGGTCTTTATATTAGCCTGGGTAATAGGTTTCATAGGTTCAACCCATTCCTCATCATCTCCTGCCTATACTCCAGATAGATGGCAGAGTGCATAAATCCGACCAGGATGTCCTAGTCCTCCTCCAGATTCACTTTTTGAATTGGCTAATATATTTTTATAAATAATACTTCCCACATTTATACTTCTATGGTTCTGAATACAAAAATTTAGAACTGCACTATCTCTTGAAACTTCAATAAGATGATAAGTGGGCAGAAAAGTAGAGCAAATAAAATAATGCCAAGCCTTATAGGTTGCATTTAGCATGGAAAGAGGGAAGTTTACCCGTTCACACTGCTTTATTTTCCAAGTCCCTTTCTCATCAGTGAGAAAGTTAATCACCTCCTCCATCAGTCCTTCCATTGTTCCAAAAGTATCGTATTCGTTGGTGTGAAGATCTTGTACTTTAGAGAAAGAATTAATATGTGCAACATTAAATTCATCTAAAAATCCTCTAACTTTTATAGGTCCATCCTCTATCTGGGTCAAATTGGCATAAAACTCTTTTACAACTTCAATTGCTGTTCTGTTCGTTGTATAACAAAAATTTTCCCATCTTCGCTCTTTGATCGTCTGTTCTACTTCTCCTCCCGGATTCTTGAAAAACTTTATCTTGGATGTATTTTCTCGCTATGATAATAAATTTGTATCTTGACTGAGCCCATGCATTCACAAATCATGTCTCATGAAAATCAAGTCACCTCTTTTATCGTGGAGCCATTTCTTTATCTATCAAATCTACAAAAATCTCAACTAAATCCCAAAATAATACTAGAATGGCTTCCAAAGTTGACTTAAAGTAATCAAAAATGAATTCCATGAATTTCTTCCAACTATTTTCTCCATATTTCAATTTTTCCAAAATTTCCAAATGTGGACGAAATACGTTGTGAAAATCAAAAATTTTTGCATTGGAGTGACGCTCTTACCAAGGGAAGACGAAATCCGGTATCAAAATGTGTTGAAACTGCTCCAAATCCAAGATCTATTACTCCCTAGGTCGGTTTTTTCGAAGTTTTGAGGAAGGGGACGATGAATAGTGACGGTTGACCGGTCAAATAAAAGTGTTTTTCGAGACCTTGCAGTCAGTGAGAAAAATCTCGTCGTCGGCGAGCTAATTAATTCAAAAAGGTTTAAAGTCTCTAGAAAAAGTCACCGTCGGCTGCGTCGATCTAGCTGTCGGCGGGATTTTTTGGAAATTAATATTTTTAATATTTTATAATGTTTTCAATTCATTTTAAACCTTGTTAATGTCTGATCAATCAATTAAATATAATTTACTGTGATAAGATACTATCTTAACTCAATTAAATTCACACAACACAAAACATCACAAATTTTATATAAAATCCAAGTGTTTACAATATTCGTACACCACATTACTAACAAGGTATTTTTTCAACCTTAATACATCAAATTTAGCATCGCAATCCAAACCACAATACTCAAAACGCTGAAAACAAACAAACAATGCATAATTTCATCTATACTAAGATCAAATATCAAATGTGCAGATTACATAAAATTAAATTCAACTAACACAACACATAAAAAATATGAAATTCTTCTACTCGTCAGGATCAGTGCTAAACTCATCTCTGATATCACCGATAGAACGTAAATGAAACAATAAATTGTAGAAGGGTCTGTAACGAACTTCTTCAGTAGAATTTTCTTCTATCCATCCTTTCTTTCTCATAAGCTGTACGAAACTAGCTTCAAGATGTCCAGAATGATCGAAGTGTTCTTCATCCTCCAGTCAATATGATCAAATAAATCAGAGATGTTATTTATTGAAGTCATCACATTTTTACCTCTTTTTCCAGTCCTTTGAGTTTCCGCAAGATCAGATCAGTTTTATCAGTCAAGGGCCTGATTGAAAAAGAACTCTGAGATGTTTGATCCATAATAATGGCTCCATCGTCATCATTATCTAATGTAGGAAACATATCAGTTGGTGCTAAAGTTTTCCAAGGCAGAAGTACCTTCTCCCATGCTTCATATGAAACTTGGTACTGACTGCATAGTGCAAAGATTGTAGAAGGATGTCCAAGCCCATAAATTGATCCATGAACAATCAGGCCTAAAGCAGACTTCATAATAATTGAACCAACATCAATAGGTAGTCCCGCTTGAATACAATAATTCAAGATTGCACACTCCTTAGAAACTTTATTAACCCTCGTAGTGGGTAATAGTTCTCAAGAAATGAAGAAGTGCCAGTGTTTAGAAACGGGGTTTAGAAGTGATGCAGAAAAACTAACATACCCGTCTCCTCTTGTTTCCCAATCTTCCGCTTCATCAATTAAATAACGATAGATCTCATTCATATTATTCCTTGTAGGGACAAAGTTGGAGTAGTGGCAAACAGGTGTGTTCTCAATTGAATATAACTCATTAATCCTAGAAGGAGTGAAAGTTACCCATATGCCTCGTACATAGATGACTCCATTGTTGATTCCGTGTAGATTGGAATAGAATTTTTTTACCACAGGGATGACTACTGCAGAAGTGGTATAGCACAATACTTCCCAATGTCGTCGCACAATCATCTCCTCGATAGGCGTTGTCGAATTCTCCACTCCTCTATTCAAGAATACTTGTTCCTTTATCAATCTCCTTTTCATCATCACTTTATTGAAGATTCATTGGGCCTCGCAACTGATAAATTTTCGTCGATTGAACACTAAATATCTAGGGATTTTAAGGTGATTGGATGCCATAATGATGAGTTTTGGTGGAGTTTCAATTCATTTTTAGGAAGTATATAGTTTAAGAATTCGAGTTCTAGGAGTTTTTAAAGAGTTAAAACACTTAGAATTGCCAGAAACCGTCAAAATAACTCCCTAAACCGCTCATTCACCGATCTCACAGTCGGCGGCAACGATCTCGCCATCGGCGGGATTCTTAAAAAAAAATAAACTGAATTTGGCGTGCAAAACTCACCGTCGGTGGGATCGATCTCGCCGTCGGCAGCCAAGGCAAAAATTGCACAGTTTCGCTCTGGTCCGAATGCGTTCAAAATTTTTCTATGGATATAATTATCATGATGATCATGAGGGTAAATACAAGTAGTAGAATTCAATCTTACCACAAACTAACAACAAAATTAAAAAAATACATAATCATTGTAAATAAATAAAGATCACTATGGGTTACCTCCCATAAAGCACTTGGTTTAACGTTGTCAGCCCAACCTATTCAGGGTGTTAATCAGGTTGACTGAGCATTAAAACCTCTTTAAGATTTGGTCTTTTACGCTCAAAATATGATTTTAATCTGTGTCCATTTACTTTAAATCTGTTTCCAGTCTTTGGATCTTCAATTTCAACAGCTCCATATGTAAATATTTGAGTTATAGTGAAAGGTCCTAACCATCAAGATTTCAATTTCTCAGGAAATAATTTCAGCCTTGTATTGTACAATAATACTTTTTGTCCTGGTTCAAAATTCTTTTGGTTAATCTTCTGATCATGCCATATCTTCATTTTCTCTTTATAGATTCTATCATTATGATAGGATTCATTCCTTAATTCATTTAATTCATTCATCTACAACAATCTCTTCTCACCAGTATCTTTCAAATTATAATTAAATTCTTTAATCGTCCAATACGCTTTATGCTCTAATTCAACTGGTAAGTGGCAAGTCTTTCCATAAAGAAGTCTGTAAGGAGTCATTCCAATTGGGGTTTTATAAGCAGTCCTGTATGCCCATAATGCGGTGTCTAGTCTTGTAGACTAATCTAATCTACTAGGGTTTACAGTCTTCTCTAAAATTTGTTTAATTTCTCGATTAGAAACTTCAGCTAATCACTGGTCTGTGGATGATAAGCAGTAAATATTTTATGAATAATATTAAATTTTTCTGCCAATTTATGTATATATTTATTCCTAAAATGGGATCCTCCGTCAGTGATAATTGCTCTCGGCATTCCGTATCTTGTGAAAATATTTTTCATTAAAAGTTTTGACACACTCTTGGCATCACAACGAGGGAAGGCCTGTGCTTCAATCCATTTAGAAACATAATCAATAGCAACTAATATATATGAGTTTCCAAATGAAGGAATAAATGGTCCCATGAATCCTAATCCCTAAACATCAAAAATTTCAACTTCTAATATAAAATTCAGAGGCATTTCATTTCTTCTAGATATATTACCTACTCTTTGGAATTTATCACAAGTTTTGATATATCTATAAACATCTCTAAATAGAGTAGGCCAATAAAATCCAGATTGTAATATTTTATATGCAGTTTTATCAGTCTCGAATGTCCTCCAAATTTAGAATCGTGACATTTTTGAACGATCTGTTCAGTTTCTTCATAAGGCACACATCTTCTAATAATTAGATCCTTACATTACTTATATAAATGTAGTAAATCCCAAAAATACATTTTAGCATCATGAATGAATTTTTTTTGTTATTGCAGAGTTAGCATGGGTGGTAAAATATCACTTACAATATAATTAACTATATCAGCAAACCAAGGTATTTTCCACTCATTTATATTATAAAGTTGTTTGTCTGGGAAACTGTCTGTAATTTCATTGTCAGTATCAGATAATTCGCAATATTCTAATCTTGACTAATGATCTGCAATTTGATTATCAGTTCCCTTTATATTAATTACTTCAAAATCAAATTCTTGCATCAGTAAGTTCCATTTGATTAATCTTGGTTTGGTATCTTTTTTTTGCATCAAATATTTAATAGCAGAGTGATCAGTATGCACAATACATTTAGTTCTAATTAAATAAGATCTAAATTTATCAAAAGCATATACAATTGCTAATAATTCCTTTTCTATAACTGTATAGTTAATTTCAGCATTATGAAGAGTTTTACTAGCATAATATATAACTTTAAAAATTTTATCATATCTTTTTCCAAGAACATCTCCTATTGCATAATCACTAGCATCGCACATAAGTTCAAATGGTTTCTCCCAATCAGGTGAAACTATTATAGGTGCTGTGATTAATTTATCTTCTAATACTTCAAAAGCATTTAAGCATTCTTTAGTGAATTCAAATTTCTTGTCCTTTTCTAAAAGTTGGCATAAAGGTTTGGGAATTTTTGAAAAATCTTTTATGTAGCGTCTATAAAATCCAGCATGTCCAAGAAAATTTCTTACCCCTCTCACTGTAGCAGGAGGTGGTAATTTAGCTATAACTTGAGTTTTTGCAGGGTCTACTTCCAAGCCATTTACTGAAATATTATTTCCTAATACAATTCCTCCTGCAACCATAAATTAACATTTCTCCCAATTTAGAACCAAATTAGTTTTTTCGCATAGTTCCAAGTCTTTTTCAAGATGATCCAAGCATGCATCAAATGATGTTCCAAATACAGAGAAATCATCCATAAATACTTCTATTCCATCATCAATTAATTTACTAAATATAGACATCATACATCTCTGGAATGTTGCAGGTGCATTACATAGTCCAAAAGGCATCTTTCGAAAAGCAAATGTTCCATAAGGACTAGTAAATGTAATTTTCTCTTGATCCTCAGGAGCAATAGGAATTTGATGATAGCCAGTATATCCGTCTAAAAAACAAAAGTATTTGTGCCCAGCAAGTCTATCCAACATTTGGTCTAGGAATGGTAAAGGGAAGTGATCTTTCCTGGTGGCTGCATTTAATTTTCTATAATCAATACATATACACCACCCAGTAACTTGTCTGATAGGTATTAAATCGTTATTTTCATTAGCTTCAACAGTCACTCCTCCTTTCTTAGGAACACAATGAATTGGGCTTACCCAAGCTCTGTCAGAAATAGGATATATAATACCATTATCTAACCATTTTAATATTTCTTTCTTAACTACATCTTTCATCAATGGGTTTAATCTCCTTTGGGGATCAACTCTTGGTTTATGTTCATTATCAAAAATAATTCTGTGCATGCAGATTGAAGGATGAATTCCATTAATATCTGCTAAGGTCCAACCAAAAGTTTTCTTATACTTTTTTAGTGTATCCAAAAGTTTTTGCTATTGTAATTCATTTAACTCTACCGATATAATGACCGGTAAAGTTAAAGAATTTCCCAAAAATGCATACTTCAAATGAATAGGTAAAACTTTTAACTCAAGTTCAGGTGGTTTCATAATTGACGGAACTATATTCTTTTCAGCATTATTTGTAATATCCAACATCTCAAATCTTTCTTGTATATAATCTAATTCTTCATTTTCAGCTTCTTCAAATAATTTTGTATTTTCTATTTCTTGTTTATCTTCAAAGTATTCTTTAAAATGTTTATTTCACAGGTGTTCAAGAATTTCCACATTCATCATCATTTTCAGTAGCAGGATATTTCATTGATTTTGCTATGTTGAAAGTTACTTTTTGATCGTTTACTCTTATAGTTAATTCTCCTTTTTGAATATCAATCATAGCTCTTCCAGTAGCTAAGAAGGGTCTTCCTAAAATTATGGGTATTTCTTTATCTTCCTCCATATCTAAAACAATAAAATCCACAGGAAAGATAAATTTATCCACTTTTACTAACACGTCTTCAATAACTCCTTTAGGATAAGTCACTGAACGATCAGCTAACTGAAGAGTTACTAAAGTATGTGAGACTTCTCCTAATCCTAATCTTTTAAAAAAGAGGCATAAGATTAATGCTGGCTCCCAAGTCACACAAAGCTTTTCCATAAAATTTTTCTCCAATAGCACAAGGTATAGTGAAACTACCAGGATCTTTAAATTTCTCGGGAAGCTTTTTCTGAATAATTGCACTACACTCTTTGCTAAGTGCAACAATTTCATTGTCTGTGAATTTTCTCTTTTTGTTTATAATATATTTCATAAATTTCACATAGTTGGGCATTTGTTCTAATGCTTCTATAAAGGGAATGTTCACTGTTAATTTCTTCAAGATTTCAAGGAACTTAGAAAATTGCTTATCCTTATTATGTTGTTTTAATCACTGAGGAAATGGTGGTGGAGGTTTTTCTACAGAAATTTTCATAGGTATTAGTGGATATTCTAAATCTTGATCTTGCTGATCCTTTTCTTTTTCACTTTCCACTTTCTCTTTTTCAATTTCTGTTTCTTTTTGTACTATTGTTTCTAACTCTTTTCCACTTCGTAACTGTATTGCTTTGATTTGTTCATTTCATTAGTCTTTAGGATTTATTTCCACTTTACTAGGAAAAGTTCCAGGAAATCTATTATTAAGCGCAGTAACGATATGCCCAAGTTGAGTTTCAATATTTTTAATTGCAGTTCCTTGATTTTGTAATTGGTTCCCTTAAATTTGTAGCTGATTGCCTTGATTCTGCAAATGTTGACCCATATTTAATATCAATTCTTTCATAAATAATTTATTTTCCTTAAATTGAGAGTTATTATTAAATCCAGGTGGATAAGAAGGCTTATAATTTGAATTTCCATGGTTAGATGAATTTCCTAATGGGTTTACTGAGTTGTTCATCCATTATTGAATAGTAGAATTGTTATTCCAATTAAAATTTGGATGATTTTTCCAACCAGGGTTGTAATAATTTGCATAAGGATTATTGGTTCTATAATTAATAGCATTTAAATTTTCATAAGAAGGTTGAGCATCCACAAATTGTCCAGATGAATTTTCTTCTATTATATTAGTAGAATAATTCATTCTGAAATGATCTAATTTCTTAGATATAGCAGTAATCTGAGAAGCTAACATAGATATTGCATTAGAATTATGGATACTAGCTATTTTTTTAGGATTTAACCTTTTAGAAGGCCATTGAAAATTGTTTGTAGTCATTTCTTCAATTAATGAATAAGCCTCATCAAATGGTTTTGACATTAATGAACCACCAGCGGCAACATCAATGATAGATCTAAGAGATCCTACTAATCCATTATAAAAAGTTTGAATGATTAACCAATCTGGTAACGCATGATGTGGGCATTTTCTAAGAAGATCTTTAAATCTCTCCTAAGCTTCATATATCGATTCTCCGTCAAACTGACTAAAAGAGGTTAGATCATTTCTAAGCTTTGCAATTTTTGAAGGAGGAAAGTATTTGAATAGAAATTTTTGTGATAATTCTTCCCAAGTTCTAATAGATCCAGGTGCTAACGAATTTAACCACATTTTAGCCTTATCCCTTAAAGAAAAAGGAAAAAGCCTAAGTCTAACAGTATCATTAGATACTCCGTCATATTTAAAAGTAGCACAAAGTTCTAAAAAACTAGCGAGATGTAATTTAGGATCTTTGTTTGTTGAACCACTTAATTTATTATTCTGTACCATTTGGACAATTGCAGGTTTAAGCTCAAATGAATTAGTCGCTTGATACACCTAAAATATATAGTATTTTTATGCACATTTTTATACCTATTTGTAATAATATTGGACTTTAATGGAAGGTATTTTGTGTTCTTCTTGCAGGTATGATGAAAATGGATGGTCATGATGAAAGGAGCAAAATTGGATCAAATTTGGAGCAAAAAAAGATGAAAAATGAAAATTTAGCACTGGCAGCTAAGCGCCGCTGGGCCGACGCTTAGCCGCCACAGTTAAAAATTAAAATTCAAATGAATTTGGCGCCAAATTCAAAGGGGATGGGATGCAACTCTTGGTGGTAACTTCCATAACATCCTTTGGGCGGCAAGTTTGAATGAAGGGGCGCATTCTTTGGTGGATACATTGAATCTGGACACATTTTGAAGAGACACCAAGGTACCTTTTGGTTTACTATTTAAAGAGAGTCTTAGGAAACATTAAGGGGGGGCTCTTCTATTGCATTTTGAAGAGAGTTTCCATTAGGAGTAGAGAGTAGAGAGGAGCTCTTCCTTTGCCTTTTGAAGGGTTCTTTTACTTGCAAGTTTTTGCATTATTTTACTTTTATTTTGTGAGAGTTTTTATTAAGAGTAGGAGTAGAGAGTAGAAAGGAGAAAAGGGTCGAAGTGAAGTCTTATTCTTCCCACTTCTTTTCTTTCTTTTAGTTTTTTTTTTTTTTTGAAGTCTGAAGTCTGTATTTTGAGTCATCGGAGTTGGAAGACTTGCTCTAGGGAGTAGTTTAGCAAAGAGTCAAAGTTTCAAAGGAACTTCCTGAGTCTTGTGGAGAGGATTTTCAGATAAGTGTTTACTTTTGTTCATACATTTAGTTTTTTAATTAATATCTGTTTTTGTTTGTTGTTATTCATATGGTTTTTAATTTTGAATCGATGTGTTTTTATATTTTCTCAATGCATTCTGAGTAGTTTACTTTATCTTTTTCTTTCTTAAAAGGAGAAGTAATTAATTTATAGAGAATTGTTGTGGAAATTATAAGTGTTGAAAAGTTGGAAGAAGTTGTATAGATTGATTCTGAAAACTTTGTTTACTTCTTAATTTGGCTTGTTAAGTTGTAGAATTTCTTGAGATTATGTAAGATCCAATTGGTATTGTCTCATAAAAGTTAGTAAGAATCACATGCAATTATATGGGTGAGAATTGTAGTCCATATAATTGAATGTAATATTAGAAGATATTTTTATGGAATGGAGTAAAATTAGAGGATTTTAGAGTGACGGGCTAAAACCCCCAAATTTGGTTTGAAGTTTTGAGTTTTGTTATGAGAAGTTAGCCCCCAGTTGGTGGGAATCGAGGGAACTCTAGAGTGAGAGACTAGTATCTTCGCTGCCTAACCATATTCAAAATGATAAAAATTTCAAATTAACCTATATTCTTTATAGAACCAAGTAAGGGTAAAGAACACATTTGCTTCTATCTGTCACAAAAAATTTAAATACTTCCACAACAATACTTTAATAATTATTACTTCTTCATAAAAGGAAAGAAAAAGATATTCTAGTTAATAGTATTTTACATACAGTGTTATTAGTTATTATAATTTTAATTTCATGCTTAACATTTTATTAAGGAAATTTCTAAAGACAAATCAACTTTCAAAACTTTTCAAAATCAAGACATACTTTCAAAAGCCATAAAAAAAGTAAAAAGATAATTTTCTGATTCCTTTAAAGATTTTCAAAATTTCCCTGTGGGTTCGATATCTCGGGGCTTAATCAAAAAGTCCTATATTACTTGATAAACGATACGTATACTTGCGTAGTATCCCATATTATAAAATCATAATTTTCATATCTAAATCATTAACACATATATATTTGGTGTGGAGTCAAGTTTTTGGCGCACATATATTCCTAGCGGCTCAAGTTTTTGGTGTCGTTGCCAATTTTCATATGATATTTGTAAGTATAAATATCAAGGGATCAAGTTTTTGGCACATTTTCCCGGGGAAAATTAATTAAATTGCATTTTAAAGAGAATTAAGAACTTTTAAATTTTTACTTTTCTTTGTTTTTGTTAGTGTGTTGTGTTTTGTTTTGTTTTATTATTGTATGCGTAGTTCAGGTTCTGAGGGACTGGTGCCTTACGATTCTGAATTATAAAAAACTATCAGAAAAATAAAAAAAAAAATAAAAAATACAGAAAAAGATAAAAATATTCAAGAAATGGCAAATCATCAAGATCAAAATGTTGGCATCCATCAAGAATTAAGACCTTTAAGAGATTATGTTAACCCTACAGTGGATGAACTTCAATGTAGTATTCAAAACCCTACTGTAGCTGCTAATTCTTTTGAGCTTAGACCTACTATGATACAAATGGTGTCTAATAATCAGTTTGGGGGAGCAACAACTGAAGATCCTAATTTGCATCTTGCTAATTTTCTAGAGTTGTGTGCTACTTTTAAATATAATGGTGTTTCGGATGATGCTATTAGACTTAGTCTTTTTCCTTTTTTACTAAGGGATAAAGCTAAAATATGGTTACATTCATTAGCACCTCGATCAATTAGAACTTGGGGTGAGCTATCACAAAAGTTCCTCGCTAAATATTTTCCACCATCTAAGACTTCTAAGTTGAGAAATGATATAACATCTTTTTTTCAGTTTGAAGGGGAATCAATATATGAAGCATGGGAAAGATTTAAAGATCTCCTCAGGAAATGTCCACATCATGCGATACTAGATTGGTTAATAATTCAAACTTTTTACAATGAATTAGTTGGATCTCTTAGATCAATCATCGATGCTACTGTATGTGGATCATTAATGTCTAAACCATTTTCTGATGCTTATACTTTAATTGAAGAAATGGCTACTAATAATTTTCAATGGCCTTCTGAAAGGTTAAATCCTAAAATGGTAGCCAGTGTTTATGAAAATGATGCTTTTACAATGTTAGCAAAACAAGTTACTGCTGTATCAAGGAAGATAGACCAATTTGGGATGAATTTTTCTCAGCCAAACCTCACGATTGAAGAAAATTCATTAGGCCAAATGGTTGATCCTTATTCTTCACCAAAAACTGTGAATGCTATAAGTAAACCTAACAACCCATATTCCAATTACTATAACCCAGGTAGGAAGAATCATCCAAATTTTAACTGGAATAACAATAATCAGGGTGGTGTTAATCAACAATGGGGAACCACCAAGTAAACCCATTGGGGAATTGGAACAACCAAGGTAATAATAATAATAGATTAACTTATCCTTCTAATTATAACAATGCTTTACAAAATAAAGAGAAGAAGTTGTCTATGGAAGAAGTAGTATCACATATGGGAAATCAGTTACAAATTCAAGGAGCAGCCATCAGAAATATTGAAAATCAATTGGGACAAATTGCAAATGCTTTAAGTAATAGATCCCAAGGAATGCTTCCAAGTAATACTGAAGTGAATCCAAGAGAAAAGAATAAAGAACAAGTAAAAGCAATTCAACTGAGAAGTGGAAAAGAATTGGAAGGTAGAATTCAAAAAGAAACTGAAGTAGATAAATAAGAGATTGAAAGACTTAAAGAGGATGCTCCAAAAGGTTTTGAAAGACTTATTTCTCCACCTAAGGTTGATTTAGAAAAACCACCACCTCCATTTCCTCAGAGACTTCGTCAACAAAAGTTGGATAAGCAATTTTCAAAATTCTTGGAGATATTAAAGAATCTTACCATTAATATTCCATTTGCTAAAGCTCTAAAACAAATGCCAAGCTATGCGAAATTTATGAAGGATATTCTTAATAAAAAGAGGAAGTTCAAAGAAAATGAGACTGTTGCACTTAGTGAGGAGTGCAGTGCGAAGCTTTATGTGATTTGGGTGTAAGCATTAACCTTATGCCTCTATCAATATTCAAGAGACTGGGACTAGGAGAAATAACCCCTACTACTGTAACTCTGCAATTAGCAGATCGTTCGATCACATATCCTAAAGGAGTTATAGAAGATGTTTTGGTAAAAGTGGATCAATTTATTTTTCCTGTGGATTTCATTGTATTAGATATGGAGGAAGATAAAGAGATACCCATAATTTTAGGGAGACCTTTTCTAGCTACGGAGCGAGCCATGATAGATGTGCAAAAAGGGGAATTAACGATGAGGGTTAATGATCAGACTGTTACATTTAACATTTCAAAATTGATGAAATATCCTGCTAGAGGTAAAGAAGATGAGTGTTATAGGATGGATGTTATTTAATATTTAAGTGAATGTAATTTCAAATAAACTTATGAAGAGAAAGCTGAAAGAGAAGAATTGGAATATAAGCAAGAAGAGGAGTTATTTGATTTTGAAGATTTTTAAGAGGAAGATTTAAAGTATGTTCATGAAAGTTTTGAATTGTTGGATATGACTGAAAAAGATGAATCTTATGGTCCATCAATTGAAAAACCTCCTGAATTTGAGCTAAAAATGCTTCCTGATCATTTGAAGTATGTTTTTTAGGTGAATCGTCAACCTTGCCTGTTATAATTTCCTCTCAATTAACTGAAAAAGAAGAAGAGAGTTTTCTTGAAATTTTGAAGAAGTACAAGCAAGCCTTTGGATGGACAATTGCTGATATTAAAGGAATCAGTCCTTCAATTTGTATGCATAGAATTCTTATGGAAGATAATTGGAAACCGCGGGCTGATCTCCAAAGGAGATTAAATCCTATCATGAAAGACGTTGTTAAGAAAGAAATTTTAAAATGGTTGGATGCTGGAATTATCTACCCTATTTCGGATAGTGGATGGGTTAGTCCTATTCACCGTGTTCCTAAGAAAGGAGGAGTAACTCGTGATCGTTAATGAAAAGAATGAAATGAAACCAACAAGACAAGTTACAGGGTGGTGAATATGCATTGATTATAGAAAATTAAACCCTGCCACAAGGAAAGATCATTTTCCACTCCCTTTTCTAGATCAAATGTTGGATAGACTGGCTGGAATACTTTTATTTTTTGGATGGATATACTAGTTACCACCAAATTCAAATTGCTCCTAAGGATCAAGAGAAAACTACGTTTACCAGTCCTTAGGGCACGTTTGCTTTTAGAAGAATGCCATTTGGTTTATGTAATGCCCCTGCTACATTTCAGAGATGTGTGATGGCTTTTTTTGTGATTTAATTAAAAAAGGGACTCAAGTTTTTATGGATGACTTTTCAGTGTTTGGAATTTTATTTGAATCATGTTTAGAACATCGATCTAAGGTTCTAAAACGCTGTGAAGAAACTAATTCAGTCCTTAATTGGGAAAAATGCCAATTTATGGCAGCAGGAGGAATTGTTTTGGGACATCGGATTTCGTAAAAAGGTTTGGAGGTAGATCCTGCAAAAATTCAAGTTATATCTAATTTACCTTGCCCAACCAATGTAAGGGGAATTAGAAGTTTTTTAGGACATGTTGGATTCTACATGTGTTACATCAAAGACTTTTCAAAGATTTCAAAACCTTTATGCCGTTTACTGGAAAAGGATGCAATTTTTAATTTTGATGATGACTCCCGTAAAGCCTTTGAAACATTAAAAGAAAAATTAATCACTGCACCTCTAAAAATTTCACCAAATTGGGAAAAACCTTTTTAATTAATGTGTGATGCTGGTGATTATGCTATTGGTGTTGTTTTAGGTCAGAAATATGATAAAATTTTCAAAGTAATTTATTATGCTAGTAAAACTCTTAATGAAGCTCAAATTAATTATACTACTACTGAGAAAGAGTTATTAGCTATAGTATTTGCCTTTGATAAATCATATTTATTTGAAACTAAATGTCTGGTGCATACTGATCATTCTGCTATTAAATACTTAATAAAGAAAAATGATGCAAAACTGAGACTGATAAGATGGATTCTTCTTTTGCAAGTATTTGATTTTGAGATAGTAGATAGGAAGGGTTCGATAATCAAATTGCCGATCATTTGTCCGGGCTTGAAATCGAAAAATCTCTCTCGTGATATCGAAGAAATTAATGAACATTTTCTTGATGAAAAATTGTTCACTCGTTAAAGAATTGTGTGTTCCGTGGTATGCGTACATAGTAAACTTTATTGTTAGTAATATTATACCCTATAGTTTGACATACCAAGAAAAGAAGAAATTTTTGTCTGATGCTAAGAATTATTTTTGGGATGACCCATTTTTATATAAACAAGGAAAGGATCTAATAATTCGAAGATGTGTACCTTTGGAAGAGACTTATGAAATTATTCAAAAATGTCATGATTATGATTATGTGGGACATTTTGGAAGTGATAAAACTGCATATAGAATATTGCAATCAGGATTTTATTTGACTACAATTTTTAAGGATGTGAATGTTTATATTAAAAATTGTGATAGATGTTAGCGTGTAGGCAATATTTCTAGAAGAAATGAGATGCCCCTCAATTATATGTTGGAATTTGAAATATTTGATGTTTGGGGACTAGATTTTATGGGACCATTTACACCATCTTTCAAAAATGTTTATATTTTGATGGCAGTAGACTATGTTTCCAAATGGATAGAAGCTATTGTTTTACCTTGCAAAGTTTTTAGAAAAGAATATATTTTGCAGATTTAGAATACCAAGAGTAATCATAACTGATGGGGAAGTGATTTTAGAAATGTGATTATTGGGAAGTTAGCATAGAGATATCATATTAATCATCGCATTGCTACTGCTTATCATCTGCAGACAAGTGGTTTGGTTGAATTATTCAATCTTGAAATTAAAAGAATATTGGAAAAAAATGTTAATCCAAATAGAAAGGATTGGTCAATCAAACTGGATTATGCTTTGTGGGCCTATAGGATCAGCTACGTAACACCTATATGAATGTCCCCATATAGGCTGATTTTTTGGAAAAGCTTGTCATTTACCTTTTAAACTTGAGCATAAAGCATATTGGGCTATTAAAGAGTTCAATTATAATTTGAATGATGCTGCTGAAAAGAGATTATTGCAATTGAATGAGCTTGAAGAAATAAGGAATGAATCTTATGAAAATGCTAAGATTTATAAGAAAAAGATGAAGTTATGGCATGATCGGAAGGTTCTTACTAAAAATCTTGTACCAGGACAAAATGTTTTACTGTATGATGCTAGATTGAGAATATTTTCTCGAAAACGTAAGTCCAGGTGGATGGGTCCATTTATTGTGATAAAAGTTTATTCTTATGGAGCTGTAGATATTCAAGATCCTAAGACTGGAAAAATATTTAAAGTTAACGGGCATAGACTTAAACCATATTTTTCAGTCAACAAATCTAAATCTGATAATAATTTGATGTTGGGTCAATCAGAATGAGTTCTGGGCATGTCAGACTGAATACGTTAAAACACGCGCTTTGTGGGAGGCAACCCATAATTATCGGTTTGCTTTGCTTTATGTTTTTTTTGTGTGCTTTGTTTGCTTTGTTTGGTTTTTTTTTATGTTTTTAGTGGTAGTAATTTGGAGTTTTTAAACAATAGTAGAGTTTATTTGACCTTAATTGATGACTTAGAGAAGTCAGAATGAAAATTTGGACACTTAGCAGACCTGTGCTAAATTGAGCACTGGCGACTAAGCGCCGCAGTTATAAAAAAATGTGAAAAATGAGGTTCTAGAAACCTAGATCGTGGGGGAGTAGTTTTGGAAGTTATTTTGGAGTTTTAAAACGTCTTGGGGCAGATTTAGCACTTCTCAAGTCTATAAAAAGGACCTGATTTAAGAGAAACACTTGCCTCAAGTCCTATTATCTTTTCTGAGTCTTAAGAAGATAGTTTTGAGTGCATCATTCTTCTTGGGAGAAGGAGATGAAGAAGAAGCAAGATTCTGACAAAAGTAAGTCCATTAGTGATAGTGCTAAAGAATTATTCAATGGATATCTCACTGTTAGTATTCAAGGTATTGCAGAAATGATTGCAAATATTGAAGCCCGAGTGACTTCAATGGAAGCAAAGATCAATGAAACTAATTTGCAGTTGGAGCACATGGGATGGCAACTCAAGATGCAATTCATTCATTCAAGGTATGTGGAAGAAGCGGATAAGGCGATGTTTGTAAGGAACAAATGGATTGAAGAAGAAGATGTAAGAATGAATAGTTATTGTCCGTTCTATCAAATTTATATTCCAGAAGGGTCAAATGAGAATAATAGTTGTCCTGGATATAAACTGCCTAATGAAGAATGGAATTAAGAGTGCTTTGTTCTTATTTGTTTAGTGTTCTTATGTGTTATGTTTAGTGTTTATGTGTGTTATGTTTGGTGTGTTTAGTGTTTATATTTATGTATTAACTAAGCCTAATGATGTGATGGTTACATCCTAGAGATGTATACTTATCAGTTTGAGATTAAAGTCTCTTGTATTTAGAGAATTTCATCCTTTATGTGTGGATAGAAATTCTAGAGTTGTATCAAGTGTTATGTTTGTTTTAATACAAGTTTGTGTTTTAGTGAAATTTGTGTGGAATCAATGGATTTATGTGCAGAGAAATAATTATTCTGGAGTAATTAAGGGTGATTAACCAAGTGATTTAGTGCATATACCTTAATTGTGAAAATTTAGGTGTTGGCGCCTAAGCACCAAAGTGCCGGCGCTTAAGCACCAGATTTCGTGGCTAAGCGCCGAGAGTTCTCGCCTAAGTGCCAGTTCGCAAAAATTGGTTCCCAGCAGTTAAAAACCCAAAAAATTGCCATTTTTAAAACACCTTATAGTCTTCAACCTTCAGTTTATCGCGAAAGAGTAGCCTAGGGCATCATATTATGGATCATTTAAGAGCCGATCTCAACAAAAATTATTAGATTTGGATTCCTTGAGGTAAGAGCACTACTCCTAAGTAAAAATTTTTTATTTTCACCATGTATTTTGAGTACATTTTGCAAAATCTTAAAATCACTATTCATGGTAAAAATTTGAGGAAAAACTTGAGAAATTGCTTGGATTTAGTGGAAATACATTTTGAAAGATATTTTAGCAAATTTAGTTTGATTTTGGAATTTATGGCAAATTTTTCGTGAATTTTTAGAGATGGCTCCAAAGTCAAAGCGTGCACGAGAAAAGACATGATTTGATTCTCACAAATTTGTTAGTATGACGGTTGAGAAACAATACGTCGATGCATTGCAATCACGTAAGTTGATTCCTGAGCGTGTGTTTAGTAAACCATGAGAGGTGATTGAAGATATGATTGCTAGAAGGAAATGGGAGAATTACTGTTGCTTCTCCACTGTTGCTGTTGTTTCTGTAATTAGAGAATTTTATGCAAATTTGTCTACTGCATAAGAGAATTAAGTGATGGTTAGGAGGCATGAGGTCAATTTTTCTTCTGGGGCAATCAATATTTTTTATGGACTACCTCCTGACATGTTATGTTTTTATTCTAACTATCATCCTACTGAAGGGGAATTAGATGAGATCATAGAATTTCTGACTAATGGAAGAGGATTATGGAAAATAACTAATGATAGAAGAGTGAACTTTCCTGCTTCCAAATTGAATGCCATTTCTAAGGCATGGCATTATTTTATCTCATCTAAGTTGTTACCTTCTAGTCATACTAGTGAAGTAACAAGAGAAAGAGCTGTGTTGAACCATTGTATTCAGCAAGGAAAGCCTATTGACATTGGAAGTACAATTTATGATTATATTTTGAACTGCGCTAGAGCAACCACTACTGCAGGTATGGGATTTCCTTCCTTAATTCATTCATTATGTGAACGATCTGGAGTGAAGTTTGAAACCTGGGAAGAGGAACTTTAGCCATTGAGACCAATTACTAGTGTAAATGTTGGTGCTTATACTGTACATTCAGAGTTTGGTTGGAGAGGAGGATTTGGTAGGGCTTCTACTGCTTCTGCTTCTGCTGCATCTACTTCTCGTGCTTCTACTTCACATGCTACATCATCTACTGATTCACAGACTGGTTTATTAAGAAAAATTTTGAAAAAAAGTGAGTCTTACTTGAGAGCATATGAAAGATATGTATGGTAAGATGGATAATGTAGAAAGATATATTGTGAAACATGATGAGTATGAGTAGAATTATCAGCAATATTTAGATAGACTGATTAGAGGTGATCAGAGTGCTGAGATGCCCCCTCATCCATTCTACATACCTTTTGTGCCATCTAGGGATTGGAACGAGCAGGATGATGATGAGATTTGTGTTATTTATTTTCGTTGTGGTGTTGTTTTTAATGTTGATGTATGTTTGTTTAGTTTAGTATTTAATTTGATCATTGTGTTGTTATGTGAACCTTGATAGTATGCAGACTGTAGTTTGTATTATTTTTCTGTTATGCATATTTAGATGTATTGTTGTTGTTGTATTGTTGTTTTATATGTTGCTTTGGGGTAGTGATGTGTAATAGTAAATGTTTTAATGTGTATGTTTTGTCAGAGTTTTTAATAGTGTGTACTTTAATTCAAAAAAAACTGTTAGGAGATTATAAACCACTATTGGGAACTTCTACTTAGGAAACTACATGTTTAAAATTTTTCAAAGTCTACTATCATCTGTTATCTGTATCAGTGTGTTATTTTAGTTGGTATGTATTTGCTTTGAAAACCTCCACTACTGTAGAAGTCTTTTTGAAATTTTTTACTTTTCTTTGTAAGAAAAAAATTTGTTTTGAAAAACTAAATTAGATTTCATTTTACTCCTGTTATTTAAATTGTTATACTTGCATATTAGGATATTAAAAATTCCTGCAAGCATGATATGTCAGTTTTTTATTTCTCACCCATGTATCATTTCTTATGCTTAAATATTTTATCTTAACTAAAAATTAAAGTTTTAGGGGGGGGGGGATTTTAGAAACAAAGATTTTAAAAACTTAAAGTTAAAATTTTCTTAATGAAGAGGTGTTAAATGAAGTTATTATCTTTAGTAAGAAGTTTTGTATTTTTGGATAAATAGAAGATTTGACTTTTGTTCTTCAAAGCTTAAATTACTTTTATTGAAGAGTAATTTTCAAAAACTATTATTATGATTTTTAAGTGAAAGATGTATATCTGACCTTTATTTTAAATGGAAGGGTGGAATTCAAAATCATTAAAGGCCTATCCAGATATAGTAATCTTTGCCTTATAAAAAAAAGAAAAAAAAGAAAAGAAAAAGTGAAAAATATTATATGAAAAGGGAGGAGAAGCTTGAGGATTTAAGGGCCTAATCAAAAATTGGTTTCGTGCCTAAAGTTTAAGATATAAGTTCAGAGAAAATTTAAAGCTTAAATTTATAATAAAGTAAGTAAAATTATTTTCAAAAAAAGATTTTTAAGTGGGAAAAATAAGTGTTTGAGTCCTATATTTTGAAGAATCTACAAATATTTATGAATTAGATAGAAACTTATATTTTTCATTTTCCTTAACTTAAGAACTTTCTAAAATTTAAGTTGGTTTTAATTACTGAATTTTTTTCTAAATTGGACTATTCCATTTCTAGAACAAAATTTTGTTATCTTCCTAAGAAACTCATTACATAATTTGCATGCTAAAATGTTCTACGAGATTAACTATCTCTTGAGGACAAGTAACATTTTAAGTATGGGGGATTTTGATAAACCTAAAATATATAGTATTTTTATGCACATTTTTATACCTATTTGTAATGATATTGCACTCTAATGGAAGGTATTTGTGTTTTTCTTGCAGGTATGATGAAAATGGATGGTCATGATGAAAGGAGCAAAATTGGATCAAATTTGGAGTAAAAAATGATGAAAAATGAAAATTTGGCACTGTCGGCTTAGCGTCGCTGGGCCGGCGCTTAGCCGCCACAGTTAAAAATTGAAATTCAAATGAATTTGGCGCCAATTTTAAAGGGGATGGGATGCAACTCTTGGTGGTAACTTCTATAACTTCCTTTGGGCGGCAAGTTTGAATGAAGGGGCGCATTCTTTGGTGGATACATTGAATCTAGACACATTTTGAAGAGACACCAATGCACCATTTGGTTTACTATTTAAAGAGAGTCTTAGGAAAGATTGAGGGAGGATCTTCTATTGCATTTTGAAGAGTGTTTCCATTAGGAGTAGAGAGTAGAGAGGAGCTCTTCCTTTGCCTTTTGAAGGGTTCTTTTACTTGTAAGTTTTTACATTATTTTACTTTTATTTTGCGAGAGTTTTTATTAAGAGTAGGAGTAGAGAGTAGAAAGGAGAAAAGGGTCGGAGTGAAGTCTTATTCTTCCCACTTCTTTTCTTTCTTTTAGTTTAGTTTTTTTAAGTCTGAAGTCTATATTCTGAGTCATCGGAGTTGGGAGACTTGCTCTGAGGAGTAGTTTAGAGAAGAGTCAATGTTTCAGAGGAACTTCCTGAGTCTTGTGGAGAGGATTTTCAGATAAGTGCTTACTTTTGTTCTTACATTTAGTTTTTAAATTAATACTTATTTTTGTTTGTTATTTTTCATATGGTTTTTAATTTCGAATCGATGTGTTTTTGTATTTTCTCAATGCATTCTGAGTTGTTTACTTTATATTTTTCTTTCTTAAATGGAGAAGTAATTAATTTATAGAGAATTATTGTAGAAAGTATAAGTGTTTAACAGTTGGAAGAAGTTGTGTAGATTGATTCTGAAAACTTTGTTTACTTCTTAATTTGGCCTGTTAAGTTGTAGAATTTCTTGAGATTATGTAAGATCAAAGGCGGTATTGTCTCACAAAAGTTAGTAAGAATCACATGCAATTATATGGGTGAGAATTGTAGTCCATATAATTGAATTTAATATTAGAAGATATTTTTATGAAAGGGAGTAAAATTAGAGGATTTTAGAGTGACAGGCTAAAACCCCCTAATTTAGTTTGAAGTTTTGAGTTTTGTTATGAGAAGTTAGCCCCCAGTTGGTGGGAATCGAGGGAACTCTAAAGTGAGAGACTGGTATCTTCCCTGCCTAACCATATTCAAAATGATAACAATTTCAAATTAACCTATGTTCTTTATAGAACCAAGTAAGGGTAAAGAACACATTTGCTTCTATCTGTCACAACAAATTTAAATACTTCCACAACAATACTTTAATAATTATTACTGCTTCATAAAAGGAAAGAAAAAGATATTCTAGTAAATAGTATTTTACATACAGTGTTATTAGTTATTATAATTTTAATTTCTTGTTTAACATTTTATTAAGGAAATTTCTAAAGACAAATCAACTTTCAAAACTTTTCAAAATTAAGACATACTTTCAAAAGCCATAAAAAAAGTAAAATGATAATTTTCTAATTCCTCTAAAGATTTTCAAATTTTCCGTGTGGGTTCAATATCTCAGGGCTTAATCAGAAAGTCCTATATTACTTCATAAACGATACGTATACTTGCGTAGTATCCCATATTATAAAATCATAAATTTTATATCTTTCATTAGCACATATATATTTGGTGTGGAGTTAAGTTTTTGGCGCACATATATTCCTAGTGGCTCAAGTTTTTGGTGTCGTTGCCAATTTTCATATCATATTTGTAAATATAAATATCAAGGGATCACCGCTACATCAGGGTTTTGACTAGTTATGTGATTTTCATCTAATGTAGGGTTTGCGTAATCTCTTAAAGGTCTTGGTTGATTTTCAATTGTTGGATTATTTGCCATTTGATTTAAATTTATAATTACTCTTTTATGTTTTCTAATTTTTTAATAGTGCGTTCTAATTCTGAATCGTCAGGTATTAATTTTTCAGTTCTAAATTTACACTTACAAAACTTAAAATAAAATTTAAATAATCTGTTACACTAGTAATTATTTTAAAAATTATTTATTAGTTACCTTAATAATTACTCTACTTCCCCGGCAACGGTGCTAAAAACTTGGTCCGGAGAGGGTGGTGTGGTAGCGAAAGCGTACAACAACTATATAAATATTTAATCAATATAAAAATAATATTCAATAATAACAAAGTTACCCCTTTTATCAACGCAAGTATATGTATCGTTCAAGTAATACGGGGCTCTAATGGAGTCTTGGATATCGATCCCACAGAGAAGTTAGAGATTATGAACTAATTTTTAGCAGATGCAATTACTATCTAATATACAAAAATAAAGAACACTCATACTAAGCTCTATTTTTGAATGGAAGTTTGCAATTTAGAAAAGTATCATTCCCCTTGTTTAAGAGAATTAAGTGAAAGGATAGTCAAATTAGTTAGAATTATATTGTGTCAAATAGGAGCATTCATATTCTTTACCCTTTGGTCTAGGCATAAATAATATTGACTAATCCTATGCTTGGTTACTGAATCTGCGGCTAGGCAGGGAGGGTACCGGCTCTCACTTCGGAGCTCCCACGTTCTCCTCGCCTGAGGGCTAACATCTACACTTCAGCACCTAAATGATAGGACCGAATTGAAGATTTTAGTCTGTCACTCTAAATTATCCAATTCTACACCCGATAATAATATTTCCCTATTTATTTGCACCCTCTTATCAAGGACTTTGCTTTCCCTGAATTTTGGATGTAATCTTTACTTTAGTTGTAAAATCAACATATTTTAACAGTTCAATAGGCCAAATTGAAAGTAAATTAAGATTCAAGTAAAAGATTATCACAATTTTTATTTAATATTTTAGGCACAACTAATTTAATTTTCCATTTCACAAAATCTCAAAAACTAGGAGAAAGACAGAGAAGACTACTCAGAATGCATAGGAAGAATAACACAAATCTTGGATTTCATATAAAATTAAAGTTTTAAAACAATAAACAAAACATATCTCGAATTTTCTCCCCAAGCAGACTCCTTGAAGTTCCTCTGACTTTTCCTTCTTGTACAACATGTTGACCTCATTTTTGATGAGGTCTTCTCTTCTTCTCTTTAGTACTTAGGATCTAGCCTTAGGCTTTTCCTTTGACTATCTTAGAGGACTAGAGTTGGGACCCACCTTTTAGAAATTCAAACCACTTCTAAACTCCTGCAAACTCCACAAACTTGACTATAGACCCCTAATCACCTAGAGGGTTGAAATCGAATGTGGAAGTTTAAAGGATGAGTTCCTATAGGACTCTTTGGCCTTAGGAGCGCCTTACAGGTGGCACAGTGCAGTGAAAGGGCTGACTTACACATACACTACACCTATGCACTACACTTTCACACACCTCCTAAAGCACACTCATACCCAACTTAACTTCTCGACTCATGTAGGTGATTCACATGGATGGTCCTTAACCTGCTAAGCCACGGCTAAGAGGGTTAGGAACAACATAGTGAATGCCTCAAATGAGTCCCTTCATGGCTCATGTGGGCTTGATATGGCTTCATGGCTCAACAAAAGATGTTTTCATTTCACTTACATCCACCCAATCTTCAATTTTCCAAATTTTCAATTTTTGACCCCGGGACCCTACACCCACTAACTCTACGCAAAACCATGAAATTACCCAAATTTTTCCAAAATTTCCAAATTACCCAAAATTCTCCAAAATCAATCCCAAACATTCCCACATCACTCAAACTGATCATCCATATCCAAAAATATCAAAAATCCCAAAATACCCCCCAATACCTCCCAAATACCCAAAATACCCCTTTTGACCCAAAAATCCAAAAATTCAGAAAATTCCCAGAAAATTCCAGAAAATCCCAAATATTCCCAATTTCATTTTGTTCGACTACACCATGGGCCAATTTTGTCAATTTACCCCACTTTTATCAAAACCCCCAATTTGACCCATTTTAACCCAAAGTAAACCCAATGTCAAACCAAATCTACCCAATTGACCCCAATTCTGGTCCAATTCAATTCTAAACTTCAATTCAACATCCCCAACACCAATCTAGACCAAATACAAGCCCAATTTGATTGACATTGGGATCCGATTTCACTTTTGGCCTTAAAGCCCGATTTGGACTATGACCCAAACCTAACCCAAACTCACCCGATTCAACTCCAATTAACCCCAAATCTTTTCTAAACCTTTCTTAACATCCCCATAAACAAAACACTAACATGATTTGCCCAAAACTTTGATCCAAACCCCACTCAAATTCAACCCCAAGCTAAAAGGCCCATTTTGACCTAAACCCAAACCTAGCCCAGAATGAGCCCGAAGCCCCAAAATCAAAACCCAACCAAAGCCAAAACCTCTTTGAAACACTCCCATAAACATTTCCCAACATTAATTTTACATCAATTTCAACCCTAGCCCAACATTGGCCCATGCTAGCCCATTTTGGCCCACCTTAGCCTCTTTACAAAAAGCCATATCGACCCGATTCAAACCCAAATCACCTCGAATTTGTTTCAAACCACTCATGACACATCCCTAAACCAAACTCAACAATTATTTGGCCCAAGCCTTTACCAAAATTTCATCCCAAAATCCATTTTAAAATTCAAAAGCCCACTTTCCTAAACCATTTAAAAGCCATCTAAAACCATTTCAATGAGCCCAAAATCTACCTAAAGCCCACATGACATTTCCATTTGCCATCCACTTAATCAAAGCCATTACCTAAGTCCTAAATCCATCATCAAATCATTCCAAATCAAGTTCCATACAAATTTCCATCAAATTACCAAAAAATTCCTAAAATCCATTTTCATGAAATTGACCGAAGCTTTCCTGAGCCAAAAGTGAGCCATGAAGCCATGCATGAGCCACATGTGAGCCATGAGAGCCTTGGACACTCCACCATGCCATATTGGGTAGGAAGGAGGGCCCCTTTCCTTAATCCCTAAAGCTCATTAGCCTTAATCATGATTCACACTAAACCTAAATTTAATCCAAATATATTTGGATGGAGACTTCTCCATGCCAAACCGAGTGATCCATTTGATCCCCCATGGCACCAAAGGCCACCTTGAAGGGTGCACCAAGCCCGAATGGGTGAGTTGACCCATTTAGACCCAAAACTAGCCATGCCCCATTCTACTTTGGATCAAAGCCTTTACACTTGGCCATTGCCGATTGCTTGCACAAACACTCGACCACGACCCACTGACCTTGAGGGTGACCCATGCTGGCCGGCCGGCCACCCGATCGCCGGAAAACGCCATGCCGAGACCTTGGGAGTGAGCCGACTTTGGAATTCCACCTTGCTTGAGCTGCCCCATGCCCAATGGCCACCATGGCTGTTCTTCCCATGACCGAGGCAGGTGATCCCGACCCTTGGCCACCCACAGGAGAGCCTCCGACCATGCTTATTTAAACACCACCCCCTCGCGGCCATGAGAGGAGAGTTGCAAAAACCTTGCCGAAACTACGCAAAATTGTTCCGGACCCCTCCTCATACACAGAGCACTTGATCCCAGAGTGAGATCCCACTGCCATTTCTTCTCTGCGAGCTCGATTTCAGAGTTGAAATCCAAGCCCAAAACCGGGACACTCCTCCACGGTGAGCCAATCCCCAAATTGATTGGTCTCTACACCTTCACCGAGACCGAGGGAAGGTGTCCGCAGCTAAAAGCCCCATCTCGGGGCCACCCGGGTTGCTCCGGACTCCAAGCTTTGTGATCGAGTTGTGGTCGAAGTTCAACCTAGACAATTCACCGGACCGGGAGACTTCATGCGGAGCTTGCCGGGGATCCCGATCGAAGGTGCGACAACTCTCGGATCGAAGCTTCACTTCTGCGAGCGAAGGTATGAGCTAATTCTTCATCCCGAGCACGGAGATTCTCCATTTCAAATGCCTTAATTTCGATGCATGTTTACGGTATGGATGTGTTCGTCTCTTCGAGACGAATCCATGAAGCATAAGAACACGAAAATCCATTGAGAATCGAGTGAGTTCTTAGGGTTAGAGTGTGGACGGTCACGGGATCGCACCAGTCATGGACGATGAACGGATGCCGTCCATTTAATACACGCGCGGACGGACGGCTCAGATGGCGTCGGACCAGGAGACGGTACGAGAACCGCGGGGCCGGGTTGCGGCTCGGATGGCGGCGTCGAATGGGAGCGCGCCGCGCGGCATTTCGGAGGCTGCCGAGGTTGACGCGGCGCCGCGTGGATAAGTAGATAAATAGGGTATTTTCTATTTATTTAATTCCCAGAACTTTAAAAATCCATATCTTTGTGTAGAAAAATCACAAAAATAAAATAAAAATACCCCCTTGCTCAGTGAACAGAGGAGAATAATGTGGAAAAGAAATTAATTAATTTTGTCCAGTATTTTATTTTTAATTAATTATTTACTCCCTGCATTGTTTTAATTCTCCATGCATGTATACAATTCACCATGGCATGAGACCATAGGGCTTTTGAAGCCTCGAACTTAGGAACATTCCACGAATTTTCCGAGGTCGAGAGGCCATCTCTGTGAAAAGTTATTGATTTTTCAAATGCATGTTGCTTGTTTTAAGTATTTTAATTTCAAAAATTAGCATGTTGTGAAATAAATTCTAGGAAAATTTGGTGATGTTCCTTATGACCGAGAGAACCACTAGGAAAAATAGGATTTGAGTTAATTCACTTAGATTAACCCTAATTGGTTTAAACACCCAAAATAGGTCTCTAATTAATTAGAGTTAACCATAGATCAAATTGACTTGAAATCAATTCTCCACTGACCTTTAGGATCAGAGGAACCCATCATAAAAATTTGAGGTCGATTGGACTTGGTTAGCCCACTAATTGGGTTGATTAAGCCACTTAGCCATTTTAAACTTTAAAAATTCATAACTTTCAAAATATCTTTCAAAAATTCATCAAATTGGTTTTGGAGTCTCTCTGATATCGGGGAGTTTAAGAAAATTAAAATTTCAATTTTCTAAAAAAGTTGATTTTTAATATTATTTTAATATTTTTAATAATTAAAAAATAATAAAAATCACAAAAATAATAAAATTCACTAAAATGTCATATTTTGAATTTTAATCACTTAGGAACAAGTCCCATATTTTTCCTAGGTCTATTTAGTGAGATATTAATTTTTAAAGCTCAAGGGTAATTTTAAAATTAAAAAATGTATTTTCTAGCATTTTCACCAAAATAATTATAATAAATCAAAGAAAAATCAGAAAATTGTAAAGTTTGGTTCTCTGGAATCCTTGATATCAGAGAGAATTTTAAAAATTATAAAATTTATTTTTCAACATTTATTTTATTTTTAAATTAATTAATACTCCAGAACTTAAAATAATTCTAATAAATAAAATATAATTCAAAAAATTACAAAATTTGGTCCAAGTGATCCTCTGGTCATTAGGAATGTCCCCTAATTTTCTTAAGGACAGAAACTTTCCCTTGGTCATATTATTGAATTTTCCTTGGAAATTTCTCTTTTCTACAAAAAATAATTATATAAATAAATTAAATACAGAAAAATCACATTTTCTCCTCTCATGTCTTCATTGACACATAAGTGAAGTCACATAAAAATTTCAAGTTCATTTGAGTTCAATTTAGTGAGTTATGAAATTATTAGGCTTAAAGGGCAAAATGGTAATTAAAATTTTAACCCTTAATTAAAACTTTAGGTCTAATAAAAATTAACAAGTAAAATATTTTGATCTTAATCTGATTTGGATGATTGAAATTAAATAATTAAAGGATAGAAACCCATTAAGCAATTTAAAATGATTAAACTTTAATTAAATAATTAATTGAATTTGGAAGAATAATAAATTTGGAATTATTAAAATAGGGATATTATTAGGAAGAGATTTATTCTTTAATTTAAAAAATCCCTAAATTAATCATCTCATTAATACTCAACTCTTAATTAAAATGATAACTCAAATTTAAAATATTAAAAGACTTAATCATTAAATTAAATTAAATCATTAAACTCTTTCAAAAAAATCTCAATTAAATTAAATTAAATTAAGATTAAAAGTTGCATTAAATTAAATTAAAATTAAGTTAAATTAAATAAACAAATTAAATTAAATTAAATGAATTAAATACATTAAATTAAATAAATAAATAAAATTAAATTAAATTAAATTAAATAAAATTAAATTAAATTAAATTAAATTAAATTAAATTAAATTAAATTAAATTAAATTAAATTAAATTAAATTAAAAATTAAATTAAATTAAATTAAAATTAAATTAAATTAAATTAAGAAATTAAATCAAATAAATTAAATTGAATTAAATTAAATCGAATCAAATTAAATTAAATAAATTAAATTAAAATAAATTAAATTAAATTAAATTAAGTTAAATTAAATAACCTCACTTAAGACATGAAGAAATAAATCTAAAATAACTTGAACATTATTCCGAACTTAAATCATTAATTTGAACTTAAATTTGAATCACAAATCATTAAATATCATTTTGCCCTTAGGAGCCTTAGTTATCATAACTCCTAAATAGAACATTAAAATGAAATGTTACTTCACTTATAGGACATTCGAATGTCTAGTTCACTGACGAAGTTAACAAAACTTGAAAACCTCGGACGATTGATTCATTTACACGATTAAATTCATTTGGACTTAAAACAATCCTAGAAATATTGAAAAGATGTTTAAGATTCTTCTTAAGCACTTCCTCGATATGATAGGATATTCTACAGAACGATTGAACTTAATTGTTCTTTGATGAAGAAAATCGTCTTCGAACTAAAAACACGAAGAACACTAGACGTCATAGGAAATGACTAAGCTATAGGATTAGGAACTTGGTAGAAAACCAAAACCTTTCCCTTAGCTTTACCTAGGAACTTGCTTAAATATTCTAACTGTGTTTTAAGTGCGGCTTGGGATGACGGGAAGACCCTCAGGGTACGCTTTTATTTTATTGCGATTTATTTTATTGTAATTTATTTAATTGCATCGTACTTATTTTTCTTGCATGATAAACAACGAGTTGCATGAAAACCCACACCTTTAGGACAGAAACCAAAGCTGAAACCCATAACTAAATTAAAAGACACTACAAGATAAAATTCACCTCCATGACATTTCAAAATATAAGACAACTCAAAATTTAATCACGAAACAGAACACAAAACTACAACTACAACTAAATTAAAACGTCTCGTTGAATGATCGGGAATACCTCGGATGATGTAACCCACGTGTTGCTTAACGGGATTTCCGCGGTCTAAATGAAAGTGCGGAACTCATTTAGTTGAGTTTAGCAAATTCATACGGACTAAGTGAATTCGATGAAAATAACGGTGCGGGATGACGGAACAGTAGGATCTTAATCGGTTCGTTTAATCAACTTTAAGATACGTTTTAATTAAAACATAAAAGAACACTTGGAAATTAAGACTTCTCTAAACCGAACACTTCTCTCATCTCTTGATTTATGATTTCTAAAACTAAACCTCTGCTAGCAACAAGGAGCTCGGAGCATGGTGGGCGGCACGGCCATCGTCGTCGATAAAACTTGAACCTACTTCGACAAAACTTTCTTAGAATTAAATAACAAAGCCATAGGACTTCGAGGTAGTTTGCTTAGTGCGACATAAATCCTCGACTCTTCGTTAGGCATTTGCATTGCAAATTAAGCCTAACTAGGTCTTAGGATTCGAGGTAGTCGTCCGATACGACATAAACCCTCATATCTTCTAGGCGATTTGTATGATTCTATCATATAAATATAAGCCACTAATTAACTAAATTGGCGAGATTAAAACATTAAATAAACATTAGGACTTTCCTAAATTCGAAGCGAAACAATAGGATAGTCGGGAGATTACCGAAGTTCACTTCGAATCCGTGATTTCTCTACTTTTCTTCCTTTGAATTCCCAAAATAAAAATGTTCGAAATTTGATCCATTCCCTATTGAAATTCCAAAATTCGATCCCTTGAAAACTTAAACTTTGAAATTCTTGAGAGCGGAATTATTGATTATTATCGAGAGTTTTCTTAGGTGATTCCGTCACTTAAGATGTAATTAGCTATAGGGGCTTGCCCTTATAGGGAACTTTAAGAACCCGAGTAATATAAACCACAGTTTAATAGTTTCATATTAAGCGGGGAATTTGTCGGCTTATAAAATTGGTTCGCGGACCGAACGGATGTCATAAACCTTTCTAGTTTATTTAATCGAGCCCCATTATCGATGCGGTGTGTATATTCTTCGGGATAGATACACGGTTTGTGGTGCGGCGCTCGTTTATATAAACTATTCGGGATGTGAGATCGGTTTGATTTCATATCTTAAAATTTTCAAATTCAAAATTATTTTCAAAATCAAATACTACTTTTCAAATTATTTATTTAAATTAAATTAAAATTCGCCGAGCAATTTTTGTAGGCGACCTCTTTCAAAATATAACACATAACCTAAAAAATATGCGAGCATATTTACGGCGACTCCGTTGGGGACAAGTTCCTCTCTCCATTCTAATCGAATAGTTACGCTTTCAAAAATCGGTAGTGTATCCATATCACTTATGGATCAAGCTACCCTTCTTTCCGTTGGAATACTATGTTCATTTCTACCTTGAACAAGTATAACCAACATTCTCTCGGATTTAGGAGCCACTTGTTTAGACACCCACTAGACGAGAGAGGTTCGAGATCCTTTTACCTCATTTCGAGGTGGGGTGGACCCCGATAGGTGTTAGTTTAGGAGTGATCCTTCGGGTCGAGAAGTCTTGCTTAAGACTCTCTTTTCCTTTCCAACTCCGATTCAGATTCCTTACCTTCTCTACACCTTTGAACACTCCGTTCTAAATAAACGAAACCTTTTAATAAGTGATTCCTTCTTATAAATACATGAACATGAATGAGTTCGGACTCTTTTCGATTCCTTTCTTTTCGTCCTAAAGAAAAGAAGCATAACTTGGGACCGACAGACGGAATCTACCCTGCGAAATGGAAGCCCCGAAGCCGATTTTCTCCTTCACCAATGGATTGGACCTCGGCGTCTATAAGGATGAGTTGCCGACGATGGAATCATCCGATTCGGACGAGGATTTGAAAACACGAACGTCGAGATCACCGACGTCTCCCTCTTCGCAGCTGATGAACAAGGTATACGAAGGTCGAAGAGCCGCTGCTTGAATTCGACCTTAGGTCGACCCAGAATTCCCTCCTCTGCGAAGGATCCCGACTAAGAGGAATACCGGCTGTCCGCGGGAGGACCGTTCTTTCTACCCCCAGCTGGTCTAGTTGTTTCTGCACCTACCCGAGCTTTTGCCGAATCGAAAGGGAAAGAAATCCGAGATTATGATGGACATGTTACCGTGGAGGGTACGGATCTTCTGTAAGACCTTCGTTTTCGAAATCGGGTCCGGTTCGAAGATTCCGTCACTGACGAAGACCCGGAGGAGAAACAGAAATAGAAGGATCGCTAAAGAAGCCGAGTTGCTGAAATTGCTTTCCTAGAGGAAATTCCGGAAGCTGCAGGAATATACACCATTGCTGAATACATACCACTCTTGGGAGGAAGCGAGGTTTCATCCCCTCTCACGCCGCAGAAGATGAAGAAAACATTCGCGAGATTCTTTGCCCAATTACCACGGCACCGCATATTATAACGATAGCCGTAAGAAAAGAACTAGAACTACGCCGTTTGCTCGATTGCGAACTTTGGTAGAAAAGTTAGCAAAGAAGGAAAAGCTGCCCGTATCGAAATTCTACGGAGGATAGGGCGGGTGCCGGTCGAATCCGTCTTGGGCCCCGAGTAGAACCCGCCATCATGACGGAAAAGCCAAGTAAAAGGATGAAGGCTAGTCCGCCTGTTGTCGTCTCGGGATTACGGATTAGGGAGGATACCACCTTCCGGCATTTGGCCGACGGACCATGCGGTCCTAGACCTTCTGCGCCGGAAGGATGGTATGGCGTCCACTGCTTGGGCGATTGAGATTGAAACGACGGCCGAGAAAGAAAGTCTCGCCGGGAGACTTGAATGCGAAGAAAGTGCTACCTGCGATGAAGGGGACTCGTGAGAAAGGGACCGGCGGCTATCGCACGACAACCACGAAGACACACGGAAAGCCCGCTAGAAGATGCCATGGAAAAGTTGAGAACCGATATCCGACGCTTGGCAAAGGAAAGAGAAGAAAAGTTCGGAGACGAGATTGATTCATCGAATTTATGGACGACGAATACGCGAGAAATCAACATGGTTGAGACACGAGCTTCATCGGCTTCGCAAGGTGCTCCTGCGGCCGCAGAAGAGAGGAGCCGGAGCGATGAGAAGGCGGCTTCGGGAGAAAGACGACACGATCGCTCGAATGGCGAAAAGGATGGAAGAGATGGTCGTAGCTGCGGCCACTCTCCGAGTCGAGTACGACCACGAAGGAGACACCCCGAGAGGTCATTCACATTGTAGACGGAGGAAAGGAGATTACGTCCGTCGATGGGGATGATCGGCTGAAAAAGGATACAACACGAAGTATGATTCCGAAAAGGATATCGAGAACTTGGTAGAACGGCGGAGTGCGAGAAGCCTTAGCACGATCGAAGAGCGGGACATCCATTCGGACGGGTAGACCTTACCCGAAGGGTCGACGCTGTCCGATACCGAAAGGCTTCGTACCACCTGCGTTTAAGACCTTCGATGGAGCAGGAACCCTCGACGGCATGTGGCACACTTTCGTGCCGGTTGTTGCAATGCGGCGGGAGCGATGCATTACTCTTCCGACGGTTCGTCGGCGGTCGTCGGGAATCGCCTTCGGCTGGTATGCGGAATTACCAAACGGTTCGGTAAAGACATTCTCGGAGCTAGAGAACCTCTTCATCGAGCGATTCGCGGAGCTCGGCACCACATCACTATAGGTGATTTAGTGGTAGAGAAGCAGAAGCCGAATGAAACTTTGGTGGATTACATACTCCGATGGAGGAACTTAAGTATGAAGTGTGAACCACAGCTGCAAGAACAGACATGCGATCGGCATTTTACTTAAAAGCATCCATGGCCGATAGCACTTCTCCTCGAGGATTTACTATTAAGACTTTCGAGAAGTTGTTAAGCGAGGCCGGAAGCTTGCGAGAGGAGGCGAAGCAATTAAGTTTCACTGACAAGACGGATAAACAAAAGCACGTAAAGACTTTTGAAAAGAAATCCGGGATCGTTGCGGCGGTTGACAAAGGCGAAGCAGCCGTCTGCAAATACCACCGAACGGCCGCAACAACCACAACGAGATTACCAGCGACCCGGCCGAGTATCGGTCATCTCCGCGATATGAACAACCACCTCGTCCATGACGTACATTAAGAGAGCTTTTGAAGCGAGAGAATATCCGTTCGAGAATGAAGCGATTGCAAAAATGTTCCGTAGCTCGATGAAGACTCGGATTTCCAGTCGCCGAGCACTAAAAGACCGGAGGAAGTCAACAAGAAGGGTGATCCCGACTTTTGCCCTTACCACCGGATGCTTGGACACAAAATAGAAGATTGCATTACCTTGAAAAGTTGGCTCAATGACAACTGCGGAAAGGGAATATAACGATCCGAAGGAGTACATGAAGGAACCCCGGAAAGGAGGTTCGCGTCGATGTTATCTCGGCTGATCCCATCATTCAGATAGATCCCTATACGGCTGACGATGGATGGACTACCGCTTGGACGAGGTCTTCGAAAAGATTTTAGACGGCATCCGGACCAGCTTCGGTGCGAGCTTCGATTCGAGTTTGAAACCTGTTAAGCCGGTACTATCACTTGCGATAGAAGAACCACCTCGACGGGAGACGATTGAAGAAAAGAAGAAAATTGACGAAGAAGAGAAGGCGAGGCACCTAAGGCTAGGCTAGGGGCTGCTTATCCTAGGATAGTTGTTTCGATTCGGGGAGAAATCCCTCGAACCCTCGACTACGTATGATTATACTGCTCACTTCGGTGGGATCATATAATGATAAGGGTGATGGCGTTGGCTACGTTTTGGTTGTTTCTAACGATTACGTAACTAACGATGATCCGGATATCGATTTCGATACCAACGACAATTCTCGAATCATACACGATCTCGACGAGCAAAATAACGAAGAAGACATCCATCGAGGAGGCTACGAGAGTTCGACAAGCAACGAATGCATATGCGAGTTTCGAGGAGCTCCGGTCACGATAGAGTTAGAGCCTTCGGACTGCGAAGCTAATCCGGAAGAGCACTGTCATTCCGATTCGAAGAGACACGGCGAGCTCGACGATAGATTCGGAAGAAATTACGAAGTCGACTTAAGGAGTGGAAAAGTTACTACCTCCGAGAATGGGTCCGAAAGACGAAGGGAAGCGGTGGTTGTTCGGGAAGAACCAACCCGGCGAGAAGAAATACCCATTCGAGAAGAAGCGAGAGACACATGAAAACAAAGTGGACTACAACGTGCTTAGCCCATCTTAGGAAACTACCGACGAGCCGAGCATCTACGACGCTCTCATCTTATCGAAAGGAGATGAGAGAAGCTCGATCGAGGCCTTACTTGATCCGGAAATTTGCTTAGCTCGAATGGCGGAGAGTCCTTAGATGAGGTTTGCTCGTTAAAGGAACGACGAGGTGTTACCTTCGCGGACGACGACCTACTACTTGGAACGACGAGATCACGGCCGAGCCGTTGTACATTTCGATTACGATCGGAAGATTTACACTCTCCGAGTATTGGTGGATCCGGGAGCATCAATCGATATAATGAATCTTCGAACGCTAGCATACTTGGAAATTGATGCTCGCGAGCTCGAGGCGGACAAAATGTTATTAAGAGGATTCGACCGGAAAGGAGAAAGAGCCCTCGGCTCGATAACGCTGCTGATGAAGACCGGTGACTTAGCGAAGACAACGCGAAATTTCACATAATTGATTCGAAACGTCGTTCGACGCTCTGCTTGGGCCGACCATGGATACATGAAAAACGGGATGGTACCATCATCTCTACATCGGTGCATCGAATACTTACGATGGAGGGGAACGGTGCATCAAAGGTGACTTACAACCATTCTCCGTACATGAAATTGGAATCCACGAGGATGCGGCTTATTATGCACCGCCGAAGAAAACGATCTTCTCCGGAGATACTATAACAAATGAAGCGAAGAAAGTTCGGGACAACGAAGAACACGAAGTTCTAGTCCAACGATCACTCACCGCTCCCTTACGGCGAGATGGTGAAGGTTTCTCCACGACTCGCATCCGAGGTCGAGGCGGGGGACGAGGTCGTGGTAGAGACGTTAGGACGATTGGACGGAGGAAACCGACCATTAATGTCGATTGGGAAGATAGTTCGAAGAAGAAAAAGAAATCGAACAAGAAGCGGCGACAATAAGTCGGAAGAAGCCGCAATTCGAATCCCTCTCGAAGATGAAAGAAACGAAGAATATAAATCGATGTACGAGAAGATTAACCACTATGTACATACTTATGACCACGACCCCGATCCATTCTAATAAGATCGAGGGTATGGAGGTCGAAGAGATACGTAGCGGTGGTGCAAAACCAATCAAATTCTACCGTGGTGCTTCTTCCTCCAAAGCGAAAATAATGTACGATTTGAAGATGCTACTTCATCGGAATTAATGGAATTGCCTTTTGAGTGGTACTCTCCCTTGTGTTCGAAATTTAATTCGACGTGGTTTCTTACCTCGACGAGTGGACAAAGGTCGATCACAACGTTTTGAAAATTTATGGAATAACTCCGGTCGTCACCCGACTCGAAAGCATGGTCTCGGATTCGGCACGGTAGGATCGATTGATGATGCTGAATTTTGCTTGGTTATCACTGCGAATCTAATGAAAGCTGCATGGAAACTACGGACGAACTCGAAGATTTACAAATTGGAGACGCTCCACCGAATTCGAAGAAGAAATCGAATCTACGATAGATGAGTTAATAGAAGTTAACTTAGGTACTAGCGAAGAGCTCAGACCTACCTTTGTTAGCTCTTTACTCGATAAAGAAGACTCGGAAGAAATAATCGAGTTATTAATGGAATTTAAAGACTGTTTTGCTTGGAGCTACGATGAGATGCCGAGTTTAGCTCCGGAGGTCGCGATCCATAAACTAGGAGTGGACCCTACTCGTTCCGGTCGGACGAGGTCCGAGAAGAATGCGTCCAGAAATCGAACAACAAGTCATAGGCGAAGTTAAAAAAGCTAATAGACGCTAAATTTGTCCGTGAAGAACAATACCCGACTTGGTTAGCCAACGTGGTACCGGTCGGGAAGAAGAATGGTCGGATCGGGAATTTGTGTGGATTTCGGAGATTTAAACGAGGCATGTCCGAAAGATGAATTCCTCTACCGATTCCGGAGTTAATGATCGACATCGCTTCGACACACGAAATATTCTCATTCATGGATGGATCTTCGGGATACGACCGAATAAAAATGGCTCCGAGAAGATGAAAAGCTTACGGCATTCGAACGCCGATCGGAGTATTTTGCTACACGGTGATGCCATTCGGATTGAAGAACGCGGGAGCGACCTACCAGAGAGCAATGACAAGAATTTTTGATGATCTCATCCACAATCGAGTCGAATGCTACGTGGACGATGTGGTCATCGAAAGCGAAAGTAAAGGACAACCACTTGTATGATTTGAGAATTGTTTTCGAACGATTAAGACAATTTAACCTTAAGATGAATCCCTTAAAATGCGCCTTCGGCGTCACCTCCGGGAAATTCTTAGGATTCGTTGTCGAGCATCGTGGAATCGAAATCGATCCGGAAAAGATTAAAAGCTATCTTAGAAATGCCGCCTCCCGAAACCTTAAAACAACTACGATCTTTTCGAGGAAGGCGGCATATCTTCGACGCTTTATCTCGAACTGTCGGGTAGGTGTCGGCCTTTCTCGGCACTAGTTAAAAAGGACGCCAAATTTATTTGGGAAGAGAAATGCCGAGAGGGCCTTCGAAGACATTAAACAATATTTAATGACACCTCCTGTCTTAGCGACCCGAGTCTCGGGTAGACCGCTAATACTTTATACCGCGGCTTTAGACGACTCTCTCGGAGCCTAGTTGGCAGAGTCGATGATGAGGGTAAAGAAAATGCTCTTTATTACTTAAGTCGTCGTTTCTTGCCGACGGAAATAAGGTATCCCGCGATTGAAAAGCATTGTTTGGCCCGATCTTCGCCGCTCAACAGCTCGGGCATTACATGCTTTCTCATAAGGTCGACCTAATCTCGAAGTTTAATCCATTGCGATACTTGATGACTCGTCCAACGCTTCCGGCGGACTTGCCGGATGGTCGATGATATTATTGCAATTCGATATAACTTTCGTGCCTCTTCGTGCCGTAAAGGGACAAGTCTTAGCAGACTTCCTTGCGGCACACCCTTTGCGGCGGAATCTCCTCTCGATGACGATCGCCGGATGAACAAATAATGAACCTAGAAGACCTTGATGATCGACGTTGGGAATTATATTTCGACGGAGCATCTTCGGCACACAAAGACGAAGAATCGCAAGTGATAGTGCCGTAAGGCGGGAATCGGGCTAATCTTTATAACACGGAGCGGGGATGTTAAGATACTCCTGCCACTTGACGGAGACCATGTACGAACAACGAAGCGGAATACGAAGCCCTCATAACGGAGTTGGAATTAACCATTCGAATGGGGATAACGAGACATCAACATCTACGGGGATTCACGGTTAATCATTCGACGGATCGCTGGACGATACGGAATTTTAAAACCAAGACTCGAGCAATACTTCCGAGTATGCCGTACATGGTGTTGGAACGGATTCCGAATGTGACGATCTACAAAATTCCCGAGAGAAAACGCTCTAGCGGATGCGCTAGCTCGTCTCGCAAAGGAATTTTACTGTTTGCGAGATGAATCGATGGAAGTGTCGGTTCGCGGACGTCGGGTCTATCACGGCTTGACATAGACACGATACACAAATCGGAAAAGGAAGAAGGATCGATTACGACGAGTGACGAGAAAACACGGAAGATTGGCGACGACCATTAATAGATTACTTACAAACGGGAAACTACCGGATGATAGGTCGTTAGCCCATCGGATCGAAAAGAACTACGTCCTACGCACTAATAAACAACACATTATACGGAAGGTCTTTTGATCGAATGTGGCTAAGGTGCCTAAGTGGGTCCGAGGCTCGTGAAATTGTTAAAGAAGTGCATTCGGGACTACGTGGCGCTCACCGGTCGGGTCCAAGATGAAAATGAAAATTAAAAGACTAGGGTACTACTGGCCCTCGATGATGACCGATGCATGAAAATCGCCGAGAGGCGTCACCGATGCCGAGTGCGCGGGTGGTTCACACCGACCTCCGAATGTGCTACATCCAGAGCAATTGCATCGTGGCCATTTGAATGTTGGGGCACGGATATAGTGGGTCCGATAGAACCGCCGTCGTCGAAAGGACATCACTTCATTCTTGCAGCTATGGATTACTTTTCCAAGTGGGCAGAAGCGGTACCGCTCAGAGAAGTGAAAGCACATCACGTGCTACAATTTTCGAGAACCAAGTTGTCTCTGCGTTTCGGAGTGCCGCGCGAGGATCATCTCGGATAATGGGTCGGCATTCGAAGCACACAAATCAACAATTTTGTCGGGAGACACGGAATCGGCTGGCGATATTCAACAATTTACTACCCGAGAGCAAACGGCCTAGCCGAAGCTTTTAATAAAACTCTCGTTCAAATTTTAAAGAAGACTTTAGACGACAATAAGAGAAATTGGCACGAGAAGTTGTTAGAAGCCTTATGGGCCTACTCGGACAACCTTCGAACTCCTACGCAAGCTACACCTTACGCTGCGGTGTATGGGTCAGAGGCGAGTGTTACCTTTAGAGGTTCGGCTTCCTTCACTCGGAATTGCGGTTGCGAATAAAATCACAACGAAGAAAACGCCAAATTACGACTCGAAGAATTAGAGAGCACTGGAAGGGAAAAGACTTGCGGCGCAACGGAATTTAGAATTATACCGAGCTAAGATGATTCGGGCTCATGATAAGGCGGGTCGCCCGAGAACCTTCGAAGTTGGTGACCTAGTTCTCGTTCTCGAAAGACCTATTCTTGCACACCGCAAGATAGGAGGAAAATTTGAACCCACTTGGGAAGGACCATTTGTAGTTGAGGCGGTCTACTCGGGAGGTTCCTACCGGCTAGTGAATTGCCGGGGAGAACGACATATGCTTCGATCGATGGACGATACTTGAAAAAGTATTACGCTACCTGATGTTTCGAAGGAATGAACTTTCCATCCCTAGAAACATGGGTGAAGTGATTACTTATGAATGGGTCCGAACCCAAAAATAACAAAAATGTGCTAAAAAATAAATAAAATCCTGATAATAAAATTTTCCTTGTTTTCTTTTCCAAGTCAAAATCTCTTACACGATCTTATCCCACTTCATTCTGTTAAATTTGAAAATATAAAAATAATAATAAAACAAGATGTCTTTAATAAACATTTTCTTGATGTTCTTGTTCTTAGTACGACCCACGATCCTTTTCCTTGTCTCTTCGCGGGGAAATGTCGAGCGGGCGGTTGGTCTTGAACTTTAAGAATGGCGTAAGCCTTGCACTTGATGAAAAGAGGGTGAAAGATGGAGCGATAATCGAGATTGACTCGGATTTCGCACCGAGCGGGCCTACGATACGAGGAAAGTGATCGGGTCCGGTTGGCCGAGAAGAACTACCGGACATACGGTGATGAAAGTGGGTGGCCCGAGCCACCAATCCAGCAACAAGAAAAGAAAGACAAATATTGAAGAAGATAAGAAAATGAAGTACGTAGTCGCTACGGCGAGAGGGCGAGCTTGTCGGCGCCGCGCCCGCGGAGATTCGAGAAGTTCGGAGAGCTACTCTCGCGACGACACAACGAAGAAATAAGAATCGCCGTATCAGTAAGATGTTGACAAAACTAGGCGCGGATCGGCACGACGAGGCGATTGCTAATGTCGGTGCATACACTTCGAGGACACCGGTTCACCGGGAACCGGAAGAAAGGAGGCCGACTCCTAGGATGACGGAAAGAACCGGAGAAATCTCGCGAAGACCGGAAGAAGGAAGGCTACCACGCCACCGGATAGAACCACCGGTGATGCATGACCTTGTTGCGAAGCGACCCGGGGGATGTCCCGACGGGCATCATCCACGAGGAGCCGAGGTATGCGGGGAGAACGTGAAGGGATCGAACCTTATATCCCGCAATACGTCACCGAGGCCTCGCCATCTGCGGATCATTCGGAATACGAGCTGGAGAGAATGCGAAATGTTGAAAAGAAAACCTTTGAATACTTTGAAAGGATTAGAGGCGGAAGAATCGATATCTTGGAGGGCCTCGAATTACATACGGATGTATTCTCGGAGTATGAGCGACGACAAATCGTGGATTGCATCCGGGATTTGAAAAGGCTGAGGCGAGCAGGCCGCTGAGGAAAACACATACTCGAGCCCGGAGATGGATGCCGGGGAAAGGAAGAATCACGATACGATGTGGATCGTTGTTACAACTTTGCGAGGACGGGAAGGGAAACCCGCGGGAATACTCCGTCATGGGCGAGTGGACCCGATGCCATTAGTCATCGAGAGAATGGTAAAGAGATTGATAACATGGAGAGTGCGCCGACGAATGCATACCCGATCAGTTGCATCATCGACATCTACAAACGGAGTGTTGTATACCCCACACATTGATCACCATGACTTTGTCGGACCTTTACTGCACGATCTCTTTTACGAGCGAGTGTAACATCATGTTCGGATGCGACCTCCGGATAGCGAGCCCGAAGTGAGTTCCGAGGGCCGGTGAAGATACCACTACCGGTAGGTTCCGTCATGATGCGAAGGGTAACGGAGCGGATATCGCCGAGCATTGCATACCGGGAGTACCGGTGAAGCGGATCTCGGTTACGTTCGGGAGGATGGACGACGGAAAGACACCTTACCATTTCCGGCCGGACCGGAGCTAGAAAGCCTCCGGCCTTACGAGCTGTGAGTTACATGGAAAATATCACACCTCCGATGTACATCCATACGGCATCCTTGCCGAGGATGGCTTGGAAGGTGATGTTATTGACCATGTATCTCACTTATTCGGACATGGACTTTTGACGGATGCTTCTTTAGATGGATCGACAAAGATCATACACGATCCGTTTTGAGTCTACATGGATTGTATGAAATATATTCCGGATCGAGTTGTACGATGTATCTTCGACATGATTGGAATGAAAGTGACCATGTCACATTTTTGGCCTTCACCTCTTTTGTGCAAATTGATTGGGAAACGCCAGTTAAAGTTAAATGAACTTCGAACAAAGAACGAGAAAAAGAAAAAAAAAGATAAAAGAAAACTTTCTAAAAAAAAAATCTAAAAAAATGACAAACACCAAATTCACATGAACATTAAATAAACAACAAAATAAAATTTGAATCATTAAAGGATAAACAAAATCAACAAGAATGTTAAATCAAATTCTCAATCAAATTTCGAATCCGATCTCGATCAAACTTCAAATTTCATCTTCCAAATTTCAAATCGAATCTTAAATCAAATTTCAACCGAGTTCGAACTCATCCTTTCGAATTTCGAATTCGATCTTCCGGATCTTAAACCGAATCTTTATCGAATTTCGAATTCAATCTTTCCAGTTCGAATCTTTATCAAATTTCAAATTCGATCTTCCGGATCTTAAATCAAATCTCGTCAATCTCAAATTCGATCTTTCCGGATCTCACATCAAACCTCGAATAAATTCGAACTCTTGGGTCGAGGATTTTACATCCAAGCTGCATACTTTAGGATTCTCTTCTCTGCTCTGAAATACATCAAATTCAAACTTTTGGGTCGAGGATTTTTACATCCAAGTACCTTGCTTAGGATTCTCTTCCTACTGCCTTGAAATACATCAAATTCGAACTTTTGGGTCGAGGATTTTACATCCAAGACTGCACTGCTTTAGGATTCTTTTCCTATTGCCTTTGAAATACATCAAATTCGAACTTTTGGGTCGAGGATTTTACATCCAAGTCTTACTTGCTTTAGGATTCTCTTCCTATTGCCTTTGAAATACATCGAATTCGAACCTTTGGGTCGAGGATTTTACATCCAAGACTGCACTTGCTTTAGGATTCTCTTCCTCTTGCCTTGAAATACATCAATTCGAACCTTTTGGGTCGAGGATTTTTACATCAAGCTACCTTTTAGGATTCTTTCTCTTGCGCATCGAAATACATCAAATTCAAACTTTTGGGTCGAGGATTTTACATCCAAGTTGCACTTGCTTTAGGATTCTCTTCCTATCGCTTTGAAATACATCAAATTCAAACTTTTGGGTCGAGGATTTTACATCCAAGATTGCCTTTGCTAGGATTCTTTCCTACTGCATCTGAAATACATCAAATTCAAACTTTTGGGTCGAGGATTTTACATCCAAGCTACATTGCTTTAGGATTCTCTTCTCTGCACCTTGAAATACATCGAATTCAAACTCTTTGGGTCGAGGATTTTACATCCAGATGCACTTGCTTTAGGATTCTCTTCCTGTTGCCTTTGAAATACATCGAATTCGAACTTTTGGGTCGAGGATTTTACATCAGTACCTTTGCTTTAGGATTCTCTTCCTCTGCCTTGAAATACATCAAATTCGAACTTTTGGGTCGAGGATTTTACATCCAAGACTGCCTTTCTAGGATTCTCTTCCTATTGCCTTGAAATACATCGAATTCGAACTTTTGGGTCGAGGATTTTACATCCAAGTGCACCTTGCTTAGGATTCTTTTCTATTGCTTTGAAATACATCAAATTCGAACTTTTGGGTCGAGGATTTTACATCCAAGACTGCCTTTGCTTTAGGATTCTCTTCCTATTGCCTTTGAAATACATCAAATTCGAACCTTTGGGTCGAGGATTTTACATCCAGATTGCCTTGCTTTAGGATTCTCTTCCTATTGCCTTTGAAATACATCAAATTCGAACCTTTGGGTCGAGGATTTTACATCGAGACTGCTGCTTGCTTTAGGATTCTTTTCTATTGCACTCTGAAATACATCAAATCGAACTCTTGAGGTTAAGGATTTTACATCCAATACCGCATTACTGCGAGATCTTTCCTCATTGTAATGATCGATCCAATCGATTCGATCTTCTTTTGGGGTTGAAGATGTTACATCTAAAACTTGAAAATTCCAATTTTCATTTCAAATCAAATTCCTTGAATTAATCTTGACAAACTTCGATCTAAATTGAAACTCCAAATTGAAATCTAAACTCACGCATCTTGACTTGAACATGAAATAAAATAAAATCTAAATCGAAATTCTCCCAGATCATGTGATTTGGGATTCACCTCCTTTTCCTTTCCCAGGCGAGAGTTCAGGAATCTCCGGTCTCGGAGATATACTTGACACTCCCCAGCGGAAATTCTTCTACTTCGTCCTAAGTTTGTTACTTGGACATCTGTGTTGGTTTTGTTGATCGCTTCGGTCAACACCGATACGTGCGGTGTGCTCCGTCGGCTCACCACACTTATTGGGGGTCCATTTGTTGACCTCATTTTTGATGAGGTCTTCTCTTCTTCTCTTTAGTACTTAGGATCTAGCCTTAGGCTTTTCCTTTGACTATCTTAGAGGACTAGAGTTGGGACCCACCTTTTAGAAATTCAAACCACTTCTAAACTCCTGCAAACTCCACAAACTTGACTATAGACCCCTAATCACTAGAGGGTTGAAATCGAATGTGGAAGTTTAAAGGATGAGTTCTATAGGACTCTTTGGCCTTAGGAGCCCATGCAGGTGGCACAGGTGCAGTGAAAGGGCTGACTTACACATACACTACACCTATGCACTACACTTTCACACACCTCCTAAAACACACCCATACCTAACTTAACTTCACGACTCATGTAGGTGATTCGCATGGATGGTCGCTTAACCACTAAGCCACGGTTAAGAGGGTTAGGAACAACATGGTGAATGCCTCAAATGAGTCCCTTCATGGCTCATGTGGGCTTGATATGGCTTCATGGCTCAACAAAAATGATTTCATTTCACTTACATCCACCCGATCTTCAATTTTCCAAATTTTCGATTTTTGACCCAGGGACCCTACACTACTAACTCTACCAAAACCATGAAACTACCCAATTTCTCAAAAATTTCCAAATTACCCAAAATTCTCCAAAATCAATCCCAAACATTCCCACATCACTCAAACTGATCATCCATATCCAAAAATATCAAAAATCCCAAAATACCCCCCAATACCTTCCAAATACCCAAAATACCCCTTTTGACCCAAAAATCCAAAAATTCAGAAAATTCCCAGAAAATTCCAGAAAATCCCAAATATTCCCAATTTCATTTTGTTCAACTACACCATAGGCCAATTTTGTCAATTTACCCCACTTTTATCAAAACCCCCGATTTGACCCATTTTAACCCAAAGTAAACCCGATGTCAAACCAAATCTACCCAATTGACCCCAATTTTGGTCCAATTCAATTCTAAACTTCAATTCAACATCCCCAACACCAATCTAGACCAAATACAAGCCCAATTTGATTGACATTGGGATCCAATTTCACTTTTGGCCTTAAAGCCCGATTTGGACCTATGACCCAAACCTAACCCAAACTCACCCAATTCAACTCCAATTAACCCCAAATCTTTTCTAAACCTTTCTTAACATCCCCATAAACAAAACACTAACATGATTTGCCCAAAACTTTGATCCAAACCCCACTCGAATTCAACCCCAAGCTAAAAGGCCCGATTTTGACCTAAACCCAAACCTAGCCCGAATGAGCCCGAAGCCCCAAAATCAAAACCCAACCAAAGCCAAAACCTCTTTGAAACACTCCCATAAACATTTCCCAACATTAATTTTACATCAATTTCAACCCTAGCCCAACATTGGCCCATGCTAGCCCATTTTGGCCCACCTTAGCCTCTTTACGAAAAGCCGTATCGACCCGATTCAAACCCGAATCACCTCAAATTTGTTTCAAACCACTCATGACACATCCCTAAACCAAACTCAACAATTATTTGGCCCAAGCCTTTACCAAAATTTCATCCCAAAATCCATTTTAAAATTCAAAAGCCCACTTTCCTAAACCATTTAAAAGCAATCTAAAGCCATTTCAATGAGCCGAAATCTACCCTAAAGCCCACATGACATTTCCATTTGCCATCCACTTAATCAAAGCCATTACCTAAGTCCTAAATCCATCATCAAATCATTCCAAATCAAGTTCCATACAAATTTCCATCAAATTACCAAAAAATTCCTAAAATCCATTTTCATGAAATTGACGAAGCTTTCCCAGAAGCCAAAAGTGAGCCATGAAGCCATGCATGAGCCACATGTGAGCCATGAGAGCCTTGGACACTCCACCATGCCATATTGGGTAGGAAGGAGGGCCCCTTTCCTTAATCCCTAAAGCTCATTAGCCTTAATCATGATTCACACTAAACCTAAATTTAATCCGAATATATTTGGATGGAGACTTCTCCATGCCGAACCAGGTCGATCCATTTGATCCCCACGGCACCCAAGGCCACCTTGAAGGGTGCACCAAGCCCAAATGGGTGAGTTGACCCATTTAGACCCAAAACTAGCCATGCCCCATTCTACTTTGGATCAAAGCCTTTACACTTGGCCATTGCCGATTGCTTACCTAAACACTCGACCACGACCACTGACCTTGAGGGTGACCCATGCCTGGCCGGCCGGCCACCCGATCAGCCGGAAAACGCCATGCCGAGACCTTGGGAGTGAGCCGACTTTGGAATTCCACCTTGCTTGAGCTGCCCCAGTGCCCGATGGCCACCATGGTCGTTCTTCCCGTGACCGGAGCTGGTGATCCCGACCCTTGGCCACCCACGGGAGAGCCTCCGGCCATGCCTATTTAAACACCACCCCCTCGCGGCCATGAGAGGAGAGTTGCAAAAACCTTGCCAAAACTCGCGCAAAATTGTTCCGGACCCCTCCTCATACACGAGCACTTGATCCCGGTGAGATCCCACTGCCATTTCTTCTCTGTGAGCTCGATTTCGGAGTTGAAATCCGAGCGAAAACCGGGACACTCCTCCGCGGTGAGCCGATCCCCAAATTGATTGGTCTCTACACCTTCACCGGACCGAGGGAAGGTGTCCACCGCAAAAGCCCCATCTCGGGGCCACCCGGTTGCTCCGGACTCCAAGCTTTGTGATCGAGTTGTGGTCGAAGTTCAACCTAGACAATTCACCGGACCGGGAGACTTCATGCGGAGCTTGCCGGGATCCGATCGAAGGTGCGACAACTCTCGGATCGAAGCTTCACTTCTGCGAGCAAAGGTATGAGCTAATTCTTCATCCCGAGCTTCGGAGATTCTCCATTTCGAATGCCTTAATTTCGATGCATGTTTACGGTATGGATGTGTTCGTCTCTTGAGACGAATCGCATAGAGCATAAGAACACGAAAATCCATTGAGAATCGAGTGAGTTCTTAGGGTTAGAGTGTGGACGGTCACGGGATCGCACCAGTCATGGACGATGAACGGATGTCGTCCATTTAATACACGCGCGGACGGACGGCTCAGATGGCGTCGGACCGGGGAGACGGTACGAGAACCGCGGGGCCGGGTTGGCGACTCGGATGGCGGCGTCGAATGGGAGCGCGCCACGCGGCATTTCGGAGGCTGCCGAGGTTGACGCGGCGCGCGTGGATAAGTAGATAAATAGGGTATTTTCTATTTATTTAATTCCCGAACTTTAAAAATCCATATCTTTGTGTAGAAAAATCACAAAAATAAAATAAAAATACCCCCTTGCTCGGTGAACGAGAGGAGAATAATGTGGAAAAGAAATTAATTAATTTTGTCCAGTATTTTATTTTTAATTAATTATTTACTCCCTGCATTGTTTTAATTCTCCATGCATGTATACAATTCACCATGGCATGAGACCATAGGGCTTTTGAAGCCTCCGAACTTAGGGACATTCCCTGAATTTTCCGAGGTCGAGAGGCCATCTCTGTGAAAAGTTATTGATTTTTCAAATGCATGTTGCTTGTTTTAAGTATTTTAATTTCAAAAATTAGCATGTTGTGAAATAAATTCTAGGAAAATTTGGTGATGTTCCTTATGACCAGAGAACCCTAGGAAAAATAGGATTTGAGTTAATTCACTTAGATTAACCCTAATTGGTTTAAACACCCAAAATAGGTCTCTAATTAATTAGAGTTAACCATAGATCAAATTGACTTGAAATCAATTCTCCACTGACCTTTAGGGTCAGAGGAACCCATCATAAAAATTTGAGGTCAATTGGACTTGGTTAGCCCCACTAATTGGGTTGATTAAGCCACTTAGCCATTTTAAACTTTAAAAATTCATAACTTTCAAAATATCTTTCAAAAATTCACCAAATTGGTTTTGGAGTCTCTCTGATATCAGGGGAGTTTAAGAAAATTAAAATTTCAATTTTCTAAAAAAGTTGATTTTTAATATTATTTTAATATTTTTAATAATTAAAAAATAATAAAAATCACAAAAATAATAAAATTCACTAAAATGTCATATTTTGAATTTTAATCACTTAGGAACAAGTCCCATATTTTTCCTAGGTCTATTTAGTGAGATATTAATTTTTAAAGCTCAAGGGTAATTTTAAAATTAAAAAATGTATTTTCTAGCATTTTCACCAAAATAATTATAATAAATCAAAGAAAAATCAGAAAATTGTAAAGTTTAGTTCTCTGGAATCCTTGATATCAGAGAGAATTTTAAAAATTATAAAATTTATTTTTCAACATTTATTTTATTTTTAAATTAATTAATACTCCAGAACTTAAAATAATTCTAATAAATAAAATATAATTCAAAAAATTACAAAATTTGGTCCAAGTGATCCTCTGGTCATTAGGAATGTCCCCTAATTTTCTTAAGGACAGAAACTTTCCCTTGGTCATATCATTGAATTTTCCTTGGAAATTTCTCTTTTCTACAAAAAATAATTATATAAATAAATTAAATACAGAAAAATCACATTTTCTCCTCTCATGTCTTCATTGACACATAAGTGAAGTCACATAAAAATTTCAAGTTCATTTGAGTTCAATTTAGTGAGTTATGAAATTATTAGGCTTAAAGGGCAAAATGGTAATTAAAATTTTAACCCTTAATTAAAATTTTAGGTCTAATAAAAATTAACAAGTAAAATATTTTGATCTTAATCTGATTTGGATGATTGAAATTAAATAATTAAAGGATAGAAACCCATTAAGCAATGTAAAATGATTAAACTTTAATTAAATAATTAATTGAATTTGGAAGAATAATAAATTTGGAATTATTAAAATAGGGATATTATTAGGAAGAGATTTATTCTTTAATTTAAAAATCCCTAAATTAATCATCTCATTAATACTCAACTCTTAATTAAAATGATAACTCAAATTTAAAATATTAAAAGACTTAATCATTAAATTAAATTAAATCATTAAACTCTTTCAAAAAATCTCAATTAAATTAAATTAAATTAAGATTAAAAGTTGCATTAAATTAAATTAAAATTAAGTTAAATTAAATAAACAAATTAAATTAAATTAAATGAATTAAATACATTAAATTAAATAAATAAATAAAATTAAATTAAATTAAATTAAATAAAATTAAATTAAATTAAATTAAATTAAATTAAATTAAATTAAATTAAATTAAATTAAATTAAATTAAATTAAATTAAATTAAATTAAATTAAATTAAAATTAAATTAAATTAAATTAAGAAATTAAATCAAATAAATTAAATTGAATTAAATTAAATCAAATCAATTAAATAAATAAATTAAATTAAATTAAATTAAATTAAATTAAGTTGAATTAAATAACATCGCTTAAGACATGAAGAAATAAATCTAAAATAACTTGAACAACTATTCCAAACTTAAATCATTAATTTGAACTTAAATTTGAATCACAAATCATTAAATATCATTTTGCCCTTAGGAGCCTTAGTTATCATAACTCCTAAATAGAACATTAAAATGAAATGTTACTTCACTTATAGGACATTCAAATGTCACAGTTCACTGAGCAAGTTAACAAAACTTGAAAACCTCGGACGATTGATTCATTTACACAATTAAATTCATTTGGACTTAAAACAATCCTAGAAATATTGAAAAGATGTTTAAGATTCTTCTTAAGCACTTCCTCGATATGATAGGATATTCTACGAGAACAATTGAACTTAATTGTTCTTTGATGAAGAAAATCGTCTTCAAACTAAAAACACAAAGAACCTAGACGTCATAGGAAATGACTAGCTATAGGATTAGGAACTTGGTAGAAAACCAAAACCTTTCCCTTAGCTTTACTAGGAACTTGCTTAAATATTCTAACTATGTTTTAAGTGCGGCTTGGGATGACGGGAAGACCCTCAGGGTATGCTTTTATTTTATTGCAATTTATTTTATTGTAATTTATTTAATTGCATCGTACTTATTTTTCTTGCATGATAAACAACGAGTTGCATGAAAACCCACACCTTTAGGACAGAAACCAAAACTGAAACCCATAACTAAATTAAAAGACACTACAAGATAAAATTCACCTCCATAACATTTCAAAATATAAGACAACTCAAAATTTAATCACAAACAGAACACAAAACTACAACTACAACTAAATTAAAACGTCTCGTTGAATGATCGGGAATACCTCGGATGATGTAACCCGCGTGTTGCTAACGGGATTTCCACGGTCTAAATGAAAGTGCGGAACTCATTTAGTTGAGTTTAGCAAATTCATACGGACTAAGTGAATTCGATGAAAATAACGGTGCTGGGATGACGGAGCCAGTGGGATCTTAATCGGTTACGTTTAATCGACTTTAAGATCTGTTTTAATTAAAACATAAAAGAACACTTGGAAATTAAGACTTCTCTAAACCGAGAACACTTCTCTCATCTCTTGATTTATGATTTCTAAAACTAAAACCCCTGCAACAACAAGGAGCTCGGAGCATGGTGGGCGGCACGGCCATCGTCGTCGGCGAAAACTTGAACCTACTTCGGCAAAACTTTCTTAGAATTAAATAACAAAGCCATAGGACTTCGAGGTAGTTTGCACTAGCGCAACATAAATCCTCGACTCTTCGTTAGGCATTTGCATTGCAAATTAAGCCCTAACCGGTCTTAGGATTCCGAGGTAGTCGTCGATACGATATAAACCCTCATATCTTCTAGGCGATTTGTATGATTACTATCATATAAATATAAGCCACTAATTAACTAAATTGGCAAGATTAAAACATTAAATAAACATTAGGACTTTCCTAAATTCAAGCCAAACAATAGGATAGTCGGGAGATTACCGAAGTTCACTTCGAATCCGTAATTTCTTCTACTTTTCTTCCCTTGGATTCCCAAAATAAAATGTTCGAAATTTGATCCATTCCCTATTGAAATTCCAAAATTCGACCCCTTGAAAACTTAAACTTTGAAATTCTTGAGAGCGAGAATTATTGATTATTATCGAGAGTTTTCTTAGGTGATTCCCATCACTTAAGATGTAATTAAGCTATAGGGGCTTGCCCTTATAGGGAACTTTAAGAACCCGAGGTAATATAAACCCTGTTTAATAGTTTCATATTAAGCGGGGAATTTGTCGGCTTATAAAATTGGTTCGCGGACCGAACGGATGTCACAAACCTTTCTAGTTTATTTAATCGAGCCCCATTATCGATGCGGTGTGTCTATTCTTCGGGATAGATACACGGTTTGTGGTGCGGCGCTCGTTTATATAAACTATTCGGGATGTGAGATCAGTTTGATTTCATATCTTAAAATTTTCAAATTCAAAATTATTTTCAAAATCAAATACTACTTTTCAAATTATTTATTTAAGTTAAATTAAAATTCGCCGACAATTTTTGTAGGCGACCTCTTTCAAAAATATAACACATAACCTAAAAAATACGCAGACATATTTACGGCGACTCCGTTGAGGGACAAGTTCCTCTCTCCATTCTAATCGAATAGTTACGCTTTCAAAAATCGGTAGTGTATCCATATCCCTAGTGGATCGAACTACCCTTCTTTCCGATTGGATACTATGTTCATTTCTACCTTGAACAAGTATAACCAACATTCTCTCGGATTTAGGAGCCATTGTTTAGACACCCACTAGACGAGAGAGGTTCGAGATCCTTTTACCTCATTTACGAGGTGGGGTGGACCCCGATAGGTGTTAGTTTAGGAGTGATCCTTCGGGTCGAGAAGTCTTGCTTAAGACTCTCTTTTCCCTTCCAATTCCGATTCTGATTCTTTACCTTCTCTACACCTTTGAACACTCCGTTCTAAATAAACAAACCTTTTAATAAGTGATTCCTTCTTATAAATACATGAACATGAATGAGTTCGGACTCTTTTCAATTCCTTTCTTTTCGTCCTAAGAAAAGAAGCATAACTTGGGACGACAACCGAGAATCTACCTGCGAAATGGAAGCCCCGAGCCGATTTTCTCCTTCACCGATGGATTGGACCTCGCTGTCTATAAGGGATGAGTTGCCGACAATGGAATCATCCGATTCGGACGAGGATTTGAAAACACGAACGTCGAAATCACCGAACGTCTCCCTCTTTGCATCGATGAACAAGGTATCCGAAGGCCGAAGAGCCGCTGCGCAGATTCGACCTTAGGTCGACCCAAGAATTCCCTCCTCTGCAGAAGGATCCCGACTAAGAGGAATACGGTGTCCGCAGGAGGACTCGTTCTTTCTACCCCACGCTGGTCTAGTTGTTTCGCACCTACCCCGACTTTTGCCGAATCAAAGGGAAAGAAATCCGAGATTATGATGGACACGTTACCGTGGAGGGTACGGATCTTCTGTAAGACCTTCGTTTTCGAAATCGGGTCCGGTTCGAAGATTCGTCAGCGACAAAGACCCAGAGGAGAAACAGAAATAGAAGGATCGCTAAAGAAGCCAGAGCTGCTGAAATTGCTTTCCTAGAGGAGATTCCAGAACTGCCAGAATATACACCGCTGCCTGAATACATACCACTCTTGGGAGGAAGCAGGTTTCAACCCCTCTCCGCCGTGAAGATGAAGAAAACATTCGCAAGATTGCTTTGCCAGATTACCACGACCCGCATATTATAACGAAAGCCGTAAGAAAAGAACTAGAACTACGCCGTTTGCTCGACTTGCAAACTTTGGTAGAAAAGTTAGCAAAGAAGGAAAAGCGCCCGTATCGAGAATCCTACGGAGGATAGGGCGGGTGCCGGTCGAATCCCGTCTTGGGCCCGAGTAGAACCCGCCATCATGACGGAAAAGCCGAGTAAAAGGATGAAGGCTAGTCCGCTCGTTGTCGTCTCGGGATTACGGATTAGGGAGGATACCACCTTCCGGCATTTGGCCAGACGGACCATGCGGTCCTAGACCTTCTGCGCCGGAAGGATGGTATGGCGTCCCACTGCTTGGGCGAGTTGAGATTGAAACGACGGCCGAGAAGAAAGTCTCGCCGGGAGACTTGAATGCGAAGAAAGTGCTACCGCGATGAAGGGGACTCGTGAGAAGGGAACCGGCGGCTATCGCACGACAACCACGAAGACACACGAAAGCCCCGCTAGAAGATGCCATGGAAAAGTTGAGAACCGATATCCAGAGCGCTTGGCGAAGGAAGAGAGGAAAAGTTCGGAGACGAGATTGATTCATCGGAATTTATGGACGACGAATACGCGAGAAATCAACATGGTTGAGACACGAGCTTCATCGGCTTCGCAAGGTGCTCCTGCGGCCGCGAAGAGAGGAGCCGAGGCGATGAGAAGACGGCTTCGGGAAAAAGACGACACGATCGCTCGAATGGCGAAAAGGATGGAAGAGATGGCCGTAGCTCGGCCACTCTCCGAAGTCAAGTACAACCACAAAGGGAGACACCCCGGAGGTCATTCACATTGTGGATGGAGGAAAGGAGATTACGTCCGTCGATGGGGATGATCGGCTAAAAAGGATACAACACGAAGTATGATTCCTGAAAAGGATATCGAGAACTTGGTAGAACGGCGAGTGCGAGAAGCCTTAGCACAATCGAAGAGCGGGACATCCATTCGGACGGGTAGACCTTACCCCGAAGAATTCGACGCCATCCCGATACCGAAAGGCTTCGTACCACCTCTGTTTAAGACCTTCGATGGAACAGGGAACCCTCGACGGCATGTAGCACACTTTCGTGCCGGTTGTTGCAATGCGGCGGGAGCGATGCATTACTCTTCGACGGTTCGTCGGCGGTACGTCGGGAATCGCCTTCGGCGGTATGCGGAATTACCAAACGGTTCGGTAAAGACATTCTCGGAGCTAGAGAACTTCTTCATCGAGCGATTCGCCGGAGCTCGACACCACATCACTATAGGTGATTTAGTGGTAGAGAAGCAGAAGCGAATGAAACTTTAGTGGATTACATACTCCGATGGAGGAACTTAAGTATGAAGTGTGAACCACAACTGCAAGAAACGGCACGCGATCGGCATTTTACTTAAAAGCATCCATGGCCCGATAGCACTTCTCCTCGAGGGATTTACTTATTAAGACTTTCGAGAAGTTGTTAAGCAAGGCGGAAGCTTGCAAGAAGAGGCGAAGCAATTAAGTTTCACCGACAAGACGGACAAACAAAAGCACTGTAAAGACTTTTGAAAAGAAATCCGGGATCGTTGCGGCGGTTGACAAGGCGAGCAGCCGTCTGCAAATACCACCGGAACGGCCGCAACAACCACAACGGAATTACCGGCAACCCGGCCCGGCTATCGGTCATCTCCATGATATGAACAACCACCTCGTCCGCAACGTACATTAAGAGAGCTTTTGAGCGAGAGAATATCCGTTCAAGAATGAAGCGAGTGCCAAAAATGTTCCGTAGCTCGATGAAGACTCCGGATTTCCAGTTGCCGAGCCTAAAAGACCGGAGGAAGTCAACAAGAAGGGTGATCCCGACTTTTGCCCTTACCACCGGATGCTTGGACACAAAATAGAAGATTGCATTACCTTCAAAAGTTGGCTCGATGACAACTGCGGAAAGGGAATATAACGATCCCGAAGGAGTACATGAAGGAACCCCGGAAAGGAGGTTCCGTCGATGTTATCTCGACTGATCCCATCATTCAGATAGATCCACTATACGGTCGACGATGGATGGACTACCGCTTGGACGAGGTCTTCGAAAAGATTTTAGACGGCATCCGGACCAGCTTCGGTACGAGCTTCGACTCGAGTTTGAAACACGTTAAGCCGGTACTATCACTTGCGATAGAAGAACCACCTCGACAGGAGACGATTGAAGAAAAGAAGAAAATTGACGAAGAAGAGAAGACTGAGGCACCTAAGGTTAGACTAGGGGCTGCTTATCCTAGGATAGTTGTCTCCGATTCGGGGGAGAAATCCCTCGAACCCTTGACTCTGTATGATTATCTGCTCACTTCGGTGGGATCATATAATGATAAGGGTGATGGCGTTGGCTACGTTTTGACTGTTTCTAACGATTACGTAACTAACGATGATCCGGATATCGATTTCGATACCAACGACAATTCTCAAATCATACACCATCTCGACGAGCAAAATAACGAAGGAGACATCCATCAAGGAGGCTACGAGAGTTCAACAAGCAACGAATCTATCTGCGAGTTTCGAGGAGCTCCAGTTACGATAGAATTAGAACCTTCAGACTCTGAAGCCAATCCGGAAGAGCCTGTCATTCCGATTCGAAGAGACACGGCGAGCTCAACAATAGATTCGGAAGAAATTACGAAGTCGACTTAAGGAGTGGAAAAGTTCTACCTCCGAGAATGGGTCCAAAAGACGAAGGGAAGCGGGTGGTTGTTCGGGAAGAACCAACCCGGCGGAAGAAATACCCGTTCGAGAAGAAGCGAGAGACACATGAAAACAAAGTGGACTACAACGTGCTAGCCCATCTTAGGAAACTACCGACTAGGCGAGCATCTACGACGCTCTCATCTTATCGAAGGAGATGAGAGAAGCTCGATCGAGGCCTTACTTGATCCGAGAAATTTGCTTAGCTCAAATGGCCGGAGAGTCCTTAGATGAGGTTTGCTCGTTAAAAGAACGACGAGTGTTACCTTCGCGGACGACGACCTACTACTTGGAACGACGGATCACGACCGACCAGTTGTACATTTCGATTACAATCGGAAGATTTACACTCTCCGGAGTATTGGTGGATCCGGGAGCATCGATCGATATAATGAATCTTCGAACGCTAGCATACTTGGAAATTGATGCCGCGAGCTCGAAGCGGACAAAATGTTATTAAGAGGATTCGACCGAGAAAGGAGAAAGAGCCCTCGGCTCAATAACGCTATCGATGAAGACCGGTGACTTAGCAAAGACAACCGCGAAATTTCACATAATTGATTCGAAACGTCGTTCGACGCTCTGCTTGGGCCGACCATGGATACATGAAAAACGAGGATGGTACCATCATCTCTACATCGGTGCATCGAATACTACGATGGAGGGGAACGAGTGCATCGAAGGTGACTTACGACCATTCTCCGTACATGAAATTGGAATCCACGAGGATGCGGCTTATTATGCACCGCCGAAGAAAACAATCTTCTCGGGAGATACTATAACGAATGAAGCAAAGAAAGTTCGGGACAACGAAGAACACTGAAGTTCTAGTCCAACGATCACTCACCGCTCCCTTACGGCGAGATGGTGAAGGTTTCTCCACGACTCGCATCGAGGTCGAGGCGGGGGACGAGGTCGTGGTAGAGACATTAGGACGATTGGACGAGAGAAACCGACCATTAATGTCGATTGGGAAGATAGTTACGAAGAAGAAAAAGAAATCGAACAAGAAGCGACGACAATAAGTCGGAAGAAGCCGCAATTCAGAATCCCTCTCGAAGATGAAAGAAACGAAGAATACAAATCGATGTACGAGAAGATTAACCACTATGTACATACTTATGACCACGACCCCGATCCATTCTAATAAGATCGAGGGTATGGAGGTCAAAGAGATACGTAGCGGTGGTGCAAAACCAATCAAATTCTACCGTGGTGCTTCTTCCTCCAAAGCGAAAATAATGTACAATTTGAAGATGCTACTTCATCGAGAATTAATGGAATTGCCTTTTGAGTGGTACTCTCCCTGTGTTCGAAATTTAATTCAGCGTGGTTTCTTACCTCGACGAGTGGACAAAAGGTCGATCACAACGTTTTGAAAATTTATGGAATAACTCGGTCGTCACCCGACTCGAAAGCATGGTCTCGGATTCGGCACGGTAGAGATCGGTTGATGATGCGAATTTTGCTTGGTTATCACCTGCGAATCTAATGAAAGCTGCATGGAAACTATGGACGAACTCGAAGATTTACAAATTGGAGACGCTCCACGGAATTCGAAGAAGAAATCAAATCTACGATAGATGAGTTAATAGAAGTTAACTTAGGTACTAGCGAAGAGCCTAGACCTACCTTTGTTAGCTCTTTACTCGATAAAGAAGACTCGGAAGAAATAATCGAGTTATTAATGGAATTTAAAGACTTGTTTTGCTTGGAGCTACGATGAGATGCCGAGTTTAGCTCCGAGAGGTCGCGATCCATAAACTAGGAGTGGACCCTACCTCGTTCCGGTCGGACGAGGTCCCGAGAAGAATGCGTCTAGAAATCGAACAACAAGTCATAGTCGAAGTTAAAAAGCTAATAGACGCTAAATTTGTCCGTGAAGAACAATACCCGACTTGGTTAGCCAACGTGGTACCGGTCGGGAAGAAGAATGGTCGGATCGGAATTTGTGTGGATTTCGAGAGATTTAAACGAGGCATGTCGAAAAGATGAATTCCTCTACCGATTCCAGAATTAATGATCGACATTGCTTCGACACACGAAATATTCTCATTCATGGATGGATCTTCGGGATACAACCAAATAAAAATGGCTCCGAGAAGATGAAAAGCTTACGGCATTCGGAACGCCGATCGGAGTATTTTGCTTACACGGTGATGCCATTCGGATTGAAGAACGCGGGAGCAACCTACCAAAGAGCAATGACAAGAATTTTTGATGATCTCATCCACAATCGAAGTCGAATGCTTACGTGGACGATGTGGTCATCGAAAGCAAAGTAAAGGACAACCATTTGTATGATTTGAGAATTGTTTTCGAACGATTAAGACAATTTAACCTTAAGATGAATCCCTTAAAATGCGCCTTCGGCGTCACCTCCGGGAAATTCTTAGGATTCGTTGTCAGACATCGTGGAATCGAAATCGATCCGGAAAAGATAAAAGCCATCTTAGAAATGCCGCCTCCCAAAACCTTAAAACAACTACGATCTTTTCGAGGAAGGCGGCATATCTTCGACGCTTTATCTCGAGCACTGTCGAGTAGGTGTCGGCCTTTCTCGGCACTAGTTAAAAAGGACGCCAAATTTATTTGGGAAGAGAAATGCCGGAGGGCCTTCGAAGACATTAAACAATATTTAATGACACCTCTCTGTCTTAGCGACCCCGATCTCGGGTAGACCGCTAATACTTTATACCGCGGCTTTAGACGACTCTCTCGGAGCCCTGTTAGCCGAGTCGATGATGAGGGTAAAGAAAATGCTCTTTATTACTTAAGTCGTCGTTTCTTGCAGGCGGAAATAAGGTATCCCGCAATTGAAAAGCATTGTTTGGCCACGATCTTCGCCGCTCAAAAGCTCGGAGCATTACATGCTTTCTCGTAAGGTCGACCTAATCTCGAAGTTTAATCCATTGCAATACTTGATGACTCGTCCAACGCTTTACGGCGGACTTGCCGGATGGTCGATGATATTATTGCAATTCGATATAACTTTCGTGCCTCTTCGTGCAGTAAAGGGACAAGTCTTAGCGGACTTCCTTGCGGCACACCCTTTGCGGCGGAATCTCCTCTCAATGACGATGCGCCGGATGAACAAATAATGAACCTAGAAGACCTTGATGATCGACGTTGGGAATTATATTTCGACGGAGCATCTTCGGCACACAAAGACGAAGAATCGCAAGTGATAGTGCCGTAAAGGCGGGGAATCGGGCTAATCTTTATAACACGGAGCGGGGGATGTTAAGATACTCCTACCACTTGACGGAACCATGTACGAACAACGAAGCGAGAATACGAAGCCCTCATAACGGAGTGGAATTAACCATTCGAATGGGGATAACGAGACATTAACATCTACGGGGATTCACGGTTAATCATTCGACGGATCGCCAGGACAGATACGGAATTTTAAAACCAAGACTCGAGCGATACTTCCGGTATGCCTATGCATGTGTTGGAACAGATTCCGAATGTCACGATCTACAAAATTCACGAAAGAAAACGCTCTAGCGGATGCGCTAGCTCGTCTCGCAAAGGAATTTTCTGTTTGCGAGATGAATCGGTGGAAGTGTCGGTTCACGGACGTCGGGTCCTATCACGGCTTGACATAGACACGATACACGAATCGGAAAAGGAAGAAGGATCGATTGCGGCGATGACGGAAAACACGGAAGATTGGCGACGACCATTAATAGATTACTTGCAAACGGGAAACTACCGGATGATAGGTCGTTAGCCATCGGATCGAAAAGAACTCGTCCTACGCACTAATAAACAACACATTATACGGAAGGTCTTTTGATCGAATGTGGCTAAGGTGCCTAAGTGGGTCCGAGGCCGTGAAATTGTTAAGGAAGTGCATTCGGGACTCGTGGCGCTCACCGAGTCGGGTCCAAGATGAAAATGAAAATTAAAAGACTAGGGTATCTTCGGCCTCGATGATGGCCAGTGCATGAAAATCGCCGAGAGGCGTCACCGATGCCGAGTGCGCGGAGTGGTTCTACACCGACCTCCGAATGTGCTACATCAGACAATTGCATCGTGGCCATTTGAATGTTGGGGCACGGATATAGTGGGTCCGATAGAACCGCCGTCGTCGAAAGGACATCGCTTCATTCTTGCGGCTACGGATTACTTTTCCGAGTGGGCGAGGCGGTTCCGCTCGGAGAAGTGAAAGCACATCACGTGCTTCTGATTTTTCGAGAACCGAGTTGTCTACCGTTTCGGGGTGCCGCGCGGAATCATCTCGGATAATGGGTCGGCATTCGAAGCACACAAATCAACAATTTTGTCGGGAGACACGGAATCGGCGGCGATATTCAACAATTTACTACCCGAGAGCAAACGGCCTAGCCGAGAGCTTTTAATAAAACTCTCGTTCAAATTTTAAAGAAGACTTTAGACGACAATAAGAGAAATTGGCACGAGAAGTTGTTAGAAGCCTTATGGAGCTCTGCGGACAACCTTCGAACTCCTACGCAAGCTACACCTTACGCTCCGGTGTATGGGTCGAGGCGAGTGTTACCTTTAGAGGTTCGACTCCCTTCACTCGGAGTTGCGAGTTGCGAATAAAATCACAACGAAGAAAACGCCAAATTACGACTCGAAGAATTAGAAAGCACGGAAGGGAAAAGACTTGCGGCGCAACGGAATTTAGAATTATACCGAGCTAAGATGATTCGGAGCTCATGATAAGCTGGTCAGCCGAGAGCCTTCAAAGTTGGTGACCTAGTTCTCGTTCTCAAGAGACCTATTCTTGCACACCGCAAGATAGGAGGAAAATTTGAACCCACTTGGGAAGGACCATTTGTAGTTGAGGCAGTCTACTCAGGAGGCTCCTATCAGCTAGTGAATTGCCAGGGAGAACGACATATGCTTCGATCGATGGACGATACTTGAAAAAGTATTACGCTACTCGATGTTTCGAAGGAATGAACTTTCCATCCCTAGAAACATGGGTGAAGTGATTACTTATGAATGGGTCCGAACCCAAAAAATAACAAAAATGTGCTAAAAAATAAATAAAATCCGATAATAAAATTTTCCTTGTTTTCTTTTCCAAATCAAAATCTCTTACTGATCTTATCCCACTTCATTCTGTTAAATTTGAAAATATAAAAATAATAATAAAACAAGATGTCTTTAATAAACATTTTCTTGATGTTCTTGTTCTTAGTACGACTCACGATCCTTTTCCTTGTCTCTTCGCGGGGAAATGTCGAGCGGGCGGTTGGTCTTGAACTTTAAGAATGGCGTAAGCCTTGCACTTGATGAAAAGAGGGTGAAAGATGGAGCGATAATCGAGATTGACTCGGATTTCGCACCGGCGGGCCTACGAGTACGAGGAAAGTGATTGGGTCCGGTTGACCGAGAAGAACTACCGGACATACGGTGATGAAAGTGGGTGGCCCAAGCCACCAATCCAGCAACAAGAAAAGAAAGACAAGTATTGAAGAAGATAAGAAAATGAAGTACGTAGTCGCTACGGCGAGAGGGCGAGCTTGTCGGCGCGCGCCCGCGAGAGATTCGAAGTTCGGAGAGCTACTCTCGCGACGACGCAACGAAGAAATAAGAATCGCCGTATCCAGTAAGATGTTGACAAAACTAGGCGCGGATCGGCACGACGAGGCGATCTGCTAATGTCGGTGCATACACTTCGAGGACACCGGTTCACCGAGAACCGAGAAGAAAGGAGGCCGACTCCTAGGATGACGGAAAGAACCGGGGAAATCTCGCGAAGACCGAGAAGAAGGAAGGCTACCACGCCACCGGATAGAACCACCAGGTGATGCATGACCTTGTTGCGGAAGCAGCCCGGGGGATGTCCCGACGGACATCATCCACGAGGAGCCGAGGTATGCGGGGAGAACGTGAAGGGATCGAACCTTATATCCCGCGATACGTCACCGAGGCCTCGCCATCTGCGGATCATTCGGAATACGAGTCGGAGAGAATGCGAAATGTTGAAAAGAAAACCTTTGAATACTTTGAAAGGATTAGAGGCGAGAAGAATCGATATACTTGGAGGGCCTCGAATTACATACGGATGTATTCTCGGAGTATGAGCGACGGCAAATCGTGGATTGCATCCGGGATTTGAAAAGGCTGGCCGGCAGGCCGCTGAGGAAAACACATACTCGAGCCCGGAGATGGATGCCGGGGAAAGGAAGAATCACGATACAATGTGGATCTTTGTTACAACTTTGCGAGGACGGGAAGGGAAACCCGCGGGAATACTCCGTCATGGGCGAGTGGACCCGATGCCATTAGTCATCGAAGAGAATGGTAAAGAGATTGATAACATGGAGGATACTTGCCGACTGATTGCATACCCAATAGTTGCATCATCAACATCTACAAACGGGGTAGTTGTATACCCCCACACATTGATCACCGTGACTTTGTCGGACCTTTACTGCACGATCTCTTTTACGAGCGAGTGTAACATCATGTTCGGATGCGACCTCCGGATAGCGGGCCCGGAGTGAGTTCGAGGGCCGGTAAAGATACCACTTCTCGGTAGGTTCCGTCATGATGCGAAGGGTAACGGAGCGGATATCGCCGAGCATTGCATACCGGGAGTACCGGTGAAGCGGATCTCGATTACGTTCGGGAGGATGGACGACGAGAAAAACACCTTACCATTTCCGGCCGGACCGGAGCTAGAAAGCCTCCGGCCTTACGAGTTGTGAGTTACATGGAAAATATCACACCTCCGATGTACATCCATACGGCATCCTTGCCGAGGATGGCTTGGAAGGTGATGTTATTGACCATGTATATCACTATTCGGACATGGACTTTTGACGGATGCTTCTTTAGATGGATCGACAAAGATCATACACGATCCGTTTTGAGTCTACATGGATTGTATGAAATATATTCCGAGATCAAGTTGTACGATGTATCTTCAGTATGATTGGAATGAAAGTGACCATGTCACATTTTTGGCCTTCACCTCTTTTGTGCAAATTGATTGGGAAACGCCGTTAAAGTTGAATGAACTTCGAACAAAGAACAGAAAAGAAAAAAGAACAGAAGAAAACTTTCGTTAAAAAAAAAATCTAAAAAAAAATGACAAACACCAAATTCACATGAACATTAAATAAACAACAAAATAAAATTTGAATCATTAAAGGATAAACAAAATCAACAAGAATGTTAAATCAAATTCTCAATCAAATTTCGAATCCGATCTCGATCAAACTTCGAATTTCATCTTCCAAATTTCAAATCAAATCTTAAATCAAATTTCAACAGAGTTCGAACTCATCCTTTCAAATTTCAAATTCGATCTTCCGGATCTTAAACCAAATCTTTATCAAATTTCAAATTCAATCTTTCCGGATTCCAAATCTTTATCAAATTTCGAATTCGATCTTCCGGATCTTAAACCGAATCTCGATCGATCTCGAATTCGATCTTTCCGGATCTCGCATCGAACCTCAAATAAATTCAAACTCTTGGGTCGAGGATTTTACATCCAGACTGCCTTTGCTAGGATTCTCTTCCTACTGCACTTGAAATACATCAAATTCAAACTTTTGGGTCGAGGATTTTTACATCCAGTGCCTTGCTTTAGGATTCTTTTCTATTGCACTTGAAATACATCAAATTCAAACTTTTGGGTCGAGGATTTTACATCCAAGCTACCTTGCTTTAGGATTCTTTTCCTATGCCTTTGAAATACATCAAATTCAAACTTTTGGGTCGAGGATTTTACATCCAAGACTGCCTTTGCTAGGATTCTCTTCCTGCTGCATTGAAATACATCGAATTCAAATCTTTGGGTCGAGGATTTTACATCCAAGCTAGCCTTGCTTTAGGATTCTCTTCTCTTGCCTTTGAAATACATCAATTCGAACCTTTTGGGTCGAGGATTTTACATCCAAGTGCCTTCTTGCTAGGATTCTCTTCCTACTTGCCTTTGAAATACATCGAATTCGAACTTTTGGGTCGAGGATTTTACATCCAAGTCGCATTGCTTGTAGGATTCTCTTCCTCTTGCCTTGAAATACATCGAATTCGAACTTTTGGGTCGAGGATTTTACATCCAGAGTACATCGCTTGCTAGGATTCTTTTCCTACTGCCTTGAAATACATCAAATTCGAACTTTTGGGTCGAGGATTTTTACATCCAAGCTGCCTTGCTAGGATTCTCTTCTCTTGCCTTTGAAATACATCGAATTCAAATCTTTGGGTCGAGGATTTTACATCCAAGTACCTATTGCTTTAGGATTCTCTTCTCTATTGCATTGAAATACATCAATTCGAACCTTTTGGGTCGAGGATTTTTACATCCAAGTACCTTTGCTAGGATTCTCTTCTCTTTGCCTTTGAAATACATCGAATTCAAACTTTTGGGTCGAGGATTTTACATCCAGAAACTTGCCTTGCTAGGATTCTCTTCCTACTGCCTTGAAATACATCGAATTCAAACTTTTGGGTCGAGGATTTTACATCCAAGACTGCCTTGCTTTAGGATTCTTTTCCTATGCACTTGAAATACATCGAATTCAAACTTTTGGGTCGAGGATTTTACATCCGAGACTGCCTTTGCTAGGATTCTTTTCCTACGCATTGAAATACATCGAATTCGAACCTTTGGGTCGAGGATTTTACATCAAGGCACTTTGCTTTAGGATTCTCTTCCTATGCCTTGAAATACATCAAATTCAAACCTTTGGGTCGAGGATTTTACATCCGAGACTGCCTTGCTTTAGGATTCTCTTCCTATTGCCGCTGAAATACATCAAATCGAAACTCTTGAGGTTAAGGATTTTACATCCGATACCGCATTACTCTGAGATCTTTCCTCATTGTAATGATCCGATCCAATCGATTCGATCTTCTTTTGGGGTTGAAGATGTTACATCTAAAACTTGAAATTCAATTTTCATTTCAAATCAAATTCCTTCAAATTAATCTTGACAAACTTCAATCTAAATTGAAACTCCAAATTGAAATCTAAACTCACGCATCGTTACTTGAACATGAAATAAAATAAAATCTAAATCGAATTTCTCCCAAATCATGTAATTTGGGATTCACCTCCTTTTCCCTTCCCCAGCGAGAGTTCAAGAATCTCCAGTTCCAGAGATATACTTGACACTCCCAGTGGAAATTCTTCTACTTTGTCTAAGTTTGTTACTTGGACATACGTGTTGGTTTTGTTGATCGTTTCGGTCGACACCGATACGTGCGGTGTGCTCCGTCGGCTCACCACACTTATTGGGGGTCCATTTGTTGACCTCATTTTTGATGAGGTCTTCTCTTCTTCTCTTTAGTACTTAGGATCTAGCCTTAGGCTTTTCCTTTGACTATCTTAGAGGACTAGAGTTGGGACCCACCTTTTAGAAATTCAAACCACTTCTAAACTCCCTGCAAACTCCACGAAACTTGACTATAGACCCCTAATCACCTAGAGGGTTGAAATCGAATGTGGAAGTTTAAAGGATGAGTTCTATAGGACTCTTTGGCCTTAGGAGCGCCTACAGGTGGCTCAGTGCAGTGAAAGGGCTGACTTACACATACACTACACCTATGCACTACACTTTCACACACCTCCTAAAGCACACTCATACCTGACTTAACTTCTGACTCATGTAGGTGATTCACATGGATGGTCGCCTAACCACTAAGCCCTGCGGCTAAGAGGGTTAGGAACAACATAGTGAATGCCTCGAATGAGTCCCTTCATGGCTCATGTGGGCTTGATATGGCTTCATGGCTCAACAAAAGATGATTTCATTTCACTTACATCCACCCGATCTTGATTTTCCAAATTTTCGATTTTTGACCCGGGACCTACACATACGACTCTACCAAAACCGCTGAAATTACCCAAATTTTCCAAAATTTCCAAATTACCCAAAATTCTCCAAAATCAATCCCAAACATTCCCACATCACTCAAACTGATCATCCATATCCAAAAATATCAAAAATCCCAAAATACCCCCCAATACCTCCGAATACCCAAAATACCCCTTTTGACCCAAAAATCCAAAAATTCAGAAAATTCCCAGAAAATTCCAGAAAATCCCAAATATTCCCAATTTCATTTTGTTCAACTACACCATAGGCCAATTTTGTCAATTTACCCACTTTTATCAAAACCCCCGATTTGACCCATTTTAACCCAAAGTAAACCCGATATCGAACCAAATCTACCCAATTGACCCCAATTTTGGTCCAATTCAATTCTAAACTTCAATTCAACATCCCCAATACCAATCTAGACCAAATACAAGCCCAATTTGATTGACATTGGGATCCGATTTCACTTTTGGCCTTAAAGCCCGATTTGGACCTATGACCCAGAGCCTAACCCAAACTCACCCAATTCAACTCCAATTAACCCCAAATCTTTTCTAAACCTTTCTTAACATCCCCATAAACAAAACACTAACATGATTTGCCCAAAACTTTGATCCAAACCCCACTCAAATTCAACCCAAAGCTAAAAGGCCCATTTTGACCTAAACCCAAAGCCTAGCCCAAATGAGCCCAAGCCCCAAAATCAAAACCCAACCAAAGCCAAAACCTCTTTGAAACACTCCCATAAACATTTCCCAACATTAATTTTACATCAATTTCAACCCTAGCCCAACATTGGCCCATGCTAGCCCATTTTGGCCCACCTTAGCCTCTTTACCAAAAAGCCATATCAACCCAATTCAAACCCAAATCACCTCAAATTTGTTTCAAACCACTCATGACACATCCCTAAACCAAACTCAACAATTATTTGGCCCAAGCCTTTACCAAAATTTCATCCCAAAATCCATTTTAAAATTCAAAAGCCCACTTTCCTAAACCATTTAAAAGCCCATCTAAAACCATTTCAATGAGCCCAAAATCTACCCTAAAGCCCACATGACATTTCCATTTGCCATCCACTTAATCAAAGCCATTACCTAAGTCCTAAATCCATCATCAAATCATTCCAAATCAAGTTCCATACAAATTTCCATCAAATTACCAAAAAATTCCTAAAATCCATTTTCATGAAATTGACCAAGCTTTCCCAAAGCCAAAAGTGAGCCATGAAGCCATGCATGAGCCACATGTGAGCCATGAGAGCCTTGGACACTCCACCATGCCATATTGGGTAGGAAGGAGGGCCCCTTTCCTTAATCCCTAAAGCTCATTAGCCTTAATCATGATTCACACTAAACCTAAATTTAATCCAAATATATTTGGATGGAGACTTCTCCATGCCGAGCCAGGTGATCCATTTGATCCCCACGGCACCCAAGGCCACCTTGAAGGGTGCCACCAAGCCCGAAATGGGTGAGTTGACCCATTTAGACCCAAAGCTAGCCATGCCCCATTCTACTTTGGATCGAAGCCTTTACACTTGGCCATTGCCGATTGCTTGCACTAAGCACTCGACCACGACCTACTGACCTTGAGGGTGACCCATGCACTGCCGGCCGGCCACCCGATCATGCGGAAAACGCCATGCCGAGACCTTGGGAGTGAGCCGACTTTGGAATTCCACCTTGTTGAGCTGCCCACGTGCCCAGATGGCCACCATGGCTGTTCTTCCCATGACCGAGCTGGTGATCCCGACCCTTGGCCACCCACGGGAGAGCCTCCGGCCATGCTGTTTAAACACCACCCCCTCGCGGCCATGAGAGGAGAGTTGCAAAAAACCTTGCCAAAACTACTGCCAAAATTGTTCCGGACCCCTCCTCATACACGAGCACTTGATCCCAGGTGAGATCCCCTGCCATTTCTTCTCTGTGAGCTCGATTTCGAAGTTGAAATCCGAGCCGAAACCGGGACACTCCTCCACGGTGAGCCGATCCCCAAATTGATTGGTCTCTACACCTTCACCGGACCGAGGGAAGGTGTCCACCGATAAAGCCCCATCTCCGGGCCACCCCGGTTGCTCCGGACTCCAAGCTTTGTGATCGAGTGTGGTCGAAGTTCAACCTAGACGATTCACCGAGACCGGGAGACTTCATGCGGAGCTTGCCGGGATCCGATCGAAGGTGCGACAACTCTCGGATCGAAGCTTCACTTCTGCGAGCAAGGTATGAGCTAATTCTTCATCCGGAAGCACGGAGATTCTCCATTTCAAATGCCTTAATTTCGATGCATGTTTACAGTATGGATGTGTTCGTCTCTTGAAGACGAATCCATAGAGCATAAGAACACGAAAATCCATTGAGAATCGAGTGAGTTCTTAGGGTTAGAGTGTGGACGGTCACGGGATCGCACCGGTCATGGACGATGAACGGATGCGCGTCCATTTAATACACGCGCGGACGGACGCCTCGGATGGCGTCGGACCGGGAGACGGTACGAGAACCGCGGGGCCGGGTTGGCGACTCGGATGGCGGCGTCGAATGGGAGCGCGCCGCGCGGCATTTCGGAGGCTGCCAGGGTTGACGCGGCGCGCGTGGATAAGTAGATAAATAGGGTATTTTCTATTTATTTAATTCCCAGAACTTTAAAAATCCATATCTTTGTGTAGAAAAATCACAAAAATAAAATAAAAATACCCCCTTGCTCAGTGAACAGAGGAGAATAATGTGGAAAAGAAATTAATTAATTTTGTCAAGTATTTTATTTTTAATTAATTATTTACTCCCTGCATTGTTTTAATTCTCCATGCATGTATACAATTCACCATGGCATGAGACCATAGGGCTTTTGAAGCCTGCGAACTTAGGGACATTCCCTGAATTTTCCGAGGTCGAGGCCATCTCTGTGAAAAGTTATTGATTTTTCAAATGCATGTTGCTCGTTTTAAGTATTTTAATTTCAAAAATTAGCATGTTGTGAAATAAATTCTAGGAAAATTTGGTGATGTTCCTTATGACCAGAGAACCCTAGGAAAAATAGGATTTGAGTTAATTCACTTTGATTAACACTAATTGGTTTAAACACCCAAAATAGGTCTCTAATTAATTAGAGTTAACCATAGATCAAATTGACTTGAAATCAATTCTCCACTGACCTTTAGGGTCAGAGGAACCCATCATAAAAATTTGAGGTCAATTGGACTTGGTTAGCCCCACTAATTGGGTTGATTAAGCCACTTAGCCATTTTAAACTTTAAAAATTCATAACTTTCAAAATATCTTTCAAAAATTCATCAAATTGGTTTTGGAGTCTCTCTGATATCAGGGGAGTTTAAGAAAATTAAAATTTCAATTTTCTAAAAAAGTTGATTTTTAATATTATTTTAATATTTTTAATAATTAAAAAATAATAAAAATCACAAAAATAATAAAATTCACTAAAATGTCATATTTTGAATTTTAATCACTTAGGAACAAGTCCCATATTTTTCCTGGGTCTATTTAGTGAGATATTAATTTTTAAAGCTCAAGGGTAATTTTAAAATTAAAAAATGTATTTTCTAGCATTTTCACCAAAATAATTATAATAAATCAAAGAAAAATCAAAAAATTGTAAAGTTTGGTTCTCTGGAATCCTTGATATCAGAGAGAATTTTAAAAATTATAAAATTTATTTTTCAACATTTATTTTATTTTTAAATTAATTAATACTCCAGAACTTAAAATAATTCTAATAAATAAAATATAATTCAAAAAATTACAAAATTTGGTCCAAGTGATCCTCTGGTCATTAGGAATGTCCCCTAATTTTCTTAAGGACAGAAACTTTCCCTTGGTCATATCATTGAATTTTCCTTGGAAATTTCTCTTTTCTACAAAAAAATAATTATATAAATAAATTAAATACGAGAAAAATCACATTTTCTCCTCTCATGTCTTCATTGACACATAAGTGAAGTCACATAAAAATTTCAAGTTCATTTGAGTTCAATTTAGTGAGTTATGAAATTATTAGGCTTAAAGGGCAAAATGGTAATTAAAATTTTAACCCTTAATTAAAATTTTAGGTCTAATAAAAATTAACAAGTAAAATATTTTGATCTTAATCTGATTTGGATGATTGAAATTAAATAATTAAAGGATAGAAACCCATTAAGCAATGTAAAATGATTAAACTTTAATTAAATAATTAATTGAATTTGGAAGAATAATAAATTTGGAATTATTAAAATAGGGATATTATTAGGAAGAGATTTATTCTTTAATTTAAAAATCCCTAAATTAATCATCTCATTAATACTCAACTCTTAATTAAAATGATAACTCAAATTTAAAATATTAAAAGACTTAATCATTAAATTAAATTAAATCATTAAACTCTTTCAAAAAAATCTCAATTAAATTAAATTAAATTAAGATTAAAAGTTGCATTAAATTAAATTAAAATTAAGTTAAATTAAATAAACAAATTAAATTAAATTAAATGAATTAAATACATTAAATTAAATAAATAAATAAAATTAAATTAAATTAAATTAAGTAAAATTAAATTAAATTAAATTAAATTAAATTAAATTAAATTAAATTAAATTAAATTAAATTAAATTAAAAATTAAATTAAATTAAATTAAAATTAAATTAAATTAAATTAAGAAATTAAATCAAATAAACTAAATTGAATTAAATTAAATCGACTTAAAAAATTAAATTAAATTAAATTAAGTTGAATTAAATAACATCACTTAAGACATGAAGAAATAAATCTAAAATAACTTGAACACTATTCCAAACTTAAATCATTAATTTGAACTTAAATTTGAATCACAAAATCATTAAATATCATTTTGCCCTTAGGAGCCTTAGTTATCATAACTCCTAAATAGAACATTAAAATGAAATGTTACTTCACTTATAGGACATTCGAATGTCTCAGTTCACTGAGCAAGTTAACAAAACTTGAAAACCTCGGACGATTGATTCATTTACACGATTAAATTCATTTGGACTTAAAACAATCCTAGAAATATTGAAAAGATGTTTAAGATTCTTCTTAAGCACTTCCTCGATATGATAGGATATTCTACAAGAACGATTGAACTTAATTGTTCTTTGATGAAGAAAATCGTCTTCAAACTAAAAACACGAAAGAACTTAGACGTCATAGGAAATGACTAGCTATAGGATTAGGAACTTGGTAGAAAACCAAAACCTTTCCCTTAGCTTTACCTAGGAACTTGCTTAAATATTCTAACTATGTTTTAAGTGCAGCTTGGGATGACGGGAAGACCCTCCAGGTATGCTTTTATTTTATTGCAATTTATTTTATTGTAATTTATTTAATTGCATCGTACTTATTTTTCTTGCATGATAAACAACAGTTGCATGAAAACCCACACCTTTAGGACGAAACCAAAAGCCGAAACCCATAACTAAATTAAAAGACACTACAAGATAAAATTCACCTCCACGACATTTCAAAATATAAGACAACTCAAAATTTAATCACAAACAGAACACAAAACTACAACTACAACTAAATTAAAACGTCTCGTTGAATGATCGGGAATACCTCGGATGATGTAACCCGCGTGTTGCTTAACGGGATTTCCCACGGTCTAAATGAAAGTGCGGAACTCATTTAGTTGAGTTTAGCAAATTCATACTGGACTAAGTGAATTCGATGAAAATAACGGTCCGGGATGACGGAACCGTGGGATCTTAATCGGTTCTGTTTAATCAACTTTAAGATCTGTTTTAATTAAAACATAAAAGAACACTTGGAAATTAAGACTTCTCTAAACCAGAACACTTCTCTCATCTCTTGATTTATGATTTCTAAAACTAAAACCCCTGCAACAACAAGGAGCTCGGAGCATGGTGGGCAGCACGGCCATCGTCGTCAGCAAAACTTGAACCTACTTCGACAAAACTTTCCTAGAATTAAATAACAAAGCCATAGGACTTCGAGGTAGTTTGCACTAGCGCAACATAAATCCTCAACTCTTCGTTAGGCATTTGCATTGCAAATTAAGCCCTAACCGGTCTTAGGATTCGAGGTAGTCGTCCGATACGATATAAACCCTCATATCTTCTAGGCAATTTGTATGATTCTATCATATAAATATAAGCCCTAATTAACTAAATTGGCAAGATTAAAACATTAAATAAACATTAGGACTTTCCTAAATTCAAGCCAAACAATAGGATAGTCGGGAGATTACCGAAGTTCACTTCGAATCCGTAATTTCTTCTACTTTTCTTCCCTTGGATTCCCAAAATAAAATGTTCAAAATTTGATCCATTCCCTATTGAAATTCCAAAATTCAACCCCTTGAAAACTTAAACTTTGAAATTCTTGAGAGCAGAATTATTGATTATTATCGAGAGTTTTCTTAGGTGATTCCCATCACTTAAGATGTAATTAACTATAGGGGCTTGCCCTTATAGGGAACTTTAAGAACCCGGGTAATATAAACCACTGTTTAATAGTTTCATATTAAGCGGGGAATTTGTCGGCTTATAAAATTGGTTCGCGAGACCAAACGGATGTCACAAACCTTTCTAGTTTATTTAATCGAGCCCCATTATCAAGCGGTGTGTCTATTCTTCGGGATAGATACACGGTTTGTGGTGCGGCGCTCGTTTATATAAACTATTCGGGATGTGAGATCAGTTTGATTTCATATCTTAAAATTTTCAAATTCAAAATTATTTTCAAAATCAAATACTACTTTTCAAATTATTTATTTAAGTTAAATTAAAATTCGCCGACAATTTTTGTAGGCGACCTCTTTTCAAAAATATAACACATAACCTAAAAAATACGCCGACACAACACACTCAATTAAACTCACTAATATACTCTCTAGAACACACCCACACACTAAATACACTAATTAATGACATACCAAGGTCACAAAGAAGACACCTAGAAGATACCAAAAAGACAAACACTTGGCCTAAAATCGTCACTATTTTAAAGAGAAAGAAAGATTTCCAATGGTTTTTTAAGTACCTCTTCAAAAAGCGTCCAGATTCAATGTATTTTGTTTGAACCGGCCTTCTCGCCATCGGTGGGCTTGATCTTGCCGTCGGCGGGCTTCTAGATCGTAGGCTAACTGCTTAGGTTCGCTGTCGGCGGGCTCGATCTCGCCTTCGGCGGGCTCCTTTATAATATATTCAAATGCTCTCGGGAAATGGCGACCTATTCCTCGCCGTCGGTGGGCTAGTTCAATTTTCATCTCTTTTAGTCTTTTCGTTCCAGAGTCGTTCTTTTTCCATCTTTTTGCTCCATTTCCTATAAATCTTCATACCTGCTATAAAACATAGAAAATACATTTCTTTAAAGTCAAATTTCATCAAAAATTAATATAATATTGGAATGAATTTTTAATACATTTTTCTCTGGTCAATTGTACCCACCATTTTTACCCAAACCATCATCTTCTACCTTCAACCAAGGCCGATTTTTGTACCTAGTGCTCACTTGCATTTGGATTTGAAGCGATTCCATGGCCGGAAAAGTTCGGATTTCATCTTCTCTTGGTAACAACTTCACTTTAAACTAAATTTTTTCGATTTTGATCGTGGAAATCTCCTACACTAGGAAGATTTGAATTTTGAGGTTTTTAGAGAAAATTGGGAGATTTTCCATGGTGTTGGAGTTCTTATCTATTTAAATTTATTTTGGAGTCTATTACATTGCAATTTTGAAATTGATTTGGATAAATTTGATATTTTTAGAAAAATGGCTCCAAGAAAGGTAAAAGGGAAGAGAAAATTTTATTATGATGAGAGTAAATTTGTGAATTTCTAGGCGTATTCCCTCTTTAGTACATTTCTTAATAGTAAGAAGTGTATTCAAGAAAAAGCCTTTGAAAATCGTGGAGGTATGATCGAAGAATTAATTGCATATCATTAATGGGAAATTTTCTGCTATTTTACTGCTGATGTGATGCTGGGGATTGTGAGAGAATTTTATGCTAATTTATACTATTCTGAGAGTGAATATATCCTTGTTAGAGGACAAATGGTAGAGTTTTCCCCCACATGCATCAATGCATTTTACCAATTGAGAGAACATTTCTTGTGTGAATATAAAAATTTTCATGTTACTAATGAAGCATTGGATATAGTTATGAATTATTTGACTGAAGGAAAACAGAAATGAAAGTTTAAACAGAAGCAAAAAATTTAACATCCTCCTTTATACGTTGAATCATGTATCGAAAGCCTGACAATATTTCATTTCTGCAACACTTATGCCTACCAGCATCATTGTGAAGTTACTGAAGATAAAGCTGCTCTGAATTATTGTATTTAAAACATGAAGAATATCAATATTGGGGATATCATTCATAAAGTATTTTGAAAAATTCAAAAGGAGAGACTACAGGGGGACTATGACACCCCAGCCTGATTCATGCCTTGTGTATTCAGTTAGGTGTAGCAACTGAGGATAATGATAGGTAGTCCACCCCTTGAAGCCAATAAGAAAACTAAATCTGAAAAACCTATGATGCCCATGTAGGATGGAAATTGAGAAAGAAAGCTGATGTACCTTCTTCTATTCAGGAGAAATCATCTACATCTACGGAACCTACTATGCATGATGTTATGGATCAGTTAGAAAAGTTGAACACCAGTGTAGAGGAACTAGAAGCAAGGAATAAGATAAATGATGATTATCAAGTGCGGTGGCGAGAATATGATATAGCTTATCATGACGCACAAATGAGATTCCTCAGGGGAGACACTAGTGCTGTATTCCTTGCATACCCTGAGTACACTCCATACCAGCCCGATGAACCTGATGATGATGGAGCTCCTGCAATGATGATTGTTAGTTTAGTATTTTTATTTTCATTGCATTTCGTATTTGTTGATATATTTTTGATGTACCTGAAACTGTGATTTCTATTTGTGATGTAATTTGTATTTGGATGTGTTTGTTGTGAACTTTATGTTGAATTGTGATGAATGTGATGTGATTGTATTTAGTTTATTCGTTTAATCTGTGATTGTAATAGTTGGATGTTAATGTGTTATGTGTTTAGTTATGTTTTATGTTTTAAGATTTCAAACTTCTTCCCTTACAAATTTCTAACATATATCTGTGTGTAGAAATGCTTTTAATTATTTCAGGCCAACTATTTTAAATTTATAAAGAATACATGCTTAAACTCAAAAGTATGAATAGCCCAACATAGTGAGGTATGAATTATATATATGTTTCGATCTTTTCTTTATACCTATGTTAATCTTATTGATATTCAAAAATTTAAGTTTGGGGGAGGGAAAGAATTAATTGTTAGTTGTTCTCATTTAAAAGTATTTTCAAAATTATTAACAGGATTTCCTGTGATAGAGCTCAATTTCAAACAATTGTATTTTGATTTTATTTAACTACTTTAGTGGACTTGAATGAAAGTTTTTGGTAATGAAAAGTAATTTGTTAAGCTAAGATATTTCCTATAATGGAATAGGACTATAGTCAGCTATTCAAAGTAAGAAATACTGTATGTTTTAAATATTAAGAATATTAAAACTTTATGTGAAAGGAAAGGATTGGGACTCTATGATGAATCAATAATAAGCTAAAGAAATGCCTATAAGGTAAAGGATTGTGGTAAGTTTTAACTTTAGGGTGAGAAAGGTGAAGTTAAAAATTATTAATGTCTATCCAGATATAGTAATCCTCACTTGAAAAAAGCAAAAAGCAAAAGTAAAAAAAAAAGAGAAAAAAGAAGAAAAAAAAAGAAGAGGAAGAAAAAGAAAAGAACAAGTGAGGAGAAGCTTGAGGAGATGCCTAATAAAAAAATTGGCTTCAATTGGACTTACCTAAAGGGAAGAACTTATTTACTTTCCTAAACTTATATGTATGGATTAGCATCTTTACCATTAGTGTTCTCATAAACTTCTTTTCATATAATCCTTTTAAGTGCCTTAATAGAACAATCTACAGTCATTTTTTAAATGAATAGAAGGCTAGAACTCTTAGACTTGATTTCTAGATATTCTCTGTAGAATTTACTTGAATTATTCAAAAATCTTTCTGAAAATTTTACTATTATATTTATCTAAGTCAAAATTATGGTATTCTAGAAAGAAAGTTCTTTGCAGTGGATCATTGTTGGTATTAACTAAATTACTTGAGGACAAGTAATAGTTAAGTTTGGGGCATCTTGATCTACTGAAAATTTGATAGCTTTTTAATATCCATTTCATACCTATTTTTGATGATATTGCACTTTAAAGAAAGATATTTTTCATGATTTCATATAGGTACAATGATTTTAGACTTTTGGAGCAAAAGAAAGCCAAAAAAGCAAATTTGAAGCAAAATGAAGTAAAATGCATTTTATTGAACTAGCGCTGATTGGTGCTGTCATCAGCGTCGGACCGCACCAATTTATAGAGAGTTTTGGCTAGAAGGCAGAAAATAGCGTTAGACGACGCCCTATCCTGCATCGGATCGCGCCTTATCCTGATTTTAAACGACATTTATTGTATTTTCCTGAATTTAAGAGTGATGCTTGAAAAAACTCTTGGAAAATCAGTTTTGGCCGAATCCAAACTATTTTGGAGCTAAGTTTAGAGAGGGGGAGAGAGTCTTTTGTTTGAGGGAGCGAAGATTGGGTGTCTTTTCATAGTTCTAATGTAGAGAGTCCATCTAGGTCTTGTTTGTGTTCTCTTCTAAGGAGTGTAGGAGGAGAGGAAAAGTGAGAGATTTCTTCTTCCTTACTTATCTAAAGAGAGAATTGTGTGTTGTTGTGAAGAAAGAAGAGGATTCAAAGGAATTCCTTGAGATTCTCTTAGGGAAGAGTTTGAGATAAGTTGTCTTTTCTTTACTCTGTTTGTATAATGTTGCTTTTTATATATATAATCCATCTTTTGTCATCTTTTCTTCATGACTCTTGAGTAGATTTCTTTGTCTTCCTCATTTTCATGTGATGTGTTGATGTTGTGATAAGGAAATGATGTGTCAATTTATTATGGAGAAATTGTGATGACCTTTTCACTTTGTACTTCACTTACTTTTTGATTTGGCCAATTGAATTGTTAAAACTTGTTGGGAAACATATGATCCTAAAGGAATATGAGTTCCACAAAAAAAGTGAAAGTCACATTCAATGTCCATGAATGAGTGACATAGTTCATGGGGGTTGGGTGCAAATAAATAGGGAAATATATTTTGATGGGTGTAGAATTGGAGATTTTAGTGTGACGGACTAAAATCCCTACTTTGGTCTTAGGGTTTGGAAACGAAAGCGAGCGTTAGCCATCAGGGGAAGCGAAGTCAGAGCTCTAGAGTGAGAGCTAGTATCCTCCCAGCCTAACCACGGATTTGGGGACTGAACTTAGGACTAGCCAATATTCTTTATGCGCTTAGAAAAGGGTAAAGAATATGAATGCTACTATTTGGCACAATACATTTGCATCACTGACCTATTTCATTAAATCATCACATTATGATTGTAGAGGAAGAAGATTCTTACATACAATTAAACTTTTGTTATAAATTTAGTTTTGTGTTAGTTAATTTTGCTAGAAAGTTAGAACGTACTTTGGTAGAATTAGTAACTGCAACTGTTTGTTCCTCTTTTATTGTTGTTAATTACCTGCAATTGTGTTATGATTCGTGAAGTGATTTCTATGGTACCTTGTCAAATAAATAGCCTCCTCGTAAGATCGATAACCTGGACTCAATTAGAGCATTGTATTACTTGAATGATACGTATACTTGCATTTAATTGTGTGACTCAATAGAAAACTAAATCAATATATATATATATAAGTTCGAGTTCATAAATTTTGGCAATTTGAAAAAGTTGCACCAGAGTGCGAGTTATAACCTTACACTTCTTTTAGGATCTTTTAGAAAGCCTTGAGTTCTTCTGAACTCATTATGTATAGCCTTACATTTGCTCAATTAACTTTAGGATCATTCTATTTAATTAAAATCCAAATTTCAACAATTAGGGAAATTATAATTTTACTCTTGTTAAGAAGAAGTGATGAGTTGGTATCTACCATTTAGCCCCTTGAATTTCAATCATCTAGATGAGTAGTTATGATCATATATTACCCATTTTTCCTTTGATTTAACTTCAATATTAATTAGGGTTTAATTTCATAATTATTACTTTTTCCTTTTAAGGCCATATCATCTTATAGTTCTTTGAATTAACATCAAATGACTTTGATGTTCTGATGTTACCATACACATGAGTAGATTAAAACATCAGAAGAGAAAATGTAATTTTCTAATTTTTATTATTTTCAGAGTTATTTTTAATGCAAAAATAAGTATTTTTCAATATAATCCATTAACTTATCAAAAGTAATTCATCTTTCTTTAGGAAAATTATTAAAGGTTAACCTATATGAGAGGACCAATTTTCATGATTTTTTTTTAATTTTATTTAAATTATTATATTTATTTTTTTTTTTGAGTATTAGTTAAATATAAAGTAAAATTTAAGCTGATAATTAAGTTTTATATTTTTCTTAAACCTCATGTCAAGGAACTCAAAGAAGCAAGTTTCGTTTTTTTATGATTTTTTGTCTTTATTTATTGTAATTATTTTAGTGCAAAATTATGGAAAATTCTCTTTTAGCCTTTTAAAATTCTTAACTATTTTTAAGAAATTAGAAAAAATTTCATAATTGCTCCAAAATGATCAGAGAACAATTTGGAACATTTTAGTGCATTTTTATATTTTTTTATGATTTTTATGATTTTTAATTATTTTTAATTATTTTGCAATTTTAAATAAACATTAGAAATCAAATATTTGTTTTAACTTCATTTTTATTTCCCTTATAAATCATTTTTGTAATTTTCTTAATTATATTTTATTTATTATAATTATTTTAATATAAAAAATGTCACTTTAGTTGAAAAATCAAACTTAATTCTCAAATTAATTTAATTTGAGTTCAAATTTTTACAATGAGCTAATATGATCATTATTTACAGTGTCGATTTATTCGTATGATTTTTCCATTTATATTTTAATTATTTAATTTTTTAGGGGATTTAATGAGTTAATTACAATCGGTGCTATTTTAAATTACTTAAATCTAATTTATATTTTTTTAGGGTACCCTGATCACAATAAACCTACCAAAATAAGTTTTTTATTTTTCTAATCTATATTTTAATTATTAAAATTTTTTAATTAAGCTAAGGGGATTTAACTTAAAAATTAGCGTTCTCTGATTTGAGATGCTCTTTGACTTACAAAAATTTGAGAATACCCCTAAGGATAAAGCCAACAAGCCCTCAAAATTTCATGCCATTGAGATTTATATTATTAAATTAAGACTTAAATAATTTTCTAAGTATTTAATTAATTAAAAATAAAATACATAATAAATAATTTTTATTTTTATTTCACATTATTCTCCTCTGTTCACTGAGCAAGAGGATATTTTTGATTTATTTTTACCATTTTTCTACACCATGTTATGGATTTTCTATGTTGAGTAAATTAAATAAATCCAGAAAATCCTAATTATTCAATTTATTTGACTCAGCGCCACGTCAACCTAGGCAACTTTGAACTCACCACGCGGTGCTCATCCATTCTACGCCGCCACCTAAATCAGCTGCCACACAGCTTGTTATTCATGTATTAAAACTCTGTCCGGCGTGATCCTGGCCCTCCATTCTTTACACGCGTGATCTAATGATTCTGGTACATCGTCTACATCTGGTGTGAATTTTGAACCACACAGAATCAAACCTTAATATCTCTCTCGATTCATAACAAATAAAGCATGAAATCAAACTTTACTTCATAAATGACCAAACTGAGCTTGATTTAGGGGGAAGAGTTCAATACCTTTGTCTGAGAGGTGAGGCCTCAATCAGATGCTTGCAGAAGATTTTGTGAAGCCCAATGAACCTCCTGGAAGTGTCACTTAGGCCTAGTAAATTGTGTGTGGAAGACTTCTTTTTATAGTTGGAAAGACTAGAAGAATGTCTGGTATATGAGGCTCTAGAGATGGGGCTTTCAGTGGGCAGCTTCCTCTTTAGCTCTAGGGAAGCTCAGGGAACAATCAATTTAAGACTTTGTGAAGTTTAATGAGATGTCCTATTTCTAGCCTAATTTTGGGTGATGAAATTGGCTTCATGCAGTGGGGGAATGGCAGGAGAATGGTGGGTATAAGCTTCTCTTAGTTGCTAAAGGGTCTAGAAGCAATTTGGCAGAGTTTTTTTAGGTTTTTGATCATCCTCCCTTTTGGCCGTGAAGGGGGTGGTTTAAATGGCCATGGGAGGGGTTACCAATTGGGCTTGAGTTTAGATGCAAAGAGGTTCTTAGGTGTAGGCGGAGCAGCGCCACTGACCAATCAAGGTTAGCCACCATGGATTGGTGGAACTGGGTTTGGATTATGGTAAGGTGGCTCTGAGTTTTGAGGTTCTCCGGTGACTAGGCCAGCCGGCCAGGTCATGGGAGGTGGCTAGCTGGGTCATGGAGGCCAGAGGAACTCTTAATTATGATTAGTTGAGTTTCTTGATGGCTGATGGAAAAGGTAGATTTGGTTTAACTAAATAAGGGACGAGATCCCCTAATTTATGGGACCCGTAGTACATGGCTCATATAGGATGGGCTAGGTGGATCTAGCTTGGGTCCTATGATTCCAATGGTGACTTGATACACCTAAAATATATAGTATTTATATGCACATTTTTAAAACTATTTTTGATGATATTTCACTTTAATGGAAGGTATTTTTGTGTTTTTCTTACAGGTATTATTAAAAATACTGATTGTGATGGAATGAGCAAAAAAGGATCAAATTTGGAGCAAAAATTAGAAGGTGTGCAAATTTGGCCTCTAGCGCCTATGCGTCGGATGGCTGGCGCATAGGCGCCACAGTTAAAGTGACGAATTTTACTTAATTTTGGCGCAAATTTGAAGGGGATTTTGAAGCATCTTTTGGATTAAACTTCATTAACTTCCTGTTGACCTCATTTTTGATGAGGTCTTCTCTCCTTCCTTTTAGTGCTTAGGATCTAGCCTTAGGCTTTTCCTTTGACTATCCTAGAGGATTAGAATTGGGACCCACCACTTAGAAATTCAAACCACTTCTTAACTCCCTGCAAACTCCACAAACTTGATTGTAGACCCCTAATTACCTAGAGGGTTGAAATCAAATGTGGAAGTTTAAAGGATGAGTTCCTATAGGATTCTTTGGCCTTAGGATCGCCACAGGTGGCCCGGTCGCGGTGAAGGGGCTGACTTACACACACACTACACCTATACACTACACTTTCACATACCTCTTGAAACTGCCCCCATACCCAATTTAACCTCCTGGCTCATGAAGGTGATTCGCATGGATGGTCCTTAACCCCAAGCCCTTGGCAAGAGGGTTAGGAACAACATAGTGGATGCCTCAAATGAGTCCCTTCATGGCTCAAGTGGGCTTGATATGGCTTCATGGCTCAACCAAAATGATTCCATTTCACTTACATTTACCCAATCTTCAATCTTCCCAATTTTCAACCTGCCTAGCCTACCCAAAACCCTTGAAATTACCCAAATTTTCCAAAATCCTCCAAATCACCCAAAATTCCTCAAAACCAATCCTAAATATTCCCACATTACTCAAATTGGTCATCCATGCCCAAAAATATCAAAAATTCCAAGAATACCTCCCAATACCCTCCAAATACCCAAAATACCCCTCTCAGCCAAAAAATCCAAAAAGTTCAGAAAATTCCCAGAAAATTCCAGAAAATCCCAAATATTCCCAATTTCATTTTGTTCAACTACACCATGGGCCAATTTTGTCAATTTACCCCACTCTTATCAAAACCCCCAATTTGACCCATTTTAACCCAAAATGAACCCAATGTCAAACCAAACCTACCCAATTGACCCAAATTCTGGTCCAATTCATTTCTAAACTTCAATTCAACATCCCCAACACCAATCTAGACCAAATTCAAGCCCAATTTGATTGGCATTGGGATCCAATTTCACTTTTGGCCTTAAAGCTCAATTTGGACCCATGACCCAAACCTAGCCCAAACCAAACCAATTTAACTCCAATTAATCCCAAATCTTTTCTAAACCTTATCTAACATCCCCACAAACAAAACACTAACATGATTTTCCCAAAATTTGAATCTAAACCCCACTCAAATTCAACCCAAAACCAAAAGGCCCAATTTTGACCTAAATCCAACCCTAACCCAAATGAGCCCAAATCCCAAAATCAAAACCCAACCAAAGCCAAAACCTCTTTGAAACACTCCCAAAAACATTTCCCAACATTTATTTTACATCAATTTCAACTCTAGCCCAACATTGGCCCAAGTTAGCCCAATTTGACCTACATTGGCCCACTTACCAAATAAACACAAATTCAAACCAATTCAAGTCCAAATCACACCAAATTGACTCCAAACCACTCATGACACATCCCTAAACCAAACTCAACAATTATTTGGCCCAACCTCTTTACAAAATTCCCATACATAAATTCATTTTTAAACTTAAAGGCCCATTCCTTAAACCATTTTAAAAGCCCATCTTTTACCACATCCAAAGGCCCAAAATTGGTCCCAAAGCCCATGTGACATTTCCCCTCATCATACTTTCAATTAAACTCAATACCTAAGTCCTAAATTCATCATTGGATTATTCCAAATTAAACCTCATGACAACTTTCACCAAAATGCCAAAAGTCACAAAACCCATTTTCATGAAATTGACTAAACTTTTCCCTAAGCCACATGGAGCCATGCATGAGCCATTCACAAGCCATAGGAAGCCATGAAAGTTTGGCATGTGACCATACCATTAATGGTAAAAGGAGGGGCTCCTTTCCTAACCTTTCATTAAGCCTTTTTAACCTTATCCATGACACACACTAAACCATGTTTAGCCACCTCATCATGGATAGAGACCACACCATCCTCCCTTGGTCGACCTAATCGATCCTCTCAGCCCAAAATCGAGCCATGGGGAGGTGCACCCAACCCAAACCAATGGGTTGACCAAATTGAAGCCAAAATGACCCCTCCCCCATTCCATTTTAATTCAGCCACTTTACACATGGCAATGGCCGATTGATTGCACAAACCTCTAACCCCGACCCACTCGGACACCGAGGGTGACCCATGCCTGCTCGGCCGCCCGCTCGGGTCACCGGAAAACACCATGGCCGAGACCTTGGGAGGAGCCAAACTTTGGAATTCCATCTTGTCGAGCTGCCTCATGCCCGATGGCCACCATGGCTGTTCTTCACATGCCAAGAGCAGCTGATCCCAGCCCGCAACTCTCCCTGGGAGGCCCTCCAGCCTCTCCTATTTAAACCCCTCACCCTCTCGGCCAAAGGAGGTGCTGAACCAGACCATACCAAAACTCTGCCAAAATCATTCCAGATCACTCTCCACACATAGAGCACTTGATCCCCACTGAATTCCAGCTCGATTCCCTCCGATCGAGCTCGATTTTGAGCTCGAAATTTAGCCAAAAACCGGGACACTTCTTCACAGTGAGCCAATCCCCAAATTGATTGGTCCTACACCTTCACTGGACCAAGAGGAGAAGTTTCCCATTGAAAGCCCCATCTCCGGGCCACCCAGTTGCTCCAGCCTCCAAGCTTTGTGATCGGCTGTGGTGACTTTCATAGCTAGACAATTCACCAGGCCAAGGGACTTCATCTGGAGCTTACTTGGACCCGATCGAAGGTGACACAACTCTCAGATCGAAGCTTCACTTCTCTGAGCAAAGGTATGGACTCCCTCTTCTTCCCGAGCTTCCAGTGATTCTCATTTTAATTTGAGTCAATTTAAATGCATGTTCACCGTATGGATGTGTTCGTCTCTTCAAGACGAATCCATAGAGCATAAGAACACGAAAATCCGTTGAGAATCGAGAGAGTTCTTAGGGTTAGAGTGTGGACGGTCACGGGATCGCACCAGTCGTAGACGATGACCAGGAACCGTCGGATCGCGCGTGTATTGGGTGGACGGCTTGGATTGCGTCGGACCGGCAGATGGTACGTGTACCGCGGGGCCCGGACAGCCGAGTCGGATGGCGGCGCCGAACCCGGGAGCGACGCGTGTCGATTCGGAGCCGCCGAGGGTCGAGTCGGCGCCGCGTGGATAAGTGGATAAATAGGGTATTTTCGATTTATTTAAATCCCGTAACTTCAAAAATCCATATCTTTGTGTAGAAAAATCACAAAAATAAAATAAAAATACCCTCTTGCTCGGTGAACGAGAGGAGAATAATGTGGAAAAGAAATTAATTAATTTTGTCCAAGTACTTTATTTTTAATTAATTATTTACTCCTTGCATTTTTAATTCTCCAGGCATTCATACAATTCACCATGGCATGAGACCATAGGGCTTTTGAAGCCTCTGAACTTGGGAACATTCCCTGAATTTTCCAAGGTCAGAGGCCATCCCTGTGAAAAGTTATTGATTTTTCAAATACATGTTGCTATTTTGAGTATTTTAATTCCAAAAATTAGCATGTTGTGAAATAAATTCTAGGAAAATTTGGTGATGTTCCTTATGACCAGAGAACCTTAGGAAAAATGGGACTTGAGTTAATTCACTCAGATTAACCCTAATTGGCCTAAATACCCAAAATTGAACTTTAATTAATTAGAGTTAACCATAGATCAAATTGACTTGAAATCAATTCTCCACTGACCTTTAGGAGCAGAGGAATCCACCATAAAAATTTCAAGTCAATTGGACTTGGTTAGCCCTACTAAATGGGTTGATTAAGCCATTTAGCCAATTTAAACTTTGAAAATTCATAACTTTCAAAATACTTTTCAAAAATTCACCAAATTGGTTTTGGAGCCTCTCTGATATTAGGGGAATTTAAGAAAATTAAAATTGTAATTTTCTAAAAAAGTTGATTTTTTATCATTATTTTAATATTTTAATAATTAAAAAACAATAAAAATTACAAAAATAGCAAAATTCACCAAAATGTCACATTTTGAATTCTAACTACTTAGGAACAAACCCCATATTTTTCTTATGTCTCTAGGTTGAGATATTAAATTTTAAAGCCTTGGGGTAATTTTTAAAATTAAAAAATACATTTTCTAGCATTTCCACTAAAATAATTCCAATAAATTAAGAAAAAATCAGAAAATTGTAAAATTTAGTTCTCTGGAATCCTTGATATCAGAGAGAATTTTAAAAATTATAAAATTCATTTTTTAACTTATATTCTATTTTTAAATTAATTAATACTCCAGAACTTAAAATAATTTTACTAAATAAAATATAATTAAAAAAATTACAAAAATTGGTCCAAGTGGTCCTCTGGTCATTAGGAATGTCCCATAATTTTCTTAAGGACAGAAACTTTCCCTTGGTCATATTATTAAATTTTCTTTGGAAATCCTTATTTTCCACCAAAAATAATTACATAAATAAATTAAATACAGAAAAATCACATTTTCTCCTCTAATGTCTTCATTGACATATGAGTAAAGCCACATAAAAATTTCAATTTTATCTGAGCTCAATTTAGTGAGTTATGAGATTATTAAGCTTGAAGGGCAAAATGGTAATTAAAATTTTAACCCTTAATCAAAACTTTAGGCTTAATAAAATGAAAAGGTAAAATATTTGATCTTAATCTGATTTGGATGATTGAAATTTAAGTAATTAAAGGGTAGAAACCTATTAAACAATTTAAAAAAAATAATTAAAATAAACCTTAATAAAATAATTACTTAAATTTTGGAAGAATAATAAAATTGGAATTATTAAAATAGGGATATTATTAGGAAGAGATTTGTTCTTTAATTTAAGAATCCCTAAATTAATCATTTCAATAATATTTAATCCCTAATTAAAATGATAATCCAATCTTAAAATTTAAAATGCTAAAAGACTTAATCATTAAATTAAATTAAAGTTAAATTATTTAAAGAAAATCCCTTTAAAATAAAATGTTAAATTAAATTAAATTAAATTAAATTAAAACCACATTAAATTAAATTAAATTAAATTAAATTAAATTAAATTAAATTATATTATATTAAATTAAATTAAATCAAATTAAATTAAATTAAAATTAAATCATATTAACTTAAATTAAATTAAATTAAATTAAACTAAATTAAATTAAATTAAATTAAATTGAACTAAATTAAATTAAATTAAAACTAAATCAAATTAAATTAAATCAAATTGAATTAATTTAAGCTAAAGCGTATCATATTAAATTAACTTAAATTAAATTAAATTAAACTAAACCACATTAATTTAAGTTAAGTTAAATTAAATTAAATTAAATATAACATAACCTAAGACATGAAGAATTCAAAATAAATCTAAAATAACTTGAACATTATTCCAAACTTAAATCATTAATTTGAACTTAAATTTGAATCACAAATCATTAAATATCGTTTTGCCCTTAGGAGCTTTTACTATTATAACTCCTAGATGGAGTATCAAGTGAAATGTCACTTCACTCATAAGGATATTCAAACATCCTAATTCACTGAGCAAGAAATAAAAATTAACTTAAACACCCTGGCTAATTAATTCACACGCACAATAGAATTTATTTGGACTTAGGATAATTCTCGAAATATTGAAAAGATGTTTAAGATTCGTCTTAAACACTTCCTCGATATGATGGAACGTCCTTAAGAACAAATTGAGCTTAGTTGTTCTTTGGTGAAGAAAATCATCCTTAAAACCAAAAATTGAAGACCTAGACGTCATAGGAATGACTAGCTATAGGATTAGGATTTTGGTAGAAAACCATAACCCTTCCCTTAGCTTTACCTAGGAAATTGATATAAATGCTTAAATGCTCTAAATTGTATTTTAAGTGCGGCTTGGGATGACGGGAAGACCCTCAGGTACGCTTTTATTTTATTGCAATTTATCTTACTCGCAATTCATTTATTCGTGTTGCACTTTACCTTTCTTGCATGATAAACAACGGTTGCATGAAAACCTACACCTTTAGGACGAAAACCAAAGCTGAAACCCATAACTAAATTAAAAGACGATGACAAGATAAAATTCACCGCCACAACATTCAAAATATAAAACAACTCAAAATTTAATCACAAACGAACAACAAAACTACAACTACAACTAAATTAAAACGTCTCATTGAATGATCGGGAATACCTCGGATGATGTAACCCACGTGTTGCTAACGGGATTTCCCACGGTCTAAATGAAAGTGCGGAACTCATTTAGTTGAGTTTAGCAAATTCATCCGGACTAAGTGAATTCGATGAAAATAACGATGCTGGGATGACGGAACCGTGGGATCTTAAACGGTTCGTTTAATCAACTCTAAGACCTGTTTTAATTAAAACATTAAAGACACATGGAAATTAAGACTTTCTCTAAAACCAAACACTTCCCTCATCTCTTGATTTATCACCTTCTACAACTAAACCTCTCGCAACAACAAGGAGGTCGAGCATGGTGGGCGGCACGGCCATCGTCATCGAGCAAAACACGAGTCTACTTCAAGCAAAACTTTCTTAGAATTAAATAACCAAGCCATAGGACTTCGAGGTAGTTTGCACAGTGCAACATAAATCCTCAACTCTTCGTTAGGCATTTGCATGATCATGTCATGTAAATTAAGCCGTAATCGGTCTTAGGACTCCGAGGTAGTCGTCCGATACGACATAAACCCTCACATCTTCAAGGCTATTTGTATGATTTTATCATACAAATATAAGTCCTAACTAATTAAAATTGGCAAGATCAAAATACTAAATAAACATTAGGGCTTTCCTAAATCCAAGCCAAACAATAGGATAGTCGGGAAATTACCGAAGTTCGCTTCGAATCTGTGATTTCTCCTACCTTTCTTCCCTTGAATTCCCAAAACAAAATGTTTCAAATTTGATTCATTCCCTATTGAAATTCCAAAAATTCAATCCATTTAAAACTTAAACTTTGAAATTCTTGAGAGCAGAACTACTGATTATTATCGAGAGTTTTCTTAGGTGATTCCCGTCACTTAATATGTAATTAACTATAGGGGCTTGCCCTTATAGGGAATTTTAAGAACCCAGGTAATATAAACCCTGTTTAATGTCTTCATATTAAACAGGGGAATTTGTCGGCTTATAAAATTGGTTCGCAGACCAAACGGATGTCACAAACCTTTCTAGTTTATTTAATCGAGCCTCATTATCAAGCAGTGTGTCTATTCTTCGGGATAGATACACGGTTTGTAGTGCGGCGCTCGTTTATATAAACTATTCGGGATGTGAGATCAGTTTGATTTCATATCTTAAAATTTTTAAGTTTAAAATTATTTTCAAAATCAAATACTACTTTTCAAATTATTTATTTAAATTAAATTAAAATTCGCCGACAATTTCTGTAGGCGACCCCCTTTTCCAAATAAAACACCATAACCCAAAAATAAGCCGTACAATTTCTGGCGACTCCGCTGGGGACGATTCCTCTCTCCATTTTTTAATCAAATAGTTCTGCTTTCAAAAATCGGTAGTGTATTCATGTCCCTAATGGATCAAACTACCCTTCTTTCCGTTGGAATACTATGTTCATTTCTACCTTGAACGAGTATAGCCAACATTCTCTCGAATTTAGGAGCCACTTGTTTAGACACCCCTAAACGAGAGAGGTTCCGATATCCTTTTACCTCATTTACGAGGTGGGGTGGACCCCCAATAGGTGTTAGTTTAGGAGTGATCCTTCGAATCGAGAAGTCTTGCATAAGACTTTCTATTCCTCTCTAACTCTGAATCAGATCAATTACCTTCTCTACACCTTCGAACATTCCGTTCTAAATAAACAAACCCTCTAATGAATGACTCTTTTAACAAATATACATGAACGAGAATGTGTTCGGACTCTTTTTGTTTCCTTTCTTTTCGTCCTGATGAGAAGAAGCATAACTTGGGACTGACAATCAGAATCTACCTTGCAGAAATGGAAGTCCCAAAGCTGATTTTCTCCTTCACCAATGGACTAGACCTCGCTGTTTACAAGGATGAGCTGCCCGACAATGGGATCATCCGGTTTGGACAAGGATTTGAGAACACAAATGTCAAGATCGCTGACGTTACCCTTTTCGCACTAATGGACAAAGTGTCAAAGCCGAGAAACCCATGATTGAGTTCGACCTTAAATCAACTCGAGAATTTCCTCCTCTGCAAAGGATTCCAGCTGAGAGGAATACCGCTGTCCATAGAAGGACCGTTATCTCTACCCCCACTGGTCTAGTCGTCTCTGCACCTACCCCAGCTTCCGCCAAACTGAAGGGGAAGGAGGTTCAAATTTGCAACGAATATGTTACCGTGGAGGGTACTAATTTCCGTGCAAGACCTTCTGTTTTTGAAATTGGGTCCGGCTCGAGGGTTCCACCCCTAACACGGACTCGGAGGAGAAACAGAGGCGGGGAAGATTGCCGGGAAGGCCGGAGCTGCTGAAGTCGCTTTCTTAGAAGAAATCCCGAGTACACACCACTACTCGAATACATACCATTGTGCGAGTATACACCCCTTTTGGAAGGAAGTAGATTCCATCCCCTTTCCGCCGCGAGTGACGAGGAAAACGTCCGCGGGATTGCTTCTACATTACCTCGGCCCGCATACTATAGTGACAACAGAAAGAAAAGGGCTAGGGTTGCACCACTTGCCCGACTACGGATCGTGATTGAAAAGTTAGCGAAGAAGGAAAGATGCCCTGTATCGGAAATTTTAAGAAGGATAGGCGGGTGCCAGCCAAATCCTGTCTTGGGCCGCGAGTAGAATCTGCTATCGCTGCAAAAGAGCCTAATAAGAAGATGAAGGCTAGTCCACCTGTTGTTGTTTCGGGTTTACGGATCGGGGAGGATACCACCTTCCGGCATTCGAGTGACGGACCATCCGGTCCTAGGCCCTCTGTCGCTAGAAGGATGGTATGGAGTCCCACTACCGGCCGATTAAGGCCGAAACAACGACTTGAGAAGGAAAGTCTCGTCGGGAGACTTGAATGCGAAGAAAGTGCTACTTGCGATAAAGGAGACTCATGAGAAGGAAACTCGACGGTTATCACATGACAAGCTGCAAGGATGTACGGAAAAGACCTTTAGAAGATGCTTATGGAAAAGTTAAGGACCGATATTCGACGATTAGCAAGGAGAGAGAAGAGAAATTCGGAGATGAAATTGACTCGTCGAGTTCATGGATGATGAGTATGCGAGAAATTAACATGGTTGAAACACGAGCTTCGTCGCCCTCACAAGGTGCTCCTGCGGCGCAGAAGAGAGGAGCCGGAAGTAATGAGAAGGCGGCTTCAGAGAAAGATGATACGATTGCCCAAATGGCAAAAAGGATGGAAGAGATGGGCGTAGCCCTAGCCACTCTCCGGAGTCGGGTTCAACCCCAAAGAGAAACACCCCGGAAGTTATTCACATTGTAGATGGAGGAAAGGAGATTACATCCGTCAACGGGGATGATCGATTGAAGAAGGATGCAACACAAAGCATGATTCGGAAAAGGATATTAAGAGCTTGGTGGAACGGCGAGTGCGAGAAGCCTTGGCACAATCGAAGAGCGGGACATCCATTCGGACGGGTAGACCTTACCACGAAGAATTCGACGCTGTCCGATATCCGAAAGGCTTTGTACCACCTCTGTTCAAGACCTTTGATGGAACCGGAAATCCTCGGCAGCATGTTGCACATTTTCGTGCCAGTTGTTGCAATGCCGGCGGAAGTGATGCTTTACTCTTCCGACAATTTGTCAGCAGCCTGTCAGGGATTGCTTATGATTGGTATGCGAAATTACCAAACGGTTCGGTGAAGACATTTTCAGAACTAGAGAACCTCTTCATCAAGCGATTTGCCGGAGCTCAGCACCACATCACTATAGGTGATTTAGTGGTAGAGAAACGAAGCCGAACGAAACTTTGGTGGACTACATACTTCGATGGAGGAATCTAAGTATGAAGTGTGAGCCACGATTACAAGAACGAGCATGCGATCGGCATTTTACTAAAAAGCATCCATGGCCCGATAGCACTTCTCCTCGAGGGATTTACTATTAAGACTTTCGAGAAGTTGTTAAGCAAGGCCGGAAGCTTTCAAGAGGAGGCGAAGCAATTAAATTTCACCGATAAAACGAGACAAACGAAGCCGTGAAAACTTTTGAAAAGAAGTCCGGGATCGTCGCGACGATCGATAAAGGCAAGCAACCGATACAAATATCGTCGAACGGCCGCGACAACCTCAACGGAATTACCGGCAACCCCGACCCGGTTATCGGTCATCTCGACGGTATGAACAACCGCCTCGTCCACAACGTACGCTAAGGGAGCTTCGAGCGAGGAGTATTCGTTCAAGAATGAGGCGGTGCCGAAAATGTTCCGCGGTCGATGAAGACTCCGGATTTCCAACTGCAGAACCTAAAAGACCGGAAGAAGTCGACAAGAGAGGTGATCCCAACTTTTGCCCTTACCACCGGATGCTTGGACACAAGATAGAAGATTGTATTACCTTCAAAAGTTGGCTCGACGACGATCTTCGGAAAGTGAATATAACGATCCCGAAAGAATACATGAAGGAACCCCAGAAAGGAGGTTCCGTCAATGTTATCTCGGCGGATTTCATTGTTCCGATAGATCCCTATGCGACTAATGATGGATGGACTACCGCTTGGACAAAGTCTTCGAAGAAGATTTTAGATCACATCCAGCCGCTTCGGTGCAAGCCTCAATTCAGAGGTCAAAAACTGTCAAGTCGGCGCTATCACTTGCGATAGAAGAGCCGCCTCAACAAGAGATGACTGAAGAAAAGAAGAAAATTGACGAAGAAGAGAAGACCGAGGCACCTAAGGCTAGACTAGGGGCTGCTTATCCTAGGATAGTTGTTTCTGATTCGGGGGAGAAATCCCTCGAACCTCTGACTCTGTATGATTATCTGCTCACTCCGGTGGGATCTTATAATAATGAGGGTTATGGCGTTGGCTACGTTTTGACTGTTTCTAACGATTACGTAACTAGCGACAATCAACCTAATCCGGACGTCGATCCGATACAAATGACAATTCTCGAATCATACACAATCTCGACGATCACAATGATGAAGAAGACATCCACCAAGGAGGTTACGAGAGTTCAACAAGCAACGAATCTATTTGCGAGTTTCGAGGAGCTCCAATCACAATAGAGTTAGAGCCTTCAGACTCCGAAGCTAATCCTGAAGAACTTGTCATTCCAATTCAGAAGGAGACACCAACAAACTCAATGCTAAATTCAGAAGAAATCACTGAAGTCAACTTAAGAAGTGGAAGAATTCTACCTCCGAGAATGGGTCCAAAGGACAAAGGAAAGCGAGGTGGTTGTTCGGGAAGAACCAACCCGGCGGAAGAAATACCCATTCGGGACGAAGCCGAGGCAAATGAAAACAAAGTGGACTACTAATGTGCTAGCCCATCTTAGGAAACTACCGACAAGCGAGCATTTACGACGCTCTCATCTTATCAAAGGAAATGAGAGAAGCTCGATCGAGGCCTTGCTTGATCCGGAAATCTGCTTAGTCGAAATGGCCGAAGATTCCTTAGATGAGGTTTGCTCGTTAAAGGAACGACGAGGAGTTACCTTCACGGACAATGATGCTATTACTTGGGACGACGGACCACGACCGAGCCGTTGTACATTTCGGTTACAATTGGCAAGTTTACACTCTCCAGAGTATTGGTGGATCCTGGAGCATCAATCAATATAATGAATCTCCGAACGCTAGCATACTTGGAAATTGATGCTCGCGAGCTCGAAGCATACAAAATGTTATTAAGATGATTCAACCAGAAAGGAGAAAGAGCCCTCGGGTCAATAACACTGCTAATGAAGACCGGTGACTTAGCAAAGACAACCGCGAAATTTCACATAATTGATTCGAAACGTCGTTCAACGCTCTACTTGGGCCGACCATGGATACATGAAAACCGGATGGTACCATCATCTCTACATCAATGCATCAAGTACTACGATGGAGGGGAACGAGTGCATTAAAGATGACTTACAACCGTTCTCCGTACATGAAATCGGAATCCATGAAGATGCAGCTTATTATGCACCTCCGAAGAAAACAATCTTCTCCAGAGATACCGTAACAAATGAAGCAAAGGAAATTTGGGACAACGAAGAGCCTGAAATTCTAGTCCAACAGTCACTCACCACTCCCTTACGGCGAGATGGTGAAGGTTTCTCCACGACTCGCATCCGAGGTCGAGGCCGGGGACGAGGTCGTGGCAGAGACGCTAGGACGATTGGACAGAGGAAACCAGCCATCAATGTTGATTGGGAAGATAGTTCGAAGAAGAAAAAGAAATCAAACAAGAAGCGGCGACAATAAGTCGGAAGAAGCCGCAATTCGGAATCCCTCTCGAAGATGAAAGAAACGAAGAATATAAATCGATGTACGAGAAGATTAACCACTATGTACATACTTATGACCACGACCCCGATCCATTCTAATAAGATCGAGGGTATGGAGGTCAAAGAGGTACGTAGCGGTGGTGCAAAGCCCATCAAATTCTACCATGGTGCTCCTTCCTCCAAAACTGAAAATAATGTACAATTTGAAGATGCTACTTCATCATAATTAATGGAATTGCCTTTTGGGTGGTACTCTCCCTGTGTTCAAAATTTAATTCAGCGTGGTTTCTTACCTCGACAATGGACAAAAGGTCGATCGCAACATTTTGAAAATTTATGGAATAACTCCGGTCATCCACCCAATTCAAAACATGGTCTCGGATTCGGCACGGTAGGATCGGTTGACGACACTCGAATTTTGCTTGGTTGTCACTGCGAGTCTAATGAAAGCTGCATGGAAACTACGGAAGAACTCGAAGATTTACAAATTGGAAACGCTCCACCGAGTTCGAAGAAGAGATCAAATCTACAATAGATGAGTTAACGGAAGTTAACTTAGGTACTAGCGAAGAGCCTAGACCTACCTTTGTTAGCTCCTTACTCGATAAAGAAGACTCCGAAGAAATAATCAAGTTATTAATGGAATTTAAAGACTGTTTTGCTTGGAGCTACGATGAGATGCCGAGATTAGCTCCGGAGGTTGCGGTCCATAAGCTAGGAGTCGATCCTACTTCTGTTCCAGTCAGACAAGGTTCCAGAAGAATGCGTCTAGAAATCGAACAGCAAGTCATAGCTGAAGTTAAAAAGCTAATAGACGCTAAATTTGTCCGTGAAGAGCAATACCCGAATTGGTTAGCCAATGTGGTACCAGTCAGGAAGAAGAATGGTCAGATCAGAATTTGTGTGGATTTTAGAGATTTAAACAATGCATGTCCAAAAGATGAATTCCCTCTACCGATCCCGGAATTAATGATCGACATTGCTTCAACACATGAAATATTCTCATTCATGGATGGATCTTCGGGATACAACCGAGATAAAAATGGCTCCGGAAGATGAAAAACTTACGGCATTCGAACGCCGATCGGAGTATATTGCTACACGGTGATGCCATTCGGAGTCGAAGAACGCGGGAGCAACCTACCGGAGAGCGATGACAAGAATTTTTGATGATCACATCCACAATCGAGTCGAATGCTACGTGGATGATGTGGTCATCAAAAGCAAAGTAAAGGAAAATCACACGTATGATTTGAGAATTGTTTTCGAACGATTAAGGCAATTTAACCTTAAGATGAATCCCTTAAAATGCGCCTTCGGCGTCACCTCCGGGAAATTCTTAGGATTCGTTGTCCGACATCGTGGAATTGAAATCGACCCGGAAAAGATTAAAGCTTATCTTAGAAATGCCGCCTCCCGGAACCTTAAAACAACTACGATCTTTTCGAGGAAGGCGGCATATCTTCGACGCTTTATCTCAAACTTGTCGAGTAGGTGTCGGCCTTTCTCGGCACTAGTTAAAAAGGACGCCAAGTTTATTTGGGAAGAGAAATGCCGAGAGGGCCTTCGAGGACATTAAGCAATATTTAATGACACCTCCTGTCTTAGCAGCCCCGAGTCTCGGGTAGACCGGCGATACTTTATACCGCGGCTTTAGACGACTCACTCGGAGCCTCGTTAGCCTGAGTCGATGATGAGGGTAAAGAAAATGCTCTTTACTACCTAAGCCGTCGTTTACTTCCGACGGAAATAAGGTATCCCGCAATTGAAAAGCAGCATTTAGCCACGATCTTCGCCGCTCGAAAGCTCGGGCATTACATGCTTTCCCACGAGGTCAACTGATTTCGAAATTTAATCCATTGCAATACTTGATGACCCGTCCAACGCTTTCCGGCGGACTTGCCGGGTGGTCGATGATATTATTACAATTTGATATAACTTTCGTGCCTCTTCGTCTCTGTAAAGGGACAAGTCCTAGCAGACTTCCTCGCGGCACACCCTTTGCGGCGAATCGCCTCTCGATGACGACTTGCCGGATTAACAAATAATGAACCTAGAAGACCACGATGATCGACGTTGGGAATTGTATTTCGACGGAGCATCTTCGGCACATAAAGACGAAGAATCGCAAGTGATAGTACCGGTAAGGCGGGGATCGGACTAATCTTTATAAGACCGGAGCGGGGGATGTTAAGATACTCCTACCACTTAACGAGCCGTGTACAAATAACGAAGCGAGAATACGAAGCCCTCATAACGGGATCGGAATTAACTATTAAAATGGGCATAACAGACATCAACATCTACGGGGATTCGTAGTTAATCATTCAACAGATCGCCGGACAATACAGAATTTTAAAACCGAGACTCGAGCAATACTTCCAGTATGTCATACAGCTGTTGGAACAAATTCCGAATGTGACAATCTACAAAATTCCCAAAAAGAAAACGCTTTAGCGGATGCGGCTAGCCGTCTCGCAAAAGAATTTGCACGTTTGCAAGATGAATCGGTGGAAGTGTCGGTTCACGGACGTCGGGTCTTATCACGGCTCGACATAGACACAACACACAAATCGGAAAAAGAGAAGAATCGGTTGCAACGGTGACGAGAAAACACGAGAAGATTGGCGACGACCAGTGTGGATTACACACGAAACGGGAAAACTACCGGACGATAGGTCGTTGGCCCACCGGATCGAAAAGAACTGCGTCCTACGCATTAATAAACAACACATTATACGGAAGGTCTTTTGATCAAATGTGGCTAAGGTGCCTAAGCGGGTCCGAGGCTCGTGAAATTGTTAAAGAGGTGCACTCGGGACTACGTGGCGCTCACCGGTCGGGTCCAAAGATGAAAATGAAAATTAAAAGACTAGGGTACTACGGCCCTCGATGATGACCGAGCGCATGAAAATCGCCGAGAGGCTGTCACCGGTGCCAAGTGCACGGAGTGGTTCTACACCAACCTCCAAATGTGCTACATCCAGACAATTGCGTCATGGCCATTTGAATGTTGGGGCACGGATATAGTGGGTCCGATAGAACCACCATCTTCAAAAGGACATCGCTTCATTCTTGCGGCTACGGATTACTTTTCCAAGTGGGCGAGCGGTTCCACTCGGAGAAGTGAAAGCACACCACGTGCTACAATTTTTCGAGAACCAAGTTGTCTACCGTTTTGGAGTGCCGCGCGAGATCATCTCGGATAATGGGTCGGCATTCGAAGCACACAAATCAACAATTTTGTCGGGAGACACGGAATCGGCTGGCGATATTCAACAATTTACTACCCAAGAGCAAACGGCACTAGCTGAGGCTTTTAATAAAACTCTCGTTCAAATTTTAAAGAAAACTTTGGACGATAATAAGAGAAATTGGCGCGAGAAGTTGTTAGAAGCCTTATGGGCCTACCGGACAACCTTCGAACTCCTACTCGAAGCAACACCTTACGCTCCGGTGTATGGGTCCGAGGCGGTGTTACCTTTAGAGGTCCGGCTTCCTTCACTCGGGATTGCGGTTGCAAACAAAATCACGACGAGAAGAGAATGCCAAATTAAGACTAGAGGAATTGGAGAGCACGGAAGGGAAAAGACTTGCGGCGCGACGGAATTTAGAACTATACCAAGCTAAGATGGTTCGAAGGCCATGACGGACCGAGTCCGCCTAAGAACCTTGAAAGTTGGTGACTTAGTTCTCGTTCTCGAAAGACCTATCCTTGCACACCGCAAGATAGGAGGAAAATTTGAACCCACTTGGGAAGGGCCATTTGTGGTTGAGGCGATCTACTCGGGAGGCTCCTACCGGCTAGTGAATTGCCAAGGAGAACGACATATGCTTCCGATCAATGGACGATACTTGAAAAAGTATTACGCTACCTGATGTTTCGAAGGAATGAATTTTCCATCCCTAGGAGCACGGGTGAAGTAATTACTTATGACTAGGTCCGAACCCAAAAAAAAAAAATAATAATAATAAAAAAAGTGCTGAAATAAACAAAATCATGATAATAAAGTTTTCCTTGTTTTATCTTTCATATCAAAATCTCTTTCCTGATCCTATCCCATTTCATTCCTGTTAAATTGAAAAAATACAAAAGTAATAAAAAAAAAACTGTCTTTAATAAACATTTTCTTAATGTTCTTGTTCTTAGTGCGGCCACGATCCTTTTCCTTGTCTTTTCGCGGGGAAATGTCGAACGGGCGGTTGGTCCTGAACTTTAGAAATGGCGTAAGCCTTGCACTCGACGAAAGAGGGTGAAAGATGGAGCGATAATAGAGATTGACTCGGACTTCGCACCGGCGGGCTGCAGATACGAGGAAAGTGGCGGGTCCGGTTGACCGAGAGGAGGCCGCCCGATCGGACGATAATGAAAGTGGGTGGCCCAAGCCACCAATCCGACGATAAGAAAAGAAAAACAAACACCGAAAAAGACAAGAGAATCAAGTACGTAGTCGCTACGGCGGAGGGCGAGGCTTGTCGGCGCCGCGCCACGAAACTCGGGAAATACGAAGAGCTACTCTCACGGCAACTCAACGAAGAAATAAAAATCGTCGTATCCGCAAGATGTTAACTAAATTAGCGGCGGACCGGCGCGACGAGACCGATTGCTTCTGCCGGTGCATATACTTCGAGGATACCGGTTCGCCGGGAACACCGAAGGAAGGAGGCCGGCTCCGGGATGACGGAAGAAACCGAGAGAAATCTCAAGAAGAACGAGAAGAAGAAGGCTACTACGCCACCGAGATGAAGCCACCGATAATGCATGACCTTGTTGCGAAGCAACCCGGAGGATGTCCCGACGGACATCATCCCCGAGGAGCCGAGGTATGCAGGAGAACGTGAAGAGATTGAGCCATATATCCCACAGTACGTCACCAGGCCTCGCCATTTGCAAATTATACCAGAATACGAGCTAGAAAGAATACAGAAGGTCGAGAAGAAAACTTTTGAATACTTCGAGAGAATCAGAGGCAGGAGAATCAATATACTTGAAGGCCTCGAGCTACATACGGACGTGTTCTCAGAATACGAACAACAACAAATCGTGGACTGCATCCGGGATTTGAAAAGGATGGGCCGAGCAGGTCGCTTAAGAGAAAACACTTACTCAGAACCCCGAAGATGGATGCCAGGGAAGGGGAGAATTACAATACAATGTGGATCTTTGCTACGACTTCGCAAAAGACGGGAAGGGAAACCCACCGGGGATACTCCGTCATGGCCGGGTGGATCCAATGCCATTAGTCATTAAAAGGATGGTAAAAAGAATGATAACATGGAGGGTACGCCGGCGGATTGCATACCCAACGGTTGCATCATTAATATTTACAAGAAGGGTGATTGCATACCCCCGCACATAGATCACCACGACTTTGTCGGACCTTTACGCACGATATCTTTTCGAATGAGTGTAATATCATGTTTGGATCGACCTCCGGATAGCGAGGCCCGGAGTGAGTTCCGAGGGCCGGTAAAGATACCATTACCGGTAGGTTCCGTCATGATACGCGAAGGGCAACGGAGCAGATGCCGCTAAACATTGCATACCGGGAGTACCAGTGAAGCGGATCTCAGCTACTTTCAGAAGGATGGACGAAAGGAAAGCACCTTACCACTTCCAGTCAGAACCGGAGTTAGAGAGCCTCCGACCTTACGAGCTGTGAGTTGCATGGAAAATATCACACCTCCAACGTACATCCATACGGCATCCTTGCCTAGGATGGCTTGGAAGGTGATGTTATTGACCATGTACCTCACTATTCAGACATGGATTTTTGATAGATACCCTTTTGGATGGATCGACAAAGATCATACATAGTCCGTTTTGAGTCTATATGGATTGTATGAGATGTATTCCGAGATCGAGTTGTATGATGTATCTTCAGCATGATTGGAATGAAAGTGACCATGTCACAATTTTGGCCTTCACCTCTTTGTGCAAATTGACTGGGAAACGCCATTAAAAGTTAAATGAACTTCGAACAAAGAACAGAAAAGAAATAAAAGAAAACTTTCCTTAAAAATCTAAAAAATGATAAACTCCAAATTCACGATAAAATAAAATTTGAATCGTTAAAAGACAAACAAAATGACCACAAATTTTAAATCAAATTTCAAATTCGATCTTTCCAAATCTCAAATCAAACCTCAATCAAATTCAAACTCAACCTTCCAAATCTGAAATCCAATCCGTTCTACTCTCTCCCTTGCCTAGGATGGAAGCGGTCGATCCCATTGACACGGAGCCACGAGATTTTCGATTCGGATCTAGTGGCGAGGAATTGTATCCGATCCAAACCAGGCAACTTTCAATCAACTCTTTTGAATGGGATATGTAGCATCTACATATTCCCTCTAATCTATTTCCTTCCATGAAAGTCTTTTACAACTTTCATGAAATTCTCGAAACACCAAAATTCCACACTCTTCAAATCAACACTACAAATCTTTGCAAAATCAATTACATCAAAATCAAATTCTTGAGGTTGAGGATTTTATATCCGATACCGCACTGCTTTAGGATTCTTTCCCTATTGCACTGAAATACATCAAAATCAAATTCTTGAAGTTGAGGATTTTACATCCGATACTTGCCTTTGCTTTAGGATTCTTTCCCTATTGCCTTTGAAATACATCAAAATCAAATTCTTGAAGTTGAGGATTTTACATCCGATCTTGCACTTGCTTTACGATTCTTTCCCTATTGCCTTTGAAATACATCAAAATCAAATTCTTGACGTTGAGGATTTTACATCCGACACCTTGCACTTGCTTTAGGATTCTTTCCTATTGCCATTGAAATACATCAATATCAAATTCTTGAGGTTGAGGATTTTACATCCGATCTTACCGTATTGCTTTAGGATTCTTTCCCTATTGCCTTTGAAATACATCAAAATCAAATTCTTGAAGTTGAGGATTTTACATCCGATCTTGCCTTTGCTTTAGGATTCTTTCCCTATTGCACTTGAAATACATCAATATCGAATTCTTGAGGTTGAGGATTTTATATCCGATACCGCCTTTGCTTTAGGATTCTTTCCCTATTGCCTTTGAAATACATCAAAATCAAATTCTTGAAGTTGAGGATTTTACATCCGATCTTGCCTTGCTTTAGGATTCTTTCCCTATTGCACTGAAATACATCAAAATCAAATTCTTGAAGTTGAGGATTTTACATCCGATGCTGCATTGCTTTAGGATTCTTTCCCTATTGCAATGAAATACATCAAAATTTAAACCTTTGGGGTTGAGGATTTTACATCCGATGCTGCATTGCTTTAGGATTCTTTCCCTATTGCAATGAAATACACCAAAATTTAAACCTTTGGGGTCGAGGATTTTACATCCGAGATCTGCATTGCTTTAGGATTCTTTCCCTATTGCAATGAAATACATCAAATTCAAACTTTTGGGGTCGAGGATTTTACATCCGAGACCGCATAGCTTTAGGATTCTTTCCTTATTGCAATGAAATACATCAAAATCAAACTCTTCAGGTTAAGGATTTTACATCCAATACCACATTGCTCTGAGATCTCTCCTCATTGTAATGATTCAATCCAATCAATTCAATTTTCTTTTGAGGTTGAGGATGTTACATCTAAAACCACAAAATTTCAATTTTCATTTCAAATCAAATCCCTTGAAAATTAATCTTAACAAAACTTCGATCTAAATGAAAACTCAAAATCTAAACTTACACTTCAAAACTTAAACTAAAACAAAACGAAAATCTAAATCGAAATTCCCCCAGATCATGTGATTTGGGATTCACCTCCTTTTCCTTCCCCAGCGAGAATTCAGGAATCTCCAGTCTCAGAGAGATACTTGACACTCCCCAGTGGAAACTCTCCTACTACGTCCTAAGTTTGTCACTTGGACTTTTGTGTTGGTTTCATTGATCGCTTCGGTCAACACCAATACGCGCGGTGTGCTCCGTCAGCTCACCACACCTATTGGGGGTCCATTTGTTGACCTCATTTTTGATGAGGTCTTCTCTCCTTCCTTTTAGTGCTTAGGATCTAGCCTTAGGCTTTTCCTTTGACTATCCTAGAGGATTAGAATTGGGACCCACCACTTAGAAATTCAAACCACTTCTTAACTCCTGCAAACTCCACAAACTTGATTGTAGACCCCTAATCACCTAGAGGGTTGAAATCGAAATGTGGATGTTTAAAGGATGAGTTCCTATGGGATTCTTTGGCCTTAGGAGCGCCTACAGGTGGCACAGTGCAGTGAAGGGGGCTGACTTACACACACACTACACCTATACACTACACTTTCACATACCTCTTGAAACTACCCCCATAACCGATTTAACCTCCTGGCTCATGAAGGTGATTCGCATGGATGGTCCTTAACCCACAAGCCCTTGGTAAGAGGGTTAGGAACAACATAGTGGATGCCTCGAATGAGTCCCTTCATGGCTCATGTGGGCTTGATATGGCTTCATGGCTCAACCAAAATGATTCCATTTCACTTACATTTACCCGATCTTCAATTTTCCAAATTTTCGATTTTTTACCCCGGGACCTACACACGCCTAACTTTACCAAAACCACTTGAAATTACCCAAATTTTCCAAAATCCTCCAAATCACCCAAAATTCCTCAAAACCAATCCTAAATATTCCCACATTACTCAAATTGGTCATCCATGCCCAAAAATATCAAAAATTCCAAGAATACCTCCCAATACCCTCCAAATACCCAAAATACCCCTCTTAGCCAAAAAATCCAAAAAGTTCAAAAAATTCCCAGAAAATTCCAGAAAATCCCAAATATTCCCAATTTCATTTTGTTCAACTACACCATGGGCCAATTTTGTCAATTTACCCCACTCTTATCAAAACCCCCAATTTGACCCATTTTAACCCAGAAATGAACCCAATGTCAAACCAAACCTACCCAATTGACCCAAATTCTGGTCCAATTCAATTCTAAACTTCAATTCAACATCCCCAACACCAATCTAGACCAAATTCAAGCCCAATTTGATTGGCATTGGGATCTTCACTTTTGGCCTTAAAGCCCAATTTGGACCCATGACCCAAACCTAGCCCAAACCAAACCAATTTAACTCCAATTAATCCCAAATCTTTTCTAAACCTTATCTAACATCCCCACAAACAAAACACTAACATGATTTGCCCAAAATTTGAATCTAAACCCCACTCAAATTCAACCCAAAACCAAAAGGCCCGATTTTGACCTAAATCCGACCCTAACCCGAATGAGCCCAAATCCCAAAATCAAAACCCAACCAAAGCCAAAACCTCTTTGAAACACTCCCAAAAACATTTCCCAACATTTATTTTACATCAATTTCAACTCTAGCCCAACATTGGCCCAAGTTAGCCCAATTTGACCTACATTGGCCCACTTACCAGAATAAACCCAAATTCAAACCAATTCAAGTCCAAATCACACCAAATTGACTCCAAACTACTCATGACACATCCCTAAACCAAACTCAACAATTATTTGGCCCAACCTCATTACAAAATTCCCATCCATAAATTTATTTTTAAACTTAAAGGCCCATTCCTTAAACCATTTTAAAAGCCCATCTTTTACCACATCCAAAGGCCCAAAATTGGTCCCAAAGCCCATATGACATTTCCCCTCATCATACTTTCAATTAAACTCAATACCTAAGTCCTAAATTCATCATTGGATTATTCCAAATTAAACCTCATGACAACTCTCACCAAAATGCCAAAAGTCACAAAACCCATTTTCATGAAATTGACTAAACTTTTCCACTAAGCCACATGGAGCCATGCATGAGCCATTCACAAGCCATAGGAAGCCATGAAAGTTTGGCATGTGACCATACCATTAATGGTAAAAGGAGGGGCTCCTTTCCTAACCTTTCATTAAGCCTTTTTAACCTTATCCATGACACACACTAAACCATGTTTAGCCACCTCATCATGGATAGAGACCACACCATCCTCCCTTGGGCGACCCAGCCGATCCTCTCAGCCCAAATCGAGGCCATGGGGAGGTGCACCCAACCCAAACCAATGGGTTGACCAAATTGAAGCCAAAATGACCCCTCCCCCATTCCATTTTAATTCGGCCACTTTACACATGGCAATGGCCGATTGATTGCACAAACCTCTAACCACGACCCACCTGGACTCGAGGGTGACCCATGCCTGCCGGCCGGCCGCTCGGGTCGCCGGAAAACACCATGACCGAGACCTTGGGAGGAGCCGAACTTTGGAATTCCATCTTGCTGAGCTGCCTCATGCCCGATGGCCACCATGGTCGTTCTTCACATGCCAAGAGCAGTCGATCCCGGCCCTCGGCTCCCCGCAGGAGGCCCTCCGGCCTCTCCTATTTAAACCCCTCACCCTCTCGGCCAAAGGAGGTGCTCGAACCGGACCATACCAAAACTGCGCCAAAATCATTCCGGATCACTCTCCACACATAGAGCACTTGATCCCCACCGAATTCCGGCCCCGATTCCCTCCGGTGAGCTCGATTTTGAGCTCGAACTTTAGCCCAAAACCGAGGACACTTCTTCGCGGTGAGCCAATCCCCAAATTGATTGGTCCTACACCTTCATCTGGACCGAGAGGAGAAGTTTCCCATTGAAAGCCCCATCTCCAGGGCCACCCGAGTTGCTCCGGCCTCCAAGCTTTGTGATCGAGCTGTGGTGACTTTCATAGCTAGATAATTCACCGAGCCGAGGACTTCATCCGGAGCTTACTTGGACCCGATCGAAGGTGACACAACTCTCGGATCGAAGCTTCACTTCTGCGAGCAAAGGTATGGACTCCCTCTTCTTCCCGAGCTTCCGGAGATTCTCATTTTAATTTGAGTCGATTTAAATGCATGTTCACCGTATGGATGTGTTCGTCTCTTCGAGACGAATCCATGGAGCATAAGAACACGAAAATCCGTTGAGAATCGAGAGAGTTCTTAGGGTTAGAGTGTGGACGGTCACGGGATCGCACCGGTCGTAGACGATGACCGAGAACCGTCGGATCGCGCATGTATTGGGTGGACGGCTTGGATTGCGTCGGACCGGCGAGATGGTACGTGAACCGCGGGGCCCGGACAGCCGAGTCGGATGGCGGCGCCGAACCGAGGAGCGACGCGTGTCGATTCGGAGCCGCCAGAGGTTGAGTCGGCGCCGCGTGGATAAGTGGATAAATAGGGTATTTTTCGATTTATTTAAATCCCGAACTTCAAAAATCCATATCTTTGTGTAGAAAAATCACAAAAATAAAATAAAAATACCCTCTTGCTCAGTGAACATAGGAGAATAATGTGGAAAAGAAATTAATTAATTTTGTCCAGTACTTTATTTTTAATTAATTATTTACTCCCTGCATTTTTTAATTCTCCATGCATTCATACAATTCACCATGGCATGAGACCATAGGGCTTTTGAAGCCTCTGAACTTGGGAACATTCCCTGAATTTTCCAAGGTCAGAGGCCATCTCTGTGAAAAGTTATTAATTTTTCAAATACATGTTGCTGTTTTGAGTATTTTAATTCCAAAAATTAGCATGTTGTGAAATAAATTCTAAGAAAATTTGGTGATGTTCCTTATGACCAGAGAACCCTACGAAAAATGGGACTTGAGTTAATTCACTCAGATTAACCCTAATTGGCCTAAATACCCAAAATTGAACTTTAATTAATTAGAGTTAACCATAGATCAAATTGACTTGAAATCAATTCTCCACTGAACTTTAGGAGCAGAAGAATCCACCATAAAAATTTCAAGTCAATTGGACTTGGTTAGCCCTACTAAATGGGTTGATTAAGCCATTTAGCCAATTTAAACTTTGAAAATTCATAACTTTCAAAATAATTTTCAAAAATTCACCAAATTGGTTTTGGAGCCTCTCTGATATTAGGGGAATTTAAGAAAATTAAAATTTCAATTTTCTAAAAAAGTTGATTTTTTATCATTATTTTAATATTTTAATAATTAAAAACAATAAAAATTACAAAAATAAGCAAAATTCACCAAAATGTCACATTTTGAATTCTAACTACTTAGGAACAAACCCCATATTTTTCTTATGTCTCTAGGTTGAGATATTAAATTTTAAAGCCTTGGGGTAATTTTTAAAATTAAAAAATACATTTTCTAGCATTTCCACTAAAATAATTCCAATAAATTAAGCAAAAATCAGAAAATTGTAAAATTTGGTTCTCTGGAATCCTTGATATCAGAGAGAATTTTAAAAATTATAAAATTCATTTTTTAACTTATATTCTATTTTTAAATTAATTAATACTCCAGAACTTAAAATAATTTTAATAAATAAAATATAATTCAAAAAATTACAAAAATAGGTCCAAGTGGTCCTTTGGTCATTAGGAATGTCCCATAATTTTTTTAAGGACAGAAACTTTCCCTTGGTCATATTATCAAATTTTCCTTGGAAATCCTTATTTTCCACCAAAAATAATTACATAAATAAATTAAATACAAAAAAATCACATTTTCTCCTCTAATGTCTTCATTGACATATGAATAAAGCCACATAAAAATTTCAATTTCATCTGAGCTCAATTTAGTGAGTTATAAGATTATTAAGCTTGAAGGGCAAAATGGTAATTAAAATTTTAACCCTTAATCAAAACTTTAGGGTTAATAAAATGAAAAGGTAAAATATTTGATCTTAATCTGATTTGGATGATTGAAATTTAAGTAATTAAAGGGTAGAAACATATCAAACAATTAAAAAAAAATAATTAAAATAAACCTTAATAAAATAATTACTTAAATTTTGGAAGAATAATAAAATTGGAATTATTAAAATAGGGATATTATTAGGAAGAGATTTGTTCTTTAATTTAAGAATCCCTAAATTAATCATTTCAATAATATTTAATCCCTAATTAAAATGATAATCCAATCTTAAATTTTAAAATGCTAAAAGACTTAACCATTAAATTAAATTAAAGTTAAATTATTTAAAGAAAATCCCTTTAAAATAAAATGTTAAATTAAATTAAATTAAATTAAATTAAAACCACATTAAATTAAATTAAATTAAATTAAATTAAATTAAATTATATTAAATTAAATTAAATCAAATTAAATTAAATTAAAATTAAATCATATTAACTTAAATTAAATTAAATTAAATTAAACTAAATTAAATTAAATTAAATAAAATTGAACTAAATTAAATTAAATTAAATTAAAATTAAATTAAATTAAATTAAATTAAAATTTAATTAAATAAAATAAAATTAAATTAAATTAAATTAAAACTAAATCAAATTAAATTAAATCAAATTGAATTAATTTAAGCAAAAGCGTATCATATTAAATTAACTTAAATTAAATTAAATTAAACTAAACCACATTAATTTAAGTTAAGTTAAATTAAATTAAATTAAATATAACATAACCTAAGACATGAAGAATTCAAAATAAATCTAAAATAACTTGAACACTATTCCAAACTTAAATCATTAATTTGAACTTAAATTTGAATCACAAATCATTAAATATCGTTTTGCACTTCAGGAGCTTTTACTATTATAACTCCTAGATGGAGTATCAAGTGAAATGTCACTTCACTCATAAGGATATTCAAACATCCTAATTCACTCGAGCAAGAAATAAAAATTAACTTAAACACCCAGCTAATTAATTCACTCCGCACAATAAATTTATTTGGACTTAGGACAATTCCCGAAATATTGAAAAGATGTTTAAGATTCGTCTTAAACACTTCCTCAATATGATGGAACGTCCTTAAGAACAAATTGAGCTTAGTTGTACTTTTGTGAAGAAAATCACCCTTAAAACCAAAAATTGAAGACCTAGACGTCATAGGAATGACTAGCTATAGGATTAGGATTTTGTTAGAAAACCATAACCCTTCCCTTAGCTTTACCTAGGAAATTGCTATAAATGCTTAAATGCTCTAAATTGTATTTTAAGTGCAGCTTGGGATGACGGGAAGACCCTCCGGGTACGCTTTTATTTTATTGCGATTTATCTTACTCGCAATTCATTTATTCGTGTTGCACTTTACCTTTCTTGCATGATAAACAACGGTTGCATGAAAACCTACACCTTTAGGACGAAACCAAAACTGAAACCCATAACTAAATTAAAAGACACTACAAGATAAAATTCACCGCCACAACATTCAAAATATAAAACAACTCAAAATTTAATCACAAACGAACAACAAAACTACAACTACAACTAAATTAAAACGTCTCATTGAATGATCGGGAATACCTCGGATGATGTAACCCACGTGTTGCTAACGGGATTTCCCACGGTCTAAATGAAAGTGCGGAACTCATTTAGTTGAGTTTAGCAAATTCATCCGGACTAAGTGAATTCGATGAAAATAACGGTGCTGGGATGACGGAACCGTGGGATCTTAATCGGTTCTGTTTAATCAACTCTAAGACCTGTTTTAATTAAAACATTAAAGACACATGGAAATTAAGACTTTCTCTAAAACCAAACACTTCCCTCATCTCTTGATTTATCACCTTCTACAACTAAACCTCTGCAACAACAAGGAGCTCGGAGCATGGTGGGCAAGCACGGCCATCGTCATCGACAAAACCCGAGTCTACTTCAACAAAACTTTCTTAGAATTAAATAACTAAGCCATAGGACTTCGAGGTAGTTTGCCTGGTGCAACATAAATCCTCAACTCTTCGTTAGGCATTTGCATGATCATGTCATGTAAATTAAGCCCTAATCGGTCTTAGGACTCCGAGGTAGTCGTCCGATACGACATAAACCCTCACATCTTCAAGGCTATTTGTATGATTTTATCATACAAATATAAGTCCTAACTAATTAAAATTGGCAAGATCAAAATACTAAATAAACATTAGGGCTTTCCTAAATCCAAGCCAAACAATAGGATAGTCGGGAAATTACCGAAGTTCGCTTCGAATCTGTGATTTCTCCTACCTTTCTTCCCTTGAATTCCTAAAACAAAATGTTCCAAATTTGATTCATTCCCTATTGAAATTCCAAAAATTCAATCCATTGAAAACTTAAACTTTGAAATTCTTGAGAGCAGAACTACTGATTATTATCGAGAGTTTTCTTAGGTGATTCCCGTCACTTAAGATGTAATTAACTATAGGGGCTTGCCCTTATAGGGAATTTTAAGAACCCAGGTAATATAAACCCTGTTTAATGTCTTCATATTAAACAGGGGAATTTGTCGGCTTATAAAATTGGTTCGCAGACCAAACGGATGTCACAAACCTTTCTAGTTTATTTAATCGAGCCTCATTATCAAGCAGTGTGTCTATTCTTCGGGATAGATACACGGTTTGTAGTGCGGCGCTCGTTTATATAAACTATTTGGGATGTGAGATCGGTTTGATTTCATATCTTAAAATTTTCAAATTTAAAATTATTTTCAAAATCAAATACTACTTTTCAAATTATTTATTTAAATTAAATTAAAATTCGCCGACAATTTCTGTAGGCGACCCCCTTTTCCAAATAAAACACCATAACCCAAAAATAAGCCGTACACTTCCCATCAGCGCCAAAATTCATTTAAAATTTGAACGGATGGATGCATTCTTGGTGAATACATTGAATTTGGACATATTTTGAAGAGACACCAAAGCACCTTTTGAAGAATTATTAAAAATGAAGACTTAAAAATCAAAAAGTGGCACCACACCCAAGAGAAGAGTTTGGAAGAAAAATTTTGGTGGGAGAAGTTGGAGAAAAGCTTGAAGTTGTTTTCAGGGAAAGATGAAGAATGAGGGCCTTCTTCTCGCCAAAATTTTCTTTACTCTTCTACTTTACTTTATCATATTTTGTATTAGAATTTAGGACAGTCAATCCTCAGAATTGGGGGCTAACCTTTGTGGAGTATTTTAGTGGAAAGCAAAATTTTAGAGAAACACCCAAAGTCTTGTGGAGAGGATTTTCAGATAAGTGTTTATCTTTGTTTTTACATTTGGTTTTTAAGTAAAACTTGTTATGTTTTCACTATGATTTCTACTTTCAAGTCAAGTTGTGTTTGTGTTTTCTCCATGAGTTCTGAGTAGTTGTTTTTATCTTTTTCCTTTTAAATGATGAAATAATTAAATTATGGAAGGATGTTGTGTGAACTATATATTGGAAGATGTTGTGATGATTTATTTACATGCACTTTGATTTGGCCAATTAAGATGTTAAAATTTGTTGTGAGATTATGTAAGATCGGCGGTGTTGTCTCAATCAACAATTGGATAGAATCACATATAATTTTATGGATTAGAATTTTAGTTCATATAATTGAATGCAAATAAATAGGGAGAAATGTTTTAATGGGGAGTAAAATTAGAAGACTTTAGCCTCCAGGTGGAGTGAATCGAGGGAACTCTAGAGTGAGAGCTGGTATCTTCCCTGCTTAACCCATCTACAAAATTTCAATGCTTCAAATTAACTAATTTTCTTTATAGAACCAAGTAAGGGTAAAGTATATAATTGCTCCTATTTGGCACAACACATTTAAATATTTCCACAACAAAATTTCATAATTATTACTGATTCATTAAAAGAGGAAAAATATATATTATTTTCATTGATTTCATATCGCATTTAGTAGTCTTGTTAATTTTAAATGCTTTCTTTACTTTTTCTTAAATAGAAAAATTTCAAAAATAATTTTCAAATTATCTATTTTAAAACATATTTTACAAAATCAATTTAAAAAGTAAAAAGTTAATTTTCTTATTTCTTTATATTTTTAGACATTTCCTTGTTGGTTCGATATCTCGGGAATTAATCAGAAAATCCCATATTACTTGATAAATGATACGTGTACTTGTGTAAAATCCCATATTATAAAACAATTAAAATATATTTCTTATTTACTCCAGAATCAAGTTTTTGGTGTTGTTGCAAAGAAAGGGATAATATTATAGGAAAGAAATATAAAGTGAAAAACGTAAGGGTAAATATTCGAGGATCAACTTTTCGGCATCGGTTGCCGTGGAAGTTAATTAAAATTTCATATAAAAAAATTAAGAAAAATTAAAACTATTACTTTTCCTTGTTTTTGTTAGTGTGTTTTACTTTACCTTATTTTATTTTTGTATGTCTAGTTTAGGTTCTGAAGGACTTGTGCCTTACAATTGTGAATTAGAGAAAACTATTAGAAAAATCAAATAAATTTAAAATAGTGAAAAAGATAAAGATAATCAAGAAATGGCAAATCAGGAAAATCAAAATGTTAACATCCATCAAGAATTCAGACCTTTAAGGGATTATGCTAACCCTACAGTGAATGAACGTCATGGTAGTATTCAACACCCTACTGTAGTTGCTAATTCATTTGAACTTAAACCTGTCATTATCCAAATTGTATCTAATAATCAATTTGGGGAGCACCAACTTAAGATCCTAATTTATATCTTGCCAATTTTCTAGATTTGTGTGCTACTTTTAAATATGATGGTGTTTCTGATGATGCTATTAGACTTAGACTTTTTCCTTTTTCACTGAGGGATAAAGCTAAGATATGGTTAAATTTATTAGCACCTGGATCTATCAGAACTTGGAGTGATTTAGCAAAAAAATTCCTTGATAAATATTTTCCATCATCAAAGACTGCGAAGCTTAGAAATGATAACACATCTTTTTGTTTGTTTGAAGGTGAATCTATATATGAAGCATGATAACGATTTAAAGTTCTCCTAAGAAAGTGTCCACATCATTCGATGCTAGATTGGTTAATAATTCAGATTTATTAAAATGGATTAATTAGATCTCATAGATCAATTATCAATGCCGCTGCTGGTGGTTCATTGATGTCTAAACAGTTTACTGATGCTTATGCTTTAATTGAAGAAATGGCTACTAACAATTTTCAATGGCCTTTTGAAAGGTTAAATCCTAAAAAAGGTATCCAATATTCGTGAATTTTTCTCAGCTAATTTCCATGATTGAAGAAAATTCAATAAACCAAATGGTTGATTATCAAACTTCACCAACAAAATTTGAATGCCATAAGTAAGCCTAATAACCCATATTCCAATTATTATAACCCAGGTTAGAAAAACCATCTAAACTTTAACTGGAATAACAATAATCAGGGTGGTAGTAATTAACATTGGGGGAACAACCAAGTAAACTTTATTGGGGAACTTGAATAACCAAGGGAATAATAATTATGGACCAACATATCCTTCAGGATTGAACAATACTTCACAATTTAAGGAGAAGAAGTTGTCTATTGAAGAAGTGGTGATACAAATGGCAAATCAATTATAAAGGCAATGAGCTGCAATTAGAAATAATGAGAATTAATCGGGACAAATTGCACATACATTAAGTAATAGATCCCAAGGAATGCTTCTTAATAATACTGAAGTAAATCCAAGAGATAAGAATAAAGAGCAAGTAAAAGCAATTCAACTGAGAAGTGGAAGAGAGTTGGAAGGTAGAGTTCAATAAGAGATTGAAGTAGAGAAAGAAGAGATTGAAAAACTAAAAGAGGACGCTCTGAAAGGTTTAAAAAGACCTATTTCTCCACATAGAATTAGTTTAGAAAAGCCACCACCTCCATTTCCTTAGAGACTTCTTCAGCAAAAGTTAGATAAGCAATTTTCTAAGTTCTTGGAGATTTTTAAAAAGCTTACAATCAATATTCCCTTTGTTGAAGCCTTAGAACAAATGCCAAGCTATGTAAAATTTATGAAGGATATTCTCAATAAAAAATGGAAGTTTGATGATAATGAAACTATTGCACTCAGTGAAGAGTGCAGTGTAATAATTCAAAAAAAGCATCTTGAAAAAGATTAAAGATCCTGGTAGTTTCACAATTCCATGTGCGACCGGAGACAGACTTTATTGAAAAGCTTTATGTAATTTGGATGCAAGCATTAACCTTACGCCATTATCAATATTCAAAAGACTGGGATTAGGAGAAATAACCCCTACCACTGTAACTCTGCAATTAGCGGATTGCTCGATCACATATCCTAAAGGAGTTATAGAGGATGTTTTGGTGAAAGTGGATCAATTTATCATTTCTATTGATTTCATTGTGTTAGATATGGAGGAAGATAAGGAGATACCCATAATTTTAGGGAGACATTTCCTAGACATGAGCAGAGAATTGATAGATGTGCAAAAAGAGGAATTAATAATGAGACTCAATGATCAAATTGTCATATTTAATATTTCAAAATCAATGAAATATCCTACAAGAGGTAAAGATGATGAATGTTATAGAATGGATGTTATCAGATATTTAAGTGAATGTCATTTCAAATCATCTTATGAAGAAAAACCTAAAAGTGAAGAAATGAAACACGAGCAAGAAAAGGAATTACAACATTCTGAAGACTTTCATGAGAAAGATTTAAATTATGTTGAAGAAAATTTTGAATTGTTGGACATGACTGAAAAAGATGAATCTTTTGGTCCTACAATTGAAAATCCTTCTGAACTTGAAGTATACCTTGTTAGGTGTTTCCTCAAATTTGCCAGTTATAATTTCCTCTCAATTGACGAGAAAGAGGAAGAGAGTTTGCTTGAAATTTTAAAGAAATATAAGAAAGCCTTTGGATGGACAAAGCTGATATTAAAGGAATCAGTCCTTCAATTTGTACGCATAGAATCCTTATGGAGAATAACTGCAAACCTTGGGCTGATCCTCAAAGGAGATTAAACCTTATTATGAAAGAAATTATCAAAAAAAGAAACTTTGAAGTGGTTGGATGGTGGAATTATCTACCTTATTTCAGATAGTGCATGGGTTAGTCATATTCACTGTGTTTCTAAGAAAGGAGGAGTTACTGTGACTGTTAATGAAAAGAATAAAATTATACCAACAAGATAAGTTACCGGATGAAGAATATGTATTGATTATAGAAAATTAAACTTTGCTACAAGGAAAGACAATTTTCTACTTCCCTTTCAAGGTCAAATGTTGGATAGACTAGCTGGGCATAAATATTTTTGTTTTCTATATGGATATACTGGTTACCACCAAATACAGATTTCTTTTGAGGATCAAGAGAAAACAAAGTTTACCAGCCCTTATGGTACATTTGCTTTTAAAAGAATGCCCTTCGGTTTATGTAATGCCTCTTCTACATTTCAGAGATGTATGATGGCAATTTTCTGTGATTTAATTGAAAAAGGAATTTGAAGTTTTTATGGATGACTTTTCTGTGTTTGGAGTTTAATTTGAATCAAGTTTAGAACATTTATCTAAAGTTCTAAAACACTGTGAAGAAACTAATTTGGTTCTTAACTGGGAAGATTGCTAATTTATGGTAGCAGGAGGAATAGTTTTAGGACATCGTATATCAGAATATGATATGGAGGTAGATCCTGCAAAAATTAAAGTGATTTCTAATTTACCTTGACTGACCAATGTAAGGGGAATTCGAAGTTTTAATGACATACTGGATTCTACAGGTAATATATTAAAGACTTTTCAAAAATTTCAAAACCATTATTTAGTTTATTGGAAAAACATGTAAATTTTTAGTTTGATGATGAATGCCTAAAAGCTCTTGAAACATTAGAAGAAAAATTAATCACTGCACCTGTTATAGTCTCACCAAACTGGGAAAAATTTTTTGAATTAATGTGTGATGCTAGTGATTATGCTATTGGAGCTATTTTAGGTCAGAAATACGATAAGATTTTCAAAGTAATTTACTATGCTTGTAAAACTCTTAATGCAGCTCAAATTAATTATACCACTACTGAGAAAGAGTTATTAGCTATAGTATTTGCTTTTGATAAATTCAGATCATAGTTAATTAGAGCTAAATGTGTTGTGCATACTGATCATTTTGCTATTAAATATTTAATGAAGAAGAAGGATGCAAAACAAAGATTAATAAGATGGATTCTTCTTTTGCAAGAATTTGATTTTGAGATAGTAGATAGGAAGGGTGCTGATAATCAAATTGTTGATCATCTGTCCAAGCTTAAAATTTAAAAATCTCTCTGTGATACTGAAGAAATTAATGAAAATTCTCCTGATGAAAAATTGTTCACTGTTAATGAGTGGCGTGTTCTGTGGTATGTCGACATTGTAAACTTTATTGTTAGTGATATTTTACCCTATGGTTTGACATATCAAGAGAGGAAGAAATTTGTATCTGAAGGCAAGACTTATTTTTGAGATAACCCATTTTTATATAAACCAGGAACAGATATAATCATTTGATGATGTGTACCGTTAGAAGAAACTTATGAAATTATTCAAAAATGTCATAATTCTGATTATGGGGACATTTTGGAGTTGATAAAGCTGCATATAAAATCTTACAATCTGGATTTTATAGACCTACAATTTTTAAGGATGTTAATGCTTATATTAGAAATTTTGATCGATGTCAACGTGTAGGAAATATTTTGAGAAGAAATGAGATGCCCCTCAATTATATGTTAGAAGTTAAATATTTGATGTTTGGGGATTAGATTTCATAGGACAATTTATACCATCTTACGAAAATATTTACATTTTGATAGCAGTAGACTATGTATCCAAATAGATAGAAGTTGTTGCTTTATCTCGATGTGATGCTCAAAGTGTTGCAAATTTTTTAAGAAAGAATTTATTTTGTAGATTTGGAATACCAAGAGTGATCATAACTGATGGGAGAAGTCATATTAGAAATGCAATTATGGAAAAGTTAACAAAGAAATATCATATTAATAATCGCATTGCTACTGCTTATCATCCGCAGAAAAGTGGTTTGGTTGAATTATTCAATTATGAAATTAAAAGAATTTTGGAAAAGACTGCTAATCCAAAAAGTAAAGATTGGTCAATTAAACTGGATTATTCTTTGTGGGCCTATAAGACTGCTTACAGAACTCCTGTAGGATTGTCCCCATATAGGCTAAATTTGGAAAGCTTGTCATTTACCAGTTGAAATTAAGCATAAGGTATATTGGGACATTAAAAAGTTCAATTATAATTTGAAAGATGCTAGAGAAAAGAGATTTTGCAATTAAATGAGCTTGAAGAGATAAGGAATGAATCTTATGAAAATGCTAAAATTTATAAAGAAAAGATGAAGTTGTGGCATGATCGGAAGATTCTTACTAAAAATCTTGAGCCTGGGCAAAAAATTTTTCTTTATAATAATAAATTGAAAATATTTGCTGGAAAATTTAAGTACAGGTGGGCGGGCCCATTTTTTGTGATGAAAGTTTACTCCTATAGAGTTGTGGATATTTAAGATCCTAAGACTGTAAAAATATTTAAAGTTAACGATCATAGACTTAAACCTTATTTTTCAATCGATCGACTTAAATTGGATGAGAATCTGATGTTGGGACACTTAGAATAAGCTCTGGGTATGTCAGGTTGAAGACGATAAACCAAGCGCTTTGTGGGAGGCAACCCATAGTTATCGATGTGTTTTGCTTTAAGTTTGATGTGTGTACTTTGTTTGGTTTATTTTTATGATTATATGGTATTAATTTGATGTTTTTATGCTATAGGGGTGTTATTTGGACATTATTTGATGACTTAGAGGAGTCAGAATGAAGATTTGGATGTTTAGCAGACTTGTGCTAAATTGAGCACTGGCGGCTATGCCCCGATTATTGGCGCTTATGTGCCGGAGTTACAAAAAATGTGAAAACATGGTTTCTAGATGCCTAAGTTGTGGGTAAGTGGTTTTCGGAGTTAATGAGGAGTTTTAACAATTCTAAGGTCGGTCATGTACCTTCCCAAGTCTATAAAAGGCCCTAAATTATAGAAAATAGTTGCCCCAGTTCTTATTGTCATTCTTGAGTCTAAGGAAAAGTATTTTGAGTGCAAAAATGTCTTCTTGGGAGATCGAAGTTAAAAAGGAGGAAGCCAACAAGAAGAAGTATATTAGTGAAAGTGCACAAGAATTATTCAGCGAATTCTCAGTAGTTAGTATTCAAGGAATTGCAGAAAGGATTGTAAAGATTGAAGCCGATGTGGAATCAATTGAAGCAATGTTAAATGAAACTAACGCTCATTTAGCGCATATTGGATGACAACTCAAAATGCAATTCAATCATACAAGTCATATGGAAGAAGCAAATAGAGCGATGTATCTGAAGAACAAATGGTTAGAAGAAGAAGAAGTAAGAGTGTTTAATCATCACCCATTTTATCAGATTTATATTCTAGATGGTTTAAATAGAAATAATCGTGATTATGGATATATTCCTCCTACAGGAGATTATAATTAAATTAAGTGTAGTCTTGTGATTTGGTTTTCTGTGTTAAGTGTTCCATGTTTGTGATTTATGTTTTTGTTTTGTTGCACTTTAATTTGATGTTTGCTACATCTTAACGATGTAATTTTGTGTTTATTAAATGTGTTATGAACTTATGTATTGTAGAACTTCATCCAAAATGTTTGGATAAAAATTTTTATTTTGTATTAAGTTTAGTTTGTTATTAATAGAAGTTTGTGTTTGTGTGAAATTTGTTTGGAATCGATGGAAATTTTAGTGTAATTTTGGAGTATTAAGAGAGTCTATGGGAACAAATAAGTATTAAAAGTGATTAAGGGAGATTAACTGAGTGATTTTGTGCCATTAAAATTAATTCTCAAAATTTAGGCACTGGCGGCTACGCGCAAAATCATCAGCGCTTAAGTGCCAAATTTCGCGGCTTTGCGCCGTATGCTCTGCGCATAGGCTCTGGTATGCAAAAATCAGTTTTCTGCAGTTAAAAACCCAAAATTCTGCTATTTTAACCCCCCCCATCAAGTTCAACCTCTTGGTTTCGCGGAATCACTTAGTTGAATTATTTAAGACCCGATTTCGCCAAAATTTGTTAGATTTGAGTTTCTTGAGGTATGAGCACTTTTCTTAAGTAAAAATTTTTTATTTTCACCATGTACTTTGAGTACATTATTGAAAAATCTGAAAATAGCTATTCATGGTGAAAATTTAAGGAAAAACATGAGAAATTGCTTGAATTTAGTGGAAATTTTCTTTTGAAGTTAAATTAGCAAGTTTAGTTTGATTTTGAAAATTATGGTGAATTTTTTGTGAATTTTCAAAGATGGCTCCAAAGTCGAAGCGATCGAGAGAGAAGGTGAAATTTGATTCCAATAAATTTTTCATTTATAGAGCGGAGGATAGATACTTCGTTGCACTTTTGTCATCTAAACTAATTCCAGAATGAGATTTTAGAAAGCCAGGGGGAGATTGAAGAGATGATTGCTAGAATGAATTGGAAAAATTACTGTTACTTCTTTGTTGTTACTGTTGTTTCTGTTGTTAGAGAGCTTTATGCAAAATTGCCAGCAACAGAAGACAATATGGTGATGGTTACAGGTCAGCAAGTAGATTTTTCGCCTGAGATAATTAATACATTTTACCGATTGCCTCCTGAGATATTTTGTTTTTATGCCAACTATCACTTCTGAGGGAAAGTTAGCTGAGATAATGTCTTTTCTTACTGATGTAAGAGGTTTATGGAAGATAAAAAATGAAAGAAGAGTAAATTTTCATGCCTCTAAGTTAAATGCCACATCAAAGACATGGCATTACTTTATCTCATCAAAGCTGTTGCCTTCAAGTCATGTTAGCGAAGTTACAAGAGAAAGAGCTATTTTGAACCATTGTATTCTGCAGGGAAGGCTATAGACATTGTGGCTATTATTTTTTATTATGTTTTAAACTGTGCCAGAGCTGCTACTACTGCAGGTATGGGATTTCCTTCTCTGATTCATTCACTTTATCAGTGGTCTGGTGTTAAGTTTGAAACTTGGGAAGAAGTCCTTTAGCCACTTAAACTTATCACCAGCGTAAATGTAAATACTTACATTGTTCATTCAATATTTGGCTGGAAAGGAAGATCTGTTAGAGCTTCCAGAGCTTCTGCTTCTGCTGTCTCTACTTTTCGAGCTTCTACTTCACATGCATCATCTTCAAGAGATTCACAAACTGATTTTTTACAAAAGATTTTAAAGAAAGTGAGTCTTATCAGAGAGCATGTTAGAGATATGGATGGTAAGATAGAAAATATTGAAATTTATATTATGAAAGATGATGAGTATGAGGAGAATTATCAGCAGTACATGGATAGAGTTATTAGAGGTGATCACAGTGCCGAGATGCCCCCTCATCCTTTTTATATACTTTATGTGTCATTCAGAGACTGGAATGAAGATGATGATGATGAGAATGATGAGTATGATTTGATTTGTTTTTTTTTATGTGTTGTTGAGTTTGTGATGTTTGTATTTGTGTTGTATGTTGTTTGGAATTTTATTTGTTGTTGTATTTTGGTGTGAACTCTGATATTGTGTAGATTGTAGTTAGAATATTCTGTTATGCACATTCAGATGTTTTTGTGATGAATTGATGTTTTATGATGTATGATTGTAATATGTTTGTGGTAGTAAATGTTTTTAATGTGTATCTAGTGTTTGAGTTTTTAGTAGTGTATAATTTAATTCCAAAAATGTCAGGAAAATTTAAAACACTATTAGCAAACCTCATTTAAATTGTTTGTTTAAACTTTTCAAAATATGCAACCATATATTATCTAATGTTGTTGTGATTTTAGTCATGTTAAAGTTGGTGTTTTATTTGCTTTAAAAACCTCCACTATTGTAGAAGTCTTTCGAAATTTTTATTTTATGAAAAACTGAACTGAAAAACTGAATTTGATTTCTTTTTACTCTTTGTTTTTAAATTGTTATACTTGCATATTTAGGATATGAAAATTCATGCTAGCTGTTATTTTAGTTTTTAATTCTTACCCATGTATCATTTTTTATGCCTAAATGTTTAATCGTAACAAAAAATTTAAAGTTTGGGGGGAATTTTAAAAAAAAATTTCAAAAAAAAAATAAAATTTTATTTGTTCTCAAGAATACTTATAATGAAATTTGTTTTTTGATTGAAAACAATTATGTAAATGAAGTTATATTAGGGTAGCAAAATTTTGAATATACAAATGAGTAAGAGAATTTAGTTAAAATTTATATTAATGATGAAAAATTTAGTTAAAATTTTCTTGGTAAAAAAATGATAAATATAGTTAAACTATCTTTAGTAAGAAATGTTGTATTTTTGTAAAGATAGAAGATTTGACTTTTATTTTTCAAAATTTAAATTTCTTATATTGAAAAATAATTTTCAAAACTATTATTATGACTTTTAAGGGAAAGATATATATCAGGCCTTTATTTTAAATGGAATTGTGGAATTCAAAATCATTAATGGCGTATCCAGATACAGTAATCCTTGCCTTTTTATAATAAAATAAAAAAAGAGAGAAAAGAAAAGGAATGAGAAGCTTGAGGATTTAATGGCCTAATCAAAAATTGGTTCCATACCTAAAGTTTAAAATATAAGTTTTGAGAAAATCTAAAGCTTAAGATTATAATATAGTGGTAAAATTAGTTTCAAATAAAAAATTTTAAGTGAGGAAAATAAAATGTTTAAGTCTTATATTTTGAAGAATCTAAAAGTATTTCTGAATTAGATAGGAACTTATATTTTTCATGAACCTTTACTTATGAACTTTCTAAACTTTAAGTTGGTTTCATTTACTAGAATTTTTTCTAAAATGAATTATGTCATTTTTAGAACAAAATTTTGAAATGTTCCTGAAGAAACTCATTTACATAATTTGCATTCTTGATTTTTAATTGATTTTAGTGTCACTTGAGGACAACTAACATTTTAAGTTTGGGGGATTTTGATACACCTAAAATATATAGTATTTTTATGCACATTGTTATACTTATTTTTGATGATATTACATTTTAATGGAAGGTATTTTTGTGTTTTCCTTGCAGGTATGATTAAAATGACTGATTTTCATGAAAGGAGTAAAAAAAGATCAAATTTGGAGCAAAAATTGTAACGTGTGCAAATTGGGCCTCTGGAACCTATGAGCCGGATGGCTGGCGCATAGGCGCCACAGTTAAAGTGACGAATTTTACTTATTTTTAGCATAAATTTGAAGGGGTTATTAACCATCCTTTGGTTTAAAACTTATTAACTTCCCATCAACGCCAAAATTCATTTAAAATTTGAACGGATGGATGCATTCTTGGTCGATACATTGAATCTGGACATATTTTGAAGAGACACCAAAGCACCTTTTGGAGAATTATTAAAAATGAAGACTTGAAGATCAGAAAGTGGTGCCACACCCTAGAGAAGAGTTTGAAAGAAAAATTTTGGTGGGAGAAGTTGGAGAAAAGCTTGAAGTTATCTTCAGGGAAACAGGAAGAAAGAGAGTCTTCTTCTCACCAAAATTTTCTTTACTCTTCTACTTTACTTTATCATAGTTTGTGTTAGAATTTAGGAGAGTCAATCCTTAGAGTTGGGCGCCAACCTCTGTGGAGTATTTTAGTGGAAAGCAAAATTTCAGAGGAACTTCCAGAGCCTTGTGGAGAGGATTTTAAGATAATCACTATGATTTCTACTTTCAAATCAAGTTGTGTTTGCTTTTTCTCCCTGAATTCTGAGTAGTTATCTTTATCTTTTTCCTTTTAAAATGATGAATTAATTAAATTATGGAAGGAAGTTGTGTGAAGTATATAAGTTTAATGCTGGAAGAAGTTGTGATGATTTATTTCCTTGCACTTAATTTACTTCTTGATTTGGCCAATTAAGATGTTAAAGTTTGTTGTGAGATTATGTATAATCTAATGCGGTGTTGTCTCAATTAACAATTTTAAAGAATCATATGCAATTGTATGGACAAGAATTGTAGTCCATATAATTAAATGCAAATAAATAGGGAGATATGTTTTAATGAGGAGTAAAATTAGAGGATTTTAGAGTGATAGGCTAAAGTCCCCTAATTTGGTTTGAGGTGAAAATTTTTGTTATGAGATATTAGCCCCAAGATGGAGGGAATCAAGGGAACTCTAGAGTGAGAGCTGGTATCTTCCCTGTTTAACACATCTACAAAATTTCAAAGCTTCAAATCAACCAATTTTCTTTTTAGAACCAAGTAAGGGTAAATAATATAATTGCTCCTATTTGGCATAACGCATTGAAATACTTCCACAATGAAATTTTGTAATTATTACTGATTCATTAAAAGAGGAAAAAGATATTTTATTTTCATTTCTTTCATATCGCATTTAGTCCTCTTGTTAATTTTAATTGCATGCTTTTCTTTTCTTAAATAGAAAATTTTCAAAAATAATTTTCAAATTGTCTATTTTAAAAAATGCTTTAAAAAATCAATTTACAAAGTAAAATGTTAATTTTCTTATTTCTTTGTATTTTTAGACATTTCCCTGTGGGTTCGATATCTCGGGGCGTAATCAGAAAGTCATATATTACTTGATAAACGATATATATACTTACGTAGAATCCCATATTATTAAACAATTAAAATATATTTCTTATTTGCTTGGGAATCAAGTTATTTTTGCCATTGCAAAGAAAGTGATAATATTATTGGAAATAAATATAAAGTGAAAAATGTAAGGGTAAATATTCGGTGATCATGGCTGTGGTAGCTATGGTTTGGTCAATTTGAATTGATTTAGTTAAGTTTAGGTCTTGGGTTCAAAATTGGGGTTTTGGCTTGGACATGGGTCTAGGTTGGGTTTGGGTTAAGAGTTTGGTCAATTGATTAATTAATTTGATCCAATAGAATGTCACAAGGCATTGAGAAGTCAATTGGGCTGAAGATTGAGGGGCTATGTAGTTCAATTTGGATGAATTTTGACCTAGGGGAAAATTTGGGCCATTTAACCTATGTGGGATTTGAGTGAGATTTAAGGCTATTTTAAGGCCAATTGAGGGCTCAAATTGATTTAGGGGAATGATATGAAAAGTTTTGAGTTCAAAATTGGAGAATTTGATTTGATTATTTGGTTCACTTTATGGAAATTTGAGAATATGTTCAATTTGAGGCAACTCATTTAGGCTTGTAATTTGGACTTGAAAGTGGGTTCAATTGGACTTAGAATTGGTTTGGGTTGCATTAGGCATGCTGGTTTTTGGTTTTGAATTGAAAATAGGTGAGATTGAAATCAATTTGGTGGAAATTGGGGGTGATTTGGGGATTTTGGGCCTTTAAGAGAATTTTGGGTATTCTAGTCAAAATGGGTCAATTTAATTAAATTAGTATAAATTGAGTGGTTTGAATTGATTTTGGGATTATTTTGAGTGATTTTGGATATTTTTGGAATCTTTGGAATTTTTGGGGTATGAAGGGCAAATTAGTAATTATGACAAATTTGTCGGTATTTTAGGAATTTTTAAAATTTTGGGGCATTTTAGGTAATTTAAATGATTTTGAATGGTTTGAAAGGAACTTATAAGAGAATTTGAGGATTTTGGGTAATTTGGGGAAAACTAGGGTTTCAAGTGCATTTGGTAATTTGGTGAAAGCTTGGGGCTAGGAAGCCAAAACTCGGTGAAATTGGGGTTAATTAAGAATGTTGATCATAAGATCAGCCTGTTTGAGACATAGACTAAGGGAAATCCCATTTCGGATCCTCCATATGTTGATCTAATCTCTAGCCTAGGGTTAAAGGTTTGGAGGACCACCCACATGAGTTTCCAAACGAAGTAGGGAACTAGATTGAGCACGTTTGGTTTAGGGTTTAGGTTATGAGTGAGTGTATGGGGATTTAGTGTGTTTGTGCAAGCTTGCCCAAAACCAGATTACCCAGGGCTAACCTTAAGGCTTGACCATTGATCCCAGAAACTTGAAAACATGTAATTTTACTTGTGTTAATAAGATTAAAATTATGTTTATGATAAAAATGTTCTTCTTTACAACGACACAAAAAATTTGATTCCATAGTAGATAATAAAACAACAATCATATTTAAATTTAGGGATTCTATGCAAGTATACACATCATTATCAAGTAATATATGACTTTTTGATGAAGCCCCAAAATAGCGATCCTACGGGGAGAAGTATTGGATATTAAACAGATAAAAATAGGTTTTAGATCACAAAATCTATTTAGCAAAAGACACTTAAACAGTTTTTAGATAAAAGAAAACTTAAAAATGCAGTTCTTTTTTGTATTTTCTTAAATTTTGACATAAATTAAACAATTAACAAACTATAATGAGATTTTTATAAGATTAAAGAAGTATGGATGAAAATATATTTTTCCTTATCATGAATAAGTAACAAGTACAGGAGTTCTGTTATGGAAGTATTCAAAATATGTTGTGCCAAATAGGAGTAATAATATTCTTTACCCCTATTAGAGATGCTATAAAGAACATTTGATAGTTTAAAGTTTAAAAAATTTTAATGAAGGGTTAGGTAAGGAAGATACTAGCTCTCACTCTAGAGTTCCCTCCATTCTCTCCACCTGGGGGCTAACATCTCGCATCAATACCTAAAATAATAAACCAAGTTGGGGGCTTTAGTCTATCACCCTAAAGTACTCTAATTCTACACCTATCAAAGTATATTTCCTCATTTATTTTCAAAAAATTATATGAATTAATTTCTCATCCATAGAATCTCATGTGATTTCTACCTATTGTAAATTGAGACAATATCTACTAGGATCTTACATGTTCTCACAAAAATTTTTAACATTTTCGTTAGCCAAATCAAGAAGTAAATTAAGTGTAATCAACACAAATTCTTCCAACATTAAAGATCAATACTTCCACAACTTCCATCCAGCACTTAATAACTTTTCATTTTAAGGAAAAAGATAAAGAAGACTACTCAGAATCCATTGAGAAAACACAAAAAGTATTTTTAAAAGTAGAAATCATGCAGAAAGCACAAGACGTCTAAATTAAATCAAATGAAGTACAAAGATAAAAACTTATCTCAAGTTCCTCTCCACCAAACTGTTGAAATTCCTTTGAATCTCTTCCTTTCTCTTACATGACTCTCTTAGACTAGTCACCCAACCTAAGTGGGTTAAATCTCTATAAAAATATGGATATTTTCTTAAAAAATATCTACCGACCTTCCCTTTCACTAAGAATGAGATAAGTGTGAAGAAACCATAAGTAAGAATCCTACCACACATTACTCTAAAACAATGTAAAAACTAACTCTAATACTCTCTCTACATCCTACTACTTACCTCTCTTATTTCTTCTTCAAGTCCATTCATTTATGCTTTCTCAAAAGGTCCCTTCGTGTCTCTTCAAAATGTGTCGATATTCAAAGAATCTACCAAAGAGAGGCATCCTTTCAAGTGATATTTGAATGTCATTAGGCACCCTTGATCAGTTACCTACATTTGTACCAAAGGGTGTCTCAAACACCTCTTCAAAATTCCTCAAAAATTCTTTATTTTTTGAATGTAACTACCTTGTGCTTAAGCGCGGGGTCTCTGACACTTAGACGCAGCCTTCTCTGTTTACTAGTGCTTAGGCGCTAGTTCTGGAAGCTTAGGCGCCCTAGTTTTTTTTAACTCCTTCAATTTTGCTCCAAATTTGATGATTTTTCACTCCTTTTGACATTTTAGTCAATTTAATTTTACCTAAAAGAAAATTACAAAAATACCTTCCATTAAAGTGCAATATCATCAAAATAGGTATAAAAAAGTATGTAAAAATATTTTATATTTTAGGTATATCAACCATCCCACAGGAATCCCTTCTTGAGCTCCCTCACATTTGACTTCCACCTACTAAGTGGTTGAGGTTATGGCCACACTTGCAGAACTCCAAGATGAGCAAAGAGGTGTTTAGAATTTCTACTATGGAAAGGTTTCATCACTATTCCTCTAAGATAGTCAACAAGAAAGTACTATGGCTAGATCCTACGCTTCTAAGGAAGAAAGACTAAACCTCAATAAAAGTGTGGTTAACAACAATGAGGTACAAAGATGTGAAAAATCAATAAATGTTTTGAATATGTTCTTCATTTCTTAAACTGTGATGATTCAAATCTTTAACTTAATTTGTTTTTTAATCTAGCCAATTGATTTGTTCAAATCTATGAGAAAACATATGAGCCCGTAGGGCTATGCTTTCAGCATTTTAGTAGGAATCACATTTAATGACACGAATGAGAGTAACTTCTATGGGGTTAAGTGCAAATTAATAGGTAAATATTGTTTGATGGGTGTAGAATTGGTGATTTTAGGGTGATAGACTAAAATCCCTAATTCGGTTCAGGTGTATAGAAGCTAAAGCGAGATTATTAGCCCTCGAGTGAGGGGAAGTGAGAACTCAAGAGTGTCAGCTTGTATCTTCCCAGCCTAACCATAGATATAAATTCAAAACATTTAAATTAGCCAATATTTTTTGTCAGTTGTAAATGGGATTAAAGAATATTACTTCTCTTGTTTGTCACATGCAATTAATAATAAATTTGATGTTTCACTAGCTATAACCTTATTGTAAATGGTAAAGATACTTCTTAAATTGTAAACCTTAGTTATAAACATTTTGCTTACTTACATTAGATTCAACTTTGAAGTTTGAAAAAATTAGCATAGTAATTGTAGTTTTGTTAGTCTTGCATCACAAATTTTATCTTTTGTTTTTGTACTAATAGTTTTAGTAGAATCTTACCTTCTCCCTGTGGGATCAATACTTAGGACTCCATTAGAGCTCCATGTTACTTGAGCGATACGAATACTTGCATTTAAAACTTAGTGAATATTTAATAGTGGAAACATATGTTGGATTATAAAGAGTAATTTTATCAGAAACACTAGGATCCGCATCAGGAGGATTGATGCAAATTTCTAGTCGTTGATAGATGAGTTGCAAATTCTTTGGGAAAGAGGTTTCATGACATACGACATCTTCATAAAACAAAATTTTTGTATGAAAGCTACATTAATGATGATAAAAGGTGATTTCCTACATATGGTTTGTTATCTGGGTGGAGCACTATGAATTTTCATTAACATATGATTTCTTAGTATATAATAATAGATTCATGATTGAAGAAATGGTGTAACAGTAAGGGGCTGATAGATTTGCTTGAGGATCTATGTGCATCATGAAAATTTGGCAAATTTATAATGTATATAGGTACAATTTTCATACGACATTCTTGTCCGAAGAAAAATAGTCATGTAATTCTATCTTTTTGTGCTAAAGAAAATGATAAATCAGACGACAAAATAGTTTATTTTGGTATTCTCAAAAAATTTATTGAATTATCTTATCATGGATTTGTTGGAGGAGGAGTATTCCTATTCAATTGTGTTTGGTTTGATTCAATTTCTAATCATGGAACAACGGTAAATCAACTATATAATATTGCATAAGTGAAAGTGAGTAGAAGGTATGCTAAATTTGATCACTTTATTCCAGTCGGACAGGCGAGTCAAGTTTACTATCTTCTATATTCCCACAGAGCAAGTGATGTTGATTAGGCGGTTGTCATATCGAGTAAACTAAGAGCCACTATTGATATTCAAAATAATAATGAACCCGCTCATCAAGAAACTGAAATGACAGATGTATGCTTTACACTCATTCAAGAGTTCAATCTAGAGGATGCTAGTGGTGAATATAAAGAACTAATCCTGGTGATGACCACGACTCATGGATGTGTTTGAAGAAGAGATTCTAATTACATCATCACTCTTTTAACAATGCTGTGTAAAATGAGTAAGCTACTTCTGTCTACTGTAGACTCTTGTATTTTATGTTTACTTCGCAAATTTTTTTTTTAGTTTACACAAAGTAATTTGTTATGTGTACTAATTAATTAAATTTATTTTTTTTTATTGTAGAAGTTGATTGGAGGAAAATATAGTCTCCCTCCTTGCATAGGAAGAGTGGAGCACATCGTTATCTGACAAAGAAGAACATTAGGAGAGGCCGTTCAACTTTGACACCAACTCCCGCCCTCGCCCCCACTCCCACCCTTTCCCGTACCTCGATCACCATCCCCTTCCTCGCCCCCAACCCACGCCCGCCCCGCCCTTACCCCCACCCCCACTCTCACATCAACCTCTGCCCCCGTGCCCACCCCATCCCACCCCCACTTTCACTGAAGACTCGACCACCATTCTCATCCCCACTCTCACTGATGCCTCGACCACCATTCTCACCCCCACCCAGATCCCTTCCCCTAGCTCTACCCCCACCCCTACCTCTACCTCGACTGCAATAGAGTTTGCTTTGGCAGAGGCCTATGCTGCCTCTATTGGGCAGGAGTCAAGGGGCAGCAGCTACTGCATTGAGACTGTCAGCAACACGGCAGTTTTTTTTTTCCTTATTTTTCTTTTTTGGAAATTGACAGTAATCATTTTATTTTCTGAATTAAAGAAAAAACTAGCAATTTGCTGCTTTCAGGTTCTACCTCCCGAGCCTGATTATTCATGTCATTCAAAATATTATTCGAAGCAAGTACGACTCAACGTTTGTCGTAAGAAAATGACGACAAAGTTTAATATTTACACGGCACACAATTCCAAGGTATTTGTATATTTAACATGTAAAGCTTGAAATTTATATTAATATCACTTTACCCTTTCTAAAAGTTATTGATAGTGATATTTTTATGAAATATAAAAATATTATTGTTTAAAATAGAAAAAAAATAAAAATTAAGGTGTTAAATATGTTAATTCATAAGAATTGCGTCTTATTTAAATGCCTCGAAATCAAAATCTTGATAATTAGCAATAAGATTGACGGTAACAATGGGCCGGATGCTCATTAGCAATAATGGGCATTAATAATGAAATTATCGTTAACTATGATCCATAGAAGAACAAAGGGCATCGATATTATTGGCGATGATAAATAGTAACCTTCGAGCATGAAAGGGTGATATTAATTTTCTTTGTTATGCAGGTGATGAAGTAGGTGGGTGTTGGAATTGGTACTAATAACACGGACTAATTTTGTTAATAATAATGGAATCAAACTTAAAGTCTACAGTGTATATCGATGTTATTAGTGATGACGGGAATCAATATTCTCAATAGCTATAGGCATTAACATGGGTCTCGACAATATCTATTGCCATTACGGTCAATGTCATGCATTAATATTATTGGTAATGATAGGTGATGAAATCAAAATGTCATAGTTTTTGTCCTGATAATCTGTATCGATCGTATTAGTAATAACAAATAAGGACTCTATTAGTGACGGCAGATGGTAAAGTGGATGAGAACAGTGTTAGTGTTGTTGTTATGCATAATTCGTATTGATGATGAAAGGCATTGATGTTATCAGTGACAATGGGAGAAGACCTTGTTGGCATTGGCAGGCATCGATATTGTTGGCTTTGGCATGATGCATTGGCTTTATTGGCAAAGAACAATATTTGTATTTATGTTAATAGTGGGCATTTATTAGCCTTATTAACAATACAGGATATTGATATTATTGGAGATAATTGGTTGTGACTTGTTGGCATAACTACGTGTCAGCATCATTGCTGATTATTGTCTAGCAGTGATAGGCACTTGGTGATGATTGTTTGTGATCGTAGGTGCTCATCATCAAGCAAAGCTCTATGGTTCTTCAAATTTATTAGTTATCTCTAACAAAGTCTCTTTTCGTATTAGTTATCTGACTGTAACTTTTTCTAAATGAAATTATTGTCCTTCTAACAAAAATTCCTAAACTCTCCACTAGATACCATGTGTTAGAAATTCTTGTAATAGTTTAGTGCCTTAATGTATCCCAGTTGAGTGATCTAGGGAAGTGGACATTTTATTATTATTTTTTTTTATATACTCATTTTGATTGTGAGAATGCAAGATTCGGAATATCAGATTGGCCCTAAAATAGCGGTGTAAAGTCTCCAAATATACTTCTGAATGCTTGATTTAGGTCCCTTTTAGACTTGAATCAAGACATATTTTGTATTGTTGGGTTTGTTTCATCGAAGCATTCATTTCAATTATAATTTTATTAGTTGTCTCTAAAAATTTAATTTCACATATTTATATCAAGATATATACTTAATTTGATGAATTTCTGAGAATATATCAAAAACAATTGATGACTTCTACACAAAAATAATATTTGTAGAGAATAACCAAACAGCAATAAGTCTTGTATTACACTGAAGCAACATGATAGACGAGGATCATATTCTCATAAAAGTTCACCTCAACTTGAAATTTATTACAACTGTATACCATATTTTCACGCAGCTAAGTGTGTTGCATTCAATATCTCTAGCCTGAGGGAAACTATTGGCATTCACATTTTATCTAAAAATGAAACATGACACTCTTGTTTGGGGCAACTGCAGCTTATTGAATAATCTGCTCATAAGTTGATTAAAAATTATTTACAGATAAGTTAGGTATGGTAGCTATTGCAAATTTTTATTTTTTTGGAAAAGTCATACCGCAGACAGAAAGCTCCCACCACACCTAGGTAGGGGTGGTGTGAAAACACAGTTTTCAGCGTTTTGAAAACGCATAGGCTGTCAAAATGCATTTTACCAAAACAGGCCAGGTGCGTTTTCAAAACGCTACCGTACCAAATAAGCCGCCCCAAACGGACCCTTAAAATCTAAATAATGTTAATTATATTTGTAGAAGCCCATCAACCAAACTGAGGTCAGTAACAGCATGTGTGTTTTTAAAAACAATCAAAAAACAAATGTGTAAGATCCTAAGCACAAAGCATAATATGCATGTGAAGGCCTCAATAATAAGTTAATGTCTTCTCAAACTTATCTACTTGTCTCCGCTCTCTCATGGAATTGCTAATTATATTATAAATATTCTTCAAGCCGTCGAGCTTCACCCTTTCCACGCTTCTATATCATTTATAAAAAAACAACTTTTAAATAAGAATATAATGTACAATTAATATTTTAATTAAAATATAAATCATTATATAAATTGAGCCTCCCTCCTTGAAGGTTGACAAAAAGAGTTGTCTTTTCTCCTTTTTTTTTTATTTTTTTTATTTCCCTTATTCATGATTCCTGCTACTCACCACTATTATGTAGTTTTTAAATGGCATTCCTTTAACCACTAAAGCTGACTTCATTTCGATTGGTTGGACTAATCAAAATAAACTGCAATATTTTTATTCAAGTTAAATATGAATTTATTTATACTAAAGTAAATTATTATAAAATTTTTAATGACCGCCTAAAACTGAATCAAATTTATTTTTGATTGCCCGGCAATAAAAAAATTGCATTTAGAAAAACTATAATGTCATACATGACATTGCGTTAATGTAAATATGGTTTATTTATTCATTATTCAACAATTTTATTACTAGTTATGATTTCTCATTTCGATTATTAGAAGTATATCTTATTAGAGAACTATTGTACTCCTTTGAAAAAGCAAGATTTACATACATAGCACTCGATTCTTATTTATTACATATCTAAACTTCAAGTTTTACAAACATGTTGCCTCTACTGTATACTAAAATTAAAAGGTAAAATAATAATATTTTAGATATGATATGAAAGATTTGTGGTACAAATGTAGAAAGCAAATTTTGGCTGTTAGATACAAAAATACATAAAAATTGGGTAGTATGCAAGTAAATGCCCCAAAAAAGTTTTTAAAGTAGACCAGTCAAAATAAAATTGTTATAATATGTTTATTTAGTTTATTGAGAATATTCTGACAATGCTTATTTTATGAGATATTTTTTAAAACTTCCTAACAAAACAGAATTTATTTTAAAAATTTATGAAGAGGCTAATCGCTAAATGGCGTGGTAATTAAATGCGGCCCTGCCATGATTTTTCTTATATTTTCTTATCTTATATATATTATTGTTGGCATCATCTTTTGATGCTGGCAAAAATGTCAAAATAATTACCTGACCACCCGTTGTGATTTTAAGACAATATCTGAAGTTCAGCTTGTCACCATTGTAGCATCTTAGAAACCTCTTTTGGGGTGTCGTGTCATTATGTGTGCTGATAATTGACACTCTTCAATGGAGTTAAATGTCGCAGTGTTATGCCAGTGACGCCAGGATGCGCTACACTCTAGTATCCACATTGTAATTGTATGGCACTCATGCTCTACGCCATGGCACTGTGTTATTGATCATTAGAGCACCTTTGCCCATGCTCGCAGCACCATAGTGAAAATGGGTAGTGCCATTTTACTGTACTCTCTATCTTGAGAACATCTTCTTCTTCATGTGAATAGCGTCGCAGCATGCAAGTTCATTTTCAAGTTGACATCCTCTCTCTCTAGATTCATTCAAAATAATAACACTAGAGCTACAATGCTCGTGGTCAGCATCATGGTGCTGCCTCCTCTATAAAGCAACTCGTGCACCGAAAGTGTTATGAAGTAGCCTGACATACAGTATGGTACTATTGCCCATCTTCAGAGCAGTCCACAAAAAACTAACCTGTCAAATGAAGTGAAAGGCATACAATAGGAAGTTTGGCCACCCAGTTTTTTGTACCATGCAAAGAGAATCTTTTCGAAAGGGAAAAAAATTATAAATTTTTTTACTTAGCATTCTCGGGGGAATCAAAATGATTCAAAAAAAAGAGTCTTTTCTTTGGTCTTTTGAGAGAAAAGGGCTAAGAGAAGAGTGAGTCTGATTCATTGAAAATTTGATAGCTTTTTACTATCTCTTTCATACCTGTTTTTGATGATATTGCACTTTAAAGAAAGGTATTTTTCATGATTCCATGCAGGTACAATGATTTTAGGCCTTTGGAGCAAAAAAAAGTGAAAAGGAGCAAATTTGGAGTAAAATGGGGACAAAAGTGCATTTTATTGAACTAGCGCTGAACGATGCTATCACCAGCGCCAGAAGGTACCAATTTTGAGAGACTTTGGACGCTAAAGACAAAAAATAGCACCGGACGACGCCCTATCATGCGCTGGACCGCACCCTATTCTAAATTCAAACTTGATTCAATGTATTTAGCCGAATTTTAGATGGTTGCTTGAAGAAACTCATGGGAAATCAGTTATGGCCAGATTTAAACTACGTTGGAGCAAAATTTAGAGAGGGAGAGAGAGTTTAGAGTGTAGAAAGAGTGAAGAGAGAGTGTCTTTTCATTTTGTTTAGGAAATTAAGGTTTCGTGTGTTCTCTTCTAAGGAGTGTGGAAGGAGAGGGAAAGTAAGAGATTTCTTCTTCCTTATTTATCTAAAGAGAGAATTATGTGTTGTGGTGAAAAAATAAGAGGATTCAAAGGAACTCCTTGAGATTCGCTTGGGGAAGAGTTTGAGATAAGCTGTCTTTTCTTTACTTTGTTGTATGACGCTGCTTTATTATATAAAATTCATGTTTTGTCATCTTTTCCTCATGAGTCTTGAGTAAATTTCTATGTCTTCCTCCTTTTCATGTGTTGTGTTGATGTTGTGATATGAAGATGATTTGCCGATTTATTATGGAAAATCTGTGATGACTTTTTCACATTGAACTTCACTTACTTTTTCATCTAGCCAATTAAATTGTTAAAACTTGTTGGGAAACATATGTTCCGAAAGGATTATGAGTTCCACAACAAAAGTGAAGGTCACATTTAATGTCCATGAATGAGTGACGTAGTTCAGGGGGATTGAGTGCAAATAAATAGAGAAATATACTTTGATGAGAGTAGAATTAGAGATTTTAGAGTGACAGGTTGAAATCCTCAATTTGGTTCTAGGGTTTGGAAACCAAAGCGAGAGTTAGCATTCAGGGGAAGGGAAGTGGGAGCTCTGGAGTGAGAGTCAGTATCTTTCCAGCCTAACCACGGATTTAGGGACTAAATTTAGGATTAGCCAATGTTCTTTAAGTGCTTGGAAAAGGGTAAAGAATAGAAATGCTCATATTTAACACAATATATTTGCATCACTGATTTATGTCATAAAAATCATCATATTATAATTGGAGAGGAGGAAACTCTTTCTTACAACTGAACCTTGTTATAATTTTAATCTTGTGTTAGTTTAACTTACTAGAATGTTAGAACGTACTTAGGTAGGAGTAGTAACTGCAACTGTTAGTCTCTATTTTGAGAATTGAAATTACTTGCAATTGTGTTGTGATTCTAGAAGTTATTTATGTGCTACACCATAAAATTAATTGCCTCTCTGTGGGATCGATATCCAGGACACCATTCGATCCCTATATTACTTGAGCGATACATATACTTGAGTTTAATTGTGTGACTCAACATAAAACCAAATCAATATATACATAATTTTGAGTTCATAAATTTTGGCGTATTAAAAAAGTCACACCAGAGTCCTAGTGTGAAAAATTTTGGGTGAGGAGAGACAGAAGTGTAGAAGGAGAAAGGAATTTCTGCATCATTCTTATACCCTTGACTATTAGAGTGGGTGTTAGATCTCCCTACGATGGCGATCTTGGTGATTCAGAGATAAAAGACAATTGTTAGATATGGCTCATATACCAGAAAAATTGGGCAGATGCTGGGTCAATTCTGGACAATTTTGGAAGCTATGTGTCTCTTGCAGTGAAGATATGTGTCACTTGGAGTTAAGAGATGTGTCTCTTGGAGTGAAAGTGGCTTGTAGTGTAGAGGCGTGTCTCTTAGAATGAAGAGATGTGTCTCTTTAAGTGAAGATATGTGTCCCTTAGAGTGAAGAGGTGTGTCTCTTGGAGTTAAGTGGGTTGGAGGTATGGGGGCATTTATTTTTAATAATTTTAACTGTTGGTTTTATCTATATATTAGATGTATAACCCTATGGGTATGTACTGAAATTTTTTCTGGAATAGTGACGCCGCTTTGCTCCCGAGGACGTAGGCACATTGTCGAGCCCCGTAAATTTCCTCTGTTCTTGATTTAATTTTCTTCTTCTTCAAATTTCTTCAAATCAAATGGAGATCAAAGAGGAAGAAGAAGACCGGCGGTTTGCGGCTGTTTCAGCGAGCCAGTTCGCAAATGAGTTTGGCATATGAACGCCAAGGGCTTTGGAGGATCGGATTTAGCAACCAGGTGAATAAGTCGGGCTCTACTTCGCAACCAAGGTAGGAGTAATTCGAGGGGAGCAATTCGCATGATGCAGAAGAGTTTGACAATTTGTAGTAAGTATGACACGAGCAGGCACGATGCCTTGCAAGTAGTTGTTCGGCGAATCATTGGTTGATTTCAACTGGTAATGTGGAATGTGATCGATTTGGGTGGTAGTTTTTCGTGAATCAAGAATCGTCACCAAAGTAATTTTAGATGGCATTGTCTGGTGTAAAATTTGAAGTGGTGAAATACAATGGAACCGGGTACTTCGGATTGTGGCAAACAAGGGTAAACTATTTGTTGGCATAGCAAGGGATCTTGAAGGCTTTTAGAGCAACAAAGCCTGATAATATGGAAGATAAGGATTAGGAAGAATTGCAACTACTAGCGATAGGAACCATACGTTTAAGTCTGGAAGATGATATTATGTATCATGCTATGAATCTGAAATCTCTAGGAGAAGTATGGAACAATTTGGAAACATAGTTTATATCCAAGTCTCTAACAAATAAACTATATCTGAAGTAAAGGCAGTATGGGCCGAAAATGCAGGCAGACTCTGATCTGGCACGACACTTGAATGTCTTCAATCAAGTAATCATAGATCTGGCATGACTTGAGGTAGTATTGAGGATGAATACCGACCAATGATTTTGTTGTGTTCATTTCCTTCTTCTTATGAACATTTGGTGACTACTTTTACATATGGCAAAGAAATAGTCAAAGTTGGTGAGATTACTGCAGCATTGTTGGCACATAACCATCAAAAGAAGAATGTCGGGAAAAGCTTTCATGGTGAGATTTTATATGTTAAGGTTAATCAAGATCGTGGATGGAAGAAAGAGGAGTTTTCTAGAAATCGAAACTGTAGATCAAAATCTAAAGGAAAAAAGACAATTCATTGCTATAAGTGCAAGGAACCGAGACATATGAAAAGAGATTGCCCAAAATTCAAAAAGGAGACTGATGAGAAATGTGATTTATCTTCACAGTCCGTGAATGCAAAGTGACAATTTAGATTGTTGTGATCGTGATATGCTTTCAGTTACCAAAACTTAGTTGAAGGATGCATGGATTTTTGATTCAAGTTGCTCTTATCATGTAATACTAACAAGCAGTAGTTTATTTCATACAAGTTATCTGATTCTAGTTCAGTCAATTTGGGTGATGATAGATGTTGCAGTATTGCTAGTATGGTGAAGTCAGAATTAAGATGTATGATGACAGTGTCAGAACATTATGTGATGTAAGGCTTATTCCAGATTTGAAGAAAAATTTAGTTTCCTTGGGAACTTTACACATAATTGGTTTTATTCCTAAGGCAGATGATGATAAAGAAACCATCAGAATTGTTAAGGATGCATTGATAGTGATGAAAGGAAAGATCACTGAAAGTAATATCTAGAAACTGCTGGGGAGTACACCAGTAGGTGTAGCTCACTTTGTTAAATCATATGATGATAATACAAAATTGTGGAACATGCATTTGGGTCATTTTAGTGAATGAGGGATGACAAAATTACATAAAAGAAGTCTGTTGCATAGTATTGAAAACTCAAGCTTGAGATTTTTATATGTTTTGTGTTCTTGGAAAACATACCAGAGTTGCTTTCTCGACTGGTAAGCACAAACAAAAAGGATCTATATATTATATGCATTCTGATATATGTGGTCAAACTATGGAATCTTCATTAGGTGGATCTATATATTTTGAACTTTTATTGACAATTTTTGTAGAAATGTTTGGGTGTATTTTTTAAAATAGAAATCTGAAGTTTTCTTCAAATTCGAGTTGTTGATGGCTGAGGTGGAGAACCAAACTGGTAGAAAGATCAAGTATTTGAGGTCTGATAATGGCACACAGTACACAAATTCGAACTTTTAGAAATTTTTTCAGGAGCATGGAATTCAGAGGCATAATGACCAACCCTATTGACCCAATAGGTCAACCTTTTGATCTAAAAAGTCAACCTTAGTCAAAATGGTCAATCCTGACCCAATGACCAACCTTGTTGACCCAATAGGTCAACCTTTTCAACTAAAAAGTCAACTTTGGTCAAAAAGGTCAATCTTGACCCAATGACCTACCCTGTTGACCCCATAGGTCATACCTTTTGACCCAAAAAGTCAACCTTGGTCAAAATGGCCAATCTTGACCCAATGACTAACCCTATTGACCCAATAGGTCAACCTTTTGACCAAAAAAGTCAACCTTGGTCAAAATGGTCAATCCTGACCCAATGACCAACCCTGTTGACCTAACAGGTCAACCTTTTCACCTAAAAAGTCAACTTTGATCAAAATGGTCAATCCTGACCCAATGACCAACCCTGTTGACCCAATTGTTTAACCTTTTGACCTAAAAAGTCAACTTTAATCAAAATGGTTAATCCTGACTCAATGACCAACCATGTTGACCCAATAGGTCAACTTTTTGACCTAAAGAGCCAGCTTTGGTTAAAATGGTCAATTTTTGACCAATTGACCAAATATTGACCCAATAACAGGTTTAAGACCCTAAAATGACAAAATTAATCAAATAATTAATTTCAAAGTTTATTTTGATTAATTAAATAAAATTGACTAATAATTTAATTTTCAATATTTTAATTAATTAAATGACATAATTAATTAAAATGAAAATTAAATTAAAGTCATAAAAAGACAAAATGCACCAAAATCAAATGAAAATGACAAAATTAATCAAATAATTAATCTCAAAATTATTTTGATTAATTAATTGGCTAATGATTTAATTTTTAAGGTTTTAATTAATGACATAATTAATTAAAATGAAAAATTTAATTCAAAAGCCATAAATGCACAAATTAATTAAAAATGATGGAATTAATCAAATAATTAATTCAAAAATTATTTTTAATTAATTAATTGACTAATAATTTAATTTTCATATTTTAATTAATGACATAATTAATTAAAATAAAAATTAATTTGAAAAGTCATGAAAAGAGATAAAATTCAATTTTAATGACATGAATATTAATCAAATAATTAATTTAGAACTATTTACAATTAATAATTGATTAATAAAATAATTTCCAACATTTAATTAATGACATAATTAATTAAAAATGAAAATTAAATCAAGAAGAGTATGAAATGGAATTTTTAAACCTATTACATTTTAGATTTCTAAAAATTCCAGAACTCCTTTATGACATCACACATGATCTCACATGGGTTAGACACAACCCATATGACCCATTAAAGAGAAAACAACCCATGAATGACTCATATTTAACCATGGTAAAGGGCCATAATGACATGAAAGTGAGGTGGCAAAACCATGGTGATTTGAAGTATGACTCACCCCCTTTGCAAAGTGAGGTGTATTGCCATGGTTAGATGAGTTTAGCCACCTCCCTATCCACCCAATGATGAGAAGACAAGTCTTTAACAATCCTTTATACCATGGTTAAGCTCATCATAACATTTTATAAAAAATGTTAAGGGGGGGAGCTAATGTGTCACCACCCCATGAAATGATAAATGAGGTGTTGCAAGAAGGTCTTAACCATTTGAGTCACCATTAACCTCTCCCTTAGCCAATGGAATGGAAACAAAGAGATCAAGAGTTTATCATGACAATTTGGATTCATAATTGCCAAGAAATGTGCACTTGCTTAAGTGGCAAAATTCTCATGGGAAATGAAGAGGTGATGGTTGGATGACATGGGGGAGGCTGTACTCCACAGCTCTAACCATACCATGATCATATCCTAAGCTAACCAAGATTGAAACATAGCCATTCATGGCTATAAAAGGACCCATTGGCTGAAATTTTGAAGAAGAGAGAAAAAATCCATAGAAACTTAAAGGCTGCCCAAATCCCTTAGCTCCAAACTCAAAAAACTTTGCTAAGGACCTCAGCAACTTATTCCAACCAAGATCAAGTCATAGGATCAGCCCAATCAAGCCAATTTGGCCAAAATCCAAAATCAGTCAAACCTAGCAACTTTGCCAAAATTGATCACCAAGGCTAGCTACAAAACCAAATTGAAGTGACAAAGATCTTCTTTGGGAGTCCTAGAAGCTAACCATCAAGGCTAATCAAGCTCAAGATTATTGTGGCCAAGGTATGGATATATTTTGTCTAAAATAATTCATATAATTGAAAAATTATAGTTTAAACTAGCCCAAAAATGTATCATTACCGTATAAATATAATCTATATGTCTAGATGATTCCATAGGTTCAAAAATCACTTAATTTCATTGAGAAACAAGTGAGATATTGAGCTTTGAAGTTGGACGGTTCGAAATATTTTCGAATTTCTGGGTATTAAACTCCGCCGTCCGTTACCGTGTTTTGGAACGGACAGCGTTGATCGAGTGGTCCCATGTCAGCTGTTCGGATCTGGACAGCGGATCCTCCCGCCTTCGACGTGTACGAGGACACGCATCAAGCCCTCGATTTTCCGGGCTAAGGTTAATCCAAATTAACCTTAAAAACTTCAAAAAATCATATCTTTTTATCCAGAGCTCCTAAAAATAAAATCAAAATACCTCTGGAAAGCTCTTGAAGGGAAGAAAATTATGAGACCAAAATCATAATTTTATGCTTAGTATTTAATTTTTAAATAATTAAATACTCTCTGGAGTATTTTAATTATCAAAAATTATTTACAAATCAAAAAAATGTGAAATTTTTAGGGAAGAACCTTTAAGTCCTTAGATACATCTCCTGATTTTTCTAAGGCTAGGATAGCTCTCTAGGATGTGATTTTCTAATTTCCATGATATTTTGTAGTTATTTCCAAAAATAATTATAAAATTTGGAAAATTGGAAAATTAAAATTCAAAATGATTGAGAATCTTAGGGTGACAGATAACAATCCTAAAACAACAATTCTCAAGCTATCAAATCAATCTAAAAAGACATTTCAAAACAAGGTTAAGATTTATTAATTATAAAATTAAAATTTCAAAACCTTTTCTTATTCCATTTCATAATGGACTAAGCCAATGATGAATCCAAACTTAAATGAACTCAAGCAAAACATTAATTAGCGTTAAAGACAACTTAAGCCTAATTAACTCATTAAACCTTAGGATTTAATGTAAAAATCAAAGTTTTAAGTAAGGTTAAGGAGATATTAAAATTAATTAACCCATTAAACCTTAACTAAATTAGGTTTAATACAAAAATCAAGACTTTAATTAAGTTTAAGGACATATTAAACTTAATTAACCCATTAAACCCTAACTAAATTAGGTTTAATATAAAATCAAAACTTTATTTAAGTTTAAGGACATATTAAACTTAATTAACCCATTAAACCTTAACTAAATTATGTTTAATATAAAATCAAAACTTTAATTAAGTTTAAGGACATATTAAACTTAATTAACCCATTAAACCTTTAATAAATTAGGTTTAATTCAAAAATAAAAAATTTAATTAAGTTTAAGGACATATTAAACTTAATTAACCCATTAAACCTTAACTAAATAAGGTTAATACAAAATCAAAGCTTTAATTAAGTTTAAAGACATATTAAACTTAATTAACCCATTAAACCTTAACTAAATTAGGTTTTATACAAAATCAAAACTTTAATAAAGTTTAAGGACATATTAAACTTAATTAACTCATTAAACCTTAATCACATTAAGTTCAATACAAAATAAAACTTTAATTAAGTTTAAGGACATATTAAACTTAATTAACTCATTAAACCATAATAGGTTTAATACAAAATCAAACTTTAATTAAGTTTAAGGACATATTAAACTTAATTAATTCTTATAACCTTAACTAAATTAGGTTTAATACAAAAGTCAAAACTTTAATTAAGTTTAAGGACATATTAAACTTAATTAATTTATTAAACCTTAATCACATTAGGTTTAATGCAATATCAAACCTTAATTAAGCTTAAGACATTATTAGGCTTCATCAAATCTTTTAAACATTAATTAAATCAGGTTTAATCAAATCTAAACCTTAATTAGGTTTAACCCATTAGACCTAATTAAACCATTAAGTCTTAACAAAATTAGACTTAAAACAAACTTAAACTCTAATTAGGTATAGCCCATTAGACCTAATTAAACCATTAAGTCTTAACTAAATTAGACCTAAACAAACCTAAACCCTAATTAGGTTTAACCCATTATACCTAATTAAACCATTAAGTTTTAACTAAATTAGACTTAATCAAACCTAAACCCTAATTAGGTCTAACCCATTAGACCTAATTAAACCATTAAGTCTCAACAAAATTAGACTTAATCAAACCTAAACCCTAATTAGGTCTAACCCATTAGACCTAATTAAACCATTAAGTCTTAACTAAATTAGACTTAAACAAACCTAAAACCTAATTAGGTCTAACCCATTAGACCTAATTAAACTATTAAGTCTTAACTAAATTAGACTTAATTAAACATAAACCCTGATTAGGTTTAATCCATCCTAAATCATAATCAAATAAAACATAATCTAACTTAAAATCTATTTAAGTCTATAACATTAGACTTAATTAAACTATTAAACCTTAACCAACTAAGGTTTAATCAAACATAATCCATAATTAAGTCTACCACACTAGACTTAATTAATTTAATCAAACTCTAACTAAGTAAAGTTTAATCAAACTCTAACTAAGTAAAGTTTAATCAAACTCAAAACTAAAACAACCCTTAACTTAGGTTCAACCCAACTTGAACCCAAGTTTTAACCTTTAACTTAGGTTAAAACCAACTTGAACCTAAGTTCAACATTTAACTTAGGTTCAACCCAACTTGAACCCAAGTTCAACCTTTAACTTAGGTTCAACCCAACTTGAACCTAAGTTCAATCTTTAACTTAGGTTCAACCAAACTTGAACCCAAGTTCAACCTTTAACTTAGGTTCAACCCAATTTAAACCCAAGTTCAACCCTTAAGTCTAGGTTCAACCTAACTTGAACCTAACTTAACTCGAACTTAAACCTTAACTTGAGTTCAACCCATATTGAACTTAAGTCAACCTTAATTCTAGGTTCAACCTAACGTGAACCTAACTTAACTCAAACTTAAAACTTAACTTGAGTTCAACCCATATTGAACTTAAGTCAACCTTAAGTCTTGGTTTAACTTAACTTGAACTAATACCTCGAGTAAAATAGAACTAATACCTCTTTGATTCAAAGATTTGTTCACAATAAACAAATCCTAGAATCTTGCATTTCCATAATCGACAGACAAAAATGGCATAAATGACATACAAAAATGACATGTGTTCCCTTCCTTACCACCCAAATTACATTACAAGTCCTCACATACTGTTTCGTATATGATCAGGTATAGAGTTTTCATTGATTCTGTTTTCAGACTATTGATATTGCCTTTTTGAATAAGTTCAGGAAAATACTTTCTCAGCCAAACATGTCTAGTTTATCTATCTTGGTGGTTGTGCTTTTTACAGCCTTTGAACCACTCCCCTAGGTTATGCCCTTATGGCCTTTGAACCTATTCTTCGTGGTTATGCTTTTTACAGCCTCTGAACCACTCCCCTAAGTTATGCCATTATGGCGTCTGAACCTATTCTTCGTGGTTATGCTTTTTACAGCCTCTGAACCACTCCCCTAGGTTATGCCCTAATGGCCTCTGAACCTATTCTTCGTGGTTACGCTTTTTACAGCCTCTGAAACACTCCCCTAGGTTATGCCCTTATGGCCTCTCGACCTATTCTTCGTGGTTATGCTTTTTACAGCCTCTGAACCACTCCCCTAGGTTATGCCCTCATGGCCTCTGAACCTATTCTTCGTGGTTATGCTTTTTACAGCCTCTGAACCACTCCCCTAGGTTATGCCCTTATGGCCTCTGAACCTATTCTTTGTGGTTATGCTTTTTACAGCCTCTGAACCACTCCCCTAGGTTATGCCCTTATGGCCTCTGAAACTATTTTTCGTGGTTATGCTTTTTACAGACTCTGAACCACTCCCCTGGGTTATGACTTTGTGGCCTATGAACCTATTCTTCGTCGTTATGCTTTTGCAGCCTCCGAATTACTCCTCTGGTTGATCTTTTTCCCTACCTTCAAGGTTCTGATTTGTCAATCGACCAAAGAGTCTAATCTCAAAATCATTAATCAAATTTTGGAAGACGATCGCTTTTGGATGAATTTATATTGAATTCCATAAAGGATTTTGCTTTCTCTTAGGACAGTTTTGCATAAAGAAAGAAATCGACTGAAGCGGAAATCAGATCTATGTTTAGTCTAGTTCTAGGACTAGTCAACTAACATGTCCTATGTGGAGAAATGAAAACGGATCTGTGAGGAGGGATGAAATTTGTAATCTATGGATTTAATATCTTTGGAAATAAAATCCAAATTGATCTGTGACGAGGGATGAAATTTGAAATTTTTGGATCTTTGGAAATAAAATCAAAATCTTTGGATTTAATACCTTTGGAAATAAAATCGAAATTGATCTGTGACGAGGGATGAAATTTGAAATCTTTGGATCTTTGGAAATAAAATCAAAATCTTTGGATTTAATATGTTTGAAAATATTCTTCTCCTCCACCTATTGACAAAAAGACAATTCAGAAAGGAAGAATCCAAGACAAATTCTGACATTTTGACAAGAAAATTATGATTTCAAGTGGAAAGTGAAATTAAAGCCCTAATAACTGGACCCATTATCTTAAATCTTCAGACTGGGTCCTAAATAAAAAATAAAATATTGTGATCAAAATATAAGTAATTGAGTAAAGATGTCATGAGCCTCTTAATCTTCTGCCATGTGATTGGGTCCTGACTTCTGAATGAGTTATAATATCCCAAAATTTGTCTTAAGAAATAATTAAGAATTATGAATTAGGGAAGTTTGGAAATCCAAAATCATTACAATATGCTCCACCATATATAGTAATTCTTTGAGAAGAAGCTTGAGGTGAGTACCAAATCAAAAATTGGTGTTTGATTTCAGACATTAAAAATCATTAAAGTGTGCCCAATCAAAAAAAAAGAAAAGAAAAGAAAAAAAAAGATGTTTCTTAGAAGAAGCTTGAGGTGGGCACAAAATTAAAAATTGGTGTCTCAATTCAAACATTCAAAATCCTTAACATGCTCCACCAGATATAGTAATTCCCTGAGAAGAAGCTTGAGGTAAGCAAAAAATTAAAAAATTGGTGTCCAAATTCTCCCCTAATTGATAAATCTTAAAAAATTGTCTTAAGAAAATTCTTCTGATATTATATTCAGGAAAGAATTTAGTGATCTCATCTTTTGGTTGACTATTAATTGGTTCATACATATCTTTAGAAGATAAAAGATATTTTAATCACATAATCAAAATTTTGGAAATTTCCTAAGACCCAGAAAGAAAGAACTAAGGTAAATGGCTTTGTTATTAGAGATTAATGGAAATTATACTCTGAAGTCATAATTTTCCAATGATCCAACCCCAATCCCAAATTGGAAATGTCAGAGTGATGTTTGAAAGACAATCTGAATGATCTTTATAGAATTGGTGATTAATGGAAGCTTTACGAACCTACATAACTGACATCATTTTCTTTAATGAACGGGCCCTAAGTTGTGCTTCCACTAAAAGAGCAATGATCTTATCTATAAATGACACTAGTAGATGAAATAACAAAAGAAAATATGAAATTACAACTTAGAGAACTTGGAAGACTGACAAGCATTGTCCGAGCCCATGATAAATTGGTTCACCCTAGGACACTCAGATCAGTGATTTGGATTTAGTACTTCAAACACATATCTTAATGGGAGGGCCCATATGCTTGTGAAGAAGGCACATTTGGGGAAATCCTGGCAATTGGTGGACTACCAAGAAGACATAATACATCCAATCAATGGTCAGTATTTGAAAAAGATGTGACATAAACAAAAATGAATGACTTGTTTTGTAAACTGGGAAACAAACAACCAAAACAAAAAGAAAACGACATTGACATTTCTAAGAGATAGTGTAAGACCTCCTTAAATGGAAGACGACATCTACTCTCTTTCTCGCTATTTGATGTAAGACCATTATGGCGTTGGCTTTCTTTTAGCAATCTTTCTTTGGATAGGATATAAGTCTCATACGCATTCCTATTCCAAAATCGACATTTTGACATTGACATTTCTAAGAGATAGTATAAGACCTCCTTAAATGGAAAATGGCATCTACTCTCTTTCTTGCTATTGGATGTAAGACCATCATACAATGGCTTTCCTTTAGCAATCTTTCTTTGGATAGGATATACGCATTCCTATTCCAAAATCGACATTTTTGACATTGACATTTCTAAGAGATAGTGTAAGACCTCCTTAAATGGAAGACGACATCTACTCTCTTTCTCGCTATTAGATGTAAGACCATCATGACATTGGCTTTCCTTTAACAATCTTTCTTTGGATAGGATATAAGTCTCATACGCATTCTTATTTCAAAATCGACATTTCTGACATTGACATTTCTAAGTGGTAGTATAAGACCTCCTTAAATGGAAGATGTCATCTACTCTCTTTCTACTATTGGATGTAAGACCATCATGATATTGGCTTTCCTTTAGCAATCTTTCTTTGGATAGGATATAAGTCTCATATGCATTTCTATTCCAAAATCAAAATTTTGACATTGACATTTCTAAGATATAATATAAGACCTCGTTAAATGGAAGATGGCATCTACTCTCTTTCTCACTATTGGATAAAAGACCATCAGACATTGGCTTTCCTTTAGCAATCTTTCTTTGGATAGGATATAAGTCTCATATGCATTCCTATTCCAAAATCGACATTTTGACATTGACACTTTTTTTAAGAAAATTGAATATGACATTTGCTCTCTTTCCTCAATTGTCTACAGTACATCGACAGTTCCAAAAATGCCAAAATAAGGATTTTGAATTAAAAATGACATAATAAAAAAACTTGTGATGAACAACTTCTTTCGACCTGTAAAGGACAAATTCCTAGTGGATACACTCTTCATTCTGAGTTCGCCACTCTCTCTATTTATTGGATGTAAGTCCTTTTTCCTGACACAGAAATCATGGCATTCCCTTAACTAAATATCGACATTTCGAGAAATGGAATATGACATCCATTTTCTCTCTCCGGTTATTGGATGTAAGTCCTTTTCCTGAAACGGAAATATGACACTCCATTAGCTATAATTTTGAGACAGGATGTAAGTAACATATAATTCCTTCTCAAAATCGACATTTAACATCTTGAGAAATGGAATATGACATCCATTTTCTTTTTCCAGTTATTGGATATAAGTCTTTTCCTGACACAGAATATGGCATTCCTCTAACTTGACACCGACATTTGATATTTCTGAGAATTGGAATATGACATCCATTTTCTCTCTCCAGTTATCGGATGTAAGTCCTTTCCTGACATGGAAATTATGGCATTTCTATAACTCGACATTGACAATTGAAATTTCCGAGAAATGGAATATGACATCCATTTTCTCTCTCCAGTTATCGGATGTATGTCCTTTCCTGACATGGAAGTTATGGCATTCCTATTGTTGACCTCATTTTTTGATGAGGTCTCTTCTCTTCTGTCTCCTTAGTACTTAGGATCTAGCCTTAGGCTTTTCCTTTGACTAATCTTAGAAGACTAGAAGTGGAACCCACCATTTAGAAATTCAAACTACTTCTTAACTCCTTGCAAACCCCACAAGCTTGATTGTAGACCCCTAATCACCTAGGGGGTTGAAATCAAATGTGGATGTTTAAAGGATGAGTTCCCTATAGGACTTTTTGGCCTTAGGATTACCCTGGGTGGCCTGGTCTGGTGAGGGCTGACTTACACATATACTACACTCTCACACACACATTCCAAATCCTAAAACTATTCATGCCTAGCTTGACCTCCTGACTCATGTGGATAATTCATATGGATGGTCCTTAACCCCTAAGCCTCTGGCTAAGAGGGTTAAGGAACAACATAGTGAATGCCTCAAATGAGTCCCCTCATGGCTCCTATGGGCTTAACATGACTTCATGACTCAACCAAAGTGATTTCACTTTACTCAAATTTGATCAATCTCCATTTTGCCAAAATTTCAATTTTTGACCCCCGGGACCCCGGACCCGCCTAACCTACTAAAAGCCCTTGAAACTACCCAAATTCTTCAAAGTTTCCAAATCACCCAAAATTTCCTAAAATTAATCTCAAACATTTCCCCCACTACTCAAATTGACCATCTCCAGCCAAAAATACCAAAATTTCCCAAAACACCCCCAATACCCTCCAAATTACCAAAAAGCCCCTCTTGACACAAAAAATCCAAAAATTCATAAAATTCCCAGAAAATTCCAAAAAATCCCAAATATTCCCAATTTCATTTTATCCAACTATAACATAGATCAATTTTGTCAATTTATCCCACTTTTACCAAAACCCCCAATTTGACCCATTCCAAACCCAAATGAACCCAATGTCAAACCAAACCTTTCTGATTGACCCCAACTTTGGTCCAATTCAATTCTAAACTTCAATTCAATATCCGCAATATCAATCTAGACCAAATTCAAGCCCAATTTAATTGGCATTTGAATCCAATTTCGTTTTTAAGCTTAAAGCCCAATTTTGACCCATGACCTAAACCTAGCCCAAACCAACCCAATTCAATCCCAATTTGACCCAAATCTTTTCTGAAACCTTCCTAGCATCCCCAAAAACATAACACTAACATGATTTGCCCAAAATTTGGACCCAAACCTTACTCAAATTCAACCCAAACCCAAAATTCCCTAAATGGGCCTACACCTAAACCTAACCCAAATAGGCCCAAATCCCAAAATCAAAGCCCAACCAAAGTTGAGAACTCTTTGTCATACTCCCATAAACATTTCTCAACATTAATTTTACATCAATTTCAACATTAGCCCAACTTTAGCCTAAGGTAGCTCATTGTGACCCATTTGGACTCTATTACCAAAGAGACCCAAATTAGACCCAATTCAATTCCAAATCACCTCAAACTTGCTTCAAATAACTCATGACACATCCCTAAACCAAACCCAACATTTATTTGGCATGTCCCTTTACAAACTTTTCATCTAAAAGCCCATTTTTAAACATGAAGGCCCACTCCCTTAAACCATTCTAAAAGCCCACCTTTACTAAATTTTAAACGCCCAAACCCATCCTAAAGTCCATATGACACTCTCCCTCATCTTACATTCAATTTAAAATCATTTCTAAAGTCCTAATTTATCATCAAATCATTCCAACTCTAGCCACATGAAAATTCTCACCAAAATGCCAAAAATCACAAAATCCTTCCTCATGAAAGTTGACTTAACTTTTCCCAAGCCAAATGGAGCCACTCCCATGATTAGCCACTCCCATGATTCCACTAAACCTTGCTTAAGCTTAATTGTATTTGGATGGTGAACCTTCTCCACTAATTAAGCTGACCTAAACCACTTTTTCTCAGCCTAAAATTAGGTCATGGAGAGGTGAACCCAGCCCAAACACATGGGTTGACACAAACCAAGCCAAAGAAGCCATGCCCCCATTCCATTTTGATCTAACCACTTTACACGTGGCAACAGCCAATTAAACTCACAAACATCAAGCCCTGAACCTCTTGAACCCTGAGGGTGACCCATGCCTGCCGGCCAGCCACCTGGGCCGCCGGAAAACACCACACCCTAGAGCTCCCATGTGAGCCCACATTGAAATTCTCCCTTGCTAAGTTGCCCCATGCTCAATGGCCACCATGGCTGTTCTTCTCCTCACCAGAGCAGCTGATCCCAACCCCTAACTCCCCCTGGGAGGCCCTCCAGCCATTCCTATTTAAACACCATCCCCTCTCGGCCAAAGGAGGCACTGAAACAAACCATATAGAAACTCTGCCAAAATCATTCCAGACTCTCCCCCACACCTGGAGAGCTTGATCCCCACTGAAATCCACCTGCCATTTCCTCTCTGTGAGCTCAATTTCAGAGTCAAAATTTAAGCCCAAAAATAGGACACTTCACCACAGTGAGTCAATCCTCAAATTGATTGACTCTACACCTTCACCAGACCAAGAGGAGAAGTTTCCCAGCAAAAGCCCCCTCACCATGCCAGCCATTGCTTCCAGCCTCCAAGCTTTGTGATCGGCTGTGGTCACTTTTGTACCTAGGAAATTCACCAGGCCAAGGGACTTCATCTGGAGCTTGCTTGGACCCAATCGAACGTGACACAACTCTCAGATCGAAGCTTCACTTCTCTGAGCAAAGGTATGAACTCTCTCTTCCTCCCGAGCTCCTGGAGATTCTCCATTTGATATGAATCGATTTCAATGCATGTTTACCGTATGGATGTGTTCGTCTCTTCAAGGCGAATCCATAGAGCATGAGAACACAAAAATCCGTTGAGAATCGAGTGAGTTCTTAGGGTTTTAGTGTGGACGGTCACGGGTGCACACCAGTCGTAGACGATGACCAGGAGCCGTCGGATCGAGCGTGTATCGAGCGGACGGTCGAGATCGAGCCGGACAGCGCAATGGTACATGAACCGCGGGCCCCTAGAGCTCTGAGTTGGATGGTGGCGTCGAATAGGAATGCGCCGCGTGGGCGTTCGGAGTTGCCGAGGATTGCGTGGCGCCGCGTGGATAAGTAGATAAATAGGGATTTTTCTTATTTATTAAATACCCAGAACTTCAAAAATGCATAACTTTGTGTAGACAAATCCTAAAAATAAAATAAAAATACTCTCTTGCTCATTGAACAGAGGAGAATAATGTGGAAAAGAAATCAAGTCATTTCATCAAGTATTTTATTTTTAATGATTTATTTACTCTCTGTGGTATTTTAATTCTCCATTTGCATAGACAACTCACCATGGCATGAGACCATAGGGCTTTTGAAGCCGCTAACCTAGGGAACATTCCCTGAATTTTCCAAGGTCAGAGGCCATCCCTATGAGAAGTTATTGATTTTCCAAGTTCATGTTTCTGTTTTGAGTATTTTAATTTCAATAATTAGCATGTTAAGAAATAAATTCTTGGAAAATTTGGTGATATTTTTTATGACCAGGGGAACCTAGAAAAAATAAGTTTTGAGTTAATTCACTTGGAATAACCCTAATTGGTCTAAATACCCAAAATTGAACTTTAATTAATTAAGATTACCCACACATTAAATTGACTTGAAAACAATTCTCCACTGATCTTTGGGATTAGAGGAACATCACATAAAAATTTGAAATCAATTGGAAATGTTTAACCCCACTAAATGGATTAATTAAGTCACATGATCAAAGTTAAACTTTAAAAATTCATAACTCGCAAAAATACTTTTCAAAAATCCACAAAAATGGTTTTGGAGCTTCTCTGATATCATAGGAACTTAGGAAAATTAAAATTGTAATTTTCTAAAAAAGTTGATTTTTATCATTATTTTAATATTTTTAATAATTAAAAAAATAATAAAAATCATAAAAATATTAAAAATCACCAAAATGACACATTTTGACTTCTAATCATTTAGAAACAAACCAAATATTTTTCTTAAGTCTCTAAGGGTAAGATATTGAATTTTAAAGGCTTAGTGTAATTTTTAATATTAAAAAATGTATTTTCCAACCTTTTCACTAAAATAATTCTAATAAATCAAAGAAAAATTAGAAAAATATAAAATTTATTTCTCTAGACTCCTTGAGCTCAAAGAGATTTAATAAAAATATAAAATCCATTTTTCAACTTGAATTTTATTTTAAAACTAATTAATACTCCAAAACACAAAATAATTATAATAAATAAAATATAATTCAAAAAATAATCAAAATTGGTCCAAATGGTCCTCTGGTCATTAGGAACATCCCATAATTTTCTTAAGGACAGAAACATTTCCTTGGTCATGTTATTAAATTTTCCTTGAAAACCCCTTTTTTCCATTAAAAATAATTACATAAATAAATTAAATACAGAAAAATCACATTTTCTACTCTAATGTCTTAATTGACATGTGAGTGAGGTGACATAAAAATTTCAAGTTCATTTGAGCTTAATTTAGTGAGTTATAGAATTATTAAGCTTGAAGGGCAAAATGGTAATTAAAAATTTCAACCTTTAATTAAAATTTTAGGATTAATCACAAGGGGAAGGGTAAAATATTTGACTTTAAACTGATTTTTAATGATTGAAACTTAAATGATTGAGGGTAGAAACCTACTAACCATTTCAAATATAATTAAAATAGAACTTTAATTAATTAATTAATTGAAATTTTGGAAGAATAATAGAAATTGGAATTATTAAAGTAGGGATATTATTAAGAGGATATTTATTCTTTAATTTAAAAATCCCTAAATAAATCACTTCAATAATACTTAATTCTTACTTTAAAAAAATTAAAATAATAATCCAAATTAAAATTAAACTAAAATAAAATAAAATTAAATTAAATTAAAATTAAATTAAATTTAAATTAAATTAAATTAAATTAAAACTAAAATTAAATTAAAATTAAATTTAAAATAAATTAAATTAAATTAAATTAAATTAAATTAAAATCAAAATTAAATTAAAATTAAAGTAAAATTAAAGTAAAATTAAATTAAATTAAATTAAATTAAATTAAAATTAAATTAAAATTAAATTAAATTAAAATAAAATTAAAATTAAATTAAATTAAATTAAATTAAAATCAAAATTAAATTAAAATTAAAGTAAAATTAAATTAAATTAAATTAAATTAAATTAAAATTAAATTAAATTAAAATTCAATTAAAATTAAATTAAATTAAATTAAATCAAATTAAATTAAATTAAATTAAATTAAATTAAAATAAAATCAAATTAAATTAAAATTAAATTAAATTGAATTAAAATTAAATTGAATTAAATTAAATTAATATCATTTAACAACAAACCTAAATGAAATCATTAAGAATTAAATCTAAAATAACTTGAGCACTATTCCAAACTTAAACTAATTTTTTATAATTAAGTCAAAATTAAAATTAAATCATTAAGTTTAAATCATTAAAATACTTGATAAGTTGATTTGCCCTTTATAAGCTCTTATTATTATAACTCTTAAATGAGGATATTCAAATGTCCTAGTTCACTGAGCAAGAGAACAAAACTTAAACTCCTGGATGATTAATTCACTTGTATAATTAAATTCTCTTGGACTTAAAACAATCCTAGAGTTATTGAAAAGATGTTTAAGACTCGTCTTAAGCACTTCCTCAATATGATGGGATGTTTAGAAGAACGATTGAACTTAATTGTTCTTTGATGAAGAAAATCATCCTTAAACCAAAACACAAGAACCTAGATGTCATAGGAGATGACTAGTTATAGGATTAGGAATTTGGTAGACAACAAAAACCCTTCCCTTAGCTTTACCTAGGTATCTGTTGAAATATTTAAATGCCTTAACATGTGTTTTAAGTGCAGCTTGGGATGATGGGAAGACCCTCTAAGTACGCTTTTATTTAATTGCAATTTACTTTATTGCAATTTACCTACATGCACTGTACTTTACTTTTCTTGCATGATAAACAACTGTTGCATGAAAACCAAAACCTTTAGGATAGTCCCTGAACTGAAACCAAAATTAAATTAAAAGTCAGTGCAAGATAAAATTCACTGCCACAACATTCAAAATATAAAATAACTCAAAATTTAATCACAAACAGAACAACAAAAACTACAATCACAACTAAATTAAAACTTCTCTTTGAATGATCGGGAATACCTCGGATGATGTAACCCACGTGTTGCTAACGGGATTTCCCACGGTCTAATTGAAAGTGTGGAACTCATTCATTTGATTTTAGCAAATTCATCTGGACTAAGTGAATTTAATGAAAATAACGGTGCTGGGATGACGGAACCGTGGGATCTTAATTGGTTCTGTTTAACCAACTTTAAGATTTGTTTTAATTAAGACATTAAAAACACTTTGATTTTAAGATTTTCTCTAAACCAAAACACTTTTCTCATCTCCTGATTATCATTTTTTAAAACTAAAACCTCTGGAACAACAAGGAGCTTGGAGCACGGTCGGCAGCACGGCCATCTTCATCAGCAAAACTCGGGTCTACTTCAGCAAAAATTTCTTTAGTTTTAAACAACCAAGCCATAGGATTTCGAGGTAGTTTCCTTAGTGCAACATAAATCCTTAATCCTTTTGTTAGGCATTTGCATGATCATATCATGTAAATTAAGCCCTAACCAGTCTTAGGATTCCGAGGTAGTCGTTCGGTACGACATAAACCCTCACATCTTCCAGGCTATTTGTATGATCATGTCATACAAATATAAGTCCTAAATAATAAAATTGACAGGATTATAACATTAAATAAACTCCCAAATTGAAGCCAAATAATAGGATAGTTTGGGAAGTTGCCAGGATTTTTCTTGGATCCTCAGCTTCTCCTACTTCTCTTCCTTTGGACTCCTGAAAATAACTGTTCTAAATTTGATCCATTCACTATTGAAATTTCCAAAATTCAATCCTTTGAAACCTTAAAACTTTGAAATTCTTGAGAGAAAAACCACTGATCATTATCGAGAGTTTTCTTAAATGATTCCTGTCATTTAAGATGTAATTAACTATAGGGGCTTGCCCTTATAGGGAACTTTAAGAACCCGAGTAATATAAACCCCGCTTAATTTCTTTATATTAAGCGGTGGAACTTGTCGACTTATAAAATTGGTTCGCGGACCAAACGGATGTCACAAATCATCTAGTTTATTTAATCGAGTCCCATCATCAAGCGATGTGTCTATTCTTCGGGATAAATATATGGTTTGTGGTGTGGTGCTCGTTTATATAAACTATTTGGGATGGGAGATCGGTTTGATTTCATATCTTAAAATTTTCAAACTTAAAATTATTTTAAAAATCAAATGCTATTTTTCAAACTGTATATATATATATATATATTTATATTAAATTTAAAATTTAAAATTCGTCGACAACTTCTGTTGGCGACCCCTTTTTTTAAAATATAACACACAATCTAAAAATATGCCGACAACTTCCGACGACTCCGCTGGGGATTGGTTCCTCTCTCCATTTTAATCAGATGGTTTTGCTTTCATAAATCGGTAGTGAATCCATGCCCCTTGTGGACCAAACTACCATTCTTCCGTTGGAATACCCCGTTCATTTCTGTCTTGAACGAGTATAGCCAACTTCTCTCGGATTTAGGAGCCACTGTTTAGACACCCCTAAACAGAGAGGTTCCGAGATCCTTTTACCTCTTTTCTGAGGTGGGGTGGACCCCCAATAGGTGTTAGTTTAGGAGCGGTCCTTCGAGTTGAGAAGTCTTGCATAAGACTTTCTCTTCCTTTCCAATTCTAAATCGTGTCCTTTACCTTTTCTATAACCTTTTTCCTTCAATCGTTTTGTTTCTAACAAACGAACCTTCTAACAAACAATCTCTTTTGAAAATCACAAATACACTAAGATAAACGAAAATGTGTTCGGACTCTTTCTTTTTCGTCCTAAACTTTACGATGAAAAGAAGCATAATTCGGGACTGACATTCGAATCCGCCCGCGAAAATGACCGCCCCAAAGCTAATCTTCTCCTTCACCAATGGAATGGACTTCGCCGTATACAAGGATGAGCTGCCCGACAATGGAGTCATCCGTTTCGGACAAGGATTCGGTAACACAGATATCAAATTTGCTGATGTCACTCTCTTCACACTAATAGACAAAGTGTCAGAAACTGAAGAGCCCGTGATTGAGTTCAACCTGAAGTCGACTCAAGAATTCCCTCCCCTGCAAAGGGTTCCAACCGAAAGGAGTACCACTCGTTCGTAGAAGGACTGTTGTCTCTACCCCCACCGGTCTAGTCAACTCGGCACCTACCCCGAGTTCCGCCAAGCCGAAGGGGAAGGAAATCCAAGTACGTGATGAGCCTCGCCACCGTGGAGGGTGCAGACTTTGCTACAATGCCATCTATTTTTGAGATTGGGTCCAGTTCAAGAGTTGCACCCCTAAATCGGACTCAAAGGAGAAATAGAAGCAGGAAGATCGCCAAGAAAGCTAGAGCTGCTGAAGTTGCTTTCTAGAAGAAATTCCTGAAGAAAGAGAAGAACCGCCCGAGTATATACCTCTGTTGGAAGGGAGCAGGTTTCACCCCCTCTCTGCCGCATCAGATGAAGAGGATGTTCGTAAGATCGCCACTGTATTACCCCGACCTGCATACTACAACAATTACAAGAGGAAAAGGGATAAGACTACGCCATTGGCTCGGCTGCAAGCTGTTATAGAAAGATTGGCAAAGAAAGAAAGATGCCCCGTATCGAAATCTTAAGAAGGATAGGACGAGTGCCGACCAAATCCCGCCTCGGACCGCGAATAGAGCCCGTTGTCGCCACGGAGAAACCAAAGAAGAAGATAAAAGCCGGTCCACCAGTTGTTGTATCGGGTCTACAAATTAAAGAGGATACCACCTTCCAGCATATAGCCGACAGACCATCCGGTCCTAGGCTTCCGGCTGCAAGAAGGATGGTGTGGCGACCTACTACCGGTCAGCTAAGACCAAAATAATGTCCTGAGAAGAAAAGTCTCGCCAGGAAACTTGAATCAGAAGAAAGTGCTACTGCAATAAAGGGGACTCCCGGGATGGAAGTTCAACAACCGTCACGAGACAACTACGAGACCGTGCGGAAAGGGCCACTAGACGATGCCATGGACAAGTTAAGGACCGACATCCGAAGATTAGCAAAGGAAAGAGAAGAAGAATTAGGAGATGAAATTGACTCATCAGAGTTCATGGATGAGGAGTATGTCGAGATCAACATGGTTGAGACACGAGCATCATCAGCTTCACAAGGTGCTCCAGGCAGCTGCGAGAAGAGATGAATCGGAAATGTTGAGAGCACAACTTCGGGAAAGAGATGATACGATTTCCCGGATGGAAAAGAGGATGGAAGAGATGGCTCGCCGCCTTAGCCACTCTCCGTAGTCGTGCCCAGCCTCAGAAAGAGACACCCCTAGAAATTATCCATATTGCAGATGGAGGAAAAGAGATCACATCCGTCAACGGAGAAGAACTACCAAAGAAGGATTCTACACAGAGCATGATCCCTGAAAAGGATATTAAAAACATGGTAGAACAGCAGATGCGAGAAGCCTTAGCACAATCCAAGAGTGGAGCATCTATTCAGACGGGTAGACCTTACCCCGAAGAGTTCGATGCAGTTCAATACCCGAAAGGCTTCGTACCACCTCTGTTTAAGACTTTTGATGGAACAGGAAACCCTCGGCAGCATGTCGCACATTTTCGTGCTAGTTACTGCAATGCCGGTGGGAACGACGCTTTACTCTTCCAACAGTTCGTCAGCAGCTTATCAGGAATTGCCTTCGACTGGTACGCAGAATTGCAGAACGATTCAGTAAAGACCTTTTCCGAACTAGAAAATCTGTTCGTGAAAAGATTTGCCGGGGCTCAGCACCACATCACTATCGGTGATCTAGTGGTGGAGCGAGTAAAAGCCGAACGAGACTTTAGTGGATTACATACTTCGATGGAGAAACTTAAGCATGAAATGTGAACCACAGCTTCAAGAACAACATGCAGTCGGTATCCTGCTTAAAAGTATCCATGGCCCGATAGCACTTCTCCTTAAAGGATTTACAATCAAGACTTTTGAGAAGTTACTTAGCAAGGCAGGGAGCTTGTAAGAAGAGGCAAAACAGTTAAGTTTCGTAGACAAGAACGATAAGCAGAAGCCTGTAAAAACATTCGAAAAGAAATCCGGGATCGTCGCGGCAGTAGATAAGGGCAAACAGCCAGTGCAGATATAGTCAGAGCGGCCACAGCCTAGTTATCAACCACCACAACGGACTTATCAGCAACCTCGTCCGAGCTATCAGTCGCATCAGCATTATGAACAACCACCTCGTTCATCACGTACTTTAAGAGAACTTCTAAACAAAGAATACCCATTCAAAACTGAAGCAGTAGCGAAGATGTTCCGCAGCTTAATGAAGACACCGGATTTTCAGCTGCCAGAGCCCAAGAAGCCAGAGGAAGTCAATAAGAAAGATCATCCGAACTATTGCCCTTACCACCAGATGCTTGGAAGCAAGATAGAGGATTGCATCACTTTCAAGAGTTGGCTTGATGACAATCTCCAAAAAGGGAACATAACGATCCCAAAGGAATACATGAAGGAACCCCAGAAGGGAGGTTCCGTCAATGTTATTTCAACAGATCCCATTGTTCCGATAGACCCTTACACGACTGATGATGGATGGAGTACTGTCTGGACAAAGTCATCGAAGAAAATTTTAGATCACATCCAGGCCGCTTCGGTACGCGCTTCAACTCAAAGTTTGAAACCTGTCGGGCCGGCACTATCACTTGCGATTGAAGAACCGCCCCAGAAGGAGGAGAAGATCATGGAAGAAAAGAAGACCGAGGCTCCGAAGGGTAGACTAGGGGCTGCTTATCCTAGGATGGTTGTTTCTGATTCGGGGGAGAAATCCCTCGAACTCCTGACTCTGTATGACTATCTGTTCGCCCCGGCGGGATCTTATAATGATAAGGGTTATGGCGTTGGCTACGTTTTGACTGTTTTTAACAATTACGTAACTAGCGACAACAGTCCTAATCCGGATCCCGATTCGAATACAAATAACGATTCTCAAATCATACATAACCTCGATGACCACGATGAAGAAGATGTTCACAAAGGAGGCTACGAAGGCTCGACAAGCAACGAGTCTATTTGTGAATTCCGAGGGGCTCCGATCACTATAGAATTAGAACCATCAGATACCGAAACAACTTCAGAGAAGCCAGTTGTTCCAATTCAAGAGGATGCACCGGTAGATTCAACACCAAATTCAGAAGAAATAACTGAAGTAAATTTAAGAAGTGGAAAATTTCTGCCCCCGAGAATGGGTCCGAAAGATAAAGGTAAGCAGGTGGTTGCTCAGGAAGAGCCAACCCCAACAGAGGAATTGCCCATTCGGGAAGAACACGAGGAACATGGTAATAAAGTGGACTATAATGTGCTAGCCCATCTTAGGAAGCTACCAGCCAAACTAAGCATATACGATGCTTTGATCCTGTCAAATGAGATGAGGGAGGCTCTGATCAAGGCTTTACTCGATCGAGAGATCTGTTTAGCTCAAATGGCCGGTAATTCCTTTGACGAGGTTTGCTCGTTAAAAGAACAGCGAGGTGTTACCTTCACGGACAATGATCTATTACTGGGAACAGCAGATCACAACCGACCGTTGTACATCTCGGTCACAATTGGAAAGTTTACGCTCTCTAGAGTGTTGGTTGATCCGGGAGCATCAATCAACATAATGAACCTTCGGACGCTAGCATATTTGGAAATTGATGCTCGCGAGCTTGAAGCAGACAAGATGCTATTAAGAAGCTTCAATTAAAAAGGAGAAAGAGCTCTTGGATCGATAACACTATTAATGAAGACTGGTGATTTAGCAAAGACAACCGTAAAATTCCACATAATTGATTCTGAGACATCGTTCAATGCTCTACTGGGTCGACCATGGATTCATGAAAACCGGATGGTGTCGTCGTCTCTGCACCAATACATAAAGTATTACGAAGGAGGGGAACAGTGCATCAAAGGTGACTTGCAACCATTCTCCGTACACGAGATTGGAATTCATGAAGATGCGGCCTACTACGCGCCTCCGAAGAAAACAATCTTTTCCAGAAATACCATACTAAATGAAGCAAAAGAAATCTGAGACGACGAAGAACCTGAAGTTCTAGTTCAACAGTTACTCACCACTCCCTTACGGCGAGATGGTGAAGATTTCTCCAGAACTCGCACCCGAGGTCGAGGCCGGGGACGAGAACGTGGAAGAAATGTTGGAACAGTTGGACAGAAAAAACCGGTCATCGATGTTGATTGGGAGAACACTTCCGAGGAAGGAGAAGAAATCAAGAAAGAAGCAGCGATAATAAGTCAAAAGAAACCCCAGTTCCAGATCTCTCTCGAAGATGAAAAGAATGAAGAATACAAATCAATGTACGAGAAGATTAACCATCATGTACATACTATGACCCTGACCCCGATCCATTCTAGTAAGATCGAGGGTATGGTGGTCAAAGAAGTGCATGGTGGTGGTACTAAGCCAATCAAGTTTTACCGTGGTGCTTCTTCTTCCAATAATGAAAAAGATGTACAATTTGAAGGTGTCACTTCTTCCGAATTAATGGAATTACCTTTTGAGTGGTACTCTCCCTGTGTTCAAAATTTAATTCAACGTGGTTTCTTACCTCGACAATGGAAAAAGGTTCAATCACAACATTTTGAAAGACTATGGAATAATGCCTGTTGGCCTCCCAATTCAAAACATGGTCTCGGATTCGGCACAGTAGGTTCAGTTGACGATACGGAATTTTGCTTGGTTGTCACTTGCGAACCTAATAAAGACTGCTGCGAAGCTTCAGAGGACCTCGAAGATCTACCAATCGGAGATGCTCCACAAGAATTCGAAGAAGAAATCAAATCTACAATAGACGAGTTAATGGAAGTTAACTTAGGTACTAGCGAAGAGCCTAGGCCAACCTTTGTTAGCTCCTTACTCAATAAAGAAGATTCCGAGGAAATAATCGAGCTACTAATGGAATTCAAGGATTGTTTTGCTTGGAGTTACGACGAAATGCCAGGATTAGCTCCAGAAGTCGCAGTTCACAAGTTAGGAGTAGATCCTACTTCTGTTCCAGTCAGACAAGCTCCCAGAAGAATGCATCTAGAAATTGAGCAACAAGTAATAGCCGAAGTTAAGAAGCTAATTGACGCTAAATTTGTCCGTGAAGAACAATACCCTACTTGGTTAGCCAATGTGGTACCAGTCAGAAAGAAGAACGGTCAGATCAGAATCTGCGTAGACTTCAGAGATTTGAATAAAGCATGTCCGAAGGACGAATTTCCGCTACCAATCCCAGAACTAATGATCGATATTGCTTCAACACATGAAATATTTTCATTCATGGATGGATCATCAGGATACAACCAAATAAAGATGGCACCAGAAGACGAAAAGCTCACAGCCTTCAAAACGCCAATCGGAGTGTATTGCTACACAGTAATTCCGTTCGGACTAAAGAACGCAGGAGCAACATACCAAAGAGCAATGACAAAGATTTTTGATGATCTCATTCACAACCAAGTCGTGTGCTACGTGGACGATGTGGTCATCAAAAGCAAACTGAAGAAAGATCACCTGTATGATTTGAGAATTGTTTTCGAGCGACTAAGACAATACAACCTTAAGATGAATCCTTTAAAATGCGCCTTCGGCGTCACCTCCGGGAAATTCTTAGGATTTGTTGTCCGACATCACGGGATTGAAATTGATTCGGAAAAGATTAAAGCTATCTTAGAAATGCCACCTCCTAAAACCTTGAAACAACTACGATCCTTTCAAGGAAGGTTGGCATATCTTCGACGCTTTATATCGAATTTGTCGTGAAGGTGTCAGCCTTTTTCTGCTTTGGTTAAGAAGGATGCCAAGTTTACTTGGGACTCCAAATGTCAAAATGCCTTCGATGACATCAAACAATACTTAATGACACCTCCTGTCTTAGCAGCCCCAGTCTCGGGTAGACCGTTGATACTTTATACCGCGGCTTTAGACGACTCCCTTGGAGCCCTGCTAGCCCAGGGGGAAAAAAAATGCTCTCTACTACTTAAGCCGTCGTCTAATCCCGATGGAAGTAAAGTATCCTCCAATTGAGAAGCATTGTTTGGCCCTGATCTTCGCTGCACAGAAGCTCAGGCATTACATACTTTCTCATAAGGTCAACCTTATTTCGAGAGTTAATCCGTTGCAATACTTGATGACCCGACCGACGCTTTCTGGCAGACTTGCCAGGTGGTAGATGATACTATTGCAATTCGACATAACTTTCGTTCATCTTTGTGCTGTAAAAGGACAAGTTCTTGCTGACTTCCTTGCAGCACACCCTTTACCGGCAGATTCGCCTCCCGACGACAAATTGCATGACGAGCAGATAATGAACCTAGAAGACCCTGATGACCGACGTTGGGAACTATACTTCGAGGAGCGTCCTCAGCACAGAAGAACAAGGAATTACAAACGATAGTGCCCGGTAAGGCAGGAATCAGACTAATCTTTATAACACTGGAACGGGGGATGTTAAGATACTCCTACCACTTAACAGAACCATGTACAAACAACGAGGCAGAATATGAAGCCCTTATAACTAGATTGGAATTAACCATTCAGATGGGAATAACGGACATCAACATCTACAGAGACTCTCAGTTGGTTATTCAACAAGTCGCAGGACAATAAAGTATTTTAAAGCCAAGACTCGAGCAGTACTTTCAGTATGCCATGAAACTGTTGGAACAAACCCCAAATGTAACGATCTACAAGATCCCCAGAAAAGAAAATGCTCTTGCAGACGCGCTAGCTCTCCTTGCAAAAGAATTTGCCTGCTTACAAGATGAGTCGGTTGAAGTGTCGGTTACGGGACGACGAGTCCTATCACAGCTCGACATGGATATGATACAGAAATCAGAAAAAGCAGAGGAATCAGTTGCAGCAATAACAGAAAACACAGAAGATTGGCGTCCACCGCTAATAGACTACCTACAAACAGGGAAATTACCAGACGATAAATCATTAGCCCATCAAATCATGAAAATAACTCTGTCTTACGCATTAATAAACAATACATTATACAGAAGGTCTTTTGATCAGATGTGGTTAAGATGCCTGAGCGGGTCCGAGGCTCGTGAAATTGTCAAAGAGGTACACTCGGGACTCGTGGCGCTCATCAGTCGGGTCCGAAAATGAAAATGAAGATTAAAAGACTAGGGTACTACTGGCCCTCAATGATGACCGATTGTATGAAGATCGCCAAGGGCTGTCACCAATGCCAAGTGCACGGAGTGGTTCTACACCAACCTCCAAATGTGCTACATCTGACAAGTGCGTCGTGGTCATTTGAGTGTTGGGGCACAGATATAGTAGGTCCGATAGAACCACCTTCTTCAAGAGGACATCGCTTCATCCTTGCAGCTACAGACTACTTTTCTAAATGGGCAAAAGCAGTTCCACTCAGAGAAGTAAAGGCACATCACGTGCTATAGTTTTTCAAAAATCAAGTTGTCTACCGTTTTGGGGTACCGCGCAGAATCATTTCAGATAATGGGTCAGCATTCAAAAGCACAAAGGTCAACAATTTTGTCAGAAGACACGGAATCGATTGGCGATACTCAACGATCTATTACCCAAGAGCAAACGGATTGGCCGAGACTTTTAATAAAACTCTCGTTCAAATCCTGAAGAAAACTTTGGACGACAACAAGAGAAGTTGGCACGAGAAGTTGTTAGAAGCCTTATGGGCCTACAGGACGACTTTTAGGACTCCTACTCAGTCTACGCCTTACGCTTTAGTGTACGGGTCCGAGGCCGTCTTGCCCCTGGAAGTTCAGCTTCCGTCACTCCGAATTGCAGTTGCAGAAAAGATCACTACAGAAGAAAATGCCAGATTACGACTGGAAGAACTGGAAAGCCTGGAAGGGAAAAGACTTGCAGTGCAGCAAAATTTGGAACTGTACCAAGCTAAAATGATCCAGGCTCATGATAAACTAGTCCGACCAAGAACTTTCAAAGTTGGTGACTTAGTTCTTGTCCTCAGAAGACCTATTCTTGCAAATCGCAAGATAGGTGGTAAATTTGAACCGACCTGGGAAGGACCGTTTGTGATCGAGACAGTCTACTTAGGAGGCTGCTACCAACTTGTGAACTGTCAAGGAGAACGACAAATGCTCCCAATCAATGGACGATATTTGAAGAAGTATTACACAACCTGATGTTTCAAAGGAATTAATTCTCATCCCTAAAAACACGGGTGAAGTAACCACTTATGACTGGGTCCGAACAAAAAAAAAACATAAGAAAAAAGAATGACAAAAAAAAAAATCATTAACAAGAATATATCTGCTAAAAATAAAATATGTGAAATCATAATAATAAAGTTTTACTCTTCCTTTCAAATCAAATCTTGTTCCTGATCTTTCCTCATCTTTTCCTACTTTCCTTAAAGTTAAAATAAGTGAAAAGAATCTTCAGTGATAAATATTTTCTTAATATTCTTGTTCTTAGTACGTACCTCGATCCTTTCCTTGTCTTTTCGCAGGGAAATGTCGAACGGGCGGTTGGTCCTAAACTTTAGAAATGGCGTGAGTCTCGCACTCGATGAAAAGAGGGTGAAGGATGGAGCAGATGATAGAAATTGATTCCGACTTCACACCAGCCGACCTACGATACGAAGAAAATGATTGGGTCCCGTTGACCGAGAAGAGCTTCACGACCGGACAAGTGATGAAGATGGGTGGCCCAAGCCACCAATCCAGCAACAAGAAAAGAAAGACAAACATCGAGGAAATCAAGAAAATCAAGTCTGTAGTTGCCACGGCAGAGGGCAGGCTCGTCAGCGCCGCGCCTGTAGAAATTCAAGGGGTAAGGAGAGCTACTCTCACTGCTACCCAAAGTAGGAATAAGAATTGCCGTATCCGCAAGATGTTGACTAAACTAGCAGCAGATCAACACGAGGAAACAACCACCTTCGCCGACACACACATTTCAAAGATACCGGTTCATCAGGAACCTGAAAAGAGGGAACAAGATCCGAGAACAACAAAAAAGATAAGGGGAACTCTAAGAAGATCAGAGGCAGAGAGATTACCACAACGCCAGACAGAGCCACCAGTGGTAAGAAACCTTGTTGCGAAAGCAACCCCGGAGGATTACCTGACAGAGACAATCCCCGAGGAGCCAAGGTATGTAGGAGAACGTGACGGAATTGAGCCATACATCCCGCAGTATGTTACTAGGCCTCGTCACTTGCAGATCATCCCAGAATATGAATTAGAAAGAATGCAAAATGTTGAGAAGAAGACTTTCGAATACTTCGAAAGGATTAAAGGAAAGAGAATCAACATTTTGGAAGGCCTCGAGTTACACACAGATGTATTCTCAGAATATGAACAACAGCAGATTGTGGATTGCATCTTAGAACTTCAGAAGATAGGTCGAGCAGGCCGTCTAAGGGAAAAGACTTATTCAGAACCCCGGAGATGGATGCCAGGGAAAGGAAGAGTCACAATACAATGCGGATGTTGCTATAACTTCGCAGAGGACAGAAAAGGGAATCCACCAGGGATACTCCGTCACAGTGAGGTGGATCCAATGCCGAGGATAGTTAAAAGAATGGTGAAAAGAATGATAACGTGGAGGGTACTGCCAGCAGACTGCATACCCAACAGTTGCATCATCAACATTTATCAGAAGGGCTACTGCATACCTCCACACAAGACCATCATGACTTTGTCAGACCTTTCTGCATAATTTCATTCGTCAACCAGTGCAATATCATGTTCGGATCTGACCTCTGGATAGCAGGCCCGGGTAAGTTCCGAGGGACGGTGGAGATACCACTTCCGGTAGGTTCCGTCATGATATTAAAAGGAAATGGAGCAGACATCGCAAAACATTGTACACCGGGAGTGCCAGTGGAGCAGATCTCTGTCACTTTTAGAAGGATGGAAGAAAAAAAGGCGCCTTACCACTTCCAGCCAGATCCAGAATTGGAGAGTCTCCGGCCCTACGAGCTGTGAGTTACATGGGAAATAACACACCTCCAATGCACATCCATGCGACATTCCTGCCAAGGGTGGCTTGGAAGGTGATGTTATTACCCATGTTTCTTACTATTCAGACATGGATTTTTGACAGACGCTTTTGGATGTATCAACAAGAAGTTTACACGATCCGTTTTGGATTTACATGGATTGTATGAGACATTAAATTTCTGAGGAAAATGTCATCATGACTAGATCAAGTTGTATGATGTACCTTCAGCAAGTTGGAATGAAAATGACTACGTCATATTTTGCATTCACCTCTTTTTGTGCAAATTGACTGAGAAATGCCATTAGAGTTAAATGAACTTTGAATGAAGAACAGAAGAGAAAAGAAAATAAATGAGAACTTTTCCTAAAAATCTAAATAGTAAAATGAACTTCAAATTCACATGAACACTAAATAAACAACAAATAAAAAAAATCAGATCATTAAAGGACAAACAAAACGAATCTAAATCTCAAATTGAATTCCAGTCTAAATCCATCTTTTCAAATCATCCAATTCTTCTTCAAATCAAGATCTACTTCAGACCTCCTTTGAAACTCTCTCTCGGGATGATTTTAGAACAACGAAAAATTTTCGATTTGGTTCTGATGGCATGGATTCATACCCTTCACCAAATAATCAAACTTCGATTGATGATCGTGGGATGTGGAACACTTTCACATCTCATCTCAATCTCCCGCTAAATCCAAATCTCCACAGTACATTTCAATTCAAAATTTTCGAGACTGGTAACTACATTCCAGTTCTCATTTCGAGATCGATACCTACATTTCGATTCTCATTCAAATTGATACCTACATTTCAATTCAAAATTTCCGAGACTGGTACCTACATTCCAGTTCTCATTTCGAGATCGATACCTACATTTCGATTCTCATCTGAATTGATACATACATTTCAATTCAAAATTTCCGAGACTGGTACCTACATTCCAGTTCTCATTTCGAGATCGATACCTACATTTCGATTCTCATCTGAATTGATACCTACATTTCAATTCAAAATTTTCGAGACTGGTACCTACATTCCAGTTCTCATTTCGAGATCTATACCTACATTTCGATTCTCATTCGAATTGATACATACATTTCAATTCAAAATTTCCGAGACTGGTACCTACATTCTAGTTCTCATTTCGAGATCGATACCTACATTTCGATTCTCATTCGAATTGATACCTACATTTCAATTCAAAATTTCGAGACCGGTACCTACATTCCAGCTTCTCATTTCAAGATCGATACCTACATTTCGATTCTCATTCGAATTGATACCTACATTTCAATTCAAAATTTCTGAGACTGGTACCTACATTCCAGTTCTCATTTTGAGATCGATACCTACATTTCAACTCAAAAATTTTCGAGACTGGTACCTACATTCCAGTTCTCATTTCGAGATCGATACCTATATTTCGATTCTCATTCGAATTGATACCTACATTTCAATTCAAAATTTCCGAGACTGGTACCTACATTCTAGTTCTCATTCCGAGATCAGTACCTAAATTCTGATTTTCATCCTTTTCGAGGTCGATACATAAATTTTGACTCTCTTCCGAGATTGATACCTAAATTTCAATTCTCATCCCTTTCGAGATCAGTACCTAAATTCTGATTCTCATCCTGTTCAATCGACACTTAAACTCCGATTCTCACTCCGGGCTAGTACCTAAATTCCAGTTCTCTTAACAATCCCGAGGTTGAAACCTAGGTTTCAATTCTCATTTCAAGTCCAAAAATTGATTTTAAATCAAACTTCAATCCAAATTAAAACTCAAAATCTAAACTTACACATCAAAACTTGAACATAAAATGAAACGAAATCTAAACCGAAGTTCCCCAGATCTTGTGATTTGGAGCTCACCTCCTTTTCCATTCCCCAGCGAGAGTTCAGGAATCACCAGTCTTGGAAATATACCTGATACTCCCCAGCGGAAATTCTTCTACTTCGTCCTAAGTTTGTCACTTGGACATCTGTGTTGGTTTTATTGATCTCTTCGGTCAACGCCAATACGCGCGGTGTGCTTGGTTAGCACACCCCACCTATTGGGGGTCCATTTGTTGACCTCATTTTTTGATGAGGTCTCTTCTCTTCTGTCTCCTTAGTAATTAGGATCTAGCCTTAGGCTTTTCCTTTGACTAATCTTAGAAGACTAGAAGTGGAACCCACCATTTAGAAATTCAAACTACTTCTTAACTCCCTGCAAACCCCACAAGCTTGATTGTAGACCCCTAATCACCAAGGGGGTGAAATCAAATGTGGAGGTTTAAAGGATGAGTTCCCTATAGGACTCTTTGGCCTTAGGATTACCCCAGGTGGCCCGGTCCAGTGAGGGCTGACTTACACATATACTACACTCTCACATACACATTCCAAATCCAAAAACTATTCATGCCTAGCTTGACCTCCTGACTCATGTGGATAATTCATATGGATGGTCCTTAACCCCTAAGCCCCTGCCTAAGAGGGTTAAGGAACAACATAGTGAATGCCTCAAATGAGTCCCCTCATGGCTCCTATGGGCTTAACATGGCTTCATAGCTCAACCAAAGTGATTCCACTTTACTCAAATTTGATCAATCTCCATTTTGCCAAAATTTCAATTTTTGACCCCCGGGACCCCGGACCCGCCTAACCTACTAAAAGCCCTTGAAACTACCCAAATTCTTCAAAGTTTCCAAATCACCCAAAATTTTCCTAAAATTAATCTCAAACATTTCCCCCACTACTCAAATTGACCATCTCCAGCCAAAAATACCAAAATTTCCAAAAACACCCCCAATACCCTCCGAATTACCAAAATGCCCCTCTTGACCCAAAAAATCCAAAAATTCAGAAAATTCCCAGAAAATTTCAGAAAATCTCAAATAATCCCAATTTCATTTTGTCCAACTACACCATGGGCCAATTTTGTCAATTTAGCTCACTGTTACCAAAACCCCCAATTTGACCCATTCTAAACCCAAATGAACCCAATGTTAAACCAAACCTTTCTGATTGACCCTAACTATGGTCCAATTCAATTCTAAACTTCAATTCAATATCTTCAATATCAATCTAGACCAAATTCAAGCCCAATTTGATTGGCATTTGAATCTAATTTCATTTTTAAGCTTAAAGCCCAATTTTGACCCATGACCCAAACCTAGCCCAAACCAACCCAATTCAATCCCAATTTGACCCAAATCTTTTCTAAAACCTTCCTAGCATCCCCACAAACAAAAAACTAACATGATTTGCCCAAAATTTGGACCCAAACCTTACTTAAATTCAACCCAAACCCAAAATTCCCTAAATGGGCCTACACCCAAACCTAACCCAAATCCCAAAATCAAAGCCCAACCAAATTTGAGAAATCTTTTTCATACTCCCATAAACATTTCTCAACATTAATTTTACATCAATTTCAACATTAGCCCAACTTTAGCCCAAGGTAGCTCATTTTGACCCATTTGGACTCTATTACCAAAGAGACCCAAATTAGACCCAATTCAATTCCAAATCACCTCAAACTTGGTTCAAATCACTCATGAAACATCCCTAAACCAAACCCAACATTTATTTGGCTTGGCCCTTTACAAACTTTTCATCTAAAAGCCCATTTTGAAACATGAAGGCCCACTCCCTTAAACCATTCTAAAAGCCCACCTTTACCAAATTTTAAAAGCCCAAACCCATCCTAAAGTCCATATGACACTCTCCCTCATCTTACATTCAATTCAAAATCATTTCTAAAGTCCTAATTTATCATCAAACCATTCCAACTCTAGCCACATGACAATTCTCACCAAAATGCCAAAAATCACAAAATCCTTCCTCATGAAAGTTGACTTAACTTTTCCCAAGCCAAATGGAGCCATGAAGCCATGCATGAGCCACATGAGAGCCATGAGAGCCTTGGATGCTTCACCATACCCAAGATGGCAAGAGGAGGGAGCTCTTTCCATATTCCCTTAAGAGGATTAGCCACTCCCATGATTCCACTAAACCTTGCTTAAGCTTAATTGTACTTGGATGGTGACCCTTCTCCACTATTTAAGCTGACCTAAACCACTTTTTCTCAGCCTAAAATCAGGTCATGGAGAGGTGAACCCAGCCCAAACACATGGGTTGACACAAACCAAGCCAAAGAAGCCATGCCCCCATTCCATTTTGATCTAACCACTTTACACATGGCAACAGCTAATTGTACTCACAAACATCAAGCCCTGAACCTCCTGACCCTGAGGGTGACCCATGCCTGTCGGCCAGCCACCTGGGCCGCCGGAAAACACCACACCCGAGAGCTCCCATGTGAGCCCACATTGAAATTCTCCCTTGCTGAGTTGCCCCATGCCCAATGGCCATCATGGTTGTTCTTCTCATCACCAGAGCAGCTGATCCCAACCCTTAACTCCCCCTGGGAGGCCCTCCAGCCATTCCTATTTAAACACCATCCCCTCTCGGACAAAGGAGGCACTGAAACAAACCATACAGAAGAAACTCTACAAAAATCATTCCAGACTCTCCCCCACACCTGGAGAGCTTGATCCCCACTGAAATCCCCCTGCCATTTCCTCTCTGTGAGCTCAATTTCAAAGTCAAAATTTAAGCCCAAAAACAGGACACTTCACTACAGTGAGTCAATCCTCAATTTGATTGACTCTACACCTTCACCAGACCAAGAGGAGAAGTTTCCCAGCAAAAGCCCCCTCACCAGGCCAGCCATTGCTTCCAGCCTCCAAGCTTTGTGATCGGCTGTGGTCACTTTTGTACCTAGGCAATTCACCAGGCCAAGGGACTTCATCTGGAGCTTGCTTGGACCCAATCTAACGTGACACAACTCTCAGATCGAAGCTTCACTTCTCTGAGAAAAGGTATGAACCCTCTCTTCCTCTCGAGCTCATGGAGATTCTCCAATTGATATGAATCAATTTTAATGCATGTTTACCGTATGGATGTGTTCTCTCTTGAAGAAGAATCCATAGAGCATGAGAACACAAAAATCCGTTGAGAATCGAGTGAGTTCTTAAGGTTTTAGTGTGGACGGTCACGGGTGCACACCAGTTGTAGATGATGACCAGGAGCCGTCAGATCGAGCGTGTATCGAGTAGACGGTCGAGATCGAGCCGGACAGCGCAATGTTACATGAACCGCGCGCCCCGGGAGCGCTGAGTTGGATGGCGGCGTCGAATAGGAATGCACCGCGTGGGCGTTCAGAGCTACCGAGGATTGCGTGGCGCCGCGTGGATAAGTAGATAAATAGGGATTTTTCTTATTTATTAAATACCCAGAACATCAAAAATGCATAACTTTGTGTAGAAAAATCCTAAAAATAAAATAAAAATACTCTCTTGCTCAGTGAACAGAGGAGAATAATGTGGAAAAGAAATCAAGTCATTTCATCAAGTATTTTATTTTTAATGATTTATTTACTCTCTGTGGTATTTTAATTCTCAATTTGCATAGACAACTCACCATGGAATGAGACCATAGGGCTTTTGAAGCCTCTGACCTAGGGAACATTCCCTGAATTTTCCAAGGTCAGAGGCCATCCCTATGAGAAGTTATTGATTTTCCAAGTTCATGTTACTGTTTTGAGTATTTAATTTCAATAATTAGCATGATGAGAAATAAATTCTAGGAAAATTTGGTGATATTTCTTATGACCAGAGGAACCTAGGAAAAATAAGTTTTGAGTTAATTCACTTGGAATAACCCTAATTGGTCTAAATACCCAAAATTGAACTTTAATTAATTAAGGTTACCCACACATTAAATTACTTGAAAACAATTCTCCACTGATCTTTGGGATTAGAGGAACATCACATAAAAATTTGAAATCAATTAGAATTGTTTAACCCCACTAAATGGATTAATTCAGTCACATGATCAAAGTTAAACTTTAAAAATTCATAACTCACAAAATACTTTTCAAAAATCCACAAAAATAGTTTTGTAGCTTCTCTGATATCAGAGGAACTTAGGCAAATTAAAATTATAATTTTATAAAAAAGTTGATTTTTATCATTATTTTAATATTTTTAATAATTAAAAAATAATAAAAATCATAAAAATATTAAAAATCACCAAAATGTCACATTTTAAATTCTAATCATTTAGGAACAAACCAAATATTTTTCTTAAGTCTCTAAGGGTAAGATATTGAATTTTAAAGGCTTAATGTAATTTTTAATATTAAAAAATGTATTTTCCAACCTTTTCACTAAAATAATTCTAATAAATCAAAGAAAAATCAGAAAAATATAAAATTTTTTTCTCTGGACTCCTTGAGCTTAGAAATATTTAAAAAAAACATAAAATCCATTTTTCAACTTGAATTTTATTTTAAAAGTAATTAATACTCCAAAATTCAAAATAATTCTAATAAATAAAATATAATTCAAAAAATCACCAAAATTGGTCCAAATGGTCCTCTAGTCATTAAGAATATCTCATAATTTTTTTAAGGACAGAAACATTTCCTTGGTCATGTTATTGAATTTTCCTTGAAACCCCCTTTTTCCATTAAAAAATAATTACATAAATAAATTAAATACAGAAAAATTACGTTTTCTCCTCTAATGTCTTAATTGACATGTGAATGAGGTTACATAAAAATTTCAAGTTCATTTGAGTTTAATTTAGTGAGTTATAGAATTATTAAGCTTGAAGGGCAAAATGGTAATTAAAAATTTCAACCTTTAATTAAAATTTTAGGATTAATCAAAAGGGGAAGGGTAAAATATTTGACTTTAAACTGATTTTTGATGATTTAAACTTAAATGATTGAGGGTAGAAACCTACTAACTATTTCAAATATAATTAAAATAAAACTTTAATTAATTAATTAATTGAAATTTTGGAAGAATAATAGAAATTAGAATTATTAAAGTAGGGATATTATTAAGAGGATATTTATTCTTTAATTTAAAAATTCCTAAATAAATCACTTAAATAATACTTAATTCTTACTTAAAAAAAATTAAAATAATAATCCAAATTAAAATTAAACTAAAATTAAATTAAATTAAATTAAATTTAAATTAAATTAAATTAAATTTAAATTAAATTAAATTAAATTAAAACTAAAATTAAATGAAAATTAAATTTAAATTAAATTAAACTAAAATTTAAATTAAATTAAATTAAATGAAATTAAAAACAAAATTAAATTAAAATTAAAGTAAAATTAAATTAAATTAAATTAAAATTAAATTAAATTTAAATTGAATTAAAATTAAATTAAATTAAATTAAATTAAATTAAAATTAAATTAAATCAAATTAAATTAAATTAAATTAAATTAAATTAAAATCAAATCAAATTAAATTAAAATTAAATTAAATTGAATTAAATTAAATTAAAATCATTTAACAACAAACCTAAATGAAATCATTAAGAATTAAATCTAAAATAACTTGAACACTATTCCAAACTTAAACTAATTTTTTATAATTAAGTCAAATTTAAATTAAATCATTAAGTTTAAATCATTAAAATACTTAATAAGTTGATTTGCCCTTTTAAAGCTCTTATTATTATAACTCTTAAATGAGGTATCAAGTGAAGTGTTACTTCACTTATAGGATATTCAAATGTCCTAGTTCACTGAGCAAGAGAAAAAAACTTAAACTCCTGGATGATTAATTCACTTGTATAATTAAATTCTCTTGGACTTAAAACAATCCTAGAGGTATTAAAAATATGTTTAAGACTCATCTTAAGCACTTCCTCAATATGATGGGATGTTTATAAGAACGATTGAACTTAATTGTTCTTTGATGAAGAAAATCATCCTTAAACCAAAACACAAGAACCTAGATGTCATAAGAGATGACTAGTTATAGGATTAGTAATTTGGTAGACAACCAAAACCCTTCCCTTAACTTTACCTAGGTATCTGTTGAAATATTTAAATGCCTTAACATGTGTTTTAAGTATAGCTTGGGATGACGGGAAGACCCTCTAGATACGCTTTTATTTAATTGCAATTTACTTTATTGCAATTTACCTACATGCACTATACTTTACTTTTCTTGCATGATAAACAACTGTTGCATGAAAACCAAAACCTTTAGGATAGTCCCTGAACTGAAACCAAAATTAAATTAAAAGTCATTGCAAGATAAAGTTCACCGCCACAACATTCAAAATATAAAACAACTCAAAATTTAATCACAAACAGAACAACAAAAACTGCACTCACAACTAAATTAAAACTTCTCATTGAATGATCGAGAATACCTCAGATGATGTAACCCACGTGTTGCTAACGGGATTTCCCACGGTCTAAATGAAAGTGTGGAACTCATTCAGTTGAGTTTAGCAAATTCATCCGGACTAAGTGAATTCGATGAAAATAACGGTGTCGGGATGACGGAACCGTGGGATCTTAATCGGTTCTGTTTAACCAACTTTAAGATTTGTTTTAATTAAGACATTAAAAACACTTTGATTTTAAGATTTTCTCTAAACCAAAACACTTTTCTCATCTCCTGATTATCATTTTCTAAAACTAAAACCTCTGCAACAACAAGGAGCTTGGAGCACGGTGGGCAGCACGGCCATCTTCATAAGCAAAACTCGGGTCTACTTTAGCAAAACTTTCTTTAATTTTAAACAACCAAGCCATAGGATTTCGAGGTAGTTTGCTTAGTGAAACATAAATCCTTAACCCTTTTGTTAGGCATTTGCATGATCATATCATGTAAATTAAGCCCTAACCAGTCTTAGGATTCCGAGGTAGTTGTTCGGTACGACATAAACCCTCACATCTTTCAGGCTATTGGTATGATCATGTCATACAAATATAAGTCCTAAATAATTAAAATTGACAGGATTATAACATTAAATAAACTCTCAAATTGAAGCCAAACAATAGGATAGTTTGGGAAGTTGCCAGGATTTTTCTTGGATCCTCAGCTTCTCCTACTTCTCTTCCTTTGGACTCCTGAAAATAACTGTTCCAAATTTGATCCATTCCCTATTGAAATTTCTAAAATTCAATCATTTGAAACCTTAAAACTTTGAAATTCTTGAGAGCAAAACCACTGATCATTATCGAGAGTTTTCTTAAATGATTCCTGTCATTTAAGATGTAATTAACTATAGGGGCTTGCCCTTATAGGGAACTTTAAGAACCTGGGTAATATAAACCCTGCTTAATTTCTTTATATTAAGCAGGGGAACTTGTCGGCTTATAAAATTGGTTCGCAGACCAAACGGATGTCACAAATCATCTAGTTTATTTAATCGAGTCCCATCATCAAGCAGTGTGTCTATTCTTCGGGATAGATATATGGTTTTTGGTGTGGTGCTCGTTTATATAAACTATTTGGGATGTGAGATCGGTTTGATTTCATATCTTATAATTTTCAAACTTAAAATTATTTTAAAAGTCAAATGCTATTTTTCAAACTGTATATATATATATTTATATTAAATTTAAATTTTAAAATTCGTCTACAACTTCTGTTGGCGACCTTTTTTTTTAAAATACAACACACAATCTAAAAATATGCCGACACCTATAACTCGACATTGACATTTGACATTTCCGAGAAATGGAATATGACATCCATTTTCTCTCTTCAGTTATCGGATGTAAGTCCTTTCCTGACATGGAAGTTATGACATTCCTATAACTCGACATTGACATTTGACATTTCTGAGAAATGGAATATAACATCCATTTTCTCTTTATAACTTTCGGATGAAAGTCCTTTCCTGTTATGGAAATTATGACATTCCCATAATTTAACATCTCCACATTTTATAGATATTTTAACATTTGACGTATCCACATTTCGTCATTTGACATAACGACTTTTCGACATTTAACATATCAACAATTGTTAGCGACATTTGACATGTTGAACTTTCGACATTTGACATATCGACAATTGTTAGCGACATTTAACATATTGACCTTTCGACATATCGACAATTGTTATCGACAGTTGAGATATCAATCTTTCAACATTTGACATATCTACATTTCAACATATCAACAATCGTTATCAACATTTGACACATTGACATTTTGACCTTTGACAATTATCGACATTTGAGGTATCGACCATTCAACATTTGACATATCAACAATTGTTATCAACATTTGAGATATCAATCTTTCAACATTTGACATATCGACATTTCAACATATCAACAATTGTTATCAGCATTTGACACATCGACATTTCGACTTTTGATATATTAATAATTGTTATCAACGTTTGACATATCAACATTGTGACATTTGACACCCGTCCTCTCTTTTGCTATCGAATGTAAGTTTTTTCCTAACACGGAAATGACATTCCTTTAACACGACATCGACATTTTGAGAAATGGAATATGACATCCATTTCTCTCCCCAGTTATTGGATGTAAGTCCTTTCCTGACACGGAAATTATGACTTTCCTTTAATTAAATATCGACATTGACATTTCGAGAAATGGAATATGACATCCATTTTCTCTCTCTCCGGTTATTGGATGTAAGTCCTTTCCTGACACGGAAATCATGGCTTTCCTCTAACAAACATTGAAATTTCGAGAAATGGAATATGACATCCATTTCTCTCTCCGGTTATTGGATGTAAGTACTTTTCCTGACATAGAAATCATGGCTTTCCTCTAACTAACATCGACATTTCGAGAAATTGAATATGACATTCATTTTCTCTCTCTCCGGTTATTGGATGTAAGTCCTTTTTCTAACACGGAAATTATGGCATTCCTCTAACTGAATATCGACATTTCGAGAAATGGAAGATTACATCCATTTCTCTCTCCAGTTATTGGATGTAAGCCGTTTCTGACACGGAAATTATGGCTTTCCTTTAACTAAATATCGACATTTCGAGAAATGAGATATGACATCCATTTTCTCTTTCCAATTATTGGATATAAGCCCTTTCCTGACACAAAAATTTTGGCCGTCCAATAAATACCCTTCTCAGAACCAACATATAAAACTTCTGACATTCTTCAGACCACTTCGATCAACGCTAATATGTGCAGCATACTTATGCAGTATTTCACACATATTGGGGGGCCTTTTTGTTGACCTCATTTTTACAATAGGTCAATCTTTTGACCTAAAAAGTCAACCTTGGTCAAAATGGTCAATCCTGACCCAATAACCAACCCTGTTGACCCCATAGGTCAACCTTTTGACCTAAAAAGTCAACCTTGGCTAAAATGGTCATTCCTGACCCAATGACCAACCTTGTTGACCCCATAGGTCAACCTTTTGACCTAAAAAGTCAACCTTGGTCAACATGGTCAATCCTGACCCAATGACCAACCCTGTTGACCCAATAGGTCAACCTTTTGACCTAAAAAGTCAACTTTGGTCAAAATGGTCAATCCTGACCCAATGAGTAACCCTGTTGACCCAATAGGTCAACCTTTTAACCTAAAAAGTCAACCTTGATCAAAATGGTCAATCCTGACCTAATGACTAACACTGTTGACCTAATAGGTCAACCTTTTGACCTAAAAAGTCAACTTTGGTCAAAATGGTCAATCCTGACCCAATGACCAACTCTGTTGACCCAATAGGTCAACCATTTGACCTAAAAAATCAACTTTGGTCAAAATGGTTAATCCTGACCCAATGACCAAGCCTCTTGACTCAATAGGTCAACCTTTTGACCTGAAGAGTCAACTTTGGTCAAAATGGTTAATTTTTGAGCTAATGACCAAATATTGACCTAATAACATGTTTATGACCCCAAAATGACAAAGTTAATCAAATAATTAATTTCAAAAATTATTTTGATTAATTAAATGAAATTGACTAATAATTTAATTTTCAATATTTTAATTAATTAAATGACATAATTAACTAAAATGAAAAATAAATTAAAAGTCATAAAATGACAATGCACCAAAATGAAATGAAAATGACAAAATTAGTCAAATAATTAATCTCAAAATTATTTTGATTAATTAATTAGCTAATGATTTATTTTTTAAAATTTTATTTATTAACATAATTAATTAAAATGAAAAATTAAATTCAAAAGCCATAAAACACACAAATTAATTAAAACTGATGGAAATAATCAAATAATTAATTCCAAAATTATTTTTAATTAATTAATTTACCAATAATTTAATTTTCATATTTTAATTAATGACATAATTAATTAAAATGAAAAATTAAATGGAAAGGTCATGAAAAGAGACAAAATTCAATTTTAATGACATGAATATTAATCAAATAATTAATTTGGAATTATTTCCAATTAATAATTGATTAATAAAATAATTTACAACATTTAATTAATGACATAATTAATTAAAAATGGAAATTAAATCAAGAGGGGTATTAAATGGAATTTTTAAGCCCATGAAATTTTGGTTTTCTAAAAATTCCAAAACTCCTTTATGACGTCACACATGACCTCACATGGGTTAGACACAACTCATATGACCCATTAAAGAGAAAACAACCCAACGATGACTCATATTTAACCATGGTAAAGGGGCATAATGACATGAAAGTGAGGTGGCAAAACATGGTGATTTGAAGTATGACTCACCCCCTTTGAAAAGTGAGGTGTCTTGCCATGGTGAGATGAGTTTAGCCACCTCCCTAGCCACCCAATGATGAGAAGACAAGGCTTTAACCATCCTTCATACCATAGTTAAGCTCATCATAACATTTTATAAAAAATGTTAAAGGGGGGAGCTAATGTGTCACCACCCCATGAAATTATAAATGAGGTGTTGCAAGAAAAAGTTCTCAACCATTTGAGTCACCATTAACCTCTCCCTTAGCCAATGGAATGAAAACAAAGAGACCAAGAGCTTATCATGACAATTTGGATCCATAATTGCCATGAAATGTGCACTTGCTTAAGTGGCAAATTCTCATGTGAGAAGACAATACCATGAACAAATCCTAAGCTAACCAAGGTTGAAACATAGCCAGTCATGGCTATAAAAGGACCCCTTGGCCGAAATTTTGAAGAAGAGAGAAAAAAATCCATAGAAACCTATAGGCTACCCAAATCCCTTAGCTCCCAACACAAAAAACTTTGCTAAGGACCTCAGCAACCTATTCCAACCAAGATCAAGCCATAAGATCAGCCCAATCAAGCCAATTTGGCCAAAATCCAAAATCAGCAAAACCTAGCCACTTTGCCGAAATTGATCACCAAGACTAGCTACAAAACCAAATTGAAGTGACAAAGATCTTCTTTGGGATTCCTAGAAGCTGACCATCAAGGCTGATCAAGCTCAAGATTATTGTGGCCAAGGTATGGATTTATTTTGTCCAAAATAATGCATATAATTGAAAAATTATGGGTAAACTAGCCCATAAATGTATCATCACCATATAGATATAATCTATACGTCCAGATGATTCTATAGGTTCAAAAATCAATCAATTTCATTGAGAAATGAGTGAGATAGTGAGCTTTGAAGTTAGACGGTTTGAAATATTTTCGAATTTCTGGGGATTAATCTTCGCCATCCGTTCCCGTGTTTTGGAACGGACAGCGCTGATCGTGCGGTCCCGTGTCCACTGTTCGGATCTGGACAGCGAATCCTCCCGCCTTCGATGCGTACGAGGACACGCGTCAAACCCTCAATTTTTCGGGCTAAGGTTAATCCAAATTAACCTTAAAAACTTCAAAAAATCATATCTTTTTATCCAGAGCTCTTAAAAATAAAACAAAAATACCTCTGGAAAGCTCTTAAAGAGAATAAAATTATGGGACCAAAATCATAATTTTATTCTCAGTATTTAATTTTTAAATAATTAAATACTCTCTGGAGTATTTTAATTAATAAAAATTATTTACAAATCAGAAAAATGTGAAATTTTTATGGAAGAACCTTTAAGTCCTTAGACACATCTCCTGATTTTTCTAAGGCTAGGATAGCTCTCTAGGATGTGATTTTCTAATTTCCATGATATCTTGTAGTTATTTCCAAAAATAATTATAAAATTTGGAAAATTGGAAAATTAAAATTCAAAATAATTGAGAATCTTAGAGTGACAGATAACAATTCTAAAACAACAATTCTCAAGCTATCAAATCAATCTAAATGACATTTCAAAATAAGGTTAAGATTTATTAATTATAAAATTAATATTTCAAAACCTTTTCTTAATTCATTTCATAATGGATTAAGCCAATGATGAATCCAAACTCAAATGAACTCAAATTAAATATTAATTAGGGTTAAAGACAACTTAAGCCTAATTAACTCATTAAAACTTAGGGTTTAATGCAAAAATCAAAGTTTTATTTAATTTTAAGGTCATATTAAACTTAATTAACCCATTAAACCTTAACTAAAGTAGGTTTAATACAAAATCAAGACTTTAATTAAGTTTAAGGACATATTAAACTTAATTAACCCCTTAAGCCTTAACTAAATTGGGTTTAATATATAATCAAAACTTTAATTAAGTTTAAGGACATATTAAACTTAATTAACCCATTAAATTAAAGTTTAAGGACATATTAAACTTAATTAACCCATTAAACCTTAACTAAATTAGGTTTAATACAAAAATCAAAGTTTTAATTAATTTTAAGGACATATTAAACTTAATTGACCCATTAAACCTGAACTAAATTAGGTTTAATACAAAATCAAAACTTTAATTAAGTTGAAAGACATATTAAACTTAATTAACCCATTAAACCTTAACTAAATTAGGTTTAATACAAAATCAAAACTTTAATTAAGTTTAAGAACATATTAAACTTAATTAACTAATTAAACCTTAATCACATTAGGTTTAATACAAAATCAAACTTAATTAGACTTATTAAAACCTAAACCCTAATTAGGACTAACCCATTAGACCTAGTCTTCACTAAATTAGACTTAATTAAATCTAAACCCTAATTAGGTCTAACCCATTAGACCTAATTAAACCATTAAGTCTTAACTAAATTAGACTTAAACAAACCTAAAACCTAATTAGGTCTAACCCATTAGACCTCATTAAACTATTAAGACTTAACTAAATTAGATTTAATTAAACCTAAACCCTGATTAGGCTTAATCCATCCTAAATCTTAATCAAATAAAACTTAATCCAACTTAAACTCTCATTAAGTCTATCACATTAGACTTAGTTAAACTATTAAACCTTAACCAACTAAGGTTTAATCAAACATAAACCATAATTAAGTCTACCACACTAGACTTAATTAATCTATGAAACCTTAACCAATTAAGGTTTAATCAAACTCAAACATAAAACAACACTTAACTTAGGTTCAACCCAACTTGAGCCTAAGTTTAACCTTTAACTTAGGTTCAACCCAACTTGAACCCAAGTTCAACCTTTAACTTAGGTTCAACCCAACTTGAACCCAAGTTCAACCTTTAACTTCGGTTCAACCCAGCCTGAACCCATGTTTAATCTTTAACTTAGTTTCAGCCAAACTTTAACCCAAGTTCAACCATTAACTTAAGTTCAACCCAACTTGAACCTATGTTCAACCCTTAAGTCTAGGTTCAACCTATCTTGAACCTAACTTAGCTCGAACATAAACCTTAAATTGAGTTCAACCCTTATTGAACCTAAGTCAACTTTAAGTCTAGGTTCAACCAAACTTAAACCTAACTTGACTCAAAATTAAACCTTAACTTGAGTTCAACCCATATTGAACTTAAGTCAACCTTAAGTCTAGGTTCAACCTAACTTGAACCTAACTTAACTCGAACTTAAACCTTAACTTGAGTACAACACATATTGAACTTAAGTCAACCTTAAGTCTAGGTTCAATCTAACTTGAACCTAACTTAACTCAAACTTAAATTTTACTTGAGTTCAACGCATATTGAAATTTAAGTTAACTTTAAGTATAGGCTCAACATAACTTGAACCTAACATAAATCAAACTTAAATCTAACTTGAGTTCAACCCATATTGAACTTAAGTCAACCTTAAGTCTAGGTTCAACCTAACTTGATCCTAACTTAACTCAAACTTAAATCCAACTTGAGTTCAACCCATATTGAACTTAAGTTAACCTTAAGTATAGGTTCAACCTAACTTGAACCTAACTTAAATCAAACTTAAATCTAACCTGAGTCCAATCCATATTGAATTTAAGTCAACCTTAAGTCTAGGTTCAACCTAACTTGAACCTAACTTAACTTAAACCCAAATCAAACTTAAACCATAATTAAGTCTACCACATTAGACATAATTAAATCATTCAACCTTCACTAACTAAGATTTAATCCAACCTAAAACATAATTAAGTCTACCACATTAGAATTAATTAAACTATTAAACCTTAACTAACTAAGTTTTAATGAAACCATAAACCATAATTAAGTCTACCACATTCGACTTAATTAAACCATTAAACCTTAACCAACTAAGGTTTAATCCAACCTAAAATCCTAATTAAGTTTACCACATTAGACTTAATTAAATCATTAAACCTTAATTAACTAAGGTTTAATCAAACCTAAAACCATAATTAAGTCTACCACATCAGACTTAATTAAATTATTAAACCTTAATACACTAAGGTTTAATCAAACCTTAAACCATAATTAAGTCTACCACATTAGAATTAATTAAACCATTAAACCTTAACCAACTAAGGTTTAGACCAACCTAAAATCCTAATTAAGTTTACAACATTAGACTTAATTAAATCATTAAACCTTAACTAACTAAGGTTTAATCCAACCTAAAACCATAATTAAGTCAACCACATTAGACTTAATTAAAATATTAAACTTTAACTAAGGATTAATCAAACCACAAACCATAATTAAGTTTACCACATTAGACTTAATTAAACCATTAAACCTTAACCAACTAAGGTTTAATCCAATTTAAACCATAATTAAGTCTACCACATTAGACTTAATTAAACCATTAAACCTTAACTAACTAAGGTTTAATCAAGCCTAAACTCTAATTAAGTCTACCACGTTAGACTTAATTAAACTTTTAAACCTTAACCAACTAAGGTTTAATCCAACCTAAACCCTAATTAAGTCTACCACATTAGACTTAATTAAACCATTAAACTTTAACTAACTAAGGTTTAATCAAACCTAAACTCTAATTAAGTCTACCGCATTAGACTAAATTAAGCCTTTAAACCTTAACCAACTAAGGTCTAATCCAACCTAAACAATAATTAAGTCTACCACATTAGACTTAATTAAACCATTAAAACTTAACTAACTAAGGTTTAATCAAACCTAAACTCTAATTAAGTCTGCCACATTAGACTTAATTAAATATTTAAACCTTAACCAACTAAGGTTTAATCCAACCTAAACCATAATTAAGTCTACCATATTAGACTTAATTAAACCATTAAACCTTAACTAACTAAGGTTTAATCAAACCTAAACTCTAATTAAGTCTACCACATTAGGCTTAATTAAACTATTAAACCTTAACCAACTAAGGTTTAATCAAACTTAAAACATAATTAAGTCTACCACATTAGACTTAATTAAACTATTAAATCTTAACTAACTAAGGTTTAATCAAACTTAAACCATAATTAAGTCTACTACTTTAGACTTAATTAAACCATTAAACCTTAACCAACTAAGGTTTAATCAAACTTAAACTCTAATAAAGTCTACCACATTAGACCTAATTAAACCATTAACCTTAATTAATTAAGGTTTAATCAAACTTAAATTCTAATTAAGTCTACCACATTAGACTTAATTAAACTATTAAACCTTAACCAATTAAGGTTTAATCACATTCAAACCCAAAACTAACTTATGTCTAAACCATATTAGACTTAAGTCAAACCATACTTCGGTTCAACATGACATGAACCTAAGTCTAAGCTAAACTTGACTTAAGTCTAACCCATATAAGACTTAAGTCAAATCATACTTAGGTTCAACCTAACATGAAACTAAGTCTAACCTAAACCAAGACATAAACCTTAGATTCAACCAAAATTGAACCTAAATCGACATAAATCTTAGTTTAAACCTATATTGAACCTAAAACGACAAAAATAAACTCAAACCGACATAATCAACATAAATTTGACATTTCAAACATAAATCGACATAAATTTGATATTTCAAACATAAATCGACATAAACGACATAAATTTGACATTTTAAACATAAATTGACATAAATTTGACATTTCAAACATAAATCGATACAATCTACATAAATTTGACATTTCAAACATAAATTGACATAAATTTAACATTTAAAACATTAATTGATACAATCGACCTAAATTTGACATTTCAAACATAAATCGACATAAATTTGACATTTCAAACTTAAATCGGTATAAATTTGACATTTCAAACATAAATCGATACAATCTACATATATTTGACATTTCAAACATAAATCAACACAAATTTGACATTTTAAATATAAATCGACATAAATTTGAAATTTCAAACATAAATTGTTACAATCGACATAAATTTGACATTTCAAACATAAATCGACATAAATCGACGTAAACGACATTAATCTGACATTTCAAATAGAAATCAACATAACCGACATAAATCTGACATTTCAAACAAAAATTGACATTAATCAACATTCCAAACTAATCAAACATAAACCGACTTTAATCGACATTTCAAATCAAATTCAACAATCACTGAAATTAAATGACGTCAATTGACATTTCAAATAAAATTTAACATAATTTGACATTCAACATTAAACGAAATGATTTAACATAAACCGACATAAGTCAACTTAAATCAAACTTAACACGACACAAACCGACATAATTCTTAAGTTCGACCTAAATCGAACTTAACATGACAACACTTACACTTTTTCGAGGATAAATGTTAACCTTAATCGGGAGTTTTCCTAGGCAATATTATTTGCTCAGAATGTAATTAACTATAGGAGCTTGCTCCTATAGGAGATTAAAGAACTCAGGATAGGTATTTCACATACAAGACCTCTCTGGTTACCCAAGATCTTCATATGATTTTATCACACAAAAATCTTCAGTAATTACACAATCTGAAGACTTGTTATATAAGATTATTATTTAATCTTCTTTTCTCTCAAATCTCTATCATGATTAATCCTTATTCAATTTCTCTAAAGACTTCTGACAATAAGTCTTGGTAGAATAAGAATTAGGGCGATAGATAGAGAAAGAGAGTGGCGACTCCATGACATTGACATGATACGGGAATTGATAGTGATGTAAGTCGATAAAAAAGTTTTTTCAACGCCATCAGGATTTTCACAGTAGAAATGGATAGATTATGATGAAATTTTTTCTACCGTGGTCAAAGATACTTCAACCAGGGCAGTACTTGCATTATTAGCTATTTGTGATCTCTATCTAGAGTAGATGGATGTTAAAACTACATTTTTGCATGATGATTTGGAGGAGAAAATCTACATGAAACAGCCAGCAGGGTTAACTCAACCTGGACATAAGCAGCTGGTTTGCAGGCTAAATAAATCTTTGCATGGATTGAAACGGTGTCCAAAGTAGTGGTACAAGCAGTTCTCCCCTTCATGATTCAGATCGATTACAAGCGATGTGAGTATGATTGTTTTGTTTATGTTAAGAGCCTTGATGATGGTTATTTTATTTTTCTGCTACTGTATGTTGATGATATACTAATTGCTGCGAAGAATACGAATGATGTTATTGGTTTAAAAGCTTTACTGAGTCGGGAAGTTGATATGACAGATTGGTGTTCAAAGAAAAATCTTGGAATGGACATTCACTGAGATATAGGCATAGGGCATCTGTGATTATCTCAACGTGATTATGTTGAGAAAGTGTTAGACATGTTCGGAATGCACAAAGAAAATTCTGTGAGCACTGCATTGGCAAATCATTTTAAGCTTTCTTCAGATCAATGTTCTAAGACATATACGAAACTTAGAGTCAAATCAAAGGTTCCTTATGCCAATACAATTGGCTACTTGATGTATACTATGGTATGTACTCGTCCTAACATAGCTTATGTCGTTAGTTATGTTTGCAAACACTTTTCTAAACTTAGAAGTTGACATTGGGAAATAGTCAACTAGATTTTTAGGTATGTGAAAGGTATATCAAGACATGGAATTATTTTTGGCAGTCAAAAAAATGATCCTTTAATTTTTGGATATGTGGATTCAGACTATGTAGGTGTTGACCTCATTTGGGTGAGGTCTTCTCTTCTTTCCTCTTAGTGCTTAGGATCCAGCCATAAGACTTCTCCTTGACTATCCTAGAAGACTAGAGATGGAACCCACCATTTAGAAATTCAACCCAAATCTTGATTCTCTTTGGAATCCTATGTAGATGGTCATCAACCTCTAAACCATTTGGAAGGTTAGGACAAATGTGCAGGAGGACAAGGATGAATTCCTATAGAATGTCCAAGCCTTAGAGCTACCCTGGGTGGCCTGGTCTTGGTGAGGTCTGGTTTGCACACACTACACTCTTACACACATCCTAAACCTTGAATCATCCTCACCCAATCTTGACTCCTGGTTCATTGGAGCACTTATGTGGCTAAGCCCAAACCCCTAGCCCTTGGCTAAGAGGGTTAGGAACAACCCATGGATGTTCAAAATGGACACTTCTTGGTCCATGGCCAACTTTAAGCTTGCCCATTCCCCTCTACCATGATCAAATTTCACTTTTGCCAAAATTCCTGGTTTCGACATTGGGTCCTTAAACTTACCCAAAATTACCTAAATTGCCCCTACAACCCCAAAACTCTCCAAAAATTTATAAAAATTACCCAAAATTCCTAAAATATATCTTGAAAAGTTTGCACCTCTTAAATCCACCAAAATACCCCAATACCCTCCAAATAACCTCTTAATACCCAAAATACCCTTTTTTGCCCAAAATTCCAAAAATTCCAAAAATTCCCAAATAAATTCCAAAAAATCCCAAATATTCTCAATTTCATTTTGTTCAACTACACCATAGCCTAATTTTGCCAACTTGGCCCACTTTTTACCAAAATCCCCAATTTGACTCTTTTTAACCCATATGGACCTAATGTCAAACCAAATCAACCCAATTGATCCCAGTTTTGATCCAATTCAATTCTAAACTTCAAATCAACACTCCCAATACCAATTTCAATCTAAACCAAGCCGAATTTGGTTCACAATTGAATTCAATTTCAACTTAAACTTAAAAACCCCAAATTTTGCCCTAAGTTACCCATGAACCCAACCATGTCCAAATCCAATCCAATTTAACTCAAATACTCTTCAAAATTGTTCTAAAACTTACATGACACATTACTATACCAAAAACAACATTTATTTGACACAAATTTTGACCAAATTCCACCCAAAATTCATTTAGGCCAAAAAGCCTAATTTTGGCCCATAAGCCCAGTTCCCTTCAAATTGAACCCCATGACCCATGAAAATTCCCAAATCAATTTTAAATCAAATTTTAACATGCCCAAAATCAATTTCAATCAATTTTTATTTCATTTTTGATGGATCCACAATCAATTTAAAAATTCAAATTCATTCCATGCATGTTAAAAGCCCATTTTCCTTATGCATTTTGAAAAGACCATGGCCTTAATTTCAAAAGCCTAATTTGAGTCCACATGTCATAATTCCCTCTTAATATCTATCCATGGCATTCCAAACACCATTTCATGGCATCATCTCCAATCCAATGCATGCATAAATGGCATCATACCAAATTAGGCATGTGAGCATAAAAAATCCAAAAAATCATGAAAATCATTAATTCCATTTCAATGAAACAATCTCATGGCATTGTGCATGCATATCATACCTCATGGGTCATCCCATAGCCATTCCAAGGTCAAATTGTCAAATTTGGCAAGGGGAGGTGACCTCTCCTTCACCCCCTTCACTTCCATTTTCCTTTCTTCCAAACCATCAAATCCTTTGTTCAAACTCCCAAACCAGCCACCAAACTTCACCTAAACCTCCCCATGGACCTTAAAATCAGCTCAATCCACTTTGGGCAAAGGCTTAGCCAAAGAACCAAGGGGCTAACCCAAGTTAACCATCTTTAACCCAAAATCCAAGTTTCCATTTAATCTCCACCATGGAGCCACCAAATGTTCAAATTGATGCCACTACTCAACCCCTCTGACTTGACTGAACCCAGACCTGACTTGACCCTGGCCAGCCGGCCACCGCAGTCGCCAGAAAACACCAGGCTGAGAGATCTAAATCAATTAAAAATTTCAAAACTCCCTTGCTGAGCTGTCCCATTCTAATTGGACTTCACAACTCTTCTTCTCCTCCCCTGAGCAGCTGATCCTAGGCCTTAACTCCACTTGGGAGGCTCTCCAGCCATGGCTATTTAAACAGCCATCTTCCACGGCCAAAAGGTTGGCTGAAATCAAATCTCTCAAAACCTCCATCCATGTGGCCTAAACTCTTCCCCTAACATAGAGAAGAAGTTCCCCACTGTTCCCCTGCTCTCTTCCCCACTGATTGAGCTCAATTTGAGGGTTCAATTCTTAGGTCAGAACAGGACAACCCTTGAACCTGCATAGAAATCAAATTAACTCCTCTCACACCTTCACCAGAGATAGAGAAGAAGTTTTCAAGTGGAAGCCCCCTCACCAGGCCACTCAATCTCTCCAGCTGTCAAAGCTTGAAATCGGGTCTGATCGAAGTCATACCTAGGCATTTCACCATAGCTCCAGACTTCATCCCTAGATTCTCTGGACTCTAACAAACGTGATAAGCCTCTCTGATTGAAGCTTCACTTCTCAGAGCCAAGGTATTGACCTCTTCTTCCTCCCGAGCTTCCAGCAATTCTCTATTTTTTTGGCTTGATTTAAATGCATCATAGCCTTATAAATGTGTTCATCTTATTGAGACGAGTTCATAGAGCCCAAGAACGTGTAATTCGGTTGAGAAATGAGGGAGATATTAGGTTTAGTGGGTGGAAGGTTCTCGACTCACACCAGTTAGGACGATGAATGGATGCCGTTGGATCGCGTGTGTATTAGATGAATGATTAGGATCATGACGGATGATGAAACGATACATGAACAGCGGGCCACGTGGCATCCCAGTCAGATGGCGACGTCGAATAGAGAAGCGCCGCATGGGACTTCGGATCTGCTGAGGATGACACGGCGCCGCGTCGGATAAGTAGGAAATAAGGGTATTTTCTATTTATTTAAATACCAGAACATTTGAAAATCCATATCTTTGCATAATAAAATCAAAAAAATTAAATAAAAATACCCTCTTGCTCAGTGAACAGAGGAGAATAATGTGGAAAAAGAATAATCTATTTTGTTGAATATTTTATTTTTAATTAATTTAATAATGTTATGAATGATTTAATTCTCCATGCATGTATGAAATTCACCATGGCATGAGACCATAGGGCTTTTGTAGCCTCTGATCTTAGGAATATTCCTTGACTTTTCCAAGGCCAGAGGCCATCTCTATGGCAAGTTATTTATTTTCCAAGTTTATGTGTCTGTTTTTGGTATTTTAATTCTAATAATTAACACGTTGATTAATAAAATCTAGAAAAATTAGGGGAGATATCTTATGACCAGAGGACCCTTGGAAAATTATGACTTGACCTAACTCTTTAAAAATAACCCAAATTAGCTTAAACACTTAAAAATGAACATTAATTAATTAGGAGTAATTACACAATAAAATAACTTCTAATTAATTCTCCACTAATCTTTAGGGTCAGAGGAGTCTCACATAAAAAAATTGAGATCAATTTAAAATGATTTAACCCACTAAATGAATTATTTAAGTGGCATGACCATTCTTAAAAATTAAAAATTCATAAAACCCAAAATACATTTCAAAAATTCATCAAATTAGTTTTGGGACTTCTCTAGGATTATAGAAGTCTAAGAAAATTAAAATTGAAAATTTTCTAAAAACTTCATTTTTAACCTAATTTTAAATATTTTAATAATTAAAAAATTAAAAAAATTGCAAAAATATTAAAAATCACAAAAATGTCATATTTTGTTTCCTAATGACTTAGGAATCAACCAAATATTTTTCCTAAGATTCAAAGTAAAGATATTGAATTTTAAAAGCTTAATGTAACTTTTTAAAGTTAAAAAATGAATTTTCAACCTTTCCCACTAAAATAATTCTAAAAATTCAAAGAAAAATCAGAAAAAATGTAAAATTTATTTCTCTGAACTCTTTGAGGTCAGAGGGACTTAGGAAAAATATAAAATCCATATTTTAGCTTTAATTTTATTTTATAATTACTTAATACCCCGAAACATAAAATAATTATAATAAATAGAATATAATTCCAAAAATCACCAAAATTGGTGCAAGTGGTCGTCTGGTCAGTAGGAACATCCCATAATTTTCCTAAGGATAGGAACCCCAGCTTAGTCATGTTGGTGAATTTTCATTGAAAATCCTTATGTTTCTTTAAAATAATTATATAAATTAAATTAAAAATGGAAAAATTACATTTTCTCCTCTAATGTCTTAATTGATATATGAGTGAGGTGAAATAAAAATTTCAAGTTCATTTGAGCTTAATTTAGTGAGTTATGAGATGAATAAGCTTAAGAGGGCATAAAAGTAATTAGGGATTTTAACCCTAATTAATACTTTAAGCCTAATCAAAGGGAGGGTAAAATATATGATCTTAATTTTCTCTTGAATGATTGAAACTTAGGGAATTAAAGGGTAGAACCCATTAATCACTTTTAATACATAAAAATGGAATCTTAATTAATTAAATTATTTAAATTTTGGGAGAATAATTAAAATTTGGATTATTAAGATTAGTGATATGACTTAAGAAGATATCAATTCCTAAATCTAAAATCCCTAAATGAATCACCTCAAAAATATTCAACTCTTAATTAACTCTAAAAAAATGATGATTGAAATTAATAATTAAAAAGAGGTCATTCTTAATTAAATTAAAAAAATTTTAAACATTAAAAATAATTTGAAATCACTTGAGAACAAACATAAAACAAATTTGAAACATTAATTAATCTCAAAATAGCTCATAATTAAAATGTGGAAATTAAACCAATTAAGATCAACCAAAGATAACATAATTAATTCAAATCAAACTTAGATCATCAAAATTTAATTAAATGAAGCAATTTAAATACCCCTTTCAACTTAAGTAAGATCAAAGCACTTGAAAGAAAAGCAACCTGAATTTTGAAACTAAATTAAATTATCCTAAATCACCAACTCAACTTTATTTAAAACGGTTAAATTCTTTAACGAACTAATTTGCCCCTAAAGACCTTCATTATTATAACTTTTAAATGAAGCATCAAATGAAACATCACTTCACTCATAGGATAATCAAACATCCTAATTCACTGAGCAAGAGTAACCTGGGTGATTGATCCATCACCACAATGAAACTAACTGAACTTAAAATAATCCCTAAAATGTTTAAGAAGATGTTCAGAATTCAATTCCGAGCACTTCTCTAACTTGATGGGATGTTTCAAAAAACAGTAAACCTTCATTGTTCTTTGGTGAAGAAAATCATCCTTAACAAAACACGAGGACTTAGACGTCGTAGGAATTGACTAGCAGTAAGATTAGGATTTTGGTAAACAACCAGAACCTTCCCTTAGCTTTACATAGGTACTCGCTGAAAATATATAAATGCTCTGACATGTGTTTTACGTTCAGCCGAGAATGACAAGAAGACCCTCCAGGTACGCTTTTATCTCATTGCGATTTATTTACCTGCACTGTACTTTACTTTTCCTGCATGTTAAACAACAATGTCTTCTGCATGAAAACTGAAACTTTTAGGATAGCCACAAAACTGAAACCCAAAACTAAATTAAAATCAACACAAGATAAAATTCACAGCCACAACATTTCAAAATATAAAACAACTCAAAATTTAATCACAAACAGAATAACAAAACTACAACTACAACAAAACTAAAACGTCTCGTTGGATGATCGGGAATCCCTCGGATGATGTAACTCACGTGTTGCTAACGAGATTTCCCACGGTCTAAATGAAATTTTGGAAGTCATTCAGTTGATTTTAGCAGATTCATTTGGACTAAGTGAATCAGACAAAAATAACGGTGCCGGGATGACGGAACCGTAGGATCTTAATCGGTTCTGTTTGATCAACTTTAAGATTTTTTTTAATTAAAACATTAAGAAATTTGAACCTTATGACTCTTCTAAACCAAAACCCTTCTCTCATCTCTTGATTGCCACTTTCTAAAACTAAGCCTCTGCAATGACAAGGAGCTTGAAGCATAGTGGGCAGCACAGCCATCTTCATCAGCAAAACTTGTGTCTTCTTCAGCAAAAACTTTCTTAGAATTAAGTAACCAAGCCATAGGATTTTGAGGTGATTTGCCTAGTGGAACATAAATCCTCAACTTTTCGTTAGGCATTTGCATAATCATGTTATGCAAATTAAGCCCTAACCGGTCTTAGGACTCCGAGGTAGTCGTTTGGTACGACATAAACCCTCACATCTTTGAGGCTATTTGTTTGATTATGTCATACAAATATAAGTCCTAATCAACTAAAATTGGCAGGATTACAACATTAAATAAACTCTCAAATTGAAGCCAAACCATAAGATAGTTGGAAAGTCACCGAAGTTCGCTTCGGGTCTGTGACATCCCCTACTTCTCTTCCTTTGGACTCCTAAAATAAACCGTTCCAAATTTGATCCATTCCCTATTGAAATTTCCATAATCCAATCGTTTGAAACCTTAAACTTTGAAATTCTTGAGAGAAAACCACTGATCATTATCGAGAGTTTTCTTAAATGATTCCCGTCATTTAAGATGTAATTAACTATAGGGCTTGCCTTATAGGAACTTTAAGAACCCAAGTAATATAAACCCTGCTTGATTCATTTATATTAAGTAGGGAAACTTTTCGGCTTATAAAATTGGTTCGCAGACCAAACGGATGTCACAAATCTTCTAGTTATTTAATTAAGCCCCATCATCAAGCAGTGTGTCTATTCTTCGGGATAGATACACGATTTGTGGTGTGGTGCTCGTTTATATAAACTATTTGGGATGTGAGATCAGTTTGAATTTCATATCTTAAAATTTTCAAACTTAAAATTATTTTCAAAATCAAATGCTACTTTCCAAATTTTATATATCTAAACTGAATTTAAAATCTGAAAATTTGCCGACAACTTTTGTAGGCGACCCCTTTTCAAAATACAACACATACAACGTAAAAATATGCCGACAACTTCTGGCGACTCTGTCGACATATTTTTAGGTTGAGTGTTGTATTTTGAAAAGGGGTCACCTAACAGAAATTGTCGGTGAATTTTAAATTTTAAATTTTAAATTTAATTTAAATATATATATATATATATATATATATATATATATATATTTATATAATTTAGAAAGTAGCATTTGATTTTGAAAATAATTTTAAGTTTGAAAATTTTAAGATATGAAATCAAACTGATCTCACATCCCAAATAGTTTATATAAACGAGCACCACATCATAAACCGTGTATCTATCTCAATGGACAAACACACTGCTTGACGATGGGGCTCGATTAAATAAACTAAAAGATTTGTGACATATGTTTGGTCTGCGGACTAATTTTATAAGCCGACAAGTTCCCCTGCTTAATATAAAGGAATTAAGCAGGGTTTATATTACCTGGGTTCTTAAAGTTCCCTATAAGGGCAAGCCCCTATAGTTAATTACATCTTAAATGTCCTAAGACACTCAAGAAAACTCTCGATAATGATCAGTGGTTTTTCTCTCAAGAATTTCAAAGTTTAAGGTTTTCAAAGGATTGGATTTTTGAAATTTCAAAAGGGATTAGCTTAAATTTGGAAGAGTTTATTTTAAGAGTCCAAAGGAAGAGAAGTAGGAGAAGCTGAGGATCCAAGAAGAATCTAGGAAACTTCCCAAACTGTCCTATTGTTTGGCTTCAATTTGAGAGTATATTTAATGTTGTAATCCTCCCAATTTTAGTTACTTAGGACTTATATTTGTATGATAAAATCATACAAACAACCTTGAAGATGTGAGGGTTTATATCGTACCAAACGACTACCTCGGAATCCTAAAACCGGTTAGGGCTTAATTTACATAATATGATTATGCAAAAGCCTAAAAAAAAGTTGAGGCTTTATGTTGCACTAGGCAAACTACCTCGAAATCTTATGGCTTAGTTATTTAAAACTAGGAAAGGTTCTGCTGAAGTAGGCACAAGTTTTGCTGACGAAGATGGTCGTGCTGCCCACCGTGCTCCGAGCTCCTTGTTATTGCAGAGTTTTAGTTTTAGAAGGTGAAAATCAGGGGATGAGAGAAGTGTATTGGTTTAGAGAAATCTTAAAGTCCAAATATTTTTAATGTTTTAATTAAAACAAATCTTAAAGTTGATTAAACAGAACCGATTAAGATCCCACGGTTCCGTCATCCCGGCACCGTTATCTTCATCGGATTCACTTAGTCCAGATGAATTTGCTAAGCATAACTGAATGAGTTCCACACTTTCATTTAGACCGTCGGAAATCCCGTTAGCAACACGTGGGTTACATCATCCGAGGTATTCCTGATCATCCAACGAGACATTTTAATTTAGTTGTAGTTGTAGTTTTGTTGTTCTGTTTGTGATTAAATTTTGAGTTGTTTTATATTTCGAATGTTGTGGCAGTGAATTTATCTTGTTGTAACTTTTAATTTAGTTTCGCGTTTCAGTTTTGTGGCTATCCTAATAGTTTCAGTTTTCATGCAAGAATATTTTTTAACATGCAAGAAAAGTAAAATACAGCGCAGGTAAATAAATTTCAATAAAATAAAAGCGTACCTGGAGGGTCTTCTCGTCATTTCCAAGCTGCACTTAAAACACATGTTAAGGCATTTATATATTTTAGACAAGTACCTAGGTAAAGCTAAGGGAAACGTTTTGATTGTCTACCAAAGTCCTAATCTTATAGCTAGTCAATTCCTATGACGTCTAGGTTCTTTTGTTTTATTAAGGATGATTTTCTTCATCAAAGAACAATTAAGTTCAGTTGTTCTTCTAAAACACCTCATCGTATTGAGAAAGTGCTTATGACGAGTCCTAAACATCTTTTCAATACTTCTGAGATTATTTTGAGTCCAAATGAATTTTATTGTACTCGTGAATTAATCATCCAAGAATTTAGTTAAATTTTGATTCTTGCTCAGTGAACTAAGATATTTTATTATCTTATGAGTAAAGTGACATTTCACTTAATGATTTATTTAAGAGTTATGATAACAAAAACCTCTAAGGGCAAATCAGTTTATTAAAGATTTTAATGATTTAAAATTGGAATTGATGATTTAAAGTGGTTTAATTTAGTTATGAAATTTTAATAATTTTAAGTTTGGAATAGTGTTCAAGTTGTTTTAATTTAATTAAATTTTTACATTTTAAATGATCTCATTGTGTTAGATTAATTTGGGTTGGAAGAGGTGTTTAGATTATTCAATTTTAAATTTTAATTATTTAATTTTAATTTAATTGAAATATTTTAGGTTAATTTTAATTGGTTTGATTTTTTAGTTATGAATTATTTTTGGGGTTGATTTTCTTTAATGTTTCAAATTTGTTTTTTAGATTTGTTTTCAAGTGATCTTTGAGATTAATTTTTAATGTTTTAAATTTATTTCAATTTGATTGTTAAATTACTTAATGTTTTAAGCTTTAAATTTAATTAAGGTTTATTTTCCTTTTAATTATTTAATTGTTAATTTCAATTATTATTTTTGAGTTTGATTAAGAGTTGAATATTATTAAAGTAATTTATTTAGGGATCTTAAATTAAAGGGTTATAGTCTCCCTAAGTTATACTTCCCATTTTAATAATTTAAATTTCAATTAATCTTCCAAAATTTAAATTATTTAATTAATTAAGGTTTCATTTTTTTTATTATCAAAAATGATTAATGGGTTCCTACCCTTTTAATTCCCAAAGTTTCAATCATCTAAGAGAAAATTAAGATCAAATATTTTACCCCCTATTTTGATTAAACCTAAAGTTTTAATTAAGGGTTAAAATTCTTAATTACTATTATGCCCTTTTAAGCCTAATTATTTCATAACTAATTAAATTAAGCTCAAATGAACATGAAATTTTTATGACACTTCACTCATATGTCAATTAAGACATTAGAGGAGAAAATGTGATTTTCCTGAATTTAATTTAATTTATATAATTATCTTAATGAAAAATAGGGATTTTCAATGGAAATTCAACAACATGACCAAGGCAAGGTTTCTATCCTTCAAAAAATTATGGAATGTTCCTACTGAGCAGGGGACCATTTGGACCAATTTTGGTGATTTTTTCAATTATATTTTATTTATTATGATTATTTTGAGTTTTAGAGTTTTAATTAATTATAAAATAAAGTTAATGTTGAAAAATGGATTTTATATTTTTCATGATCTCTGATCTCAAGGAGTTCAGAGAAAGAAATTTTATATTTTTCTGATTTTTCTTTGATTTATTAGAATTAATTTAGTGAAAATGTAAGGAAATTCATTCTTTAATATTAAAAATTGTTTTAAGTGTTTAAAATTTAATATCTTAACCTAAAGCCTTGAGAAAAAATATTTGGTTTATTCCTAAGTGATTAAAAATCAAAATATGACTTTTTTTATGATTTTTACTATTTTTATGATTTTTATTATTTTTTTAATTATTAAAATATTAAAATATGATTAAAAAGAAAGATTTTTAGAAAATTTTAATTTTAATTTTCTTAGACTCCTCTAATATCAGAGAAGCCCCAAAACCATTTTGGTGTATTTTTGAAGTGTATTTTTGGAGTTGTGAATTTTTTAAAGTTTAATTTTGGTCATGTAAATTTATTAGTCCATTTAGTGGGGTTAATCACCTCCAATTGGTTTCAAATTTTTATGTAAAGTTCCTCTGATCCTAAAGATCAGTGGAGAATTGTTTTCAAGTGATTTTGGTGTTTGGTTAATCTTAATTAATTAAAATTCAGTTTTGAGTGTTTAGGCCAATTAGGATTATTCTTAATGAATTAACTCAAACCATAATTTTCCTAGGATTCTCTGGTCCTAAGATACCTCCTTAAATTTTCCTAGAATTTTCTAAGCAACATGCTAATTACTAGAATTAAAATACCAAAATAGGCACAAAAACTTGGAAAATCAATAACTTGTCATAAAGGTGGCCTCTGACCTTGGAAAAGTCAAGAAATATTCCCAAGATCAGAGGCTACAAAAGCCCTATGGTCTCATGCCATGGTGAATTGTCTATGCAAATGGAGAATTAAAACATTGAAATGAGTAAATAATTAATTAAAAACAAAATGCTCATCAAATTAACTCAATTCTTTTTCCACATTATTCTCCTCTTTCACTGAGCAAGAGGGTATTTTTAGTTTATTTTTATGATTTTTCTATACAAAGTTATATATTTTTCATGTTCTGGGTAATTAAATAAATAAAAAATACCCTATTTATCTACTTATTCATGAGGCGCCGAGTCATCCTCGGCAGCTCTGAAAGGCCACGTGTCGCGCTCCCATTCGACGCCGCCATCTGACTCAAAGCTCTGGGGACCAGCGGTTCATGTCTCGTTCACTCATCTGACGTGATCTGCACCATTCATTCGATACACGCTAGATCCAACGTCGGCCGATCATCGTCTCTGCCTGGTGTGTTCCGAGAGCCATCCACACTCAAACCCTAAGATCTCTCTCATTTCTATATGGATTTTCGTGTTCTTATGCTCTATGGATTCGTCTTGAGGAGACGAGCACATCCATACGGTTTATAGGCTATGAAATTAAGTCAAGCAAAATAGAGAAACGCTAGAAGCTCAGGAAGAAGAAGGGGTCCATACCTTGGCTCTGAGAAGTGAAGCTTCAATCACAGAGTTGTGGCACCTTCGATTGCACCCAAGGAAGCTCCGCATGAAGTCTCTAGCTCTGGGGAATCGCCTAGGTATGAAAGTGACCAAGGCCGATTTCAAAGCTTGGCCGATAGAGAGGATGGTTGACCTGGTGAGGGGACTTTCACTGGGGAACTCCTTCTCTAGGTCTTGTGCAGGTGTGGGTGAGTTTAATTTGATTTTGGTGGAGGTTTCAGAGTTGTCCTGGTTTTTGGGTGGAATTTTGACTGAGAATTAAGCTCTGTTAATGGGGATTATGGCAAAGGAACACTGGGAATCAATTGCTCTGTGTTAGGAGAAGGTCCTGGAGCAATTTTGGCAGAGTTTTGTTAAGCTCTGGTTCATCATCTTGTTTGGACGAGAGGGGGAGGAGTTTAAATAGAACTGGCTGGAGGGCATCCTAGGGGGAGTTAGGGCTTGGGATCAGCTGCTCTATACAAGGGAAGAACAACCATGGAGACCAATTGAGTTGGGACAGCTCAGCCTGGTGAATTTGAATTTTTGAATCCAAATAAAGCTCTCGGCCATGGTGTTTTCCGGCGACTGTGGTGGCTGGCCGGCCAGGCATGGGTCACCTTCATGGTCAGTGAGGTCAGGGTTTGAATTTGGTGCAAGCAATGGAGATTGGCCATGTGTAAAGAGCTTGATTCAAAATGGAATGGGGAAGGGGCTCTTTTGGACTTGGTTTGGTCAACCCATGGAAATGGGCTTGGTGCAACCACCAAGGTCTGATTTGGGCTGAAGAGAATCAGGTAAGTCAGCTAGCTTAGTGGGGAGAAGTCACCATCTAAGCATATTTAAGCTTAAGCATGGTTTAGGGGAAGCATGAAAAGGTTTAATTACTCTTAAGGGAATCATTAAAGGACTCCCTCCTTTTGCCCAATATGGTATGGTCACATGAACACCACTCACATGGCTTGCATGGGGCTTAAGGATGGCTTCATGGCTAGCCTATGGCCTGCCCATGGCTTGGCTCAATTTTATGAAAATGGATTTTGGGATTTTTAATCGATTTAGGGGAAATTGGCATGAGGCTTGATTTTGAATTATTTGATTATTGATTTGGGACTTAGGGATGATTTCAATTAAAGGTATGGTGAGAAAAATTTGTCATGTGGGCTTTGGAATAATTTTGAGCTTTTTGAACTTTGGTAAAAATGGGCTTTTAAAGGCTTTATGGAAGTGGGCTTTTAGATTTCAAAAAAATGGCCTTTTGGATGAAAGTTTTGTGAAGTACCATGTCAAATAAATGTTAGGTTTAGTTTAGGGATGTATCATGAGTGATTTGGAAAAGGTTTGGTGTCATTTGGAGTTGAAATGGGTTCAATTTGGGATTTTTTAGTAATGGGGTCAAAATGAGCCAAATTGGGCTAACTTGGGCTAAGGTTGGGTTAATGTTGGGTTTGATGTAAAATTAATGTTGAAAAATGTTTATGGGGGTGTGGCAAAGAGTTTTCAACTTTGGATGGGCTTTGGTTTTGGGATTTGGGCCTATTTGGATTCATGGTGGGCTTTAGGTCAAATTGGGGATTTTTTATTTGGGTTAGATTTGAGTGAAGTTTGGGTTCAAATTTTGGGCAAATCAAGTTATGGTTTTGTTTTTGGGGGTGTTAGGAAGTTTTTAGAAAAGATTTGGGGCTAATTGGAGTTGAATTGGATTGGGTTGGGCTAGGTTTAGGTCATGGACCAAAATTGGGCCTTAGGCTTCAAATTGAAATTGGATCCAAATGTTCATCAAATTAGGCTTGTATTTGGTCTAAATTGGTATTAGGGATATTGAATGGAAGTTTAGAATTGAATTGGATCAAAATTTAGGTCAATTGGAGTGGTTTGGTTGGACATTGGGTCCATTTGGGTTAAAAATGGGTCAAATTGGGGGTTTTGGTAAAAGTAGGTTAAATTGATAAACTTGGCTTATGGTGTAGTTGAACAAAATGAAATTGGGATTATTTGGGATTTTCGGGAAGTTTCTGGGAATGTTTTGAATTTTTGGAATTTTTGGGTTAAAAGGGTATTTTGGGTATTTGGAGGGTATTGAGGGGTATTTTTGGATATTTTGGTATATTTGGCCATGGATGATCAATTTGAGTGGGGGGAAGTGTTTATGATTGGTTTTGAGGAATTTTGGGTAATTTAGGCAATTTTGCAAATTTTGGGTTATTTCAAGGGCATTTGATAGGTTTGACGGTGTAGGGCCCCGGGGTCAAAAATTGAAATCTTGGGAAAATGAAGATTGATCAAGTGTGAGTGAAATGAAATAATTTTGGTTGAGCCATGAAACCATATTAAGCTCACAAAAGCCATGAGAGGACTCATTTTAGACATTCACTATGTTGTTCCTAACCCTCTTAGCTAGGGGCTTAGGGGTTGAGGTCCATCCATATGAGTTACGTACATGAGTCAGGAAGTCAAATTAGCTAAAGATAGTTTTAGGATTGAAATGTGTGTGAGAGTGTGGTGTATGCAAGCTTATCCTCACCAGACCAGGCCACCCAGGGTAATCCTAAGGCCAAAGAGTCCTATAGGAAACTCATCCTTTAAACCTCCACATTTGATCTTAACCCTCTAAGTGGCTTAGGGGTTTACAATCAAACTTGTGGGGCTTGAAGGGAGTTAAGAAGTGTTTTGAATTTCTAAGTGATGGGTCCCATTTCTAGTCTTCTAAGATAGTCAAGGAGAAGCCCTATGGCTAGATCCTAAGTACTAAGGAGAGAGAAGAGAAAAGACCTCATCAAAAATGAGGTCAACAAATGGACCCCCAATAGGTGTGGTGTGCTAACTAAGCACACCACGCGTATTGGCGTTGACCGAAAGATCAACAGATCCAACACAGATGTCTAAGTGACCACTTAGAACGAAGCACATAATAATTTCCGCTTGGGAGTAACAGGTAAATCTCCAAGACTGAAGATTCCAGAACTCTCGCTGGGAAAGAGAAAAGGAGGTAAATTCTAGATCATAAGATCTAGAGAGATTTGATTTTAGATTTGTTTCATTTTCTGTTTCAAGTTTTAATGTGTGAGTTTGGATTTTAGGTTTGAGTTTCAATTCCGATTGAAGTTCGATTCAAGATTTATTTTAAGAGGGATTTCGTGGAAATTCGGGATTTGAAGTGAGCATCAGAACCTAGGTTCCAATCTCGGGATTTGAAGAGAATTAAAATTTAGGCTCTAGCGTCAAGAAGACAGTTGGAATTTGAAGAGAACTAGAATTTAGGCTCTAGTCTCGGAAATTGAAAGGAGAGCTAGAAGTTTGGCTCTAGCCTCGAAAATTTGAAAGAGAGCTAGAAGTTCGGCTCTAGCGTCGAAGAGAACTGGAAGTTTGGCTCCAGCCTCGAAAGTTTAAAAGAGAGCTAGAAGTTCGGCTCTAGCGTCGAAGAGAACTGGAAGTTCGGCTCCAGCCTCGAAAATTTGAAAGAGAGCTAGAAGTTGGGCTCTAGCCTCGAAGAGAACTGGAAGTTCGGCTCCAGCCTCAGAAATTTGAAAGAGAGCTAGAAGTTCGGCTCTAGCCTCGAAGAGAACTGGAAGTTCGGCTCCAGCCTCAAAAGTTTGAAAGAGAGCTAGAAGTTCGGCTCTAGCCTCAAAGAGAACTGGAAGTTCGGCTCTAGTCTCAGAAATTTGAAAGATAGATAGAAGTTCAGCTCTAGCCTCGAAGAGAACTGGAAGTTCGGCTCCAGCCTCGAAAGTTTGAAGGAGAGCTAGAAGTTCGGCTCTAGCCTCGAAGAGAATTGGAAGTTCAACACCAGCCTCAGAAATTTGAAAGAGAGCTAGAAAACTGGAAGTTCGGACCCAGCCTCGGAAATTTGAAAGAGAGCTAGAAGTTCGGCTCTAGCCTCGAAGAGAACTGGAAGTTCAGCTTCAGCCTCGAAAGTTTGAAAGAGAGCTAGAAGTTCGGTTCTATCCTCGAAGAGAACTGGAAGTTCGGCTCCAGCCTCGATAGTTTGAAAGAGAGCTAGAAGTTCGTCTCTAGCCTCGAAGAGAACTGGAAGTTCGGCTCCAGCCTCAGAAATTTGAAAGAGAGCTAGAAGTTTGGCTCTAGCCTCGAAGAGAACAGGAGGTTCGGCTCCAGCCTCGAAAGTTTGAAAGAGAGCTAGAAGTTCGACTCTAGCCTTGAAGAGAACTAGAAGTTTGGCTCCAGCCTCAGAAATTTGAAAGAGAGCTAGAAGTTTGGCTCTAGCCTCGAAGAGAACTGGAAGTTCGGCTCCAGCCTCGAAAATTTGAAAGAGAGCTAGAAGTTCGGCTCTAGTTTCGAAGAGAACTGGAAGTTTGGCTCTAGCCTCGAAAATTTGAAAGAGAGCTAGAAGTTCAGCTCTAGCCTCGAAGAGAACCGGAAGTTCTGGTCCAGCCTCGAAAGTTTGAGAGAGAGAGCTAGAAGTTAGGCTCTAGCCTCGAAGAGAACTGGAAGTTCGGCTCCAGCCTAGGAAATTTGAAAGAGAGCTAGAAGTTCAACTTTAGCCTCGTAGAGAACTGGAAGTTCGGCTCCAGCCTCGGAAGATTGAAAGAGAGCTAGAAGTTCGGCTCTAGCCTTGAAGAGAATTGGAAGTTCGGCTCCAGCCTCGGAAGTATGAAAGAGAGCTAGAAGTTTAGCTCTAGCCTCGAAGAGAACTGGAAGTTCGGCTCCAGCCTCAGAAATTTGAAGGAGAGCTAGAAGTTTGGCTCTAGCCTCAAAGAGAACCGGAAGTTCGGCTCCATCCTTGGAAATTTGAAAGAGAGCTAGAAGTTCGGCTCTAGCCTCGAAGAGAATTGGAAGTGCGGCTCCAGCCTCAGAAGTTTGAAAGATAGCTAGATGTTCGGCTCCAGCCTCGAAGAGAACTGGAAGTTCGGCTCCAGCCTCGAAAGTTTGAAAGAGTGCTAGAATTTCGGCTCTAGCCTCGAAGAGAACTGGAAGTTCGGCTCCAGTCTCAGAAATTTGAAAGAGAGCTAGAAGTTCGGCTCTAGCCTTGAAGAGAACTGGAGGTTCTACTCCAGCCTCAGAAATTTGAAAGAGAGCTAGAAGTTCGGCTCTAGCCTCGAAGAGAACTGGAAGTTCGGCTCCAGCCTCGAAAGTTTGATCTGTATGAAGAGGGACCCAATCCTATGCCATCATAACCAAATCGAACAAAATTTGTGGCTCCGTGTCAATAGGACTAGTCGATCCTATAACTCATCGAGGAAGGAGAATTGAAATGTTGGAATTGAAGGATTCAGAATGAAAATCAATTTGATACTTAGATTCATTTTGTTTGTTTTTAGTGATTTGATTTTTTGTGTATTCATGTTATTTCGGAATTCGTTTTGACATTCAGATTTTTAAAAGAATTTTCATTCATCTTCTTTTCTTTCATTTTCATTTTCTTTTCTCTTTTTTTTTGTTGTATGTTCATTTTGTTTTGATCTTCAAAAAAATATTTTTTTTAAAATCAAGAAGGGAGGAAAGATTCAAGAGATTCAGTACAAATCTATGAAAGTTTGCTGAGTTTCGTGGGATGTTGGAATCGTAAAAAGTTTAAAGTTTGGACTTTGAATTTTGGATTAACCACAGAAAAGAATTAGTTTAAGAGATGGTACGAGGGTGTCTCACATCCATCTCGAAGCGCTGATTAAAAAAGGTAATTTCTGTGAGAAAGGGTGTGGCTCCATGCCAACAGAACCTACGATACCTCGTGGCACCATGTCAATAGAACCAGCTGATCCTCTCTCACACAAGGAAGGAAATTTGAAAGGAAAATTGACAGCAGTATTGGGCTGAATAAGCTCAACCTGCTACTGAGTCAGGAGAGGAATTCAGATTTCTGATTCGTTTTTTGTCTTTTCTTGAAAAAAAATTTTTATTTTTTGATGATTTTGATTTTCTTTTGATTTAAATTTTTGTTATGATTTGAATTTTTTTTTACTTTGGTTTGAATTTCATTTTGATTTGTATACACATTTTTTATTTTGTTTAATTTCGGTGAATTCATTATATCTTTTTTATTCATTTATTTGTTATTTCATTCATTGGGAAAAAAATTTTTGTTCTTTATTTGCTGTGAAATTTTATTGTATTCTTTTATGTTTTATGACTTTTCTTTTTTTGTATTTTTTTTAGGATTTGGACCCAGTTATAAGCAAGTGCAGCATCCGTGCTTCATAGAACAAGGCTGTCTTTGAAACATCACGATGCGCAGTACTACTTGAGGTATCATTCACTGATTGAAAGCACGTGTAGAGAATAACTCACTCTTTAAGGTGTTATTGGAATTATATTCTTTCAAGCACCTATAAAGATGTGTTATTTCTACAACTGAAGAAGTCGTAACTTTGTAGCTCTGTAGCAAAGATCGTCGTTTCTTTGACACTGATTTGTAAGGATTGTACAAGTTGTCTTTATGAAGTCGCTCTTACGCTCTTCAAATTGATGTTGGAGTTGTATTTGCTGGGTACTGAATGATATGACTTCAGGGTTGAATTTCCATCAATTGCTAATAACAAGACCCTTTCTACTTCAATTCCTTCTTTTTGGGCCTAAGCAGATTCAAAATTTATGCTCATGTGATAGAAATATTTTTCATTGTCCAAAGATATTTCTGAGTCAATTAATGACCGACCAAAAGACATAAAATCACTTGATTCTCTTCAAAGCATAATATCAGAGGAAAGTTCTTAAGGTAGTGTTTCAAGTTTTATTAATGGGGGAGGATTAAGACACCAATTTTTGATTATATGCTTGCCTCAAGCTTCTTCTCAGGGAGCCTTCTCTTTTTTTTTATTGAGTTTTTCGCTTTCTCCTTTTTTTATTGAGGATTACTATATCTGGTGGAGCACAGGTTAAAGATTTTGAATGTCTGAATTGGGACACCAATTTTTGATTGTGTGCTCACCTCAAGCTTCTCCTCAGTTGAATCTTTACATTTTTTTTGCTCCTTTTATTTTTTTTTGCTCCTTTTGTTTTCTGAGAATTACTGTATCTGGTAAGACATATTTTTGTTAAAGATTTTGAATGTCGAAACTCCTCTAATTAATAAATATGAAATGGTTTCTTAACATGAATCCCGTGATATTATAACTAATCCAAAAGTCTGGACCCAGTCACATGGCAAAATATTAAAAGACTCTTGATATCCCGAGTCAATTACTCCTATTTCAAGCACACTGCTTTATTTCAAAATTTACTTAGGACCCAAACTGAATTCCTTAAAGTGAAGGACCCAGTTATTAGGGCACTAATTTCATTCTCCCCTGAAGTCATGGTCATGTCAAAACAACAAATGTTTTGCCTTGGATTACTCCATTCTTGATTGTCTTTCTGCCGAACTTTGAATGTCCTTGAGCGTATTATCAATTTTTTTTATTTTTTGCTGCGGTGGGAGGGTCGGGACCCACGATCCATAAAGTTGTTGTCTCTTTTAACTGTTTTGTGGTGTGAGGGTCGGGACCCACTACCCATTATCCTTCTCTTATCCTTTTATTTGTCAATCCATGGCATTTAAACTTGTTGGCAACTTCGTCGCGGGACAGTCCTTCGGTGAATGTGTAGATCGTCTTTAGAAGAACATTCAGAAGTTAGTGGCGTTCTTTGCCTTGTAATTTCAGCGGTATTACTCTGGTTAACGCACTTGTCTTGTAATTTGGGCATCCTTTAAATTAATTCGTGTGAAATTTTTTTTTTACATTTTGTTCTATTATTGTGTATTCAATGGGTTTTAAGAATTTTATTTTGATTTAAAATTTTAACAGAATTTTATTTTATTTAGATTTTCTTGGAAGATTGTTAGAGCGGAATTTTAGTTTGACATGTTTACAACAAGTCAAACCTAAAGAGGAATGAAGTATCGGAAGCAGTCCGAGATTTAGAGAAGGTCGATTCGCATCGAAATCACATGAATAGATCGCTCCTACTCTAATACACCTATTGGGGGTCAACTTCACCTCTTTAGGGAGGTGGGAGGATTCCGGAACCTCTCTGTTTAGGGCTGTCTAAATAGTGGCTCCAGAATCCAAAAAGGAGTTGACTTTACTCGCTCAAGACAGAAATGAGCGAGGTATGCCAACAGAAAGAATGGTAGTTTAGTCCACTAGGGGCATGGACTCACTACCGATTCATGAAAGAAAAACCATCTGATAAAAATGGAGAGAGGAACTAATCCCCAGCGGAGTCGCCAGAAATTGTCGGCATATTTTTAGGTTGAGTGTTGTATTTTGAAAAGGAGTCGCCTAACAGAAATTGTCTGCGAATTTTTGATTTTAAATTTAATTTATATATATATATATATAAATATATATATATATAATTTAGAAAGTAACATTTGATTTTGAAAATAATTTTAAGTTTGAAAATTTTAAGATATGAAATCAAACCGATCTCACATCCCAAATAGTTTATATAAGCGAGCACCACATCACAAACCGTGTATCTATCTCGAAGGATAAACACACTGCTTGAAGATGTGGCTCAATTAAATAAACTAGAAGATTTGTGACATCCATTTGGTCTACGAACCAATTTTATAAGCCGACAAGTTCCCCTGCTTAATATAAAGGAATTAAGCAGGGTTTATATTACATGGGTTCTTAAAGTTCCCAATAAGGGCAAGCCCATATAGTTAATTACATCTTAAATGTCCGAAGACACTCAAGAAAACACTCGATAATGATCAGTGGTTTTGCTCTCAAGAATTTCAAAGTTTAAAGTTTTCAAAGGATTGAATTTTGGAAATTTTAAAAGGGATTAGCTCAAATTTGGAACAGTTTATCTTAAGAGTCCAAAAGAAGATAAGTAGGAGAAGCTGAGGATCCAAGAAGATTCTTGGCAACTTCCCAAACTATCCTATTGTTTGGCTTCAATTTGAGAGTTTATTTAATGTTTTAATCCTGCCAATTTTAGTTACTTAGGACTTATATTTGTATGATAAAATCATACAAACAACCTCGAAGATGTGAGGGTTTATATCGTACCAAACGACTACCTCGGAATCCTAAAATCGGTTAGGGCTTAATTTACATAATATGATTATGCAAATGCCTAACAAAAAGTTGAGGATTTATGTTGCATTAGGCAAACTACCTCGAAATCCTATGGCTTGGTTATTTAAAACTAGGAAAGGTTCTACTGAAGTAGGCACAAGTTTTGCTGACGAAGATGGCTGTGCTGCCAACCGTGCTCCGAGCTCCTTGTTGTTGCAGAGTTTTAGTTTTAGAAGGTGAGAATCAGGGGATGAGAGAAGTGTTTTGGTTTAGAGAAATCTTAAAGTCTAAATATTTTTAATGTTTTAATTAAAACAAATCTTAAAGTTGATTAAACAGAACCGATTAAGATCCCACGGTTCTGTTATCCCGGCACCGTTATTTTCATCGGATTCACTTAGTCCAGATGAATTTGCTAAACATAACTGAATGAGTTCCACACTTTCATTTAGACCGTGGGAAATCCCGTTAGCAACACGTGGGTTACATCATCCGAGGTATTCCCAATCATCAAACGAGACGTTTTAATTTAGTTGTAGTTGTAGTTTTGTTGTTCTGTTTGTGATTAAATTTTGAGTTGTTTTAAATTTTGAATGTTGTGGTGGTGAATTTTATCTTGTTGTAACTTTTAATTTAGTTTTGGGTTTCAGTTTTGTGGCTATTCTAAAGGTTTTAGTTTTCATGCAACAATCTTGTTTAACATGCAAGAAAAGTAAAGTACTGCGTAGGTAAATAAATTGCAAAAAAATAAAAGCATACCTGGAGGGTCTTCTCATCATTTCCAAGCTGCACTTAAAACACATGTTAAGGCATTTATATATTTGCGACAAGTACCTAGGTAAAGCTAAGGGAAAGGTTTTGATTGTCTACCAAAGTCCTAATCCTATAGCTAGTCAATTCCTATGACGTCTAGGTTCTTTTGTTTTATTAAGGATGATTTTCTTCAATAAAGAACAATTAAGTTCAGTTATTCTTCTAAAACACCTCATCATATTGAGAAAGTGCTTAGGACAAGTCCTAAACATCTTTTCAATACTTCTGAGATTATTTTGAGTCCAAATGAATTTTATTGTACTAGTGAATTGATCATCCATGAATTTAGTTAAATTTTGATTCTTGCTCAGTGAACTAAGATATTTGATTATCTTATGAGTAAAGTGTCATTTCACTTAATGCTCCATTTAAGAGTTATAATAACGAAAACCTCTAAGGGCAAATCAGTTTATTAAAGATTTTAATGATTTAAAATTGGAATTGATGATTTAATGTGGTTTAATTTAGTTATGAAATTTTAATAATTTTAAGTTTGGAATAGTGTTCAAGTTGTTTTAGTTTAATTAAATCTTTACATTTTTAAATGATCTCAATGTATTAGATTAATTTGGTTTGGAAGAGGTGTTTAGATTATTTAATTTTAATTTAATTGAAATATTTTAGGTTAATTTTAATTGGTTTGATTTTTTAGTTATGAATTATTTTTGAGGTTGATTTTCTTTAATGTTTCAAATTTGTTTTTTAGATTTGTTTACAAGTGATCTTTGAGATTAATTTTCAATGTTTTAAATTTATTTCAATTTGATTGGTAAATTACTTAATGTTTTAAGCTTTTAATTTTATTAAGGTTTAGTTTCCTTTTAATTATTTAATTGTTAATTTCAATTATCATTTTTGAGTTTGATTAAGAGTTGAATATTATTAAAATGATTTATTTAAGGATCTTAAATTAAAGGGTTATAGTCTCCCTAAGTTATACTTCCCATTTTAAAAATTTAAATTTCAATTAATCTTCCAAAATTTAAATTATTTAATTAATTAAGGTTTCATTTTTTTTATTATCAGAAATGATTAATGGGTTCCTGCCCTTTTATTTCCCAAAGTTTCAATCATCTAAGAGAAAATTAAGATCAAATATTTTACCCCCCATTTTGATTAAACCTAAAGTTTTAATTAAGGGTTAAAATTCTTAATTACTACTATGCCCTTTTAAGCCTAATTATTTCATAACTCATTAAATTAAACTCAAATAAACTTGAAATTTTTATGTCACATCACTCATATGTCAATTAAGATATTAGAGGAGAAAATGTGATTTTCCTGAATTTAATTTAATTTATATAATTATCTTAATGAAAAATAGGGATTTTCAATGGAAATTCAACAACTTGACCAAGGCAAGGTTTCTATCCTTAAGAAAATTATGGGATGTTTCTACTGACTAGAGGACCATTTGGACCAATTTTGGTGATTTTTTGAATTATATTTTATTTATTATGATTATTTCAAATTTTGGAGTTTTAATTAATTATAAAATAAAATTAAAGTTGAAAAATAGATTTTATATTTTCCATAAATCTCTCTAATCTCAAGGAGTTCAGAAAAATAAATTTTATATTTTTCTGATTTTTCTTTGATTTATTAGAATTAATTTAGTGAAAATGTAGGGAAATTCATTTTTTAATATTAAAAATTGTTTTAAGTCTTTAAAATTTAATATCTTAACCTAGAGACTTGAGAAAAATATTTGGTTTGTTCCTAAGTGATTAGGAATCAAAACATGACATTTTTATGATTTTTACTATTTTTATGATTTTTATTATTTTTTTAATTATTAAATATTAAAATATGATTAAAAATGAAGATTTTTAGAAAATTTTAATTTTAATTTTCATAGACTCCTCTAATATCAGAGAAGCCCCAAAACCATTTTGGTGAATTTTTGAAGTGTATTTTTGGAGTTATGAATTTTTTAAAGTTTAACTTTGGTCATGTAATTTAATTAGTCCATTTAGTGGGGTTAATCACCTCCAATTAGTTTTAAATTTTTATGTAAAGTTCCTCTGATTCTAAAGATCAGTAGAGAATTGTTTTCAAGTGATTTTGGTTTGTGGTTAATTTCAATTAATTAAAATTCAGTTTTGAGTATTTAGGCCAATTAGGACCTTTCTTAATGAATCGACTCAAACCATAATTTTCCTAGGGTCCTCTGGTCCTAAGATACCTCCCTGATTTTTCTAGAATTTTCTAAGCAACATGCTAATTACTAGAATTAATTTACCAAAACAGGTATAAAAACTTGAAAAATCAATAACTTGCCATAGAGGTGGCCTCTGACCTTAGAAAATTCAAGGAATATTCCCAAGATCAGAGGCTACAAAAGCCCTATGGTTTCATGCCATGGTGAATTGTCTATACAAATGGAGAATTAAAACATTGAAATGAGTAAATAATTAATTAAAAATAAAATACTCATCAAATTAACTCAATTCTTTTTCCACATTATTCTTCTCTGTTCAATGAGCAAGTGGGTATTTTTAGTTTATTTTTATGAGTTTTCTATGCAAAGTTATGGATTTTTCAAGTTCTGGGTAGTTAAATAAATCAAAAATACCCTACTTATCTATTTATCCACGCGGCGCCGACTCATCCTCGGCAGCTCCGAAAGGCCACGCGTCGCGCTCGCATTCGACGCCGCCATCTGACTCAGCGCTCCGGGGGCCCGCGGTTCATGTCCCGTTCACTCGTCCGACTCGATCTGCACCGTCCATTCGATGCACGCTCGATCCAACAGTGACTGATCATCGTCTCCACCTGGTGTGTCCCGAGAGCCCTCCACACTCAAACCCTAAGATCTCTCTCATTTCTCAATGGATTTTCGTGTTCTTATGCTCTATGGATTCGTCTTGAGGAGACGAGCACATCCATACAGTTTATAGGCTATGAAATTAAGTCAAGCAAAATAGAGAATCACTGGAAGCTCGAGAGGAAGAAGGGGTCCACACCTTGGCTCTGAGAAGTGAAGCTTCAATCAAAGAGTTGTGGCACCTTCGATTGCACCCAAGGAAGCTCCAGATGAAGTATCTACCTCTAGGGAATTAGCTAGGTATGAAAGTGACTAAGGCCGATTTCAAAGCTTGGCAGATAGAGAGGATGGCTGGCCTGGTGAGGGGGCTTTCACTGGGGAACTCCTTCTCTAGGTCTTGTGCAGGTGTGGGTGAGTTTAATTTGATTTTGGTGAAGGTTTCAGAGTTGTCCTGGTTTTTGGGTGGATTTTTGACTGAGAAATTGAGCTCTATTAATGGGGATTAGGGCAAAGGAACACTGGGAATCAATTGCTCTGGCTTAGGAGAAGGTCCTGGAGCAATTTTGGCAGAGTTTTGTTAAGCTCTGGTTCATCACCTTGTTCGGCCGAGAGGGGGAGGAGTTTAAATAGAACTGGCTGGAGGGCTTCCCAAGGGGAGTTAGGGCTTGGGATCAGCTGCTCTATGCAAGGGAAGAACAACCATGGAGTCCAATTGAGTTGGGACAGCTCAGCCAGGTGAATTTGAATTTTTGAATCCAAATAAAGCTCTCGGCCATGGTGTTTTCCGGAGACTGTGGTGGCTGGCCGGCCAGGCATGGGTCACCTTCATGTTCAATGAGGTTAGGGTTTGAATTTGGTGCAAGCAATGGAGATTGGCCAAGTGTAAAGAGCTTGATTCAAAATGGAATGGGGAAGGGGCTCTTTTGGACTTAGTTTGGTCAACCAATGGAAATGGGCTTGGTGCACCCACCAAGGTCTGATTTAGGCTGAAGGGAATCAGGTAAGTCAGCTAGCTTAGTGGGGAGAAGTCACCATCTAAGCATATTTAAGGTTAAGCATGGTTTAGCGGAAGCATGAAAAGGTTTAATTACTATTAAGGGAATCATTAAAGGACTCCCTCCTTTTGCCCAATATGGTATGGTCACATGAACACCACTCACATGGCTTGCATGGGGCTTAAGGATGGCTTCATGGCTAGCCTATGGCTTGCCCATGGCTTGGCTCAATTTCATGAAAATGGATTTTGGGATTTTTAATGGATTTAGCGGAAATTAGCATGAGGCTTGATTTGGAATTATTTGATTATTGATTTGGGACTTAGGGATGATTTCAATTAAAGGTATGGTGAGAAGAATTTGTCATGTGGGCTTTGGAATAAATTTTGGGCTTTTTGAACTTTGGTAAAAATGGGCTTTTAAAGGCTTAATGGAAGTGGGCTTTTAGATTTCAAAAAATGGGCTTTTGGATGAAAGTTTTGTAAAGGACCATGCCAAATAAATGTTGGGGTTTAGTTTAGGGATGGATCATGAGTGATTTGGAAAAGGTTTGGTGTCATTTGGAGCTGAAATGGGTTCAATTTAAGCTTTTTTAGTAATGGGGTCAAAATGGGCCAAATTTGGCTAACTTGGGCTAAGGTTGGGTTAATGTTGGGTTTGATGTAAAATTAATGTTGAAAAATGTTTATGGGGGTGTGACAAATAGTTTTCAACTTTGGATGGGCGTTGGTTATGGGATTTGGGCCTATTTGGATTCATGGTGGGCTTTAGGCCAAATTGGGGATTTTTTATTTGGGTTAGATTTGAGTGAAGTTTGGGTTCAAATTTTGGGCAAATCAAGTTAGTGTTTTGTTTGTGGGGGTGTTAGGAAGGTTTTCGAAAAGTTTTGGGGCTAATTGGAGTTGAATTGGATTGGGTTGGGCTAGGTTTAGGTCATGGGCCACAATTGGACCTTAAGCTTTAAATTGAAATTGGATCCAAATTTTCATCAAATTGAGCTTGTATTTGGTCTAAATTGGTATTGGGGATATTGAATGGAAGTTTAGAATTGAATTGGATCAAAATTGAGGTCAATTGGAGTGGTTTGGTTGGATATTGGGTCCATTTGGGTTAAAAATGGGTCAAATTGGGGGTTTTGGTAAAAGTGGGTTAAATTGACAAAGTTGGCTTATCGTGTTGTTGAACAAAATGAAATCGGGAATATTTGGGATTTTGTGGAATTTTCTGAGAGTTTGCTGAATTTTTGGAATTTTTGGGTTAAAAGGGTATTTTGGGTATTTGGAGGGTATTGAGGGGTATTTTTGGAAATTTTGGTATATTTGGCCATGGATGATCAATTTGAGTGGGGGGAAGTGTTTAGGATTAGTTTTGAGGAATTTTACGTAATTTAGGCAATTTTGCAAATTTTAGGTTATTTCAAGGGCATTTGGTAGGTTTGGCGGGCGTAGGGCCCCCGGGGTCAAAAATTGAAATCTTGGGAAAATGAAGATTGATCAAGTGTGAGTGAAATGAAATCATTTTGGTTGAGCCATGAAGCCATATTAAGCTCACAAAAGCCATGAAGCCATATTAAGCTCATAAATGCCATGAGAGGACTCATTTTAGACATTCACTATGTTGTTCCTAACCCTCTTAGCTAGGGGCCTAGGGGTTGAGGTCCATCCATAGAAGTTACCTACATGAGTCAGGGAGTCAAATTGGCTAAAGATAGTTTTAGGGTTTGAAATGTGTGTGAGAGTGTGGTGTGTGCAAGCTTATCCTCACCAGACCAGGCCACCCAGGGTAATCCTAAGGCCAAAGAGTCCTATAGGAAACTCATCCTTTAAACCTCCACATTTGATCTTAACCCTCCAAGTGGCTTAGGGGTTTACAATCAAACTTGTGGGGCTTGAAGGGAGTTAAGAAGTGTTTTAAATTTCTAAGTGATGGGTCCCATTTCTAGTCTTCTACGATAGTCAAGGAGAAGCCCTATGGCTAGATCTAAGTACTAAGGAGAGAGAAGAGAAAAGACCTCATAAAAAATGAGGTCAACATACTCTGCTGGGGAATAGTTCCTCTTTCCATTTTGATTAGATGGTTTTGCTTTCATGAATCGATAGTGAATCCATGCCCCTTATGGATCAAACTGTCATTCTTTTCGTTGACATACCACGTTCATTTCTGTCTTGAATGGGTATAGTCAACTCTCGTGGATTTTGGAGCCACTGTTTAGACACCTCTAAACATAGAGGTTCTGGAATCTTTTTACCTCTTTGAGGTGGGGTGGACCCCTAGTAGGTGTTAGCTTAGGTGCGGTCCCTCGGGTTGAGAAGTCTTACGAGATTTTCTCTCCCTTTCCAAATTCAGATTCGAATCCTTTACCTTTTCTACAACCTTCCTCTATTAATGGTTTTGTTACTAAACAAATAAACATTCTAATAAACAACCTTTTTATAAACAAACTCTTTTAAAATCACAAATACACGAATAAGACGGAATCTGAAGATACCTTGCAAATAAAACTAAGAAGACTAAGAAAAGATAAATGGAAATGTGTTCGGACTCTTTTGGAGAAACTCTTTTTTTTTCGTTCTAGAAAGTTTTATGAAAAAAGGAAGCATAATTCGTGACTGACGTTCGGAATCTACCCTGCAGAAGATGTCTGCACTGAAGCTGATTTTCTCTTTCAACAACGGGATAGACTTAGCTATCTACAAGGACGAACTGCCTAATGATGTGGTCATCCACTTTAGATAAGGGTTCGACAATACAGACATTAAGTTCGCTAATGTTACTCTTTTCACGCTAATGAACAAGGTACCAGAAACTGAGGAGCCCATAATTGAGTTTAACCTGAAATTGGCTCAAGAGTTCCCTCCCCTGCAAAGTGTCCTAGCTGAAAGAAACACTGCTATTCATAGGAGGTTAGCTATTACCCCCAGAACTGTCATCTCTACCCCCACCGGCCTGGTCATTACTGCACCTTCCCCGGATCCCGCCAAACTAAAAGGAAAAGATGTCCAAGTCGGTGATAAGCCTGTTACCATGGAGGGTTCAGATTTTGCTGCAATACAATCTATTTTTAAGATAGGGTCCAATTCGAAGTTTAGACCCTTAACCCGGACACAAAGGAGGAATAACAATAGAAAGATTGCTACGACCAGAAAGGCCGAGGCTACTGAAGCTGCCTTTCTTGAAGAGATTCCTGAGGAAGGTGAAGGACAGCCTGAAATCTTACCGCTGTTGGGAGGAAGTAGGTTCCACCCTCTCTCTGCTGCATCCGATGAGGAAGATGCCCGGGGGATCGCCGCTGCATTACCCCCTGCATACTATAGCGATTACAAGAGGAAGAAGACCAAGACTATGCCGCTTACCTGTTTGCGAGCAGTAGTAGAGAAGTTAGCTAAAAAGGAAGGTTGCCCTGTGTCAGAAACTCTAAGAAGAATGGGAAAAATACCAGCTAGATCCTACCTCGGACGACGAGTAGACCTTGTCACTGCTCCTGAGAGGCCAAGGAAGAAAGTGCGAGCTAGCGAGAGAAGTTCGCCTGTTGTTTATCAGGTCACCACATTAGAGAGGACACCACCTACCGACGTACAGCCGACAGACCATCTGGTCCTAGGCCTTCTACTAAAAGAAGGATGGTGTGGTAACCTATTATCGCTGAACCGATACCAACAGAACGCTCTAGGAAGAGGAGTCTCGTCAGAGAGCCCGAATCTGAAGAAAATTCTACTGCATTGAAAGAAACTCCTGAAGATGAAGTTTAGCAGTCATCACCTGACAACCACGAGACAGTTTGGAAAAGACCACTTGAGGATGCTATAAGAATGCTAAGGACAGACATCCGACGGTTGGCAAGGGAAAGAAGAGAAGGATTGGGGAATGAAGTGGATTCATCAGAGTTTATGGATGAAGAATGTGCCGAGATCAACATGGTCGAGACCCGAGCATCATCATCTCTGCAGGGAGCTCCATCAACTACAGAAAAAGATGAACCAGAAGCAATGAGAGTGCGTCTTCATGAAAAGGATGACACGATCTCTCAGATGGTAAATAGGATGGAGGAAATGGCGGCCGCCTTAGCCACTCTCCAGAGTCAGCTTCAATCTCAGAAGGAAACCCCCCCAGAGATCATCCACATTGTAGACAGAGGAAAAGAAATCACATCTGTCAACGGAGATGAAGAGCCGAAGAAGGATTCAACGTAGAGCATGATTCCCGAGAAAGATGTTAAGAACATGGTGGAACAGCAGGTGCAAGAAGCCTTAGCCCAGTCTAAGAGTGGAGCATCTATTCAGACGGGTAGACCTTACCCTGAGGAATTTGATGCAGTCCAATACCCGAAGGGCTTCGTACCACCTCTGTTTAAGACTTTCGACGGTACGGGAAACCCCCGACAACATGTCGCACATTTTCGTGCTAGTTGCTGCAATGCCGGTGGAAGTGACGCTTTACTCTTTTGTCAGTTCGTCAGCAGTTTGTCAGGGATTGCGTTCGATTGGTACGCAGAACTGCTGAACGATTCAGTCAAGACCTTTGCAGAATTAGAGAACCTCTTCGTTAAGCGGTTTGCCGGGGCTCGGCACCATATCACTATCAGTGATCTAGAGGTGGAGCAACAGAAACCGAACGAAACCCTGGTGGATTACATACTTCGATGAAGGAACTTAAGTATGAAGTGTGAACCACAGCTTCAAGAACAGCATGTGGTCGGTTTCCTACTGAAGAGTATCTATGGCTCGATAGCACTTCTCCTTAAAGGATTCACAATTAAGACTTTCGAGAAGTTGCTTAGCAAGGCCGGGAGCTTGCAAGAGGAAGCAAAACAGCTGAGTTTCGTCGATAAGACTGATAAGCAGAAACCAATGAAAGCATTTGAGAAGAAATCAGGAATCATCGCGGTAGTGGATAAGGGTAAGCAGCCAGTGCAGATACAGCCAGAGCGGCCGCAGCCAAGCTACCAACCACCGCAATGGACTTATCAACAACCTCAGCAGAGCTATCAACAACATCGACCAAGTTATCAGTCGCTGTAGCATGATCAACCGCCGCCTCGTCAGCCGCGTGCCCTGAAGGAACTTTTATGTAAGGAGTATCCCATCAAGACTGAAGCAGTGGCCAAGATGTTTCGATGTTTGATGAAGATGCCTGACTTTCAATTGTCAGAGCCCAAGAGGCTAGAGGAAGTCGATAAGAAGGATCATCCGAATTACTGTCCCTACCATAGGATGCTCGAACACAAGATAGAAGACTGCTTTAACTTTAAGAATTGGCTCGAGGATAATCTTCGGAGAGGGAACATAACGATCCCAAAGGAATACATGAAGGAGCCCCAAAAAGAAGGTTCTGTCAATGTTATTTCAATGGATCCTATTGTTCCGATAGACCCGTACACGACCAACGATGGATGGAGTACTATCAGGATAAAGTCTTCAAAGAGAATTTTGGATTGCATCTAGACCGCTTTGGTGTGTGCTTCAATTCAGAGTTCGAAACCTGTCGAGCTGACACTATTGCTTGAGATTGAAGAACCGCTCCAGAGGGAGGAGAAGATCATGGAAGAGGAGAAGACTGAGGCTCTGAAGGGTAGAGTAGGGGCTGCTTTTCCTAAGATGGTTGTTTCATATTCGAGGGAGAAATCCCTCGAACCTCTGACTCTGTATGATTATTTGCTCGCCCCGATAGGATCTTATAATGATAAGAGTTTTGGTATTGGCTACATTTTGACTTTTTCTAACGATAACGTAATTAACGACAACCAACCTAATCCTGATTTCAATCTAGATGCGAATAACAATTCTTAAATCATACAAAATCTCGATGACCCTGACGAAGGAGAAGACGTTCACAAGGATTGCTACGAAAGATCAAGAAGTGATGAATCCATTTGTGAATTCCGAGGAGCTCCAATTGCAATAGAATTAGAGCTATCAGACACCGAAGCAACTTCAGAAGAGCCAGTCGTTCCGATTCAAGAGGAGACACCGACAGATCCAGCACCAGATGCAAAAGAGGTAACAGAAGTCAATCTAAGAAGCAGAAAAGTTCTACCCCCGAGAATGGGTCCAAAGGATAGAGTAAAGTAGGTGGTTGCTCAGGAAGAGCCAACCCCAGTAGAGGAATTGCCCATTCGGGAAGAAATTGAAGAATCGGGTAATAAAGTGGATTATAATGTGCTAGCCCATCTTAGGAAGCTACCAGCCAACTAAGCATCTACGACGCTCTGATCCTGTCAAAGGAGATGAGGGAAACTCTGATCAAGGCCTTACTTGATACTAAAATTTGCTTAGCTCAAATGGCCGGTAATTCCTTAGATGAGGTTTGCTCGTTAAAAGAACAGCGAGGTGTTACCTTCATGGAAAATGATCTTCTAGTTGGAGCAGCTGATCACGATAGACTGTTGTACATTTCACTTACTATTAGAAAGTTTACGCTCTCCAGGTTACTTGTTGATCCTGGAGCATGAATCAACATAATGAAACTTTGGACGTTAGCATATTTGGAAATTGATGCTCGCGACCTCGAAGCAGACAAAATTTTATTAAGGGGCTTCAATTAGAAAGGAGAAAGAGCTCTTGGATCGATAACACTATTAATGAAAACTGGCGATTTGGCAAAGACAACCGCAAAATTCCACATAATTGATTCTGAGACATCATTCAACGCTCTACTAGGTCGGCCGTGAATCCATGAGAACTGGATGGTACCGTTGTCTCTGCACCAGTGCATAAAATATTATGAAGGAGAAGAACAGTGTATCAAGGGTGATTTACAACCATTCTTCGTGCATGAAATCGAAATTCATGAAGATGCAGTATAGTACGCACCTCCAAAAAGGACAATCTTCTCTAGAAATACCATACCAAATGAAGCAAAAGAAGTTCGAGACGATGAAGAATCTGAAATTATAGTTCAACAGTTACTCACCACTCCCTTACGGCGAGATGGTGAAGGTTTTTCCAGAACTCACACTCAAGGTTGAGGCCGGGGACGAGGTCGAGGAAGAAACGGTGGAACAGTTGAACAGAAGAAACCGGTCATCGATATTGATTGGGAGAACAGTTCCGAAGAAGAAGAAATCAAGAGAGAAGCAACAACAATAAATCAAAAGAAACACTAGTTCAAGATCTCTCTCAAAAATGAAAAGAACGAAGAATACAAATCAATGTACGAGAAGATAAACCACTATGTGCATACTATGACCCTAGCCCCGATCTATTCTAGTAAGATTGAGGGTATGGTGGTCAAGGAAGTACATGGTGGAGGTGCTAAGCCAATCAAATTCTACCGTGGTGCTTCTTCTTCCAAAACTGAAAATGATGTAAAATTTGAAGATGTTGCTTCATCTGAATTAATGGAATTGCCTTTTGAGTGGTATTCTCCCTGTGTTCAAAATTTAGTTCAACGTGGTGTCTTACCTAAGCAGTGGTCAAAAGACCAATCACATCGCTTTGAAAAGTTATGAAGTAATGCCAGAAGGCCTCCCAACTCAAAACATGGTCTTGGATTCCGCACGGTAGGGCCAGCTGATGATTCATAATTTTGTTTGGTTGTCGCTTGCAAGTCTAATGAAGACTGCCTGGAAGCTTCAGATGATCTCGAGGATCTGCCAATCGGAGATGCTCCACCAGAATTTGAAGAAGAAATTAAATCTACAATAGACGAGTTAATGGAAGTTAACTTAGGTACTAGGGAAGAGCCTAGGCCGACCTTTGTTAGCTCCTTACTCAATAAAGAAGACTCCAAAGAAATGATCAAGCTATTAATGGAATTTAAGGACTGTTTTGCTTGGAGTTATGATGAAATGCCTGGATTATCTCTAGAAGTCACAGTTCACAAGCTAGGAGTGGATCACACTGTCGTTCCAGTCAGACAAGCTCCCAAAAGAATGCGTCTAGAGATTGAAAAACAAGTAATAGCTGAAGTTAAGAAGCTAATAGATGCTAAATTTGTCCGTGAAGAGCAATACTCGACATGGTTAGCCAATGTGGTACTAGTCAGAAAGAAGAATGGTCATATCAGAATCTGCATGGATTTCAAAGATTTGAATAAAGCATGGCCGAAAGACGAGTTCCCGCTACCAATTCCAGAACTTATGATCGACATCGCTTCAACACATGAAAGCTTTTGTTTCATGGTTGGATCATTAGGATACAACAAGATAAAGATGGCACCGGAAGATGAAAAACTCACAGCCTTTAGAACGACAATCAGAGTATACTACTACACAGTAATGCCATTCGGATTGAAGAATGCAGGAACAACCTACCAAAGAGCATTGACGAGGATTTTTGATGATCTCATTCACAACCAAGTCGAGTGATACGTGGATGATGTGGTCATCAAAAGCAAACTGAAGGAAGATCATCTATATGATTTGAGAATTGTTTTCAAACGATTAAGACAATTTAATCTTAAGATGAATCCCCTGAAATGCACCTTCGGCGTCACCTCTGGGAAATTTTTAGACTTTGTTGTCTGACATTGCAGAATTGAAATCGATCCAGAGAAGATTAAAGCTATCTTAGAAATGCCGCCTCCCAAAACTTTGAAACAACTACGATCCTTTCAAGGAAAGTTGGCATATCTTTGACGCTTTATCTCGAATTTATCAGGAAGGTGTCAGCCTTTTTTTGCTTTGGTTAAGAAGGATGCCAAGTTCACTTGGGACTCCAAGTGTCAACACACCTTCGATGACATCAAATAATATTTAATGACACCCCTGTCTTAGCAGCCCCAGTCTCAGCTATACCGTTGATACTTTATATCGAGGTTTTAGATGACTCGCTTGGAGCCCTGCTAGCCCAGGTCAATGACAAGGGTAAAGAAAACGCACTCTAATACTTAAGTCACCGTCTAATTCTGACGGATGTAAAGTCTAATTCTGACGGATGCAAGATGCAAGTTAGAATCTTCATTTGGTGTACCACTAAATTGATTATTTTGTACCATTTGGATAATAGCAGGTTTAAGCTCAAATGAATTAGCAGCTACATCAAGATTTTGAATACTTAAATGTATTTTATCTGCTGTAGGGTTCGCATAATCTCTTAAAGCTCTATGTACATGTTCATTTTCATTTCTTTGATTATCGAGATTATTCAGCCGTTTGCTCAAAATTTTAAATTCTTTTTGTTATTTTTAAATTTCTCTAATATTAAATTCTAACTTTGAATCATAAGGTATTAAACCTTCATATCCAACTCTACGCATGTACAAATAAGAATTAAAGCTTTTCAAATACTACTAAATTTACTATTGCCTCCCCGACAACGGCTCTAAAAACTTTATCGGCGGCTGCAACAGATAAAAAGTATTAATTTTTCGCAAATAGTTTCAATTCATACACATAATATAATCAGTTTAATATGGTAGCAGCCTATCGATACGCAAGTATACGTAATGTTAAAGTAAAACAGGACTCTAGCGAAGTCTTAGTTATCAATCCCATAGGGTGGAAGCAAACCATAAAGCATAGCATAAAAATCCAACAGTCAATTTGCAAAGCACTTATGTTTTACCAAAAATACTACAATTTAATGATGCTAGAGACTTTTAAAATTTGCTAAAGTACTAACTAAACTTCAAATTAAAGTGACTACTACTATAATAAGTTTTTGTAACGCAAAGTTCAAATTTAGAGAAATTGTCCTTCCCCTTACAATGATATTTTGGTGAGTGAATAATATAGATTAGTTCAATATTTGTATTATAACAAATAAGAGCATTCCTATTAGTTACCCTCTTCCGAGTGCTATAAAGAACATCGGCTAATCCTAGGTTCAGTCCCTAAATCTATGGTTAGGCTGGGAGGATGCTAGCTCTCACTCCTGAGCTCCCACTTCCCTTTCCCTGAAAGCTAACTTTCGCTTTAGTTTCCAAACTTTAGGACAAAATTGGAGATTTTAGTCTATCACCCTAAAATCTCAAGATCTATGCCCAATAAATATATTTCCCTATTTAATTGCACGAACCACCATGAATTTCACCATCCATGGAGTTTGAATGTAATCTCCACTTTTGTTGTAGAAAGCATAGCCCTTTTAGATCGTATGTTTCACAACATATATTAAAAAATCAATTTGTCAGATCAAAAGTAAATTAATAAGGAAGTCGAAAATCATCATAATTTCTATTCATTGGTATGACACATCAAGTCTAAATTATCACATCACCATTTAAAATTGCGAGGAGAAAGACAACAAAATATACTCAAAATTCATGGAGAAGATATGACATAACAAAGATTTTATATATAACAGCAACATCATAAAAACAGTAAGAAGTATATACAACTTATCCAATTTTCTTCCCAAAGCAAATCCCTTGAAATTCCCTTGGATCTACTTCTCTTTACAACAACACAATTCCCTCTTGGAATATTAGAGAAGAAGAAATCTCTCACTTTCCCTCTCCTTCTACAACTCTTTTGAGAAGAATCCCTCACATTACAACACTAAACACCAAACCCTAGACTCTAAGCTCCCTCTAAAGATTTTCTATTCACTCACAAACACTCCAAACTGACCCTACACTGACTCAACAAACATATTTTTCCACCCAACACAGTTTAAATTCATCTATGAATGAATTTTCCAAGAGTTGCCTCAAGAATTCCTTCAAAAAGCATCAAAATACATTGAACCTGGCTTGAACAGACATTGGTCGCCGTCAACGGACAATAAGGTACCGTCGGCTCCACTTGAAGATTCCAACTCGATGCTACTCAGGAGTAGGGAGCATCATGGTGTAGAACCTTATGTACAATAATTCATTCTACCGTCACTGCAGCAAGGAGTCCTAGACTACATGATGGCCAAAATCAGAAGAGCCATAAAGAAAGAATTCCAACATTATGCGGAATCCAAGGAAGATTTGTCAATATTTTATAAGGCCTTACATAGAAGTATTTTTAAGGAATGATCAAGAGAAAATTCTATATTGTACTTTCAGCTTTCAAGATTTGGGCAGAGCAGGCAGTCTGAAGGAGAAGACATACATAGAGCCAAAAAAAATGGAAACGATGAAAGCGAAGGATCACTATTCAGTGTGGGTATTGCTATAACTTCACTAAAGATCGACAGGGTAACCCCCTAAGGATTCTACAACATTATGAGGTGGATCTGATGCCACAACAAAATAAGAAAATGATAAAGAGAATGGTTAAGTGGCACGTGCTACCTGCAGAATGTATTCCCAACAGCTGCATTATTGAAATCTATGACAATGGGGACTGTATCCCACCTCATATCGACCACCATGACTTTGTGAGGCTTTTTGCACAATATCATTTTATAAGTTAAAGCAATATATTTTTTGGCCAGGAGATTCAGATTATCGGGCCAGGAGAGTTCTGAGGTTCCGTCATGATCCCTCTACATGTCATATCAGTGTTAGTGCTTAAAGGAAATGGGGCAGATCTTGTAAAGCACCACATTCAAGGAGTCACAGGACAAATAGTTTCAGTTAATTCAGAAGAATGGACGAGGACAAGGCACCTTACAACTACGAGCCAGATATAGAGTTTGAAAGACTTTATCCCTTGCCACTTCGGGTGTTCGCAAGTGAACTTTTATTCTGGAGCGTAGCCTTGGTAGGTTAGCTTGTTCATGGGGCAGCCTTAGAAGGCAGAGCTCTACTACCTCCTGCACCAGTTCATGGCAGTTGTCACCCTTTTTGTACCAGCATGATGAGATATTTCAGTTTTGTTTAGCTATGTACGCTCAATCCACATTTGGATTCTTGTTTGCATGTGATCAGTTGTACTACTGCTTTCAGCAAAATTAGTGAGGATTTTTGTTTCAGTTCACCAAGTTTTTCAGAGATGTTTCCTTTGGCGCAATGGTAAAAAATCAACAGGACCGCATACCGGTCCTAAATTAACACAAATAAAGAACGATACAAGAGAATATTATAAAGAAAATAATAACAAATGGAAAAAGTCAAAATTAAATGAAATAAAAGAAAATCGAATATGAAATCAGACATCCCCAAGTTAAATGAAATGAAACAAAATCAAAAATGATAAATTCAAAACAAAAGATCTGTTTCTCGATAACCCGAGTCTCTACACTCATTCTCAGATATTGCATTTCCAAAAGCAATCCGCAAAATTTAGAGCTTTACTCAATGTTACTTCCCACAAATTCAAAATGTCACAAAGTTCCACAAACCTGGCAATGACTACAAGTCCTAGTCAAATTGCACAATTCTACTTTCTTCGAAAGTCGATATCAAGTTTTCTCTAAATCTTTTCATATAAAATTCTGGGATCAATACATAAATTCTATTTTACCCTCCATCACCTCTTGAGATGAATGTGAGCCCTTGAGCTTTCCTTCTCAATGTGTTAAATTTCCCTAAATTTCCACATCATTTCCGAGATATTTTCCCTAAATTTTCACATCCTTTACCACAAACCTGAAAACATAAAGAAGATTAAATTGGACAAGATATAAATGTAAATGGCATAAAAATCATTCTCCACTGTATTTTAAGGTTATGGGAACTCCCCATAAAAATTTTAAGTTAATTAGAATTAATTTGGCTACTAAATGGAATTTCTTAATTAAGAAAAATAACAATAATAATTTGTCATTAAAATAATTATAATAATTAACATAATTTAAAATATCACCAAATTAATTTTAGGATTTTCTATTATCGAAGGAACATAAGAAAAATAAAATTGAAATTAAAATAAAGTTTTCACTCTCTAAGCTATTTTTAAATTTAATAATTAAAAATTATTAAAAATAATTATAATATAATAAAAATCATAAAAATATGAAAATTCACTAAGATGTTACATTTGGTCCTCTAATCATTTGGGAATAATTAAAATAATTTTCCTAATTTTCCAAATTGAGATAATAATTTTAAAAAGGGTTAAAAATAATTCTTTTTTAAAATTAAAAATGGAGTTTTTTTAATTTCTCACTAAAATAATTCTAATAATAAAAATATAAATCACAAAAAAGAAAAAATTTGTTTCTTTAGGTCCCTTGACTTCAGAGAGATTTAATAAAAATATAAAATTTAAATTTCCACCAAATTAATAATTTATATTTAATTAATACTCCAAAATTAAAATAATTATAATAATTAAAATTTAGAAAATCACGACATTTGGTCCAAGTGGTACACTGGTCTAGGTGAACCTCCAGTAATTCTCTTAAGAATAAAAAATTTGTTTTGATTATGTTATTGAATTATCTTTGGAAATCCTATTTTTGCATTAAAATAATTATATAAATTAAATTAAAATTTGAAAAATTGCGTTTTCTCTTCCAATGTTTTAATTGACCCATGGATAGCGTACCATAAAAAAAATTTCAAAGTCATTTATATTAAATTTGATAAATTATGAAGTGTTAAGGTGCTTAGTGGCAAAATTGTAATTTTGAAGATCTGCCTTAATCAAGATATAGGCTTAATTAAAGCGGGAAATGGACAATGAATGATCATAATTAATATGATTAATTGGTTGGAACATAAAAGGGAAAATGGTAGAAACTCATCCCACGTTCGTCACATTAAAGCATAAATTGACAAATTCCATGAATTATTGTAATTTGGAATACAATAAAAATCAAATGATCTTTAAGGTTAGGAGTTGAGCTCGACAGTCAATAATTCACTACTTCATTACCCTCAAGTGGTGTTTAAATGATAATTTGATACTTTGATAAGAATCACATTCGCATGTTTAACGTTTCTTAAAAATTGCAAATATACCCACTATAGTCTTAAGTGCTTGGTACTGTGCTGGACTTCATCAAATATGATTAATGACGTTTAGAAGAAAAACTTGATTAACTATACACACTTTTCAAACACTTCAAGTCCACTCCTAAATCAAGATAGGCTATGTCTTATAATGATCAAACTTTCCCCTTAAGGGTCCTTCACTAATATAATTTACCAATTGAAATGTGATAAATACCCTATTCTTATGGATAATTGAAACATTAATATTCATTGAGTGTAAGGGTATAATAGGGATGAGACATCGAGCAACATAATATGTTTGAATGAACTCGAGAATTTTCAAGAGATGGTGAGATGTTCGAGGTCGGTCCCTGGACCTTTCTCATAACCTTTTGGATACCTTGAAGGACGATTAAACTTATTATGCCTTGCTTGAGAAATCATCTATACACTTGAAACCCACCAAATCATGACATAAGACTTGGCAAGCCTGTGATAAACCTATCTATAGGCTTTACTTTCCTATAAATTATAAATGTTAACTGCAAAAGAAACTAAAGTTTCAGGTGGATGAACGATAAGACCCGATAGGAACACTTTCATAGTTTACCGTACCTTTTTTTCCTGAACTTTCTCTACTGTACTTTTCCTACTTATAAGTTTGCATGTTAAACAACAATGTCACTCTGCATGTTAAACCCAAAACCTTTAGAATAGTCCCAAAACTAAAACCAAAAATCAAAATAAAAAAAAAGATAAAATTCACCACCACAACAATCCAAATATATGACAACTAAAAAATTAATCACAAAAAAAAATAAAAATGACAATTGCAACTAAATTAAAACGTCTCTATCGGATGATTGGGAATCCCTCGGATTAGGTAACCTATGGCTGCCAACGAGATTTGCCATGGTCTAAATGAAAGTAAAGAACTCATTAAGTTGAGTTTAGTAAATTCTTTTGGACTACGTGAATCCTAAGAAAATAGTGTTGCCAGAACGAGGGAACTGTAGGATCCTAACTGGTATCACTTAATCAATTTTAAAATTCCCCCTAATAAGATTTATGAAATTAAACTTGACATACTATAAAACTTGGCCTCTCAATCATGATAATTTTCTCATCTCTTCAATTGAAACTTCTAAAACTAAACTTGCTAGACGAGAAGCTTGGAGCATGCATAGTTGGCAGCAGACCATCTTCAACAGCAAAGCTCCTTCGAGATAAACAACAAGCCATAAGACTTTGAGGTAGTTTCCATAGCACAACATAAATCCTCACTTTATCTATTTAGGCCTCTTCACTCTGTGCAATATAAGCCCTAACGTCTTAGGTTTTGAGCTTGTCATCTGATATGACATAAATCCTCCTATCTTCCATGCTATTTCAAATGATTGGTATCAAGTGAATGTATGCCCTAAATAATAAAATTGGCAAGATGAAACAGTAAATAGCTATTTCAAATTGGAGTCAAACCATAAGATATTTTGCGAAGTCACCAAAATTCTTCTTGGATCTATGTCTTCCCCTAGCTTTCATTCCATTGAACTCCTACAATAATTGTTCTGAAACTTGAGCCATTTACCTATCAGATTTTTTATTACCACATTTCCTTCAAGATCCTACCTTTTGGAAGTCATGAATACAATATTTTCTAATCTAAATTAAGAGTTTTATTAGGTGAATTCGTTATCTAGGATGTAATTAACTATAGGGGCTTGCCCTTATAGGAAACTTAAAGACCCCAGATTAATATAAACCCTATTTAGTAGTTTCAAAACAGATAGGAGAAGTTGTCGGTCAACATAAATGGTTCGCAGACCAAATGAATGTCACAAGTCTTTAGTTAGTTTGTTTAAGCCTCACCACCAAGTAACATATCCATTCTTTGGGATAGAAACATGGCTTGTAGTAAAGTGCTTGATTTTTTAAACTACTACATATGTGAGATCGGTTTGATTTCATTTTTTAAAATTAAAAATAATATTTTCCTAAAACCTATATCTATATTTACATAAATTAAAACTCCAATCGATTTCGACGACCGACATCGATAAGTAAGTACGGAAAGCCTTAGCCTAGTCCAGATGAGGTGCATTTATTTCAAAGGGTAGACCCTACCCGAGAGAGTTCATTGTCGTGCCTTACCCCAAGAGCTCTGTACCCATTAATTTCGAAAATTTTGATGGGAAAGGAAATCCATGATAGCACGTTGCCTATTTCCGAGCAAGCTGTCACAGTGCAGGATAAAATGAAGAGTTATTACTCCGACAACTCGTCAGCAGTCTTTCAGTGATAGCATTTGAATGGTAAACAAAATTTCCTAAAGAATTAGTTAAGACGTTTACATATATGGAAAGTTAGTTTATGAAGAGATTTGCTGGAGCTCAGTATCATGCACCATAGGAGATATTGTGGTGGAGCGGTAGAAGCTCAATGAGACCTTGGTGGATTACATTTTGAGATGGAAGAACTTTAGCATGAAATGTGAGCCTCAGCTCTGGAATAGAATGCGATCGAGATACTGCTTAAGAGTCTTCATGATCAAGTGAATTTTATGCTTAAGAGACTTACAATTAAATCCTTCAACAAGCTACTCGAAAAATCCAGTAGCTTACATAACGAAATTAAGCAAACGGAGTCCATGGAGAAGCAGGAAGAGAAGCAGGAAAACTCTATACAAATTAAGACGTTTGAAAAGAAAGTCGGGGTAGTGGCAACGGTTGACATAGGTCAATGACCAATGAAGATTCAGACTGAGGAGCCACATTAAAGTTATCAACAGCTAATACAGTATAGTTAGCCTCCACAGTAGTAAGCTCAGAATCAGTAGTACAGTCAGCCCCGTCCGCAGCAATATGGTCAGCAGTTCGGTCAGTCCGGTCAGCAGCCATTTCAGAAAAGATCATACAGGACAGACAGAAGACAGAGTTCGTCAATAGCAGATCGGTTGAACAGGGTCTACTCCTTCAAAGATGTCACCATAGCAAAGATATTCCAAAACGTGATGAAGAAGCCCCAATTCAGACTGTATGAGCCCAAGAAACTAAAAGAGGTGGACAAGAAGGATCATCCCAAGTACTGCCCCTACCACGGACTACTTGGGCACACTATAGAGGGCTACTTTAGCTTCAAGGATTGGCTCGAGAGAAACTAGAAGTATGAAAATATAATAATACCGAATGAATATGTAAAAGTACCCACAAGAGGTTCTATAAATATGATTTTGGCCGAACCAATTTCCCCGATAGATCTTTTTGCTCATAAGGATGGATGGAGAATAGTTTAAACCAGATCATCCAGGAAGATGCTAGATCAGATTCAAGCTTCTTCGAAGCAAGTTCCTACCTAGAATTTGATACCTGTCAAGCTAAAGATAGAGATAACACTAGAGAAACCATTGCAACAAAAGATTGAAAAGTAGGAGACCATTGATGAATCAAGAATTGATAGCGCAAAGAATAGGATAGGAGCTATCCCTGTTAGATTGGTGGTCCCAGATTTGGGGGAGAAATCCCTCAAACCGTTAAATCTGTATAATTTCATCTACACCCCACCAGGGTGGTCTTATGATTATGAGAGTAATGATTTTAGCTACATTTTAATTGTCTCTAGTGATGACGTAACTGACCACAATCAATCTAACTTCGATTTTGATTCCGAAAATGATTCTTAAATCATAATAAGTCCTGATAAGAATAATGAGAATGACAAAGAAGACATCATCAATAACGGCAAAGATAGTTCGGTAAGAGAGGAACCAATTCTTAATTGCAAAGGAGCCATCAACTAGGACTTTTCAGAAACAGAATCATTACTAGAAGAATTAATTATGACATCTAGAGAACCTTTAGGTCCGGATGTGGAATAAAATAACAGAAGTGAATCTCGAAGTGGAAGGATATTGCACTCAAGAATGGCTCCAATAAAAAAACACAAACAAATAGTTACTCGATAAGAGTCGTCTCTGCAAATAGAAGAAACATATACTCAAGAAGAACTTGGACGTTAAAATAAGGTGGATTACAATGTACTAGCTCATAGTAGAAAGTTGCCAGCCAGCCTAATCATCTAAAACGCTCTGATCCTTTCAAAGTAGATGTGAAAAAATGTGATCAAGGCTCCGCTTGATCCTGAAATTGTTTTAGCACAGTTGGCTACAACATATTCGGAAGGAGTTTGTACATTGAAGGAACAGTCTGGTGTAACCTTTGCTGACAAATACTTGATACTTGGTACTACAGACCACAATCGACCGATTTACATGTCTGTCAACATCAGCAGATTCATACTTTCCAAAGTTTTGATAGATCCACGCGATTCACTCAAAATATTGAGTCTAGGACATTGACATATTTGGATATCAACACACAGGAGCTTTCCTCCGTTAAGATGTTAAGAGGATTCAATCAGAAATGAGAAAGAGTACTTGCATCAATTACTCTGCTAATGATAGCTAGAGATCTAGTAACAATTAAAAAATTCTATGTCATTGACATGAAGACTTTGTTCAATACATTACTTGGTAGACCATGGCTTCATGAGTAAAATATGGTTCCGTCATCACTGCATCAGTGTATCAAGTATTATAAGGATGGACAACAGCACTGCATCAAGGAAGACATACAACTGTTCTCAATACATGAAGTAGGCATCCACGAAGATGCCACCTACTACGCTTCGCAAAGAAGACTCTCTTTTCAAGAGGTTGTTCTAAATAAGATTGAAGGTTTAAAAAGACCACAAGAATAGTGTCATTCAAATCTACTTAAATAATCTCCCACCAATCCTTTACAACGAGTCGGCTAAGGTTCTTTTAGCCCATGCATCTAAGATCAAGACCAGGGACGCGGATGAGGAAAAACTCACCAAATTATTGAACAGACGAAGCCAACTATCAGTATCGACATAGAAGGAAGTTTTGAGGAGGATAAGGTCGAAGAAGATATTATGAAAATAAACTAGAAGAAGCCTAAGTTCGAGATCTCCTTAAAAGAAGAAAAAAACTATGATTATAAGTTGATGTACGATCAGATCAACCATTACCTACAGGCAATGACCCTAACTTTGATCCACCTTCAAGTGATTGAGAGTATGTTGGCCAAGGAAGTTCAGAGTGGTAGTTTTAAATTGATCAAGTTCTATCATGCTTTTCCCACTCCTAATTCTGAAACCTATGTAAATCTTTAAGAAAATGATCTTAATGAATTAATGGAATTATCATTTGGTTACCTTTCTCCGTGTATACAAAAGTTAATTCAACAGGGATACGTACCGAAGCAAATGCAGAAAGATAAACTACAACTCTTTAAAATTTATGGGATGTGAAAGCTCAAAATCTCTACTTGGAAGAAGGTCTCAGATTCGATATGTTACGACTGGTTGATGACTTGAAATTTTATATTGTTGTTACTACTAGATCAGAAAAGGATTGCCTCAAATCTGAAGATTATTTTAAAGATTCTCGGATAGATGATGCTCTATCAGAGTTTAAAGAAGAACTCAAAACAATGGTGGATGAATTAAAACACCCCTTGAAATTAGCACCAAAAATAAAGAAAATTTGATTTTTAACTGTGGCGGCTAAGCACCGACTAGGTGGCGCTTAGCTGCCAAGGTTCAATTTTCATTTTTTATTTTTCTGCTCCAAATTTGATCCAATTTTTCCTCCTTTCATCAGAATCACTTATTTTCATCATACCTTCAAGAAAAATACAAAATACCATCCATTAAAGTGCAATATCATAAAAAATAGGTATAAAAATGTGAATAAAAACACAATATATTTTAGGTGTATCAAAATCCCCCAAACTTAAAAAAGCCTTAATCACATAGAAATTTTAGCATGCACATTATGTAATGAGTTTCTTAAGAAGATAACAAAATTTTGTTATAGAAATGGAATAGTCCAATTTAGAAAAAATTTCAGTAATTAAGACTAACTTAAAGTTTAGAAAGTTCTTAGGTAAAGGATAAAGTAAAATATAGGTTTTCTATCTAATTCAGAAATACTTGTAGATTTTTCAAAATATAGGATTCACACACTTATTTTTCTCACTTAAAAATATTTATTTTAAAATAATTTTACTTACTATATTATAACCTTAAACTTTAGATTTTCTCAGATCATATATCTTATATTTTAGGTATGGAACCAATTTTTGATTAGGCCCTTAAATCCTTAAACTTCTCCTTCCTTTTTACATACCATTTTTCTCTTTTTTCTCTTTTTTTTTCTTTTTATTTTTCTTTTTATTATTTATTTATTTATTTATTTATTTTATAAGGCAAGGATTACTATATCTTGATAGGCCTTTAATGATTTTGAATTCCACCCTTCCATTTAAAATAAATGTCTGATATACAACTTTCACTTAAAAATCATAATAATAGTATTTAAAAATTACTCCTCAATAAAAGAAATTTAAGTTTTGAAGAATAAAAGTCAAATCTTCTATTTATCCAAAAATACAATATATCTTACTAAATATAGTTAAACTATATTTAACACTTCTTTACTAAGAAAATTTTAACTTTAAAATTTTCATTATTACTATAAATTTTAACTAAATTTTCTTATTCATTTCTATATTCAAAATTTTGTTCCCCTAATATAACTTCATATACATAATTGTTTTTAATCAAAAATAAAATTAATTTTTAGTTTTCTTGAGAACAAATAAAATTTAAGGTTTTTGAAAAATTTTCTATTTTCAAAATTCCTCCCAAACTTTAATTTTTAGTTAGGATAAAACATTTAAGCATATGAAATGATACATGGGTGAGCATTAAAAACTAATATAACATGCTTGCAGGAATCTTAATATCCTAAATATCCAACTATAACAATTTAATAACAATTTAAAAACAGGAGTAAAAAGAAATCAAATTCAAATTTTTCAGTTTTTCATTAAATAGAAATTCAAAATTTCAAAGGACTTCTACAATAGTGGAGGTTTTCAAAGCAAGTACACACCAACTGAAAATAACTGAAATCACACCAATACTAGATAACAAATGGTAGTAGTAGATTTTGAATAGTTTAAAACATGCAGTTTTAAATAATAGTTTTTAATAGTGTTCCATATTCTCCTAACAATTTTGGAATTGAAGTACACACTATAAAAACTCTGACACAACATACACATTAAAACATTTACTACTACACAAATGTCACAAAAAAACATATAGAATATCAATTCAATAGCGATCCATCTGAATATATAGAAATATTCTAACTATAATCAACATATTACAAGAGTTCACACAACAAACTCAATATCAAAATAAATCAAAAGACATAATATACATCAACTCATCAACAAAAACTCAATAACACATAAAAAAAATCAACTAATCATCCTCATCATCATCATCATCTTGCTCGTTCCAATCTCTGGATGGCACATAAGTTATGTAGAATGGATGAGGGGGCATCTCAGCACTCATATAATCTCAAATCAATCTATCCAAATAATGCTGATAATTCTTCTCGTATTCATCATGTTTTATAATATATCAGTACATATTATTCATTTTACCATCCATCTCTCTAATATGCTCAGAAGTAAGACTCACCTTCTTCAAAATCATTCTAAATAAACAAGTCTGTGAATCTCTAGATGATGAAGCTCTCGAAGTAGTAGCATGGGAAGTAGAAGCAACAGAAGCAGAAGCAGTAGAAGCCCTACGAAATCCTCCTTTCCAGCTAAACTCTAAATGTACAGTGTAAGCTCAAACGTTTACACCGGTAATTGGTTTTAAAGGCTGAAGAACGTCTTCCCAAGTTTCAAATTTCACTCCAGATCGTTCACATAATGAATGGATCAAGGAATGAAATCCCATACCTACAGTAGTGGTAGATCTGACACAATTCAAAATGTAATCATAAATGATTGTCCCAATATCTATAGGCTTCTCTTACTGAATGCAATAGTTCAGAATAGCTCTCTCCCTTGTAACTTCACAAGTATGGCTTGAAGGCAATAACTTAGATGAGATAAAATAATGCCATGCTTTAGAAATGGCATTTAACTTAGAGACTTGAAAATTTACTCTTCTATCATTTGTGATCTTCCATAAACCTCTTCCGTCAGTCAGAAATACCATAATTTCATCTAACTCTCCCTCAGTAGGATGATAGTTTGAATAAAAACAAAACATATCAGGAGGCAGTAGAAAAAAGACATTGATTACTGCAAATGTAAAATGTACTTCTTGCCTTCTCACCATCACCAAATTTTCTTCTGCTGCAGGTAAGTTTGCATAAAACTCTTTAACCACAATAACAACAGCAACAGCTGAAAAGCAGTAGTAATTCTCCTAATTCCTTTTAGCAAGCATATCCTCAATAACTCTCCTGGCTTACTAAACACACGTTCAGGAATCAATTTACGTGACTGTAGTGCGTTAACATATCGTTCCTCAGCCCTTGCACTAACAAACTTGTCATAATCGAATCTCATCTTTTCTCTCGAGCGCTTTGACTTTGGAGCCATTTCTAAAAATTCACGAAACAATCACCATAAATTCCAAAATCAAACTAAACTTACTAAATTAACTTCCAAAAGTAATTTCCACTAAATCCAAGCAATATCTCATCCTTTTCTTCAAATTTTCACCATTAATAGTGATTTTAGGATTTTCCAAAATGTACTCAAAATGCATGGTGAAAATAAGAAATTTTTACTTAGGAGTAGTGCTCTTACCTTAAGGAATCCAAATCTTACAATTTTTGTTGAAATCGACCTTCAAACGATCCAAAATGTTGAGGCCCTAAGCTCCTTTTCGCGAAAGTTAGAGGTTGAAGACAACAGGTAAGTTAAAAATGGCGATTTTCAGGTTTTTAACTGCTGAAAACCAATTTTCGCTAACCGGCGCCTAATCGCGAGACCTTCGGCACTTAGCCGCTTAAGCGCTGGCAATCTGGCGCTTAGCTGCCAGTGCCAAGATTTTCACAATTAAAAAAATGCACTAAACAACTTAGTTAATCACCCTTAATCTTCTCAAAATACATATTTCTTACTCAATAATCTCCAATACTCTAATTTCAAACTTTAATATCCATCAATTCCAATTAAGTTTTACACAAACACAAACTTATATTCATTAAAATTAAACCACACTTAATACAAACTAAAAATTTCTATCCAAACACTTTGAATGAAATTCCCTAAATACAAATGGAATCAATATATCATAATGATAAGTTTACATCACTAAGATGTATCAATCTCACATTACAGTGCAACAAATCACAAACATAAAACATTTAAACACATAAAACACCAAACACATAAAATATAAAAAGCACAAAATAAACCACAAGATAAAACCAACATTTAATTTCACTCTCCAGTAGGTGAAATAAATCCAGAACCACTATTATTTCCATTTGACCCTTCTGGAATATAAATTTGATAGAACAGGCGATGATTGAACACTCTTACATCTTCTTCTTCTAACCACTTGTTCTTCAGGAATATCACCTTATCCGCTTCTTGCACGTGACTTGTATGATTGAATTGCATCTTTAGTTTCCATCCCATATGCTCCAAATGTGTGTTAGTTTCATTGATCTTTGCTTCAATTGAAGTCACTCAGGCTTTGATCATTGCAATCTTTTCTACAATTTCATGAATACTAACGAAAAGAAATCCATTGAATAACTCTTTAGCATTATCACTAATAAACTTACTTTTATCAGAATCCTCTTTCTTCTTGATCTCATTCACCCAGGAAGACATGATTCACTCAAAACACTCTTCTTAAGACTCAGGAATGAAAATAGGACCTGAGGCAAGTGTTTCTCTTAATCCAGGGCCTTTTATAGACTTTAGAAGTGCATAAACCAGCGCTTTAACATTAAAACTTCAAAATAACTTCCAAAACCACCTCCCCATGATCTAGGCTTCTAGAACCTCATTTATCACATGTTTCATAACTCCGACGCCTAAGCGCCAACTAGGCGGCGCTTAGCCGCCAGTGCTCAATTTAACATAAGTTTGCCAAATGTCCAAAATTTATTTCCGACTCCTCTAAGTCATAAAATAAGGTCAAATAAACACTACTAAAACATAAAAACTCCAAAATACTACTACGAAAACATAAAAAACAAACCAAACAATGCACACAAAGCAAACATAAAGCAAAGCACACTGATAACTATGGGTTGCCTCCCACAAAGCGCTTGGTTTAACTTCTTCAGCCTGACATTCATAGAACTCATTCTGAGTGACCCAACATCAGATTCTCATCAGATTTAAGTTGATCGACTGAAAAAAAAAGGTTTAATTCTATGACCGTTAACTTTAAATATTTTTCCAGTCTTAGGAACTTGAATATCCACAGCTCCATAGGAATAAACTTCTATCATAATAAATGGACCCATCCACCTGGACTTAAGTTTTCCAGAAAAAATTCTCAATCTGCCACTATACAACAAAAATTTTTGTCCTGGCATAAGATTTTTAGTAAGAATCTTCCGATCATTCCATAACTTCATCTTTTCCTTATAAATCTTAGCATTTTTATAAGATTCATTCCTTATCTCTTCAAGCTCATTTAATTGCAATAATCTCTTTTCAGCAGCATCTTTCCAATTATAATTGAACTCTTTAATAACCCAATATGCTTTATACTCAAGTTTAATAGGAAAATGACAAGCTTTTCCCAAAATCAGCCTTATGGGGACATTCCTATAGGGGTTCTATAGGCAGTCATATAGGCCCACAAAGCATAATCCAGTTTGATTGACCAATCCTTTCTGTTTGGATTAACAGTCTTTTCCAATAATCTTTTATTTTCACGATTGGATAATTCAACAAACCCACTTGTCTGAGGATGATAAGTGGTTGTAATGCGATGATTTATATGATATTTCTTTGCTAACTTCTCAATAATCACATTTTTTAAAATGACTTCCTCTATCTATTTTGATTACTCTTGGTATTCCAAATCTGCTAAATATTTTATTTCTTAAAAACTTTGCAACACTTTGAGCATCACTTCGAGGTAAATCAATAGCTTCAATCCATTTGGAAACATAATCTACTGCTATCAAAATATAAACATTTCTGAAAGATAGGTGTAAATAGACCCATGAAATCTAATTCCCAAACATCAAATATTTCAACTTCCAACATATAATTGAGGGACATCTCATTTCTTCTAGAAATATTTCCTAAACGCTAACAACTATCACAATTTTTAATATAAGCATTCACATCCTTAAAAAATATAGGCCAATAAAATCAAATTGTAAGATTTTATATGCAATTCTTTCAACCGCAAAATGTCCCCCATAATCAGAATCATGACATTTTTTAATAATTTCATAAGTCTCTTCCAAAGGTATACATCTTCAAATTATAAGATATTTTCCTTATTTATATAAAAATGGGTCATCCCAAAAATAATTCTTAGCATTAGACAAAAATTTCTTCTTTTCCTGGTATGTCAAATCAAAGGGTATAATATTACTGACAATAAAGTTTACTATGTTGGCATACCATGGAACACACCACTCATTAACAATGAATAATTTTTCATTAGGAAAATGTTCATTAATTTCTTCAGCATCACAGAGAGATTTTTCATTTTCAAGCCTGGACAAATGATCAGTAATTTGATTATCGAAACCCTTCCTATCTACTTTCTCAAAATTAAATTCTTATAAAAGAAGAATTCATCTAATCATTCTCGGTTTCACATCCTTCTTCTTCATTAAATCTTTGATAGCAGAATGATCAGTCTGCACCACACATTTAGTACCAATGAAATATGATTGAAATTTATCAAAGGCAAATATTATAGCTTATAACTCTTTCTCGGTAGTGGTATAATTAATTTGAGCTTCATTAAGAGTTTTACAAGCATAATAAATAACTTTGAAAATTTTATCATATTTCTGACCCAAAACAACATCAATAGCATAATCACTAGCATCACATATTAATTCAAAAGGATTTTCCCAATTTGGTGAAATTATAACAGGTACAGTGATTAATTTTTCTTTTAGTGTTTCAAAAGCTTTTGGGAAATTAACATCAAAATAAAAACTGCATCCTTTTTCCAATAAATGACATAAAGGTTTTGTAATCTTTTAAAACTTTTTGATGCAACGCCTGTAGAATCCAGCATGTACCAGAAAACTTCTAATTCCCCTTACATTCGTCGGGCACGATAAATTAGATATAACTTGAATTTTTGCATGATCTACTCCAAACCTTTTTCTGAAATCCGATGTCCCAATATAATTCCTTCTGCTACCATAAATTGGCATTTTTCCCAGTTAAGGACTAAATTAGTATCTTCACAGTGTTTTAGAACTTTAGACAAATGTTCTAAACATGATTCAAATGAAATTCCTAACACTAGAAAGTCATCCATAAAAACTTTAATCCCTTTTTTAATTAAATCCCCGAAAATAGCCATCATACATCTCTGAAATGTAGCAGGGGCATTACATAAACCAAAGGGCATTCTTCTAAAAGCAAACGTACCATAAGAAATGGTAAACGTAGTTTTCTCTTGATCCTCAGGAGCAATTTGAATTTGGTGGTAACCAAGTATATCCATCCGTAAAACAAAAGTATTTATGCCCGACCATTCTATCCAACGATCCGATCCGTAAATGGGAGTGGAAAATGATCTTTCCTAGTTGCAAGATTTAATTTTCTATAATTAATGCATATTCACCATCCTGTAACTTGTCTTGTTGGAGTGATTTCGTTCTTTTCATTAACAGTCATAGTTACTCTTAGGAACACAGTGAATATGACTAACCCATGCACTATCTGAAATAGAGTAGATAATTCTAGCATCCAACCACTTCAAAATTTCTTTCTTAACAACATCTTTCATGATAGGATTTAATCTCCTTTGGGGATCAGCTCGAGGTTTGCAATTATCTTCCATAAGAATTCTGTGCATACAAATTGAAGGACTGATTCCTTTAATATCAGTAATTGTCCAAAGGCTTTCTTATACTTCTTCAAAGTTTCAAGCAAACTCTCTTCTTCTTTTTCAGTCAATTGAGATGAAATTATAACAGGCAAGGTTGAGGATTCACCCAGAAAAACATACTTTAAATGATCAGGAAGCATTTTTAACTCAAGTTCAGGAGGTTTTTCAATTGATGGACCATAAGATTCATCTATTTTCAGTCATATCCAATAATTCAAAGTTTTCATGAACATAATTTAATTCTTCCTCTTGAAAATCTTCAGAATGATGTAACTCCTCTTTTTGCTTATGTTCCAATTCATCTCTTTCACGTTTTTTTTTCATAAGTTAACTTGAAATGATATTCACTCAAACATCTGATAACATCCATCCTAAAAAATTCATCATCTTTACCTATTGTAGGATATTACATGGATTGTGAAATATTGAATGTAACAGTTTGATCATTAACCCTTATAGTTAATTCCCTTTTTTGCACATCTATCATTGCTCTACCTGTGGCTAGGAAAGCTCTTCCCAAATTTATGGGTATCTCTTTATCTTTGTCCATATCAATCATAATGAAATCAAAAGGAAAGATAAATTGATCCACTTTAACCAAAACATCTTCTATAACCCCTTTTGGATATATGATCGAACGATATACTAATTGCAGAGTTACAGTAGTTGGGGTTCTAATCCCAATCTTTTGAATATTGATAGAGGCATAAGGTCAATGCTTGCACCCAAATCACATAAAGCTTTTCCATAGAATCTGTCTCTGATTGCACATTGAATTGTGAAACTACCAGGAACTTTAAGCTTTTTAGGAAGCTTCTTCTGCATTATTGCACTGCACTCCTCACTAAGTGCAAATGTCTCATTATCTTCAAACTTCCTCTTTTTTGTTGAGAATATCCTTCATAAATTTCACATAGCTCAGCATTTGTTCCAAGGCTTCAGCAAATGGAGAATTAAGGGTAAGCTTCTTAAATATCTCTAAGAATTTTGGAATATGGGTTATTAAGCTTACTTATAGCATTTAAAGTTTCTGATGAAGAATAAGAATCAACCATTTAGCCAAATGAATTTTCTTCAATCATGTAATTTGGCTGAGAAAAATTCATCCCAAATTGGTCTATCTTCCTTGAAATTGCAGCAACTTGATTTGCTAACATTGCAAAAGCATCATTGTCATGAACACTGGCTACCTTTTTAGGATTTAACCTTTCAGAAGGCCATTCAAAATTGTTAGTAGCCATTTCTTTAATTAAAGCATAAGCATCAGGAAATTGTTCAAACATTAATGATCCACCAGCAGCAGAATCGATAATTGATCTAAGAGATCCAACTAATCCATTGTAAAAGGTCTGAATTATTAACCAATTTGGTATCGAATGATGTGGACACTTCTTGAGGAGATCTTTAAATATTTCCAATGCTTCATATATTGATTCACCTTAAAACTGACAAAAAGATGTAATATCATTTGTCAACTTCATAGTCTTCGATTGTGGAAAATATTTAGCAAGGAATTTTTGTGCTAAATCACTCTAAGTTCTGATAGATCCAGGTGCTAACGAATTTAACCATATCTTAGCTTTATCCCTTAGTGAGAAAGGAAAAAGTCTGAGTCTAATAGCATCATCCTAAACACCATCATGTTTAAAAGTAGCACATAGCTCTAGAAAAATTGCAAGATGCAAATTAGGATCTTCAGTTGTTGCTCCCTCAAACTGATTATTAGAAACCATTTGGATAATAACAGGTTTAAGTTCAAAAGAATTAACAGCTAAAGCAGGGTGTTGAGTACTACCATCAAGTTCATCCACTGTAGGGTTAGCATAATCTCTTAAAGGTCTGAATTCTTGATGGATGCTAACATTTTGATTTTGATGATTTGTCATTTCTTGAATATTTTAATCATTTTCAAAATTTTTAATTTTTTTGATTTTTCTTATATTTCTTTCTTATTCAGAATCGTAAGGCATAAGTCCCTCAGAACCTAAACTACGCATACAACAAAAACATAAAACAAAACACAACACACTAACAAAAACAAAGAAATGTAAAAATTTAAAATTTTCTTAATTTTCATTAAAAATACAGTTTTAATTAATTTCCCCAGCAACGGTGCTAAAAATTTGATCCCCAATAAATATATGTGCACTAAAAACTTGACTCCACACCGAATATATGTGCTGATGATTTAGATATGAAACTTATGATTTCATAATATGGGATACTATGCAAGTATACGTATCGTTTATCAAGTAATATAGGACTTTCTGATTAAGCCCCGAGATATCGAACCTACAGGGAAATGTAAAACCTTTCTAAGGAATTAAGAAAATTATATTTTTAATTTTTTTAATGACATTTGAAAGTATGTTTTGATTTGAAAAGCTTGACAAATTGTTTTTGGTATTTTTAATAAAAGCTAAGAAGGAAATGAAAATTATCAGAAATTTAAATGCGGTATAAAATACTAGGAAATAAAATATATTTTTATTTCTCTTATAAAGCGGTAATAATTATGAGAGTATTGTTGTGGAAGTGTTTAAATGTGTTATGATAAATAGGAGCAAATTTATTCTTTACCCTTACTTGGTTCTATAAAGAACATTGGTTAATTTGAAATTTTAAAATCTTGAACATGGTTAGGCAGGGAAGATACAAGCTCTCACTCTAGAGTTCCCTCGATTCCCTCCACCTGGGGGCTAACTTCTCATAACAAAATTTAAAATATCAAACCAAATTATGGGGCTTTAGCCTGTCACTCTAAAGACCTTTAATTTTACTCCCCATCAAAAACATATCTCCTAAGCATTCAATTATATGGACTACAATTCTCATCCATTTAATTGCAAGTTATTTATACTATTTTTTTTAGATAATATCACATTGGATATTACATAATCTCACAACAAAATTAACATTATAACTGGCCAAATTAAGAAGTAAATTAAGTTCATGGAATTAAATCTTCACAACTTATTCCAACTTTAAACACTTATGCATTCCACAACAACTCTACATATTTTAATTACTTCTTCATTTAAGAAAGAAAAAGATAAAGAAAGCTACTCAGAATTCATAGAAAAAACACAAGCACACATTTATTTGAAAATTGAAATCATAAAGAAAACACAATAAGAAAAACTAAATATAGAAACAGAAGTAAACACTTATCTGAAAATTCTCTCCACAAGACTCTGGAAGTTCCTTTCAAACTTGACTTTTCACAGGAAAACACTACAAAGTTTGGCGCCCAACTTTGTTGACTCGAACTCTGACTTTAAACATCAATAAAAACTAGATAAATGGATGAAAGAAAAATTGGTGGAAAGAAAGTTTCACACCATCCCTTTCTCCTCTAAAACTAAACTAACTAAACTATAAACAATAAAAGATTGAAAGTAAAAACTCATTGAACTAGAAGAAAACTCTGAAAATTAGAAAAGACTCTTGAAAACTAGACTCACTAAAAACTCTTACACACACACACACACAAGCACTAAAGGCTCTCATGACATAATTTTAATAATAATCGAAAAGTTGCCTTGGTGTCTCTTCAAATTATGTCCCGATTCAACGTATCCACCAAAAGATGCATCCCTTCATTCAAATTTGTCGCCCATGAGAAGTTAAGAAAGTCACCACCAAAAACTGCTTTAAACACCCCTTGAAATTGGCCCCAAAAATAAAGAAAATTTGTTTTTTAACTGTGGCAGCTAAGCGCCGACCAGACGGCGCTTAGCCGCCAAGGTCCAACTTTTCATTTTTTATTTTTTTGCTCTAAATTTGATCCAATTTTTGCTCCTTTCATCATAATCACTTATTTTCAACACACCTGCAAGAAAAAAAATAACTTCCATTAAAGTGCAATATCATCAAAAATAGGTATAAAAATTTGCATAAAAACACTATATATTTTAGGTGTATCAGTCGACTTCAGGGATCTAGACAAAGCATGTCCAAAGGATGAGTTTTTGTTATTGATACTGGAACTAATGCAAGAGATCGTGTCATCACCCAAGATCTTCTCCTTCATGGATGGATCCTAAAGCAACAATCAAATCAAGATGGCTCCAAAGGATATAACACTGATAACATTCAGAATTCTGATTGGAATTTAGTGCTACACAGTGTTGTCGTTTGGCTTGACGAACACCTGAGAAACCTTATAGAGATCTATGACAAGGATCTTCAATGACCTTATCCAAAAATAAGTGGACTACTACTTGGATGACTGGGTCATCAAGAGCAAAGAAATGAATGACCATTTGTATGATTTGAGGATGGTGTTTTAACGATTACGACAATATAAGCTCAAAATGAATCCCTTAAAGTGTGTCTTCAGTGTTACCTCTGAGAAATTTCTAGGATTCATTTCCCATCATTGGGTAATTGAAATTGACTCAGAGAAGATTAAAACTATCTTAGAACTGCCGCCTTATATAAACTTAAAACAATTAAAATCTTTCAAGTTAAATTGGCATACCTAAGAAGCTTTATATCTAATATGTCTGGAAGGTTTCAGACCTTTTCAAAATTTACTCCAAAAGAATGCCAAATTCTATTGGCGAGGGCCATGCCAGCTGGCCTTCGAGGATATTAAGTGATACCTAACGACACCTCCAATAATAGCAGTCCTATCATATGAAGATCGTTGATACTTTATGTTGCATCCTTAGATGACTCCCTTAAAGCTCTTCTAGCCTAAGTCAATGATTATGGTAAGGAAAACACACTTACTACTTGAGTTGACATTTAATACCAGCAGAGGAAAAGTATCCTCCAATTAAGAAGCATTGTCTAGCTTTAGTTTTTGCCGCTCAGAAGCTTAGACACTGCATGCTTTCTCATGAGTTCAACCTGATTTCGAAAGTTAATCCATTGCAATATTAGATGACCTGACCAACACTTTCAAGATGTTTAGAAAGATATTTGATGAATTTTATTGCAATTCGACATAACATTTGTGCCCCTTCTCTATATCAAAGGGCAGATTCTCACAAACTTTCTTGTAGTGCACTGATCCCCTTTTTCTTTATGTAATTCTGCTTCTGACTCCACTACTAAGAAGTAGATGTAAGTTTCCTAACAACAGAAGTCTAAAACTTGATCCCTATCTGGTATGATAGTGCTACGATGTATGTGTGGTTAGATTCTAAATTCTCTTTATTTATATTTCTTTCTTTACAATGGTGCCAAATACTTTACTTTGAGGAAAGTAAGAGTGCAACTGTTATATTTAAATATTGGGATAATACGCAAGTATACGTATCGTTACCAAGTAATATGGAACTTTTTGATTAAGCCCCGAAATATTTAACCCGCAGAGAGAACTACAAAATCTTAAGAAGAAATTAAATAACAAACTCTATTTTGAAAAAAGTCTTACTCAAACGATAGATGCTATGGTAGGAAGGAAATTTCAAATATTTTGTAATTTTCATAATTAAAAATAAAGTAAACAACTAACTAAATTTAAATAGATTTTTGTAAGTTGAAAGCAATACAAATAAATTATCCTTTTATTTATCATCAATTAGTAACAATTGTAGGACTTCTATTGTGAAAGTATTTAAATTATGTTATGCCAAATATGAGCAATATAATTCTTTACCCTTAATAAAGATGCTATAAATAACATTAGCTAATCTAAACTTTGAATAGTCGTGATGCCGGCTAGGTAGGGAAGATACTAAAATAATAGACAGAATTGGGGATTTTTGTATGTCGCTCTAACTCTAGACCCTTTAATGTTCATTTCCCTATTTGTTGGCACTCAACCTTATGAATTATATTTAGATGCATAAAATCTCATGTGATTCTACCATTAGTTGACCAAGACAATGCCATCATAGATCTTACATGTACTCATAAAAAATATTAACCTCTTAATTGGCCAAATCAAGAAGTAAATTTTGTACAAGGATTAAATTATCACAACTTATTCCATCATTATAGATCAATACTACACATAGCTTCCGTTCAACACTTAATTAATTATCATTTTAAGGAAAAAAACAAAGCAAACTACTCACAACTCATGAAGAAAATATAAAAATAATTAAGTTTAAAAGTAGAAATCACGTAAAATCACAAGAAGTCTAAATTAAAATCAAATGTTGTTACAAAGATAAAAACTTATCTCAAATTCGTCTCCAACAAAATCTTGAAATTCCCTTGAATTTCTACCTTTCTCTTACAATCCTCTTTAAGTCTGGTCGCCCAACCCTAGACGGTTAAAATCTATTTATTTCGCTAAACAACTACAATGGATCCTTACGTAGAACTATCTAATCACTTTCTCCTTCACTAGGAATGAGAAAAGTGAGAAGAAGCCTTAAATAAAAATCTTACAACTCCTTACTTTCTTCTCTCTAAAAGTGTCCTAGGTCTTCTCTTTTTCTTTCCTTTTTCTTTTCATTCAAGTCATTCTTATAGTTTTCCAAAAGGTGCTCTGCTGTCTCTTCAAAATGTGTCTACATTTAATGAATTTTCCAAGAGTTTCCTCTTTTCAAGATTCATTGCTTTTTTGTGACTATTAACTGTAATCCATGTTTTCACCAAGAGTTGCTTCAAACACTCTTTCGAAATTCATCCGAAATTCCTTGAATATTTATCATAAACCACTTGACGTTTAAGCACGAGGTCTTTAACATTTATGCGCGACCTTCTCTTTCTATTGGCACGTAAGAGTCAATCCTTGGTGCTTAGGCACAAAATTTTATTTTTACATTTTTTATTTTGCTCTAAACTTGATCCTTTCCCACTCCTTTCACTTTATTTTATCCATTTAATTGTGCCTGAGAAAAATAAACACAAATACCTTTAATTAAAATTCAATATCCTAAAAAATAGGTATAAAATGTGCACATAATGCTATATGTTTTAGGTGTATCAAAATCCCTAAACATAAAACATTACTTGTCCTCAAGTGACACTACAATCTTCTAAAACCAATATAAGCAAATTATGCAAATGAATTTGTTTGGGATATTCTAAAACTTTTTTCTAGAAATATAGTATTCCAATTTAGATAAGACTTTAGTAAATGACACAAATTAGTTTAGAAATCTTTACTGTGAAGAAGTCTGAAAATATGAGTTCCTATCTAGTTCAGAAATACTTATAGATTTACAAAATATAGGTTTTAGGCATTCTATCTCCCCTACTTAAAAATTTTTATTAAGTATAATTATGCTTACTATATTATATCCTTAAGCTTAATAATTTCTCAGGTCTTAAACTTTAAATGGATTAGATGTGGAGCCAATTTTTAATTAGGTACTAATCCTCAAGCTTCTCTTCCCTTTTTCACATACTATACTGTACTTTTTTTTCATTTTCTTTTAACACATACATTTTTTTTTTCATGGGAGGATTTCTATATTTGGATAGGCCTTTAATTGTATTGAATTACACTCTTCCTTTTTTAAAGCAAAGATTTGATATATATCCTTTACTTAAAAATATAATAATAGTTTTGAAATCTATTTTTTAAAAAGGAAAGTTAAGTAATGCAAATAGAAGTCAAATCCTTCTACATTTCCCAAAAATACAACTTCACCTACTAAAGATAGATACACAATATTTATCATTTCTTCATAAAAATTTTTTAAGTTTAAAATTTTCTTCATCATTATAGGTTTCAAATAAATTTTTTACTCATTTTTATATTCAAAATTCTTCCCTAATATAACTTCATACACATAATAATTTTTTTTTCCAATCAAAATCAAATTTATTTGTAGCAAATTGGAGAAAAAATAAAATTCAATTTTTGAATTTGTTCTTCATTCCCCCTAACTTAAATTTTTAATAAGATAAAACATTTTAGCAGAATATATATATAGGAAGGAGTGAAAACAAAAAATAACATGCTTATAAGAATTTTCATATCCTAAATTTACAAGTACAAAAAATTATTAATAGGAGTAAAAAATAAATTGATTAAAATTTTAACTTAATTTTTACATGTATAAGATTTAACAGACTTCTATGTAGTGGAGGATGACATAAAATAAAATAAACATAAACTAACATAAATTCATAACCACAACATAAAAAAAATACATGGTAGTAAATTGAAAATTTAAACATGAAATTCTTAAGTGAAAGTTGGCAATATTCTAAACCTCCCTAATATTTGTGGAATAAGTTCTTCACAAATCAATAAAATACAACTTAAAAAAAATGTTCACACAATTACTACCATAATAACATAACTACTCACAACAACATAAATGCAGTTTTAAACATCACAACAGTATCCAACAGAATAAATAACAACACAAAAAAAGCATTAGTCCAAACAACTATAAGAAACAATAACATATAAATGAGTAGCAGTCCAAACAACCACAACACATAAAAGTTCAAAAAATTTAAAAATAATAAATAACACATGATTTTCACACAAACAAAAACTTTCATTAACTTTTCAAAACATATTTTATCCAATCCAATTATTTTTGGATGAGATATCTTCTAAACACATCAATTCAAATACAAAAAAAAAAACTTAACATCAAAACACATAAAACAAACAAACACTACCTACGAACAAAAAAATGTGAATCTCAAACTTAGATCAATTCTCCTTCTGGTGGAACATATCTCAGTCTTTCACTTGTTTCTCCTGGGGCATTCAAAATAAAGAGTTGATAAAATAGACAGTGGTGAAGAATTCGCATTGAGTCTTGTTTAATCGACTTGTTTTTCAAATACATCACCTTGTCCGCTTCTTCTATATGACTTGTATGGCTGAATTAAAGTTTGTGATGCCATCCGATATGATCCAAGTGTGCTTTAGTCTCATTCACTTTTGCTTCAATTGAAGCCACACCAGCCTCACTCTTAGCAGTCTTCTCTTCTATTGCTTCTATACTAACAGCCAGGAATCCATTGTATAAATCTTGCGCACTTTGACTTACAAACTTCTTCTTAATGACTTATTCGTTCTTCTTAATTTCAATCTCCCAAGAAGACATTTTTGCAAGTTCTCTCACTCTTTTTCTGCTCACATAGACTTTAGAATGAAAAATCAAAGTGGGTTAGAAAATTCTCTTCATTCCCATGCTATCTATAGGTCTTGGATGCTCACATTCACAAACTACTAAATCACGTTTAAAGCCACTAAACCACATTTAATCTTTCTAGAATATTAATTATGCACATTTTTATTAACTACCACATTTACACGCCTCAAGTTGGTGCTTAAGCACCGGTGCTTATTTTAGCACAAGTCTGCTTAATGTCTAAATATGCATTTTAACTCATCTAAGTCATCAATTAAGGTCTTAGAATCATCACTATATCAATTTATATTCAAAAACACTACCACATTTTTATTAATCAAACACAACAAAATATCATTTAAAATAAATACACACTTATAACTATGGGTTGCCTCCCACAAAGCGCTTAGTTTTACATCGTTAGCCTGACGTAATCAGTGCTCATTATGGTTAACCCAACATCATAAGATCATTTAATTTAATTTGATCCCCTAAAAAGTAGTGTTTCAGCCTTTGACCATTCATTTGGAATATTTTCTCAGGTTTAGGATCTTTGATATCCACAGCTCTATAAGGATAAAATTTTATCACAACAAATGGAGCCATCCACCTGGACTTAATTTTTTTGGAAAATAATTTTAATATTGCATTATATAGCAAAACTTGTTGCACTGGCTTAACGTTTTTAGTAATAATCCTCCTTTCATGCTACATCTTCATCATTTCCTCAAAAATTTTAGTGCGCTCATAAGATCCATTCCTTATCTCTTCAATGTCATTTAATTGTAGAAATCTTTTCTTACTAGCATTTTTTAAATTATAATTGAATTCCTTGATAGCATAATATGCTTTATGCTCAAGTTCAACTGGTAAATGACAAGCTTTCCCAAATATTAGCCTATATGTGGACATTCCTATAGGATCTCTATATGCACTCCTATAAGCCCACAAAGCATAATTAAGTTTGACTGACCAATCCATTTTTGTTGGATTCACAGATTTTTCCAAATGTCTTTTAATTTCACAATTGGATAATTCAGCCAAACGACTTGTCTGAGGATGATAAGCAATAGCAATTGAATGGTTGATATGATATTTCTTTACTAGTTTCTCCATTATTGCATTTCTTAAATGACTTCCCCCATCATTTATGATCACTCCCGGCATCCCAAATCTACAAAATATGTTCATTTTTAAAAGGATTACAACCTTTTGAGCATCACATCTAGATAAAGCAAAAGCTTCTATCCATTTGGATACATAGTCTTCTGCTAACAATATATATATATATAAATTTCCAAAAGATGGTATAAATTGTCCCATGAAATCTAATCCCCAAACATCAAATATCTCAACTTCCAACATATAATTGAGGAGCATCTAATTTCTTTAAGAAATATTTCCTACACGTTGACATTGATCACATGTTTTTATATAAGCATTAACATCTCTAAAGACTGTAGTTCAATAAAATACAAATTGCAAAAATTTATATGTTGCTTTATCAACACCAAAACGTCCCACAAAATAGGAATCATGATATTTTTGGATAATTTCATAAGTTTCTTCTAAATACACATCTTCAAATAATTATATCATTTTCTTGTTTACATAAATTAGGTAATCCCAAAAAAAGTTTTAACTTCTAATAAAAATTTCCTCATTTGTTGGTATGTCAGACCATATGATATAATATCACTAACAATAAAATTCATAATGTCGGCATACCATGGAACTCACCACTCATTAAAATTAAACAATTTTTCATCTAGAAAATGTTCATTAATTTCTTTCTCAAAATAGAGTGAATTTTCTAATTCAATCCTGGACAGATGATCAACAATTTGATTATCAACTCCCTTTCTTTCTATTATTTCAAAGTCAAACTCTGGCATAAGAAGAATCTATCTTATCAGTCTTAGTTTTGCATCCTTCTTTTTCATTAAATATTTACTAGCAGAATGATCTATATGAAAAAAATAATTTTTTTCAAATTAAATTTGATCTGAATTTATCAAAAGCATATACTATTGCTAATAACTCTTTCTCAGTTGTGGTATAATTAATTTTAACTTCATTAAGAGTTCTACTAGCATAATAAATTACTTTGAAAATCTTATCATGGTTTTGTCCTAAAATAGCTCTAATAGTATAATTACTTGCACTACACATGAATTTAAAAGGTTTTCCCAATTTGGTGAAATAATTATTGGTGTAGTGACTAATTTTTCTTTTAATAGCTCAAATACTCTTAGGCACTCCTTATTAAAATTACAAATTACATCTTTTTTGAGTAAATGACATAGAGGCTTAGCAGTTTTTTACAAGTATCTAATATTTTCCCTGTAGAATCTAGCATGTTTTAAAAAACTCCTAATTTCTCTCACATTTGTTGGTATAGGTAATTTAGTTATCACTTGAAATTTTGCAAGATCTACTTTCATACTATTTTCTGATATGTGATGTCCTAAAACAATTCCTCCTGCTACTATAAATTGGCATTTTCTCAATTAATGACTAAATTTGTTTCTTCAAAGTGCTTAAGAACTCTTGATAAATGTTCTAAACATGATTAAAATGAGGTTCTAAACACTAATAAATTAACCATAAAAACTTTAATTCATTTTTAAATTAAATCACAAATAATAGCCATCATACATCTTTAAAATCTAACAGAGGCATTACATAAATCAAATGAGATTCTTCTAAAAGCAAATGTACCATAAGGACAAGTAAATGTTGTTTTCTCATGATCCTCAGGAGTTATTTGTATTTGGTGATAACCATTATTTACATCCAGAAAACAAAAGTATTTGTGCCCATCTAGTCTATCCGTCATTGATCTAGAAAGGGCAGTGGAAAATGATCTTTCATAGTGGTGAGATTTACTTTTCTATAATCAATTTATATTCGCCACCCTATAACTTATTTTTTTGGTATTAACTCATTATGTTCATTAATAGTCACAGTCACTCCTTTCTTATGAACACAGTGAATTGGACTAACTCATGCACTATCTGAAATAGGGTAGATAATTCCAGCATCTAGTCACTTTAATATTTCTTTCTTAACAATTTTTTTCATAACAAAATTCAATCTCCTTTGAGGATCAGCCCTTAGTTTGTAGTTTTTTTTCCATAAGTATTTTATGCATACAAATTGAATTACTGCTTCCTTTAATATCAACAATTGTCCATCTGAAGGCTTTCTTATAATTCTTCAAAGTTTTCATTAAACACTCTTCTTCCTTTAATTTTAATTTTGAGGAAATTATAACTAGTAATGTTGAGGAATCACATAAAAAAGGCATATTTTAATTGTTTAGGAAGTAACTTCAATTAAAGTTCATGAGATTTCTTAATCGATGGAAAAAAATATTTATCTTTTTCTATCGTGTCCAAAACTTCAAAAATTTCTCAAACATTATTTGAATCTTCGTTATGAAAATCATCAAATTGGTCTAATTCATCTTCTTGCTCATGTTCTAACCCTTTCATCTCAAATTTCTCTTCATAAGTTGCTTTGAAATGATATTCACTCAGATATCTTATTACATCCCTCCTGTAACATTCATCATCTTTGCCTTTTGCATGATACTTCATTGATTTTGAAATATTAAAAGTAGTTGTTTGATCATAGATGCGCATAGTTAATTCCAGTTTTTGCACAACTATCATTTCTCTTTCCGTGGCTAGGAAAGGTCTCCCAAAATGATAGGTATCTCTTTATCTTCCTCCATATCTAGTACAATGAAATCAACAGAAATGATAAATTGATCCACTTTCACTAAAACATCTTCTATAACCCCCTTAGGATATGTTATTAAACAATATGCTAACTATAAATTTACAATAGTATGAGATATTTTTCCTAATCTTAGTCTTTTAAATATTGATAATGGCATAAGGTTAATGCTTGCACCTAAATCACATAAAGCTTTCCCATAAAATCTATCTCCTATGCACATGGAATGGTGAAGCTACCAGGATATTTTAGCTTTTTAGGATGCTTTTTTTAAATTATAGCACTGCAATCCTCACCAAATTCAACAATCTCATCCTCTTTGAACTTCATTTTTCTATTAAGAATATCCTTCATAAACTTCACATAGCTTGGCATTTATTCTAAGGTTTTCGCAAATTAAATATTAAACTTATCCTTTTAAAAGATTTCCAATAATTTTTAAAATTGTTTATACGACTTTGTTGACAAGGTCTATGAGGAAATGGTTGTGGTGGTTTTTTCAATTCAATTTTTAGTGGAGAAATAGGTCTCTAAGCATTTTGGAGTGTCCTCTTTAAGCTCTTCAATTTCTTCTCGCTCTACTTTAATCTCTTCTTAAAATCTACCTTCCAACTCTCTTCCACTTCTAAGTTGAACAACTATTACTTGCTGTTTACTTTAGTATTTTGGATTTACCTCTGTATTACTAGGAAGTTTCCTTGGGATCTATTACTAAATGCCTTTGCTATTTGTCCTAGTTGATTCTCAATATTTCTAATTGAAGCTCTTTGTCTTTGTAATTGATTTTCTATTAGTAACACCACTTCTTCTATAGCCAACTTTCTTTCCTTAAATTTTGGATTACTGTTAAAACCTGGAGGATAAGTAGTTCTATAATTATTATTACCTTGGTTGTTCCAGATTCCCAATTGGTTTACTTGTTTGTTCCCCCATTGATGATTATTACCACCTGAACTTTTATTATTTTAGTTTTTACCCTCTCAAAAGGCCATTGAAATCTATTAGTAGCCATCTCTTCAATTAAAGCATATGCATCATGAAATGGTTTTGACATCAATGAATCACTAGCAACAACATTCATAATAGATTAAACAGATCTAACTAATCCATTGTAAAAGGTTTGAATTACTAACCAATCTGGTATAGCATGGTGTGGACACTTTTGCAGGAGTTCTTTCGTTCCCACGCTTCATAAAAAAATTCCTCTTCAAACTGAAAAAAAGATGTAATATCATTTCTAAGCTTTGCAATTTTTATTGTGGAAAATATTTAGCAAGAAATTTCTGCGCTATATCACCCCAGGTTTTGATAGATCTAGGTGCTAACAAACTTTACCATATCTTAGCCTTATCCTTTAGTGAGAATGGAAAATAGCATCATATGAAACACCATCATATTTAAATGTACCATACAATCCTAGAAAATTTGATAGATATAAATTTGGATCTTCAGTTGGTGCTCCTACAAACAGATTATTTGATACCATTTGAATAATAGGGTTTAAAATGAATTAGTCAGTACAACGTGATTTTAAATACTACAATGAAGTTGATCTACTGTAGGGTTTGTACAAACTCTTAAAGGTCTAAATTCTTGATGAATTTAAGCATATTGATTACTTTTGTTTGCCATTTCTAAAAAATATTGAACTTTTTCTGTATTTTTTATTTTTTTTCTAATAGTTCTTTCTAATTCAGAATCATAGAACACTAGTCCTTCAGAACCTGAACTATGCATACATTACTACAAAATAAAATAAAATCACATAAATAATAACTTCGATAAAAGCAACACTACGATATTCCTATATTAAATCTAAATGTTTAAAAAGGGCTTTCTAAAAATAGAAATTTGTTTTCCTAAAAATTCCTTTAAACTTTACTAAAGTTTTCTTTTTTTCTCCCCGACAACGGCACCAAAAACTTGATCACTATTTCTTTTATATAGTTCTGCTTCTGAATCCACAGCTAGGAACTAGATGTAAGTTTCTTGAAAGTAGAAGCTAAAAACTTGATCCCTATCTGATACGATAATACTACAATATATGTGTGGTTAGATTCTCAAATATCTTTATTTATATTTCTATCTTTACAACAGTGCCGAATACCTAACTCTGAGTCAAGTAAAAAAGCAAATGTTATATTTAAATATTAGGATACTACGCAAGCATACGTATCATTATCAAGTAATATAGGACTTTTTTATTAAGCCTCAAAATATCAAACCCACAAGGAGAATTACAAACTCTTAAGAAGAAATTAGATAACAAACAATATTTTGAAAAAGATTCTTACTCAAACTATAAATATTATGATAGGAATGAATGTTCGATTCTTTTTGGTATTTTTAATAACTAAAAATAAAATAAACAACTAGCTAAATTTATCTAGATTTTTGTAAGATGAAAGCAACATAAATAAAATATATTTTTTACTTATCATGAGTTGGTAATTAGGAATTCTATTGTGAAAGTATTTAAATTGTGTTCAGATAAATAGGAGCAATATTATTCATTATCCTTACTAGAGATGCTATAATGAACATTGGCTAATCTATGGTTTCAATAGTCCTTAAGGCATGCTAGGTAAGGAATATACTAGCTCTCACTCTAGAATTCCCTCTTCTCCCTCCACCTGGAGGCTAACATCTAGCATCATGACCTAAAACAATAAACCAAATTGGGCTTTAGTCTATCACTCTAACTAACTCTACACCCTTCAAAGTTTATTTCCCTATTTATTTTGCACTCAACCATACGAATTACATTCTCATCCATACAATCACATGTGCTTCTACCATTAGTTGACGGAGACAACACCATCACAGATCTTAAATGTTCTCAAAACACATATTAACATCTTAATTGGTTAAATTAAGAAGTAAATGAACTACAAGGATTAAATAATCAAAACGTATTCCAGCATTTTAGATCAATACTTCACATAGCTTCCATCCAACACTTAATTAATTATCATTTTAAGGAAAAAGACAAAGAAAACTACTCAGATTTCATGGAGAAAACACAACAACAACTAATTTTAAAAGTATAAATCATGTAAACACAAAATAAGTCTAAATTAAAACTTAAGATAGTCACAAAGATAAAAACTTATCGCAAATTCCTCTCCATTAAACTTTTGAATTTCCCTTAAATCTCCTCCTTTCTCTTTAATCCTCCTTAGATCTGGTCACCAAACCCTAAAGAGTTAAATTCTCTCTTTTTCACTAACAAACTACAATGGATTCCTACTCACAACTATCTAATCACTTTATCCTTCACTAAGAATGAGAAAAGTGAGAGGAAGCCGTATATAAAAATCTTACAACTCCTTAATCTTCCCACATAAAAGTGTCCTAAGTCTTCTCTTCTTCTCTCCTTTTTCCTTTCAATTGAAGTCCTCTTTTTTATAGTTTTTCAAAAGGTGCTTTGATGCCTCTTCAAAATGTGTCCACATTCACTGAATCTTTCTAGAGTTTCCTTCTTTCAACAGTCATTTCAATGTATTTTTGTGCCTATTAACTGTAATCCACCTTTTCTTCAAGAGTTTCTTCAAACACCCCTTTGAAATTCGTCGAAATTTGCTGAATTTTCATCATAAAGTGCCTGGTGGGTAAGCGCGAGTTCTTTGGCGCTTAGGCGTGACCTTCTCAGTCTCTTAGTGCTTAAGCGTCAGTCCTGGGTGCTTAAGGGCCACAGTTCATTTTTATACCTTCTTCATTTTTTGCTCCAAATTTGTTCCTTTTTCACTCCTTTCACTATATTTCGTCCCTGTAATTGTACCAGATAGAAAAAAACACAAATACCTTCCATTAAAGCAAAATATTCTCAAAAATAGGTATGAAAACATGTAAATAAATGTTATATATTTTAGGTGCATCACACACCCACTATCAGCTGGGTCATCTCTTAATGATGACTTGCCAGATGAATAGATAATGCAAGTAGAAGATCCTAATGCTCAACTTTGGGAGATGTACTTCGATGGAGCGTCGTCAACCAGAAGAAATAAATGATCTGGAACAGTGATACCCGATAAAATAAAAATTGGTTTGATCTTCGTTACAGCAGATCGGGGAAGGTTGAGATTCTCCTACCGCCTAACACGGCTGTGCATAAACAATGAAGCATAATATGAGGCATTGATAAATTGATTAGAGTTGGCGTTATTAATAGAAATAACAGACATTGCCATTGACGGTGACTCGCAGCTCGTTATTCAACAAGTGACAAGTGAGTACAAAATTTTGAAACCAAGATTGGAAAAATATCACCGATATTTGATGAAGCTACTATAATAGATTTCCAGTGTAATGTTCTATAGGATTCTTGAAGCGGATAACTCTCACGCGTACGCTTTAGCTAAACATGTTAAGGAGTTTGCATGCTCATAAGAGGACACCTAAGACATTAAGATACATGGACATCATGTTTTGTCACAGATCGATCTTAACAGTTTACACAAGCTCGGAAAAGAAGGGATAGCTACTACAATAGCTGATGATAATGAAGACTTGTGTCGTCCTTTAATAGAATATTTGCAAACAGGAAAACTACTAGAGATAAGTTAGGAATGCTTCAGATTCAGAACAGAGCAATGTCATATGCTCTAATCAACAACATTCTGTACAGACGGTTGTTGGATCAGATGTGGCTGAGATATTTAAGAATATTAGAAGCATAAAATATTATTGGAGAAGTTCATGTCAGATTGTGTAGAGCTCACCAATCAAGGCCGATGATGAAAATGAAGATCAGGAGACTTGGATATTATTGGTCAATAATGATGATAGACTGTATGAAAATAGCTAAGAAATGTCATCTATTGTAGGTACATGGAGTGGTCTTGCACTAAGCTCTGAATGTTCTACACCCCACAATCTCGTCATGGTGTTTTGAGTGTTAGGGTACGCGATCCCTGATTACAATATACAAGAGTTTAATCCTTTAATTTCCTTATTTAAATTTCTTCCTTTACAACAGTGCCAAAAATTTGACTCCAAAGCAAAGTATGCTTTCAATTATGTCTTTAAATAGTAGGGATTTTACGCAAGTATACGTATCATTATAAAGTAATATAGAGCTTTCTGATTAAGCCTCGAATATAGATCCCACGGAGATCACGGTTAATCACAGCAGCTTTCAAGAGAAATTCAAGTCTACATAAACACACTCTAGCTTGGAAGGTCGATAAAAGTTTGGTTTTTGATTAAATCCTACAATTATCACTAAAATAATACTTCTAAACTAAAATACCTAGTAAAAATCAGAAAGTTGAGTTTAATATATTGAAAGTACTCTTCCTCATACAATGAAATTAGTTACATGTGAAAAAGTATAACAAGTAGCGAGAGAGATTGTGACAAAAAGGATACCCTTACTTGGTTTTAAAAAAAACATAGGTTAATCTGATGCTTTGAAATTTTGTAGATGGGTTAGGCAGGGAAGATACTAGCTCTCACTCTAGAGTTCCCCCTTCTCCCTCCACCTGGGGACTAACATCTCGTAACAAAGCTTTTCACATCAAATAAAATTATGGGCTTTAGTCTGTCTCCCTAATGTCCTCTAATTATACACCTCTTAAACATCCATATATTCCTATTTATTTGCACTCAACCATATGGAATACATTCTCATCTGTATAATCTAATGTGATTATTACCAATAGTTGACTGAGACAATACCACATTGGTTCTTACATGTTGTTACAACAGATTTTAATATGTAAGTTGAACAAGTTTACATGTAAATGAAGATCAAAGTAAAATCATCACAATATATTCCAACTCTACTCAATTTTATATCCTATACATGCATACTATTTCATTTTAAGAGGGAAGAGTAAAGAAAACTACTCACTACACATGGAGAAACAACAAAAATTTTTCATTGAACAACACTTTTGAATCCATACAAAAAAGTAAAAAATTAAAACTAAAATACAATGAAAATACATATCATTGATGGAAATCAAACTCTCCTTGCATATCAAAAGCAATCTCCTTATAATCCTCTCCAATAACAAAGTGAAAAGAAAGGAAAAAAAATCTCTCACACTCTCTCCTCTCTCTCACCTTGTCGCCCCACTTGGGCTCACACCCAAGCCTTCACATCTTCTCCTCTTCTAATCTTCTCCTCCTTATATTCTCCTCTATAATTCATCTCTTATCCAAGAGTTCAAGAGTGTTTTTATAATTCTCCAAGTGTTTCTTCAGTGTCTCTTCAAAAAGAGTCTACATTCAATGAATCTTCCAAAGGGTGCCTTAAGTGCCTTTTCACTCCAAGAAGGACATCTCTTCCATAATAACTCCTTTTGACCGACCCAAACTCTTCTACAAAGTTTATGTTATCATTCCCAATAAATTTTTCAAGTGACACACTTCGCAACGCTTCAAAAATAGTCCAAATCTGACGTTTCTTCTAAAAGTTATGCCAAAAATCGTCAGTGGCAGCTATGCGCGCCGATTTTTGGCGCATAGCCACCACTGCTTGCCAGCTATACGCCAACTGGTGATGCCTATGCACCAGACACATGTACAAATGTGTCTGCTTTATCCCGTTTTGCTCCGGTATGCTCCGGTTCGACTCGTTTTAGTCCGACATGTCCCATTTTGGTTCGGTATGACCCATTTTGTTCCATTTTTGTTATTTTTGCTCCAATCACTCAAAATTCTTCAATTTTATGTACCTACAACCAAAAACACAATAAAAATATCGTTAAAGTGCAATATCATTATAAAATATAGCATAAAAAGTAGTATATTTTTAGGTTGATCAAAATCCCCCAAACTTAAAGATTACTTGTCCTCTAGTAACACTACACTTTTAAAATGATTTTTTTTTAAATTTGAGTTAATGGGTCACCCTTTAGAGCTTCTAAAATTTTATTATAAAAATGGATAGTTCAACCTAGAAGAACTTCTAGTGAATCAGACTAGCCCAGGGTCTAAAATATTTATCATCAAACTTGGGAATTTGTTTTCCTATCTAATTCAGAAAAATATGCAGATATTTTAAACTTCGGATCCTATAAACTTTACTTTCTAGACTTAAGAACTCTCTTAAAAATAATTTTTACTAATATAAGTATAAAAAGAAAGCATAGGATTGTTCTAAGTTCTTTACTCTCGAAAGACTCAAGTGAAAAGAATTTTTGATTAGGACCTCTCCTAAACCTTCTCCTCACACTTCTTTTATTTTTTATTTTTATTATTATTTTTTTTTAGGATCTTTTTTATCCTTTTTTTTTATTTTTTGCTTTTTTTTATATGTGAGGATTACTATATCTAAAGAAGTCCTTAAATAATTTTGAATTCCACTATCCTCCTCTAAAGTTAAAACTTATTACTTTCCTTCACTTGAAGAGATGTATAATTTTTTAAAAATACTTTTTAAAAGAGACTTAAATGATTGAAAATATAAATTCTAAGAATCTTTAGTTTTTAAAAAATACACTTCTTCCTACTAAAGATAGTTATTCATTTTCCCATGTTCTCCATTAAATATCTTTAACTCTAGGTTCACCCTTTTTACTAAAAATATCAGCTAAGTTTCTCTACTCCATTTCTATACTTAAAATTCTAACATCTTTAAGGTGACTCCACATAATAATAATCATTAGAAATAAAATAAAAATTTATTTGTAGTAGTTTTGAAAACAAGGTTTTATTTTGAAATATTTTTCTTTCCCCCCCAAACTTAAGCTCAAACATGTGTAACAATGAAGTACCAAAATATGCGGCAGAGAAAGATCACTTTTACAATTTACTACACATCCTACAAAAATATCATCAAATAGCACTTGGTAGAATACTGCAGTAGAAAGTAAACCTAGCCTAAACATGCTTGACATAACACTATAAAGGAATTTTAAATTTTAGAATAAGTACAAACTGAAGATTAAATAGGAACACATTTTAAACATTATAATGAAATTGCTGATGCTAAAAAGTTTAAAATATTAAGATAAGTTATGTCGTCTCCAAAGACTCAATTTACTTGACTCACAAACATAGACACACAAAATCCAATACATAGACTCACAGATTTCATAAACAAACAAAACTGAGGTTAATTTGATCTCCCTTCTACTCACATTTCACTCCTTACTTTCAATTTCTAACAAAAGAAACTACATTAATAACGTGGGTGTATTATAAAATTTTTTTACATGGTTATCACAGTTGGACCAGAATTCTCCTATTATAAAAACTCATGTGTTTCCAATTTTATGTTTACTCTATGTCTAAGTTATACACAATATGGTAAATAAAAGTAGTGCAGCACAACCAGTTGTTGTTCACTAAGTAAGTTCATGAACTTACTCAGTAAAGAAAAAATCATTTAAAGGATGTAATAGAGTTGACATGGACTGGTCCAAGTCTAAACTCTACATGCTTCAAGGTAATGCTCAGCTCCAGTTTAGAACTAAGTCATAACAAACTCATCAGCATGCTACTACCATAATTCATATACAAATTTAGTTATGACCTAGGCATAACCTCAGAACATTAACCCAAACCACTCTTACACATCAAATAAGGATCAAAATCCAACATCTCACTATTATCCAATCCAACATAACAATAATCACACTAAACAGATAACAAAGATAACCATGGGTTGACTTCCACAAAGTGCTTGGTCCAACATCGACGACCCGATGTATCCAATGTTTACTCTGGTTGCCCTAGCATCACAACCTCATTCATTTTGTCTATATACCATGGAATATTCCATTCGGTGATTTTGAATAACTCTTTCTTAGGAGATCTTTTACTGATTTCATCATTCAGTTCACGTTCTTCTTATGATTGAGTCGAATTCAAAAATATAAAGACTAGTGGTGTAGATGAATTCCCTAAATAGGTAGCCTTTAAAATTGTATGGGGTACATTCATCTTAAGTTCATGAGATTTTTTAACAGATGGAATTAAAAGTTTACTATATTCGGTAACAATCATCATTTTACACCAATCTTGAACATACATACAGTCTTCTTTAAAGAACGTTTTCAACTCATCATGAAAGTCCATTTCGATCTCATCTATTAACTTACTCCCAAAACTCTCTTGGAAATGGTCTTTACTTAGATAATCAATTTCATCCACCCAAAAACAATCATCATCTTTTCTCTCAGTTGGATATTTCATAGTCTTTAATATATCAAAAGTGACTTCCTGATTATTAATATTCATAGTCAACTCTCCTTTTCGTACATCTATCATATCTTGTCCAGTAACAAGGAAAGGTCTCCCTAAAATAATTGGATTATCTTTATTTTCCTCCATATCTAATATAATAAAGTCTAAAGGAAAGATAAGTTTATCCACTCTAGCAAGTATGTCTTCTATATTTGGATAAATAATAGATTGATCAACTAACTGAAGGGATAGAGTAGTAGGAGAAATATCAGCTTAACTTAACCTTTTAAATATAGATAGAGGCATCACATTAATGCTCACTCTTAAATAACATAAGGCTTTTCCAAATATTTTTTTTTCCAATTGTACAAGGAATTGTAAAGCAATAAGGATCTTTAGGTTTCTGAGGAAGCTTTTTTCTGAAGTATAGAGTTGCACACTTTACTTAGTGCAACAGTTTCGTAATCCCCAAGTTTCCCTTCTTGTTTAATATCTCCTTCATAAACGTCGCATAACTTGGCATTTGTTCCAAAACTTCAGCGAAATGAATATTTATTGTTAACTTTTTAAGTACTTTCAGGAATTTTAAAAAATTTTTATCCAACTCATGTTGTCTAAGTCTCTGAGGAAATGGAGGTGGTGGTATTTATAAATTGATTTTAGATGGAGATATAAATTTTTCCAGATCCTTGGAAACATGTTTTTCAAGTCTTTTAGTTTCTTCTTTTGTTTCTCTCGCAACATCTTTCTCTTTTCTAACCACATCCTCTATCTCTCTTCCACTTCTTAATCAGACACCTTCTATTTGTTCATTAGTGTTCTCTTTAGGATTGATCTCAATATTGCTAAGAAGTGTTCCTTGAGGTCTATTGCTAAGTGAAATAGAAATTTGTCCAAGTTGATTCTCTATGTTTATAATCACAGCATTTTGACTTTGTAACTGGTTTCCAATTTGCAATACCACTTCTTCTATAAACATCTTCTTATCCTCAAATTGTTGATCATTGTTTTAGTATGGTAGATATGAAGGTCTATAGTTTGTGTTCCTTGATTATTACAACTTCCATTAGGATTTGCATGATTATGTTCCCATTGTTCGTTTCGACTCCCAGTAGTATGATTCAAGTTAAAATTAGGATGGTTCTTACAACATGGGTTGTAAAAGTTAGAATACGGGTTATATATGGTATTCAAAGTCTCATATGATAATTTGGAATCAATCATATGCTCTAATGAAATTTCGTCACTTACTGGAGTAAATTGAGGTAGGTTCATTCCAAATTGGTCAAACTTCCTTGATATTGCAGCAACCTGAGATGCAAGAATTGCAATCGTATATGTATCATGAAAATTGGCTACCTTTGTAAGATTTACCCTTACAAAGGGCCATTCAAATTCATTTGTACACATTCTTTCAATTAAAGCATATGTTTCATCAAATGGTTTTGACATTAACGATCCACCAGTGGTAGCGTCAATTATAGACCTAAGGGATCCTACTAACCCATTATAAAATATTTGAATGATTAACCAATCAGGCAGAGCATGGTGAGGACACTTTCTTAGAAGTTTTTTAAATCTATCCCAGGCTTCGTATATTGATTCCCCTTCATATTGAGAAAATGAGATAATATCGTTTCTAAGTTTAGAAGTCCTTGTAGGTGGAAAATACTTAGCTAGGAATTTCTGAGTTAACTCCTCCCAATTTTTAATAGAGCAAGGTGCTAAAGAGTATAAGCACATTTTAGCCTTATCCCTTAGTGAGAACGAAAAAAAGCCTTAGTCTAACAGCATCGTCTGACATGCCGTTATAAATGAAATGTAGCACAAAGCTCTAGAAAACATGATAAGTGTAAATAGGGATCCTCCTAAAGGGTTCCCCCAATCTGCTTGTTCTACACTAGTTGGATAATCTCTGGATTAAGTTCAAATGAGTCAGCTTCGATGACAGGGTTTTGTATACTTGAATAAATTTCACCTATCGTAGAATTTCATAATCCCTTAATGATTTACGATGACTTTCCAAGTTATTATTTCGAATGTTTTCCATTTCCATTTCTAGTTTTTTAATTCCTTTTTTTTAAATTTTTTTCTTTTCTTCTAACTCAGGATCATAAGGCACATGTCCTGTAGATCCTTTAGTTCCCATACATAATACAACATCAATACATTAACAATTAAACAAAACTATTTTCAACACAAGAAAAAATTTTCACAAACACCTTGTTTTTTACACAAACCGTTTCTTCACAACACTTTTTCATAGAAAAAACAATTTTCACACAAAACAGTTTTTACGACACTATAATTTTCTGAGTCTAAGACTAAATACTTGAACTAAAATTCTCTTAAAAGTCAAGATCAACCGTTGTGATTCCCGGCAACGACGCCTTAAACTTTATCCCCTATTACAATATATGAGAGTTTAATCCTTTAATTTTCTTGTTTAAAATTATTCCTTTACAATGGTGCCAAAAATTTGACTCCAAAGCAAAGTAAGATTTCAGTTACGTCTTTAAATAGTAGGGATTTTATGCAAGTATACGTATTGTTATCAAGTAATATAGAGCCTTCTGATTAAGCCCTGAATATCGATCCTACAGAGATCGTGGTTAATCACAACAGCTTTCAAGAAAAATTCTAGTCCAAGAACACGCCCTAGCTTGGAAGGTCAATAAAAGTTTGGTTTTTGACTAAATCCTACATTTATCACTACAATATTACTTCTAAACTAAAAAACCTAGTGAAAATCATAAAGAGGAGTTTAATATATTGAAAGTGATCTTCCTTATATAATGAAATTAGTTACATGTGTAAAAGTATAACAAGTAGCGAGAGAGATTGTGACAAATAGGAGAAATTCTATTCTTTACCCTTACTTGGTTCTATAAAGAACATAGGTTAATCTGATACTTTGAAATTTTGTAGATGGGTTCAGTAGTAGCTCTCACTCTAGAGTTCCCTCTTCTCCTCCACCTGGGGGCTAGCATCTCATAACAAAACTTTCACATCAAATAAAATTAGGGGCTTTACCCTAAAGTCCTCTAATTCTAACCATCTCAAACATGCATATCTCCGTATTTATTTTCACTCAACCATATGAACTACATTCTCACCCATATAATCTCATGTGATTTTTACCAATAGTTGACTGAGACAATACCACATTGCTTGTTACATGTTCTCACAACAGATTTTAACATTCAAGTTGATCAAATTTACATGTAACTGAAGATCAAATTAAAATCATCACATTATATTCTAAATCTACTCAATTATATGTTGACCTCACTTTTGTGAGAATCATTCACCAAACACATTGAGAACGGAAGTCTACCTACATTGACCTCCAAGAAACAATAAACCCTAAGACCTATGGTAAAACCTTGACAAAATCTTCTTGACCAGAAAATTGACCTTAAAGACAAATGTTGACATGATCAAATTTACATTGATCAAAATTAAAAAAATTTTAATTCAAAATTCACCACATTGACCGTTGAATTAGTCTAAACCCTAAATTGGGTCAACATGACCTATTTAGACCCCAAAATGACAAAATCACAAATATTGTGATCAAATCGACTATGAAAAGGTTGAGAAAGTCACATTAGACATCTTGAAACTAAAATTGACCAATTTAGGTTAACTTGGGTCAATCTAGGTCAACACTAGTTAACCATGGTCAACACTTATCAATTTTGGTCAAAATACACAATTTTGAACAAAAAAATGATAAAACATGATAAAAATGACAAAAAAATGATAACAAATGATAAAAATGACAATTAATCAAATAATTAATTTCAAAATTATTTTAATTTATTAAATTGACTAATAAATTAATTTTCAATGTTTTAATTAATGACATAATTAATTAAAGTAAAAATTAAATTAAAAGTCATAAAATGACAAAATACACCAAAATAAAATAAAAATGACAAAATTAATCAAATAAATATTTTCAAAATTATTTTTGATTAAATAATTGACTAATAATTTAATTTTTAAAATTTTAATTAATGACATAATTAATTAAAATGAAAAATTAAATTAAAAGCCATAAAAATGATAAAATGCACAATTTTGATTAAAAATAATGGAATTAATCAAATAATTAGTTCCAAAATTATTTTTGATTAGTTAATTGACTAATAATTTAATTTTTATATTTAAATTAATTAAATAATTAATTAAAATAAAAATTAAATTAAAAAGTCATGAAATAAGATAAAAATCCAATTTTGAATCAAAATGACATAAAATTAATCAAATAATTAATTCCAAAATTATTTGAATTAATAATTTAATTAATAAAATAATTTCCAACATTTATTAAGTAATGTCATATTTAATTAAAAAGGAAATTAAATCAAAAAGCCATAAAAAAAGACATTTAATCCATAAAACCAATTTTAACATAATAATTGGTTTTCAAAAATTCCAAGCCCATTTATGACATCATGGGTGACCTCATATGGGTTAGACACAACTCATATGACCCATTAAAAATAAAATACCCATTTATAACCCATAATATATTATATCTATCCTGGTTAAGAGCCATTAATATTTCGTTCTCTGGTGCTGTTGAATGGAGCGTTTGAAATTGTTCCTGAGAATAATCAGCTTCTTCGCTATCAATTTCATCATATTTATCTTTTTCCATATCTTCTTTTTCTTCTTAATTTTCCTTGAAATATTCTTTTTTTAGATAATCACATATATCCATTCTAAAACATTCATCATCTTTTTCTATTGAAGGATATTTCATTAACTTTGAGATGTTAAAGGTTAATTCTTGATCATTTACTCTCATAGTCAATTCTCCTTTTTGAACATCTATCATTGCTCTTCCTGTAGCTAGGAATGGTCTTCCCAAAATGATTGGAATTTTCTTATCTTCTTCCATATGTAAAATGATAAAGTCCACAGGAAAGATAAATTTATCAACCTTGACCAAAACATCTTCTACAACTCCTTTAGGATGTGTAATAGATCGATCAGATAACTGTAGAGTTACAGAAGTTGGTGCAATCTTTCTTATTTCTAAACTTTTAAAAATTGATGAAGGCATCAAATTTATGCTAGCTCCCAAATCACATATTGCTTGCCCATAAAATTTTTCACCAATAGCACACGGGATAGTGAAACTACAAGGATCTTTAAGTTTTTCAGGAAGCTTTCTCTGAAATATAGCACTACACTCTTCGCTGAGTGCAACGGTCTCATGATCTAGTAACTTCCTCTTTTTGTTGAGTATATCCTTCATAAATTTAACATTATCAGGCATTTGTTACGAAGCATCAACAAAAGGAATATTTATTTATAATTTTTTAAGATGACTAAGAACTTAGAAAAACTTTTTCCTTTATCTTGTTTCTTTAGTCTTTGAGGAAATGGTGGTGGTGGTCTTTCAACAGTAATTTTCATAGGTTTTAGAGGAAATTCAGGATATAAACTTTCATTTTCTCCTTTAGTTTCAACTTTTTCCGTTTCAACTACAGTTTCTTTTTGAACTCTTGTTTCCAATTCTTTTCCACTTATTAATTGAATAGCCTAGATTTGTTCTTTTCCTTGATCTTTAGGATTTACTTCGACAATACTAGGTAAAGTTCCAACAGGTCTATTGCTTAGTGCAATAGCAATTTGCCCTAATTGGGTTTCTATGTTCCTTGATTTTGTAATTGATTACCCATATTCAAAACTAATCCTTCCATAGATAACTTCTTCTCCTTGAAATGTGAATTATAATAAAAACCTGGTGGATTAGAAGGTCTATAATTAGAATTACCCTGGTTGTTTATATTTCCTAATGGGTTTACAGGATTGTTCCCCCACTGAGAATTAACAGGATTAGCATTACATTGGTTATTCCAATTAAACTTTGGATGATTCGTAAAACCTGGATTATAATAATTTGAATAAGGGTTATTTTGTCTATTGTTTACTAAATTTATAGTTTCATATGAAAATTGAGCATCTACAATTTGTCCTAATGAATTTTCTTGTAACACTAGAGGTGTTTGAGAATGATTCATTCTGTATTGATTTATTTTCTTTAAAAGAGCAGCAATTTGAGAAACTATCCTAGTTAAAGCATGTGAATCATGAATACTGGCTACTCTCTTAGGATTTACCCTTTCAGCAGGCCATTAAAAATTATTAGTAGCCATTTCTTCTATTAAAGCATAGGCTTCTTCAGAAGGTTTAGACATTAGTGATCCACCAGAGCAGTGTCAATAAAAGATCTAAGAGATCCTACTAATCCATAATAAAATGTTTGAATAATTAAACAATCTGGTAAAGCATGATGTGAACATTTCCTAAGAAGTTCTTTAAATCTTTCCCAAGATTCATATATCGATTCTCCCTCATACTGACTGAAAGATGTAATATCTTTTCTAAGCTTAGCAGTCTTAGATGGTGGAAAAATTTTTGATAAGAATATTTGTGAAAGTTCCCCCCAAGTTCTAATAGATTCAGGTGCTAACGAATTTAACCAAGCCTTAGCCTTATTCCTTAGTGAAAAAGGAAAAGTCTAAGTATGACAGCATCATCAGACAGTCTTTCATATTTAAAAGTTGCACAAAGTTCTAAGAAACTTACAAGATGTAAATTAGGATTTTCATTTAAAGTTCCACCGAATTGATTATTTTGTACCGTTTGGGTAATTGCAGGTTTAAGCTCAAATGAATTAGTAGCTACATCAGGATTTCAGATAGTTAAGTGAATTTCATCTAATGTAAGGTTAGCATAATCTCCTAGTGGTTTAGATTGATGCTCATTTTCTATTCTTTGGTTTTTTACGTTATTTTCCATTGTTTCAAAATTTCTAGGTTCTTTTCTCAGTTTTCTAATTCTCCTAACATTGCGTTCTAATTCTGAATCATAGGGTATAAGATTTTTAGAACCAAATTTACGTATACAATCGAAATCAGAACACAGCAAAACAGTTAACTAAATAAGTTGCAAATTCTATTAAAATGTTTTCTAACAGTCCTAAATCTTATGTTACTCTAATTATGTTATATTTCCCGAAAACGGTGCCAAAAATATAAACCACACCACGCACTTAGCGTAATTTTAATTTTTTGTAACAAGTATATAATATATTCTTTAATCGCAGAGTTACTATTCAACACAAGTATACGTATCACTCAAGTAATACGGGCTCTATTGTAGTCCTGGATATCGATTCCACAGGGAATACTTTAGAGGCTACGAACTAGGATTATAGAAATCAATTCAGAATCGCAACTTAGAAATCAAATTTCCTATCTGTCACTAATATGTAATCGAAAATAATATTAAGTTTTAATAAATTAGTTCTACTAACAGATAACTAATTCTACTAATAAAGTGAATATCAACTATATAAGCAAGAATCTTTCTCCTTTGTTAAGATATTTAAGTGAACGGATAATTAGAATTAGTTTAAAACTGTGTTGTGCCAAATAGGAGCATACCTATCATTTACCCTTTGGTCCAGCCAAATAGAACATTGACTAATCCTATGCTTAGTTACTAAATATACGGCTAGGCAGGGAGGATACCGGCTCTCACTTCGGAGCTCCCACTTTCCCCTCGCCTGAGGGCTAACATCTACACTTTAGCACCCAAACAATAGGACAGAATTGAGGATTTTAGTCTGTCACTCTAAAATTTCCAATTCTACTCCCGATGAATATTATTTCCCTATTTATTTGCACTCTACTTCCAAGGACTTTGACCTCCCTGAAGCTCGGATGTAATCTTTACTATAGTTGTTAAACTCAACATATTTTAACTAATCAATTGGCCAGATTTAAATTAAATTAAGATTTAAGTAAAAGATTATCACTACTTTTTTAAAATTTTATGGCACACTAATTCAATTTACCATTTCACAAAAATGTCAAAACAAGGAGAAAGATAGAAAAACTAATCATATTTCATGGAGAGGATACAATAAAACTTAGATTTCATATATAAAAGCAAAGTTATACAAACTAAAATAAGTAAATACAACTTATCTTAAATTCCTCCCCAAGCAAAGTCCTTGAAGTTCCTCTGAATCTCTTCCTTTCTTTAAAGTACGTAGAATACTCCTTCAAAATGACATTGAGGAAGAAATCTCTCACTTCCCTTCTACTCTTACAATCTCTCGAAGAATTCCTCACAAATATCACTATTTGAACTCACTAATTAAAACTCTAGAAACTTTATGGACTCACTAGACTCACACACTTGACTCTCTAATGGATTAGAAGGACATGTGGTGCACACAAATGGAAGCTAGTGGACCCTTTTTTGGCCCCAAATTGTTCCTTTTAAAGTAATTGAAGAGTTTCCAAGAGTTTTCCAAGCATCCCTTCAAAAATCATCCACATTCTTTGTAGCTCATGAAAGAACCTTCGATCTCGCCGTCGGCGGCCTCAAGCTCGCCGTCGGCGGTCGCCGTCGGCGGCCTTCTAGAATACTTAGCCTTGGACCCTTCTGCATAAGCTCAGCTGTCTGCGGCCTCGATCTCGTCGTCGGTGGGCTCACTTGTAATATATTCTTAACTCTAAGGAAAAACACACGGTCGGCGCCGTCGATCTCACCATCGGCGCCCTATATCAAATTTTCATAATTTTGATCATTTTTACTCCAAATTTGCTCCTTTTTGCATATTTTTGCTCCATTATCCATAAATCAACATATCTGCAGAAAAACATAAAAAATAACTTTCTTTAAAGTGCAATTTCATTAAAGTCAATATAAAATAGGCATGAAAATCTTAACATTTTTTCATTTGGTCAACAAGAAAGGATACTAAATTTGTATTGAATGACAAATGCCAACAAGCCTTTGATGACATCAAACAATATTTGACAACACCTCCTTTATTGACAGCCCCTGTGCTAGGAAAACCTCTGATACTTTATACTACTACACTGGACAATTCTCTTGGAGCATTACTAGCCCAAGTAAATGATGATGGGAAAGAAAATGCATTATATTATTTGAGTCATTGTTTACTCTCAGCTGAAATAAAATACCCAGCAATTGAAAAGCATTGTTTAACTTTAATCTTTGCAACTCGAAAACTAAGACACTATATACTATCTCACAAAATAACACTTATTTCAAGGTTTAATCCGCTTCAATATTTAATGACACGAACCACACTCTCTGGAAGATTAGCAAGGTGGTCAATGATATCACTTCAATTAGACAAAACATTTGTACCGTTACGTGCTGTCAAAGGACAAATCTTGGCAGATTTCTTAGCATCACACCCAATTCCAGAAGGATCACCTCTTAATGATGATTACATGATGAACAAATATAAAAAATAAAAATTTTAAATGTGTAACGATGGGAATTGTACTTTGATGGAGCATCATCTGCACAGAAAGATAAAGAAAAACAAATAGTTATAACGGGCAAAGCAGGAGTTTGAGTGATTTTCATCACTCCAGATAAAGCAATGATGCCTTTTTCCTATCATCTGACTGAACCATGCACAAATAACGAAGATGAGTATGAAGCACTTATAACTGGTCTAGAATTGACAATACTAATGGAAAATAAAAATTTTGACATCTATGGAGATTCTCAATTGATTATCAATCAGATTGCTGGTAAATATAAGACTCTGAAACCTTGACTTGAACAATATTCCCATTACACTCTAAAGCTGCTTCAGTAAATTTCTGTTATGACATTTTTTTCAGTTATTATTGATCATGTAATAAAATCCCGGGACCAGGTTAGGGCTGGACATCTTAAAAGAAGGACATATTCTGAGCCCAATAAATAGATCCGTGGCAAGGGCACACAGACCATCCAATATGGGTGTTGTTATAATTATGCAAGAGACATGGAGGGGAATCTTCCTGGAATTTTACAATATGAACAGGTGGACCCATTACGCATTATAATAATTCAGTTTATCAGACGTCTTGTTATTTGAGGAATCATGCCCACAGACTGTGTTCCTGATAGCTGCGTCATCAACATTTATGATAAAGGGGATTGTTTCCCTCCACATATCGACAGCCATGATTTTAAGAGGCCATTCTGTACCGTATCTCTAATGAATCGGTGTTCCATCATATTTGGAAGAGAAGTACAAATTCTAGGACCTGAAGAATTTGAGGGGACATTCCGCATCCATTTAATTCGAAGATCAGTTCTCTTATTTCAGGGAAATGGTGCAGATTTTGTAAAGCACTGCATACCCAGTGTTGACAGGCCTCATATCTCAATTACATTGTGATGTATGAAGCCAAATAAACAACCTGTCGGATATCAACCCATTTCAAAACTTTAAGGTTTACAGACCCTCGAGTAGCCACGACCTTATAAACATCTAAACACCTAAGACATGTGACAGATAGCGTCATGGCATGTTAGTTGTTTATATACGGTCTAACAATGTTCAATACTATGCATATGATAGACAATGACATGGAAGTCATCCTCTTTCGGATATGTATTGATAGTTTGTTGTGTGCATCCCGTGTGATATGTACATATATGTATAGTTGACTTTATTTTCCGTAATAATATGTACTAGTGACTTTTGTGTGCAATGTACATTATGGAAATGAAGTATTGAAAAATATTTCCGGTTTTTCATGACAAGTCGGCAGGTCCTATAGTGCCAAAATGAATTCCTTAAAAAAATAATGATAAATGAAAACTCTGTGAAATTAACATTAGAATTATTTCTCGACCTATAAAAAAAATCAAATCCCTAGGAGGTACGCCATTTTTTTTATTGACATTCGACATTTTGAGAAATGGAATATGACATCCATTTCCTCTTTCTAGTTATCGGATGTAAGTCCTTTCCTGACATGGAAATGGCATTCCTTTAACACGACATTGACATTTGACATTTTGAGAAATGGAATATGAAATCCATTTAATCTTTCTAGTTATCGGATGTAAGTCCTTTCCTGGCACGGAAATGACATTCCTTTAACACGAAATTGACATTCGACATCTTGAGAAATGGAATATAACATCCATTTCCTCTTTCTAGTTATTGGATGTAAGTCCTTTCCTGACATGGAAATGGTATTCCCTTAACACGACATTGACATTTAACATTTTGAGAAATGGAATATGACATCCATTTTATCTTTCCAATTATTGGATGTAAGTCCTTTCCTGACGTAGAAACTATGGCATTCCCTTAACTCGACATTGAAATTTGACATTTTGAGAAATGGAATATGACATCCATTCTTTATTTTCTGACACGGAAATTATGACATTTTTTGACATTCGATATTCTGAGAAAATGAATATGACATCCGATTTCTCTTTCAAAAATATTTTTCTGATACAAAGATCATAATCAACATATTGACATTTGACATTTTATCACATCTATTCTAAACTACGAATATTGATATGAGACACTGACAACTATGACATTGAGACCATTTCGGTTAACTCCAATATGTGCGGCATATCTCTACAATATACCACACATATTGGGGGCCCATTTGTTGATCTCACTTTTGTGAGAATCATTCACCAAACAACTTGAGAAAGGAAGTCTACCTACATTGACCTCGTCAAAACAATAAACCCTAAGACCTAGGGTAAAAACTTGACAAAATCTTCTTGACCATAAAATTGACATTAAAGACAAATGTTGACATGATCAAATTCACATTGATCAAAATCAACAAAATTTTAATTCAAAAGTCACCACATTGACCTTTGAATTAGTCTAAACCCTAAATTGGGTCAACATGACCTACTTAGACCCCAAGATGATAAAATCACAAATATTGTGATCAAATCGAACATGACAAGGTTGAAAAAGTTACATTAGACATCTTGAAACTAAAATTGACCAATTTAGGTTAACTTGGGTCAACCTAGGTCAACATTGGTCATCCATGGTCAACACTTATCAATTTTGGTGAAAATACATAATTTTGAACAAAAAAATGATAAAAAAAAGATAAAAATGACAAAAAATGACAAAAAATGATAAAAATGACAAAATTAATCAAATAATTAATTTCAAAATTATTTTGATTAATTAAATTGACTAATAATTTAATTTTTAATGTTTTAATTAATGACATAATTAATTAAAATAAAAATTAAATTAAAAGTCATAAAATGACAAAATACACCAAAATGAAATAAAAATGACAAAATTAATCAAATAATTAATTTCAAAATTATTTTTGATTAATTAATTGACCAATAATTTAATTTTTAATATTTTAATTAATGACATAATTAATTAAAATGAAAGATTAAATTAGAAGCCATAAAAATGATAAAATGCACAATTTTGATTAAAAATAATGGAATTAATCAAATAATTAATTCCAAAATTATTTTTGATTAGTTAATTGACAAAAAATTTATTTTTTGTATTTTAATTTATGACATAATTAATTAAAATAAAATTAAATTATAAAGTCATGAAATAAGATAAAAATCCAATTTTGAATCAAAATGACATAAAAATAATCAAATAATTAAATCCAAAATTATTTTAATTAACATTTTGATTAATAAAATAATTTTCAACATTTTTTAATTAATGACATAGTTAATTAAAAAGGAAATTAAATAAAAAAGCCATAAAAAAGACATTTAATCCATAAAACCAATTATGACATAATAATTGGTTTTCAAAAATTTCAAGCCCATTTATGACATCATGGGTGAACTCATATGGGTTAGACAAAACCCATATGACCCATTAAAAATTAAGTAACCCATTGATGACCCATAATATATTATATCTAACCATGGTTAAGAGCCATAATGACATAAAAATGAAGTGGCAAAACCATGGCGTTTTAAAGCATGACTCATCCTCCTTTGCAAAATGAGGTGGCCAACCATGGCAAGGATGAATTTAGCCACCTCCGTAGTCACCCAATGATGAGGAGAAAAAGCTTCAACTAATTTTCATACCATGGTTAAGTTCATCATGACATTTCATAAAATATGTTAAAGGTAAAGCTAATGTGTCATCTCCTCATGAAATGTTAAATGAGGTGTTGAATGATGGATACCTTGTCTCCTTTGAGTCACTATTAACCTCCTCTCTAACCAATACAATAGAAACAATGAAATCAAGAGATCATCATGACAATTTTGAATCAATAGTTGCCATGCCACATGAATTTTCTTAAGTGTCACCTTCTCCATGGAGTATGGAGAGGTGATGATTGGATTACTTGGGGAAGGCTGTTACAAGACCATCTTCTACATCCATAAGTACCCCATGGTTAATCCCAAGCTAACCATGGTCTAACCATGGTCATCCATTGCTATAAATAGCCCCATACCCGAAACCCATGAGGAGAGGAAGAAAAATTCCTAGAGACTTATAAGCTGCCCAAATCCTCTTGCTCCCAAGACCAAATATTTTGCTTAGAGCCTAAACAACAAGCCGCAACCAAAATTTGACCCAATTAGCCAATCCATTGAGCCAATTTGATCAAATCGAGGCTAGATCATGGATTAGGCCACCTAGTTCAAATCTCTTATATAGATTTGACACAAGTCCAAATTGGAGTGGAAAAGAACTTCCTTTGGACCACAGGAGGCTGACCAATAAGTTTAATTGAGCTCAAGTTCATTGTGGCTAAGGTATGGAATTTTGGTTTCCAAATAATTCGTAAATTTAGTTAATCATGGACTAAACTGGTCCAAAACACCATGATAGTCGTATAGATGTGATCTACATCTTTAGATGATTCCATAAATTCAAAAATCACTCAATTTCATTGAGAAGTGAGTGAGATATTGAGCCTAGAAGATGGACGGTTCGGAAATTTTTCAAATTAATTGGATTAAACCTCATCCATTTGTTCCTGTGCTTTGGAACGGAAGGCTCTAATCGAACCGCACTGTGTTCTCTACAGGATCCGCACACCGGATCTTCTCGACGTTCGACGATATGAGGACACGAGGCAAGCTGAGAAAATTTTGGGCCAAGGTTAATTCATATTAACCTTAAAATAATCACAAAATCAAAACTTTTTGCATAGAGGTCCTAAAAAGAAAATAAAAATACCTCTAGAAAGCTCTTGAAGAGAAGACAATTATTAAATTAAAATCATAATTTTATTCTATGTATTTAATTTTTAAATAATTAAATACTCTCTAGAGTATTTTAATTATTAAAATTTCTTTAATAATCAGAAAAATTTGAAACTTTGAGGGATTAATCTTTAGGCCTTTAGGGACTTTACATGAATTTTCCTATGACAAAAAACTCTTTTAAGACTACTGTTTCTAATTTTTAAGACATTTTGTCATTATTACATATAATAATTATAAAAAATGAAAATTAAGAGAAATAAAATTGAAAATGGTTATAGAATTTAGTGTGATTGACATTCACCCTAAAATGACATTTCCTAAGCCATTACATAATTTTAAATGATATTTTTAAATTAAGGGCTAAAATTCATTAGAAATTAATAATTTAATCCCTTAAAAGTATCCTCCTCACTCAAATGAGCTTATTCTCTTATGAATCAAATTAAAATGGAACCTAACTCAAAATAAACATAAGACAAACCCAAATCAGGTCTAAAACACAAAATTAGACTTAATTAGACTTAATTAAATCAATTAAACCCTAAGAGATTAAGGTTTAATATAAAAATTCAACCCTTAATTAAGTTTAAAAGACAAATTAGACTTAATTAATCATCTAAATCCTAATTACATTGGATTTAAGACATAAATAACCCTTAATTAAGTTTAAAAGACAAATTAGACTTAATTTATCAAAATCCTAATTACAATGGATTTAAGCCATTAAAAATCCTTAATTAAGTTTAAAAGACAAATTAGACTTAATTAACCATTTATACCCTAATCACATTGGGTTTAAGACATAAACAACCCTTAATTAAGTTTAAAGACAAAATTAGACTTAATTAACCATCTAAACCCTAATCACATTAGGTTTAGGACATAAATAACCCTTAATTAAGTTTAAAAGACAAATTAGACTTAATTAACCACTTAAATCCTAATTACATTGGGTTTAGACTTAATCAAACTGTAACAAAGACATATTAATCATAATTAAACTCAAAATCCCAATTAGACTTAATCCCAATTAAGTCTAATTAATCTAATTAAACCTTACACAACAAGATTTAGTTAAACAATAAACCTTAATTAGACTTAACCCATATAAAGTCTAATTAATCTAATTAAACCTTACACAATAAGGTTTAATTAAACCATAAACCCTAATTAGACTTAAACTATAATAAGTCTAATTAATCAATTAAACCTTATCCAAATTAGGTTTAATTAATCCTAACTCAAATAAGACTTATGCCATAATAAGTCTAATTAATCAATTAAACCTTACTTAAATTAGGTTTAATTAACCTTAAACCAGTTAGACATAACCCATAATAAGTCTAATTAATCAATTAAACCTTACCTAAACTAGGTTTAATTAACCTTAAACCAATTGGATTTAACCCTAAATAAGTCTAACCCATATTAGACCTAAGTCAATCCACTCTTAGGTTTAGCTCGACATGAACCTATGTCTAACCAAAACCTAACTTAACTCTAACCCATATTAGACTTAAGTCAAACCATACAGGTTCAACCTGACATGAACCTAAGTCTAACCCAAACCTAACTTAATTCTAACCCATATTAGACATAAGTCAAACCATACTTAGGTTCATCCCGACATGAACCTAAGTTTAACTTAAATTTAACTTAAGTCTTACCCACATTAGAGCTAAGTTAAACCATACTTAGATTCAACCTAACATGAACCTAAGTCTAACCTAAATCTAACTTAAGTGTAACCCATATTAAAGTTAAGTCAAATGATACTTAGGTTCAACCCGACATGAACCTAAGTCTAAATTAAATTTAACTTAAGTCTAACACATATTAGACTTAAATCAAACCATACTTAGGTTAAACCAGACATGAACCTAAGTCTAACCTAAACCTAACTTAAGTCTAACCCATATTAAACTTAAGTCAAACCATACTTAGGTTCAACCCGACATGAACCTAAGTCTAACTTAAACCTAACTTAAGTCTAACCCATATTAGACTTAAGTCAAACCATACATTGGTTCAACCCGACACGAACCTAAGTCTAACTTAAACCTAACTTAAGTCTAACCCATATTAGACTTAAGTCAAACCATACTTAGGTTCAACCCAACATGAACCTAAGTCTAACCTGAACCTAACTTAAGTCGAACCCATATTAGACTTATGTCAAACTATACTTAGGTTTAACCCGACATGAACCTAAGTCTAAATTAAATTTAACTTAAGTATAACCCATATTAGACTTAAGCCAAACCATACTTAAGTTCAACCTGACATGAACCTAAGTATAACCTAAACCTAACTTAAGTTGAACCCACATTGAATTTAAGTCAAAACCTAAACGTTAGGTTCAACTAGTAATGAACCTAATTCTACTCAACTAGACATAAATCTTAAGTTCAACCCAAGTATAACCTAAATCGACATAAACCTTAGGTTCAAACCAAATTGAACCTAAATAAACATAAACCTTAGGTTCAGCTCAAATTGAACCTAAATTGACATAAACCTTAGGTTCAACCCAAATTAAACCTAAATTGACAAAATTGAATCTAAATCGTTATAAGCATTAGGATCGACAAAATTGAACTCAAATCGACATAATCGACATAAATCTGTCATTTTAAACAAAAATCTACATAACAGACATAAATCTAACATTCCAAATGAAACTCAACATAATTTGACATTAATCGACATTTCAAACTTAACTCAAATATAATTTGAAGTTAATCGATATTTTAAACTTAACTCGACTTAATCGACATAAATCTGACATTTCAAACAAAAATCAACATAACCGACATAAATCTGACATTTCAAACAAAAATCGACAGAACCATCATAAATTTGACATTTCAAATGAAACTCAACATAATTCGACTTTAATTCGACATTAATCAACATTCTAAGCATAATCAAACATAATTCGACATTAATCCACATTTCAAACATATTTTGACAACAATCAATATTTAAAACATAATCAAACATAATTTGACATTAAATGACATTAATCGACTTTTCAAACCAAACTCAATATAACAACATAAATTTATATTTCAAACTTAATTCAACATAATTCAGCATAAATTAACATTTTTCAATCTAATTTGACACAAATCAACATTTTAAACATAATTCGACTTTAATTAACATTTCAAACTTAACTCAATATAATTCAACTTAAATTGACATAATTTGACATAAGCCGACAAAAGTTTGACCAAAATCAAACTTAACATGACATAAACCGACATAATCCTTATGTTTGACTTGTATCAATCTCAACATAAGATGACATAATCTTTATGTTAAATCCACATCGAACTTAACTCAATATAAAATTAAACATAAATCAATACAAAACCCCAAAATAAAACTCAACTTAACATCAAATCCAAAATCAAACTCAAATCAACATAAATTGACATAAAACCCAAAATCAAATCTAAATCGACATAAATTGACAAAAAATTCAACCTAAATTGACATTCAAGACAAATAAAAAATTAAACATAAACTGACATAAATCTAGATCAAAATTTCAACCAAAATTGGGCATCCGACAACTCTGAATCAACAGACACTTTGACCAAGTAATCTAAATATTTTAATATAACATTGCTTCTAACTTTGTTTCCTTGCAGGTTGAAGACATGAAATTTCGTTTAGATTTTCTTTGCATGTTTTAGGGTGTGCTGACCTTGTTTTGCAGGACGTCGATGATAAAACATGACAATAAAATAAAACTTTTAGGTTAGCCACAAAACCTAAACTTTCAACAAACAACAAAACAAAATATGACATGGCAATAAAAACAACTGGACTATTAGGATAGTCATAAAACCAAAAAACAAATTTGACAAGAAAACTAAACATTGACCAATATGACATTGATAACAATGGAACAGTGACATGAAAAATAAAAGAAAAAATCAACAAAAATGCCTACATTAAACATAAAAAAATACTGACATTGATAACTATTGATTGACATTGATGTTGACATAACATCAAAACAACGTCATCGACAAATGACATCGACATTGACAAAACAAAACATCTTCCGGGATTGAGTACTGATATTCTATCCCTCATTTATAGACAACCCCCTACAGAACAAGTAATTTAACATCAATCAGAAGTTTTCTTGGAGATTTAGGTAAGATATAATTAACTATAAGGGCTTGGCCACAGAAATTGGAACTCTGGTTAGTCAAAATTGTCAGATGAGTTTCTCATCTTCTTTCTCTCAATCTATATCATGATCAAGCCCCTTTTTCTTCACATTCACCCAAGATTTTTGACATTAAAGTCTAGGGAGAATATAAATTAGGGTAATAGATAGAGAGAGACTGGCGACTCCTTGACAATTGACATGATATGGGAATTGACGGCGACGACAGCTGTGACAATCCTTTGCCATCATTATAAATCTTACACATGCATAATAATTCATTGTAAGAGGGAAGAGTAAAGAAAACTACTCACTACACATGGAGGAACAACAAAAACTTTTCATTGAATAACATTTTGAATCCATACAAAAAAGTACCAAATTCAACCTAAAATACAATGAAAATACTTATCTTTGATGGAAATCAAACTCTCCTAGTATAGGAAAAGCAATCTCCTTGTAATCCTCTCCAAGAAAAAATTTAAAAGAAAGGAAAAAAGTGTCTCACACTCTCTCTTCCTCTCTCACCTTGTCGCCCTACTTGGGTTCACGCTGAAGCCTTCGCTTCTTCTTCAAGTCTTCTTCTCCTCTTCTAATCTTTTCCTCCTTGTAATTCTCCTCTCTAAATCTTCTCTTCTCCAAGAGTTCAAGAGTGTTTTTATAATTACCTAAGAGATGCTTAAGTTTGATTTTAAAAAGAGTCCACCTTCAATGAATCTTCCAAATGGTGCCTTAAGTGCCTTTTCACTCCAAGAGACACATCTCTTCCATAATAACTCATTCTAACTAACACAAAATCATCTAGAAACTTTATTTATCATTCCCAATGAATTCCCCAAGGAACACACTTCCCAACGCTTTGAAAATCATCCAAATATGACGTTTTTTCTAGAAGTTATGCCAAAAACCGTCACTGGGGGCTATGCATCGATTTCTGGAGCATAGGCGCCACTACCTGGCGACTATGCACCTATTTCTAGCACATAGGTGTCACTTCCTGGCAGCTATGTGCAAACTGGTGTCGCCTAGGCACCATAAAGAGGTACAAAAGTGTCCAGTTTGACCTGTTTTGCTCCGTTATGCTCCAATTTGACCCGTTTTGCTCCGGTATGCCCCATTTTGGTCCATTTTTGTTCCTTTTGCTCCAATCACTCCAAATTCTTCAATTTAATGTACCTACAACAAAAAACACAAGAAAAAATACCTTTAAAGTGTAATATCATTATAAAATATAGCATAAAAATTAGTATATTTTTAGGTTGATCAGTACGGATATAGTGGGTCCGATAAACCCTCCATCTTCAAAGAACACAGATTTATACTCGCAGTTATATATTACTTCTCCAAGTGGGCTAAGGTAGTGTTGTTATGAGAGGTTACAGTACAACAAGTTCTTTAAATTTTAAGAAACTAGATAGTCTACAATTTCAGTGTTCCACGCAGAGTCATCTTAGATAATGGCTCCTCTTTAAGGAGTACAAATATCAACAATTTTGTCAGAAGACACAGGATATATTGGTGGAATTCTACAATCAACTACCCCAGAGCAAATGGTTTAGAAGAAGCTTTCAGCAAGAAACTTGTGCAAATTTTTGAAGAAAACATTGGACGACAATAAAAGAGGATGTCAAGAGAAATTGTTAGAAGTCATATGGGCATACCAGATGACAGTAAGGACGCCAATGTAGTCTACACCGTATGCAGTTGTGTACGGGTCCAAGGTAGTACTTCTATTATTATAACAGTTGGAAAGTCTTAAAGGAAAATAATTGCTTGCACAACAGAACATAGAACTTTACTAGGCAAAGATGATTCAATTCCACAAAAAATAGGTCCGCCTGAGGATGTTTGAGGTTGATGACCTCGTTCTTTTACTTAAAAGGTCTACTTTTGCACACTACAAGATAGATGGAAATTTTGAAGCAACTTGGGAGGGACCGTTTGTGGTGGAGAAGGTATACTCAAGAGGATCATACGAGTTCGTAATTTATCAAGGCAAAAGACCCATGTTATTGATTAATGGACGAAATTTAAAGAAATACTACACAACACAATAAACTCGAAAGACAACGCTCATTAATAAAAATAGCTGCCGATGATGTGGTTCAAACTTTTATATTGCAAGAACTTATGAACTCAAATTTATATTTATTTATAATGATTTTGTAAAGTCCAAGCATTCAACACAAGTATACATATCATATCAAGTAAAATAGTGCTCTAATGGAGTCCTGGTTATCAATCCCACAGGGAAGTGACGAAGTAAAAACAAAGAGAGAGTTTCACAGTAGGTAATGTAGTACTGAAATCCGATACTCAAATTGCAATTAAAGTTTAATGTTTACTTCTACTAATGCAAAAAACAGTAACAATTAAACAAACTACAATTACTTCTAATATCTTTTAAAACAGAATTAACTAACAGACACACACTAAGCTATATATTTGAAAGGTTTTGATATATAAGAAAAGTATCTTTACTCTTGCAATGAGAATATGATGTGTGGATGATATTGAATGATTATCTATGATATTGTGAAAAATAGGAGCATAAATGTTTCTTTAGCCTTAAAAGAGTACCCCCTCTTCCAAGCATGAAAAGAACATTGACATATCCTAAGTTTAGTCACTAAATCTAAGGTTAGGCTGGGAGGATACCGGCTCTCACTACAGAGCTCCCACTCACCCTTCACCTGAAGGCTAACCTTCGAGTTTTAGTTACTAATCTTAGGACCAAATTGGGGATCGCAGTCTGTCACCCTGAAACCTCCAATTTGAAGTTCATTAAAACACATTTCCTTATTTATTTGCACTCAATTCCCTTGAACTACGCAATTCATCCATGAAAATTGAATGGATTCTTCATTATTGATGTATGACACTAAATCCTTTCAGAGTTAATGTTCAACAACATATTTTAACAATTCAATTGCCTAGATCAAAAAGTAAATTAAGTTCAAAATGAAAAACCATCACAATTTCTTTAATACATTAAAGGCACTTCAAATCCACATCAACACATCATCACATCTCTATGCAAGAAGAAAGACAAAGGAGACAACTCAGAATTCATGAAGAAGATACAATAAGAGATGGATTTTATATATAAAAGAAAAGTTATACAAACCATAAAATAAAATACAACTTATATCTTTCTCTTCCCCAATGCAATTCCCTTAAAGTTCATTTGAATCATTTTCTCTCTTCTTTGCAACACTTAATTCCCTCTTTAGAATGGAAAGGATGAAGCAATCTCTCACTTTACTTCTTCTCCTTCACTCCTTAGAGAAGAATTCCTCTCAAATTCTCACTTCTACACTCTTCTCTACTAAGCCCTAACACTCAAAATACACTAGACTCTCTAAAACACACAAGACACACACAAAAAAAAACACTACTTTTTATCCAAAAATAGTTACTTATAAGTTAAAAACGAAATCCCAAGAGTTTCCATAGGCATCCCTTCAAAAAGTTGCCAAAACTCTTCAAATTTGAAGTCCACCGACAATGGGCGCCGGTGGCGCGCGATAGGGCATTGGCGGCGCTCTATCGTCCATATATTGCCGATCTCACTAGAAAATGACGCCGGCGGTGCCCATTCTGGCGCCGACGGTGCCAGAAGCTGTTTTCCACCTTTGTGCTCTGAATTCGTTCCTTTTTGCTTCTTTTCGCTCCAATAACCTAAAATAATCATACCTTTAACAAATCATGAAAAATACCTTTCTTTAAAGTACAATATCACCAAAAATAGGTAAAACTATATAGTAAAAATAGTATATATTTTTGGTGCATCCAAATCCCCCAAACTTAACTATTACTTGTCATCAAGTAATCCTTTTACTACATAAAAACATAACTCTAGGTAATTCACTTTTCACCTGTAAGATACTAATTCATTCAAAAGAATATATTGGTTAGATCTTTAGAAAAAAAATTAGTAATTCCGGTCAATACTACAGGTATAAGAATATTCAGTAATCAAGTCTAAGAGTTCTAGTCTTCTATTCATTTCAAGAAAAACCATAATTTGTTACATTAAGAGTGCCTTAAAAGATTATTTGAAAATGGAGTTCATGCAAACTTTATCAGAATGTAGGCCAATACTTTAAATATAAAATCATAAATGAAATCAACTTCTCCCTTTAGGGTGACTCAAGTGAAGCCAATTTTTGATTAAGCATTTCCTCAAGCTTCTCCTCATACTTACATTTTTTTTCTTTTCCTTTTCTTTATGGGATTCTTTTTCAATCCTTCTTTTCTTTTCTCTTTTCTTTTTTTTTTTAAAAAAATGAGGATTACTATATCTGGATAGCCTTTAATGATTTTTAACTTCACTCTCCTCTTTCTAAAGTTCAAATTTGAGATATCTCCTTACATTATAATTAGGTATAAGCTTTATTATTCATCATAAAGTCACAATCTCTTCTTCACACACAATACTTTAAGTCTCTTAACATTTGAAAAATACAGTTTTCTTTATTTTAAATAGTTAACTATAATCAAATCCTTTCATACCAAATATCTTATTTCTATTAAATTAACCTTTATTACTAGAAAATTTCATCCAATTCTTCCATAATATTCAACTGAATTATAAAGTTTTAGTTACCTACAGTAAGGTTCAACTGCCTGAAGTTATGCTAATGATTTTTGAAAATATAATAATTGAGAACAAATAAGAGTTAATATTTTTCTACCCTCCCCCAAACTTAAATTTTTCAATAAATTTGAAATAACAGAGTAAAAGAAAACTAACCTTTTTGTATTGGGATCTTGAAATCTTCAACAACTATCTGGTATTTGTCAAAATTTACAACTAGCAGGCATGAAACAGTTAGTAACAGTGATATATAAATAGTTTAAACTTTTGCAAGGTGAAGAGAAATTAACTTTAAACATCTAAACATCCAACTAAACATCACAATACTAAACAAACTATCACATCACTACAAAGTTCATTTAACAATTTCAAATTTTTTCAATACAACATAACAGTACATCAACAGGGTTACACATCACATGAAAATAAAAATAACTACTACATCACAAAAATACAACACAACACAACAAGATAAACAGAAATAGAAACAAACAATCTACCAATCTTCATCACCAGGATCATCAGTAGGGTCAGCAGGATCAGGTCTATACGGTTTATAGCTGGGGCAAGTAGGAAATATCACATCAGTCTCCCCCCTCATGAATTTGACCTGAGCATCATAATAGGCATTATCAAACTCAACTCTCCTCTTCAGATAATCTTCATTCACATCACTTCTAGCCTCAAACACATCCATCCTACCATGGAGTCTATCCACACTAGGACTTTGTAATCTCAGCAGCTCCATAGTATCAGATAATGTAGGGGGCTCAGATGTAGATGGAATGTCATAACTCGTAGCAGAAATATCAGTACTCCTACTCTCATCTCGGGCTCCCACATGAGACTCATAAGTACGGATAATAGTCTTTGTAATTGGTCTCAGTGGTATAGCTACTTCTTCAGAACTGCTGAACTCCACTCCAGAATGAACATATAGGGCATGAACTAAGGCAGGATGTCCTAATCCACCAGTGGTCTCACCTCTAATAATAGTCTGAATGTCCATGAAGACAATAGTTCCAATATCAATCTTTTTCATCTTCTGAATACAATAGTTCAGAATTGTTCTATCCCTTGTAACTTCACTATGGTGATAAGAAGGTAATAATGTTGCAGAGATGAAATATTGCCAAACTTTTAAAGCAACATTTAACTTGGAAGCAGCGAAGTTAATCATTTGTTTTTGATTTACATTCCATTCCCCTCTTCCATTCATCAGAAAGCAATCACTTCTCTCATATTTGCCTCTCGAGTATCAAAGTTTTCATTTTCACAAACAAAATGTTCTCGAGTTAGATAGAATGCATTAATACGCTGAGGAGTAAACTCAACCATTTTTCCTCTAACTAACACATACTCAGTCTCAGTCCAGGGCACATTTGAATAGAACTCTCTAACAACTCCCATAACAACATTTGTAGTAAAATAACAAAATCGTTCCCAATTCCGCTCTGTAATTAAATGTTCTACAAATCCACTAGGATTATCAAAAGCTCGATCCTGGATACACTTCATATTGTAAAGGTAATAGTTAAAGAGAAATTGCACTTTAACATTAACAAATTTTTCTTCATCAAAATCCACTTTTCTCTTCACTTTACTCATCCTTGGAGCCATGTGAATTTCTAAAATTGGTAAGAAAATTCCAATAAATTCCAAATTCATAATGTAACAAACTCCAAAATACTATTATAAACAAGTAAGAGCAAATTTCATCATAGGAAATCTCAAAATTTCTTTAAATTCCAAAAATTCCAACCTAAGTAATGTAAGAGATTTCCATGGTGAAAATAAGTGAAGCTCCTACCAAGAGAAGTGTAGATCCGGTCTGGAAAAGCTTTGAAATCACCTCAAATCCAAGATCTAGCAAGCCCTAGGTCTTCAAAATCGTGAAAATGGAGGAGGAAGATAAAAGCAATGGAAAAAACCGCGGGTCCCAGGGTCAAAATCGTGAAATAAAGGTTTTTGGCTTTTTTGTGTACTTGGGCACCAGCGACGCTCGATTGGATGCCGGCGGCGCCAGTCCAAAATTATTTCTAGCTCCGAAAATTTTTTCATAATTTTGATTGTTTCAACCTCCACAATGATATTTAACACTTCATTAAGCATCTACTTCATCTCACAAGCAATAACTAACACAATTCTTTACACAAACAATACGAAACATAGTTTTATATATAAAATCCGCGTTACATTATAAACACCAAATATGTTCATTCAAACCAAACCAACAACACTTAGATGTTTAGTGTTGCAAGTATGTTACGATAAGAAAACACTAAAATCTAAACACACAATGAAAGTAAGCATATCATATCCAAATTCAAATTACAAAGCAATGCAAAGTAAATACTACACACACCAAACAAAATTAAGCAAAGTAAACTAAACATACATCAAACATAAGTAGAATCCAATAATCACTCCACACCAGATTCAGAACTATCTTCCTTTCTAATGTCACCAATAGATTGCTGATGTACGAACAAATTGTAGAATGAGGGAAATGGGAATTCCTTAGATGAATCCTCAGCAATCACAGCGTTCTTCATCATCAGATTAATCAGGTCCATCTCAATTCGACAAGTGTGATCAAATTGTTCCTTCATTCTTTAATCTATATGATCAAATAAATCAGAAATATTATTGATTGCTTTCACAATGTTCTGTACCTCTTTCTCTAACTGTTTGATCCTCTCCAGTATCATTCTGGAACTTTCAGGAAAATAAGGCTGAATCGGTTGTGAAGTTTGTGTTGGTTGATCAGCAAGCAAATTCATATTATCTTCATCTCCGACTATTTGGTAGTCATAAAGATTAGTTGGATCAATACGCCTCTTTGGAAGAAGAACCTTTTCCCAACTTTCATATGGAACTTGTGATTGACTACATAACAAAAATATGATGGATGGGTGTCCAAGCCCATATTTAGATCCATGAACAATTAATCCCAAAACTGATTTCATAATTATATATCCAATGTCAATTGGCCTCCAAGTTTGAATACAGAAATTCAAAATGGCACTTTCTTTGATTACCTTGCTAATTTTCAAAGTTGGAAATACCTTTTTTGAAATAAAGTAATGCCACTGCTTTGACACTGGATTTAAAGATCCAGAAGGGAAACTAATATATCCATTTTCTCTAACATCCCAATCCTGTTTTTCATTCGTAAAATAATGATAAAAATCATTCGTAATATCACTTGTAGCATTGAAATTAGAATAATGGCAAATAGGTACATTCTTAATCATAAAGAGATCGTTAATTCTTGTAGGAGTGAATTGCACAAACCTACCTCGCACAAATAAGAATCCTTGGTTGATCCCATGAAGATTTGCATAGAATTCTTTCACTAACGGAACAACTACGGCAGCGGTAGTGTATTAAAGCACTTCACAATGTCTTTCCTTAATTATCTCTTCAATTCTAGTAGTAGGATTATCCTTACCTCGATTTATGAAGCCTCTTTCCTTGATAATCCTCCTCTTCATCATCACTTTGTTGAACGATCGTTGCGCCTCAAAACTTTAAAACTTCCTTTGGTTAAAAAGGCAAGATCGAGGGGTTTCTATAGAGTAGGAATCCATGAGATGCGATTTGGGAATGGTAGTTTTCATTTTTCTGGAGTTTGAAAGTCTAAAATGGAGTTTAAGGAGTTATAAGGATGAAGATCCCGCTCAAAATTGCCAAAACTCGCATTTTAAAAATCCAAAAACGATTAGGATTCAAAAATAACCATCTAAAAAGCATAATTACAACAAACAAGCAAACACACCATAAAGATACATATGGGTTGCCTCCCATAAAGTGCTTGGTTTAACGACGTCAGCTCGAAAAACCATTCAGTTAATCGAGATGACTCAGCATTAAAATCTCTTTAAAATCAGGTTGAAATCCATCAAAATAAGGCTTTAATTGATGCCCATTAACTTTAAAAACCTTTCCAGTATCACGATCCTTAATATCAACAGCTCTAAAAGAATGAAATTTTACAACTGTAAAAGGTCCTAACCATCTAGACTTGAGCTTTCCAGGAAATAAATTCAATCTGTGTTGTGTAACAAAATTTTTGTCCAAAATCTAATTTTATTTTCAATATCTTTCGATCATGCCACAATTTTATTCTCTCTTTATAGATCCTGTTATTGTGATAAGATGCATTTTTAATCTCTTCCAATTCATTTAATTGTATAAATCTCTTTTCTCCAGCATTTTTCAAATTAAAATTCAACTCTTTTATCGCCCAATATGCTTTATGCTCCAATTCAACTAGTAAATGACAAGTCTTACCAAACATTAGTCTATAAGGAGACATTCCACTATGGGTTTTAAAAGTAGTCCTATAAGCCCATAAAGTAGTATCTAATCGAGAAGACCAATCTAATTTATGATTATCCACAGTTTTCTCCAAATTCTTTTAATTTCACGGTTACACACTTCTGCTAAGCCACTAGTCTGAGGATGATAAGTAGTAGAGATTCTATGAATAATATTATATTTTCAATCAATCTCTTAATTTGATTATTCCTGAAATGGGTTCCACCATCAGTTATAATCACTCTCGGCATTTCATATCTTGTAAATATATTTATCTTTAAAAATTTTTAAAAACTCCGAGCATCACATCTAGATAAAGCAACAGCTCTAATCCATTTTGAGACATAATCAATGGCAACCAGTATATATAAATTCCCAAATGAAGGAGTAAATGGTCCCATAAAATCTAATCCCCATACATAAAAAATTTCAACTTCCAAATTATAATTTAGAGACATTTCATTTTATCTATAGATATTACCTACTCTCTAACATCGATCACATGATTTAATATATTTATAAACATCCTTAAAAAGAGCAGGCCAATAAAATCTCGATTGTAAAATCTTAAAAGCAGTTTTATCAACACCAAAATGACCTCCAAATTCAGAATCATGACATCGTTGAATAATCAAATTCGTTTCTTCGTGTGGCACACATCTCCTAATAATCAGATCCTTACACTGTTTATATAGATAGGGCTCATCCCAAAAATAAAATCTTGTATCATATTTAAACTTCTTTTGTTGTTGTCTTGTTAGATCAGATGGTACAATATCACTCACAATATAATTCACAATATCAACATACCAAGGTAAATTTCTTCCCATAATAGTATAAAGTTATTCATCAGGGAATTTTATGTAACTTCCTTCTCAAATTCAGATAATTTATCATACTCTAATCTTCACAAATGATCAGCTATTTGGTTATCAATTCCCTTCCTATCAACTATCATAAAATCAAATTCTTGCAGAAGAAGTATCCATCTAATCAGTCTAGGTTTTGCATCCTTCTTTTGCATTAAATATTTGATAGCTGAATGGTCTATATGCCCAATACTTTTAGTTCCAATTAAATAAGGTCTAAACTTTTCAAAAGCAAATACTATATTTAATAACTCTCTTTCAGTAGTGGTATAATTAATTTGAGCCTCATTAAGAGTTTTACTAGCATAGTAAACGACTTTGAAAACTTTATCATGCCTTTTCCCCAATGCTACTCTGATCCATAAACACTAGCATCACACATGAGTTCAAATGGTTTCTCCCAATCTCGTGAAATAATTATAGGTGCAGTGATTAATTTCTCTTTCAATAATTTGAAAGCACTCAAACATTCATCATTAAAATCTAACGCTCTATCATTTTCTAGAAGTCAGCACAAAGGTAAAGTAATTTTAGAAAAATCTTTAATATATCACCTATAAAATCTAGCGTGTCCTAAGAAACTCCTCATCTCTCACGGTAGTATGTGGCGGGAATCTCTCAATCACTCTAATTTTAGTAGGATTGACCTCCATACCATATTTAGAAATTTTATGCCTAAGCACAATTCCTCCTGCAACCATAAATTGACATTTCTCCCAATTCAGAACTAAATTTGTTTTCTCGCAAAATTTCAAAACTTTTGATAAGTTTTCCAGGAAAATTTCAAATGAAGTCTCAAATACAGAGAAATCACCCATGAAAACTTCTATTCAATTATCTATCATACTACTAAAGATAGACATCATACATCTCTGAAATGTTGCAGGTGTATTACACAGTCCAAAAGGCATTCTTCAATACGCAAAAGTTCCATAAGGGCTAGTAAATGTAGACTTTTCTTGATCCTGGGGAGCAATAGGTATTTGATGGTAACCAGTATATCCATCCAGAAAGCAGTAGTACTTGTGTCCAGCAAGTCTATCCAGCATTTGATTAAGAAAAGGAAGAGGAAAGTGATCTTTTCGGGTGGCAGAATTTAATTTCCTGTAGTCAATACAAATTTGCCATCCATTAATTTGTCTTGTGGGTATAATTTCACTACATTCCTTCACTTCAACAGTCACTCCTCCCTTTTTTGGTACATAATGTATTGGCGTCACCCAAGCCCTATCTGAAATAGGATAAATAATTCCAGCATCCAGCCATTTTTAAATCTTCATAACTACTTCTTTCATTATTGGATTCAATCTCCTTTGTGGATCAACTCTCAGTTTATGTTCTTCATCTAATAAAATTTTGTACATACAAATCGAAGGGCTGACTCCTTTAATATTTGCTAAAGCCCATCCAAAAGCTTTCTTGTATCTTTTTAAAATTTCCAACAACTTCTATCTTGATAATCGTTTAACTCTCGAGATACAATAACTGGCAAAGTAGATGATTCTCCTAAAAACATATACTTCAAATAACTAGGGAAAATATTTATCTCAAGTTCAGGAGGTTTTATTATAGATGGAATTAAGCATTTTTTCCACCTTCCATATTGTCTAATACTTCGAATCTCTCCTGAACATACTCCAAATCTTCATTCTTTTTACTATCTGAATTTTCTTCATTTTCAATTTCTTCTTCAAACATTATTTTATACTATACTTCTTTTTTAAATATATTTTCAAAATGATCTTTTCTCAAATATTCACAGACCTCCATCCTAAAACATTCATTATCTTTTTTCATTGAGGGATACTTCATAGATTTCAAAATATTAAAGGACACCTCTTGATCTTTAACTCTCATAGTTAATTCTCCTTTTTGAACTTTAATCACAGCTCTTCCAGTAGAAAGAAATGGTCTTCCCAAAATGATTGGAATTTCTATATCTTCCTCCATATTAAGTACAATAAAATCCACAGGATAGATAAATATATCCACTTTCACTAACACATCTTCCACCACTCCTTTAGGGTAAGTAATGGAACGATCAGTCAAGAGTCACAGATGTAGGAGAAATTTCTCATATTCCCAAACTTTTTAAAGTTGATAAAGGCATAAGATTAATACTAGCTCCCATATCACATAAGACTCTTCCGAAAAATGTTTCACCTATAGCAAACAAAATAGTGAAACTACCAGGATCTTTAAGTTTTTCCAAAACTTCTTCTAAATAATTGCACTACATTCTCCACTAAGTGCTGTCGGCATATTTTTAGGTTGTGTGTTTTGAAAAGGAGGTCGCCTACAGAAGTTGTCGGCGAATTTTAAATTTAATTTAAATTTATATATAATTTGGAAAGTAGCATTTGATTTTTAAAATAATTTTAAGTTTGAAAATTTTAAGATATGAAATCAAACCGATCTCACATCCCAAACAGTTTATATAAACGAGCACCGCATCACAAACCATGTATCTATCCCGAAGAATAGACACACTGCTTGATGATGGGGCTCGATTAAATAAACTAGAAGATTTGTGACATCTGTTTGGTCTGCGAACCAATTTTATAAGCCGACAAGTTCCTTTGCTTAATATAAATGAATTAAGCAAGGTTTATATACCTTGGTTCTTAAAGTTCCTTATAAGGGCAAGCCCCTATAGTTAATTACATCTTAAAGGACGGGAATCACTTAAGAAAACTCTCGATAATCATCAGTGGTTTTGCTCTCAAGAATTTCAAAGTTTAAGGTTTCAAATGAATTGGATTTTGGAGATTTCAATAAGAAATGGATCAACTTTGGAACAGTTAATTTTAGGAGTCCTAAGGAAGAGAAGTAGGAGAAGCTGAGGATCCAAGAAGAATCTTGGCAACTTCCCAAACTATCCTATTGTTTGGCTTCAATTTGGGATTTTATTTAATATTTCAATCTCACCAATTTTAATTAATTAGGACTTATTCTTGTATGATAAAATCATACAAACAGCCTCGAAGATGTGAGGGTTTATATCGTGTCAAACGACTACCTCGGAGTCCTAAGACCGGTTAGGGCTTAATTTGCATAACATGATCATACAAATGCCTAATGAAAAGTTGAGGATTTATGTTGCACTAGGCAAACTACCTCAAAATCCTATGGCTTGGTTATTTAATGCTAAGAAAGGTTTTACTGATGTAGACCTGAGTTTTGCTGATGACGATGGTCGTGCTGCCCACTATGCTCCAAGTTCTTTGTTGTTACAGAGGTTTAATTTTAGAAGTCATAAATCAAAGGATGAGAAAAGTTTTTTGGTTTAGAGTAATCTTAAAATCCAAATGTATTTAATGTTTTATTAGGTAAATCATGAAGTTGATTACAACGACACCGGTTAAGATCCCACGGTTCCATCCTTCCGACATTGTTATTTTTATCGGATTCACTTAGTCCAGATGAATTTGTTAAACTCAATTGAATGAGTTTCATACTTTCATTTAGATCGTGGGAAATCCCGTTAGCAACACGTAGGTTACATCATCTGAGGTATTCCCGATCATCCATCAAGACTTTTTAATTTAGTTAAAGTTGTAGTTTTGTTGTTCTGTTTGTGATTAAATTTTGAGTTGTTTTATATTTTGAATGTTGTGGCGGTGAATTTTATCTTGTAGTGACTTTTAATTTAGTTTTGGTTTCAGTTCAGGGACTATCCTAAAGGTTTTAGTTTTCATGCAACAGTCTTGTTTAACATGCAAGAAAAGTAAAGCGCAGTGTTGGTAAAGAAAATGCAATAACATAAAAGCGCACTTGGAGGGTCTTCTCTTCATTCCAAGCTACACTTTAAAACACATATTAAAGCATTTAAATGTTTCAACAAGTACCTAGGTAAAGACTAAAGAAAGGATTTTGGTTGTCTACCAGAATCCTAATCCTATAGCTAGTCATTTCCTATGAAGTCTAGGTTCTTGATTTTGGTTAAGGAAGATTTTTTTCACCAAAGAAAAATTAAGTTCAATTGTTCTTTAAAACTACCCATCATACTGAGGAAGTGCTTAGAACAAAACCTAAACATCTTATCAATACCTCTGGGACAGTTTTGAGTCCAAGTGAATTTAATTACATAGGTAAATTAATCAACCAAGGGTTTAGTTAAGTTTTGTTCCCTTGCTCAGTGAACTAGGATGTTTGATTATCCTATGAGAGAAGTGACATTTCATTTAATGCTTCATTTAATAGTTATAATAATTTAAAGCTTTCTGGGGCAAGTTAATTTGTTAAAGATTTTAATGATTTGAAGTTAAAGTTGATGATTTACTTTAATGTGATTTAATTAAGAAATTTTAATCAATGATTTTAAATTTGGAATGATGTTTGATTCATTTAAGTTAAAATTTTTATCGATATTGATATTTTATGTTAATTTTTTTTTAGATTAACTTAGGTCAAAAGAGGTGTTCAAATTATTTATTAAATTTTCATAATTTAATTTAGATTAATTAAATTAATTAATTTAATTTTTACATTTTTTTTAAGGTAAGTTGTCTTAAAATATTTAAAATTTGCAAATTTGATTTAAGTTTGTTTTGAAATGATTTTAAATTAGTTTCAAATATTTTGATTTACTTTTTAATTATTTAACATTTTAGGATTTAATTAATTATTAAAATCTTTAATGACGTAGGTTTTAATTACATTAAGAATTATTTACTTTTAATCATTTAATTATTAATTCCACTTATCCTCTTAAGTTTAAGAGTTAAATATTATTAAGTGATTTATTTAGGGATTTTAAAATTAAAGAATCAATATCCTCTTAAATTATATCCCCATTTTAATAATCCAATTTTAATTAATCTTCCAAAATTTAAATTATTTAATTAATTAAAGTTTCATTTTTGGTTTATTAAAGTGATTAATAGGTTCCTACCCTTTGATTTCCCAAAGTTTCAATCATCTAAGAGAAAATTAAAATCAGATATTTTACCCTCATTTTGATTAAACCTAAAGTTTTAATTAAGGGTTAAAATCTTTTAATTACCATTATGCCCCATTAAGCTTATTTATTTTATAACTCATTAAATTAAGCTTAAATGAACTTAAAATTTTTATGCCACTTCACTCACATGTCAATTAAAACATTAGAGGGGAAAATGTTATTTTTCTGAATTTAATTTATTTATATAATTATTTTTAATGGAAAATAGGGGTTTTCAAAGAAAATTCACCAACATGACCAAGGTAAAGTTTCTGTCCTTAAAAAAATTATGGGATGTTCCTAATGACCGAAGGACCACTTAAACCAATTTTGGTGATCTTTTGAATTATATTTTATTTAATATAATTATTTTAAGTTTTGGAGTGTTTATTAATTATAAAATAAAATAAAAGTTAAAAAATAGATTTTATATTTTTCAAAAATCTATCTAACCTCAAGAAAGTCAGAGAAATAAATTTTATATTTTTAAGATTTTTCTTTGATTTATTAGAATTAATTTAGTGGGAAGACTAGAAAATACATTTTTTCAATTCAAAAATTGTTTTAAGGCTTTGAAATTAAATATCTTAACCTAGAGACTTAGAAAAAATATTTGATTGGTTCCTAAGTGATTAGGGGACCAATTATGACATTTTTATGATTTTTATTATTATTGTGATTTTTATTATTTTTTAATTATTAAAAATATTAAAATATACTTAAAAATGAAAATTTTTAGAAAATTCCATTTTTATTTTTCCTAGACTCCTCTAATATCAGAGAAGTCCCAAAATCAATTTGATGAAGTTTTGAAATGTATTTTTGGAGTTATGAATTCTTAAAGTTTAATTTTGATTATGTGGCTTAATTAATCCATTTAATAGGGTTAAACATTTCCAATTGACTTCAAATTTTTATGTGAGGTTCCCCTGATCCTAAAGATCAGCGGATAATTATTTTTAAGTCATTTTAATATGTGATTAACTCTAATTAATTAAAGTTCAATTTAGAGTGATTAGGCCAATTAGGATTATCCTTAATGAATTAACTCAATCCATAATTATCCTAGGGTCCTCTGGTCCTAAGAAACTTCACCAAATTTTCCTAGAATTTTCTAAGCAACATACTAATTTTTGGAATTAAAATGTCAAAAACAGTGACATAAACTTGAAAAATACATAACTTGTCATAGGGATGGTCTCTGACCTTGAAAAATTCAGAGAATGTTCCCCAAGTCAGAGGCTTCAAAAGCCTTATTGTCTCATGCCATCGTGAAATGTCTATGCAAATGGAGAATTGAAATACCAAAATGAGTAAATAATTAATTAAGAATAAAATACTCATCAAATTAAATCAATTCTTTTTTCACATTATTCTCCTCTGTTCACTGAGCGAGAGAGTATTTTTCTTTTATTTTTGTGATTTTTCTATGCAAAGATATGAATTTTTTATGTTTTGGCTATTTAATTAAATCAGAAAAATCCTATTTTCCTACTTATCCACGTCGGCGCCGCGTCAACCTACGGCGGATCGAACTCCACGCATCGTCTTCTGGTTCGGCGCCGCCATCCGACTCAACTGCCACGCGGTCCGCGGTTCACGTTCCATCTCCTCATCCAACGCCATCTGAGCCGTTCATTCGATACATGCGTGATCCGACGGCGGCCGATCATCGTCTCCGACTGGTGTGCACCCGTGACCGTTGACCTTCTAACCCTAATATCTCCCTCGATTCTCAATGGATTTTCGAGTTCTTATGCTCTATGGATTCATCTTGAGAAGACAAACACATCCATACGGTTAACATGCCATGAAATTAAGCCAAACTAAATGGAGAATTCACAGAAGCTCGGGAGGAAGGAAGAGTCCATACCTTGGCTCCGAAAGTTTAAGCCTCAATCAGAGATGCTCAGCATGTTCGTTGGAGTCCAAGGAGGCTAGGGATGAAGCCTGGAGCTGTGGTGAAATGACTAAACTTGACTTCCACCAAGCCCGATCACAATGCTTGGAGGTTGGAACAACTGGATTGCCTGGAGAGGTGGCTTTCACTGGGGAACTCCTTCTCTACCTCTGGTGAAGGTGTGAGAGGAGTTAATTTGGATTTGGTGAAGAATTGGAGAGTGTCCTGTTTCTGGCCTGGTTTTTAGCTGAGAAATTGGCCTCATCTGGGGGGATTCAGGGCAGGAGAATGGTGGGGATGAGCTTCTCTTGGCTAGGAGGAGTTCTGGAGTGATTTTGGCAGAGTTTCCCTAAGGTTTGCATTAGCACCTTTCATGGCCGAGAGGTGTGGTGTTTAAATAGGCAGGGCTGGAAGGCTTTCTAGGGGAAATTCAGGGCTGGGATCAGCTGCCTAGGGGAGAAGAAGAAGAGCCATGGAGTCTAATTGGAATGGGACAGCTCAGCAAATTGATTTTGAATTTTTGAATCCACCTAAGCCTCTCGGCCCTGTGTTTTCCGGCTACTAGGATGGCCGGCCGGCCAAGGTCAGGTCAGGCAAAAGTCAAGTGATGCCAGAGAGGTTGAGTGGTGGAATCAATTTGAGTATTTGATGGCTTTGGGGTGGAGATTTAATGGATATTTGGGATTTCGATTAGGTGAGGCAAACTTAGGTTTAGCCCTTGGTCAAAAGGCTAGATCTTTGCCCAAAGTGATTGGAGCTGGTCTTGAAGTCCTTAAGGAGGTTTGGGTAAGCTTAGATGGCTGGTTTTGAAGTTTGAGGAGGAGATTTGATGGTTTGGAAGAAGGGAAAATGGAAGTGAAAGGAGTGAAGGAGAGGTCACTTCCCCCTTTCCAAATTTGGCAAATATTGACTTTGGCATGTCATGGAAGAGTCCATGGGTCATGCCATGCTATGTATGAGGCCATGAGATGATTTCATGCAAAAGGAATTAATGGTTTTTTATGAATTTTGGAAATTATGCCATAATGCTTAATTTAGGTAAAGAGTCATGTACATGTATGGAATGCTTCATGTAATGCCATGGTGTGATGATTAAAATGCGATGGGATGATATTAATAGGAAATTACTACATGTGGGCTCAATTTTGGGCTTTTTGAAATTTAATTAAGTGGGCTTTTCAAAATGTATAAGGGTATGGGCCTTTTAACATGCATGTGATGATTTGAAATTTTGACATCAAATATGGGATGACCAAATTGAATTAGAATTGATTGAAATTGGATTTAGATATGTTGAAGTTTGATTGAAAATTATTTTTGGGAATTTAGATTGGTCATGGGGTTTAATTTGAGGAGGATTTGGGCTTATGGGCCAAAATTGGGCTTTTTGGCCCAAGTGAATTTTAAGAGGGTTTTAGGCCAAAATTTTGATCAAATGAATGTTGGTTTTGGTATAGAAATGTGTTAGGCAAGTTTTAGGACAATTTTGAAGAAAATTTGAGTAGATTTGGATTGGATTTGGGTATGTTTGGGTTCATGGGTGATTTAGGGCAAAAATGGGGTCTTGAGTATTGAATTCAAATGTGAACCAAATTGGGCTTAGTTTTGGTTGAAATTGGTATTAAGAATATTTAATTGAAGTTTAGGATTGAATTTGATCAAGATTGGGATCAATTGGGCTAATTTGGCTTGACATTGGGTCCATTTAGGTTAGGATTGGGTCAATTTAAGGATTTTGGCAAAAATGGGCTAAATTGACGAAATTAGCCCTTGGTGTAGTTGAACAAAATGAAATTTAGAATATTTGAGATTTTTTGGAATTTTCTAGGAAATTTTGGAATTTTTGGAATTTTGGGCAAAAAGGGTATTTTAGGTTATCAAGAGGTTATTTGGAGGGTATTGGGGTATTTTGGTGAATTTAAAAAGTGGGGGTTGTTTTGAAATGATTTTTTGGAATTTTGAGAACTTTGGGTAATTTTTGGAAGTTTTTTTTGGAGAGTTTTGGGGTAGGCTCATGGCTATAGGGGTAGGCTTATGGATCTCAACCAAGTCTAACCACTTCGGGACCAAGCTTAGCCAAATGGTAATCACTTTATGATTCTTCACATATTGACCTTAGCTATCTTAATCAAAGATCAGTGGCTTCAGTTCAGTTATGTGAGTTTCTTAAAAGGTGAAAGGGGCAAAGTTCAAAGTTTAGGGTTAAAGGGTAAAATGGTTTAAGAGTGTGTCTGTGTGCAAGAGAAGCTCAGGGCACCCAGGGTCACACTAAATCCAAACAATCCTATAGGAACTCACTATTGATTGCCCATATGGTGATTTTAACCTTCCAAGGTGATTTAGAGGTTTGCAACCATCCAAGTGGGATCCCAAGAGGAGTCAAGAAGTAGCTGAATTGCTAAAGGGTGGCTCCCAATTCTAGTCCTCTAGGATAGTCAATGAGAAACCTTATGGCTAGATCCTAAGAAGCACTAAGGAGAGAAAAGACCACACCAAAAATAAGGTCAACAAGTGCAACAGTTTCATGATCTGTAAACTTTATTTTCTTTCTCAGAATATTCTTCATAAACTTGACATAGTTAGAAATCTATTCTAATGCTTTGACAAAAGGAATATTTATCGTTATTTTTTTAAGGATCTCCAAAAATTTTCCAAATCTGTTTTCCCTGTTTTGTTTCTTCAATCTTTGAGGAAATAGAGGCGGTGTTTTTCAACAGTTATCTTCATTGGCTCACGAGGATAATCCAAGTCTGGATAATTCTTGTTTGAACCTTTTTCGATTTCCACCTTCTCCCTTTCTATTTCAACTTCTTTTTGCACTCTTGTTTCCAATTCTTTTCCACTGCTTAATTAAATAGCCTTAAGTTTTTCCTTGTTTTGATCTTTTGGATTGATCTCGACATTACTTGGAAGCGTTCCAGAAGGTCTATTATTAAGTGCAGTGAAAATATGCCCCAATTAATTTTCAATATTTTTCATAGCAACAACTTGAGCTTGTAACTGATTTCTCATATTCAGAATCATTTCTTCAGTAGATAACTTCTTATCCTTAAATTGCGGTTTACTATTGAATCTAGGAGGATAAGATGGTCTAAAATTGGTATTTCCTTGATTGTTCGAATTTCCAATTAGATTTATAGAATTTTTCCCCCAGTGTGGGTTAACATTGGCATTGCTATTATTCCAATTGAAATTTGGGTGATTCTTCCAACCAGGATTATAATAATTTGAATAAGGATTGTTAGGTATATTAATAGCATTCAAAGTCTCATGAGGTGTTTGAGATTCTGTTATTTGTCCAAATAAATTTTCCTCTAACCCTTGAGGTGGTTGAGAATAATTCATTCCATATTAATTTATTTTCTTAGAAAGGGCTGCAATTTAAAAAACCATCATAGTCATCATATCTGAATCATGAACACTAGCTACTCTCTTAGGATTTACCCATTCAGATGGTCATTGAAAATTATTACTAGCCATTTCTTCAATTAATGTGTATTCTTCATCAAAAAATTTTGACATTAATGATCCACCAGCAGTAGCATCAATAATTGATCTTAATAATCCCACTAATCCATTATAAAATATTTGAATTATTAACCAATCTGGTAAAGCATGTTGTGGGCACTTCCTAAGAAGATCTTAAAATCTCTCCCAAGCTTTATATATTGATTCTCCTTCAAACTGACCAAAAGATGTAATATCATTTCTTAACAAAGCAGTCTTTGATGGAGGGAAATATTTTGATAGAAACTTTTGAGATAATTCTCCCCAAGTTCTAATAGATCCAGTTACTAAAAAATTAACCATGCCTTAGCTTTATCCCTTAATGAAAAAGGAAAAAGTCAAAGTCTGACAGCATCACTCGACACTCCATCATATTTAAAAGTAGCACACAGTTCTAGAAAACTAGCGAGATGTAAATTTGGATCCTCATTAGGTGTTCCTCCAAATTGATTATTTTGTACCATTTGGATAATAGCAGGTTTAAGTTCAAATGAATTAGCAGCAACATCAAGATTTTGAATAGTTATGTGAATTTCATCTGTTGTCGGGTTAGCAAAATCTCTTAAAGGACTTGGCAAATTTCCAATATCATTTCTCTGATTATCTTGATTATTCTCCATTTCACAAGTATTTTTAGTTTGTTTTTGTTGTTTTCTAATTTTTCTAACAGTACACTCTAACTCAAAATCGTAAATCCACTACGATGCATATACAATCACACAAATACTTTAAATAGTAAACAAACACACACAATTACATGCTACAATGTAGAGGTTTTCAGTTACCTTATTATCAATAAATACAATTTATACTTCTTTCCTTACATAGTTACTTAGTTACCTCGTTACCTTTGTTACCTCCCTGGCAACGGCGCCAAAAACTTGATGCGGTTCAAACTTTTATATTGTAAGAATTTATGAACTCAAATAAATATATTTTTATAATGATTTTGCAAAGTCCAAGCATTCAAAACAAGTATACATATCGTATCAAGTTTTATAAGGCTCTAATGAAGTCATGGTTATCAATCCTACAGGGAAGTGACAAAGTAAAAAAGAAAGAGAGAGTTTCACAGTAGGTAATGTAGTACTGAAATCCAATACTAAAATTTCAATTAAAGTATAATGTTTACTTCTACTACCAAGATGCAGAAAACAGTAACAATTAAACAAACTATAATTACATCTAATATCTTTTAAAAAAGAAATAACTAACAGACACACACTAAGCTATATATTTGAAAGGTTTTGATATATAAGAAAAGTATTGTTGACCTCATTTTTGGTGAGGTCTTCTCTTCTCTCTTTAGTACTCAGGATCTAGCCTTAGGCTTTTCCTTTGACTATCTTAGAGGACTAGAGATGAAACCTACCCCTTTAGAAATTCAAACCACTTCCTAACTCCCTACAAACTCCACAAACTTGATTGTAGACCCCTAATCACCTAGAGGGTTGAAATTAAATGTGGAAGTTTAAAGGATGAGTTCCCATAGGACTCTTTGGCCTTAGGACTGCCCTGGGTGGCCTGGTCTGGTGAAGGGGCTGACTTACACACACACTACACCTATACACTACACTTTCACACACCTCTTAAAACTACACCCATACCCAACTTGACCTCCTGACTCATGAAGGTGGTTCACATGGATGGTCCTTAACCCCTAAGCCCTTGGCTAAGAGGGTTAGGAACAACATAGTGGATGCCTCAAATGAGTCCCTTCATGGCTCATGTGGGCTTGATATGGCTTCATGACTCAACCAAAATGATCTCATTCCACTTACATTCACCCAAGCTTCAATTTTCCAACTTTTCAATTTTTGACCCCCGGGACCCTACACCCGCCTAGCCTACCCAAAACCCTTGAAATTACCCAAATTTTCCAAAATTCTCCAAATCACCCAAAATTCCCCAAAACCATTCCTAAACATTTCCTCACCAATCAAATTGATCATCGACACCCAAAAATACCAAAAATTCCAAAAATACCTCCCAATACCCTCCAAATACACAAAATACCCCTTTTAGCCAAAAAATCCAAAAATTCAGAAAATTCCCAGAAAATTCCAGCAAATCCCAAATATTCCCAATTTCATTTTGTTTAACTACACCATGGGCCAATTTTGTCAATTTACCCCATTTTTATCAAAATCACCAATTTGACCCATTTTAACCCAAAGTGAACCCAATGTCAAACCAAACCTACCCAATTGACCCAAATTCTGGTCCAATTCAATTCTAAACTTCAATTCAACATCCCCAACACCAATCTAGACCAAATCCAAGTCCAATTTGATTGACATTTGAATCCAATTTCACTTTGGGCCTTAAAACCCAATTTGAACCCATGACCCAAACTTAGCCCAAACTCACCCAATTCAACTCCAATTAACCCCAAATCTTTTCTAAACCTTCCTTAACATTACCATAAACAAAACACTAACATGATTTGCCCAAAATTTAGACCCAAACCCCATTCAAATTCAACCCAAAACCAAAATTCCTTAAATGGGCCTACACCCAAACCCAACCCAAATAGGCCCAAGTCCCAAAATCCAAACCCAACCAAAGCCAAAACCTCTTTGAAACATTCCCATAAACATTTCCCAACATTAATTTTACATCAATTTCAACCCTAGCCCAACATTGGCCCAAGTTAGCCCAATTTGGCCTACATTGGCCCACTTATCAAATAAACCCAAATTTAACCCAATTCAAACCCAAACCACCTTAAATCTATTTCAAATTACTCATGAAACATCCCTAAACCAAAACCAACAATTATTTGGCCCAACCTTTTACAAAAATTCCCATCCATGAACTCATTCTTAAACCTAAAAGCCCACTTCCCTTAAACCTTCCTAAAAGCCCACTTCCTTCAAATTCAAAAGCCCAAGCCTATCCTAAAGCCCACATGAAATTTCTCCTTATCATCCCTTGATTGAAATCATCCCTAAATCCTAAATTCATCATTGGATTATTCCAAAATTAAACCTCATGACAACTCTCACCAAAATGCCAAAAGTCACAAAATCCATTTCCATGAAATTGAACCAACTTTTCCCTAAGCCACATGGAGCCATGTATGAGCCATTCACAAGCCATATGAAGCCATGAAAGTTTGGCATGTGACCATGCCATTAATGGTAAAAGGAGTGGCTCCTTTCCTAATCTTTCATTAAGCCTTTTTAACCTTATTCATGACACACACTAAACCATGTTTAGCCACCTCATCATGGATGGAGACCACACCATTCTCTCTTGGCTGACCCAACTGATCCTCTCAGCCCAAAATCAGGCCATGGGAAGGTGCACCCAACCCAAACCAATGGGTTGACCAAATTGAAGCCAAAATGACCCCTTCCCCATTCCATTTTAATTCAGCCACTTTACACATGGCAATTGCCAATTGCTTGCACCAAGTCCCAGCCCTGACCCACCTGACCTTGAGGGTGACCCATGCTCGGCCGGCCGGCCACCCGGTCGCCGGAAAACGCCATGCCCGAGACCTCGGGAGAGGCCAAGCTTTGGAATTCTACCTTGTCGAGCCGCCCCATGCCCAATGGCCACCATGGCTGTTCTTCTCCTCACCTAAGCAGCTCGATCCCGACCCTCAACTCCCCACGGGAGGCCCTCCAGCCTCTCCTATTTAAACCCCTCACCCTCTCGGCCAAAGGAGGTGTTGAACCAGACCATACCAAAACTCTGCCAAAATCACTCCTCAACTCCCCCTGGGAGGCCCTCCAGCCTCTCCTATTTAAACCCCTCACCCTCTCGGCCAAAGGAGGTGTTGAACCAGACCATACCAAAACTCTGCCGAAATCACTCCTCACTCCCCTCTAGACTTAGAGCAATTGATCCCCACAGTTCTCCTACTCTAATCCCCATTGATTGAGCTCAATTTTGGAGCTCAATTCTCGAGCCGAACAGGACATTCCCGAATCCTTCACCAAAATCAAATTAAACTCACCTACACCTTCACTGTGCCAAGAGAAGAAGTTTTCCAGTGAAAGCCCCCTCTCCAGGCCACCCAGTTGTTCCAGACTCCAAAGGTTGTGATCGGCTCTGGTGGAAATCATACCTAGACAATTCACTAAGCCAAGGGACTTCATCTGGAGCTTGCTTGGACCCAATCGAACGTGACACAACCCTCAGATCGAAGCTTCACTTCTCTGAGCAAAGGTATGAACTCCTTCTTCCGCCCGAGCTTCGACCAATTCTCCATTTTGATTGGCTTCGATTTCATAACATGTTCACCGTATGGATGTGTTCGTCTCTTCAAGACGAATCCATAGAGCATAAGAACACGAAAATCCGTTGAGAATCGAGTGAGTTCTTAGGGTTAGAGTGTGGACGGTCACGGGATCGCACCAGTCGTAGACGATGACCAGGAACCGTCGGATCGCGCGTGTATCGGATGGACGGCTTGGATTGCGTCGGACCGACAGATGGTACGTGAACCGCGGGGCCCCGGACAGCCGAGTCAGATGGCGGCGCCAAATCAGGGAGTGACGCGTGTCGATTTGGAGCTGCCGAGGTTGACGCGGCGCCGCGTGGATAAGTACGAAAATAGGGATTTTTCTTATTTATTAAATACCCAGAACTTCAAAAATGCATATCTTTGTGTAGAAAAATCACAAAAATAAAATAAAAATACCCTCTTGCTCAGTGAACAGAGGAGAATAATGTGGAAAAGAAATTAAATAATTTTGTCCAGTACTTTATTTTTAATTAATTATTTACTCCCTGCATTGTTTTAATTCTCCATGCATTCATACAATTCACCATGGCATGAGACCATAGGGCTTTTGAAGCCTCCGAACTTGGGAACATTCCCTGAATTTTCCAAGGTCGGAGGCCATCTCTGTGAAAAGTTATTGATTTTTCAAATGCATGTTGCTGTTTTGAGTATTTTAATTCCAAAAATTAGCATGTTGTGAAATAAATTCTAGGAAAATTTGGTGATGTTCCTTATAACCGAGAGAACCCTAGGAAAAATAGGACTTGAGTTAATTCACTCAGATTAACCCTAATTGGCCTAAATACCCAAAATTGAACTTTAATTAATTAGAGTTAACCATAGATCAAATTGACTTGAAATCAATTCTCCACTGACCTTTAGGATCAGAGGAATCCTCCATACAAATTTCAAGTCAATTGGACTTGGTTAGCCCCATCAAATGGGTTGATTAAGCCACTTAGCCAAAATTAAACTTTAAAATTTCATAACTTTCAAAATACTTTTCAAAAATTCACCAAATTGGTTTTGAAGCCTCTCTGATATTAGGGGAATTCAAGAAAATTAAAATTGCAATTTTCTAAAAAGTTGATTTTTCATCATTATTTTAATCTTTTAATAATTAAAAAATAATAAAAATTACAAAAATAATAAAATTCACCAAAATGTCACATTTTGAATTCTAACCACTTAGGAACAAACCCCATATTTTTCTTATGTCTCTTGGTTGAGATATTAAATTTTAAAGCCTTGGGGTAATTTTTAAAACTAAAAAATACATTTTCTAGCATTTCCACTAAAATAATTCCAATAAATTAAGGGAAAATCAGAAAATTGTAAAATTTGGTTCTCTGGAATCCTTGATATCAGAGAGAATTTTAAAAAATATAAAATTCATTTTTCAACTTATATTCTATTTTTAAATTAATTAATACTCCAGAACTTAAAATAATTTTAATAAATAAAATATAATTCAAAAAATCACAAAAATTGGTCCAAGTGGTCCTCTGGTCATTAGGAATGTCCCATAATTTTCTTAAGGATAGAAACTTTCTCTTGGTCATATTATTAAATTTTCCTTGGAAATCCTTATTTTCCACCAAAAATAATTACATAAATAAATTAAATACAGAAAAATCACATTTTCTCCTCTAATGTCTTTATTGACATATGAGTGAGGTCATATAAAAATTTCAAATTCATTTGAGCTCAATTTAATGAGTTATAAAATTATTAAGCTTGAAGGGCAAAATGGTAATTAAAATTTTTAACCCTTAATTAAAACTTTGGGCTTAATAAAATTAAAGAGTAAAATATTTGATCCTAATCTGATTTGGATGATTGAAATTTAAATAATTTAAGGGTAGAAACCTATTAAACAATTCAACATTAATTGAAATGAACTTTAGTTAAAATAATTAATTAAATTTGGAGAAATAGTAAAATTGGAGTTATTAAAATAGGGATGTTATTAGGAAGAAATTTGTTCTTTAATTTAAGAATCCCTAAATTAATCATCTCAATAATATTTAATCCCTAATTAAAATGATAATCCAAGTTTAAGGTTTAAAATGCTAAAAGACTTAATCATTAAATTAAGTTAAGGTTAAATTATTTAAAGCAAATCCCTTTAAAATAAAATATTAAATTAAAATATTAAATTAAATTAAATTAAATTAAATTAAATTAAATTAAATTAAATTAAAACAAATTAAATTAAATTAAAATTAAATTAAATTAAAATTAAATTAAATCATATTAAATTAAATTAAATTAAATTAAATTAAATTAAATTAAATTAAATTAAATTAAATTAAACTAAATTAAATTAAATTAAATTAAATTAAATTAAATAAAATAAAATAAAATAAAATAAAATAAAATTAAATTAAAACTAAATGAAATTAAATTAAATCTAATTGAATTAAATTAAGCTAAAGCATATCATATTAAATTAACTTAAATTAAATTAAATTAAATTAAACCACATTAAATTAAATTAAGTTAAGTTAAATTGAATTAAATTAAATATAACATCACCTAAGACATGAAGAATTAAAAATAAATCTAAAATAACTTAAACATTATTCCAAACTTAAATCATTAATTTGAACTTAAATTTGAATCACAAATCATTAAATATCATTTTGCCCTTAGGAGCTTTTACTATTATAACTCCTAAATGGAGTATCAAGTGAAATGTCACTTCACTCATAAGGATATTCAAACACCCTAATTCACCGAGCAAGAAATAAAACTTAACTTAAACACCCCTGGATGATTAATTCACTCGCACAATAGAATTCATTTGGACTTAGGACAATTCCCGAAATATTGAAAAGATGTTTAAGATTCGTCTTAAACACTTCCTCAATATGATGGAATGTCCTTAAGAACAAATTGAGCTTAGTTGTTCTTTGGTGAAGAAAATCATCCTTAAAACCAAAATTGAAGACCTAGACGTCATAGGAATGACTAGCTATAGGATTAGGATTTTGGTAGAAAACCATAACCCTTCCCTTAGCTTTACCTAGAAAATTGCTATAAATGCTTAAATGCTCTAAATTGTATTTTAAGTGCAGCTTGTGATGACGAGAAGACCCTCCAGGTACGCCTTTATTTTATTGCAATTTATCTTACTGCAATTCATTTATTCGTGTTGCACTTTACCTTTCTTGCATGATAAACAACAGTTGCATGAAAACCTACACCTTTAGGACAGAAACCAAAACTGAAACCCATAACTAAATTAAAAGAAACTACAAGATAAAATTCACCGACACAACATTCAAAATATAAAACAACTCAAAATTTAATCACAAACAGAACATCAAAACTACAACTACAACTAAATTAAAACGTCTCATTGAATGATCGGGAATACCTCGGATGATGTAACCCACGTGTTGCTAACGGGATTTCCCACGGTCTAAATAAAAGTGCGGAACTCATTTAGTTGAGTTTAGCAAATTCATCTGGACTAAGTGAATTCGATGAAAATAACGGTGCCGGGATGACGGAACCGTGGGATCTTAATCGGTTCTGTTTAATCAACTCTAAGACCTGTTTTAATTAAAACAATAAAGACACGTGGAAATTAAGACTTTCTCTAAAACCAAACACTTCCCTCACCTCTTGATTTATCACCTTCTATAACTAAACCTCGGCAACAACAAGGAGCTCGGAGCATTGTGGGCAGCACGGCCATCGTCATCAGCAAAACCTGAGTCTACTTCAGCAAAACTTTCTTAGAATTAAATAACCAAACCATAGGACTTCGAGGTAGTTTGCCTAGTGCAACATAAATCCTCAACCTTTTTTTTTTTTTTAGGCATTTGCATTGTAAATTAAGCCCTAATCGGTCTTAGGACTCCGAGGTAATCGTTTGGTACGACATAAACCCTCACATCTTCGAGGCTATTTGTATGATTTTATCATACAAATATAAGTCCTAATTAATTAAAATTGGCAAGATCAAAACATTAAATAAACATTAGGACCTTCCTAAATTCAAGCCAAACAATAGGATAGTCGGGAAATTACCGAAGTTCGCTTCGAATCTATGATTTCTCCTACCTTTCTTCCTTCGGATTCCTAAAATATAATGCTCTAAATTTGATCCATTCCCTATTGAAATTCCAAAACTCAATCCATTGAAAACTTAAACTTTGAAATTCTTGAGAGTAGAACTACTGATTATTATAGAGAGTTTTCTTAAGTGATTCCCGTCACTTAAGATGTAATTAACTATGAGGGCTTGCCCTTATAGGGAATTTTAAGAACCCAGTAATATAAACCCCGTTTAATGTTTTCATATTAAACGGGGAATTTGTCGGCTTATAAAATTGGTTCGCAGACCAAACGGATGTCACAAATCTTTTAGTTTATTTAATCGAGCCCCATCATCAAGCAATGTGTCTATTCTTCGGGATAGATACATGGTTTGTGGTGCGGTGCTCGTTTATATAAACTATTCGGGATGTGAGATCAGTTTGATTTCATATCTTAAAAATTTTCAAATTTAAAATTATTTTCAAAAGCAAATACTACTTTTCAAATTATTTATTTAAATTAAATTAAAATTTGCTGACAAGTATCTTTCCTCTTGCAATGAGAATATGATGCGTGGATGATATGGAATGATTATCTATAGTATTGTGCCAAATATGAGCATAAATGTTTCTTTACCCTTAAAAGAGTATCCCCTCTTCCAAGCATGAAAAGAAGATCGGCATATCCTAAGTTTAGTCATTAAATCTAAGGATAGGTTGGGAGGATACCGGCTCTCACTACGGAACTCCTACTCACCCTTCCTCTGAAGGCTAACCTTCGAGTTTAGTTACTAATCTTAGGACCAAATTGGGGATCTCAGCCTGTCATCCTGAAACCTCCCATTTGAAGTCCATCAAAACACATTTCCCTATTTATTTTCACTCAATTCCCATGAACTACGTAATTCATCCATGGAAATTGAATGGATTCTTCATTATTATTGTAGGACACTAAATCCTTTCAGTGATAATGTTCAACAATATATTTTAACAATTTCATTGGCCAGATCAAAAAGTAAATTAAGTTTGAAATGAAAAACCATCAAAATTTTTTCAATACATTAAAGGCACTTCAAATCCACATAAATACATCATCACATCTCTATGCAAGAAGAAAGACAAAGGAGACTACTCATAATTCATCAAGAAGATACAATAAAACATGGATTTTATATATATAACAAAGTCATACAAACCACAAAAGAAAATACAACTTATCTCTTTCTGTTCCCCAATGCAATTCCCTTGAAGTTCCTTTAAATCCTTTTCTCTCTTCTTTGCAACACTTAATTCTCTCTTTAGAATGGAAAGGAAGAAGCAATCTCTCACTTTACTTCTTCTCCTTCACTCCTTAGAGAAGAATTATTCTCAAATTCTCACTTCTACACTCTTCTCTCTTAAGCCATAACACTCCAAATACACTATACTTTCTAAAACACACAAGACACACACCAAAAAAAACACTACTTTTCATCCAAAAATAGTTACTTATATGTTAGAAATGAAACCCCAAGAGTTTCCATAGGCATCCCTTAAAAAAGTCGGCAAAACTCTTCAAATTTGAAGTCCACCGACATTGGGCACCAGCAGTGCTCTATCATCCAAATATTGTCGAGCTCTCTGGAAAATGGCGCCGGCGGCGCCCATTCTGGCACTGGTAGCGCCAGAAGCTGTTTTCCTCCTTTTTGCTCCTTTTTGCTCTGAATTTGTTCCTTTTTGCTTCTTTTCGCTCCAATCACCTATAATTATCATACGTGCAACAAATCATGAAAAATACCTTTCTTTAAAGTGTAATATCACCAAAAATGGGTAAAATTATATAGTAAAAATAGTATATATTTTTGGTGCATCAGCCGGTGTCTGTGACTACGTCCTAAGAAAGTTTGCAATAAAACTGAATAAAACAACGTATTTTTTTGTGAAATAAAGTGGGCACGATGAAATCTTTTTATTCAAATTTTAAGTTTAATAAAGTCATATTAAATAAGATAATGGCATCACATGGTTTAAAATTCTCTAAGTAATTAATTTGTTATTGTTGTTGTTCGTGTAAGTATCAACGCACTGAAGTTTCTCCTATTTTATGAAGGAAAATGTTGGGATTGAAGTTGATCTTCACTTTCAAAGACCGCTTAAATCATGCACTGAATGAAGAAAATGTATTACAAGGGGTGTTATAAATTTTGACTTGGATTTTTCCTGAGTCAATGTAGCAAGGAAGAAAATTCTAACCTGACACATTTTGATATGCCTTTCTATGCTTAATCTCTTTTATCACATATTTTTGAATGAAATTACACTTTAAGGAAAGGTTGCTTTCATATTTATCTTGTAAGTATATCTGTTAGGAGCAATACTCAACTGAAATGGGGCACAACAGAGCTAAAATAGAGCAAAAAGGTGGAGTTGCGTGCAAGGTGGAGCCTAGGCACCACCAAACTAGCGCCTAGGAGCTAGAAAATAGGTGGTGACGGTTTTCAACATAACTACTAGAACAAATGTCAGATTTGGATGATTTTTAAAACATTATGAAGTGTGTCTCTTGGGGAATTCATTGGGAATGATAAAATAAACTTTCTAGAGGTGTTTGGGTTAGTTAGAAGGAGTTATTATTGAAGCGATGTGTCTCACGGAGTGTAGAAGCGCTTAAGGCACTCTTTTGAAGATTCATTGAATTTGGACTCTTTTTGAAAAGTCACTTAAGCATGTCTTGGGAAATTATAATTAGGGCTTGGAAACTCTTGAAGAAAAAAGTTTAGAGAAGAGGAGAAGAAGTCTTGGAGAAGAAGAAGAAGACTTGGGCGTGAGCCCCAAGTGGGGCAACAATGTGAGAGAGAAAGAGTGAGAGTGAGAGATTTCTTCTTTTCTTTTCACTTTGTTCTTGGAGAGGATTGCAAAGAGATTGCTTTTGTTATATATGGAGATTTTGATTTCCATCAAAGATAGTATTTTAATTGTATTTTAATTTGAATCTAGTACTTTGTATGTCTAGTTTTAAAGACTTGTTCAATGAAAAGTTCTTGTTGTTTCTCCATGTGTAGTGAGTAGTTTTCTTTTATCTTACCTCTTACAATGAATTAGTATGCATGTGTAGGATATAGAATTGAGTAGAGTGAATAAATTGTGATGATTTTACTTTGTTCTTCATTTACATGTAAACTTGATCAACTTGCATGTTAAATATGTTGTTTGAACATGTAAGAACTAATGCGGTATTGTCTCAGTCAACTATTGGTAAGAATCACATGAGAATAAATGGGTAGTACATATAATTTAAGTTTGGGGGGGAAGAAAAATTTTTAAAATGTAACTTTATTTATCCTCAGTAGCCTGTATTTAATTTGATATCACTTTTAAAATGACTTCTGGTATGTGGCCCTACCTTTAGGTTACTATAATTTTGATTTTAGGAATGTTAGAAAAATAACTTAGTTGAAATCCTATGTGAAGAAACTATTCTAGAGTTAAGATATTTTGCAGGAAATATTGGAAAAATGATTTTTCTATTTATGGTAGAAAGGAGTTAAATATTTGAAAAGCTAAAATTCTTATATTTTTACTTAATGAGAATTGAGCCTTTATTGAAAACTTTTTTCAAACTAATACTTACACTTATATAAAGTGAGGGAAAGTTTTGTGTTTTGGATTTTAGAGAGAGGATAGTGAAATTCGAAATTATTAAAGGTCTATTCAGCTATAGTAATCCTCACATAATAAAGTAAAGAAAAGGGATTAAAAATGATCCCGAAAGAAAGAAAAAAAAGTGAAAAAAAAGGGATTGAAAATGATCCTGAAAGAAAAGAAGAAAAAAAAGTAAAGAAAATAAGTGAGGAGAAGCTTGAGGAGAAGTCTAATAAAAAATTGGTTTCACTTGAATCTTTTTAAATGAAAAGACTTAAAAACAATCCTAAATTTATTCTTATATCAAAAGGTATTGGTCAAATTGGTATATATAAGGTGGTTAAATTCCATTTTTATATTATCTATGAATCTATAGTTTGATAATTTTTAATAACTTTTGAAGTAAATAGAAAATCAGGATTCCTAAGTTGAATATAAGATATTCTTACACTCTAGTCCTAGGTTGATTTGCTAGAATTTCTTCTATGTTATACTATAATATTTTTTAGATGAAATTATAGAAAACTCTATTGAAACCCAAAACCACAAGTCAACATATTTAGTTTTTAAAGTTATAGTGTTACTTGAGGATAAGTAACAGTTAAGTTTGGGGGATTTTGATGCACCAAAAATATATACGGGTTTTGCTATATGTTTTTACTCATTTTTTGTGATATTACACTTTAAAAGGAAATTATTTTGTATTTTTTTTGGTTTTAGGTACATGAAATGGTGATTTGAGCAAAAAGAAGCAAAAGTGGTGCAATTTCGAGCAAAATTAAGCAAGAAAGCAAATTTTGACCTGACACCTTTCGATAAGTCTATCGTAATCTCTTTTACAATTTTTACATGTTTTTGAATGAGATTACACTTTAAAGAAAGGTTGTTTTTATGCTTATTTTGTAGGGATATCTGTTAGGAAGGCAACGCAACTGAAACGGGATGAATCGGAGCTGAAACGGAGCCAAACAGAGCAAAATGGTGGAGTTGCGCAGAATGGCCGCCGGGGGAGCCCAAACCAGCATCGGCGGCGCCCGAAATCCAAGAGAATGAAAATAAGGCGCCGGCGGTGTCCTATTCAGCGCCGGCAGCTCTCCGGACGGTTGGGATGCATTATTGGGCGGTTTTTACCATAAATATCGAATCTGGACGCTATTTAGAAGGTTTCTTCATGCACCTCTTGGGAAATTCGTCCCTACACTATTTTAAAGCAAATTTGAAGCCAGAAAATGGGGGAGATGTTAGGAAAAACATGGAGAATGATTAGTGATCTTAGAATAAGAGTAGAAATGTAGATTTCTACTTTTTCGGAGAGATTGGTGAGGGGTTTTGAGAGAATCTATATAGGAATGTTCTAGCTTTGCATGGATCAGTGGGAGACTCTGTGGGAGAGATTTTCATCTTTCTTTCAAGGGGAAAAAGCTAAGTATTGTGTTCTTCATTATCTTATGATTTTGTAAACACTTATTTTGTGGATATGCTTTGAAATGAAGTTTTCCGTTGTGTTTTGTTCGTGCTTTGTGATGTCTTTCTCTTACTCTTTCTTCTTGTTTAGAAATAGTGGCATAAGAAAATTATGACATTATTTTCATTCTACTTTTCTTTTGAAATGAGTAGGATTCATGTTTAGGATATTGGGATGCTTTCTAAAAGAAGTTTTAATTATAAATGTGATGGTTTTTACTTGCGCTTCATTTACATTACAATAAGGGCCCATTGTATTGTTAAAATTCATTGTAATTGCATTGTCCGTGAATGAATTGCGTAGTTTATGGGGATTGAGTGCAAATAAATAGGGAAATATGGTTTTGATGGGCGTCTAATTGGAGGTTTCAGGGTGACAGGTTGAGATCCCCAATTTGGATCTAAGATTGGAAACTAAAGTCGAAGGTTAGCCTTCAGGTGAAGGGTGAGTGGGAGCACCGTAGTGACAGCCGATATCCTCCCAGCCTAGCCTTAGATTTAGTGACTGAACTTAGGATATGTCAATGTTCTTTACATGCTTGGAAGAGGGGGTACACTTTTGAGGGTAAAGAAACATTTATGCTCCTATTTGGCACATACAATATCTAACGCGTCTCATTCCTAAACTTTATCCAATTCATTAAATAAGAATAGTAGATTTTATTATCTCAAAATTTACCAAACCAATTTATCCAGAAAGGGTTATCTTTAGAAGTAATATTTGCATTTAGGAGTAGTTATTATTCTTACATATAATCGTCTACCTTTAGGAATACTTGTTAGAAAAATCACTTACAACGACCTTCCAATCTAAAGTCTGATAATTGTAGACTAGAATTTGACTAAGAACCTCTTACCTTGCTTCCCTATGGGATCGATAAACGGGACTCCATTAGAGCCCTGTATTACTTGATACGATACGTATACTTGCATTGGATCATTGTGACTTTATAAAAATTACTATATATCTATTGTTCATAAATCCTTGCCTTAAAAAAAGTCGCATCAGTACTCTATGTATTTAACTCATTAAAACTTAAAAAAATATATTAAACAAAATATAATTAGAAAAATCACAAAATATAATATACAATGAAGATAACAGTCAAAGAAACCCCATTTAAAAACTTAAGATTAATACTAATTGATTTGACCACTAAAATTGATATTATAATAAATAAAATATAATTTCAAAAATTATGAAAATAGTTTTAGGAGATCCTTTTGAACAGAGGAATTTCTAAAAATTAAAATGCATATTAAAATAAACACTTCATTATTAAGCTAATTTTTAATTAAAAAATAATTAAAAAATAATAAAAAATAATAAAAAATATTAAAGAGCATTAAAATATTCTAAATTATTTTCTGATCACTTGAGAGAAATTTGAATATCTTTCCTAATTTTTAAAAAATAGTTATGAATTTTTAAAGGATGAAAAGGAAATTTCGTTAATTTTGCACTAAAATAATTACTATAAAAAAATATAAAACACAAAAAATTTAAAATTTGTTTCTTTGGGTTCTCTGAAGTCAGAAGGATTAAAGACAAATACAAAAAGCAATTTCCAAGTTAAATAATGTTTCATATTTAATTAATACTCTAAAGTAACAAATAAATCTATTAATTAATAAAATTCAAATATCATGAAAATTTGCTGAAGTGGTTCTCTGTCCTAGTGAACCTCCAATAAGTTTCCTAAGGATAGATAATGATGTTTTGATAAGTTAACAAATTAAATGGAAAAATACCTAATTTTGCATTAAACAAATTATAAAAAATAAAATAAAAATAAAAAAAATTACATTTTCTCCTCTAACATTTTAATGGACCCATGAGTGGGGTAACATAAAAATTCAAAATTCATTTAAGTTTAACTTAATGAATTGTGAAGTGACAAAGTCTTAAAGGGAAAAATGGTAATTGTGGGATTTATGATTTTTAATATTTAGGACAAGTTAAAAGGTAAATGGGTGATGAATGATCATAATCAACTTCTCTAGTTGATTGAAACATAAGGGATTAAGAGGTAGAAACCAATTCCTCACTTTTTGATAATAAGGGTAAAGTTGTAATTTCCTAAATAATTATAATTTGGAAGTTAATTAGATTGAATGATCCTAGAGTGAGGGGTTTGATTTTGGAAGTTTATAATTCACTAATTCAAAACTCCTAGTCAATGGTTTAATTATAATCCAATCAAGATGAAATTCACTTAATTTAACATTCCTACAATTACAAATCTACCCATTAAATCTTTAGGGTTTAGTAGTGAGCTAGAATTAATCCAAATTTGCTTAATGAGGTTTAGGAGAGAAAACATAACTGACAGTAAAACACATTGAAAACACTACTAGCCCAACATTAATTAAAGTGGTTAAGTTCCTTAATAAATCAATTTTGCTCTTAAGGGCTTTCACCTACATAATTCATAAGTGAAACATCAAAGTGAATAAATGGTTACCCTACTTATAGGGATGATTAAAAAATTAAAGGTTCATTGAGCAAAGAGGTAAAATATACCCATTACAAAATAACTTGATAATGGATAAATGATTTAGCAACATAATTAATTCAGAAGAGCTTGGGATGATTCAGAGGGTTGTGAAAGTTCTTTAGGGTTACATCCTGAACACTTTTATAGCCATTTGGATGTCTTGGATGACAATTGAACCTACTATTTCTTTGCGCAAAAAATCATCCCTGAAACAAATAGGGACCCACCAAGTTATGACCTAGGACTCAGTAGGCATACACATTAAACTTCTTTTTGTTTTTCTTCTTACAATTTAATTAAATTCCTTAAAAATTTATATACAATGCAAAAGTTAACATGTCAGCGGATGCATGAGAAGATGATTGGCACACATTTACATTTAAATATTGCAATTTCCTTTCATTGTATCTTACCGCACTTTCTAACATGCATTTGTTTACTTTACCTGCAAAACTAAAGACAAACCTACATGTTAAACCAAAACAAAACAAAACAAAACAACTTTAAATGTTAAATATATTTTTTCAAAAAAAAAGGTTAACTCAATTTAATACACCCTCTTTGGGTGATCGGGAATCCCTCGGAGGAGGCAACCTACGGCTGCAAACGAGATTTCCTGGCTTAAATGAGGCTAACAACTTATTTAGACTAAGTGAATCCAAACAAAATAGTGGTGTTTGATTGTGGGAACCATGGGATCCTAATCAGTATCGCTTAATCAAATTAAATTAACCATAAGACATTTAAACAACAGTCATAACAACAAAACCTAACATACACATTTTTAACCTCTTTGATCTTTTCTGAACCTCTTGAACTTTGCAGTTCAAACTTGAAACCTTCTACAATGAGGAACCCGGAGCAAATATTGTGGGAAGCATGACCATCTTCAGTAACAAAACATATCTACATCAACTAAACCTTTTTCTAAAACAAAACAACAAGCTATAAGACTTCAAGGTGGTTTTCCTAGTGCAACATAAACTCTCATCTTTATCATTTATGCCTTTGAACACTGTGCAGAATAAGCTCTAACTTGTCTTAGGACTCTGAGGTTCTCACTTGATACGACATAAACCCTCCAAGGTGTCATACAGATGTATAGCCTACAAAATAAAATTAGCAAGATGAAACTTTAAATAATCTCTTCTCTAAATAGAAGCCGAACCATAGGGTAGTTTGGGAAGGCATCGAGGTCTCCTCAGGATTCATAACATCCCCTAATTATTCTTTCTTTGGATTCTGATCACAGAAAAATACATAAAGAAATTTATATCTATTTTTGATGAAATTGCACTTTAAAGAAAGGTATTTTCTTTATTTTATTGCAGGAATGAAGATTTATTAGTGATAAAAGCAAAAAAGCATGAAATGGAGCAAATTTGGATCAAAAAGGAGAAAATTCATGCAAATTTAACTACTTCACCGACGGCGAGATCGAGGCCGCCGACGGCGAGATCGTGAGGAGAAATTTCTGAAGGAATTATAACTACCTCGCCGACAGCGAGCCCGAGCCCGCCGACAGCGAGATCGCGCGGTTTGAAGACCTTCTAGAAGCCTCACTGACGGCGAGGTCGTTTCCCGCCGACGGCGAGCTAGTTCAAAATGCATATACATTGAACCTGGACACTTTTTGAATAGGTGTTTAAGCAACCCTTGGACCTTTGCCTACCTCTATAAATAGAGGCCGAATTCTAGAGTGTGTGTGTGTGTCTTTTGAGTCTTCTGTGAGTCTATTTCTAGTGTCTTAAGTGTAATTTGTGTGAGTTTATTAGTTTAATTGAGTGCTATTTAGTTGCTGTACTAGAAGGAAAAGTCAAAGGAACTTCAAGAAGTCTGCTTAGGAAGGAAATTAAGATAAGTATCGTTGTTTATTGTTGTTAACTTTAAATGAAATCCATGCTTTATTTTATTCCCATGCATTCTGAGTAGTTTTCTTAGTCTTTCTCATTATTTATGAAAATTATGCGGATTGATGAAATTAAATAAAAGCACTTAATATAATATAAATAAATTGTGATAATTTTTACTTAAAACTTAATTTACTTTCAATCTGGCCAATTAAGTAGTTAAAATATGTTGAATTATCAACTATATTAAAAATTACATCCAATATTCAGGGAAGTCAAAAGCCTTGGAAGGTGGGTGTAAATAAATAGGGAAATATTAATTATCAGGCGTAGAATTAGATATTTTAGTGTGACAGACTAAAATACTCAATTCGATCCTACTGTTTCGAGAGTCGAAGTGTAGATGTTAGCCCTCGAGTGAGGGGAACGTGGGAGCTCGAAGTGGCGACAGGTATCCTCCCAGCCTAGCCGCAGATTCAGTAATCAAACATAGGATTGGTCAATGTTCTTTGCACCTGGACCAAAGGGTAAAGAACAGGAATGCTCCTAATTGTCACAATACAATTTAAAAATTCTATTTAAATTAATCATTTCACTTAATTTTCTAAAAACAAGGAGAAGGATACTCTTTCTGAATTAATTAAATCAACTTATTTCAAGCATTAGTTTACTTTAGTTTATTATAGTTACTTTGAATATCTGTTCACATTATTAGTAAGTAATTCCTTTAAATTTAGCTGATAACAATTCTGTTAAAAACTTCCCTGTGGGATCGATAACCAGGACTCCACTAGAGCCCTGTATTACTTGATACGATGCGTATACTTGCGTAGAATCCACATTATACATTAAATCATATACCTATATTTAAAGCGGGATCTAGTTTTTGGTTCCGTTGCTATAAACATAAATTACATACATACAAAAAGTGGTTCAAGTTTTTGGCGCCGTTGCCTGGGAAGTAAAGAAATTATTTACTAAAGTAACGTACTATTTTTTAAAATTGTATGCGAAAATTTGGAAATGAAAAATTAATACCTTACGATTCGGAATTAGAGCGTACAATTAAAAGAATTAGAAAACAAAAAAGAGAAATTATAAATTTAACACAAATGGCAAATATACCTGAAAATGAAAATATCAATCAACCAAGACCATTACGAGATTATGCCAATCCTACATTAGATGAAATTCATTTAATTATTCAAAACCCTGATGTAGCTGCTAATTCATTCGAACTTAAACCTGCAATTATCCAAATGGTACAAAACAATCAATTTAGTGGTTCACCTACTGAAGATCCTAATTTACATCTTGCTAGTTTTTTAGAACTATGTGCTACTTTTAAATATGAAGGAGTATCTAACGATGCTATCAGTACTTAGACTTTTTCCTTTTTCTTTAAGGGATAAGGCTAAAATGTGGTTAAATTCGTTAAGACTCTGGATCTATTAAAACTTGGGGAGAATTATCACAAAAATTTCTATCCAAATATTTTCCACCATCTAAGACTGCTATGCTTAGAAATGATATAACTTCTTTTAGTCAGTTTGATGGAGAGTCAATATATGAATCTTGGGAGAGATTTAAAGAACTTCTTAGGAAATGCCCACATCATGCGTTACCGTATCGGTTAATTATCCAAACTTTTTATAATGGATTAGTAGGATCTTTAAGATCAATCATAGATGCTCGTCACTGGAGGATCATTAATGTCAAAACCATTTGAGGAAGCCTATGCACTAATCGAAGAAATGGCAACAAATAATTTTCAATGGCCTGCTGATAGAATGAATCCAAAAAAAAAAAAGCTAGTATTCATGAAAATGATGCAATATCTATGTTAGCTTCACAAATTGCTGCTATATCTAAAAAATTAGATCATTTTGGAATGAATTACTCTCCAACTATAACAGAAGAAAATTCATCTGGACAACTTATAGAATCTAAATCTCAATATGAAACAATTAATGCAATTAACAACAGACCCAACAATCCTTATGCAAATTATTATAATCCTGGATGGAAAAATCATCCTAATTTTAATTGGAATAATAATACAACTAATCAACCATGGATGAATAATATGACACAACAATTAGGAAATCCATCTAATCAAGGAAATCATAATTATAAACCTAATTATCCACTGGATTTAATAATAATAACCCTCAATTTAAAGATAAGAAATTATCTATAGAAGAATTAATATTAAATATGGGTCAACATTTACAAAATCAAGGAAATCAATTACAAATACAAGGAAATCAATTACAAAATCAAGGAACAGACTATCAAAAATATTGAAACTCAACTTGGACATATCGCTACTGCACTTAATAATAGAATACCCGGAACATTTCCTAGTAATGTGGAAATAAATCCTAAAGACAAGGGAAATGAACAAATTAAAGCGATACAATTACGAAGTGGAAAAGAATTAGAACCTCGAATTCAGAAAGAACTTGAAAGTCCAAAAGAGGAAGTGGAAATTGAAAAGGAAAAGAATCAACAAGATCAAAACTTAGAAAATCCTTTAATACCAATGAAAATTTCTGTTGAAAAACCTCCACCACCATTTCCTCAACGACTAATTCAACATAAAAAAGACAAACAATTTGCTAAATTCCTTGAAATTTTGAAGAAATTAACGATAAATATTCCTTTCGTAGAAGCTTTAGAATAGATGCCAAACTATGTAAAATTCATGAAAGATATTCTAAATAAAAAAAGAAAATTTACTGATAATGAAAGGGTTGCACTTAGTGAAGAGTGTAGTGCTATTTATCTTCCCTGTAGATTTTATTGTTCTAGATATGGAAGAAGATAAAGAAATTCCTATCATTTTAGGAAGGTCATTTTTAGCCACTGGAAAAGCTATGATTGATGTTCAGAAAGGAGAATTAACTATGAGAGTAAATGACCAAAAAGTAACTTTTAATATTGCTAAATCAATGAAATATCCTGCGCTAGAAAAAGATGATGAGTGCTTTCGAATGGAAGTACTTGATCTTTTACAAAAAGAATATTTTAAAGAATATTATGAAGAAAAATTAGAAAAAGAAAATATTGAATTAATGTTGACCTCATTTTTGAAGAGGTCTTCTCTTCTTCTCTTTAGTACTTAGGATCTAGCCTTAGGCTTTTCCTTTGACTATCCTAGAGGATTAGAATTGTGACCCACCACTTAGAAATTCAAACCACTTCTTAACTCCCCGCAAACTCCACAAACTTGATTGTAGACCCCTAATCACCTAGAGGGTTGAGATCAAATGTGGAAGTTTAAAAGATGAGTTCCTATAGGACTCTTTGGCCTTAGGACCGCCACAGGTGGCCCGGTCCGGTGAGGGGGCTGACTTACACACACACTACACCTATACACTACACTTTCACACACCTCCTAAAAACACACCCATACCCAATTTGACCTCCTGACTCATGCAGGTGGTTCACATGGATGGTCCTTTAACCCCTAAGCCCTTGGCTAAGAGGGTTAGGAACAACATAGTGGATGCCTCAAATGAGTCCCTTCATGGCTCATGTGGACTTGATATGGTTTCATGGCTCAACAAAAATGATTTCATTCCACTTACATTCACCCAATCTTCAATTTTCCAAATTTTCAATTTTTGACCCCCGGGACCCTACACCCACCTGGCCTACCCAAAACCCTTGAAACCCTCCAAAACTTGCAAAATCACCTAAACTACCCAAAATTCTCCAAAATCAATCCTAAATATTCCCACACCAATCAAATTGATCATCCATAGCCAAAAATACCAAAAGTTCCAAAAATACCTCCCAATACCCTCCAAATACCCAAAATACCCCTCCTAGCCAAAAAATCCAAAAATTCAGAAAATTCCCAGAAAATCCCAAATATTCCCAATTTCATTTTGTCCAACTACACCATGGGCCAATTTTGTCAATTTACCCCACTTTTATCAAAACCCCCAATTTGACCCATTTTAACCCAAAGTAAACCCAATGTCAAACTAAACCTACCCAATTGACCCAAATTCTGGTCCAATTCAATTCTAAACTTCAATTCAACATCCCCAACACCAATCTAGACCAAATCCAAGCCCAATTTGATTGGCATTGGGATCCAATTTCACTTTTGGCCTTAAAGCCCAATTTGGACCCATGACCCAAACTTAGCCCAAACTCACCCAATTCAACTCCAATTAACCCCAAATCTTTTCTAAACCTTCCTTAACATCCCCATAAACAAAACACTAACATGATTTGCCCAAAATTTTGACCCAAACCCCACTCAAATTCAACCCAAAATCAAAAAGCCCAATTTTGGCCTAAACCCAAACCTAACCCAAATAGACCCAAACCCTAAAATCAAAACCCAACCAAAGCCAAAACCTCTTTAAAACACTCCCATAAACATTTCCCAACATTTATTTTACATCAATTTCAACTCTAGCCCAACATTGGCCCAAGTTAGCCCAATTTGACCTACATTGGTCCACTTACCAAATAAACCCAAATTCAAACCCATTCAAGTCCAAATCACACCAAATTGACTCCAAACCACTCATGACACATCTCTAAACCAAATTCAACAATTATTTGGCCCAACCTCTTTACAAAATTTCCATTCATAAATTCATTTTTTTTAAACTTAAAAGGCCCATTCCTTAAACCATTTTAAAAGCCCATCTAAAACCATTTCAAAGAGCCCAAAATCCACCCTAAAGCCCACATGACATTTCCATTTGCCATCCACTTAATCAAAGCCATTCCCTAAGTTCTAATCACATCATCAAATAATTCCAAATCAAGCCTCATGCCAAATCACCCCTAAAATACCAAAGTTCCTAAATTCTATTTCCATGAAATCGACTAAACTTTTTCCAAGCCAAATGGAGCCAAATGCAAGCCATGAACAAGCCACATGAAGCCATGGAAGGTTTGACATGTGATCAAGCCATTAATGGCAAAAGGAGGAACCTTTTTAAGCCCCCTAAAAAGGTTTTAACCCTTTTAATGCTTCACCTTAATCCATGATTAATCAAAATATTCATGGATGGTGACCTCTCCACCCTTTTCTAGCCGATTCACCTGATCCTCCCTCAGCCCAAATCAACCATGGGGAGGTGAACCAAGCCCATTTTCAATGGGTTGACCAAACAAAGTGCAAAAGAAGCCACCTCCCCATGCCATTTTGATCCAACCACTTTACACATGTAAGGCTTCAATTGAATTCACTAACTTCAACCCCTGACCTCCCTGAGCTTGAGGGTGACCTGACCCTGGCCGGCCAGCCACCAGGCCGCCGGAAAACACCATGGCCGAAACCTTGGGAGGAGCCAAAAAATTCAATTCTCCCTTGCTGACTTGTCTCAACCCAAATGGACAGCATAGCTCTTCTTCTCCTCACCAGAGCAGCTGATCCCCAGCCTTAAACCCCCCTGGGAGGCCCTCCAACCTCTCCTATTTAAACCCCTCACCCTCTCGGCCAAAGAAGGTGCTGAACCAACCATACAGAAACTCTGCCAAAATCATCCCAGACTCTCCCCTACACCCAGTGCACTTGATCCCCACTGCAATTCCCCTGCCATTTCTTCTCTGCGAGCTCAATTTCGAGTTGAAATTCCACCTAAAAACAGGACACTTCACCACAGGTGAGGCAATCCCCAAATTGATTGGCTCCGCACTCGCACGAGACCAAGAGAAGGGATTCCCCAGGTGAAAGCCCCCTCTCCAGGCCATCCAGTTGCTCCAGACTCCAAAGTTTGAAATCGGCCTTGGTGGAAATCACACCTAGGCAATTCACCACATCCCCAGGCTTCATCCCTAGCCTCCTGCAGCTCCAATGAACGTGCCGAGCATCTCCGATCGAGGCTTCACCTCTCGCAGCCAAGGTATGGATCAATTCTTCATCCCGAGCTTCGAACATTCTCCATTTCAAATGAGTCGATTTCAATGAACATTAGCCGTATAGATGTGTTCGTCTCTTCAAGACGAATCCATAGAGCATAAGAACATAAAAATCCATGGAGAATCGAGTGAGATTTTAGGGCTAGAAGGTAGAAGGCTCTTGGGTTAGGACGCTCGGGGACGATGAACGGATGTCGTTCATTCAATACACGCGCGGACGGACGGCTCAGATGGCGTCGGATCGCCAAACGGTACATGAACCGCGGGCCGCGTGGCGCTGACTCGGAAGGCGGCGTCGAATGGGAGCGCGCCGCGTGGCTGTTCGGAGACGCTGAGGTTGACGCGGCGCCGATGTGGATAAGTAGAAAATTAGGTATTTTCTGATTTATTTAAATACCAGAACTTCAAAAATCCATATCTTTGTGTAGAAAAATCACAAAAATAAAATAAAAATACCCTCTTGCTCGAGTGAACGGAGGAGAATAATGTGGAAAAGAAATTAATTAATTTTGTCTAGTACTTTATTTTTAATTAATTATTTACTCCCTGCATTGTTTTAATTCTCCATGCATTCATACAATTCACCATGGCATGTGACCATAGGGCTTTTGAAGCCTCCGAACTTGGGAACATTCCCCGAATTTTCCAAGGTCGAGGCCATCTCTCGTGAAAAGTTATTGATTTTTCAAATGCATGTTGCTGTTTTGAGTATTTTAATTCCAAAAATTAGCATGTTGTGAAATAAATTCTAGGAAAATTTGGTGATGTTCCTTATGACCAGAGAACCCTAGGAAAAATAGGACTTGAGTTAATTCACTCGGATTAACCCTAATCGGCCTAAATACCCAAAATTGAACTTTAATTAATTAGAGTTAACCATAGATCAAATTGACTTGAAATCAATTCTCCACTGACTTTTAGGATCAGAGGAAACCACCACAAAAGTTTGAAGTCAATTGGACTTGGTTAGCCTTACTAAATGGGTTGATTAAGCCATTTAGTCATTTTAAACTTTAAAAATTCATAACTTTCAAAATACCTTTCAAAAATTCACCAAATTGGTTTTGGAGCCTCTCTGATATCAAGGGAATTTAAGAAAATTAAAATTTCAATTTTCTAAAAAAGTTGATTTTTTATCATTATTTTAATATTTTAATAATTAAAAAATAATAAAAATTACAAAAATAATAAAATTCACCAAAATGTCACATTTTTAATTCTAACCACTTAGGAACAAACCCCATATTTTTCTTATGTCTCTAGGTTGAGATATTAAATTTTAAAGCCTTGGGGTAATTTTTAAAACTAAAAAAATACATTTTCTAGCATTTCCACTAAAATAATTCCAATAAATTAAGGAAAAATCAGAAAATTGTAAAATTTAGTTCTTTGGAATCCTTGATATCAGAGAGATTTTTAAAAAATATAAAATTCATTTTTCAACTTATATTCTATTTTTAAATTAATTAATACTCCAGAACTTAAAATAATTTTAATAAATAAAATATAATTCAAAAAATCACAAAAATTGGTCCAAGTGGTCCTCTAGTCATTAGGAATGTCTCATAATTTTCTTAAGGACAGAAACTTTCCCTTGGTCATATTATTAAATTTTCCTTGGAAATCCTTATTTTCCACTAAAAAAAATTATATAAATAAATTAAATACAAAAAAATCACATTTTCTCCTCTAATGTCTTCATTGATATATGAGTGAAGTCACATAAAAATTTCAAGTTCATTTAAGCTCAATTTAATGAGTTATGAAATTATTAAGCTTGAAGGGCAAAATGGTAATTAAAATTTTAACCCATAATTAAAACTTTAGGCTTAATAAAATGAAAAGGTAAAATATTTGATCTTAATCTGATTTGGATGATTGAAATTTAAATAATTAAAGGGTAAAAACCTACTAAACAATTTAAAAATAATTAAAATAAACCTTAATTAAGTAATTAATTAAATTTGGAAGAATGAAAAATTGGAATTATTAAAATAGGGATATTATTAGGAAGAGATTTGTTCTTTAATTTAAGAATCCCTAAATTAATCATCCCAATAATATTTAAGTCCTACTTAAAATGATAATCCAAATTTAAGATTTAAAATTCTAAAAAACTTAATTATTAAATTAAATTAAAGTTAAATTATTTAAATTAAAATCCTTTTAAAATTTCAATTAAATTAATACTTTAACAATTAAAATTAAATCATCTTTAAAACATAAAAAAATAAAATATTAAATTAAAATTAAAAATAAAATTAAATTAAAATTGAAATTAAATTAAATTAAATTAAATTAAATCATATTAAATTAAATTAAATTAAATTAAATTAAATTAAATTGAAACATATTAAATTAAATTAAATTAAATTAAATTAAAATAAAACCAAGTTAAAATTAAAATTAAATTAAATTAAATATATCAAATTAAATTAAAATTGAAACTAAACCAAATTAAATTAAACTAAAGTTAAATTAAATTGAATTAAAAATAACATCACCTAAGACATGAAGAACTCAAAAATAAATCTAAAATAACTTGAACACTATTCCAAACTTAAATCATCAATTTGAACTTAAATTTGAATCACAAATCATTAAATATCATTTTGCCCTTAGGAGCTTTTACTATTATAACTCCTAAATGGAGTATCAAATGAAATGTCATTTCACTGTCGGCATATTTTTAGGTTGTATGATATTTTAAAAAGGGGTCGCCTAACAGAAGTTGTCGGCGAACTTTTAATTTAATTTAAATAAATAATTTGAAATAAGTAGTATTTGATTTTTGAAAATAATTTTAAATTTGAAGATTTTAAGATATGAAATCAAACCGATCTCACATCCCAAATAGTTTATATAAACGAGCACCGCACCGCAAACCGTGTATCTATCCCTAAGGATAGACACACCGCTTGATGGTGGGGCTCGGTTAAATAAACTAGAAGATTTGTGACATCCGTTTGGTCCGCGAACCAATTTTATAAGCCGACAAATTCCCCGCTTAATATGAAAACATTAAACGAGGTTTATATTACTCGGGTTCTTTAAAATTCCCTATAAGGGCAAGCCCCTATAGTTAATTACATCTTAAGTGACGGGAATCACCTAAGAAAACTCTCGATAATAATCAATAATTCTGCTCTCAAGAATTTCAAAGTTTAAGTTTTCAAGGGATTGAATTTTGGGTTTCAATAGGGAATGGATCAAGTTTGGAACATTTTGTTTTGGAAATTCAAAGGAAGAAAAGTAGGAGAAATTACGGATCCGAAGCGGACTTCGGTAATTTCCCGACTATCCTATTGTTTGGCTTGGATTTAGGAGAGTCCTAACGTTTATTTAATGTTTTAATCTTGCCAATTTTAGTTAATTAGGGCTTATATTTATATGATAAAATCATACAAATAGCCTGGAAGATATGAGGGTTTATGTCGTATCGGACGACTACCTCGGAATCCTAAGACCGGTTAGGGCTTAATTTGCAATGCAAATGCCTAACGAAGAGTTGAGGATTTATGTTGCACTAGGCAAACTACCTCGAAGTCCTATGGCTTTGGTGTTCAGTTCTACGAAAGTTTTGCTGAAGTAGGTTCAAGTTTTGCTGATGACGATGGCCGTGCTGCCCACCATGCTCCGAGCTCCTCGTTGTTGCAGAGGTTTAGTTTTAGAAATCATAAATCAGGGGATGAGAAAAGTGTTTTGGTTTAGAGAAGTCTTAATTTCCAAGTGTTTTTGTGTTTTAATTAAAACAAATCTTAAAGTTGATTATAACGACACCGGTTAAGATCCCACGGTTCCATCCTTCCGGCATCATTATTTTTATCGGATTCACTTAGTCCGGATGAATTTGCTAAACTCAACTGAATGAGTTCCACACTTTCATTTAGACCGTGGGAAATCCCGTTAGCAACACGTAGGTTACATCATCCGAGGTATTCCCGCTCATCCAACAAGACGTTTTAATTTAGTTATAATTGTAGTTTTGTATTCTATTTGTGATTAAATTTTGAGTTGTCTTATATTTTGAAATGTTGTAGAGGTGAATTTTATCTTGTAGTGTCTTTTAATTTAGTTATAGGTTTCAGTTTTGGTTTCTGTCCTAAAGGTGTCGGTTTTCATGCAACTGTTGTTTTATCATGCAAGAAAAATAAGTGCGATGCGATTAAATAAATTGCAATAAAATAAATTGCAATAAAATAAAAGCGTACCTGGAGGGTCTTCCCGTCATCCCAAGCTGCATTTAAAATACAATTTTGAGCATTTAAGCATTCATAGCAATTTCTAGGTAAAGCTAAGGGAAAGGGTTATGGTTTTCTACCAAGTTCCTAATCCTATAGCTAGTCATTTCCTATGACGTCTAGGTTCCTTGTGTTTTTGGTTTGAGGACGATTTTCTTCATCAAAGAATAACTAAGTTCAATTGTTCTTATAAATATCCTAACATATTGAGGAAGTGCTTAAGAAGAATCTTAAACATCTTTTCAATATTTCTATGATTGTTTTAAGTCCAAGAGAATTTAATTATGTAAATGAATCGATCATCCGAGGTTTTCAAGTTTTGTTAACTTGCTCAGGTGAACTAGGACATTTGAATGTCCTATAAGTGAAGTAACATTTCATTTAATATTACGTTTAGGAGTTATGATAACTAAAGCTCCTAGGGCAAAATGATGTTTAATGATTTGTGATTCAAATTTAAGTTCAAATTAATGATTTAAGTTTGGAATAGTGTTCAAGTTATTTTAGATTTATTTTTGAGTTCTTTATGTCTTAGGTGATGTTATTTAATTTGACTTAATTCAATTTAATTTTAGTTTAATTTAATTCAATTTAATTCAATTTAGTTTGATTTGATTTAATTTTAATTTAATTTTATTTAATTTTATTTAATTTGATTTAATTTTTAATTTAATTTAATTTAATTTAATTTAACTTAATTTAATTTAATTTATTTAATTTAGTTTAATTTATTTAATTTAATTTAATTTATTTATTTAATTTTATTTAATTTAATTTAATTTTAATTTAACTTTTTAATCTTAATTTAATTTAATTTAATTTACTTAATTTAATTTAATTTTTAATTTGATTTAATTTAATTTTAATTGAAATTTTTTTTGAAAGAGTTTAATGATTTAATTTTAGTTTAATGATTAAGTCTTTTAATATTTTAGATTTGAGTTATCATTTTAATTAAGAGTTGAATATTAATGAGATGATTAAATTTAGGGATCTTTTAAATTAAAGAATAAATCTCTTCCTAATAATATCCCTATTTTAATAATTCCAATTTTATTATTCTCCCAAATTTAATCAATTATTTAATTAAGGTTTAATCATTTTAAATTGCTTAATGGGTTTCTACCCTTTAATTATTTAAATTTCAATCATCCAAATCAGGTTAGGATCAAATATTTTACTTGTTAATTTTTTATTAAACCTAAAGTTTTAATTAAGGGTTAAAATTTAATTACCATTTTGCCCTTTAAGCTCAATAATTTTATAACTCACTAAATTGAACTCAAATGAACTTGAAATTTTTATGTGACTTCACTCATATGTCAATAAAGACATGAGAGGAGAAAATGTGATTTTTCTGTATTTAATTTATTTATATAATTATTTTTAGTAGAAAATAGAGATTTTCAAGGAAAATTTGATAACATGACCAAAGGAAAGTTTCTGTCCTTAAGAAAATTAGGGGACATTCCTAATGACTAGAGGACCACTTGGACCAAAATTTGTGATTTTTTGAATTATATTTTATTTATTAGAATTATTTTAAGTTCTGGAGTATTAATTAATTTAAAAATAGAATACAAGTTGAAAAATGAATTTTATAATTTTTAAAATTCTCTCTGATATCAAGGATTCCAGAGAACCAAACTTTACAATTTTCTGATTTTTCTATGATTTATTACAATTATTTTGGTGAAAATGCTAGAAAATACATTTTTTTAATTTTAAAATTACCCTAGAGCTTTAAAAATTAATATCTCACCAAATAGACCTAAGAAAAATATGGGGTTTGTTCCTAAGTGATTAAAATTCAAAATGTGACATTTTGGTGAATTTTATTATTTTTGTGATTTTTATTATTTTTTAATTATTAAAAATATTAAAATAATATTAAAAATCAACTTTTTTAGAAAATTAAAATTTTAATTTTCTTTAATTCCCCTGATATCAGAGAGGCTCCAAAACCAATTTGGTGAATTTTTGAAAGGTATTTTGAAAGTTATAAATTTTTAAAGTTTAAAATGACTAAATGGCTTAATCAACCCAATTAATAGGGCTAACCAAGTCCAATTGACTTCAAACTTTTATGGTGGGTTCCTCTGATCCTAAAGGTCAGTGGAGAATTGATTTCAAGTCAATTTGATCTATGGTTAACTCTAATTAATTAGGGGTCTATTTTGGATGTTTAAGCCAATTAGGGTTATCTTAAGTGAATTAACTCAAGTCCTATTTTTCCTAGGGTTCTCTGGTCATAAGGAACATCACCAAATTTTCCTAGAATTTATTTCACAACATGCTAATTTTTGAAATTAAAATACTTAAAACAGCAACATGCATTTGAAAAATCAATAACTTTTCACAGAGATGGCCTCCGACCTTGGAAAATTCAGGGAATGTCCCTAAGTTCGGAGGCTTCAAAAGCCCTATAGTCTCATGCCATGGTGAATTGTGTGAATGCATGGAGAATTAAAACAATGCAGGGAGTAAATAATTAATTAAAAATAAAATACTGGACAAAATTAATTAATTTCTTTTCCACATTATTCTCCTCTCGTTCACCGAGCAAGAGGGTATTTTTATTTTATTTTTAGGATTTTTCTACACAAAGATATGAATTTTCAAAGTTCTGGGAATTAAATAAATTAAGAAAATCCCTAATTTTCTACTTAAGTGACGCGGCGCCGCGTCAACCTCGGCAGCTCCGAATGCACACGCGGCGCGCTCCCATTCGACGCCGCCATCCGCGTCAGCGCTCCCGGGACCCGCTGTATCGCTCCGTCCTCTGATCCGACGCGATCCTGGCCGTCCGTCCGCGCGTGTATTAAATGGACGGCATCCGTTCATCGTCCCCAAGTGTCCTCACCCGAGAGCCGTCCACACTAAATCCTTAATATCTCACCCGATACTCAATGGATTTTCATGTTCTTATGCTCTATGGATTCGTCTCGAAGAGACGAACACATCTATACGGTTATCATGCATTGCAATTAAGGCATTTGAAATGGAGAATCTCCAGAAGCTCGGGATGAAGAATTAGTTCATACCTTTGCTCGGAGAAGTGTGGCTTCGATCCGAGAGTTGTTGCACCTTCGATTGGATCCCGGCAAGCTCCGGATGAAGTCTCCCGGTCCAGTGAATTGTCTAGATGTGATTTCGACCAAGCCCGATCACAAAGCTTGGAGGCTCGGAGCAACCGGGTGGCTCCGGAGATGGGGCTTTTGTCGGTGGACACCTTCCCTTGGTCCGGTGAAGGTGTAGAACCAATCGATTTGGGGATTGGCTCACCGTGGAGAAGTGTCCTAGTTTTGGGTGGAATTTCAACTACGAAATCGAGCTCACGAGAGAAGAAATGGCAGGGGGATCTCACTCGGTGATCAAGTGCTCCGAGTATGGAGAATGATCTGGAGCAATTTTGGCAGAGTTTTAGGAAGGTCTGGTTCAGCACCTCTCCATGGCCGAGAGGGTGAGGGGTTTAAATAGGAGAGGGTGGAGGGCCTCCCAGGGGAAGTTAGGGCTTGGGATCAGCTGCTTCGGTGAGGAGAAGAACGACCATGGTGACCACTAGGCATGGGGCGGCTCGAGCAAGGGAGAATTCCAAAGTTTGGCTCCTCCCGAGGTCTCGGCCATGGTGTTTTCCGGCGACCCGGGCGGCCGGCCGGTAGGCATGGGTCACTCTCGGGTCCAGGTGGGTCGGGGCTGGGGTTTGGTGCATTCGATCGAGGTTTGACATGTGTAAAGTGGTTGAATCAAAGTAGAAAGGGGAAGGGGCTATTTTAGCTTATTTTGGTCAACCCATGCAAATGGGTTGGGTGCACCTCCCCAAGACCCGGTTTTGGGCCGAGGAGGTCGGGTGGGTCGATCTCCCATGTGTGGTGGAGTCTCCATCAAGGATTAGGTGGCAAAGCATGGTTTAGAGTGTGACATGCTTAAGGTAAAAAAAGGCTTAAGAAGGATTAGGAAAGGGGGTCCTCCTTTTTCCATTAATGGCTTGATCACATGTCAAACTCTCCATGGCTTCATGTGGCTTGTCCATGGCTTGCATGGCTTGTCTTTGGCTTAGTGGAAAAGTTTAGTCAATTTCATAAAAATGGGTTTTAAGAATTTTGGATATTTTGGTGAAAATTTGTATGAAGCTTGATTTGGAATGGTTTAAATGATGATTTTGAAACTTAGGGGTGATTTTGATTAAATGGATGATGAAAGGAAGTGTCATGTGGGCTTTAGGATGATTTGGGCTCATTGAAATGGTTTTAGATGGGCTTTTAAAATGGTTTAGGAAAGTGGGCTTTTGAATTTTAAAATGGATTTTGGGATGAAATTTTGGTAAAGGCTTGGGCCAAATAATTGTTGAGTTTGGTTTAGGGATGCTTCATGAGTGGTTTGAAACAAGTTTGAGGTGATTTGGGTTTGAATTGGGTTGGATATGGGCCTTTTTGGTAAAGTGGCTAAGGTGGGCCAAAATGGGCTACCATGGGCCAAAGTTGGGCTAGAGTTGAAATTGATGTAAAATTAATGTTGGGAAATGTTTATGGGAGTGTTTCAAAGAGGTTTTGGCTTTGATGGGTTTTGATTTTGGGATTTGGGCTCATTTGGGTTAGGTTTGGGTTTAGGTCGAAAATGGGCCTTTTAATTTTGGGTTGAACTTGAGTGGGGTTTGGATCAAAATCTTGGGCAAATCATGTTAGTGTTTTGTTTATGGGGATGTCAAGGAAGGTTTAGAAAAGATTTGGGTTTAATTGGAGTTGAATTGGGTGAGTTTGGGCTAAGTTTGGGTCATGGGTCCAAATTGGGCTTTAAGGCCAAAAGTAAAATTGGATCCAAATGTCAATCAAATTAAGCTTGGATTTGGTCTAGATTGGTGTTGGGAATGTTGAATTGAAGTTTAGAATTGAATTGGACCAGAATTTAGGTCAAATGGGTAGGTTAGGTTTGACATTGGGTTTACTTTAGGTTAAAATGGGTCAAATTGGGGGTTTTGATAAAAGTGGGGTAAATTGGCAAAATTGGCCCATGGTGTAGTTGAACAAAATGAAATTGGGAATATTTGGGATTTTCTGGAATTTTCTGGGAATTTTCTGAATTTTTGGATTTTTGGGTCAAGAGGGGTATTTTGGGTATTTGGAGGGTATTGGGAGGTTTTCTTGGAATTTTTGGCATTTTTGGGTATGGATGATCAATTTGAGTGATTTTGAAATGTTTGGGAATGATTTTGGAGAATCTTGGGTAATTTAGGTGATTTTGGAAATTTTGGGTAGTTTCAAGGGCATTTGGTAGGTTAGGCGGGGTGTAGGGTCCCGGGGGTCAAAAAATTGAAAATTTGGAAAATTGAAGATTTGGTGAATATAAGTGGAATAAAAATCATTTTGGTTGAGCCATGAAGCCACATCAAGCCCATATGAGCCATGAAGGGACTCATTTGAGGCATTCACTATGTTGTTCCTAACCCTCTTAGCGAGGGCTTAGGGGTTAAGGACCATCCATGTGAATCACTTACATGAGTCAGGAGGTCAAGTTAGGTATAGGTGTGGTTTTATGAGGTGTATGGAAGTGTAGAGTATGAGTGTAATGTATGTGTAAGTGTAGTGTGTGTGTAGGTCAGCCCCTCACCAGACCAGGCCACCCAGGGCAATCCTAAGGCCGAAGAGTCCTATAGGAACTCATCCTTTAAACTTTCACACTTGATTTCAACCCTCTAGGTGATTAGGGGTCTACGATCAAGTTTGTGGAGTTTGCGGGGAGTTTAGAAGTGGTTTGAATTTCTAAAAGGTGGATCCCAATTCTAGTCCTCTAAGATAGTCAAAGGAAAAGCCTAAGGCTAGATCCTAAGTACTAAAGAGAAGAAGAGAAGACCTCATCAAAAATGAGGTCAACAAATGGACCCCCAATAGGTGTGGTGAGTCGACGGAGCACACCGCGCGTATTGGTGTTGACCGAAGCGATCAACAAAACCAACACGGATGTCCAAGTAACAAACTTAGGACGAAGTAGAAGAGCTTCAGCTGGGGAGTATCAAGTATATCTCTGGAACTGGAGATCCTTGAACTCTCGCTGGGGAAAGGAAAAGGAGGTGAATCCCAAATCACATAATTTAGGAGAATTTCGATTTAGATTTTATTTCGTTTCATGTTCAAGTCATGATGTGTGAGTTTAGATTTCAATTTGGAGTTTTAATTTAGATTGAAGTTTGTCAAGATTAATTTTGAAGGGATTTGATTTGAATTGAAAATTGGAATTTTGAAGTTTTAGATGTAAAATCTTCAACCTCGAAAGAAAATTGAATTGACCAGATCGAATTATTGCAATGAGGAGAGATCTCAGGGCAATGCGGTATTGGATGTAAAATCCTTAACCTCAAGAATTTGAATTTGATTTGATGTATTTCATTGCGATAGGGAAAAGATCCTAAAGCAATGCAGTCTCGGATGTAAAATCCTCGACCCAAAAGTTTGAATTTGATGTATTTCAGTGCAATAGGGAAAGAATCCTAAAGCAGTGCAGTCTTGAATGTAAAATCCTCGACCCAAGAGTTTGAATTTGATGTATTTCAGTGCAATAGGAAGAGAATCCTAAAGCGAGTGCGGTCTTGGATGTAAAATCCTCGACCCAAGAGTTTGAATTTGATGTATTTCGAGTGCGATAGGAAGAGAATCCTAAAGCGGTGCAGTCTTGGATGTAAAATCCTCGACCCAAGAGTTTGAATTTGATGTATTTCAGAGTGCAATAGGGAAAGAATCCTAAAGCGAGTGCAGTCTTGGATGTAAAATCCTCGACCCAAAAGTTTGAATTTGATGTATTTCGGTGCAATAGGAAGAGAATCCTAAAGCAAGTGCAGTCTTGGATGTAAAATCCTCGACCCAAGAGTTTGAATTTGATGTATTTCAGGTGCAATAGGAAGAGAATCCTAAAGCAGGTGCGGTCTTGGATGTAAAATCCTCGACCCAAGAGTTTGAATTTGATGTATTTCAGTGCAATAGGAAGAGAATCCTAAAGCAGTGCAGTCTTGGATGTAGAATCCTCGACCCAAAAGTTTGAATTTGATGTATTTCAGTGCAGTAGGAAGAGAATCCTAAAGCAGTGCAGTCTTGGATGTAGAATCCTCGACCCAAGAGTTTGAATTTGATGTATTTCAGTGCAATAGGGAAAGAATCCTAAAGCAGTGCAGTCTTGGATGTAAAATCCTCGACCCAAAAGGTTGATTTTGATCGAGGTTTGATGTGAGATCCGGAAAGATCGAATTTGAGATTTGAAATTTGATCGAGATTTGATTTAAGATCCGGAAGATCGAATTTGAGATTTGAAATTTGGATCGAGATTTGATTTAAGATCCGGAAGATCGAATTCGAGATTTGATAGAGATTTGGAATCCGGAAAGATTGAATTTGAAATTTGACAGGATGAGTTTGAACTCGGTTGAAATTTGATTTAAGATTTGATTTGAAATTTGGAAGATCACATTTGAAATTTGATTGAGAATTTGATTTAACATTTATGTTGATTTTGTTTATCTTTTAATGATTCAAATTTTATTTTATCATTTATTTAATGTTCATGTGAATTTGGTGTGTGTCATTTTTTTTTAGATTTTTTTTCTTTTTTTTTTTTAAGGAAAGTTTTCTTTTATTCTTTTTTTTTATTCCTTTTCTGTTCTTTGTTCGAAGTTCATTTAACTTTAACGGCGTTTCCCAATCAATTTGCACAAAAGAGGTGAAGGCCAAAAATGTGACATGGTCACTTTCATTCCAATCATGTAGAAGATACATCATACATCTTGATCCGGAATATATTTCATACAATCCATGTAAACTCAAAACGGACTGTGTATGATCTTTGTTGATTCATCCAAAAAGGTATCTGTCAAAAATACATGTCTGAATAGTGGGGTACATGGTCAATAACATCACCTTCCAAGACATCCTTGGCAAGGATGCCGTATGGATGTACATCGGAGGTGTGATATTTTCCATGTAACTCACAGCTCGTAAGGCCGGAGGCTCTCTAGCTCCGGTCCGGCCGGAAATGGTAAGGTGTCTTTCCGTCGTCCATCCTTCGAAAGTAACCGAGATCCGCTTCACCGGTACTCCCGGTATGCAATGCTTAGCGATATCCGCTCCGTTGCCCTTCGGCATCATGACGGAACCTACCGGTAAAGGTATCTTCACCGGCCCTCGGAACTCACTCCGGACCTGCTATCCGGAGGTCGGATCCGAACATGATGTTACACTCGCTCGGGAAAGAGATCGTGCAGTAAAGGTCCGACAAAGTCGTGGTGATCTATGTGTGGGGGTATGCGATCACCCCGCTTGTAGATATTGATGATGCAGCTATTGGGTATGCAATCTGCCGGCAGTACCCTCCATGTTATCAATCTCTTTACCATTCTCTTGATGACTAATGGCATCGGATCCACTTGCCCATGACGGAGTATTCCCGGTGGGTTTCCCTTTCGTCTTCCGCAAAGTTGTAACGACATCCACATTGTATTGTGATTCTTCCTTTCCCCGGCATCCATCTCCGGGGTTCGAGTATGTATTTTCCCTTAGGCGGCCCGCTCGGCCCATTCTTTTCAAATCCCGGATGCAATCCACGATTTGCTCGCTCGTTCATATTCCGAGAATACGTCCGTATGTAGCTCGAGGCCCTCCAAGTATATTAATTCTTCCGCCTCTAATTCTCTCGAAGTATTCAAAGGTTTTCTTTTCAACATTTTGCATTCTCTCCAGCTCGTATTCCGGAATGATCCGCGGATGACGAGGCCTTGTGACATATTGTGGGATATATGGTTCAATCCCTTCACGTTCTCCCGCATACCTCGGCTCCTCGTGGATGATGCTCGTCGGGACATCCCCGGGGTTGCTTCGCAACAAGGTCATGCATCACCGGTGGTTCAATCCGGTGGCGTGGTAGCCTTCTCTCTTCGATCTTCCGAAGATTTCCCCGGTTCTTTCTGTCATCCTAGGAGCCGGCCTCCTTTCTTCGAGTTCCTCGGTGAACCGGTGTCCTCGACGTGTATGCACCGACATTAGCAATCGCCTCGTCGTGCCGATCCGCGGCTAGTTTTTTCAACATCTTACGGATACGGCGATTCTTATTTCTTCGTTGCGTTGCGGTGAGAGTAGCTCTCCGAACTTCTTGAATCTCTCGTGGGCGCGGCGCCGACAAGCTCGCCCTCCGCCGTAGCGACTACGGACTTCATTTTCTTATCTTCTTCAATACTTGTCTTTCTTTTCTTGTTGCTCGGATTGGTGGCTTGGGCCACCCACTTTCATCACCGTATGTCCGGCAGCTTCTTCTCGGTCAACCGGGACCCGGCCACTTTCTTCGTATCGTAGGCTCCGTCGGTGCGAAATCTGAGTCAATCTCGATTACCGCTCCATCTTTCACCCTCTTTTCATCTAGTGCAAGGCTTACGCCATTCTTAAAGTTCAGGACCAACCGCCCGTTCGACATTTCCCTGCGAAAAGACAAGGGAAAGGATCAGGGGCTGTACTAAGAACAAGAACATTAAGAAAATGTTTATTAAAGACATTTTTTTATTATTCTTATATTTTTAAACTTAGCAGGAATGAAGTGGGATAAGATCAGGTAAGAGATTTTGATTTGGAAAAGAAAACAAGGAAAATTTTATTATCAGGATTTTATTTATTTTAGCACATTTTATTATTTTTTGGGTTCGGACCCAATCATAAGTAATCACTTCACCCGTGCTTCTAGGGATGGAAAGTTCATTCCTTCGAAACATCAGGTAGCGTAGTACTTTTTCAAGTATCGTCCATTGATCGGAAGCATATGTCGTTCTCCTTGGCAGTTCACTAGCTGGTAGGAACCTCCCGAGTATACCGCTTCAACCACAAACGGTCCTTCCCAAGTGGGTTCAAATTTTCCTCCTATCTTGCGGTGTGCAAGAATAGGTCTCTTGAGAACGAGAACTAAATCACCAACTTTCAAGGTTCTTGGGCGGACCCGCTTGTCATGGGCTTGAACCATCTTAGCTCGATATAGTTCTAAATTCTCGTTGCGCCGCAAGCCTTTTCCCTTCCGGTGCTCTCTAATTCTTCGAGTCGTAATTTGGCGTTTTCTTCGTCGTGAGTTTATTTGCAACTCGCAATTCCGAGTGAAGGAAGCTGAACTTCTAAGGGTAACACTGCCTGGGACCCATACACCAGAGCGTAAGGTGTAGCTTGAGTAGGTGTTCTGAAAGTTGTCCGGTAGGCCCATAAGGCTTCTAACAACTTCTCGTGCCAATTTCTCTTATTATCGTCTAAAGTCTTCTTTAAAATTTGAACGAGAGTTTTATTAAAAGCCTCAGCAAGGCCGTTTGCTCTTGGGTAGTAAATTGTTGAATATCGCCGCCGATTCCGTGTCTTCCGACAAAATTGTTGATTTGCGTGCTTCGAATGCCGACCCATTATCCGAGATGATCTCGCGCGGCACCCCGAAACGGTAAACAACTTGGTTCTCGAAAAATTGTAGCACGTGGTGTGCTTTCACTTCTCTTAGTGGAACCGCCTCCGCCCACTGGAAAAGTAATCCGTAGCCGCAAGAATGAAGCGATGTCCTTTTGAAGACGGCGGTTCTATTGGACCCACTATATCCGTGCCCCAACATTCAAATGGCCCGATGCAATTGTCGGATGTAGCACATTTGGAGGTTGGTGTAGAACCACTCCGTGCACTTGGCACTGGTGACAGCTCTTGGCGATTTTCATGCAGTCGGTCATCATCGAGGGCAGTAGTACCCTAGTCTTTTAATTTTCATTTTCATCTTCGGACCCGACCGGTGAGCGCCACGCGAGTCCCGAATGCACCTCCTTAACAATTTCACGGGCTTCGGACCCACTTAGGCACCTTAGCCACATTCGATCAAAAGACCTTCGTATAATGTGTTGTTTATTAGTGCGTAGGACGCAGTTCTTTTCTGATCCGATGGGCTAACGACCTATCCTCCGGTAGTTTTCCCGTTTGCGGTGTAATCCATCAATGGCCGTCGCCAATCTTCCGTGTTTTCTCGTTACCGCCGCAATTAATCCTTTTTCCTTTTCCGATTTGTGTATCGTGTCTATGTCGAGCCGTGATAGGACCCGACGTCCGTGAATTGACACTTCCACCGATTCATCTTGCAAACAGCAAATTCTTTTGCGAGACGAGCTAGCGCATCCGCTAAAGCGTTTTCTTTCGGGAATTTTATAGATTGTCACATTTGGAATCGTTCCAACAGCTCGTATGGCATACCTGGAAGTATTGCTCGAGTCTTGGTTTTAAAATTCCGTATTGTCCGGCGATCCGTCGAATGATTAACCGTGAATCCCCGTAGATGTTGATGTCTGTTATCCCCATTTGAATGGTTAATTCCAGTCCCGTTATGAGGGCTTCGTATTCCGCTTCGTTGTTTGTACACGGTTCTGTCAAGTGGTAGGAGTATCTTAACATCCCCCGCTCCGGTGTTATAAAGATTAGCCCGATTCCCGCCTTACCGGGCACTATCACTTGCGATTCTTTGTCTTTGTGCGCTGAAGATGCTCCGTCGAAATATAATTCCCAACGTCGATCATCGGGGTCTTCTAGGTTCATTATTTGTTCATCCGGCAAGTCGTCATTGAGAGGCGATTCTGCCGCAAAGGGTGTGCTCGCGAGGAAGTCTGCTAAGACTTGTCCCTTTACGGCACGAAGAGGCACGAAAGTTATATCGAATTGCAATAATATCATTGACCATCCGGCAAGTCCGCCGAAAGCGTTGGACGAGTCATCAAATATTGCAATGGATTAAACTTCGAGATCAGAGTCGACCTTATGAGAAAGCATGTAATGCCCGAGCTTTTGAGCGGCGAAGATCGGGGCCAAACAATGCTTTTCAATTGCGGGATACCTTATTTCCGTCGGCGATAAACGACGGCTTAAGTAGTAAAGAGCATTTTCTTTACCCTCATCATCGACCCAGCCAACGAGGCTCCGAGAGAGTCGTCTAAAGCCGCGGTATAAAGTATTAGCGGTCTACTCCGAGACTCGGGGCCGCTAAGACAGGAGGTGTCATTAAATATTGTTTAATGTCCTCGAAGGCCTTCTCGGCATTTCTCTTCCCAAATAAATTTGGCGTCCTTTTTAACTAGTGCCGAGAAAGGCCGACACCTACCCGACGAGTTCGAGATAAAGCGTCGAAGATATGTCGACTTCCCTCGAAAAGATCGTAGTTGTTTTAAGGTTTTGGGAGGCGGCATTTCTAAGATAGCTTTAATCTTTTCCGGGTCGATTTCGATTCCACGATGTCGAACAACGAATCCTAAGAATTTCCCGGAGGTGACGCCGAAGGCGCATTTTAAGGGATTCATCTTAAGGTTAAATTGTCTTAATCGTTCGAAAACAATTCTCAAATCATACAAGTGGTTGTCCTTTATTTTGCTTTTGATGACCACATCGTCCATGTAGCATTCGACTTGATTATGGATGAGATCATCAAAAATTCTTGTCATTGCTCTCTGGTAGGTTGCTCCTGCGTTCTTCAATCCGAATGGCATCACGGTGTAGCAAAATACCCCGATCGGCGTTCTGAATGCTGTAAGCTTTTCGTCTTCTGGAGCCATTTTTATCTGGTTGTATCCTGAAGATCCATCCATGAACGAGAATATTTCATGTGTTGAAGCGATGTCGATCATTAATTCGGGATTGGTAGAGGGAATTCATCTTTTGGACATGCCTTGTTTAAATCTCTCGAAGTCCACACAAATCCCGATCCGACCATTCTTCTTCCCCGACTGGTACCACGTTGGCTAACCAAGTCGGGTATTTTTCTTCACGGACAAATTTAGCGTCTATTAGCTTTTTAACTTCAGCTATGACTTGTTGTTCGATTTCTAGACGCATTCTTCTAGGACCTTGTCTGACTGGGACTGAAGCCGGATCCACCCCTAGCTTATGGATCGCGACCTCCGGAGCTAAACCCGGCATCTCATCGTAGCTCCAAGCAAAACAGCTTTTAAATTCCATTAATAACTTGATTATTTCTTCGAGTCTTCTTTATTGAGTAAGGAGCTAACAAAGGTAGGTTTGGTCTCTTCGCTAGTACCTAAGTTAACTTCCGTTAACTCATCTATCGTAGATTTGATTTCTTCTTCGAATTCTGGTGGAGCGTTTCCAATTTGTAAATCTTCGAGTTCATCCGTAGTTTCCATGCAGTTTTCATTAGATTCGCAAGTGACAACCAAGCAAAATTCAGTATCATCAACTGATCCTACTGTGCCGAATCCGAGACCATGTTTTGAGTTGGGTGGACGACCGGAGTTATTCCATAAATTTTCAAAACGTTGTGATCGACCTTTTGTCCATTGTCGAGGTAAGAAACCACGCTGAATTAAATTTTGAACACAGGGAGAGTACCACTCAAAAGGCAATTCCATTAATTCTGATGAAGTAGCATCTTCAAATTGTACATTATTTTCAGTTTTGGAGGAAGAAGCACCACGGTAGAATTTGATGGGCTTTGCACCATCGCTACGTACCTCTTTGACCTCCATACCCTCGATCTTATTAGAATGGATCGGGGTCAGGGTCATAGTATGTACATAGTGGTTAATCTTCTCGTACATTGATTTATATTCTTCGTTTCTTTCATCTTCGAGAGGGATTCGAATTGCGGCTTCTTCCGACTTATTGTCGCCGCTTCTTGTTTGATTTCTTTTTCTTCTTCGTAACTATCTTCCCAATCGACATTAATGGTTGGTTTCCTCCGTCCAATCGTCCTAACGTCTCTACCACGACCTCGTCCCCGGCCTCGACCTCGGATGCGAGTTGTGGAGAAACCTTCACCATCTTGCCGTAAGGGAGTGGTGAGTGATCGTTGGACTAGAACTTCGGGTTCTTCGTTGTCCCGAACTTTCTTTGCTTCATTCGTTATGGTATCTCCGGAGAAGATCGTTTTCTTCGGTGGTGCATAATAAGCCGCATCCTCGTGGATTCCAATTTCATGCACGGAGAATGGTTGTAAGTCACCTTTGATGCACTCGTTCCCCTCCATCGTAGTACTTGATGCACTCGATGTAGAGATGATGGTACCATCCCGTTTTCATGTATCCATGGTCGGCCCGATAGAGCGTTGAACGATGTTTCGAATCAATTATGTGAAATTTCGCGGTTGTCTTTGCTAAGTCACCGGTCTTCATTAGCAGTGTTATTGAGCCGAGGGCTCTTTCTCCTTTCTGGTTGAATCCTCTTAATAACATTTTGTCCGCCTCGAGCTCGCGGGCATCAATTTCCAAGTATGCTAGCGTTCGAAGATTCATTATATTGATTGATGCTCCCGGATCCACCAATACTCTGGAGAGTGTAAACTTCCCAATTGTAACTGAAATGTACAACGGTCGGTTGTGGTCTGCTGTCCCAAGTAGTAGGTCGTTGTCCGTGAAGGTAACACCTCGTTGTTCCTTTAACGAGCAAACCTCATCTAAGGAATCTCCGGCCATTTGAGCTAAGCAAATTTCTGGATCAAGTAAGGCCTTGATCGGAGCTTCTCTCATCTCCTTTGATAAGATGAGAGCGTCGTAGATGCTCGGTTTGGTCGGTAGTTTCCTAAGATGGGCTAGCACGTTGTAGTCCACTTTGTTTTCATGTGTCTCTCGCTTCTTCTCGAATGGGTATTTCTTCCGCCGGGTTGGTTCTTCCCGAACAACCACCGCTTTCCTTTGTCTTTTGGACCCATTCTCGGAGGTAGAACTTTTCCACTCCTTAAGTTGACTTCGTAATTTCTTCCGAATCTATTGTCGAGCTTGCCGGCGTCTCTTCTTGAATCGGAATGACGAGCTTTTCCGGATTAGCTTCGCAGTCCGAAGGCTCTAACTCTATCGCGACCGGAGCTCCTTGAAACTCGCAAATAGATTCGTTGCTCGTTGAACTCTCGTAGCCTCCTCGATGGATGTCTTCTTCGTTATTTTGCTTGTCGAGATCGTGTATGATTTGAGAATTATCGTTGGTATCGAAATCGATATCCGGATTATCGTTAGTTACGTAATCGTTAGAAACGAGTCAAAACGTAGCCAACGCCATCACCCTTATCATTATATGATCCCACCGAAGTGAGTAGATAATCATACGTAGTCAGGGGTTCGAGGGATTTCTCCCCCGAATCGGAAACAACTATCCTAGGATAAGCAGCCCCTAGTCTAGCCTTAGGTGCCTCGGTCTTCTCTTCTTCGTCAATTTTCTTCTTTTCTTCAATCGTCTCCTGTTGAGGTGGTTCTTCTATCGCAAGTGATAAGTACCGGCTTAACGGGTTTCAAACTCGAATTGAAGCTCGCACCGAAGCGGTTTGGATGCCGTCTAAAATCTTTTCGAAGACCTCGTCCAAGCGGTAGTCCATCCATCGTCGGCCGTATAGGGATCTATCGGAATGATGGGATCGGCCGAGACAACATCGACGGAACCTCCTTTCGGGGTTCCTTCATGTACTCCTTCGGGATCGTTATATTCCCTTTCCGAAGGTTGTCATCGAGCCAACTTTTGAATGTAATGCAATCTTCTATCTTGTGCCCAAGCATCCGGTGGTAAGGGCAAAAGTCGGGATCACCTTTCTTGTTGACTTCCTCTCGGTCTTTTAGGCCTCGGCAACTGGAAATCCGGAGTCTTCATCGTACTACGGAACATTTTCGGCACCGCTTCATTCTTGAACGGATATTCTCCGCTCAAAAGCTCCCTTAAAGTACGTTGCGGACGAGGCGGTTGTTCATACCGCGGAGATGACTCGATAGCCGGGCCGGGTTGTCGGTAATCTCGTTGTGGTTGCTCGCGGCCGTTCGGTGGTATTTGCATCGGTTGCTTGCCTTGTCAACCGCTCGCAACGATCCCGGATTTCTTTTCAAAAGTCTTTACAGTGCTTTTGTTTATCCGTTTTATCGGTGAAACTTAATTGCTTTGCCTCCTCTTGCAAGCTTCCGGCCTTGCTTAACAACTTCTCAAAAGTCTTAATAGTGAATCCCTCGAGGAGAAGTGCTATCGGGCCATGGATGCTTTTAAGTAAAATGCCGATCGCGTGTTGTTCTTGCAGTTGTGGTTCACACTTCATGCTTAAGTTCCTCCATCGAAGTATGTAATCCACCAAAGTCTCATTCGGCTTCGCTTCTCTACCACTAAATCACCTATAGTGATGTGGTGCCGAGCTCCGCAAATCGCTCGATGAAGAGGTTCTCTAGCTCCGAGAACGTCTTTACCGAACCATTTGTACTCCGCATACCAGCCGAAGGCGATTCCCGACAGTACCGCCGACGAACCGTCGGAAGAGTAATGCATCGCTCCCGCCGCATTGCAACAACCGGCACGAAAGTGTGCCACATGCCGCTTCGGGGTTCCTGGCTCCGTCGAAGGTCTTGAACGGAGGTGGTACGAAGCCTTTCGGTATCGGACAGCGTCGAATTCTTCCGGTAAGGTCTACCCGTCCGAATGGATGTCCCGCTCTTCGATTGTGCTAAGGCTTCTCGCACCTCGTCGTTCCACCAAGTTCTTGATATCCTTTTCGGGAATCATACTTTGTGTTGTATCCTTTTTCAACTCGATCATCCCCATCGACGGACGTAATCTCCTTTCCTCCATCTACAATGTGAATGACTTCCGGGGGTGTCTCTCTATGTGGTCGTACTTGACTCCGGAGAGTGGCCGCAGCTACGGCCATCTCTTCCATCCTTTTTGCCATTCGAGCGATCGTGTCGTCTTTTCCCGAAGTCGCCTTCTCATCGCTCCGGCTCCTCTCTTCGCGGCCGCAGGAGCACCTTGCGAAGCCGATGAAGCTCGTGTCTCAACCATGTTGATTTCTGCGTATTCGTCGTCCATGAATTCCGATGAATCGATCTCGTCTCCGAACTTTTCCTCTCTTTCTTTTGCCAACCGTCAGATATCGGTTCTCAACTTTTCCATGGCATCTTCTAGCGGGGCTTTCTGTGTGTCTTCGTGGTTGTCGTGCGATAGCCTGCCGGGTCCCCTTCTCACGAGTCCCCTTCATCGCGGTAGCACTTTCTTCGGATTCAAGTCTCCCGGGCGAGACTTTCTTTCTCGGCCGTCGTTTCAATCTCAATCGCCCGAGCAGTGGGACGCCATACCATCCTTCTGGCGACAGAAGGTCTAGGACCGCATGGTCCGTCCGCCAAATGCCGGAAGGTGGTATCCTCCTTAATCCGTAATCCCGAGACGACAACGGGCGGACTAGCCTTCATTCTTTTACTTGGCTTTTCCGTCATGATGGCGGGTTCTACTCGGGGCCCAAGACGGGATTCGACCGGCACCCGCCCTATCCTTCGTAGAATTTCCGACACGGGGCGCTTTTCCTTCTTTGCTAACTTTTCTACCAAAGTTTGCAGTCGAGCAAACGGCGTAGTTCTAGTTCTTTTCTTGCGGCTATCGTTGTAATATGCGGGTCGTGATAATGTGGCAAAGCAATCTTGCGAATGTTTTCTTCATCTTCCGCGGCGGAGAGGGGATGAAACCCGCTTCCTCCCAAGAGTGGTATGTATTCAGCAACGGTGTATATTCAGGCAGTTCTGGAATTTCCTCTAGGAAAGCAATTTCAGCAGCTCTGGCTTCTCTAGCGATCCTTCTACTTCGTTTCTTCTTCGGGTCCTTGTCGGTGACTGAATCTTCGAACCGGACCCGATTTCGAAAACGTAAGGTCTTACAGGAAGATCTCGTACCCTCCACGGTAACGTGTCCATCATAATCTCGGATTTCTTTCCCCTTTGATTTGGCAAAAGTCGGGGTAGGTGCATAAACAACTAGACCAGTGGGGGTAGAGATAACAGTCCTTCTATGGACATCGGTACTCCTCCTAGTTGGGATCCTTTGCAGAGGAGGGAATTCTTGGGTCGATCTAAGGTTGAACTCGCGCCGGCTCCTCGCCTTCGCATACCTTGTTCATCGGTGCGAAAAGGGAGACGTCGGTGATCTTGACGTCCGTGTTTTCAAATCCTTGTCCAAATCGGATGATTCCATCGTCGGCAGCTCATCCTTATAAACGACCGAGGTCCAATCCGTTGGTGAAGGAGAAAATCGGCTTTGGGGCTTCCATTTCTGCAGGGTAGATTCTGATTGTCAGTCCCAAGTTATGCTTCTTTTCTTTAGGACGAAAAGAAAGGAATTGAAAAGAGTCCGAACTCATTCATGTTCATGTATTTTATAAGAAGGAATCACTTATTAAAAGAATCATTTATTAGAGAGTTTGTTTATTTAGAACGGAGTATTCAAAGGTGTAGAGAAGGTAAGGAATCTGATTCGGAGTTGGAGAGGAAAAGAAAGTCTTATTGCAAGACTTCTCGATTCGAAGGATCACTCCTAAACTAACACCTATTGGGGGTCCACCCCACCTCAGAAATGAGGTAAAAGGATCTCGGAACCTCTCCGTTTAGGGGTGTCTAAACAGTGGCTCCTAAATCCGAGAGAATGTTGGTTATACTTGTTCAAGGTAGAAATGAACATAGTATCCCAACGGAAAGAAGGGTTGTTTGATCCATAAGGGACATGGATGCACTACCGATTTTTGAAAGCGTAATTGTCCGATTAGAATGGAGAGAGGAATTTTCCCCACGTGAGTCGCCGTAAGTTGTCTGGCATATTTTTAGGTTGTATGATATTTTAAAAGGGGTCGCCTAACGAAGTTGTCGGCGAACTTTTAATTTAATTTAAATAAATAATTTGAAATAAGTAGTATTTGATTTTTGAAAATAATTTTAAATTTGAAGATTTTAAGATATGAAATCAAACCGATCTCACATCCCAAATAGTTTATATAAACGAGCACCGCACCGCAAACCGTGTATCTATCCCTAAGGATAGACACACCGCTCGATGGTGGGGCTCTGCTAAATAAACTAGAAGATTTGTGACATCCGTTTGGTCCGCGAACCAATTTTATAAGCCGACAAATTCCCTCGCTTAATATGAAAACATTAAACGTGGTTTATATTACTCCGGGTTCTTTAAAATTCCCTATAAGGGCAAGCCCCTATAGTTAATTACATCTTAAGTGACGGAATCACCTAAGAAAACTCTCGATAATAATCAATAATTCCGCTCTCAAGAATTTCAAAGTTTAAGTTTTCAAGGGATTGAATTTTGGGTTTCAATAGGAATGGATCAAGTTTGGAACATTTTGTTTTGGAAATTCAAAGGAAGAAAAGTAGGAGAAATTACGGATCCGAAGCGGACTTCGATAATTTCCCGACTATCCTATTGTTTGGCTTGGATTTAGGAGAGTCCTAACGTTTATTTAATGTTTTAATCTTGCCAATTTTAGTTAATTAGGGCTTATATTTATATGATAAAATCATACAAATAGCCTGGAAGATATGAGGGTTTATGTCGTATCTGACGACTACCTCGGAATCCTAAGACCGGTTAGGGCTTAATTTGCAATGCAAATGCCTAACGAAGAGTTGAGGATTTATGTTGCACTAGTGCAAACTACCTCGAAGTCCTATGGCTTTGGTGTTCGATTCTACGAAAGTTTTGCCGAAGTAGGTTCAAGTTTTCGTCGATGACGATGGCCGTGCCGCCCACCATGCTCCGAGCTCCTCGTTGTTGCAGAGGTTTAGTTTTAGAAATCATAAATCGTGGGATGAGAAAAGTGTTTTGGTTTAGAGAAGTCTTAATTTCCAAGTGTTTTTGTGTTTTAATTAAAACAAATCTTAAAGTTGATTATAACGACACCGGTTAAGATCCCACGGTTCCATCCTTCCGGCATCATTATTTTTATCGGATTCACTTAGTCCGGATGAATTTGCTAAACTCAACTGAATGAGTTCCACACTTTCATTTAGACCGTGGGAAATCCCGTTAGCAACACGTAGGTTACATCATCCGAGGTATTCCCGCTCATCCAACAAGACGTTTTAATTTAGTTATAATTGTAGTTTTGTATTCTGTTTGTGATTAAATTTTGAGTTAGTTGTCTTGATATTTTAAATGTCAGGAGGTGAATTTTATCTTGTAGTGTCTTTTAATTTAGTTATGGGTTTCAGTTTTGGTTTCTGTCCTAAAGGTGTAGGTTTTCATGCAACTGTTGTTTATCATGCAAGAAAAATAAGTGCGATGCGATTAAATAAATTACCGTAAAGTAAATCGCAATAAAATAAAAGCTGCACTGAGGGTCTTCCCGTCATTCCAAGCTGCACTTAAAACGACGGTTAGAATATTTAAGCAAGTTCCTAGGTAAAGTTAAGGTAAGGGTTATGGTTTTCTACCAAGTTCCTAATCCTATGATTTATCATCTCCTATGACGTCTAGATCTTCAATTTTGGGTTTTAATATGGTTTTCTTCACCAAAGAACAACTAAGCCTTAATTTGTTCTTAAGGATATTCCATCATATCGAAGTGTTTAAGACGAATCTTAAACATCTTTTTCAATATTTCAGAATTGTCCTAAGTCCTAAATGAATTTATCTGTTTCCACACTAATCATCTGGTGTAAGCCTGGGTTAAGTTTTATTTCTCGTCAATAATTAGATATTTGAATATCCTTATGAGTGAAGTGTCATTTCACTCTGATACTCCATTTAGGAAGTTATGATAATTAAAGCTTTTAAGGCAAATGATATTTAATTATCGCGATTCAAATTTAAGTTCAAATTAATGATTTAAGTTTGAATAAGAGCCTCGTTATCTTAGATTTATTTTTGAATTCTTCATGTCTTTATATTTAATTTAATTTAATTAATTTAACTTAATTTAATGTAATTAAGCGAATTTAATTTAATTTAATCAAGTTAATTTAATGTGATATGATTTAGCTTAATTTAATTTAATTTAATTTAATTTAATTTAATTTTTAATTCGATTTAATTTAATTCAATTTAGTTTGGTTTCGATGTTACATTAAATTAATTTGATTTAATTTAATTTTTAATTTAATTTGACAATTAATTTAATTTAATTTAATTTATTTAATTTAATTTAATTTTTTAATTTAATTTTATTTAATTTAATTCTAATTTAATTTAATTTTTTAATTTAATTTTTAATTTGATTTAATTTTTAATTTGATTTAATTCTAATTTAATTTAATTTTTTTTTTATTTAATTTAATTTAATTTTATTCATTTTAATTTTAATTAAAAAGAGTTCAATTATTTAATTTTAGTTTAACGACAGCCTTTTCAACGTTTTGAATTCGAATTATCATTTTAATTAAGAATTAAACATTAATGAAATAATTAATTTAGGGATTTTTAAATTAAAGAATAAATCTCTTCCTAATAATATCCCTATTTTAATAATTCCAATTTTATTATTCTTCCAAATTTAATCAATTATTTAATTAAAGTTTAATCATCTTAAATTATTTAATGGGTTTCTACCCTTCAATTATTAAATTTCAATCATCCAAATCAGGTTAGGATCAAATATTTTACTTGTTAATTTTTTATTAAACCTAAAGTTTTAATTAAAGGTTAAAATTTTAATTACCATTTTGCCCTTTAAGCTTAATAATTTCATAACTCACTAAATTGAACTCAAATGAACTGTGTTCTTACGTGACTTCACTCATATGTCACTAAAGACAATATGGTTTAAAACGTGATTTTTCCGTATTTAATTTATTTATATAATTATTTTTGGTAGAAAATAGAGATTTCTAGAAAATTTAATAACAATGGTTCTCAGTTTAAAAGCTTCGTCCTTAAGAAAATTATGACATTCCTAACGACCAGAGTGGACCACTGACCAAATTTCATGATTTTTCGAATTATATTTTATTTATTAGAATTATTTTAAGTTTGGAGTATTAATTAAATTAAAAATAAAATAAATGTTGAAAATGAATTTTATGATTTTTCAAAAATCTCTCTGATATCAAGAAAACCAAAATTCCAAGAAATTTTGCAATTTTACGATTTTTCTACGATTTATTATAAATATTTTAGTGAAAATGCTAGAAAATATATTTTTTTAATTTTAAAATTACCCTAGAACTTTAAAAATTAATATCTCACCAAATAGGTCAAGAAAAATATGGGGTTGTTCCTTAAAAGATAAAATTCAAATGTGACATTTTGGTGAATTTTATTATTTTTGTGATTTTTATTATTTTTTAATTATTAAAAATATTAAAATAATATTAAAATCAACTTTTTAGAAAATTGAAATTTTAATTTTCTTTAAATTCCCTGATATCAGAGAGGCTCCAAACTAATTTCCGTGAATTTTTGAAAGTGTATTTTGAAAGTTAAGAATTTAAAGTTTAAAATGACTAAATGTTACTTTAATCAACCCAATTAATAAAGGCTAACCAAGTCCACCGACTTCAAACTTTTATGGTGGGTTCCTCTGATCCTAAAGGTCGTGGAGAATTGATTTCAAGTCAATTTGATCTATGGTTAACTCTAATTAATTAGAGACCTATTTTGAGTGTTTAAGCCAATTAAGGTTTGCCTAAAATGAACTAACTCAAAACCTATTTTTCCTAGGGTTCTCTGGTCATAAGGAACATCACCAAATTTTCCTAGAATTTATTTCACAACATGCTATTTATTGGAATTAAAATACTGAAATGTTGACATGAATTTGAAAAAATCAATAACTCTTCATATAGATGGCCTTCCGACTTCGGAAAATCTGCGAATGTTCCCAAATTCAGAGGCTTCAAAGCCCTATGGTCTCATGCCATGGTGAATTGTATACATGCATGGAGAATTAAATGTATGCAGAGAGTAAATAAATTATAAAAAATAAGATACTTGATGAAATTAAATGATTTCTTTTCCACATTATTCTCCTCTCGTTCACCGAGCAAGAGGGTATTTTTATTTTATTTTTATGATTTTCCTACACAAAGTTATGAATTTTTAAAGTTCGTGAATTAAATAAATTAAGAAATCCCTAATTTTCTACTTATCCACGCGCACCGCGTCATCCTTAACATCTCCGAAGGCACACGCGTCACGATCCCATTCGACGCCGCCATCCGCGTCAGCGCTCCCGGGACCCGCCGTATCGCTCCGTCTTCTCGATCCGACGCGATCCGCGCCGTCCGTCCGCGCGTGTATTAAATGGACGGCATCCGTTCATCGTCCCCAAGTGTCCTCACCCGAGAGCCATTCACACTAAATCCTTAATATCTCACTCGATACTCACGGATTTTCATGATCTTATGCTCTATTTCGATTCGTTCAAGAGACTAACACATCTATACGGCTAATGTTTATCGAAATCGACTCATTTGAAATGGAGAATGTTTAGGAAGTCGTGATGAAGAATTGATCCATACCTTAGCTCTCGAGAGGTGAAGCCTCGATCGTAGATGCTCGGCACGTTCGTTGGAGCTGCAGGAGGCTGTGGATGAAGCCTCGTGGATGCGGTGAATTGCCTAGGTGTGATTTCCACCAAGGTTGATCACGACCTTTGGAGTCCTGGAAACAACTCCGGGTGGCCTGGAGATGGGGCTTTGCTGCGGACACCTTCTCTTGGTCTCGGTGAAGGTGTAGGACCAATCAATTCGAGGATTGATCCACCGTGGAGAAGTGTCCCGGGTTTCGGTTGATTTCAACTCGAAATCGAGCTCACAGAGAAGAAATGGCAAGTGGGATTTCAATGGGGATCAAGTGCTCAGAAGTAGGAGTAGTCCGGAACAATTTTGGCAGTAGTTTCCTTAAGGTTTGCTCTGAAGACTCCTCATGGCCGAGAGGTGGGGAGTTTAACAGTATGGCTAGAGACTCCTGCGGGCTGAGTGGCCGGGATCACCGCTCATGGTAGTGAAGAACAACAGAATGGCCATCGGGCATGGGGCACCACAGGTGAGAATTCCAAGCTTCGGATTGACTTCGACCTTTCGCCGCCATGGAGTTTTCCGGCGATCGGGGTGGCTGGCCGGGTAGTGCAAGGGTCACCTCGTGGTCGTGGGTCGTGGCCGGGTGTTTGTGCAAGCAATTGGCAAATGCCAAGTGTAAAGGCTTTCGATCCAAAGTAGAATGGAGCATGGCTAGTTTTTGGGTCTAAATGGGTCAACTCACCCATTTGGGCTTCGTGCACCCTTCAAGGTGGCTTTGGGTGCTGTGGGGGATCAAAGGGATAAGCCGGGTTTAGCATGGAGAAGTCCCCATCCAAATATATTCGGATTAAATTTAAAGCTAGTGAATCAAGTGATTAAGGCATGAGCTTGTGTGGATTAAGGAAAGGGCCCTCCTTCCTACCCAATATGGTATGGTGACATGTAAAGAGGCTCTCATGGCTTCCATGTGGCTCATGCATGGCTTTTTATGGCTCACCTTCGTCTGGAAAAGTCAAGTCAATTTCATGTAAATGGATTTAAGAAAATTTTGATATTTTGATGTGAATTTGTATGGGACTTGATTGGAATTGTTTGATGATGTAATTATAACTTGTGGAATGGCTTTGATTAAATGGATGGCAATGGAAATGTCATGTGGGCTTTAGGGCCAATTTTGGGCTTTTGTATTCGTGAAACGCTTTTTAGAAGGTTTAGGGAAGTGGGCTTTTAGGTTTGAAAATGAATTTATGGATAGAAATTTTGTAAAGAGGTTGGGCCAAATAATTGTTGAGTTTGGTTTAGGGATGTGTCATGAGTGGTTCGGAGTCAATTTTGGTGTGATTTGGACTTCAATCGGGTTTGACTGGGTTTAATCGCAAGTGGGCCTATGTAGGTCAAATTGGGCTAACTTGGGCCAATGTTGGGATAGAGTTGAAATTGATGTAAAATTAATGTTGGGAAATGTTTATGGGAGTGTTTCAAAGAGGTTTTGGCTTTGGTTAGGGTTTTGATTTTGGGATTCGGGGCTCATTCGGGGCTGTGGCTCGGGCTTAGGTCAAAAATGGGCCTTTTAGCTTTTGGGTTGAATTTGGAGTGGGGTTTGGATCAAAATCATGGGCAAATAATGTTAGTGTTTTGTTTATGGGGATGTTAAGGAAGGTTTAGAAAAGATTTGGGGTTAATTGGAGTTGAATTGGGTGAGTTTGGGTTAAGTTCGTCATGGGTCCAAATCTGGGCTTTAAGGCCAAAAGTGAAATTGGATCCAAATGTCAATCAAATTAAGCTTGGATTTGTTCTAGATTGGTGTTGGGGATGTTTAATTGAAGTTTAGAATTGAATTGGACCAGAATTTAGGTCAATTGGGTAGGTTAGGTTCTCGTATATCGGGTTTACTTTAAAGTTAAAATGGGTCAAATTGGGGGTTTTATTAAAAGTGGGGTAAAATTGACAAAATTGGCCCATGGTGTAGTTGAACAAAATGAAATTAGGAATATTTGGGATTTTGTGGAATTTTCTGGGAATTTTCTTGAATTTTGGATTTTTTTGCCAGAGGGGTATTTTGGGTATTCGGAGGGTATTGGGAGGTATTTTTGGAATTTTTGATATTTTTGGGTATGGGTGATCAATTCAGTGATGTGGAAATGTCTGGGAATGATTTTGGAGAATTTTGGGTGATTTGGAAGTTTTTGAGAAATTCGGCTATTCGGTGTTTCTGCAGTTAGTCAGTGTAGGGTCCCTGGGGTCAAAAATTGAAAATTTGGAAAATTGAAGATCGGGGTGGATGTCAAGGAATAAAATCATTTTTGTTGAGCCATGAAGCTACATCAAGCCCACATGAGCCATGAAGGACTCATTGTTGTTCCTAACCCTCTTACCATGGCTTGTGGTTAAGGACCATCCATGTGAATCACCTACATGAGTCGAGGTCAAGCCTGATATGGGTGTGTTTGTGGAGGTGTATGGAAATGTAGTGTATGAGTGTAGTGTGTGTGTGTAAGTCAGCCCCTTCCATCGACCAGGCCACCTGTGGCAGTCCTAAGTGCCAAAGAGTCCTATAGAACTCATCCTTTAAACTTCCACATTTCCGATTTCAACCCTGAAGGGATTAGGGTCTACGCTCAAGTTTTGTGGAGTTTGCAGAGTTTAGAAGTGGCTTGAATTTTTAAAAGGTGGGTCCCAATTCTAATCCTCTAAGATAGTCAAAGGAAAAGCCTAAGGCTAGATCCTAAGCACTAAAAGAAGAAGAGAAGACCTCATAAAAAATGAGGTCAACAATTATTCAGAGATATTGGACATTATGTGAAAACTTGTGATCGATGTCAAAGAATGAGGAATATATCCTGAAAAGCATGAAATGCCTCAAGCTATATATTAGAAATCGAGATTTTTGATGTATGGGGTTTAGACTTTATAGACCTTTTATACCATCATCTCTTAAAGATTTATATTTTTATTAGCAAACTTCGATTATGTTTCAGCGATCAAGTCAGCTTTTATTTCTAACTCGATTCAAAAAGTGTTTTGAAATTTTTAAAGAAAATTATTTTTACAAGATTTGGAATGCTGAGGGTAATTATCACAGATGGGGGAATTCATTTCAGAAATGTAAGAATTCAATCATTACTAGAAAAATTCAGAATTAAACATAAAATTGTGACTGCTTATCACTCACAAATAAGTGGAATGGTCAAGTATCAAAACAGAGAAATTAAAAGAATATTAAAGAAGACCGTTAATCCTAAAAGAACCGACTGGCCGATAGACTTGATTCGCATTAAGGGCTTATACCGCCTTATAAGACACCCATCGAATGTCACCTTATTGGTTAGTTTATGGTAAACATTGTCACTTACCTCGTCAACCGGAACATAAAGCTTACTAGGCGATAAAGGAGTTCAATTATTTTTTGAATGCTGCAAGAGAGAAACGACTGTTACAACTGAATGAAATGGAAGAGATAAGAAATGAGTCCTATGAAAATACAAAGATTTATAAGGAAAAAAATGAAGAAATGGCATGATAAAAAGATTTCAAGAAAATATTTCCGTAGCCTCGACAAGAAGTATTATTATTTAATACTCGTTTAAGACTTTTTCCTAAAATTAAGATATAAATGGATGGGACCATTTATAATTGGTGAAAGTATACCCTTATGGAGCCGTGGATATTAAAGATCCCAAGACGGGAAAATATTTAAAGTTGCCAGATTAAGACCGAAGCCTTATACTCTGGGAGATGAAACTCGATTGCAAAGAGGTTACGAGCCGAGTCTACCGCATTAAAATAACCGATTAGGTCGGGCCGACGATGTTAAACCAAGCGCTTTGTGGGAGGTAACCCATATATTATCATTTGGTGGATTGTTTGCGAATTGAATTTATCTCAATCGATATGTGTGTGTCGATCACACCATTTTAATAATTGACTTTAAGACCGAAACTTTATAAATTCGACGAAAGGCGAAATGGAGTCGAACATGATTCCGACACCTAGTCGCCCAAACTTGCGCCAAGCTCCATGATAACCCGTGTATCAATGGTCCATCGCTCTAGGTGCTGCATTTCGGCGCCTAAGCGCCCCAGCGCTGGCGGTGTTCGTGCAAAAACTGAAAATCTTCAATTTTTCACATGAATTCTTCCTATAAACTACCCTATCTTCGTCCCCAATCCCTAAGCAACCCTAATTTTTGTCCAACAAAACTCATTTTCAAAGAGAAAAGAGAAATTTAGAAGTAATGGAGAGAGGAGATCATGGAAATGAGTTAAGAGATAAGTCTTCTAAAGATCCTCAACCTTATTTAAATGGTTATATTGCAGTATGTTTCCGTTGAGAAATTATTCCGCCGTCTAGATAAGATCGAGGTAGAATTGCTAAGTGTCGGAAATCTTCTACATGAGATGTATCACCAAATCGAGTACTTCTTCGAATGGCAACACAAAGCTTCAATTCGATCATATGGAGACCTTTCAAGATTCTCAAGTGACGATGTATGTGAAGAACAAATGGATCGACGAGAAGATGACTTTGGAATTTCCAAGGGCGTTAGTTTTCTACCCATATGCAATTTCTAGCAATATTCATTGCGAGAGGGATGGAAATTCAAAGTTTGGAGAAGAATAGATCGTTGGTGTGTTCTAGGTGTGATCTAGTCATGCTTTAGTGAGTCAAATATTTAGTTTGTGTGTTTTCTTTCATTGTTCAAAGTGTGTTGTTTGATTGTGAATTTGATTTGAAATAGTGATGTTTGTGTTGTGTATTAAGAGTTGAACCTTGTTATAGTACTTTTCTGTAATTTCTTGAGCTTGAAAGATCCGGAACGAGAAACGGGTAAAATTTTCATCTTTTAAGTTAAATGGTGTTTCTAAGGCCTGACATTACTTTATTTCTGCTCGCCTCCTTCCATCAAACCATTTGAGTGAGGTCAGGAAGGACAAAGCTATCCTCAACTACTCGCATACAAAGAGAGGAAGCCAATTGATGTCGGGAGTATTATTTTTGATGTCGGAGGACACGTCGTTCCAAAGACTTCGCGGTATCGATTACCATCTCTCGATTTATTCTTGGTGCGAAAGTGCTGGAGTTATCAAGCCGAGCTTTCGCAGGGAGAAGCTTAAGTCTACTAAGCCCATCGACGGACAAGGTTAGTATTTATGATCGACTTCGAGGTAAGAGTTCTACCGCACCGTCTAGTTCATTACCTACTTCTGTGTAGACCTCCTACGTCTCGACCCTCCACTTCGCCGCCGAGTCACCATCTATTTTTTGGGAAAATATGCATGATAAATTTATGTATAACATAATATGTTGCTTTTAACCATTGTAAAGAGTGGATACAATAGATAAGAAAGTGGATCATCTTTCCGAGTACACCCAAAGAGAAGAGTGATTTTAATGCAGTATTCCGAGACTGCTGCTAGATTCTGCGGCGATCATCTCGCCCGCCCCGACTCCGCTCTCAATTCTCACCTGGGCGATGATCACCGAATAAGAATGAAGGATTTTATTTCGATGATGATGAGGATGAGGAGACAACTAGTGATGATTGGGGACAGATCGAGCAAATTGTGTTATTTATGTTATGTTTTCATAAGGTGTTGGCTTTCTGGGATGTATGTGATGATTTGTTTCTAATGTTTGATGCACCGTCGATGTTGCAGTAATTTTCGATGTTTAGAAAGGTATTGATTCTGAGACACTTATTGTTGTACCGATGATTGTTGGATCGTTAGAGTTTATTTTTGTAATGAGATGTTTTGTTTCGTTTTAGTACGTTGATCGCACATCCGTTTAGTTTAGTTATTTTTGTTTAAAATTATAAAAGAAAAAATAATTTTAAAAAAAATATTTTGTAGAAATTGATCCTCGCTTACTAAATTTTTTCTATATATGCTTAAACATTTCTTTTATATTCATAAAAAGCATCAGTAGAAATAAAATTTTCCTTTCTAGATTATTTTTCATATACTTGGAAAAATTCCTGGTGGAAATATGTTATTCTTTCTCTCATGCTTTAGAAATTCTCTTTTCTATTATTCATGTTTATACCAAAACTGAAGTTTAAGGGAAAATACTTTGAAATTTAAATATTATTTGTCCTTAATTACTAATAGTTTCTTTAAAAATATTAACATAACATAAGAAATGAAAAATTTATTTAAGATTACTTAAATTTTTGAATTTATAAATAATTTAGTAAACTTAACTACAATTTTAATAATTTTGATTGATTTTAAGAATAGGATTATTTAACTTAAAGAATAATAAGATTAAAATTTTTTCTATTTGTAGTAAAGAAAATTGTATTTTTGAAATACTAAGGAATCAAGATTATAACTTAAAAAGAAATGATCAAATAATTTCAAAATACTTATTAAGAATGCCATATTTATTAAGTGAAAATGTATAAGTTTTTAAATATAAGTTAAGGATAGTGAAGTTTAAAATCATTAACAGGCTATCCAGATATAGTAATCCTCACAAATTATGAAGAAAAAAAGGGGATTGAAAAATATCCTTAAAAAGAAAAAGAAAAAGAAGAAAAGAGCAAAAAAGAATACGGTTATGTTTATATACGTCATAAATCAAAATCGATGCATTTCAATTATCTTATAAAATAAAAACTAATTACATTTTTAACTTAATTTTTATTTACAAGCATCCTTACTAGAAAAGTTTTCATGAAAGTCTTTTTCTTGTAAATTATCTATGTGGCCTCGATATGATAAATTACAATTATTCAAATAAATGAAAATTTTAAAGTCTTATGATTTGTATATATTTTAAATTCTTAATATTTACCTTAATTAAGAAATTTCGTTAATGATTTACTAGAAAGCATTTATAAAACTAAAAATTACAAGGAATCTTAAATATTTAAACTTCATTCCGTATGTTATACATTTTATGTAATAAAATGGGTTACTTAAGGACAAGTAACATTTAAGCTCATTGGGGGAATTTGTTCCACTTAAAAAAGTACATATTTTTACGCCTTAATTATGATTCAACTTTTAAGGATATTATGCTTTAATGAAAGGTATTTTTATGTTTTTGACATAGTGATGAAAAAGGAGTTCAAGAAGGAAAAGGAGCAAAAAGGAGCAAAAATAGAGCTAAAAAGCAAAAGCTGCCAAAATTATAGAAACCGGCGCCAGCGCTTAATCCCACCAGCGCCGCCCGATACCGAAGTAGTTAAGATTTTGACAACTTTGGGCCGTTATTTTGACGGCAGCTAAGAAGATCTCAGTTACTCCCGATACATGACATGTGGGATACAATGCATCCGGACACAAGAAAACGCTGACCTAGAAGAGGTGTGATCCAAAGTGAAGGGGTGCCAAGATCTGGTCATGGATTCTGGTGCATAGGTGCCAGATCCCGGTGCCTAGGTGCCACAATTAATTTCTAGATGATTCATTGAACTTGGGTGAATTTTGAAGAGGTGTCTTGACCCGACCCGCAATTACGCAGTAAATTAACTTCCAGAAGATGGCCAAAAACTTGACCCGATTTATAACAATTTCGCTAGTGTGCAAAATCTTAAATGATATAAAAATTAGAAAATATTTTACACAATAAAGGGTAATTAATAAGTATACGTATCGTTTCAAGTAATATAGAGTTTTATTTAAAAACCCCAAGATCGATCCCACGATAAGCTGAGGTAGACAAGCCTTGGGTCAAATTCTAGTCTACTACTAATTGTTTTTAGTTTGGAATGTCGGTTAAGATTGTGTTTATCTGCAACTATTCCTAAATGCAAGCGTTAAACGTAAAGATAATAACTGTATCTAAATGCAAATAATAATTCTAAAGATAACCCTTTTGATAATTGGTTCGAGAATTTCGAGATATTAAAAACTACTATTCTTATGTAATGAAATAGATAATGTATATGAATGAGATGCAATAAATATTGTGGCAAAGCAATAGAGCAATCCTATTCTTTACCCTTTGGTCCAGCATAAAGAACATCGACTCAATCCTATGCTCGGTTACCGAATCCGCAGCCTAGCCGGAGGATACCGGCTCTCACTTCGGAGCCCCACGTTCCCCGCCCGAGGGCTAACAATCTACACTTCAAGACGAACGATAAAAAGACCGAATTCGAGGATTTTAGCTCGTCACTCTAAAATCTCCAATTCTACGCCCGATAATTATATTTCCTTATTTATCTAAGATTCAATCCTCACGAACTTCACCATCGATGGAATTCGAATGTGGTTTCACTGTTAAGAATTACACCACCTTTCGGTCGATGCAATTACAACGAATTTTAACACTACAATGGGCTCTTATTGCAATGTAAATGAAGCAAGTAAAAACCATCACATTTATAATTAAATTTACTTCTACCATGCATCACAAAATCCTAAACATGATTTCTACTCATTACAAAAGAAAAATAAAAGGAAAAACAATGACATAATCTTCTTATGCCAATATTTTCAAAGAAGTTAAGAAAGAGTAAGAGAGATACGTCACAAGCTGATTAAGAACACAGCATTTAAACTTCATTTAACAAAAGCAAATCCACTACGCAAATGTTTACAAAATCATAAGATAATGAAGAACATTACTTAGCTTTTTTCCTTCAGCATACTAAGATCTCTCCCATAAAGTCTCCCGGCGACCCATGCAATGATAGCGAAATCCCTTACAAATTCTCTCAAAATCTCCTCTCCAATCTTTCCAAAAGGATAGAAATCTACATTTTTACTCTCAATCTAAGAATCCTAAACATTCCTCTAAGTTTTTCTCTCCTTTCCTCTATTGTTTTTCTCTACCATTTCTAACATATATTCGTCATTTTAAAGAGTATGGACGAATTTTGAAGAGTTTCTTTAAGCACCCCTTTGAAAAAGCATCCAAATACGTCGAATACTGGCCTAAAACTGCCAAATGTCTCATGGTCATCCCAAGCCATTGTCGAAGGGTTCGAGGCCGCCGTCTACGGGCCTTTTCGGGCCATAATTCGGTGGTCTCGGGAAAATCTCGCCGTCGGTGAGATCGATCTCACCGTCGGCGAACAAAGCTGCTGCGCGGCTCCACGGTTTCGCTCCGTTTCGTCCGTTTCTCAACTCCGTTTCGCCCCCATTTTAGTTGCCATGCTCGTAACAGATAAACTCACAAATAAAGATAAAAATAACCTTTCTTGTGCGCATAATCTCATTCAAAAATATGCAAGAAGTGTAAAAGAGATTAATCATCAAAAGACTTATCGAAATGTGTCGTGGGCAGAATTTCATTTCTTGCTCGTTTTTGCTCCAACTGCACCGTTTTTGCTTCCTTTTCGCTTCCAATCACCATTTCTTGTACCTAAAACCAAAAAACATACAAAATACCTTCCTTTAAAGTGTAATATCATAAAAAATAAGTAAAATGATATAGCAAAAAGCGTATATATTTTAGGCGTGTCAAAATCCCCCAAACTTAATCGTTACTTGTCATCAAGTAACACTTTACTACATAAAAATATAACTCGTGAAACGTACTTTTCACTCGTAATACACTAAAAATTTTTCATTCAAAGAAATATATTGGTTAGATTTTTAGAAAGAAATTCAAGAACTCAGGTTAACGCTACATGTATAAGAATATTTAGCAATCAAGTCAAAGGGTTCTAGTCTTCTATTTATTTCAAGATAAACCATAATTTGTTACATTAAGAGTACCTTGAAAGATTATGTGAAAAAGGAGTTCATGTAAACTTCATCAGAATGTAGTCCAATTCTTTAAATATAAATGCAGAAATGAAATTAAGTTCTCCCATTAAAGGCGACTCAAGTCAAGCCAATTTTGATTCGGCATCTCCTCAAGCTTCTCCTCATAAATATTTTTTTTCCTTTTCTTTTCTTTTTTTCTTTTCTTTTTTCTCTCTTTTTTTAATGAGGATTATTATATCTAGAGAGCCCGTAATGATTTTCAACTTCACTCTCCTCTTTCTAAAGTTCAAACTTGAAACACATCCTTACTTTATAATTAGGTATGAGCCTTATTATTCATCGTAAAGTCACAATCTCTTTAACACACAATACTTTAAGTCTCTTAACATTTCAAAATACGGTTTTCTTTACTTCAAATAGTTAACTATAATCAAATTCTTTCATACCAAATATCTCACCCTTATAAAATTAACCATTATTACTAAAACTTTCATCCAATCCTTCCATAATATTCATCTAAAATAAAATTTTTAGTTATTTCAAGCGAGGTTCAATTGCCGAAGTTATGCTAGTAATTTTTGAAAAATATAACAATTGAGAACAAATAAGAGTTAATATTTTTCTTCCCCCAAACTTAAATTTTAAAATATTTTGCAATTAATTCCATCAAATGTAATAGGAAGAAAAGTAAAGGTCAAAACTACTTGCTACTACAACATCCTATCAAATTCATATCATGCATAATCGTGATAGAATGACTGTAGGAGAAAGTAAATCTAACCTAAAAACATGCTTGTAATAAAATTACACTAAAATGAAGTATTTTCACATTAAAATTTTATTTTTCTTCCTACCCCCAAACTTAATTTTTAACATATGTAAGATTTAGTAAAGAAAATATAAGCAAAAGGAAGAAAATAGTTTAAAAAAAAATTCTATCTACCACAAATGTCTATCAAAACCCATTTACAATTATTCATTAGGACAAAATAACAATATGCAGCGTAAAGTAAATTTAAACTAATCATGTCAAAATGAAATTAACTAAACCAAAGTCTAACTGAAGATAGCATGTTTCAAAGCAAGAGAATATAAAATGCTCTTCAAGACCTAAACAAAGTTGTAACACAAACATAAACACACAATCTAAATACAATCACAAATGATAAATGAGGTCAATTCTTCCTTTATCTCATCGCATCTCACTAATTTACTTCAAATTTCTAACGGAATTACTACACTAAGAATTAAACACTTCAAAAGATTTTGCGATTATAATCCTAAGGATAAGATTATCCCGATATATTGGCTCCTAGGTACCAATCTCAGGCATCACCTAATCCTTATAATTAAGCACCTCCTCTAACCGGTTATAAAAAATAGTGTGAGATCATAATGTTATTCATCAAATAGGTTCGCGACTCCTACCAAATGAAATCAAAGTCATAGAAAGGAAGTAACAAAATTAAGATGGATCTGTTATAGTTTAAATTCACATGTCTCTTGTAAAACATAATTCCGTGTAAGACACAAGCCATACAAAGACTCGTCAATCCAACTACTACAAGAGAACATAAAAGTCTAACCATAATAAGAAGTTAAGGAATCAACTCTCTCATGACACACAAAGATCAAATCAAACTACTAACAATCCAAACATCTACCAACAACAATCAAACTTATCAATCACTTTAAAGCAAACAATACATCACCAACAATCATGACTCTCAAGCATACTAAATCAAAACACACCGATGTAACTAAGTGGCTGCCTCCCATAAAGCGCTGGGTTTTACGTCGTTAGCCCGACAAGATTCTGCATCAAAAATTCCAATTAAGTAACTCGATCAATCGCCCAATCATTTCCCGCATCCAGGATTCCTATAAAATCCTTAAATTTTAATTTTTTCATTCAGCTCTTCATTTTCAGTTGGATTTATATCATTGTTCCTCATATTTCTTTCTAGATCCAACATTTTTCTATTGATTTTCTCGAATGTGCATATTAATATCATCCTTGAAATTTATTAGAAATGGATCTTTATAAGATATTTCAATATCTCCCAAATTTTGGATCAGATTCTATTTAAATAATTCAGATTCAGGATCAAATTCTTCTATGTCACTCTTCTGATTAAAGTTATCTTCCAATTCCTCCCCTTTACAATTATTAAATGATGGAGGATCTATCTTAGTTGAGGAAATAGTTTTTCTAATTCCTTAAGAATTTCTTCCAATGGTCTTCCAATATCCTTATCCTCTTTTCTCTACTCAAAGTTCTTTGAAATTTATCCTTAAATTCTCTTCCAAGTCCTAGTTCAATAATATTATCTTGTTCATCATTTAATTCAGGTTTTTCTTGTATCGAGTCGCATCTAAAGATATAAAGACCGGTTGTGTAGATGAATTCTCTAAAAAGACAGGCTTTAAAATTGTATGTAGTACATCCATCTTAAGTTCATGAGATCTTTCAACAAATGAAATTAAAAGTTTAATATTTTTGGTAGCGTCCATCATTTCACACATCTCCCCCGAACATACATACGCCTTCTTTAAATAATGTTTTTCAATCATCATGAAAATCTATTTCAATCTCATCTATTAACTTACTCGTAAAAACTTTTGAAATGGTCTTTACTTAGATAATCAATTTCATCCATACAAAAATAGTCATCATCTTTTTTCTTAGCTGGATATTTCATAGTCTTTAATACATCAAAAGCGACTTCATGGTCATTAATATTCATAATCAACTTTCCTTTTTGCACATCTATCATAGCTTGTCCAGTAACAAGGAAAGGTCTCCCTAAAATAATTGGAATATCTTTATCTTCCTCCATATCTAATACAATAAAGTCCAAAGGAAAGAGAATTTATCCACTTTAACATGCACGTCTTCTATAACTCCTTTTGATAAATGATAGACCGACTCGCCCAATGTATGGTTACAAAGGAGAAAATATCAATTAAACCTAACCTTCTAAATATGTATGTAGGCATCACATTAATGCTCACTCCTAAATCACATAAAGCTTTTCCACATAATTTTTCTCCAATTGCACAAGGAATTGTAGTGCCAGATCTGCTATTACTTCAGGTATGGGATTTCCATCCTTAATTCATTCAATTTGTGAGCGATATGATGTTAAGTTTAAAACATGGGAGAAAGTTCTTCAGCCATTGAGACCTATTACCAGTGTAAATGTTGGTGCTTACACTGTACATTCAGAGTTTGGCTGGAGAGGAGGATTTAGAACTTCCACTGCTTCTGCTTCTGCTTTTGCTTTTTCTACTTCACGTGCCACTACTTCTAGAGCATCATCATCTAGTGATTCACAAACTGTACTGTTGAAGAAGATTTTAAAGAAAGTGATTCTTACCAGAGAACATGTTAAAGATATGGATAGTAAAATTTAAATTATTGAAAGGTATATTGTTAAGCATGATGAATATGAGGAGAATTATCAGCAGTACATGGATAAAGTGATTAGAGGTGATCATAAGTTGGGTCTTATTTACTATATTTTTTTCTAAATTGGATTATTTCATTTCTAGAATAAAATTTTGAAACCTTCCTAAGAAACTCATTTTCATAATTTGCATGTTAAAATTTTTATGGTTAAGAGTCACTTGAGGACAAGTAACATTTTAAGTTTGGGGGATTTTTATGCACCTAAAGTGTTTCTATGCACATTTTTACACCTATTTTTGATGATATTGTACTTTAATGGAAGGTATTTTGTGTTTTTCTTGCAGGTATGATAAAAATAATTAATTATGATAGAAGGAGGGAAAAAGGACCAAATTTGGAGCAAAATTATGAAGTTTGAGAAATTTGGCCTCTAGCGCCAAAGTGCCAGCGCTTACGCGCCACAATTAAAAGTCAAATTTAAATGAATTTTGGCGTCATTTTCAGGGGGTGTTTGAAGCAACTTTTGGTGGTTATTTACTTAACTCCCTTTAGGTGGCAAATTTGAATGAAGGGATGCATCTTTTGATGGATACATTGAATATTGACATGACTTGAATGGACACCAAGACACCTTTTGGAAAATTATTATAATGAAGCCTCATAATTTGTAAGGGGGTCTTGTTAATGTAGTGTAGAGAGTGTTTTTATTCAGAGTGTGCTATTAGCGTGTGTTAAGTTTTAGAGTTCTTCTTTTCTATAGTAGAGAGTTGAGAGTAAGAAAAGAAAAAGGGTTGGTGTGAAGCCTTCTTCTCACCAATTTTCTTTTATTCTTATATCTAGTTTTTATTGAAGTTTAAAGTTTTTATTAGAGTCACCAGAGTTGGGCACCAACCTCTGTAGAGTTGTATTGTGGAAAGCAAAATTTCAAAGGAACTTCCAGAGTCTGGTGGAGAGGATATTCAGATAAGTATTTATCTTTGTTTTTACATTTTGTTTTTAAGTGAGATTATTGTGTTTTCATTATGGTTTGTGCTTTCATATCAAGTTTTGTTTGTGTTCACTTCATGAAATCTGAGTAGTTTAGTTTATCTTTTTCTTTCTTAGATGATAAAGTAATTAAATTATTGAAGTAATGTTGTGGAAAGTATAAGTGTTTAATGCTGGAATAAATTGTGATGATTCAATTCCTTGAAATTAATTTACTTCTTGATTTGGCCAATTAAGATTTTAAAATTTGTTGTGAGATTATGTAAGATCCAATGCGGTATTGTCTCAAACAACAATTGGAAAAAATTACATGTAATTATATGGGTGAGAATTATAGTCCATATGATTGAATGCAAATATATAGTGGGATATGCTTTATTGGGAGTAAAATTAGAGGACTTTAGAGTGACAGGCTAAAGCCCCAATTAAGATGATACATATTCTTGCATAGATTGCCATATTATAAATCATAAATTTCATATATAAATCGTAAGCATAAATATTCGGGCATCACTTACTTAGTGGGATAAAGTGATGCCTGAGGTTAGTGGTTGCGACCCAACTTATCAAGGATAATCTTATCTTTTAAATTAAAATCAATAAAATTATTTAAAATTTACCTAGTTTATTAGTGTAGTTATTCCGTTAGACGAAGTAAGTTAGTGAGATTGGATAAGTTAGTGGAAGAATTAACCTCATTGGCCCGACCCGCAATTACACAGTAAATTAAATTCCAAAATAAGGCCAAAAACTTGACCAAATTTATAAATAGCGGCTAGTGTGTAAAATCTTAAATGATATAAAAATTAGAAAATATTTTACACACTAGGGGTACTACGCAAGTATACGTATCGTTTCAAGTAATATAGAGTTTTCTTTAAAAACCCCAGTATCGATCCCACGAGGAAGTGAAGTAAGATGTCCTTAGTCAAATTCTAGCCTACTACAATTACTCCTTAGGTTGGAATGTCGATTAAAATTGTGTTTTATCTAGTAACTATTCCTAAATGCAAGTGTTAAATGTAATAGTAACTATAACTAAATGCAAATAATAATTCTAAAGATAACCCTTTTTGGATGAATTGGTTTGGAGAATTTTGAGATATTAAAAACTACTATTCTTATGTAATGAAATAGATAATGTATAGGAATGAGATGCATTGAATATTGTATGTGCCAAATAGGAGCAATCCTATTCTTTACCCTTTGGTCCAGGCATAAAGAACATTGACTAATCCTATGCTTGGTTACTGAATCTGCGGCTAGGCTGGGAGGATACCGGCTGCCACTTCGGAGCTCCCACGTTCCCCTCGCCTGAGGGCTAACATCTACACTTCAGCACCCAAACGATAGGACCGAATTGAGGATTTTAGCCTGTCACTCTAAAATCTCCAATTCTACGCCCGATAATTATATTTCCCTATTTATTTGCATTCAATTCCCATGAACTTCACCATCCATGGAATTTGAATGTGGTTTCACTTTGTTGAGAATTACACTGCCCTTTCGGGTCGATGCAATTACAACGAATTTTAACACTACAATGGGCCCTTATTGCAATGTAAATGAAGTGCAAGTAAAACCATCACATTTATAATGAAATTCACTTCTATCATGCATCACAAAATCCTAAACATGAATTCTACTCATTGCAAAAGAAAAGTAAAAAGAAAACAATGACATAGTCTTCTTATGCCACTATTTCCAAGGAAGAAGAAAGAGTAAGAGAGATGCGTCACAAAGCACGAAGAAAACATAAAGGAAACTTCATTTAACAAAAGCAAATCCACTAAATAAATGTTTACAAAATTATAAGATAATGAAGAACAATACTTAGCTTTTTCCCCTTGAAAGAAAGACGAAGATCTCTCCCATAAAGTCTCCCGGTGATCCATGCAATGCTAGCGAAATCCCTTACAAATTCTCTCAAAATCTCCTCTCCAATCTCTCCAAAAGGGTAGAAATCTATATTTCTACTCTTAATCTAAGAATCCTAAACATTCCTCTAAGTTTTTCTCTCCTTTCCTCTATTGTTTCTCTCTAAAATTCCTCTTCAATCTAACCCATATTCGCCATTTTAAAGAGTACGGATGAAGTTTTAAGAGTTTCCATAAGCACCCCTTCAAAAAAAGCGTCCATATACGTCAAATTTCGGGCCCAAAAGTCGGTCCAGAAGCTTCCGGCCGCCGTCAGCGGGTTTGAGCTCGCTATCGATGAGCTTTTCGGGCTTATTTCAGTGCTCTCGGGTAAATCTCGCCGTCGGCGAGATCGACCTCGCCGTCGGCGAGCAGGCTGCTGCGCGGCTCCACGGTTTTGCTCCGTTTGGCTCCGTTTCAACTCCGTTTCGCCCCATTTCAGTTGCGTTGCATTCGTAACAGATAGCCCTACAAAATAAGCATAAAAACAAAATTTCTTTAAAGTGTAATCTCATTCAAAAATATGCAAGAAGTGTAAAAGAGATTAAGCATCAAAAGACTTATCGAAAGGTGTCAGGGCAGAATTTCATTTCTTGCTCGTTTTTGCTCCAAATTGCACCGTTTTTGCTTCCTTTTGCTCCAATCACCATTTCTTATACCTAAAACAAAAAAACATACAAAATAACTTCCTTTAAAGTGTAATATCATCAAAAAATAAGTAAAATAATATAGCAAAAAACGTATATATTTTAGGCGTGTCACTCATTTATCAAATGTGTTTATTTGTGTGTTACAACTTTATATGAGACTTGAAGAACTTATTTATAGTCCCATGTTGATACCTAGTATGCTAGTTAAACTTTTTATTTAGTGAAGTTCATTCTGCATGATTAGTTTAGATTTACATTCTGTTGCATATTGTTCTGTTTTGATGAATAATTATAAATGTTTTTGATAGACATCTGTGGTAGATAGAATTTCTAAACTGTTTTTCTTCCAGTTTATATTTTCTGTATTAAATGCAATATATGTTAAAAATAAAGTTTGGGGGTGGGAAGAAAAATAAATTCTAAAGTGATTATACTTCCTTTTAGTTTAGTATTATTGCAAGCATGCTTTAGACTAGATTTACTTTCTCCTGCAGTCATTCTATCCTGGTTATGCTTGTATATGAATTTGATAAAATGTTCTAGTAGTTAGTAGATTCAGCTTTTACTTTTTCTTCCTGCTACATTTTATGGAACTTATTGCAAAATATTTTAATATTCATGCTTGGGGGGGAGAAAAAATTTTAAATCATAACTTTATTTATCCTCAATAGCCTGTATTTAGTTGATATCACTTTTAAAATGACTTGTAGCATGTGGTGTTATCTTTAGGTTACTATAATTTTGATTTTATGAATGTTAGAAAAATAATAGTTGAAATCCTATGTGATGAAACTGTTCTAAAGTTAAGATATTTTGTAGGAAACATTAGGAAATGATTTTACTATTTATGATAGAAAGGATTTGAATATTTGAAAAACTATGATTCTTAGATTTATACTTTTTGAGAATTGAGCCTTTATTGAATCTTTTTCAAACTAATACTTACACTTTTAAAAAGTGATTGAAAGTTTTGAATTTTGGACTTTAGAAAGGTGAAAGTGAATTTCAAAATTATTAAAGGCCTATCTAGATATAGTAATCCTCACATAAAAAAAGTGAAAAAAAGGGGATTGAAAATGATCCCAAAAGAAAGAAATGAAAAATAAAGAAAAGAAAAAGAAAATTAAAAAGAAAATATTTGAGGAGAAGCTTGAGGAGAAGCTTAATCAAAAATTGGTTTCACTTGAATCTTTTTAAATTAAAAGACTTAAAAATATACCTAAGCTTATTCTTATTTGAAAAGGTATTAGTTAAATTGGTATAGATACGGTGGTCAAAAATTTTTTTATACTTTCTTTGAATCTTTAGTTTGACAAGTTTCAATAACTTTTGAAGTAAATAGAAAATCAGGATTTTTATGTTGAATATGAGATACTCTTACACTCTAGTCTAAGGTTGATTTGCTAGAATTTCTCCTATGTTACACTATAATATTTCTTAGATAAAATTATAGAAAACTCTATTGAAACCCACAAACACAAGTCAACATAGTTGGTTTTTAAAGATATAGTGTTACTTTAGAAAAAGTAACAGTTAAGTTTGTGTGAGTTGAAAAGTCTAAAAAATGCTTGATTATAAATATAAGTTATATGCTTAATTTTAATGATATTGCACTTTACAGGAAGGTATTTGCATTTTAATTGGTTTTTGGTACAATAAATGGACTCATGGAACAAAAGAAGCAAAAGAAGTGCAATTTAGAGCAAAAACGAGCAAGAAAGCAAATTTTAGCTTGGTACATTTTGATAAGTCTTTCTATGCTTAATCTCTCTTACACTTTTTACATATTTTTGAATGAGATTACACTTTAAAGAAAGGTTGTTATCATGCTTATTTTGTAGATCTATTTAGGAATGCTATGCAACTTAAACGGGGCGCAACGGTGCCAAACAAAGCAAAATGGTGGAGCTACACAAAATGGGCTCCGACGGCGCCCAATAAGACTCCGACAGCACCAGAAATCTGAGATCCATTTAAATATGGCACCGAAGGCACCCAAAATGATGCCGACGGCGCCAGGGACGGTTATTGGCCATATACATTGAATCTAGACGCTTTTTGGAAGGTTTCTTGTGGCACCTCTTAGGAAATTCGTTCCAACACTATTTTATAGTGAATTTGAAGCTAAAAAAGGTTGTAGAATTTACGAAAAACATGAAGAGTGTTTAGAGATCTTAAAATAGGAGTAGAATTGTAGATTTTTACCTTTTTGGATAGATTGGTGAGGAGATTTTAAGAGATTAAGTAAGGGTTTATACTAGCATTGCATGGATCAGCGGGGGACTTTGTGGGAGAAATTTTCATCTATCTTTCAAATGGAAAAAGCTAAGTATTGTGTTCTTCATTATCTTATGATTTTGTACACATTTATTTAGTGGATTTGATTTGATGAAATAAAGTTTTTCATTGTTTCTTTGTGCTTTGTGATGTCTTTCTCTTACTCTTTCTTCTTATTTGGAAATAGTGGCATGAGAAGATTATGTCATTATTTTCCATTTACTTTTATGTTGTGATGAGTAGGATTCATGTATAGGATATTGGGATGCATGCTAGAATACGGTTTAATTATAAATGTGATGATTTTTACTTGCACTTCATTTATATTACAATAAGAGCTCGTTGTAGTGTTAAAATTCATTGTAAGAGAGGGTGGTGTAATTCTCAACTAAGTGGAACCACATTAAAATTCCATGGATGGTGAAGTTCATGGGGGTTGAGTGCAAATAAATAGGAAATTATAATTTTATGGGCATAGAATTGAAGATTTCGGGTGACAGACTAAAATCCCTAATTCAGTCCTAGTGTTTGGAAACTAAAGCGAGAGTTAGCCTTCAGACGAAGGGAAGTGGGAGCTCTGGGGTGAGAGACAGTATCCTCCCAGCCAAAACATGGATTTAGGGACTAAACCTAGGATTAGCCAATATTTTTATTCACTCGGAAGAGGGTAAAGAATATGATTGCTCTTATTTGGCACATACAATATTTAATGCATCTCATTCCATACATTATCCAATTCACTACATAAGAATAGTAGATTTCTTTATCTCAAAATTCAACAAACCAATTCATCCAAATACGGTTATCTTTAGATTTAATATTTTCCTTTAGGAGTAGTTATTGGTTATTTTAAACAAAAGACCTACCTTTAGGAGTTTTTGTTAGAAAAATCCCTTATATCGACCTTCCAAACTAATGTCTGATAATAGTGACTAGAATTTGACTAAGGACCTCTTACCTTGCTTCCTTGTAGGATCGATATAAGGGACTCCACTAGAGCCTTGTATTACATGAACGATACGTATACTTGCGTAGAACCTCTTGTGTGTGTAAATACATACAAACATAAAAAATAAGCAGAAAAATAGCACACGTGGGGGGCACATCAACTGACATTGGCATTGTTGGCGGTGGATAGGGCTTCATTGGAACCCTATTGCATGATTTACTTATGATCACCTTGGAAAAACTCACTGGCGGCGCTAGTTTGGGCGTCGTCGGTGCGAGAACTTCAAATTCTTGGTTTTTTCCTTTTTCGCTTTAAAATCGTTTTTTTTCGCATTTTTTTCCTCCATTTACCTAAAATCATCATACTTGCAGCAAAGCATGAAAAATACCTTCCATTAAAGTGCAATATCACCAAAAAGTGTACCAACATATGAAAAATCAAATATATTTTGGGTGCATCACCTTCTAAGAGGGTACATCATAAGAAGGTAGCCAATATTCATGAATATGAAGCTTTTGCAATTTTAGCAAATCAATTTGCTACAATTTCAAGGATGTTAGACCATATGGAATGAATTTTTCTCAACAACTTTTAATGATTGAAGTGAATTCATTAGGCCAAAAAGGTAGATTCTCAAACATCGCCAGAATCTTTAAAAGCCATAAATAATAAGGCAGATAACCCATACTCAATCTATTATAACCCAGGTTGGAAAAGCCATCCATAAGACTTTTTTTAATTTACATTAATCTTGTATCCTTCTTCAATATGTTCTTTTTTTAAAAATAATCCTCCATGGTGTTCATACTTTCATTAGAGTAATATATCAACCAATACTATATGCCTCATCCTCTGAGTGGACTCTAAGTGAACATAAACTATAGGTGCTAAATTCTTCAAATTTGGTGTAGAAACTCTTATAGTTTGTTTTTGATCTCTCTGCAAGATTACTCTACCACTTTTAGTGGTTCTATCACCTACTCACAAGTTTGGAAAGGATGTTGGCCATTAGAAATATAGATTTGTAATTTAATATATATATATATATATATATATATATATAATTTTGAAAATATTGTTTAAATTTGAAATTACAAAATCAAACCAATCTCATATCCTTAATATTTTAAGTAAATGAGCACTACACCGCAAGCCATACACCTACCCCGAGGAATAGACACATTTCTTGATAGTGAGGCTTAATTATATAAACTAATAGATTTATGACGTATGTTTTTGGACTATGAAACCTTTATGATTACAAAAAAGTTCCCTTATTTAATATAAAAAAATTAGTTATGGATTATATTACATGGGTTCTTAAAGTTTCTTATAAGGGCAAGCCCCTATAGTTAATTACATCTTAAATGACCGATGTCACCAAAGAAAAACCTCAAATTTGATCAGGAAATTCTATTTTTATGTTTTGTAAAGTTAGGATTTCAAGGTCAGAGATAGAAATTTCAAATAAGAAAGGTGCAAATGGGAACAATTATTTTGGAATCTGACCCACTTTTTGTATGTATGTAATTTATGTTTATAGCAACGGAACCAAAAACTAGATCCCGCTTTAAATATAGGTATATGATTTAATGTATAATGTGGATTCTACGCAAGTATACGTATCGTATCAAGTAATACAGGGCTCTAGTGGAGTCCTGGTTATCGATCCCACAGGAAGTTTTTAACGGAATTGTTATCGACTAAATTTAAAGAAATTACTTACTAATAAAGTGAACAGATATTCAAAGTAACTATAATAAACTAAAGTAAACTAATGCTTGAAATAAGTTGATTTAATTAATTCAGAAAAAGTATCCTTCTCCTTGTTTTTAGAAAGTTAAGTTAAATGATTAATTTAAATAGAATTTTTAAATTGTATTGTGACAAATAGGAGCATTCCTGTTCTTTACCCTTTGGTCAGGTGCGAAGAACATTGACTAATCCTATGTTTGATTACGTGAATCTGCGGCTAGGCTGGGAGGATACTGGCTGCCACTTCAGAGCTCCCACGTTCCCCTCACCTGAGGGCTAACATCAATACTTCAGCTCTCAAATAGTAGGATCGAATTGAGTATTTTAGTCTGTCACACTAAAATATCTAATTCTACGCCCGATAATTAATATTTCCCTATTTATTTGCACCTGCCTTCCAAGGCTTTTGACTTCCCTGAATATTAGATGTAATTTTTACTATAGTTGATAATTCAACATATTTTAACTACTCAATTGGCCAGATTGAAAGTAAATTAAGTTTTAAGTAAAAATTATCACAATTTTTTTATATTATATTAAGTGCTTTTATTTAATTTCATCAATCCGCATAATTTTCATAAACAAGGAAAAAGACTAAGAAAACTACTCAGAATGCATGGGAATAAAACAAAACATGGATTTCATTTAAAGTTAACAACAATAAACAAAGATACTTATCTTAATTTCCTTCCCAAGCAGACTCCTTGAAGTTCCTTTGACTTTTCCTTCTAGTACAGCAACTAAATAACACTCAATTAAACTAATAAACTCACACAAATTACACTCAAGACACTAGAAATAGACTCACAGAAGACTCAAAAGACACACACACACTCTAGAATTCGGCCTCTATTTATAGAGGTAGGCAAAGGTCCAAGGGGTGCTTAAACACCTATTCAAAAAGTGTCCAGGTTCAATGTATATGCATTTTGAACTAGCTCGCCGTCGGCGGGAAACGACCTCGCCATCAGCGAGGCTTCTAGAAGGTATTCAAACCGCGCGATCTCGCTGTCGGCGGGCTCGGGCTCGCTGTCAGCGAGGTAGTTTTAATTCCTTCAGAGATTTCTCCTCACGATCTCGCCGTCGGCAGCCTCGATCTCGCCGTCGGCGAAGTAGTTAAATTTGTATGAATTTTCTCCTTTTTGATCCAAATTTGCTCCATTTCATGCTTTTTGCTTTTATCACTAATAAATCTTCATTCTCGCAATAAAATAAAGAAAATACCTCTCTTTAAAGTGCAATTTCATCAAAAATAGATATAAATTTCTTTATGTATTTTTACGTGATCAAAATCCCCCAAACTTAATTATTACTTGTCCTCAAGTAATTTTAATACTAAATAAAAATAATGATTTCTATAATAGAATTTTTCAACTCAAATAATATATGAATTAATTTTAAATAACATTATAATAAAGTTAAATAGAAATATTTCTAAGTAATTTAAATTAATTTTATAGAGATATGATTATTTAGTTATTAGGTCTAAGATTTCTAGCTTTCTATTTAATTCGGGAATGACTATATTAAAAATTTATAAATTACTTAAGATATTTAGATGATAGGAAATTCAAGAAAACTCTATTTAGTAAAATACTAATCCACAAATATAAGTTTAGAAATATAGTTAAGTTTTACCCTTTAGGTTGAATCCATTGAAGCCAATTTTTGATAAGGCATCTCCTCAAGCTTCTCATCACTTATATTTTTCTTTTCTTTACTTTTCTCTTTCTTTTTCTTTTTCTTTTTTTCTTTTCTTTTTCTTTTTCAAGTGAGGATTACTGTATCTGGATAGCCTGTTAATAATTTTGAACTTCAATTTCTCTTCCTAAATTTGAAACTTAAAATATTTCTTTACTTATATATATTTCATAACTTTTACTTCATTGAGTTTTTATCCTTTCTTTTTCGTCTATATCCTTAAGAATTTCCAATTTTCAGAATATAGTTTCCCTTATTTTAAATAGTTTACTATATTCTTATTCCTTTTAACCAAATATCTTATTCTATTAATTAATTGAATTACTAGAAATATTTTCTTTAATTTTATATAATAATTAAATAAAGCAACTCATATTTATTAAATTGAAAATTACTATAGAAAATCATTTAATAATAATTTTTGAAAATAGAATTTGAGAACAATTTTAATAATTAAATTTGTATTTTTACCTTCCCCAAACTTAAATTTTTCTATCTATACTACATAGTGAAAAAGGGAAAATATATAAATAAAATTCATCATACCTTTAAGCTTTTGGTATTTCTTTTCTTTGAAATTTTTGTAGGCTTTTTCATTACTTACAGAACTCGTACTGTTAGTATTCTTCCATATATAATATTTAAAAAGAAAGTGCAGGGATGGAAATTTTTAAAATAAGTATAAAACATAACAAAGAAAACTTAATTTGTTACTACACATACATTTACAATTTAAACAATATATTAAAGAAAGACTAACATCCTATATATATAAAAATTTGCAACTAATTTAACACACATAAGAAATTTAACATCACTCCTCAAACAAACAAATAACATATCAAGTCCAAAGTCCACAGAAAGTACTAAAATATTACACACAGAAATAATATAGTTTGCAAAACAACAAATCTAAACAAATCAAACAAACTAAACAAAGATTCTAATCCTCTTCATAAAAATCCCAAGCTATGTCGTCTCCCTGATCTTCAGGCTGAGAAGGCTGAGCAGGCTGGTACTGTGTATAACGAGGGCACTCAGGAAAGACAACATCTAAATCAACACTCCTATAACGACGCTCGGCCTTCATAGTATGCAATCTCGTACTCTGAATGTCGCTGGAGATATTCGCTATCATAATCGTGTCTTCTCTCCAAGCCTCCTATTCTTTGATCTATATGCTCAAATCTTCTTTCCATATTTTCTCCAAATGACTCAAAACTCTTTCTACTCAGGGTTAACTCATTCATTAGATCTTGAAGGGTAAGAGTGGTGTACTGAGGGGGTGGTTCATAACTAGTAGAGGGTATATCTCTACTTGAAGAAGGTACATAATCCCTTGTCCCAGATCTCCATCCTTCGTGGGATTCATATTTCTTTATATTAGCCTGAGTAAGGGGTTTCATAGGTTTAATCCATTCCTCAGCATCTCTTGCCTCTACCTCAGATAATTGGCAAAGTGCATAGATAAGACCAGGATGTCCTAGTCCTCCTCCACTTTCATTTCTAGCAGTGGCTAATATGTTTTTATATATAATATTTCCCACATTAATACTCTTCTGGTTCTGAATACAGAAATTTAGAACTGCTCTATCTCTTGTTACCTCACTATGGTGGTAGGTAGGTAACAAAGTAGAACAAATAAAATAATGCCAGGCTTTAGATGTTGCATTAAGCATAGAAAGAGGGAAGTTTACCCGTTCCCGCTACTTTATCTTCCAGACTCCTTTCCCATCAGTGAGAAAGTCGATCACCTCTTCCAATGGTCCTTCCATAGTTCCAAAAGTTTCATATTCGCTCAAGGTGTCTCGAACTTCATAATAAGCGTTTATTCTAGCAGCGTTGAAATCTACAAAAAATCCTCTAACCCTAATCGGTGCATCTTCAGCCGGAGTTAAGTTTGTATAAAATTCCTTCACAACTTCTACCGCTGCTCTGTTGGTAACGAAACAGAAGTTTTCCCATCCTCGCTCCTTTATAACTCGCTCTACTTCTCCTCCTGGATTCTTGAAAACTCAATCTTGTATACACTTTCTTGCTTGAATGTTTTGAAAATATTGAGTTTGTGCTCTCGCATTAATGAATCGAGTTTCGTCAAAATCTAATCGTCGCTTTTGTCGTGGAGCCATTTCTTGATATGTGAAATTTACAAAAATTTTAACTAAACTCCAAAATATTACTAAGAAGGCTTCCTACAATAACTAAAATCCGTTTAATTCAATTTCTATGCAATTCTTCCAAGTATTTTCTTCACATTTCAAAATTTTTCAAAATATCCCAATGTAGAAGAAATTCATGGTGAAAATAAAAAATTTTTGCATAGGAGTGAAGCCCTTACCAAGGGAAGATGAAATCCGGTGTCAAAAAGTGTTGAAATCGCTTCAAATCCGAGATCTCTCAAGCCCTAGGTCGGTTTTTTCGAAAATTTGAGGAAAGGGATGATGAATAGTGTCGGTTGACCGGTCAAATATAGGTCTTTTCGTGTTCTCGCTGTCAGCGAGGTTTTTCTCGCCGTCGGCGAGCTAATTAATTCCATAAGGCAAAAGTTTCGGGAAAAATCCGCCGTCGGCGAGCTCGGTCTCGCTGTCAGCGGTTTTCTCGCTGTCGGCGAGATAATTCTCGCCGTCGGCGAGGTCCCAAAAATTTTCAATTTTTGAAATTCGTCAATCATTTTTAACCTCGAATTTCCCTTAATCAATCTTCTGATCACATAATTTTAATAATAATACGAAGATTAGGTACTTATACTCACAAAAATGCACACAAAACAAAAAATATAACTTCATAAATTAAATCCATGAAACTTACAAATTTCACACTAACAATTCACACATACTTAACTTAATTATTCAAATCCATAATACTCAGCATCGCAATCCAAACCACAACACTCTAAATGCTGAGACATAACCATTTACATAAAATCTCATCAAATCTGAGATGATCAAATCAAAGTTCGACTCATAATAAAACTTAACTCCAAACCAAACACACACATATACAAATATAACATAAACATAGAAATCTTTCCTACTCTTCAGTGTCTGAACTAATATCTTCTACGATATTTTCGATGCGACGCGAGTGCACAAATAAATTGTAGAAAGGCACGAAAGGGAATTCTACGATGAGAGTCTTCATTAATCCATCCTTTCTGTCTTAGAAGATAAATAAAATTGGCCTCCAGATGTCCAGTATGATCAAAGTGCTCCTTCATTCTCCAATCAATATGATCAAACATATCAGAGATATTGTCAATGGAATTCATCACATTTTGCAATTCTTTCTCCAATCCTTTAATCTTCTTCGAATGAAATTAGTCTTATCGATAAAGGGTCTTGCTAAAGGATTGTTCTGTGATGCTCTGTCAGAAATAACGGTGATCTCATCAGTGTTATCCAAAGTGGGAAACATATCAGTAGGATCCAAGGGTTTCCATGGTAAAAGAAATTTTTCCCAAGCCTCATAAGAAACTTGGTATTGACTGCATAAAGCAAATATAGTAGATGGGTGTCCAAGTCCATGCACTGACCCATGAACAATTAATCCCAATGCAGACTTTACTATTATTGATCCAACATCGATAGGTAATCCGATTTGAATACAATAGTTTAAAATAGCGCATTCCTTTGAAACTTTATTTACTCTCATGGTAGGTAATAGTTTTGATGATATAAAGAAATGCCGAGTGCTTCGAGACAGGGTTTAGAAGTGATGCAGAAAAACTGACATACCCGTCTTCTCGTAATTCCCAATCATCCGGTTCATCAGTCAGGTATCTATAGATTTCGTTCATATTGTATCTTGAAGGCACAAAGTTGGAATAGTGACAAACAGAGGTATTTTCTATAGAAAACAATTCATTTATCTTTGCAGGAGTAAATGTTACCCATCTTCCTCTAACGTACACATTTCCATTGTTGATCGCATGTAAATTAGGGTAAAACTCTTTAACTACTGGTATAACTACAGCGGAAGTTGTATAACAAAATACCTCCCAATGCCGCTGTGCGATCATTTCTTCGATTTTTGTAGTAGCATTCTCTACTCCTCTATCGACGAATCCTCTTTCATTGATAAGTCTTTTCTTCATCGAAGCCTTTGTTGAAGATTCGCCGAAGCCTCCGAACCGACGAATTTTCTCCGGTTGAAAACTTCAGTTTTTGTGGTTTCTAAGAATTTGGAAGCCATTTTGGATGGAATGGATTGGTCTCTAGTCGTTCCTAAGAAAGAAAATGGTGTAAAATCGGATTTGGAATAATTTCTTACGAAGGAATGGCTTAGATCCGTCCAAAACGGCATGAAAAATCTTTAAGAAACCAAATTTTTAACTTCCTCGCCATCGGCGGGAAGTTCCTCGCCGTCGGCGACTTAGTTATAAAACTAAATGAGTAATGGTCCACGATCTCGCTGTCAGCGGGGTCGAGCTCGCTGTCGACGAGATTCGTAAAAATCGTCCGTTTTCGCTCGCAGTCCGAATATTCTCTGATCTCATCTAATAAGTTCAATTTTTGTGATGATTCTAATAAAAATTTGAGTAGTAAGAGTTATTTTAATAATATAGACTCACTAATATGTAGATGTTTAAAAAATAAAAGACTACTATGGGTTGCCTCCCATAAAGCGCTTGGTTTAACGTCGTCAGCCCGACCTAATTCAGTTAGTGTTCAGGTTGACTAAGCATTAAAACCTCTTTAAAATTTGGTCGTCTATTTTCAAAATAAGGTTTTAATCTATGTCCATTTACTTTAAATCTATGTCCTATTTTTGGATCTTCAATTTCTATAGTTCCATATGAAAATATTTGAGTTATGGTGAAAGGTCCTAACCATCGAGATTTTAATTTCCCAGAAATAATTTCAATCTTGTATTATAAAGCAAAACTTCTTGTCTCGGTTCAAAATTTCTCTGATTAATTTTCCGATCATGCCATAATTTCATCCTTTCTTTATAAATCCTATCATTATCATATGATTCATTCCTTAATTCTTCCAATTCATTTAATTGCAACAACCTCTTCTCACCAGCTTCTTTCATATTATAATTAAATTCTTTAATCGCCCAATATGCTTTATGTTCTAATTCAACTGGTAAGTGACAAGTTTTTCCATATATAAGCCTATAAGGAGTCATTCCAATCGGAGTTTTATAAGCAATCCTGTATGCCCATGATGCAGTGTCTAGTCTTATAGACCAATCTGATCTATTAGGATTTACAAACTTTTCTAATATACGCTTAATCTCTCGATTAGAAACTTCAGCTAATCCACTTGTTTGTGGATGATAAGCAGTCGATATCTTATGCATAATATTATACTTTTCTACTAGTTTGTGAATATATTTGTTTCTAAAATGAGTTCCTCCGTCAGTGATAATCACTCTCGGCATTCCAAATCTAGTAAAAATATTTTTCATTAAGAATTTTTGAAACACTTTTAGCATCACATCTAGATAAAGCTTGTGCTTCAATCCATTTGGAAACATAATCAACAGCTACTAATATATATGAGTTTCCAAATGACGGAATAAAAGGTCCCATGAAATCTAATCCCCAAACATCAAAAATTTCAACTTCTAATATAAAATTCAGAGGCATTTCATTTTTTCTTGATATGTTTCCTACTCTTTGGCATTTATCGCAGGTTTTAATATATCTATATACATCTCTAAATAGAGTAGCCGATGAGAATCCAGTTGTAGAATTTTATATGCAGTTTTATCTGTCCCAAAATGTCCTCCAAAATCAGAATCATGACATTTTTGAATAATTGGTTCAATTTCTTCATAAGGCACACATCTTCTAATAATTAGATCCTTACATTGCTTATATAAGTATGGTTCATCCCAAAAATATGATTTAGTATCGTGAATAAATTTTTTTTGTTGTGGCAAAGTTAACATAGGTGGTAAAATGTCACTTACAATATAATTTACTATATCAGCATACCAAGGTATTTTCAACTCATTAATATTATAAAGTTGTTCATCAGGAAAACTGTCTAAAATTTCATTATCAATATTAGATAATTCATGATTTTCTAATCTTGATAAATGATCAGCAATTTGATTATCAGTTCCCTTTTTGTTAACTATCTCAAAATCAAATTCTTGCATTAATAATATCCATCTGATTAATCTTGGTTTAGAATCTTTCTTTTGCATTAAATATTTTATAGCAGAATGATCAGTATGCACAATGCATTTAGTTCCTATTATATAATGCCGAAATTTATTAAAAGCATATACAACTGCTAATAATTCTCTTTCGATGAATCGTATAATTTATTTCAGCATCATTTAGAGTTTTACAAGCATAATATATAACTTTGAAAATCTTATCATATCATTGCCCAAGAACTGCTCCTATAGCATAATCACTAGCATCACACATAAGCTCTAATAGTTTCTCCCAATTAGGTGAAACTATTATAGGTGCTGTAATTAATTTATCTTTTATTAATTCGAAAGCATTTAGGCATTCAGTTGTAAATTCAAATTTCTTGTCCTTTTCAAGAAGTTGGCATAGAGGTTTAGTAATTTTTGAAAAATCTTTAATATAACGCATGTAAAATCCAGCATGTCCAAAAAAACTTCTTACCCCTTTTACCGTAGTTGGAGGTGGTAATTTAGCTATTACTTGAATTTTTGCAGGGTCTACTTCCGTGCCTTTTTCTGAAATTTTATGCCCTAATACAATGCTCCTGTAACCATAAATTGACATTTCTCCCAATTAAGAACTAAATTAGTTTTCTCACATACTTCAAATACTTTTTCAAGATGATTTAAGCATGTGTCAAATGTTGTTCAAAATACAGAGAAATCATCCATAAATACTTCTATTCCATTATCAATTAATTTACTAAATATAGACATCATACATCTTTGGAATGTTGCAGGTGCATTACATAATCCAAAAGGCATTCTTCTAGAAGCAAAAGTTCCACAAGGACTAATAAATGTAGTTTTATCTTGATCCTCAGGAGCAATTTGTATTTGATGATAACCGGTATATCCATCTAAGAAACAAAAATATTTATGTCCGGCTAATCTATCTAACATCTGGTCTAGAAATGGTAAAGGGAAGTGATCTTTTCTAGTGGTCGTGTTTAATTTTCTATAATCAATACATATTCGCCATCCAGTAACTTGTCTGATAGGGATAAGATCATTATTTTCATTAGCTTTGACTGTCACCCCTCCTTTTTTAGGTACACAGTGAATTGGGCTTACCCAAGCACTATCAGAAATAGGATATATAATACCATTATCTAACCATTTTAAAATTTCTTTCTTGACTACTTCTTTCATTATCGGATTTAATCTCCTTTATGGATCTGCTTTAGGTTTATGTTCATTATCTAAAATAATTCTGTGCATACAGATTGAAGGATTAATTCCTTCAATATCTGCTAAAGTCCAACAAAAAAATTTTCTTATATTTTTTTAACGTATCTAAAAGTTTTTGTTCTTGAGATTCATTTAATTTAGATGAAATAATAACTGGTAGAGTTGAAGAATTACCTAAGTAAGCATATTTTAAATGATTAGGTAACATTTTTAACTCAAGTACAGGAGGTTTAATAATTGATGGAATTATATTTTTTCCAGTATTTTCAGTGTTATCCAAAAATTCAAATTTCTCTTGAATATAATCTAATTCTTCATTTCTCTCAGATTTTTCAATTAATTGTCAGCGTATATTTTTTTTTAGGTTATGTGTTTTGTTTTTGAAAGAGATCGCCTACAGAAACTGTGCGACTTATTTTAGGTTTAATTTAAATAAATAATTTGAAAAGTAATATTTGATTTTGAAAATAATTTTAAATTTAAAAATTTTAAGATATGAAATCAAACTGATCTCACATCCTAAATAGTTTATATAAACGAGCGCCGCACCACAAACCGTGTATCTATCCCGAAGAATAGACACACTACTTGATAATGGGGCTCGATTAAATAAACTAGAAAGGTTTGTTACATCCGTTTGGTCTGCGAACCAATTTTATAAGCCGATAAGTTCCCTCGCTTAATATAAATGAATTAAGCGGGGTTTATATTACTCAGGTTCTTAAAGTTCCCTATAAGGGCAAGCCCCTATAGTTAATTACATCTTAAGTGACGGGAATCACCTAAGAAAACTCTCGATAATAATCAATAGTTCTGCTCTCAGGAATTTCAAAGTTTAAGTTTTCAATGGATTGAATTTTGGAATTTCAATAGGGAATGGATCAAATTTGGAACATTTTATTTTGGGAATTCAAGGGCAGGAAGGTAGGAGAAATCACAGATTCGAAGCGAACTTCGGTAATTTCCCGACTATCCTATTATTTGGCTTGAATTTAGGAAAGTCCTAATATTTATTTAATGTTTTGATCTTGCCAATTTTAATTAATTAGGACTTATGTTTGTATGATAAAATCATACAAATAGCCTCGGAGATATGAGGGTTTATGTCGTATCGGACGACTACCTCGGAGTCCTAAGACCGATTTACATGACATAATCATGCAAATGCCTAACGAAGAGTTGAGGATTTATGTTGCACTAGGCAAGCTACCTCGAAGTCCTATGGCTTGGTTATTTAGTTCTAAGGAAAGTTTCTGTGAAGTAGATTCGGGTTTTCGTTGATGACGATGGCCGTCGTTGCCCACCATGCTCCGAGCTCCTTGTCGTCGCGAGGTTTAGTTTTAGAAGTCATAAATCGGGAGATGAGAGAAGTGTTTGGTTTTAGAGAAAGTCTTAATTTCCATGTGTCTTTAATATTTTAGTTAAAACAAATCTTAAAGTTGATTATAACAACACCGGTTAAGATCCCACGGTTCCATCCTTCGGCATCGTTATTTTTATCGGATTCACTTAGTCCGGATGAATTTGCTAAACTCAACCGAATGAGTTCCACACTTTCATTTAGACCGTGGGAAATCCCGTTAGCAACACGTAGGTTACATCATCCGAGGTATTCCCGATCATCCAACAAGACGTTTTAATTTAGTTGTAGTTGTAGTTTTGTTGTTCCGTTTGTGATTAAATTTTGAGTTGTTTTATATTTTGAATGTTGTGGCGGTGAATTTTATCTTGTAGTGTCTTTTAATTTAGTTATGGGTTTCAGTTTTGGTTTACGTCCTAAAGGTGTAGGTTTTCATGCAACTGTTGTTTATCATGCAAAAAGAGTAAAGTGCAACACGAGTAAATGAATTGCAGTAAGATAAATTGCAATAAAATAAAAGCGTACCTGGAGGGTCTTCCCGTCATCCCAAGCTGCACTTAAAATACAATTTAGAGCATTTAAGCATTTATAGCAATTTCCTAGGTAAAGCTAAGGGAAGGGTTATGGTTTTCTACCAAAATCCTAATCCTATAGCTAGTCATTTCCTATGACGTCTAGGTTCTTGTATTTTAGTTTGAGGACGATTTTCTTCATCAAAGAACAACTAAGTTCAATTGTTCTTATAAATATCCTATCATATTGAGGAAGTGCTTAAGACGAATCTTAAACATCTTTTCAATATTTTTAGGATTGTTTTAAGTCCAAATGAATTTAATTACACAAATGAATTAATCGTCCGAGAGTTTTAGTTTTGTTGTCTTGCTCAGTGAACTTAGGACATTTGAATATCCTTATGAGTGAAATGACATTTCATTTGATACTCCATTTAGGAGTTATAATAGTAAAAGCTCTAAGGGCAAAATGATATTTAATGATTTGTGATTCAAATTTAAGTTCAAATTGATGATTTAAGTTTGTAATAGTGTTCAAGTTATTTTAGATTTATTTTTGAGTTCTTCATGTCTTAGGTGATGTTATTTTTAATTCAATTTAATTTAACTTTAGTTTAATTTAATTTGGTTTAGTTTCAATTTTAATTTAATTTGATATATTTAATTTAATTTAATTTTAATTTTAACTTGGTTTTATTTTAATTTAATTTAATTTAATTTAATTTAATATGTTTCAATTTAATTTAATTTAATTTAATTTAATTTAATTTAATATGATTTAATTTAATTTAATTTAATTTAATTTCAATTTTAATTTAATTTTATTTTTAATTTTAATTTAATATTTTATTTTTTTATGTTTTAAAGATGATTTAATTTTAATTGTTAAAGTATTAATTTAATTGAAATTTTAAAAGGATTTTAATTTAAATAATTTAACTTTAATTTAATTTAATTATTAAGTTTTTTAGAATTTTAAATCTTAAATTTGGATTATCATTTTAATTAGGACTTAAATATTATTGGGATGATTAATTTAGGGATTCTTAAATTAAAGAACAAATCTCTTCCTAATAATATCCCTATTTTAATAATTCCAATTTTTCATTCTTCCAAATTTAATTAATTACTTAATTAAGGTTTATTTTAGTTATTTTTAAATTGCTTAGTAGGTTTTTACCCTTTAATTATTTAAATTTCAATCATCCAAATCAGATTAAGATCAAATATTTTACCTTTTCATTTTATTAAGCCTAAAGTTTTAATTATGGGTTAAAATTTTAATTACCATTTTGCCCTTCAAGCTTAATAATTTCATAACTCATTAAATTGAGCTTAAATGAACTTGAAATTTTTATGTGACTTCACTCATATATCAATGAAGACATTAGAGGAGAAAATGTGATTTTTCTGTATTTAATTTATTTATATAATTATTTTTAGTGGAAAATAAGGATTTCCAAGGAAAATTTAATAATATGACCAAGGGAAAGTTTCTATCCTTAAGAAAATTATGGGACATTCCTAATGACCAGAGGACCACTTGGACCAATTTTTGTGATTTTTTGAATTATATTTTATTTATTAAAATTATTTTAAGTTCTGGAGTATTAATTAATTTAAAAATAGAATATAAGTTGAAAAATGAATTTTATATTTTTTAAAAATCTCTCTGATATCAAGGATTCCAGAGAACCAAATTTTACATTTTTTGATTTTTCCTTAATTTATTGGAATTATTTTAGTGGAAATGCTAGAAAATGTATTTTTTTAGTTTTAAAAATTACCCCAAGGCTTTAAAATTTAATATCTCAACCTAGAGACATAAGAAAAATATGGGGTTTGTTCCTAAGTGGTTAGAATTAAAAATGTGACATTTTGGTGAATTTTATTATTTTTGTAATTTTTATTATTTTTTAATTATTAAAATATTAAAATAATGATAAAAAATCAACTTTTTTAGAAAATTGAAATTTTAATTTTCTTAAATTCCCCTGATATCAGAGAGGCTCCAAAACCAATTTGGTGAATTGTTGAAAGGTATTTTGAAAGTTATGAATTTTTAAAGTTTAAAATGACTAAATGGCTTAATCAACCCATTTAGTAAGGCTAACCAAGTCCAATTGACATCAAACTTTTGTGGTGGTTTCATAAGATCCTAAAGGTCAGTGGAGAATTGATTTCAAGTCAATTTGATCTATGGTTAACTCTAATTAATTAAAGTTCAATTTTGGGTATTTAGGCCAATTAGGGTTAATCTGAGTGAATTAACTCAAGTCCTATTTTTTCTAGGGTTCTCTGGTCATAAAGAACATCACCAAATTTTCCTAGAATTTATTTCACAACATGCTAATTTTTGGAATTAAAATACTCAAAACAGCAACATGCATTTGAAAAATCAATAACTTTTCACAGAGATGGCCTCCGACCTTGGAAAATTCGGGGAATGTTCCCAAGTTCGGAGGCTTCAAAAGCCACATGGTCTCATGCCATGGTGAATTGTATGAATGCATGGAGAATTAAAACAATGCAGGGAGTAAATAATTAATTAAAAATAAAGTACTGGACAAAATTAATTAATTTCTTTTCCACATTATTCTCCTCCGTTCACTGAGCGAGAGGGTATTTTTATTTTATTTTTGTGATTTTTCTACACAAAGATATGGATTTTTGAAGTTACGGTATTTAAATAAATCAGAAAATACCTAATTTTCTACTTATCCACATCGGCGCCGCGTCAGCCTCGGCGTCTCCGAACAGCCACGCGGCGCGCTCCCATTCGACGCCGCCTTCCGAGTCAGCGCCACGCGGCCCGCGGTTCATGTACCGTTTGGCGATCCGACGCCATCTGAGCCGTCCGTCCGCGCGTGTATTGAATGAACGGCATCCGTTCATCATCCCCGAGCGTCCTAACCCGAGAGCCTTCTACCTTCTAGCCCTAAAATCTCACTCGATTCTCCATGGATTTTTATGTTCTTATGCTCTATGGATTCGTCTTGAAGAGACGAACACATCTATACGGCTAATGTTCATTGAAATCGACTCATTTGAAATGGAGAATGTTCAGAAGCTCGGGATGAAGAATTGATCCATACCTTGGCTCTGAGAGGTGAAGCCTCGATCAGAGATGCTCGGCACGTTCGTTGGAGCTGCAGGAGGCTAGGGATGAAGCCTGGGGATGTGGTGAATTGCCTAGGTGTGATTTCCACCAAGGCCGATTTCAAACTTTGGAGTCTGGAGCAACTGGATGGCCTGGAGACGGGGCTTTCACTGGGGAATCCTTCTCTTGGTCCTGTGCAGGTGCAGAGCCAACCAATTTGGGGATTGCCTCACTGTGGTGAAGTGTCCTGTTTTTAGGTGGAATTTCGACTACGAAATTGAGCTCGCGGAGAAGAAATGGCGGGGGAATTGCGGTGGGGATCAAGTGCACTCGGGTGTAGGGGAGAGTACGGGATGATTTTGGCGAGTTTACGTATGGTTGGTTCGGCATCTTCTTTGGCCGAGAGGGTGAGGGGTTTAAATAGGAGAGGTTGGAGGGCCTCCCGGGGGTTTAAGGCTGGGGATCAAGTTTGCTACGGTGAGGAGAAGAAGAGCTATGCTTGTCCATTTGGGTTGAGACAAGTCGGCAAGGGAGAATTGAATTTTTTGGCTCCTCCCTAGGTTTCGGCCATGGTGTTTTCCGGCGGCCTGGTGGCTGGCCGGCCAGGGTCAGGTCACCCTCAAGCTCAGGGAGGTCAGGGGTTGAAGTTAGTGAATTCAATTGAAGCCTTACATGTGTAAAGTGGTTGGATCAAAATGGCATGGGGAGGTGGCTTCTTTTGCACTTGGTTTGGTCAACCCATTGAAAATGGGCTTGGTTCACCTCCCCATGGTTGATTTGGGCTGAGGGAGGATCAGGTGAATCAGCTAGAAAAGGGTGGAGAGGTCACCATCCATGAATATTTTGATTAATCATGGATTAAGGTGAAGCATTAAAAGGGTTAAAACCTGTTTACGGGGGCTTAAAAGAGGTTCCTCCTTTTGCCATTAATGGCTTGATCACATGTCAAACCTTCCATGGCTTCATGTGGCTTGTTCATGGCTTGCATTTGGCTCCATTTGGCTTGGAAAAAGTTTAGTCAATTTCATGGAAATAGAATTTAGGAACTTTGGTATTTTAGGGGTGATTTGGCATGAGGCTTGATTTGGAATTATTTGATGATGTGATTAGAACTTAGGGAATGGCTTTGATTAAGTGGATGGCAAATGGAAATGTCATGTGGGCTTTAGGGTGGATTTTGGGCTCTTTGAAATGGTTTTAGATGGGCTTTTAAAATGGTTTAAGGAATGGGCCTTTTAAGTTTAAAAAAAATGAATTTATGAATGGAAATTTTGTAAAGAGGTTGGGCCAAATAATTGTTGAATTTGGTTTAGAGATGTGTCATGAGTGGTTTGGAGTCAATTTGGTGTGATTTGGACTTGAATGGGTTTGAATTTGGGTTTATTTGGTAAGTGGACCAATGTAGGTCAAATTGGGCTAACTTGGGCCAATGTTGGGCTAGAGTTGAAATTGATGTAAAATAAATGTTGGGAAATGTTTATGGGAGTGTTTCAAAGAGGTTTTGGCTTTGGTTGGGTTTTGATTTTGGGGTTTGGGTCTATTTGGGTTAGGTTTGGGTTTAGGCCAAAATTGGGCTTTTTGATTTTGGGTTGAATTTGAGTGGGGTTTGGGTCAAAATTTTGGGCAAATCATGTTAGTGTTTTGTTTATGGGGATGTTAAGGAAGGTTTAGAAAAGATTTGGGGTTAATTGGAGTTGAATTGGGTGAGTTTGGGCTAAGTTTGGGTCATGGGTCCAAATTGGGCTTTAAGGCCAAAAGTGAAATTGGATCCCAATGCCAATCAAATTGGGCTTGGATTTGGTTTAGATTGGTGTTGGGGATGTTGAATTGAAGTTTAGAATTGAATTGGACCAGAATTTGGGTCAATTGGGTAGGTTTAGTTTGACATTGGGTTTACTTTGGGTTAAAATGGGTCAAATTGGGGGTTTTGATAAAAGTGGGGTAAATTGACAAAATTGGCCCATGGTGTAGTTGGACAAAATGAAATTGGAAATATTTGGGATTTTTTGGAATTTTCTGGGAATTTTCTGAATTTTTGGATTTTTTGGCTAGGAGGGGTATTTTGGGTATTTGGAGGGTATTGGGAGGTATTTTTGGAAATTTTGGTATTTTTGGCTATGGATGATCAATTTGATTGGTGTGGGAATATTTAGGATTGATTTTGGAGAATTTTGGGTAGTTTAGGTGATTTTGCAAGTTTTGGAGGGTTTCAAGGGTTTCTTTCTCCCTTCTATGGCTTTCCGCTCGGAGGACTTTCAACAACTTCTACCCACTCGATGATATCCTAAAACCAAAAGGGCTCGCAGGACCTTCTTCAATGACTAACTCAACACATTAAATTTACAATGGGACAATCTAATCACTTCGCTCGGGATGACTCCAACAATGTGCCGGTACCGTCAAGCCTCCTCATCGCTTGGATCATTTGATGGCCGTAAATAAGGCATGAGAATGTGCTTATTAAGGAGAAGACTAGCATGGTCACTCGCATGTCCTAGAAGCTTATTAAATTCAAGAACTTCCTAAACATTCGCATCATTACCTCTTCAAAACCAAGACGACCCCAATACCAAGGTATTTTGAATTCCCCCAAAGCATAATTGGGTCAAAGTGAACACATATGGTAGTTATAAACCGGAAAATGCCGGCACGGGTGGCATTTTCAAAAACCAACAGGGTGTGTCTCAGCTGTTGTGTGGCCCCC